>OX418222.1:22371198-23808154 GCA_948455865.1 Conomelus anceps
TAGTTTAGTTAAAACTTTACTTTTTCCCAATGTTCTTAATTCCAATGGCAGGAAGTTCAGCAGATAAGGCATTCTACATGCTGGAACTCTTCTGTCATCATTTTTATTGTATAAAAATAATTACATCCATTCTTTTATTATTTCTCAGACACCCAGTTCTATGACAGATCAAATTACCGTATATAATTCATTTTAGGAGTGATTCATTATATACTGTAGACCATTATTTTTAATGGTCAATCCCTCCCCCCCCCCCCGCACAACAGTTCAATGAATCTCCTGCCTAACTAATCTTATTATAAGAGTAAAGAGTATTCTCTAAATAGTAGGTCTATGATGTGATATGGTTGTGTTGATTCTACTGGGATGGTACCTATCCAATTTTAGCTTACCTACCGGTTTTCTTTTATTTTTTGGCTGATAATGCCGACATGAGTCTGAGACTTGTGCTTTGGTGTTGGGGTGAATGACAATGAGCCAACACAACCATGACAGGCTAAACGGGAATCGCCGAAGTAACAGCTAGTAAGTCTTATAATGCATAAAAAGGTATTCATTGCTCTCTTTTCGATAATGGTACCAGCTGAAATTAATGCTCGATTCAGTTCAGCTTCTATTTTATGAATAAAACTGGGGAAAATGTTAAATTTAAATATTGAACAAAATATTATTGAAAAATCAGATCATTACTTTTGTAATATTATTTTGACCACATATCAATCAAACTAGTTTTATGTTGAAAGTTGAACACCTTGAGAGTTCAAGAAAGTCTGAGGAATATTTATTTTTTTGTTAGTGCTAAAATAATTTTTTCATCTACATGAAAATGGCATAAACCAATCCAAACTCTCACTTTGTTTCATCTTATTTTATGAATGAAATTATTATTTGTGATGAAGTATCAGAGCGTTCTATACTCCTTATTGTTCAATGATAATACTCCTTAGTCATTTCAAGATTCGCTTTCAAAACATACGGACTCCACCATTTATTTAGCAGTTGTTCAATTTAATTATCCAGGGGTGGGATGGTTTACCCTTGATTAACCAAGTATTAAAAAGCCATTCTTTTGGAGGATGAAGCCCACAAAGGTCTGAGACCTGTGCGTGAGTAATGGGGTAGATGATGGTGATAATGAGTTGGAACTATAGTTCTAGGTGGGTTCTGAACCATTGGGAAGTGATTTAAAGCAGATAAGAAAGTCATTGCGACTGATCAAACCAAAGTGGTATCTGAATAGTCACGAAAACAATAAAAAACATGGCATTTTATAAGAAAACAAATGTTTGTATTACTTGTATGCGGCGGGAGTCACAGGTGACTCCCGGCCATATGATAATGCAGAATACGATTTGACCTATGAAAAGTAGAGGTCCAAGTAGTTATAAAGCTTTCTCATAGAGCGTTCTACTGTAGCTCCCCACTCCGATAAAATTCACTGTAGTTCATCTCTGTCGGGAGGCACCGGTGATGCCTGCCGCACACAAATAATACATACCGGGAGTCACCGGTGACTCCCACCGCAATGAGGGCAAGTTATTGAAAAAACACGACGCAGTGAACGTGATATACTTGCTGCGTAGACTGAAGGCCCTTCTCAGCCAAAAAGATCTGGTGATCTGTTTATTTTGCCCTCTTTCACACCTATGTTCTGTACGGACTCCTGTTGTGGGGTCATGCTGCTGGTGGCAAGTGTGTGCTGAAGCTCCATAAGAGGGCACTTCGAGTGATCGTCTCAGCAGGACATCGAGATCACTGTAAACCCATCTTTGTGAGTCTGGGCATACTCACAGTTTTCAACCATTACATAATGTCCAGTCTGCTTCATGTTAAGAATGCTGAGCATGGTCTTGTCCTGAGGTCCGATCTGCATACATATGGCACAAGGAGGAGACACATGATCAACATCCCACGCTGCAGAACAAGCAAGAAGAAGGATTCTTTTCCCATCTTTGCTCTGCGCTTGTTCAATGCCTGCCTGAAAATGTGAGGAGACTGCAGGGAAGTGCTTTTAGGGCCAAAGTTGATGCTTGGCTGAAGAAAAACCCATTTTACTGAGTAGATTAATATTTTGAGACTAATAAGGACAACATAGTTGACTCAGCCATCTCATAGTGCATAGTTAAAAAGGTTACTTAAAGTTCATGTTTCAATATTATGACGCCATCTATCCAGTCCGCTCTTGACATGAAGAAAGAGGAATTAAGGAAAAAGCTCTCAAACAAATTGTTTATAAGTGAATGAAAAATGTACTCACATTCGGCCGAACGTTTTCGAGGTATTGAATCAGCCTTTGAGGCTGAAGATGAGATTCGTTCGACCGAATGTTAGTACATTTATTATATATTCACAATATAAAACTGACTGCAAGTCGTTAAATTTACAACGAAAAGTTAATATTAACGACGCAGATCGTTATGGAACAAGAAATCCAAGACAGTTTCTCCATTACTATCGAATTATACTGAACTGGAAGTGGGACGATCCTGATACAACTCTCCTCTCGTAGCAAGAGACTAGATTCATTTACGAGAACAGGGGCGAATCCAGCAGCAGATTTTGGGGGGGAGCACCTGAAGGGGAGCCAGGGTGGGAGTGTTTGAGAATGAGGTTTAAAATTTTCTTAGTAGTAGCGAAGGTGATATTGTGATATATTCAAACCTAATGAATAAGACTTTAAGTTGTCACAATCACATCTATTGAAAACCGTGAATTACTTGTTTCGGTTATTACACCATTATCAATCTCAAACAAACTAAAACTAAACTAAAGAGTAGATTAATATATACTTAAAACAGAATGATACTATTGGCTGAGTGAGAAAGTGTCCCTGATAGGCTGACCATCATTGAAGGTCTGTGATTGGCTGAAGGCCATAACAAGTCATGCCTACTAGTGGGAGGAGCAACAAGCAAAAATAAGTTTCAAAATCAAGAACCAAAACTGTGAACACATAGAAAGCAACAAATAAGAATACACAAGTAGGCTAGTATTAAAAACATTAAAAATTGAAGCCCACTTAAATGCAGTCAAGGTCAACCGAGAAAAAACAGTACCGTTATTAAAATGTAGGCCAGAAATGTTCTTTCGTGTTTTTATCAGTTGACCTTGACTACATTTCAGTGAGCGAAAATTTATTTAATTCTAGCCTAGGCCTAATTGTGTATTGTTCTTATTGGTTGCTTTCTATGAGTTCACGGTTTTTGGTTCTTGATTTTGACTCTTATTTTTGCTTGTTGCTCTCCCACCAGTGGGCGTGACTTGTTAGCCTTGTGGGCCTTCAGTCAATCACAGACCTTCAATGAAGGTCAGCCTATCAGGGGCCCTTTCTCCCTCAGTCAATAGTATCATTTTGTGTTTAGTATAACCATAGACCAATCATCAACCATTTATATTTATTATATGGTATAATATAATTATTAAGCTACTCTGCACTTCAGTTCTAGTTTTTTTTTTTGAGATTGATAATGGTGTAACAACTGTACGAGAGTACTCAGTTGTAAAAAATGTCTGTTAGAACGGACCTGCACATCGTATACATCATAACACACGATCAAATAGGGCAACTTTTTGCCACGTCGTCTACCCTTAGAACCTCACACTGAAAAGATATCACGTTGCATTTAAATTTATGTATCTCAATCACGTTCTTACCCGATTCTTTTCTATATGTAATTTAATTTATCCCCATGCTTGAAACAATCATCTTTGGCGTTTGATCGTTTGTCTATTCAGTACCGTATTAATTCGTATTTTTTAAAGTATAACAGAATTGATTGAAAAGTAATATTGTTTAAAATAAACTAACGGTTTCTTCGAATCGTCCATAAAATGGTTAAAATCGTTGAATAAATGATAAGAATACAAATAGAAGCTATCCCATTTGGAAACCGATAGCTTGAAATTGAATTGTAGGGACTCGATAATATTAAGAATTCTATGAAACGTTAATAGCAGAGTAAGAGCATGCTTCTGCTTATTATTCTATCAATATTTCTAAGCGGAGTCACCGGTATTGGGACATGTGAATATTCAATGATGCAAATATATAATCGAGCTATAATAATTATTGTTTCAGCAATTCCTCGGCTACCACCTCACTTCTCAATATTTATCAGCATCCCCTTCGCCGCTCACTACTCAGATATTCACCTTTTTTAAAAGCTGCAGTTCACATCGACAGAACATTTTTGAGGCGCCCCTATTGCTATCCTATCAATTATTCCACAACATAATAATTTATTCAGCAGTTTTCCGCGTATTGTAACACAAAACGGGAACCGACCGTTTTGCCAACCTTGGAATACATGGAAATGAACGCCGGGGATTGCTCGATTATTGAAATGATTACCTTGACCTGTTTTTATTTCTATTATTCAATTTTTGTACTCACTGATTTTCTTGTAAGCTTTCAATAGTCGACTAGAAACTAGAAACACTGAAATAATATACGTAGGAGTAATTGCGATTAGCTTTTATTCGAGGATATAAACTCTAGTTGCTATGTTTATTTAAAACTGCTCATTCCGTTCCGGTATTAGTCCTTCGCAATTCAGTCTACTTTTCACGCATTAAATTGTCAATCAATTTTATCTTCATCTACAGAGCTATTCAAAAAGAAGCAACAGATCTCCATCATTCATTTCTTCCAAATTACATAAGTTTAACATTTTTTTTTATAATTCCAAAGTTTATGGAAAAAGGAATGTTTGAAATTTTCATCAGTCCAAGTAGAAGATCCAATCGGATTGACGCTGTTGCTTTACTAGTTCAACGGCGACGACATCGCAGGATCAATAATTTTGTGTTTCGGACCCACAGAAAACCACATTTACATTGGCGCCGACTTTGGAGCAGTGGCGGATCCACGGGGGGGGGGAAGGAAAAATTTCCCCCACCCCCAAACGCAGAAGAAAAGAAGAAAAAAAGGAAAAGAAAAAAGGAGAAAAAGGAAAAGAGAAGGAAGGAAGGAAAATAACAAAAACAGTGAAAAATGGAAAGTAGAAAAAATGATGGAGAGTTTTTCAAAGTTGTGGAAAAGCAAGAAAAATAAGGCAGCATTGTCAAACATGCATTTATTTTTTATTGCAAACATGGTGTAACTATGGGGGTGATCAGGGGGAAGTTCCCCCAGAGACCCAGAAACAAAAGAAATTTCGGAATTTTACCAAGCCCTGAGAGACAATAATAATTTTTGGCAAAAGAGCAAAAAAATGCATCTCTGAAAATGTGGTTTTAAAAGGATCATTTAGAAAAAAATTTCGGGAGAGTACCCTGGACTCCCCTTTTGAATGATCAAGCAAAATAAAGTCTAAAATTACTGTTAGAAAACCCCTCATCCTTTTCAAAGACATTCTTAAGTACGATACTATACTGTACCCCAATCAGGTGAGGTGAGGGATCAAAAAATAGCAGGGTGAAAATAGTTTCAAGTAGGCCTGCTTTAAAGTTTGGCTACTTGAATAATAAACTTTTAGCATGAGAGTTCGGATCTCCCACTGACAATGATGAAAAAACTGATGAAAATTTGACAAACAGCTTGAGTTAGAATGTATGAATTTGTGTATAAAATCGCTTAAAATATGGATATAGAAGAATTATTTTTCAATACATTTTCCCGGGGGAATACCCCGAACCGGAATCCCCCTTTTGAGTAAACTATACATTATAGTATTGAATTATTGTTAAAAAACCCTCGTCCTCTTCTTATGGTGTACTCGACTCTCCGGCTTATCAATACATGGTCTACGATGGCAGAAAAAGCAGACTCGTGTTATTTGGCCTACTTCACATTCATTCAGATATCACCCTAGTCGTCCTAAAGCCTAGACCAAAGTTCCTCAAAAATAGTTTGAAGTAGAATTGTTTTTCAGTTGTTAATAATGAAAGTAATTTTTCTTGAAAATTTCAGTTTTATTAACAATTTGTGTCAGTGGCGTAACTGTGTGGAACGAGGGAGGTAGTTCCCCTCCCCCAGAGAATAAAGAAATTTTGGAATTTTAGCAGGGCTTGTGAGACAATTTTTGGCGAAAGAGTCAAAGAAGATGTCTGGAATCGCTAAAAATGTGGTTATGGAGGAATCATATTTTTAACAAGTTTCCAGGGGAGTACCTCCCGAACCTCTTTTTGAAAGAAATTTTTAAGTAGCCCAATCAAGAGCGGTGAGGTATCAAATATAGCAGGGTCAAAGTTTCTAGTAGGACCCAATGAGGATTTGGATCTCTCATTGACAATAACACAAGAACCAGATAAATTTTACTCTGCCACATAACGGGGGTTGAAATGTTTAATTAGAGCAATTAATTCCTCTAATCACTTGAAATGTCGTTTTTGAGAGGCAATTTTTAAAAAAAATTCCCCGAACCACTTTGAAATAAATAGCAATTTATATTGCCTTAATGACTCCTCCTTCACCCCTGCTGTGTAGACCTACTACTCCAAATTACTATTGTAATTATTGTACCGAGAGTCTAACCCTCTCCGCAACATATTTGATCATCCCCCTCCCCCTAGACGTATTAACAGTATAATACTATATTATTATAGGTAATAGGTGAGCAATTAAATATTTGTATATCTAAAACTTATTTAGTTTAAAGTAAAGTATTTTGAGCGTTCTACAAAAATGAGGAGTTGGCTTTATTTCAATTCAAAATACTCTCAAAGTGAGTTGGCTAACCCCCTGGTAGTTCCTCCTTCTCAGGTTCCCCCCCCCCCAAATCTGCTGCTGGATCCGCCCCTGCTTTGGAGGGCAAGACATTTTCTGCCCCCCCCCCCCAAATCACTCTGGGGTAGTAGTGCATACATTTTGCCCCCCTTAATATTTTTGCCAAAGAAAATCAAATAAAACTGGTTAAGTAGTACTGAATTTTTTAATTTCATTTTTCAAATAACATTATTTCATCCCAATCAGCCCTACAAAACGATAGAGCTACCTGCCTAACCGATAGAGCTATGTGAATTTTTCTCACTATCACAAAGCATGAAGTATCAGACTTCCCAAAAGAATACTTTGAACTATACATACTTTGAACTTTTGAACTATACTAACCAATTTTTTAACTGTATTCAACAACTCTGTAAGAGTAGCCTCCATAAACCATCATGACCAAACATGGGCTTGGTGATTAAAATTTTGTATTAACATGTATAAGAAATTGCTTCCCTTAATAAAAAAATATTATACTGATGATTTCTTCTTTTCCTACACACATATCATTTTCAAGATATACGATAGTTCATAGTAAAATAACTGTGGTAATGAGGATTTATGGACTCATTGCCGGCACCTACATTGGATAATTCTCTTTTCTATATTCTGGGGAATTACCCATTCATCGAACAAAATATTTATTTTAAATTCACTTGTTTGGCATTTAAAACAGATCTGACTATGCAAGGTCTGACCTCTTGACCGTCAATTAGTCAGTCAGTCAATCATCCAACTTAGCAATCTTTGAACTTCCTTCGTTTGCAATTTTTGTTGGCTTTTATATTTATTCGCATATAGTTTATTTTCCCCCGTAGGGGGAAATAGCAACTCCTGCTATTTCTGAGGTGTGCGACCCTCCGTACCCTGAGCTGGTCAGTGCAGTCCCCTTTATTCTTATTTTATTCCCCTTGCACTGTCTATCCTCACCGGTTCCTCCCTTCTTCTTCAACTTCCTTTATTTATATATATTTTTCCGCCTCCCTTTACCCCATAAATTTGTTCCTTTTTTTTACTTCAAACCTTCTTCCCTCTCCATTTTTCTTCTTCTTTTTGCTTTGAAGCTTTTGTTTCTAGAATGGCACTTTTCCATTGACTTTGCTTTGTGCAGTTCTTTCTTTCTTTTTCTATCTGTCGGCCTTCCTTGGCCATCTTTTTGCTCTACTCTTTTATTCTTTTCATTTTCTTATGCCTGCTTGGTAGGCTTGAGGTAGCGTTCCTGCCACCAAGATCGGAGGATGTGGGCTAATAACTTGCAGCTTCTTAAATCAACAATTATTACAGAAACAAATGAAAATGTGAACCGGACCGGAATTTTTGGATTAAAGCGAAAGACACGGATTGGATTTTGGAATGTTAGAACCTGTGGCGAATCATCTGCTACTGCTGGTTGACACACATGTGATTAACAACTTTAGTTTGTTTATAGTTACTACCAATATATTCATTCAATTTGTGTAATCAATTCAGTAAAGTCATGTTGTTTACCAATCTTATCTTCCGTGTTTTCTATCATTGGAAGTATTAGTATCATAGGAAATATTAAATTTCCTATATTGGTGACCCCGACGTGATATAAAAGCAAACATTTTTACAGATAATTCACCAAATTCACGTAAGTAATTGAGTACTATGGAAGAACAAATTGCTGAGCTGCGGGAGCAGAATGCACAGTTGCAGCTTCAGATAGCTAACTTTCATCAAGCAAATCAACCTGACCAGCATCCACCGCAACAACAGCCTATTCAAAACCACGAGGTGCATCGGGTTTCAGTAAAATTACCACCATTTTGGTTGGATAAACCTCGTTTGTGGTTTCTTCAAGCTGAGTTTCAGTTCACCCTGTCCAACATTGTAAACGAGATAACCAAATTCCATCATGTGGTGTCTCAATTGGATCAACGCACTGCAGCCGAAATTGAGGACGTTATCACAAACCCTCCTCCGCTCAATCCATACACGTTCTTACATGACAAAATTATTGAGCGTTTATCCGCATCCGAGGGGCAACGCGTCCGACAGCTCATCAATGCGGAGGAACTCGGCGACCGCAAACCATCACAGTTTCTTTGTCATCTCCGCTCTCTCGCGAATGCGACCGGCATACAAGACAATGTTTTGCATCAAGTATGGCTTCCTCGTCTCCCGCCGAATGTTCAAACTATTCTCGCATCGCAACCGGAGTTGGCGCTTGATAAACTAGCAGAACTAGCTGACAAGATCATTGAGATTACACCATGCTCACCTACTTTTTCAGTTAACACAGCGTTTCATGGAAAAAGTACAGAGAGTGAGTTACTAAAAGCAATTTCCGACTTACAAAAGCAAGTCGTCGAACTGTCAGCTTCTCACTCACGTCAATATCGTTTTCGTTCACGCAGCTCCAGCTATAACTCTACAAATAGAGACAAATCCAATACACATGAAAAGGCTAACCAGAAGGAGGGCCTATGCTGGTACCATGATAATCATCAAGAAAAAGCTAAGAAATGTGTCAAACCGTGCAGCTGGTCGGGAAACAACCAAAGCAATCGGTAAAGACGGCATCTGGTTGCCCCTCATCTAACAGCCATCTTATTGTCACTGATAAAAATTCTAAAATTAATTTTCTAGTTGATACTGGCTCTGACTTATGCTGTTTTCCTCGACATAAATTACAAAAGTGTTCTCCTGTAAATTACGAATTGAGTGCCGCAAATGGAAGCAAAATCAAAACTTATGGATTCCTAACCCGGAGTCTTGACTTAGGACTCCAACGCAATTTTTTATGGAGATTTGTGGTAGCTGACGTTGACGTACCAATTATTGGTTCGGATTTTCTTTCTCATTACCACCTTGTACCAGATTGTTGCACAAAACATATCATTGATGCCTCCACCGGACTTAAAGCTCCAGGTTTACCTCAATGCCTGTCACAGAGCAGCATCAAAACAATCCAGGATTCCTCTGCTTATTCTCCTCTCCTTTCCGAGTTCCCAGGGGTAACTCGTCCGCCTGGTTTACCATGAGATATAAAACATGAGACTGTCCATCACATTCGAACAACTCCTGGACCTCCAGTTTCAAGTAAAGTTCACCGGTTATGCCCCGAAAAGTTGAAAATTGCTCGCAAGGAATTTGATGACATGTTAAAAGCTGGGACAACTCGACATTCAGACAGTTCTTGGTCATCTCCGTTACACTTAGCACCGAAAAGTGACTCTTCTTGGCGTCCCTGTGGCGATTTTCACAAGTTGAATGCTCGAACAATTCCTGATTGTTATCCAGTACGCCATATACAAGATGCTACTTATTTTATCGATGGATGCACAATATTTTCAAAAATTGATTTGGTCAAGGCTTATCAGCAGATACCAGTCGCTGACGAGGATATCGGTAAAACCGCAATTATCACTCCATTTGGCCTCTTTGAATTTCCTTTTATGACATTTGGTCTGTGGAATGCTGGACAAACCTTCCAACGATTTATGGATGAAGTTTTGCATGGATTGGATTTCTGCTTTGTTTATATGGATGACATTCTCATCTACTCACATTCTAAAGAGGAACATGAAGATCACCTTCAAAGTGTTTTGAAACGTCTTGCAAAGTATGGCCTAGTCATCAACCCACTAAAATGCATCTTTGGAGTCTCTGAGATCACTTTTATTGGATATACCATATCTGCTGCTGGTATTCGAGCACCTGAGGACCATGTAAAAGTGATTCAAGAATATCCTTTACCAAAAACCGCTCAAGGGCTCCGTCGTTTTCTTGGTATGCTCAATTTCTATCAGAGATTCATACCACACGCTTCTGAGTATGAAGCTCCCCTACATAGTGCAATCAGTAATCCACTTTTAAAAGGCTCTCAACCAATTGGTTGGACACCTGAACTCGAAGTAGCATTTGAAACCTGCAAAAACTGTATTTCTTCAGCTTCTCTTCTGGTCCATCCCCGAATTGGTGCACTACTTGGTTTGTTTACTGATGCTTCTAACCATTCAGTTGGGGCATGTTTACAACAACTGGTTGAAAGCATATGGCAATCTCTTGCTTTCTTTTCAAAAAAATTATCTTTGAAAGAAAGTGGCTGGCCAGTGTACTATCGTGAGCTACTCGCTGTTTATGCAGTGGTGCAGAATTTTCGCCACCTCTTAGAAAGACATCCTTTCACTATCTACACAGACCACAAGCCTTTAGTCTATGCTTTTCAACAGAACCGTGAAAAACTTCCACCAATTCAACTCAACCAATTATCATTTATCTCGGAGTTTTCAATGGATATACAATATGTCAAAGGTACCCAAAACGTTGTGGCTGATACACTTTCACGTATTGAAGCTGTTAATGCAACCCTTGATTATGAGTTATTTGTCAAATCTCAAGAAATTGATGAAGAACTTCAGAAGATAACGCCAGAGAATTCTTCTCTTTCATTGGAATGTGTGCCCATTCCTGGATCACCACTTACTGTGTTCTGTGATGTATCTACAGGGAAACCTCGACTGTTTATTACACAACCTTTTAGAAGACAAATCTTTGACAGCCTCCACAACCTGAGTCATCCCGGACCTAAGGCTTCACTCAAGTTAGTCAGCAACCGATTTGTTTGGCCAAACATGAACAAGAACTGTCGAGATTGGGCTTGTGCTTGTAACGGTTGTCAACGATCAAAGATTACTCAACATGTCCATGCTCCTTGTGGAAATTTTGTGACACCAACAAAAAGATTTTCTCATATTCACATCGATCTGATTGGTCCACTACCTCCAGCACGATCTTTCAAATATTGCTTAACAGTCACAGATCGCTTTACTCGATGGCCGGAAGTTTACCCACTATCTGACATAACTGCAGAGACAGTTTGTCATGCTCTTTTGGATTGCTGGATATCTTGTTTTGGTTTCCCAGAAACTGTGACTACAGATCGCGGTACACAGTTCACTTCCCACCTCTTCAGCACATTTGCCAAGCTGTTTGGGATTCAACTCAGAGGTACAACAAGTTGGCATCCTGCATCAAACGGCATGATCGAGTGATTCCATCGACACCTAAAGGCCGCAATTATGGCTCACGCTAAGGTTGATTGGGTTGAAGCCTTGCCTCTAGTACTTCTTGGTATTCGATCTGTTTTCAAGGAAGATATCAAGGCTACTACATCCGAGTTAGTCTATGGGGAGACTCTTCATTTGCCCTTTGAGCTGCTCTCTTCAAAACAACAAAACAATAATCTCGACATTTCCAACAGCTTTATTTCAAGCTTAAGAGAATTCATGTCACAATTACGCCCAATTCCAGCAACAAGACATGGTCAACCAGGGGTGTTTGTGTTCAAAGAACTGTCCACATGCAGCCATGTTTTTTTGAGAGCAGGGCCAATCTTAAGGGCGCTTCAGTCACCCTACACTGGCCCCCATGAGGTTGTGCAAAGAGATGATAAAACTGTCACATTGAGGATTAATGGTAAACTCAACAAGGTTTCCTTTGACCGGGTGAAGCCGGCATATATTCTTCAAGACAACCCACCTCAGGCTTCCCAACCCGTTCCAGGTCCAGATGGTGTGACAAAAAAAGTATGCTTCAAGATTTTGGATGGCCACATCGTCTGCCCAGGGGGGTGATGTGGCGAATCATCTGCTACTGCTGGTTGACACACATGTGATTAACAACTTTAGTTTGTTTATAGTTACTACCAATAGATTCATTCAATTTGTGTAATCAATTCAGTAAAGTCATGTTGTTTACCAATCTTATTTTCCATGTTTTCTATCATTGGAAATATTAGTATCATAGGAAATATTAAATTTCCTATAAACCCTTGCAGAAAGTGGTGAAATGAAACAAGTTGTGAAGGAAATGATCAATTACAGATTGGACATCCTGGGCTTGAGTGAGGTGAGATGGACGGATTCTGGGGAGGTGGCTGTGGATGGAGGAATGACCTTCTTATTCTCAGGAAGGGATGGCAAACAGGCTGAGCGAAGAAATGGAGTAGGAATCCTGCTAACCAGAAAAGCAAAGAGCAGTATGATTGAGTGGAAACCCATTTCAGATAGAATCATAACAGCTCGCTTCAAGACAAACATCAGAAATGTAAGTTTTATACAATGATGAGCAAAAACATGAGTTCTATGAACAGTTGAGTGAAGCTTATAGAACAGCCAGCAGGCGAGATATAATGATAGTGATGGGTGACATGAATGCAAAGGTTGGTGCCATAAATGAGGGCTTGGAACACATCATGGGAGTTCATGGCCTGGGAGAGCAAAACAAAAATGGCGAAATGTTCACAAACTTCTGTGTATGAAGAGATCTTGTGATTGGAGGTACTCTGTTCCCACACAAAAGATGTCACAAGGTTTCATGGATATCTCCAGACCATGTGACAGAAAATCAAATTGATCACATTGCAGTGAGCAGAAGATTTTGATGGTCCTTGACAGATGTAAGGAACAAAAGAGGAGCTGATGTTGGAAGTGATCACCATTTGGTGCTTGCTGAATTCAAATTAAAAATCATGACAGTGAAGAAAAAATTCCATGTGCAAATAGAGGTTTTGATGTGGCAAAGCTGCAAAGTAGACAGGTAGAAGCTCCAAAGCAAAAAGAAGAAGAAAAATGGAGAGGGAAGAAGGTTTGGAGTAAAAAAAAGGAACAAAAGATATGGGGAAAAGGGAGGGGAAAAATATATATAAATAAAGGAAGTTGACCTTCACCTTCACCTTCAGAGTTGGACTGAGGAACAAGTATGGAGCCCTAATTCAGCATGAATCTGAGGATGAAGGTGTAGAACATGTGTGGAAAAGAGTGAAGGACTGCTATAAAGAGAACAGTATGAGTATTCTGGGACCCAAAAACGGTAAGAAAAAAGAATGGATGTCTGAGCATACTTGGAATCTCATAGAAAAAAGGAAGGCAAATAAGGCCCTTTTAAATGCAAGTAAAACTCGCCTACAGAGAGGACAAGCCCTGACAGAATATAATGACACTGATAAGGAGGTAAAGAGAAGTGTGAGAAATTATCACCGCAAGATTGTGGATGAAATGGCAAAGAAGGCAGAGGAAGCAGCTAGAAGAGGGGACAGTAAGGAGCTCTATAGTATAACTAGGATCCTTTCAAGGAAACAATTAAGAAGTACCAAACCAGTCAGGAGAAAATCAGGAGAGCTACTGACAAATAATGAGGATCAGTTACAGAGATGGCATGAACATTTTATGGAGCTGTTAGGAAATGAAAATCTGGGAGAAGAGGAAGAAAACAATCAACTGTATGCAGAAGATCCTGAAATTCTTATCCACAGCCCTACAAGAGATGAGATCAAGGTGGCTTTAAATGAATTGAAAAATGGCAAGGCACCAGGACTGGATAATATCTCACCTGATGTGATGAAAGTAGATGTAGACCTGACAGCAGACATACTCCAGCCTCTATTCCATAAGATATAGAATTAAGAAAATATTCCACAGGATTGGAAAAAAGGGCTGATAGTAAAGATTCTGAAGAAAGGAGATACCTCCAACTGTGATAACTGGAGAGGTATCATACTACTATCAGTTCCAGGAAAGGTCCTATCAAGGGTAATTCTGAATCAAGGACTCCATAGAAAGGAAGCTGCAAAGAGAACAAGCTGGGTTTTGTAAACACTGCAGCTGTGTTGATTTAATCAACACTCTTAGAATAATTCTGGAGAAAAGTTATGAGTGGTGAGTGACACTATACTTGGCCTTCATTGATTTTGAAAAAGCCTTTGACAAAGTCAAGAGATGTGTATTGTGGAAAACTTTGAGAGAGTATGGGATACCAAACAAATTAATTAGATTACTGGAAGGAATGTATGATGGATATGAATGTCAGGTACTTCATGAAGGAAAGATCACTCAGCCCTTCTCAATCAAATCAGGTGTATGGCAAGGTTGTGTGTTGTCACCAACATTGTTCCTGCTGGTACTGGATTGAGTCATGAGGCAGGTACAGGCAGGGAGAAGAAGAGGGTTGCAATGGGGTTTGTGACAGAGGTTGGAAGACCTGGATTTTGCTGATGACATATGCCTATTAGCACAGCACTTCAGAGATATGGAAGAAAAACTACACAGACTGGAAAAAGAAGCTGCCAAAGCAGGTCTCTGCATAAATACAAGGAAGACCAAAGAAATGAGGTCAAATGCAGCAATGAATAGGCAGTTTGAAGTGGGTGGCACTTGCATCCAGACTGTAGACTCCTTTTCATACTTGGGGAGTGCAGTTACCCAGACTGGAGGGGCTGATGAAGGCATTGGAAGCCAGATAAGAAAAGCAAATGGTGCCTTCATCCAGCTTAATAGAGTATGGAGAAATTCGAACATATCAAGGGCAACAAAAATTCGGATCTTCAATACCAATGTCAAATCGGTGCTGTTGTATGGATGTGAGACATGGAAGACGTCTAGGCGGATTGTTGGGCAACTGCAGACCTTCATTAATAGATGTTTACATCATATCATGCAAATATATTTGCCAGAGGTGATCAGTAATGAAAACCTCTGGCAGATGACAAATCAATGTCCAATCCAAGAGGAATTGAAGCAAAGAAAATGGCGATGGATTGGGCATACATTAAGGAAAGAGGAGGGTGCAATAGAGAAGGCTGCATTGGACTGGAATCCACAGGACTCACGCAGGCAAGGACGCCCATGGATGACATGGAGAAGAACGGTTGAGGCAGAGTGCAGGCAGCAGGGAAAGACTTGGGCAGAGGTCAAGAGGCTTGCAGCAGACAGGAATGGATGTCGAACATTTTCACATGCCCTATGCTCATCTAGGAGTGACAGGAATCTAACTAACTGACTAACATTGGATAATTCTCTTTTCTATATTCTGGGGAATTACCCATCCATTGAACAAAATATTTATTTTAAATTCACTCATTTGGCATTTCAAACAGAACTGACTATGCAAGGTCTGACCTCTTGACCATCAATTAGTCAGTCAGTCAATCATCCAACTTAGCAATCTTTGAACTTCCTTCATTTGTAATTGTTGTTGGCTTTTATATTTATTCGCATATAGTTTATTTTTTGTAGACCCTGCAGGGTGGGGGGGGGGGGGTTACTCAAAGGATTCTTGCCCTGGTGAAGATTTTTCCTTAACAATTCTGGTTATGCTCCTTCCATTTTCTTGTACCTCCATGATTTTAAAAGTTTTTGTATGCAATATGGTGGAACAGTACAGTTATTGTGAACCAAATTGATTTGTTGAAAAATCGTTGCAGAGTACTCATAACCTAGGGCAATCAAATTATAAGCACCCAGTCTGTTACGGTCGCTTTGGAGTGAATAAACAATTCAATTGATCTTACTTTCCCTCGCTCCTCTCACTTGCTCTCTTTCCCGTTTCCATGACTGACACTGCGAAAGGGCGCATGCTTGTACACATACACATTCACACGCACTACAACAGACAGCTCGTTCATCATTGTCGCTTTCATCCCACTAAAACCTCATATCTAGACCTTCCATTCATCACAGTGTCACCCTAATTCACTCCCAATAGTGCTGACTCTATCACCTACCCCCCTCTAGTCCAGATACCGTCTTTCGTGAATAGCATGACACACGTTTTTCCGTACAGTACTCATCGCTTACATCCCCAATTACTTTTTTCTCTTTTTTTGTAGATTACGTCTTGGAAACCTCCGTTTGAGCAGTATAAAACAAGTCAGATCATTATATACATACAATATTACCAATCTTATACACTATTTAATTACTATATCTATATCAGTTTGTTGAGGTGAGGCTATATTTTGTATACTATAAAAAGCTTTATCAACTGAATATTTTTTTCAATTCTTTTTAAATATTTCTATATTTTTAAGACTCTTTAAAAACTGCGATAGCTTGTTGTAGAGTTGCCTACCACTGTTGCCTACGTTTATGTTCGAATAAGCTACTCTTGTGACTCACCAAGTGATAATCTTTTTGGCTTTGTGTAATATAGTTATGAATGTTAAGATTATGGTCTATATCACTCTTTTTACATTTAAAGTAGCTTCATACACATATAAGCACGGTATAGTTAGGAGATCAAGTCTCTTGAACAACAGCCTACATTAATCTAACAAATTTATTCTTTCCATTCACTTAACAGCTTTCTTTTGGATCTTAAACACCCTATCAAGGTTTTGTTTTGATGAGTTACCCCATACTAGGATAGCATACCTAATGTGTGACAGTAAAAGTCCATGGTAAGCTGTAAAAAGTATAATTTTTTGTCATTCAATCTAGCAAGTTGTCGCAGGACAAAATACCCCAAATGAATTTTACAACATATTTTCTCAATGTATGGATGGAGCCCAGATTAATCGTCTATCCAAAATACTCCTAGAAATTCAATGTTTTCATCCTGGTATAGTCGATTTATCATTATTTACAAACTGCTGAAATGTTTGCTGTCAAAGTCAAACCCATACCTTATAGAACTCATACATTAAAGCCTGTACACAGATGCATTTTTATGCTGTCATCTAATCAGCCTATCAAGTTTATATTTTCTTATCGTCTACTTTTTACCATGTGATAGACATAATATCTTTGCCATATCTGTCCCAGAGTATGTTATCAGTTACAATAGTTCATCACGTTGTAAATAACAATCCTCTGGAAAAGATGCCGAAGATAATATGCCCATTCGATAATAAAAACTAAACGACTTTATCAGTAGCCAAGCAAGGCAGCCCACCGGGGGATTTTTTTTTTTTTTGTTATAAGCTCTTCTTGTGAATGTTGTTCAACAGCGATAGCACACCGAGATACTTTGTCCCATTTGTAAACCGAGTAGTAATTTCAGAAATTTTATAGGCATGGTTCTAAGGGTAGCCTAACACACAATAAGCTTCGGTTGACGTGTGAGGATCTTTGAATCTTCTGGATCTTTGAATCCGTCCCTTCATAAGGGTAGCCTACAGTATAGTATATGGAAATTGATCAATGTGACAAATATTAAGCTTAAATTAAATATTAATATTAATATTAAATATTAAGATTAAATACTAAGATTAAATTAAATTAATATTAAGCATTAATTCAGTATGGATACCTAGATACCAGAAACGTAATAGCAAGGGAACACCTATAGAAAAGTAGACCTCTAAATTTGTCTCAGACATTATGTTGCCAAGCCACTATAGCTATACAGGGTTATTCACATAGTGTTACCGGCGCTTTTTGCGCTCATTGTACTGAAAAAAATAATGAAAAATGTTCATATGAACATAGGTCCGGAAATGCTTTGTTACCGAGTTATACAGAGTGAAAGATTTCGCCCAAAATGAGTGAAATGAAGACTTGCTGGAATCCTGAGAAGGTAAATTAAGAGACTAATTCAGTTGATTCTTATGGTTTACAACCTGAAAAAATGAATCCAACAGGTTTCAGAACCGTATCTCTCTTAGTTTTTGGGATATTTCACTTGAAACATGAAAAATAGGGGTCGAGAAACAACTTTTTGCGTTTGACGTACGTTAACTTTAATAAGTAATAACACACAAACTTCTAAAGCTAAACTTGTAGAAAATTTAATTCTCGAGAATATCATGTAAATTATGCGAATGAGAAACAAATAATAATTGATGAAAGTATATTTTTACCTCACCAGGATTCCAGTAAGTCTTCATTTCACTCATTTTGGGTGAAATCTTTCACTCTGTATAACTCGGTAACAAATCATTTCCGGACTTATGTTCATATGAACTTTTTTCATTATTTTTGCTAGTACAATGCGCCGTACAGAAAGCGCCGTACAATGCGCTAGTACAGAAAGCTGCATAACTCGGTAACAAATCATTTCCGGACTTATGTTCATATGAACTTTTTTCATTATTTTTGCTAGTACAATGCGCCGTACAATGCGCTAGTACAGAAAGCGCCGGTAACACTGTGTGAATCACTCTGTATATGAGCATAGGGCAATTATTATCCTAAAACAGTTTTAGAAAAACCACTTGATCTGGAAACTTCAATTATTAGTCTTCAAATTCATGTGGCGCGAGGTAAGTAAGTAAAAGGCCTAATATAAAATATTGTTTCCTGGCAAACTCATAATAACCTAGTTCTCAGCTCCGGTTGCTCAGTGCACCCCCCCCCCCCCCCCATAAACAAATTATGTTACAATCTCTAACCACTTCATGTCTTTGATAGGCTTTGTTGGTAGCCTGAGACCATGGCTTTCTATAAACTTGACAGGGCCGGAGCACTGCCCTGGGGCCCCGGATCAAGTGGGCCCCAAAGGACTCAAACTTGCATATAAATAAGGCTATACCCTTGGAAAAAGGGGCTCGCATTTTCTTTCATCTCCCCCCGGGGCCACCGCACAAACTTGCAAAAAATGCCATGCACTTGAAGAAAAAGGGTCCCAAATTTATTTCCTGCCTCGGGGCCCCAGAGAACCCATACCTACGACCTACGGGCCTTCCCAATAGAATGAGACTAGTGTTCTCAATACAGCTTTAACAGCAAAAACTAGTGGCGGCTCGTGCATGGAAAAAATTGGTGTTCACAAAATATTTGGTATACACTCTATGAATTGCATTGCTCGTATTGCATGAGTAATTCTCATGATGTTCCACCCCCACCCCCCACCCAGACGCCAATTCCTACAAGCAAAGGTTAGAGGAAGAATTATGGCAAAATGTTAAGCACTTCAACTTTTAAAAAATGTATAAGATCATATTCTACTCACTACTGTCATGAAGCAACACTGGCCATTGTTTTGTCTGGCAAAACAGATGCGTCAGGGGCAGGGAACTGATCGGGCAAGATGCTCAAGAGTATAAAAGATCATTCAATAGTACCAGAACGCATTTGATGCATTGCACATATGATAGAGTTCTTGAATAACCAAGATGCCTTTCAAAAACGTTTTGTATTGCAGGTGAAAATATCTATTTTTTAAAAGGATTACTAAGAACTAAAAAAGTTAAAATTCTTGCATTTGATTTTCAGATAGAGAAAAATGTGAATTTTGATATTATAAAATTCATTTTTGATTTCCACTCACAAACTGGTGATGCACTGATTACATCATTTTTTGTGGCAGGTTGACTTGCTTGATGATTCACTGATGATGTTTTTTGTTTTTGAAAAATATAAGAAAAACCAATATTTTACATTTGGTTTTAGTATAAAAAATAAATTCCGGTTTTATTTATATAGTTTTTTGATTTCCACTCCCAAACATTCTCACTGATGTTTTTTGTTTTTGAAAAATATAAGAAAAACTAACCCTTACGTTTGGTTTTAGTATATATAAAAAAATTAATTCCAGTCTTATTTATATATTTTTTTGATTTCCACTCCCAAACATATTCACTGATGACGTAATTTGTTTTAAAAAATTAGAAAAACCAACGTCTCTCTGTAAACTCACTATTCATTATTTATCCTTCCGTGAATCTTCTTTCCTTCAGACTGACCTCTCTACATCTCTAAAAATTATTCTAGTCTCATCGAAATCATGTGGACTACTAGGAATAAGGAAACTACTAGGAAAACTCCATAACAATTAATAAAATATACCAAATAATATATACGGTGTATTTTATAACAGAATAAAAAATTAGTTTTCAGTATGAAACTACATTTCAATAACCATGAAAACAATAATTGGAAGGCATAGTGAGGAAGTATGGGTAGATGCTAGTCGAAATAGAAGGGTTTCCCCCATTCCACGCTTTAGTCTTTAGCGTCGATGAAACTGGGCAAGTTAGTAGCTACGCGAGAAAGTAGCGAGTAGAAACGTTACAGACCGACCGTGCTACAGCCAAGTATCATCGATGCTTTTCTGATACGGTACTGCTGCCAGCGACTCTAGTAGCGGAGCACACAACTAGCTGTGAACGGATGGCAGCTTTTCCCCCATGTTAAAAGTCCATACTACATGTCACCAATTAGCCGCGCATGCGCAGAAAGGACCCAAAAGGAGCACATACCGATTGTGCACTCGTCCACAGAGAATGATTGCTTACGCTACAAATAGATTAACAGTGAATTTAAAATGAGTCTAATATCAAAATGGACACTGTATTTATATTTGATATAGTTAAATAAGTTGGATCAGTAACGTTTTGTACTCTTTTGTGGTTAAATAGGTAATAAATAAGCTAATATTTTTTTGAATATTCAAATTTATGGGGGTGCACGTGCACTTGTGAACATTATAAGAAGCCGCCGCTGGCAAAAACAATTAACCGAGAATTAATCAGATAAAGCTTAGAGGTTTTGGATAATTCGTATTTTTTTGCGGAAAGCAGCTACAAAAGTTCTTACATTGGAGTTGAAAAAATCCTGGTTATATTTTTCATTTCAAAAGACTTTTAACTCTATGTTTGATCGACCAAACATTGGATTACTAACACCGTATTTTTAGTATTTAATGAATGGAGCTATTCAAATATAATTATTCAAGCATCAACATCGGACTTTATTTAAGACTGTGCGCAGGGTTTTGGTCATAATTCTTTTTCGAAGTTTCTTGTATTGGATATTATTAGGGCTTTTAAATGATATCTATTGCTGTGAGGAAATTTTTTCTTAAATTATTTTGTGAAATATGGGTGTTCAAAGTTAAAATTTTTCGGTTCTGGGGAGGCAATTGATCTCGCCTACGAGTGATTTTAAACTTTTGATAAATTCTTTATAACTAAAAGACACCTTGAGAAATAAACTCTATATATATTTTTCACTCTGAAGAAACAATTAGTTGTTTTCCCTCAGCTTTTCCCTCAGGTCCTGAAATCCTTATGAAAATGTTGATCATTTTCAAGCGAATTGACTGTGTAATATGAACTCTAGACTGTAAATTTCAAACTTGTTTAAATAGGATAGTGTTTATAACAATTAAAAATATCGTTATACTATTAAGAGGAATATTATGAGTGATTAGCATAGGTGGAAATAGAGATTGTAGCCTGGCAGAATTAGATTCGACCAGGCGGCTGGGTAAAGAAAATAAAAATAATTCGTTTCACTCATATCAATCTGGCAACCATTAAACCTCTAGCCTCTAGAACCTCCTAAACCTATAATACATTTAAAGTTACAGTGATAATGTAATTTTTTCGGATGGTGAAGCCCAGATAGTTCTGAGACCTGTGCGTGGGTAATGTGTTCAACACCTTGTGTTGAATGATAATGTTAGATGAGTTGGACCCACAGTTTTAGGTGAGTTCCGAATCATCGGCAAGTGATTTTATAGCTGAGAACCCTATTTTTTGGTGGCCGATCCATTCGGTCACCCTTACACTAGGAATTTGCAGCTTATCTTATCTGACTGAACAGGTACCTGTTACGGTTCGCGGCTAACAATTTCCTAAAAAAGGTTTGATTTATTCCTTTGAAAACGCTTCAATTCAGAAAGTAATATAGCAGAAGAGTGAAGCTATCATCTTCAATGAGAGATCAATAAATTAGCACTCAATCAGAAAACTTTAGGCTTCTAAAACCGTCATTTAGGTGGTGAATTGAATGCATTCGTTGTGAAATGAACGGTAAAATCACATAAAACATTAACTACTGCGATTATTAGGTTATTATATGAAAAGGCCAAAAGAATGCGTTTTTGAGATTGAAGGGTATGAACTTCGTTATTGATTGCGAATAAAGCACCCAGAGTTTACAAACCAGAATTTAAATTGGATCAAAAAACAGAGGAATAACAAGTGGAAAGCATCTGTGCTAAATCAGTATGCTTTGATTCAATAAAACTCGACTTTATAAAATTTGGGACCGTTCTTGACTATTGAGTACATTCATATTTCATTTCAAAAAATGATTTGACAAGTTTTGAAGGAGAAATTGAACAAAATGTTTGGTTCATTGGCAATTAAACTGGTTAACCACTAGGCCGACAATAAAAACATCATATCATGATAATCATCATTTCATGATAAATTAATTAATTTTTGTAAAATATCCCACCAATTTAAAGATTTGGTAATCCCGATTCGCGTTCAGACTGGAATTTTTCGTTCACTTTAGTACCAACGCAAAAGTCTCATGTGATCATTATAAAAAATTATGATAGTGAATCTTGTAGCATGTTTCAGACAATTTTACACTGATTCAATTTAATTCACACCATCTATATGACCTTATAATCACCATCTAATGACCTTAGTCATTTCTGAATGGATGATGGAGTAGCTGTAATCTTTCGCCGTCTTTGTTTCTGCAACAAAGCGTTCCGGACCTAATTTTTTTATTCTCATGAGAAGTTGCTTATGCAGTCTGGCAGAATCATTTTGAACTCTTGAAACACTCTGTACAAAAAATACTCATGATGGACACATTTTGTTAACTAATACTTAGCTTATTAACTAAGACTCTTTAAAAAAGTAAAGTAATGAATCCCCGCCCCCTCAATAAACTTTATCGGGCAACATTCTTGTAAAAAGAGATCTGAAAAATTCCAATTTTACCCCTCCCCCCTCCCTTCCCAAATGTTTACCTGGTAGGACGGGTAAGCCCCCCCCCCCCCCCCCCCAACCAAAAGTCTGAGTGTGCCCCTGACTGGAGACACCAATAAAGAGTTAAAACAATATTGATTACTGCTGTCATCACAGTTTTCTTTCACTTATCTTCCTTCTAAAAGTCGTTGCCGTAAGCTTATACAAGCTTATTACAAGCTCATTTATAAATCATATGCTTTCAACTGTATAATACCAGGAAAAAATTGCATTAATTGCTCATTGCAATGGGGTTTCCATAAAATTTAATATTACATTATTCTCATGCTATGCATTTGCTTTAATCCATCAATGAAAGGATCTCCATCAAAAATAAGCGGCTCCCTCATCTTCTATAAGTTGAATAGGAGTCTTCTTCTATAAGTTGAAAAAAAAGTAAAATTATTTATCTGAGATTCTTCCAACAACAGTTAATATTATACTGGGGTCTCCAACATTATCCGATCATCATCATTGCTGATCATCATAAGTTATATGCTTTATTTAATTCGGGTTTGTTTTTTTTAGGGACCTTAGCCTCTAATATTGATTGTTTGATAAAATCTAAATAGAATTTTTCTAAATTCAGAAAGAGATCTACATTTAAAGAAACTATTCATTTAAGATTAATAGCTTCCCTATATTAAGTGGCTTCTCTATAACCAATTTATGTGTGGATCTATGCTTCTGTTCATGATATTGTGTTTAAAGCTTGAATTTAGTTCGATTATAGCTTGAATCGAACAAAAATTGCAAGAGCTGTAACAATAAATTATTGGGCCACTCAAAACTGGAGGAGAGCTTTTGCAAAAAGTTTAAACCTTATGATTTAGGTAAATATGAACACATTAAGGTTCCATTGGCGACACTTATCTTTAATTGATATATCTGTGTGTTCATGAATTTAAATTTTTTAATGTTAAATTAAATAATTAGCCTATCGATCATAGTACAGGTTCTACATTATAACACGGGTTCTGGACCAATCAGAAGCATTTTTGATGGAATCAATATCGTAATTCAATATTGTTAAACTATCAGCTGATTTGATCAAACTACTACACCAACTGCTTTAACCTAACAATCTACTATAACTTCTCGTATTTAGATTACGTCTTTGAGACTCCAGTTAAGGAGTATAAGACAAGTCAGATCAACAATATTATACACTAGATACCATAATTACTTAAATTAGTTGAGGTGAGGCTTAATTTTGATGTGAAAGGAACTCTTGTACACTATAAAAAGCTTTATCAACTAAATATTTCTTCAATTGTTTTTTAAATATTTCTATATTTTCAAGACTCTTCAAAAACTGCGGTAGCTTGTTGTAGAATTTCCTACCAATATAACTAGGTTTTTGTTTGAATAAGCTACTATTGTGACTCACCAAGTGATAATCTCATCGGCTTCTTGTATCATAATCATGTACATCAAGATTTTGGTTAATATCATTCGTTTTTACATATAAAGTAGCTTCATACACATATAAGCAGGGTACAGTTAGGAGACCAAGTCTCTTGAACAACGGCCTACATGAATCTAATCTATTTACTCTTTCTATACACCTAACCGCTTTCTTTTGGATCTTAAACACCCTATCAAGATTTTGTTTTGATGAATTACCCCATACTAAGATAGCATACCTAATATGTGACAGTAAGAGCCCATGGTAAGCTGTAAAAAGTAACTTTTTGTCATTCAATCTAGCGAGCTGTCGCAGGACAAATACCCCAGATGAAATTTTACTACATATTTTCTCAATGTATGGAGTCCAGGTCAATCGTCTATCCAACATAACTCCTAGAAATGCAATTTTTTCTTCCTGGTCTAATTGATTATCGTTTACAAACACGTTTATAGCCCTATCTTCATTTAAATTATGTTTGTTTTTGAATTGAAGGTATTGGCATTTTTTACTATTTATAGTTAATTTCAACTGATTTAAAAATTGGACAATGGACTGCACACCTATATGGGCACTTATTTCTAAATTATCTAGAATGGAATTGCTGAAAATGAGTGATGTATCATCAGCAAATAAGAGGGCTCTACCACTTATTAATTCTTTAGGTAAACGGTTGACATATAACAAAAAAAGCAATGGACCTAGTATTGATTGACCCCTGAGGCACTCCAGCTTGCACCTCTAATTTATTAGATTTATTCTTTACTATACTATTACCAACTACTGTAGTTAGTTCTACACATTGTTTTCTCCCAATAAGATATGATTCAAACCATTTCAGTTCAACCCCATTTACACCTACATTTTGCAGTATTTCCAATAAAGTTCTATGATTAACACAATCAAATGCCTTTGACAGATCTAAGAAGATTGCAGTAGCTTTATCACCTGAATCTATTATATCTATTAGTTTTTCAACTAGAGAAACTATGGCTGTTTTTGTTGATCTCCCTTTCTGGAAGCCATCATGCTGTTCATCACAGATAAAGTTAGCTTCTTGAAGATGAGAGGTTAGGTATCTCTGACAGTCACAGGTAACATGAAATTGTTTTAATTAAATGTATACTAGTGGTCGTAGATAAAATAGTGTATGCAACGATTTAATTTGGCCATTAAAGCACTCGTGAGATATTTATAACACGAGCATTCGCTCGTGTTATAACTTACATCTAAACTCGTGCCTTTTAATAAGGGTCAACATAAAATCGTTGCATAAACTACTATTTCACAAATGAAACGCATATTTTGATAATACGTACATATCTTCAAGTTTCCTGTAGGAGAGAAATGAAAGCATCGCAAACCTCTGGTACAAACAATAATTATGATATTGTTGATTTTGAAATCTTAAACAAATAACTTGGACTTGTAAAAGAGTCTCCAGTTGCTAAAAAACGCAAGGTCACTGCTAACTTTTCTTGTACTGAGATTGCTTTTCTGTAATTTGTGTCTTGCTTGCCAATTACGTTTCCTAACACATCTACTGGTACTCATCACTACTGGTAAAAAGTTCTTGGCGCTTCCATCACATCATAATTCACCTGATAGGGGATCAATATCATCTTCTTGCAAGTCATTCAAAAGATCAAATGAAGCAGAGGTAAGTGGCATCCAGGAAGGTGGGACGTTTGTTGGTAACAAAAGTTACATGTCGCACTAGTGAAAATGTAACATTTTGTTATATAACTTCTCTTATGTAACATTGTTTGTAACAAAAAGATATTAACTTTTTGTTAATAACTCCGGTGTAAACCCGGCTTTAGTCGCATGCTTGCTCAAATAGATTGTAGACCTACCTACCTTCTACAACCCATGGATTTTACGAGCTCGCTTACACTTGCATTATGAAATTTGCATAAATTCGATTGGAGCATAATATCTTGCACGCTGCCATATGCTTCAATTAAATTTATGCAAATTGAAATGTGGAATGCAAGCGTATGCAAACACGTTGAACTTAACTTGCGTGTGAATAATGCAGGTCTATCCAGTGAATTTTTTATTTTTCGCAGAAGTCTACCTATGTATATGAGAGAGAGAATAAAATTAATTTTGATTCAAAAGAGAAAATGAGAAAGAAATCCAATTATCAATTTTTTTATCCCTCTATGCAACATTTTTTGTGCAGATTTCTCGTACCAGCGATTAAATTGGAATTGTTCGATTTTATAAAATTAATCTCCACAAACTGGGTCTCTTAAACTTATTCAAAGATGTCAAAAACTCTATTGCTGTAGTGTTAATGTCCCATAATGTAGCCAGCTGTTGTACTATTCAGCTTTTCTAGAGAATATTCCTGTAGCAGCATCAACTGCTTAACAAGGAAAACACATTGAATTTTGGTGTTCACATTAATTTCAACCAATGTCTTGGGCACCCCTGGAATAATTAGTGAGTTATGACTAATTCGTCAATACTAAAATATGAACTAACATAATGCTCACAAATAATGATTATCAATATATCATCACAATATTATTAAATTTATTCATGCAAGAGAATTTTTTTAAACTGTGAACTACAATAATTGATTTGATAATTTCTCTGACAATGATTCAATTGCTATCAATTTCAAGAACAATTTTTATTGAAAAAATAAATCATTTTCCAATGACGTATCAATCGTTGCTACGGTGTAATCATTGTGCAATAGATATATACATTTTCTGCTGTAAAATCACTTTCCGGTGGTTCAGAACCCACCTAAAACCTGTAGGTCCAACTTATCAATCACCATCATCCAATTCATTACCCGCGCACAGGTCTCAGACCTATGTGGGCTTCATCCTCCGAAAAAATTTTTTAAAATTAATAGTGGGCTACAATAATTATTAGACTCATTGTTTTTTAACAAAGTTCCTAATGAGAGTCCTATTTCCATGCAAATAAGACTAAGTATTCGATGATAGCAATTCAATTTTGTGAGAAATGGATGGTGCATATGAGATTCTATGTTTAAGTGTGAAGAAAATAAATGCACCTGAGAAATTGTGCAGATTGTGCAAAACCTTTCCAGTTTTGAAGAACATGAAAGCTTATAACAGTCATCAGCTAGAACAAAAGCGTTCAGTGAATTCATGAAAATCAAGAGCGCAAGCTAATAAGGCGAGTAAAGTGATGCTTTGTCAAACCGACTTCTTTGTTGTGAAACTTTCAATAAAAGGATGAGAAAATTATAACTTCGTCTCAGGTCGCTTTGCAAGTGAAACAATATTGCTGTTGTCATTTGTGCTGGATATTGTTGTGGCGAAGAAACAAAATTAATGAGATATTATTCGCAACAATATCAAACTTACCTTTTGTTCTTCTTCTGTAGTGTTTACAAGTAGTTTTGAACACGTTTATCACTGATTCTTTATCAGCTTAGCAAAAAAGGATGGAATTTGTCAGATAAATGTACGGTAGTTAATACTTGGGGGAAGTTTATTGATTTAGTTTTCCGTTTCCGTGAATAGGGGACGGAATTAGAATTTCAAGAACAATTTTCAATCAATAAACAATTTCAATCAATGTTTATTGATAATTTTTATTTTTCAATAAGGTAACTGGTGCAATAGAGACGGACCTAAAGGGACGTGATAATTATTAGAGACGAGGCGTATTTTTGAAATACACTCTCCAAATGTTAGATTCAGTGGTGGAATCGAGCCTTGTTGCTTCGAAGCAGAGACTTGTGAGAAGAGTACGTCTGTATGTGGGCGCTGCGACGATCAATATGATGATAGCCTTCGCCTGAGTTGTTACCACGGCTGCAGATAGCCTACTGAGGCACCCCTCACGACCTCATGAGGCTCACCGCACGCATGAGCAACTCTAACCCGTTCATCCGCATAGCTCCGGTCCAATGAATCCAGCACGAATCTGAGTCAAAATTCTGGATACAGGTCAAAAGTTGAAACGGGAATTGTGTGGCGAAGATTCGTATTGCCCTAGCACGCGTTTTTGGGGCAACGTTTAGGATTTTGTGGGGGGTCGTTCGTTATTGATCTTGAAAACTTTGCCTCTGTGCTCCCACCTGCGGGGGGGGGGGGGTGTAGAAGGGGTACCTGGAAGAAAAAAGTATGGCAAAATGAAACGACAGCACTTTTTCAACTTTGAATAGAAGTTTAGGGTTCACTTATTTATTTTTCCAATGGAGGGAATAATAATTAAAATTTTATTATTATTCTAAGCCGTGGGCCGTAGCCTGCTAGCTGTAAGCCGCAGCCGGTATCTGTTCAATCAGATTAGATAAGCAACGCTGGGCCCTCTCTATAAGGGTAACCGATTGGATTGGCCAGCAAAAAAAGACTCTGTTCTCTGCTGTAAAATCACTTCCCGGTGGTTCGGAACCGACCTAAAATTGTAGGTTCACCATGCTTCCAATAACCTGACTTAAGCGACGAGGTGGATCTAACCGTATGGGTCTCCCCATCAATAAAAGCCATACGCATTTACTTTTTATTATTCTAAGGTTATTATTTTCTGATATGATCATAGTTAATTCCTTAATGAGAATAACCTCCCCCAACACCTAGGTAACCATAGTTGGAAAGGTTTTACAGCTTCACACCTTTCTCTTCAAAATTTTCATTCTATATCTTTTATTTTATTTTCTTTCTTATTGTCTGTAAATCTTCTCATTTGAAATTCTAGTGTATGAGATGTTTCTATTGTTGAAATTTTATTATTTCATTATTAGTCTATAATACCTATCATCCTCATATTGTGAGCAATGATAGAATCGTATGATAAAATAAAATAAGTTCCTAAGCTACATGCATTTAATTAACATGATTATACAGTTTTATTTTAGTATAAAAGTGTCGGAGTAGAGTCAATGTCTTCGTTATTTAATATAGTATTACAGTGTTACAGTAATATTGTTTACAGTATTACATCTCGTTTCTTCACCACTCTATTTTCAAGTTGGCTTGGATTTTTCACATGAGACAGCACTATATTTTCAATATATACAAAAATAAGTGAATAATAATAGTTTATTTTATTCTCTCGTGTCAGCTGTCTGAGATAATTTGTGCAGAAGTATACCTATATATTTTAATTTCTACCAGTAAGCCAATTAA
The DNA here is from genome assembly GCA_948455865.1 of Conomelus anceps. Taxonomy (NCBI): domain Eukaryota; kingdom Metazoa; phylum Arthropoda; class Insecta; order Hemiptera; family Delphacidae; genus Conomelus; species Conomelus anceps. The sequence goes on from OX418222.1 coordinate 22,400,901, forward strand.
TTATCAAGAAGTGATGAGATACTACTTTACATGATAATTATGATTGTTCAAAACGCATTTTTACCAACAATTGTAGGCATATAGCCTACAATCCAAACCCACGAAATAGTGCAAAGAGGAAGAAAACATGAAACAACAATATTCAGTGTGGAAATATCATGTTCATATGTGGTTCGAAAGATTCATAACATTTTTATGGTCATTTCTTAATGATTTTTATGGTTTTGGAAGTGATGGTTAACATTCTGGGAGCGATTGAAGTGAGCGCTGTTTCTTCGGCCATAGTGACCGACGCGGCGCGGTGTGAAAGTCAAGTTTTGGCTATAAAGACCGATGGTCAACGCGGTGGATGACGCGGTGGTCAACGTGCTAACTTCTGGTTGGTTGATGCATTATATATAATATAAATGCGGCTATATAATCATATGTTACACAATAAATGGAACATTAAAAAAAATTAGTAGGATGATATGTGATGCCTCTTAACCAGACAAAATTGTCACTAAACAATTTACAGCTAACAATATACAAACAACATAAGTAATCTACTAAATTAACAAATAGCTAATGAAAAAACACTAAATTAACAAGATCTACTAAACCAACTAAAAATCTAGTGAATAAAATCTAATACATCTGATAAAATCTACTAAATTAAAAAATGTACTAAATTAAATCTACAAAATTAACAAATAGCACTGACAAGAGAAATATTTTTACCAGTTTGTGGTAACCTATAGCAGAATTAATAACTCAGTATTTTCTACTTCTTTGTCAATTTTTCCTCCCAGTGCTACTATTTTGATATCAATTTTTTATTAGTCAAACTACTATTTTTGATTAGTTCTTCACTACTTATAGAAGTCAACTATTATTTTTGGAATAAGTTAACTTAATAAGATGTGAACAAATTTATCTTTATATAAGCTGATGATGATGATGTCAGAATGATTTAATTGGATAAAGGAATAAATGAAATATGATCTAATTATTTAGACCAAGTTAACTGCAGGGAAGCTAGATGACAAAATAACGTTTAGAAATCTAATCACCGTTTGCAATAAATCAATTACCAGTTTTAATTCACAACAAAAGTAGACTAAACAAATATCAATTACGTTTATCATATAAAAAATCTCTGGTCTTTTATCACTAAAACGCTATTAGAGGTTATGCAAGATGAGCGCATAGCTAATTTGTGCAAGAGTTATATCAATGTCAATAATATTGTATAATAGGAACATTAACTCATTCTAGAAAACGCCAAAATCAATTTCATGTTCGAAATTTTAAGTTTGTGTGTGAAGTCTCCAAAGGCAAGACTATTCAATTTTTAATTAATTATTTTTTGATGTAAAAATCAATCGCTAGACTAGAGATAGGATTGTCGAATAATTAATTAAGTTTTTAAAAAGATAACTTTTATTGCTGACCCGACGGACATAGCCCCGTCGTTCAGTGAAGAGAGACTGGAACGGACTAAGCACGGCGCGCAGCCCGTGAGAACTTTTATTACGGTAACTATGATAATGCTGATTTAGCACTACTACACTAATACATCTATAACTCCTCCACCCCAAAATTTTTCATCGTCCTCAATGATTGAGCTTAAGGTTTAGGTATAGCATAAATTAAAGTAGTGAGGGCTTGCAGAGAACTAGTCGGTAAAGATACATTATAATTATAATTAAGCTTTAAAATTCGACAATAATAAAATAACAAAATTAGAACTAAAATAATTATAAAAATAATAAATAATAAGAAATACAATAATGTTGATTACTAACTTCATTAAATATTGATAAATATTTAAAATTTGAATTCTGCTTTTCAAAAAAGAACAAGTTCTTCAAATTATTTATATCGTTTGAAATCATTTCAATTTTCACTGGAATATTCGTTAGCTTGAAAGATTTTGAAGTTTTGAAAGTGGATGGAAGACGTTGGTCTTTCATCTGGTCACCTTGATTCAAATGAATGAGAAATGTTTTTGACGGATTTATTTTATCATTATTAATTTTGATACGGGATTGCCCATATCCATAAATACAATTAGCCTACAGACTTCATCATATTGAATGGAGTCGGATTCGCAATAGTGACTCTTTGACAATTGGTCAAGTCATTATTTGCTAATATATCTAGAATACAAGAGTCATTGACATAACGTATAGTTTTACAGTAAGAGGCATCATAGTCATGTAGACATTGGTCTAATACTATTAAGCCTAGATTCAGATACGGAAACAATCTTTTCGCTGACACTCTTATACTATAACAATAGTTGTCGAGAAGTACAGGATATTCTATCATAAGGAAAGTCTCAAACAATGCGCTTTTCTTTGGAACAGAAATAAAATACGTTATAAAATTCTGTGAGATAGTACAATGGACTGAGCTGAGTTTCCATAATGTTTCAATATTGTCACTTGCAACATTACCTCTGTGAGAACTTGTGATATTTTCAGTCTTTTATATGAATAATGAATTTTAGAATTGTAGCAAAATTCAATACTATCTAATAATGTGTTTACTTTTATTTCCATTAATTCAAGATTAAGATTAATAAGAAATACAGCTAGGATTTGATTGAATACAGTAGATTGCAATAACGTTACATTCTTAATAATTTCATTATTACTATTAATTACTTTCAAATCATCAGTAAACTTATCAACTAATTTATTATTTACAACAATGCTTTTCCTTTCATTTTCAATATGTACGGTACTTGTTCATTTGATTCTAATCTATCACTTATCTTATCATAGTGTTTTTATCATCTGCATCCATGTTACCAGTTATCCATGATATAGCATTTCCTAACCCAGTAAAGAGTAATGAATAATAAGACGAAATTGTCACAACCACATTTATTAAAACTTCGAGAAACTAGTTTCGGTTGTTACACCATTATCAATCTCAATCAAACTGGGGAGTTTGATTGAGATTGATAATGGTGTAACAACCGAAACTAGTTTCTCGAAGTTTTAATAAATGTGGTTGTGACAATTTCGTCTTATTATTCATTATGGATACCTTCCACAATATCACCTTCGCCATTACTAAGAACATTAAAGAGTAATCTATTTTTACGAGATGATGAAGACTTTGGATACAATAGACTTAATTTTTCAACGAGAGAATCACGTAATTGCATGAAAGGAATGATAAGTTTTTTCAATTGATAAGATGACACATTTTGTAACCTATCTACAGAGTCGGATAGATTATCGATCTCTGTCTTAATACTAGTTATTTATTTTATTTATTTATTTATTTAGTACAAAGCATAGATGGAAGCTTACAGGCCTACGCCCAAAAAAGCTTCCTTAACACAGTTCACATAAAATCATTTAACTGTACAATCATTAAAATCAAAGATACCGTACATTTATACATTTTTAAGACAGAAAATGGAAAAATACTGTAAAAGTCATGCAAAGAATGTAGAATAATAGAAAGAGAGGAAAACTTATCATGAGATATAAGTACCTTATTATGGTATAAATTAATACAGATAAATGTTAAGGTTGCAAATAGAACATAGCCTACTGAAAAGTAATATAAAAAAAGTAGATCAATAAAATAGTAGAAAAAGATTTTTTTGAAGAGGATGAGAAGAAGAGGAAAAGGAAAAGAGTAGTTTGAGAAAACGACAGATAAACATGAGAACATATCACATAATTTTTAACTGAGGAGGTTGAATGCTTTCACTTTGAGAGAGTTCCGTTTTTCTACAAACATATTAATATCTCTGCCAAGGCTATTTATCAATCTGGGAATTCTATTGAGAGGAGAGAAGTATCTGTTGACAGTCCTAGACCTGGGGATAAAAAATAGCGGGTGGTATCTGCGGCTTAAAACTGGAATTGAGAAAAATATTTTAGAAATAAGGTAATGTGATTCTATTCTATTATTGAGGATGCTATGGAAAATCAGAATGGATGCTACATCACGCCTGACCTTCAAAGATGGTATTTGGAAGAGATTGCGGAGTTCAGATATAGGAAAATCAATTATGCAGGTCTGATTAAATCTTTTATAATAAATGTATTGTAAGAATTTATTTTGAATCCTCTCTAACTGCGTAATTGATGTAATGTGGTGAGGATTCCAAATGGGTGCTGCATATTCTATTACACTTCTGACCAGAGACTTATACAAGTACAGTATAGCTTCCCAGCTCCGAAAACATGCACATGTTCTGCATATGAACCCCATCATTTGATTACTTCTACTGATAAGATAATCAATATGATTTTCAAAAGTGAGATGGGTGTCCATAACCACTCCAAGATCCTTAAATTTGAACACATGATCCAATTTAGCCTCATTCATTGCATAATAAAAAATAAATGGACATCTTTGACAAGTATAAGTCATAGTTTTACACTTCTTTACATTGAGCCTCAGCCCAGAATCCACACACCATCCATTCAATGTGTCAATGTCTTGCTGTAGCCATATACAGTCATCAATGGAATTTATTTCTCTGAATATCTTTATATGATCTGCAAACATGAGACACTCAGAATTTCAAAGCAGATTGGGAAGGTCATTAACATAGAGGAGGAAAAGCAATGGTCCCAGGTTAGACCCCTGTGGTACACCAGAGGAGCAGCAGAAGGAACTCGATTTGAAGTTATTGTATAACACATACTGCTTTCTCTGAACAAGGTAGCTCATAAAAAAAGGCTATGACACCACTACTAAACCCAAGACTCTTTAACCTCATTGCAAGAATCCTATGATTCAGAGTATCAAAGGCCTTGGAGAAGTCTGTTTAGATTACATCCACTCGTCCCCCATTATCCAAGACCTCAGACACCCTGTCCACAAAGACCAATAGATTGGTCACAGTTGACCTACCATGCAGAAACCCATGCTGTGACAATGTAATTTTAGGTTTTGCATAATGCAGAATTTGCTCATACAATAAGCGCTCAAAAATTTTAGCAAAAGTATTCAAGATGGAAATTGGTCTGTAATTACTGGAAATTTTCCTGTTACCTGATTTGAAAACAGGTGTAATCCTTGCAACCTTCCAGCACAGCTCAGGAAATTTTGAGGTTTTGATTGACAGGTTGAATAAATATTGCAAGGGCAGAATGAGTAATTCCCAGCATCCCTTGACAATAAAAGTTGGTACACCATCAGAACCCCCTGATGTGCTTGGTCTCAATTTTTTAATAGCAAATAGTTATATTAGAGTAATGTAAAAAGGTAAAAGTATCATTTATGTACATGTCGTTCAATTTTCACTGGTATTATTCTGGCGGTGTTAGTCAGATCCACTAACTCGTATGCTTGGACCAGGGGTAGGAGAGGGATTAGTACCAGAAGCTGTATTATGATCTGTAGCAATTCGTTGCATTTTTATTTTTCTAGGTCGTTTCAACCTATTGAGATGCAATTTAAGGGTTCTCCTGCAAGATTGATAAATATTTTTACCAATTTCTTTCACTTCAAAATATTTAGGGAGATATTTTTTATTTTGAATGCTCCTCACAAATCTAACATCATCTGGGTATTTTGGAGGTTCCTCTTGATTTTTGTTCAATTTCTCAGTTCTATGTTGCTTTTCTTTGTCTGTTTTATTTTTCACGAAGCCTCAAAAGTTTCTAATTCTTGGAAATATCTGTCTGCTAATTCTTCTGTTATTTGGACAGGAGTTTTTTCTAATGAATTGGAATGTTTAAATTTTCCAAAGGTCAATTCTAAAGGAGTCATTTGATGAGTTGAGTTTAGAGAATTATTATAAGTTATCAGAGCAAGATCTAATTTTTCTTTAAAGGTTGCTTGTGGCAATTCAGTTCCAAGTCCGGTGAGTAATTCTACAAGTGTGGAGTGTGCTCGTTCTATTCAGCCTTGACTATCAGGGTGTCCTGCAGAAGTACAATGTGGTGTTATTTCATATGATGCCAGTAATTGTCTAACTAGTGCATTGTCAAATTCTTTTCCTCCATTCATGGAGATGGTTTCTGGAATCGGATATTTTTTTTTTTTTTTTTTTTTTGAGGATGAAGCCCACATAGGTCTGAGACCTGTGCGTGGGTAATGGTTGGATGATGGTGATTGATGAGTTGGACCTACAGTTTAAGGTGGGTTCCGAACCACCGGGAAGTGATTTTACAGCAGAGAACAGTGTCTTTTTTGCTGGCCAATCTAATCGGTCACCGTTACAAACGGGACCTACGAGAACGCAGCTTATCTCTCTGATTGAACAGATACCTGCTACGGCTCGCGGCTATCACTTCCCTATATACTCTTTAAGGCTTTGTTTATTGATGGGCCATTGACACTATCAATTATAAAAGCTTGGAAAAATTTAGAAAATAAATCAATTGTTGTTACAACTTCATTGGATTCAAATGAAAAGACATCTTCTTGGATTTTTTCAAAAGGTCTCAATGGTGTTGGTTTTACTTGATATTGAATTTTAACAGGTCTACGATCGCATTTAGTGCGAAGACATGTCGGACAATTATTTACATAATTAGTTACATCACGATGCATTGTGGGCCAATAGTAATTTCGTCTTAATTTTAGATAATTTTCGTTTATTCCTCTGTGGAATGTTTTTCCTTCGTGATAAGTAGAAACTAATATTTTTTGCTCCTTGGAGTCTGTAAAGTCTGACAATTTAGTCTGATATATTTTGAATCTGGTTGTTCGGCTTACTTCTTTTAATTTTTCGATTAAGAAATTAAGTTAACTGTCTGCTGTGGGTTGGAACTTTTTATTAGGAATTTCAAATATTATTCCATAAGTGAGATCGGGTTGGAAGTATGTTTTTTATTTTTCCATATTACTTGAAATATAGTTTTTCGATGAAACAGCAATGTTAACTCGATTTTTATTGAAAACTTTCATAAATTGGATATCAAATTTTCCACGCTTTAGAACAATTTAGTATTTTTCTTTATTAATTGCTGAATTATCAGTGACTATAGCAGCTCTATCGTCAGAGAATTTTTGTGAATCGTTACTAATGAGTCATTGTCATCATTATTTTGTGAAAGATTTATTTCTTCATTATCTTGATTATCTTGATTTGGGAAAAATTCTGCTAGTACTCTAAGTCTATCTAAGTCTATAGGTTCATCAAGAGAGTTTGCTGGAGAATTTAAAGGAACTATGTCTTGGGAATCAAGTTCAGTTAAAATGTTAAAATCTACTATCTCATTATTTAAAACTTCAGAAACGTTAACTGGATTTTTTCCTTTCATTGGAAACAACATTGTATTTTCCTTTCAAATATTCAACTGTGAAATCGTATTCTTCAAGGAGTAATCTCCATCTCAAAAGTTTAGAATTTGGTTCTTTAAAATTTCTGAGCCATACGAGGGGTTTATGATCAGTTTTGACTATGAATTTCCTACCATATAAGTAAGGACGAAAATGTTTTATGCTCCATACTATGCTTAGAACTTAGAAGTTCTTTTTCTATAGTCGGTAAATTACATTCAGCTCTGTTGAGTGTACGAGATGCATATGATACTGGAAGTTCGGTACCATTATTATTGTTTGAGATAAAACGCTACCAATAGCATAATTAGAGGCATCGGTTGTTAGAGTAAAAGTTTTATCAAAATTAGGAAACGTCAATATAGGAGAATTACAAAGGGCTTGCTTCAAATTATTGAATGATTTTTTATATTCGGAATTATTAATATCGATTTTTTATCTTTTCTCAATGCTCTGGTAAGTGGTTGGGCGATTTTTGCGTAGTTTTTAATTAGTTTTCTGGAAAAACCAGTCATACCAAGAAATTGTTTAATTTCTTTGACAGTCTTAGAAATTGGAAATTTTGAAACAGCTTCGATTTTAGCGGGATTAGGACGAATTCCGTCTTTAGATACAATGTGTCCTAAAAATAATAATTCCATATTACAAAAATTTGTTTTGTCTAATTGAATTTTCAACTGGTATTGTCTTAATTTTTTGAATACTCGTCTCAAGTCTTTAAGGTGTTCTTTGAATGAGTCTGAAAATACTATTATGTCGTCTATGTAGACTAGAGCGTTTGGTGTGTCACAAATATTATGTTCATAGCGCGCATAAAGCTGGGAGGACCGTTCTTCAATCCGAATGGCATCCTAACACTCATTTCGTCCTTCTTCTGTACTGAAAGCAGTTAAGGGAATATGACCTTCTTCAACTTCAAGTTGATGGAAGCCTGACGCTAAGTCCAAACTAGAGAAATAAGTTGCTCTACCAATTTTTCCAAAAAGATCTTCTATGTTTGGAAGGGGAAATTTGTCACTCTTTGTCTTCTCATTTAATTTTCTGTAGTCCAAGACAAGACGCACTTCGCGTTTACCAGAAGAATCTAACTTTTTTGGTACTACCCGAAGAGGGGAGTTATAGGGTGAGTTGGAAGGTCTGATGATTTTTCCATCTAGTAACTTTTGAACTTCAATTTTAATGTCATTTCTAAAAGCTACAGGATATCGATAATTTTTTGTATAAACAGGAGAGTCATCAGTAGTTGTTTCAATTTTGTGTTTTAACAAATGAGTGGCAGTTAATAAAGTATTTTCGAGTTTTAAGATAAGTTACTTGGAATTCATGAACTAAATTGATAATTTCTGCTTTGTCACTTGGATCTATATGGTTCAGACGAATAATATCTGAAATTTCGTCATGAGTTAGTGAATTCTCAGAGGGAGAATGATCTATTAATTCGCACTCTTCTATTTCAAGACATTCGATATTTACTTCTTTGTCAATATCGGAAAAGTATTCTTATTTACAAAAATTTTTATCAATAATATTTACAAGAATTTCATTAAGTTCCAAGGTAGGTATTTTTGTTATGCCCAATTGAGAGTCTGATCTATTTATTAAAGGTAGTCTGAGATTATTAATGCCTTTTCGTATTTTAACAGGAGTTGGACCATTCAAGTCCAATGTCTTATCAGTAGTAATCATACAATTTGTTTGGAAATCAATCTGAGCTCCCATTTTACTTAGAGTCTCATGGCCTAATAAAATATCATAATTTGAACTAAAATCATAAACAAAAAATAATTCTTTACTTAAATTAGCATGCACAGAACTTAAATCTAAAACAGCACGTAAAGAGCCGCAGTTATTTCGCCAGCAGGTGTTTTGAATTTTAAATTCGAAATCTTCAACATTAATACATGGAAATGTGTTATTATCAGTTCTAACAAAATTATATTTCGATCCTGTGTCAATTAAAATTTTGCAATCATTTACAAGTAAAAATGGTAATTCGCGAGCATTACAATAATTCATTTCGATTACCTCGGATTCATTTTGACTCTGCCTAATTCTAAAAAATGATCAAAAGCTTCAGCTAATTTGTCAACTTTTGCAGCAAGTGCTTGGAAGTTTGAATCTGCAACTTCAGTTGATTCGGTCTCATTGGTTCAGTTAAATGAACATGATTAGGCTTATGTAAATTTAAAACAGTTCGCATTGATACATCGCTATTATACGATTTTTATTATTTTGTGATCTATTTTGTTGATTAAAATTTCGAGATTGAAAATGTTGAGGTTTTTGATTGAAAGCTTGAGATTGAAAGGGCATAAATTGACGTTGCTGGTTATTTTGATGGTTCTGTTGTTGAAAAAATTGTTGTTTGAATGGTTGATTGCTTTGATTATTATAAGGCGATTTGTTGGCTTGATTATGTTGAACATTGTGATTAGGTTTTTCATTTGAACTATTTTTAAAATGCATCTTTGACACGTCGGTAGTGAAATTCAAATGTTACTTTCACTTATAAATAGCTTGCCTAGCTTCATTCAAATTCTTAATTCTAAGTGTTTGAAGATGCGCTCCCAATTGATAAGGAAGTCCTTCTACTAAAACGTTGATCACTTGCTTATCTAACTAGCTGGTGACGAATTCTAAAAATTCACCTTGCACTCCATCCAGTCTATGCCTACATATGATGGTGGTACGTTTTTCTTCTAACATATTCACAAATGAAAGAGGGTGTTGTATGATTCGGTTTCAGAGTTAAAAGTTCACTTGTTAGTTGATGCACTGATCGATTATCAGCAAAGTTATTTTTCAGGGCAGTAAATATTACATCCTTCACTGTCTTACATGAGCTGTTGATTACAACTATTTTAGCCATGTCATGCAGTCTTTTCTCAATTTGGTATAGTAAACGAAAATGATTTGCTCCAGCCTTTCTGTTGGTGCAGTAGCCATCAAAAAGAGTCTCTACAACTTCAAGAAACGAAATAAGTTCAATGGGGTTGCCATCGTAATCTGGAATGAGGTCGAGATCACATTTGGGAAGTAATTTTGATATTTGTTGTACCTGTTACTGTTGTATTGGAACCTTGCCTTCGTGAGACATGATGGAGGATCCTGGATTTTTGTTTGGCTGTAGTCGAACGTCAGTCTCGTCTTCTTCTTCTTCTTCTTCTTCTTCTTCTTCTTCTTCTTCTTCTTCTTCTTGAGTGTTGTCTTCCTCTTCTTCTTCAATCAACTCTTTCAGAGTTGGTCTATGGTCCAATCGCAAAGAGTTAAAGTAGGAGCTATTTGAGCGTCTACTGGCCAGGTTGATGATGTGGAGAATAGCACTTTTTGATCGCGTTCGGAACTTCACACTCCCTAAACTTACGATCGCGGATTCAATTTCGGAAGCGAACGTAAAGAATTGAAATTCACCAAAAATTTCGAGATTTTGATCGCGTATTTTCGTCGCCCATCCCTGTTCGGGCGCCAGATAGGATTGTCGAATAATTAATTAAGTTTTTAAAAAGATAACTTTTATTGCTGACCCGACGGACATAGCCCCGTCGTTCAGTGAAGAGAGACTGGAACGGACTAAGCACGGCGCGCAGGCCGTGAGAACTTTTATCAACTATGATAATGCTGATTTAGCACTACTACACTAATACATCTATAACTTAGGTTTAAAATAAATTACTCATGCAATTCAATTCAATTCTTTATTTGCCTTTAAAAATATAAATAACATTGCGTGAAATATTACCTTAAAATTAGTTAAAAACAAAATTTACTTTCAAATAATAGAGACAAAGAGAAATTTGGCACCACCAGCAAAAAGAGAAGAAACGTTGACCACTGGTGAGAGTTGGCTATTATATTACATAATATTATCTTTTTATGTCCTAACATATAAAAATGGGTTTCTGTACAAATTTTAATAAACAATAAAAACTAATTATATGGTATCTCTAATCTAAGTTTAAATTGAACAAATTATTTGTTTTTCGGAGGATGAAGCCCACATAGGACTGAGACCTGTGTGTGGGTAATGAATTGGATGATGGTGATTGATGAGTTGGACCTACAGTTTTAGGGGGGTTTCAAACCACCGGGAAGTGATTTTACAGCAGAGAACAGAGTATTTTTTGCTGGCCAATCCAATCGGTCACCGTTACAAAAAGCGCCCAGGAGTTTCGTAGCTTATCTCTGATTGCACAGATACCTGCTACGGCACTCGGCTAATTAAAAAAAGATTTCTGTCTGGATTTCTAGTTCCATTACGAAATGCGTTGTTAATATTAACTTTTCAAGTGAATTCAACGACTTGCAGTCAAATTTTTATTGAGAATAAGTCGAATTTACTTTCTCTGTAGGCCGAACGTTTTCGAATCTTGGAGATCCATTTTCAGAGGCGTCCTTCTTGATCATCGATGTCAGTTTGGTTAGAAGATTGTAGTTTTTGAAGAATGTGATTAAAAAGTTTGTGTGATTTAAAATTTAATTGTTCGTTGAGGATGTTTTGTTTATTGTGTGTGGTGTGTTTGTATTTATTTATTTCTAATCCACTCCGTTATGTCTTTCTTCGAAAATTTGTAGCTTATATCAAAAGGAATAATATTACTCATGTAAATCAGTTGGCTTCTGACAAAAGATAGTTTAGTTTGATAAATTTCACATTTTTCTGTGCTATTTAGCGTAAAATTATAGACATTTTTTTCAATTTAAGAAAATCGTTTTTTTATTAATTATTGAAATAGGGGTTTTACATAAACTTCTCTAATTGTTGATTGAAGATGCGAACTGGAAATTTCATATCATTCTCTAGAACTTGAATTATTTCTATTCAATCTATAATATATATAGAGATTGACATATTTATTTTCAAATTTCAACACATACTGTATTCAAAACGGTATTTCCATCTGTTTGACACTCTATTCATGAATTTATTATTGTAAATATATGTCATATTCCGTTGCATATTTAGCAACAGATGCTAACTGAAAATGTCAGCTGTAATTCATAATATTTGGCTGGAAATTGAGTAGATATCACTTGACAAGATAGTATAATTGTTAATCTGACTATAAGTCAGAGTTTATAAGTCTTGTCTTATACTCCTTAACTGGAGTCTCCAAGACGTAATCTACAAAAAAAAAACATATCCAGGAATTTTCATACGCAAGTTCACCATGCAGGGGGTATAATCCCCCCCCCCTTTACTAGAAGTATCCATCACTACTGATCAATCATGTATCTTCCAGTTCATTTATAAAAACCATCAAATATAGGTCTTTAGGTCAAATAATTTATATATTTGTCAATAAACTGAAAGCACGAGCATAGTCAGGCTGATTAAGTCCAATTTTATTTATTTTTTTAATTGAACTAGTAGAGGGTTTTAAAGGTCTGTCTTGTATTAGCCTATTAATATTGTTCAATCATGTACCTAGGAGTAAAAACCTAGACAATATGAGTATTTTTGGTTGCTTTTGTGTGGAAAAGTTCAACTGTTTGTTCTCTGTTGAATCATTCTTTTGTTGCGACGATTATGAGTGCCAATGTCTTGCGGGAAAAATAAACGATAACATTCAATTTTTAATTCCCTAGTTCATTTGATTTTCAATCTTGCCGCCTCATTTCTATAGAATAATAATCTGTAGGCGCAGTTCGATGGAGCGCTTGTTTACGATTGAATAAGCTAGCTTCCTTTCCTGCAGTCATGAGTTTGAATCTAATTCAGTCATAAATGCTTGTTATCTTTCACTTATTCACATCATTACCCACGCACAAGTCTCAAGACTCATGTGGTCATCATCCGACAAAAAATATAAAAGCCAAATATGACTGACTGACTGACTCACTCACTCATTCACATCACCGTTTCTCGAAAACCACTCTTCCAAAAAAGTTTAAATTTTGTATGCCTTTTAGTCGAAACCCCAGGCGCGTCCTAAGAGAGATTTCTGGAATTTTCCCAAACACGCTCAAGTTTGACGTTTTCTCAGCATTTTTAGTGTTCTCAAGAATTACTTGGCCAATAAAGTTGAAAATTGGTATATATGTATAAATATACCAAAACATGTTTGTTTTTGAGCCTAGACACGTTCTAATAATAGTTTTTTAAACTATTCTCCGTCCAGGAGGCGGAGCCCCCCGGCTAGATGGTTAAGACGAGCGCAGCGAGCCTGCCAGCTAGCTACAGTATATAGGTCCAAATAATCCTTCCCTTGCTCGTGATTGTTAATTAAGTTGGTGAGTAGAATTAAATGAAATAAAATTAACAATAAGAAACGGTAAGGTTTGGAGAGTTTATTCGTCCATTGTTTATTATTACCGAGGTGAGATAGCGTGTTTTATTTTTAATTAGTTATTATTATGCTTTGATATAATGATTACCCTATGTGATACTATTGAATATCAACCCTTATTGTGGCTTGAGGTTAATTAAGTTTTATTCATCTCAGATACAAAAACAGATACAAGCAATTGTGTTGCTTCCCACAAGTCTCTGTCGAATGATGGCTTGGACGTAGGAAGTAGCTCAGAGGTGTGCTAGATAGTAAACACACTCACCTGTGCAGCCAGATCCTGTGTAAAGGTGGGAGTGGACTGTTAACCATATAATAGAGCTTCAGATTTTATAATCTATATAATAGAGCTTCAGATTTGGTTTCGCAATCGCAATCGCAATCCACCTCATTCTTCGAGTGCGTAGTACGCTCTTTAGACCAAAGCATAATGTTGAGTTTTAAAGAGTCACCTTCAGTCAAAATCGGCTATGGTACTGTACAAACATGCATATATTGGATGTCATTATTTTTTTCTCTCGTTACTTCTGGGAGTAACGGGATGGAGGAGAAGAAGTTAAAACGTGATGAAAAATTACGATTAATAGGTACAAACTCTATGATGTAATAACGTTAAGAGGAGGAATTTCCAAGTCCTCCCTCCCATAATCGTGGTTAAGTGGTAGAGTGGACATTACTGTCCAAACTTCACCACGTCAACAAATAAAAAAGTCATTCTATTCTATTCTATAATCCGAGTACCTCTCGCATGAAAGCAGATCCGCGGGTCCAATTGGGAGAAAAGTTCAAGGAATAAACACTCTGAAACATAATTTAGCAATTTCAAACATGAATACATGCATGTGACGTATCAGGTTATCTCCAGGAGGCAAATGTATAACATATTAACAAAGTAAATGAATAACTTGGAATCGCCTATATTAAATGATATAATAGATTTTTGGTCGAATGATTGAATTGATGGAAGAGTGAATTCTTTAGATTCACAATCTCAAAGTGGAAAAGATTTTTCCACTTATTCAGTCAACTATATTCCTTACAATAAGTTAACTATTTTATACCTCCAAATGAAAAACTTACGAAAAATGTAGTGATAATTTAAATTTTTGCGCTATCAACGAATGACAAAATCATATGAGTTATAATTAGTCATCATTAGTCAATTACGTTTGAATGCTATTCACAAAGATGCTTTTTATCATGTAAAATTGTGAATAAAAAGGTACGTAATAAACTAATTTTATAGGCCTAGTGAAAACCTTCTGGATTTGTTTAGATATATTACTTAAATCAGCAATTAACAAAAATATTCGACAGTATAACAAATAATATTAACATTTGACTCAATAAAATGTGTGTTTATTTCCATATGAAAAGTATTTTCTCAATTTGATTATTTATTTGTGGTACGAAGATGGAACGATAGCAACAAATAATATTATTTTTCTGCTTCATTATGAACCGAGAATTCTAAAATTATTGGTATGACTGCATTACTTTCGCAATTCTATGACACTTTTTTAGTTTACACAGCTATCACTCACTAGCTGTGTGTCACTCCTGTAGCCTACCTTTTTAGTACTTCCAGTGCGTCCATTCAGTTCGGTTGGAGTTCTCTATTGAAAAGCGTGCTTTCTGCCCGGGCGAACCCGTGAATTTGTTTATTGGTGTTTTTCCTGTGATTGGGATTTTTGACTCTTAAATCTAATTTAGTCGGAGGTCTTCAATTTTGTGCTATTGTACTCGAGTTTTAAGCTCTACTTTTAGTCGAAAATCTTCGATTTTGTGCTTCTAAGAAGATGGCTGCTTCAACTGAATGTGCCAGCATCAAGTTCGTTCTTGGGAATGATACATTGCAAGAGATTGAACTCTTCGAAGGAAGCGTGAGTGAAAACGAGAACAACACGCCACTATTGGAGACGATTGCTGAGGAACAGGAGGAGGATATCGCAATAGGAGCTAAGAATCTGACTGGATTCACCCTTTTGGAAGATAATATAGAGGAAAAACGAGCTGAGAATGCATGTGGAATGGAAATGTATGAGATCTCCAAGAAAACTGCTGAAACGCAACTTGTAGATGAGATACTAAATATTTCTTTTAACTGCGCTTCCTCAGTAAAGCCTCATGACGAGATCAAACGAAACGTTTTAAGCATTGAATCGAATGAATCATCTTCAGCTACAACGGAAGATTATGTATGGGAAGATATTCCTTTGAACGAATATTTAGAAATTGTCGGTGGAGACAACACTGAAGAAGATGGAACTGCTAATGAAGATACAACTGTTGAAATTGATGCTGAGAACACTGGTGCTGACAACTCTTCTACGTCCGAGATACTCTTTGCAATACTCATGCGATTTGTATACATTCTCGCTTGCGTATTGGGAGAAATCCACATCCCTGACCTTTTACTGGAAGAAAATAACAATGAGAGATTTGACGATGGAAGCTTCTTAATCGATACGAAATCATTGTCTGTTGACTGTCCCTGCGGAGAAGCTCACGTGCAAACATTGCATCAAACCTGCAAACCTGCATCATTGAATAATGAAACTACTGTTGAAATTCTCCCAGAAACTGTGCAACCGATCTTCAACCGCTCTTCTGAGGAACATGAACCGCCAATTCGAGGTAATAACAACAGCAACAACGACGAGGACCTATTTTATAGATCCAAATCATTCCAGAGACCACCTCAACTACCCAATGGCACGGTCGACTTCATTGCATTGTTAACCGCCAGTGCAATCATTTTGTTCATGCTCGGTATCTTCTTAAACTTCAACTATCTCTCCTAGTGAATCAACTTGGGGGAAATGAGGAATATAGGTAAGTTATCCTACTTCATAGTTTGACTATTATTTTTTCTGTTTCAACCTTGATTCAGATTCGACTGATTTTTATGACTCGTATAAATTTTTCATACAAAACTATCCAAGTCAAAGGTTTTCCCTGATAATAATAATAATAATATTATTATTATTATTATTATAGTAGTAGTAGTAGTAGTAGTAGTAGTAGTAGTAGTAGTAGTAGTAGTAGTAGTAGTAGTAGTAGTAGTAGTAGTAATAGTAATGGTAATAATAATAATGTGTGACCTGGCTGGCTTAGGTCTGGTGTCAGAGTTCTCAGGTCGCACCTGAACAAGTTCAGGGCCTCTGACGTGACTTAACGAATGTTTTGCAGCCGTGACCAACAGGCTTAACGTGTCCTCCGAAACACGCATTCCCTGATAATGAACTGAATGAACAAAAATGTTAATGGGATGAAATGGGAAACTGGAGAATTCACAAACAGTGAACTACTAGGTAAAATGTTTATAGTGCAATTTTTTATTTAAATTTTATGAAAAATGACTGAACTAGATGCATATAGGAAATAAACTAGAAAATTTTAAGAATTTATAAACAAACAGTAAACATCCAAGTAAAGTATAATTAATTTCGCGTTTACATGCTACCAATCATCCTGAAGACCTTCGCGCACATTGGCAACAGCATGATTGCTTTGGAAAAAGTAAATTAAAAAACAAAAAGTAAATTAGTAAGTATAACATTACCTAATTATCTAATTATTAAATGCATTATTATATTGGAATATATATATATATAGAATCCTCTTAGTTGGCAGACTAATTATTTTTCTATGAACTGGATTCAAAAGTAATTTTTTACTAAAATATTTGAAGGTTGCTTTGATTTATTTACATATCACCCGTTGAAATCGGAAGCTATGGAAAGGGTTACAAATATGTTTTATGTACGAGTCCTGTCATTGCATGTGACAAACAGCTAGCAAATATAATGATGTCTTCCAGTGGCGTACCGACAATGGAGCGAGTGGAGCAGTCGCTCCAGGGCGCAAGGCTCTGAGGGGCGCACCGTTCTTGAGAGAAAAATGCCTTTTACTTACAAAAAATGTGAAAATTGCCTTTTACTTACAAAAAATGTATCACTATAATGATGGCCAAAAGGGTAAAATACAGCACAATTTTAAAAACCGTATGTATACATCGCTGCGCATTACTAAAAGGAACATTCATGTCAAATTTAAAAGAAATCGGTTCACGGGTTCAGCCGTAAATGCGTTACAAACAGACAGAATGCAAAACGGTCGAGTCAAAAGTAGCAAATAGTCGAAAGTAGCGAAGCCAAAACAATTTATATTGGGTATAACAGAAGGAATAACAATTTCAAGTAATTGAATAAAGACTATGAATTTATTCTGGAAAAATAAATCACTAGAAGTTGAATGGTTTTTATATTAACAAGAACAGGACTTCTTTTGAATCCTAAATACTTCACTTTTGAATCCTATTTCCAAAGAAAATTTCTACAGGAATAACTTGCATTCTAAAAAAATAACTGTAAATAAATTTATAGAAAAGTGAAAAAATCCGCAACAAGCTGTTTGGAATTTGATAAAAGTAGAATCTGGCCTGGCGAAAATTCTCATCTCTGACAAATACGGCGTAGTTAGAGGCGGGAAAAAAGCGGCTGATTCATTAAATGACCACTATAATAATATCAGCCCAATCGGGTGGTTGAGTGACTTAATTTTTATTTTGGGGAGGGGGGGCATCATAAGACACTTCCGCTCCAGGGCGCTTGAAACCTCGGTACGCCACTGATGTCTTCAAGGATATTCAATTTTATTTATAAATTCATTCTAATACATGAATATGATCCAATTTATTCCCAATATGTCATCACGAATCTCCAAATGCCCAACAAGAAAAGAATCCAAACTAGTTATTTCACATACCTATTAATTTATGCACCATTTTCTATTCAATTCTGTCTATTATCAGTCTATAATTATTTCTACTATTACAGTATTATTATTTTTTCGTTGAATCAATTATTATGGATGCTTCTTTCCGCCTCTTCCAGTACTCCTTCATTCTCTCCGATGTTGTCTTTCTTCTCTTCTCTGATAGTACAGTACCTCTTCTAGCTTTATGATGTTCTTGGCATTTTCTACTTTCATCTATCAATAAATTTCTTAAATGTGCAGTGTACTCTCTGATTTTTTTCTCTGTAATACTCAATTCATAAAATCAAGTTGAACTTGTTTGAAAAAGTTACATTTTGTCTTTCTCTTTTAAAAAAGTCAAATATTTGTTTAGTGAGTCTATTTTCATTCATTCTGAATATGTGAACGTGAAAATTTATTCTTTTTTATGCTGTCTGTGATCTGTTCAATCTTCTTATAAAGAGTTTTATAAAAAGGCAAATGCACTTCATTGTTTTTAAGTTTCTGTCCTAATATTTTCCTCAGAATTTTTCTTTCTTTCTTTTTCAAATCATCTAGTAATCATGTATTTGTTGAAGCTAATGTTTCTGCTGCATGAAGTGCTTCCGGCCTTATAACGGTTTTATAATGCCTAAATTTTGAGTTCCAAGACAGTGATTTTTTATTGTATGTGTTCTTGGTCAACTGAAAGGCAATTTCCGTTTTTCCTATCCTGGATTGCATGGCTTCTTTCTCCTAAATTCCAACTTATCCATTCACCAATATATTTAAAGTAGTCCACTCTCTCAATTGACAAAATGTAATCGTGTACATCCTTCCATAGTTTCAATGAAAACAGACAAGATTTGTAGTCTTCCATTTACATTTTTAATGATGATGATTTCAATTCTCTGATTATTAGTTTTCATAGAGCTTGGTGAGTTTTTAATATTTGTTGGAATTCTAGTATTTTAAAAGAAGGTGTTGAGCTCAACCTTTGCTGCTTGTTTTGCCAATTCATTAATTTGTATTTCTGCTTCTACTCAATTTTTTGAACAAGAGCCATATCATCAGCAAATGCTAGTCACTTGAGTTCTTTAGTTCCAATCTTAATGCCACTGTTTACACTCAGATTTTTATTCCACTCTCTGACTACTTTCTCTAATGTGCAGTTGAATAACAAAGGCGATAAGCCATCCCCTTGTCTGACCTCTGTTTTTATAAGAAATGTCTCAGACAATTCTCCCGTCAATTTTACTTTAGAATCTGTCAATGTCATCTTGATAAGATTTGTAGTTTTGTCATCCAGGCCAAACTCTTTCAATATTGATATTAATGAGTATCTGTCAGTGGAGTCATATGCTTTTTGAAAGTCAATGAATGATATTACGTAAGGTTTGTGATGTTTTAATTATTATTATTATTATTATTATTATTATTATTATTATTATTATTATTATTATTATTATTATTAATTATTAATTATTATTATTATTATTATTATTATTATTATTATTATTAGAAATAGGGAAAGCAGTACCAGAATACTTTGTACCACAAATCCTGAACAGTATCCCTAACCATCTTAAAAACCTACAAACATATTCCGCAGTAAAACATGAAATCAAAACTTATTATATTATTGAGCAAGGATAACATATTCATCACAGAGGAATAGGATATTGATTATTCATCACATAAAATCCATAATAAAAACCTGATTAAATTTAAAACTTAGCAAATCACCCCAATACAAGCTAAACTTAGCTTCTGGGGTTGCCACCACTAGAATTATTATCATAATAACTATTTATATATTGAATTTTGTTAAATTGTTGTATATTATTTATTAATTGCATGTACTGTTATTTACATTCAATAAAGCTTATAAAAAATAAATAAAAAAATTATTATTATTATTATTATTAATGGTTAGCGGAAAATACGATAATAAGTAGTCTTAATCGCGGATCTTTGGACCTCATAAGTTGGAAATTTTCAAATAAAGAGAAATGCTTCCAATTTATCAATGTTTTTAATATTGCTTTTACGGAAATGTGAAAATCGAATTTCATGACTAATCGACTAAGAATGACTGTGAATATGAATGACAAAATTTGAATGTCTGATTGACTCATACCATTTGCAAACAGGCCAATCCAGTATCAGAAAAACGCAAGTAATTTTGTCAAGCCAGTAGCCTAAAGTTACTTTGAATTAGTTTGATATTATCACTTTGTATCAAATGTCACATACGTATGAATCATTCAGCATATCAGGGAAGTGATAGCCGTGAGCCTTAGCAGGTATCAGATTAGATAAGCAACGCTCTGCTGGGCCCTCTCTGTAAGGGTGACCGATTGGATTGGCCAACAAAAAAGACGGTTCTCTGCTGTAAAATAACTTTTCGGTGGTTCGAAACCCACCTGAAATTGTAGGTTCACCGTGTTTCCAATGAAATGGCTAAAGCGGCGAGGTGGAACTACCCGTAAGGCTCTCCCCACCAATAAAAGACATACGAACTTACTTTTACTTTATTCAGAATGTATAACATAATCTTTTTTTTTTGTTAATTTAAAGATGAGATTAGATTCGTGATAGATATAATTCCGCTTGTAATCCAATTGATGAGATATATTTCCTTACTATTCACTTTGTATATTACTTTGTTACAGGTTCTATGTCTAAAATAATGCTGGCAACACTTAAATTTATCACTTTCACTTTATTAACACAAATAATCTTCAACTCACACTGTTCAGTAATTTCTTACAGAAAAGTAAGCAATTAAAAACAGATAACATGATATTGTTCAACTGATAATGAGTTTCCAATGAACTGTACACGAATCAATCACTAAATGTCAAAAGGCCGATCTAATATTAAACAATAACTGTACAATAAACTGTCCAATAATATTCAAAAGGAAACGTCAAAAAATAACAATTAAATTACGTAGCACAAGTCCATCAATACAGTAATAGATAAAAGAATTATCACTATAGAACTGTCAAAATAATTATCACAGACAACGAAAGTTCATTGCATGGTTTGTAATAGCGCCAATGGGATTTCACTGTCTGTATTAATGAGAACTGTCACTACTGCCACTTATCACCATAGAACAACAACTGAACTACTTAACTGTCACACTTGTTTATCACGACGTATCTCAAACAAGACTGAACTCATTTACAAGAGACTTCCTCTATTTATATACTTTTCCATAATTGAGATATCTCTGGATTTTTCTATCATCTTCTAAATAAATAAATAAATAAAGAAACTAGCACTTTCTACAATATTCGAAAAGATTCCATTAATGTCTAATCAAACAACTAGAACATTCTACAAATTACCAAGTAAACACTATAAAAGTGTCAAAAGCAGAATAATTAATTGCTTAAAAGTAAACATTTACATAGCAGATAACAACAAGAACCACTGTTTCTTCTTTCTTTCTATTCTCTTCAATTTCATATTCGCTACAACTTATTCTGTATCTACATGACATAATATTCAGTACAGCAGATGCATAGCAAGTCTTTTGGTAAATATGTTTCATTCTTTAGTTCATTGAAAATAATGGCGAAGTTGATAAATTGAATAAATCTAATCAATCGGAAGATAGGAGATTTTCTATGACAATAAAATCTATCAAACATTTTAACAAGGTCATTCCACATCAAATCAACACACTTTTTTCGTTCACCGACCCAGATATTGACAAAAATTGGTAAACTCATAGTGGTGAGGTGAGACTGACAAAAAAACATAGTATTATAGTTTTATCCCAATCTGTTTACGAGTTACAACCATTCAAATGTTCAAAAAATCCCCAAAAATTGGAAGTTCGAAATTTTTTAATTGCTCCAGCTGCTGGTGCAATAATTAATTGAGCTACAGGGCTGTAAGTGGTATAAGTTTGCAGAATTTCTCTTGCTCTTTAAAGTGATAATTATGTAACGCAATATATGTGCTGTAATTGAATTTTTTTTAAACAAATCCCAAAAATATGGTTATTTATAAATCTCCTCAAAAAGTTCATCTTTGAGAATTTTCAAAAAAATTTCATGAACACTTTGTAGTTTTTTTTTAAATATATGCCAATATATAGAAATGGGCTAAGAATGGGTTTATAGTTTTAAAAAATAATGTTACGAAAGCAAACAAGCAGTTATTCACGCACTTGTTCTATTTATATCATTCCATAGTTTTCATGGACAGACGCAGCTTGCAATCTGATTCTTCTCATTCTCTCTCATTAGATGTCTTTCTCACTCCTATTCTTTATATCTGCGTCCCTTGCACTCAGTTGATCTTCTCGTCAATTCTACATTCTTCCTGAACAATCGAGGTCGTATACTATACTACTATGTTCCATGGCCTTCTCGAAGCGTCTGGTGGCCTCCAGTTCTTGGAATTATGTTCTTGGACAGTTAGTTTGCAAACCCACGTGACACATTGTGTTACAGATCTTGTGCCAGTGGAGTAAACAGTGCTCAATTCCAGTGTCAAGTGCAGAGACAAGTGTTTACTGTTTGTACAGCTTACTAATAGTTTAAAGACGTTGTGTTTAGTGATATTATTTGGGACTGTCGAATAACGAATTGGACTGTGTTTTGTAAGTGATAAGTTGCTTTTTTATCATTTCTTTCTACATTATTGTACAGTTTATTGGACTCTTGTTTCTTTTGTTATTGATCAGCCTGTAATTAACTATTTATTAATTCTTGGAAATAATTACTGAAAAAGAGTGTTAGCTTGTTATTTGTTGATCTGTTTTTTTTCTTTATTAATTGAACTTACAATTAGTGTGTGTAAATGGACTAATTTGTGTAAATCAAGTGCAAGTGTGAACTTTAGTGTTGCCAGCCTTATTTTAGCCATTAGAACCCATAAAAATTGGTGTCAGAAGTTCAGATTTCTTTCAAGTTTAATTTAAAATGGCTGGCAAAATTACATTGTGTGATTTAAAAGTAATGATCTGAAACGGGAGCTAGAAGATTGTGATTTGGAAACATCTGGAAAGAAGTCAACTCTACAGGACTGGCTTCATGAGGCGTTATTGGCAGAAGGAGAAGATCCAGCAACCTACCTCTTTGAGACTACTGACATGAAATTACTTACATCTATGAAGCAGAACTTCGCATCATTGAAGGGTGAACTTCAAGAGAATATTTCATCCATGGAGGGCAAACTTCAAGAGAATATTACATCCATGGAGGGCAAATTTCAAAAGAATATTACATCCATGGAGGGCAAACTTCAAGAGAATATGTCATCTATGGAGGGGAAATTACAGGAAAATATCATCTCATTCCAAGAAGCCATGGAGGAGAAAGTTAAAAATCTTACTGATTCTGTTAATGAAAAAGTCAGTAAGGTAAAAGAGGACTTGAAAACCATAGAATATCGACTCAAGAAGCTGGAGTGTGGAGCTGGTTCTTCAAGCAGACATGAAGAAGTGAATAGATCTTCAAATATTCCAGACCTAGCCATCTCAGAGAAGTCAGTACTGGAAAGGAAGGGGGAAGATAAGCAATCAGTTACTCTTCCCCAGCATACTGGGCTGTCAACCTATGATGGGAAGACACCTTTAGAAGACTACCAAACGCTTTTTGAGACAGCAGCAGAGTTCCATGGCTGGTCATCCACAACAAAGGCCTATGTTTTAGTGATGAATCTCTGAGGGGTCAGTACTGGAAAGGAAGGGGGAAGATAAGCAATCAGTTACTCTTCCCCAGCATACTGGGCTGTCAACCTATGATGGGAAGACACCTTTAGAAGACTACCAAATGCTTTTTGAGACAGCAGCAGAGTTCCATGGCTGGTCATCCACAACAAAGGCCTATGTTTTAGTGATGAACCTCTGAGGGGAAGCATTGGCAATTCTTCATTCAATTCCATCAGCTGAAAAGTGGAACTTCAGTGAGCTGTGGAAACACCTGGTTTGGCAACAAGCACATGGAGCAGCTCTACAAATTTCAGCTCAATAAGAGAGTCCAAGCTCGAAGGACAGAATGAATCACTGCAGGAGATTGAGGCTGCTATTGCTTGACTTGTGAAGAATGCATATACCTCTGTTGATGACAGCATATATGAAAGCCTAGCAGTAGAAAGGTTTCTGAGTGGGTTGTGGACACCAGAGACTCAGCTTACAGTCAAGTTAGCTAGACCAAAAACACTGAGAGTTGCTCTAGCCCAAGTATTGGAGTATGAAGCTGTTTTGCAGTCAGTGCCAGGAGATTCTAAGGTGAGGGCTATGGGAGCTGAAATGACTAGAGAAAGCACAATTCAGAAGATTGTGGAGTTAGTCCTGGAACAGTTGGGAGTTGGCAAGAAGGAGATTCAATGCTGCAGTTGTGAGAAGAGGAGGCAAACCAGCAGGATACAAACAGATAAAGCCATAAAGACAGTCCATCGACCAGGAGTTTGTGACAGGAATGTAAGTGATCTCTCAAGGGAGTCCTATGGAGGAAATGCCAAGGAGGGTATACTGAGGAGGACTACAGTGATTTCTGGTCCAGAGGAAGGTGTCCCACTCTGGAGGAAACAGAAGAGAGATCCTGCTCAGAACCATTTAAAGCAAGAAAGACCAACCTTGCAGTTGGAAGGCAACAGCACCAAGGGGGCAAGCAGGAAGAAGAAGGAGAAGCATGACATCATGACTGACCAAAGTGATGATAGCAATGCAAAGGAAGGACAAGCAGCTCAAGTTCAGTGCACTACATCCCTGAATGAGTCTGCTGATGACTACATGCTGCCACCAGGAGGAAAAATGATCCAGACAAGTGAGAGAGACTTGTTTACCCTGTAAAAGGAGTATGCTCTGGCACACTGTGTCACCAGGAACTTGGCAGAATTTCGAGGTATTGCTACAGTCTTCAGGAAGAAGTTTGGTGGTCTCAAGGACCTGGAACATCAGGGAAGGTAACAGAAGGTAATGTTCATCTGCAGCGGGATGGTCACCATCTCTTCTACCTGGTGACTAAGATGCAGCCTGAGGTGAAGGCATCATAAGACACATTGCGGACTTGCTTGGTTAAGCTGAGGGACAGGATGCAGACATTAGGAGTGAGGAAACTTGGCATACCAAGGCTCGGAAGTGGTTATGATGGCTTGGACTGGGCAATTGTGAAGCCAATTCTGCAATAAGTGTTCCAATCCACTGGTATCCAGATCACCGTTTGTTCCATACTTCTTTAGCTGATTCCTCTCATCAAAATAAAGAAACTAAAGTTCATAGGTCCGGAAACGCATCGTTATTGAAACTGATGATGTTGAAAGATATCTCCATCTATTTGCTTAATCAAAAGTCTCTAAACCTGTGTTAAATTTAATATTTTCCTTGTAGAAAGAGCTGGAAAATCGAACAAAACATTTTACAAGTTATAACATTATTAAGAATATAATATTTTATAAATTACTCAAAAATGTCTATGAAAACCGGGAATTTCAAGTTTGGAGTGATTTAGCTTGGTTATTTGTCAATAAACAATGGTTTTACTCCACAAAACTTGTACAGAATTAAATTTTGAAAATAAAATGTTCAATAAAGTACCCAATAGCCAAAAACACGCCGGAGTGAGTGGGAAAGGCTCGAAAAATCCGGATACACAAGACAGAGAACACAAAGAGTAAAAGGTAAACAATGAGAAAAAGTAAGAGGAGCTTACAGAGAAGAGAATTCGAAAAAAAGTGAAGAAGATAAAAAGAAGAAGAAGAAGAAGAAAAAGAAGGAGAACAACAACAACCGGAATAACTTTGTAATTTATTATAAA
Organism: Conomelus anceps; assembly: GCA_948455865.1. Taxonomy (NCBI): domain Eukaryota; kingdom Metazoa; phylum Arthropoda; class Insecta; order Hemiptera; family Delphacidae; genus Conomelus; species Conomelus anceps. Next base: position 22,426,963 of record OX418222.1, read on the forward strand.
GTTTAAAAAATATTTAAAAAAAAAACAATAGTGGTCCCCCTCTACCACTCCCACGTCATATATATTCCGATTAAATTTTGAATCGGGCAACTTGCTAGTAAATAGCTTACTAAATTTTTTGTTCAATGATTAACTACCGATCATCTGTATCTATAGATATTTTAATGAATATATTATTAATTTCCTTATCTAACTAAACTAATTCAGGTTTTTTTTTCTAGGATAAAATAGGAACGAAGAGAGATTTATTGCTAGCCAATTCTGATTAGAAGTCAACTGTAATGCAGAAGAGTTTTGAAGCTTTGAAGTCCCAGCAGCTAGAGAAGTGGAAAAATGAATTTTTCGAATAGATTTATGGGAATGGACTCCCCGTAAGACTGGCATAATAACTATTGATTTATTAATATACATATACTTTTTCATTACAATCGTTGATAATACAGTATTTTGATAGTAAGCTAGTGCTAGACTTTTCAATTCCACAGGATATTTCTTATAGAAACAATTGGCGAGCAGTCAACATGAAAATGAGATACCATTCTGATTTTTTCTTTAAAAATTTTTCCAACAAGCAATTGATTGAACCAATCTCATTGCAATTGAAAAGTTACTAATCTGAATTTATTATTACAATTCGACTTGAGAATATTTTAGATTACCTGAGTCCACATAGAATCACTGAACTGCAGAATAATATTTGTATCCTCTCATACGAAAATCGTTTTGTTTATTATCTCATAGATTATACTTTTCTCAATTCTACATTTTTACATTGAGCAAAAATACATTTTTTCATTATTGTTTCTGGATCTATTATTAGGTATTTCGAACTGACATACTTATTTTGAAATCAAGTATATTGGAATTTAAATAATAGCCAACCATATAGTAGGTTATAGGTTTTAATAGTAATAATATTTTTGACATTTTAATATTACTCATAGTTATTAATGGTTGATATTCATAGCTAATAACAAAAAATAATTTATGGTCAGTGCATAAAGATTTAGTGTCATTATTGTTAGTCTAATATTTGAAATCCAATATTTCTATAATTATTATTGTCAGTCATTTTTCCTTCTATGAGTCATCACAGGAGCTCTTCACATAAGTGTTGTAGCATAGGCTACATGAATTTTCAATAAGAAAGGTGTAATCCCAAAATGCAAGAATTGCGTGAATAAAAATACAGTTTGATTTAGTTTTCCATTAGAAAACAAAATTTTCTACAGGCCCAATGCCAAATAATATTCTCTCAAATGGTTTTTATTATTTATTGACTCACGCCAGAAGAGTCGATAGACTTTGCTGAAGATAATAATTAGAAGAGCATATGCAATCATATTCTATACGACATCATAATAATTTTAAAAACCTATCAAAACCCGTTGCTCAATTTTAAATGAACTGATAGAGAATTAAGACCATTGATGAATGTACAACCCTTATAATAATCAAGATAATCGTATTTTTGAATATGATAGGCTATGACAGATTATAACATTTTTTGAAGATTAGATAATATTTATCATAATATCCTAACATTCAGGGCCTCTCACAAATATAATTCAGCCTGTATTATAAAGTCACTGCATTACATTTTGTGAAGCCCGGAAATGCATAATAATAAGTAATAGGAGCGAGGGGAGGCTATGGTTCAATTTGTTCATTTCTGTCGAAACATTAAATAAACTATACTTTCGCTTCTATGTGGGGAGTATTATTTATTTCTGTGCTTCACAAAAAGTAGGGCTGTGGCTGCGCCTTATTTGCGCCAGGCCTAATAGTACCGGTAGTCTTAGCATAGTACTCTTATAAATGTATAGTTGAAAAACTATTTTGTTTTCTTGGAAATCTGATATTCTTTAGACATTTTAGAAAGTTCGTAAGCATTAAATTTGATGATTAAATTCAATTATGTTTCCTTTCTTATCTTGCAGTGATTTCAGTATTTTACAAAATGCATGCTTATTGGAATCGTCATACAAAATACGAATTCAATAAGAAATATTTTTTGTTTTGTCCTAGAAAGTAAAAATAAAAAATTATGAATAAGCAACTGTGTTCATTCTAATTTTGTGTACATTAGCCAACCATGCTTTCCTGTTGAAGTGTTACACAATTTATACTGAATGGATTGCAAAAGTTTTATCAATACAAATTCATAACATTTTTTTACAGAATTGTTGTATTAACCAAGACTATTGTCCAAAAAATCTCAAATATCTTTCGCTATTTATTGAAAATTACATTTTGAATATCAATTGAAATTTATTAATTTCGAATCCCTTTAAGTGCTATTAATTTATAATAAATTATGTTTCTGTATATTTGTTAGTTTGTTTGTCAGTCTCTTCAAACTAATTAATCAATTCTTGAAATGTTTATTATACAAAACACCACTCTTTTAAAGGAGCAGTGGAAATCTAATGTACTGTAATGCAAAGTACTGTCCTAAAGAAGATTAGCTTAATTGAGAAAGCTGTAGGAATTACCGTTACCTAAGGCAATAACATTTTCATCCGCCAGGGTGATTTTTCGCCCAGCCTAGTCTTCTAGGGATGATGAGAAAGCTCTACTACTGTAATAACTATAATGCTATTAGTAAGTAATTAATTATTATTGATTTAGTAAACCAAAGATTCTGGATGCTTCCCAGTACAATTGCTATTGAGTATCGAAACTCTATATTGAACAAAAATATAATTAAATAATACAAAAGTATATTATAGTGTATCCGCTTATATTTGTAATACGTTAGAAGATTTATTTTGAAAAAAAATACTGCAAGACTGAAGAGTACACCTAGTGCATAGATAATATTGTTTTAAACATTATAAAATAGAAGTATTCTTTCTTTTCTTGAGAGTGAATAATTATTAGGCCGCCTTTAAGGTCTGCCGATATCTATTAAACTATCACTAGACATCACTATTTCAATGACAAAAACTCGTCAAAACTGTTCTAGTGTGCCAGAGCTTTTTGAGAGAAAGTTCTTAAATATATACGATTAAACTTTTCGAATAGAGAAAATATTATGTACAATCTATAAATGCGCTGAATGTATCATTAAAAATTTAACAAATCTTAGAACAGGTGGTGTCATGTATAAAATGTATCATTCCATGAACTCTTACTAAAAAAAACTTTTTGGCATTGTAAAAATAATACCCTACTAATGGAATTTAATATTCATCCTTTGTCTCTAATTAATATTTTTCATTTAAATAATATTATTATTTGTCACTGCAGACTTTAAAATTGATGAAGAGGAATGAAGCTGGAATGCTTCAAATGATCATATAACAATGGATAAACTAAAATTGTAGGAGTGAAATTATTCTTTCTTGTTAACATATACAGACTACAGTATATAAATATATAGATACAGTACGTATCGTGATTTAGTTATATCTTCTCAAATAGTGATAAAGCTATTATCAAGTAACGAAAGCTATTAAATTTATTAAAATACAATGTATCTTTACTACCTGAAATGTGAGGAATTAATCATTTAAAATTCTCTATTTCTTGCTGGCAGTTGATAATGTTAATTTTGATGTCATTTTCTCATCTGCAACCTGCAACAGAGCACAAAAATTTAAAAGATAAACGTTTTTTTATTATTTTTACATTTTTTTGAAACTGAAAATAGTTTTATCAAGTTTGTACATGAATCTTGGTCAGCCGTCTGCTGATGATAATAATAGTAATTACCCTGATAGTTCACTACATAAATAACATGAATTTGTGTGTGTGTGTGTGTGTGTGTGTGTGTGTGTGCGTGTGCCAGTGGCAGCCTGCTCTCTAGAATCCTGATGAAGGACACCTATGTACTCCAAAACAATGTACGAACTAAAGTGGCGATAAAATCATAAAAGCAATAATACCCTACCCCCACCTCACAATTTTCAAACAGCATTGAAAATGACTGTATGTGCCCATGTGTTGTAGCACTTAATTTTTTTTTAATTCTTGATTTGCACCTGCCTAAAACTATACTTTATGCCATGAAATTAAGTGGATGAGGAGCTTGTGGTGTGGCAGAAAAAACAACTTACTGTGGTGACAAATCATACAACCGCTAGCATCAGACTTGTAGACTAGGCAACGTGGTACGAGTAGTGTTGCCAATTCGTGCATTGAGGTTGATGATTCTCTGCTATCAGCTGCATTAGCATGATTTCATATCTGACAGTGACAACAGCTCAATTTTCCGAGCTGCCTAATTTGGTGGTGTGAGCTACACTGCAGTCCCAGTTAACATCAATCCAGAGACCAGCCTTGCATTCTTATTTGCAGTAGTTCCTGAGTTAGGGCTGTGTCAATTTGTCATTTTTCAAGTTTAGTGCTAGTTATGTATGAATACTATACCATCAAGTGAAAGTCCCAATTATGTATAGAATTTGACAAATTACGTATTAATTTGGGTTGAATTGGGAAGAATAATTAGGTATCACTCAATGGGGTGCAACTGATAGTATATGAGGTCCTAGTAACCTGGAAATGTCCTTAATAATATTTTGATTGAATTAAGACACTTACTGTGATTGCAGAATTCAACATGCTCTGGAAAAATATGGCATTCATACAAATCTTGAACATGCTATTACTTTTGATCCATTCAACTTCATTATTTGATCAAATCTTATTTATTATTCATATACTGAGTGTTTTAGGAGGAGTGGATCATACAATACTAGCTGATTCCTGTTATCAAAATGAAGAGAAAAGTTCATACAAGCTTGAGTCTGAAAACTTCAACATGGTTGAAGTTGACAGCAATCCTCAACAATTTACTCATTCAAGAATATTCAAGGGCTTCATTCAGATATTAAAATAAACAGATATTATGTGAAATGGGCTGAAAAATCAAATAAAACATGTTACAACTTTGAAACTACCATAATTTTATTGAGTTAATTTACAAAGATAGCCTTAAACACGCTTTCTCAAGTTTCAATTAGATTAACTTGAACAAGTTATTTGCCAATAAATCAATTTTTCCATTATAAATTGTAGGGAATTTGATTATGAAAATAAAATGCTGTCATTCAATATTTGTTCTCTGACTGAAAGACTAAAAAAACAAAAAAAAACTTCACTAATCTTGGTCTACATCTAATTAAATCTGGCAAAGTAATATTTTTTAATAGGCTGGCAGAGCTGATTGAAAGTCGTTTGCAATCTACTGTCAGTAACTCTACTAAACAATCATCCAATGAACCTTTTTTAGTAAAGTGGCTCAAAACCGCCGGGAAGGGGAACTAGTTTCAAACAATCAATTTAGATCTTCAATTATTGTAGTAGAAGACGTTAATCTAGCAAAAAATCATCAGGATAGCATTAGTGGAAGGAACTCTTATAACAATCTGATAAGCTCATAAGATTCTAAGAGAGCAAGTAGATCTAGTTTAATATACAAAATCAACGATAGAGTAGCAGGGAATAATAGGGAAGTATTCACTGTGTTCCATCAGAACATTTAATAAATTTGTAACAAAATAGATAGAATCGAAGAATTCTTGAAACAAGAGGCTCCTGATACAGCTATTTTCACAGAGCACGGCTCAAAAGAAGATGACGTGTCACAAATAAATATTAACTATCCATTGGAAGCATATTGTATTTCAGGGCCAGAGGTGCCCATCCCCCCCCCCCCCCAAGGTCAAGAGCGCAAATCCCCCCCCCCATTTCATACTGCCCCCTTTTTCACCCCCACCCCCAAACTTGGGTATCTGCCCCTTCCCAAATACAGGAGACACTATTAGGTACTAATGAAAAAATGAAATGAAATTGATTGTATCAAATTTATCTCACCAATTTGATACAATAATAATCATTTAATTCAACATATTTATATACATATCATGCACATATTACATTCTTTAATATAAACACTTATATAATAATTCATTAAATATAGATAAATTAAAAAATTATTTGTGCACGGCAAGCAAAGTAGGATAATTGTGTGCTGGCTGCAAATTTAAAACAAAATTAAAAATCGATTACTTCCTCAAAAAGCAAAGTAATAAAGTTCTCTAACTGAATTATGCATTACTTTTATTCAATTGCAATGTTAGTTTCACAAAATACTTCTCTACATTAACACTTTGAATTTCACAAAATAAGAATTATTTCTTTCAATATTGAAAATTAAATTCATTTATTAAAACATCACAGCATAAAACTGGAAATTTCAGATTAACATGAGAAATTGAAAGTGTAAATATTATACACAAAATAAAATGAAAAATACAGTATTGCAATAAATTTTCTTGTTGTGAGTTTTAAGATAGTTATTTCACTATTGATGAATTCTATTTTTATGCAATTCAATTGCATATTACCCTTATTAAGACACATTTGTTAGGGATTGACATTAAATATGAAATTTCTATCTGTCAAATGACTCGCTTGCATCCCTAAAGACTTTAGCCATTTAGCTGACATTTTCCCGACTATAAATAGTCCCTTTAAAGTCGTATTCCAAGAGATTCTAGTCTCATGTCTGGAAAATCTTAAATCCATTCATTTTATTCCTTATTATGGTATATTTTTTTGAATTTTCGATATTGAGATCTTGATTTGTGGCTTAAAATCAGTAGTTTTATATGAGTATGTATTAAAATTGAGTTTATAAATTGGGTAAATTGAAAGCTTAAATTCAATAAATCATTGCTTTCATGAACGCCTAAGAACTTGAACCCACTTTCCGTATATTGTTTTTAGTTCATTAATTAGTCGTGAATAAATATTAATGTATGAAATATAAAAAATACTACTTTTATAAAGCCATTTTAACAAGTTATAGTGGTTTCAAATTATTACTACAGGGCCACCCAGATACATTTTATTTAGTGACCCAGGGCAGAGTTGCGGCTGTAGGCTCCCTTGCACCTTCACCCTAAACACCAATTTTCAATTAATGACTCGATTTCCCCATATGTAGCATTGATTGTCTTTCAGCTATGCCTAGTTGCCGACTGTATTCAAAAGAATCTGTTCAACTAATTTGAATTGTATTTTTCAATTTAAAGATGAAATGGAGTGTAGGCCAACTGAAAACCATTCCATGTAAAAGCTGCGGAAGCTATAGGGAAAAGGGCAATGAGTGGCACCAGAGAGAGCTATAAACTTCTCTTCTATTTTTGTTAATCTCTTGAATTCGCATCGAACTACACTAATACTGGAATATGACTTTGAATGGAACTTGATTCAACTTGGATGGAGAGAGAATAAATTAATAACACATCCAATTCCAAACTTTGACTTATAATAATTTTATATTTACATATAGATGGTGACGGAAACCCCAAAAATTGGGGATTCTGAGGGATTTCCACCGGAGAAAAGGATTGTTATCCAGGTCTTGAAAGTGCGACTAAGCTTTTTTTGTTGTTATCAACCTCTTCCCTCATATTATTTGTTTAATGGTGTGACAAATTTCACGATCGCAATAAACTCTATGGGGTATCAGATCTGAACAATATACCATAAACGGTAACAGAAATTAGCATTTGAAGCCCGTCTGCAAAAATATTGAGAAACCTTTTCTCCTTTCAAGCCTACGGCGTCAACTTCATTCAAGTGGTCTTCAAACCCATGTTTGGGGGCCCCGAAAATACTGGGATCTTGTGGCCTTTGATAACCCAAAGCCGAGCCAATTAGGGAACCTTTGTTTATAAATGTAGAAATTTGAAATATTCTAGGTGCAGCCTACTTTTTAATTTCTACTTCACATGATTAACCTGGCAATAAAAACGGGCCCAAAGGGCACGCGCCGCCAGGGGCCTCTAGGGTCTTTTAGGCTTCTAAGGAGCCTCGAGAGATCTAAACTGGTGAAAAAAGGGGCACTGGAGGCCCCTAGTTGGACAATTTGTCACTAGTTGGGCTTAAATTTATTTGTCACTTGCTTACATTTTGTAAAATGATGTGGCCCCTTGACGTTGAGGCCCAAGAAAACTTCTCTTGTTCACCCCATCCCCTCTGTAATCTTGATCAATTCATTTTTTTTAGTTAATTTAAAGTAACTCATTAGAATTATTGGATTTTTTCTAGCTGTAACAGTTCACGTATGAAAACTTTTTTACCTCCAGTAACACTATTATCGTTATTTTTATTGATGCCTCCCTACTCGTTTTTGAGGCCTCTTTTACAGACTCAAGTAAGGGGGTTTGTAACCCGGAACCCCCCCTCGTCATTACGTCAATGCAAGATACATGACTTTACAAATCCTCTCAATATCCACTGGACTAGCTTGATTTTATCACCATTTTCAACTGTTTTTTCTTTGTCACTGCTGTCTTCTTGAGTGCCAGGTTCTTTTTTTATATTTAACACACATAAAAATATTCTCCAAGAGTCAGTTCATAATTGAGGAGAATGTTTATAGGTCTGAAGCTACAAGTATTTCATCCAGCTCATAATACATGCATTCTACAGGAAGTTAAACATTTCACTTGTAAATAAATAAGCTTCATAAACATATACATTCAGCTCTAAATGAGATAATTTGAGTTTTTTTTATTCCTGGATTTCTTGTTCCATGAAGTTTTTTTTTTTAATTAAAAATCGTGATTGAAAAGTAAAATCTTATGCAAAAATATTGTGGGGGTGGGGAATTTAGGGTCTGGTCTGCCCCCCCCCCCTCTGATTGGTTATTGAGGTAGCCGAAAGTGATTTGACTTGCTCCCCCCCACCACAAAGTTGGTGCTACTGGTTGCAATGATCTGCGGGAAGGGCAAAAGCAAGCTAGCAGGCAGCCATCTATGAAAATTGCAGAGCAAAATACAGCACAGTATTGTTGCGACGAACTGTCAATGTTAATATGAAAAGCAAAAATTCTATTATAATTATAAAATTGTGTTAAAACAAATAATATTCCCCAAAAATCCCCCCCACAATTACAAAAAGTTATAAAATATCAAGAATAATAAGTAAAAAAATGCCCCCCCCCCCCAAAATGCCAGGAGCGCAAACTGCGCACCTGACCCCCCCTCTAGGCACCCCTGTTCAGGGCATCTCATCGAAGTAGGTATAACCACTAAAAATGCTAAGGTTAGGCAAACATTTGGAATACCGTATGCAAAGAAATTTGCTGTGGAAATAGATTCAAAAGTAACTGGTTTGAGAGTTAAAATTGACAATTATTTCGAAGTAGCTGTGTTAAGTTTATTCAGATCACCAAATGGGGACAATTTTCGTGAATTATTTAATAGGCTTCTAGAAATTACTACTACTTGTTTTACAAATGCTATTGTAGTGGTAGATTTCAACACAGACTTTGCAATACAGAATAAAATTACAGAAGATATAAAGGATATTATTCATATAAATAACTTGGGAATAAAAGTTCATGAATTTAAAAGATTCACAAGAATATCACAAACAATAATTGATAACATCCTTACAAATATAGATTACTGTAAAATAAGATTAGGCGGCTCAGAACTATCTGATCATGACTATCAAATCTTAGAGGTAAGGTGGCAGGGCCATATAGGCTAGATCGATTAAAAAGAGTAAAGCAATGAAAGAAATTCAACAATGTGAACAGGGCAATATCAGTTTGTTTGAAGCAAAATCTGTTACAAGAAAACTGGAGTAGGGTTTACAAAAGCAATAAGTTAGTTTGAATAACAAATAATATGGTAGTTCCATTAATATTTTGAGGTTTCATATTACTATGTGTTGCCCAGTTGAAAAAGTCCCTGTAAAAACAAATATTAGACAAAATTGAAGAATGGATAACTGATGATATCCTTGCACAAAGAAATAGGGTTGAAGATGCATATAATAATGAATTTAAATTATCTATAAATATGTTAAGTGAAGATACTTGCAAATCTCTAAAAAAAAAAAAAACTATACAGAAGAAGTGAAAAGAGTCAAATTTAAGAAAACAGCTGAAATTTTGAATAATAAGATGTACACAGCAGTGTGAGATGTAATAAACAAAAATAGGAGTGTAGCTCGTCATGAAGATTTTTATACTAGAGTATCACCAGAACCATTAACGAGAATAACAAAATATATTGATGATAGTATAGATATTTGTTCTTTAACAAATATTACCAACTGGTTGCTAAGAATCTTCAAAAATCTCTTAATTCAGGAGACTTGTGTGAGGGTAATGAGGTGAATGGGTGAATGATGAGAAACATCCATGGCTGAATGAGATTCGAACCCAAGGCTGCAGGAAACGAAGCCAGCCAGAGCCTTATCCTATCACAGACAAGCGCTCCAACCAACTGCGCTACCAGAGCCGCCAATCAATGAATGACCAATCATTCATTAGAACAATGTGTTTTCCAGAGAAATTATTAAAAGAGGGAGCGATTGAACTGGGCTCCTTACATTGAGAAAATATTTTCCAAATTTTTATCTGAGATATTTTTTGTTCTGCGACAGCTTGCTAGATTAAACGACAAAAAGTTACTTCTTACAGCTCACCATGGACTCATTGCTGACACATATTAGGTAAGCTATCTTAGTATGGGGTAACACATCAAAACAAAACCTTGATAGGGTGTTTAAGATCCAATAGGCTAGATTCATGTAGGCCGTTGTTCAAGAGACTATAGGTCTCCTAACTTGTACCTTGCTTGTATGTGTAAGAAGTTACATTATTTATAAAAAAGAGTGATATAAACCAAATTCTTACTGTACATGATTATAATACATGAATCCGAGGAGATTATCACTTGGTGAGTCACAATTGTAGTTTATTCGAACAAAGCCCAGTTATATTGGTAAGAAATTCTTTAACAAGCTACCGCAGTTTCTAGAGAGTCTTGAAAATATTTGATCAGTTGAGAAAATTTCTAGTTGATAAAGCTTTTTATAATGTACAAAGGTTTCTTTCAGATCAAAATTAAGACTCACCTCAACTAAATGATATTTTAATTATTATGGTAACTAGTGTATAAAATTGGTAATCTTTTTTGTTTATAATTGTTGATCTGACTTGTCTTATACTCCTTAACCAGAGTCTCCAAGACTAAATCTTCGAAAAAAAATAGTCAAAAACCCACCCTGAAATCATAAAACCTCGTTTTATTGATCAAATCTCACTGATTCAGCATGGTTGCTTTAAATTTGCTTTTCTTGTGTGTTTTGACACAATAAAACTCTAAGTTATGAACTTTTGGTACATTTCAGGCTGTTGGATAATAAAGACTTTACTTTTATAATTGAATAATTGTCTGCAATTCATGTTGGGGGATACATAATATTAGTTCATTGACAAATAATCAAGATAATACACTTCAAACTTGAAAAAACGCAGTATAAACAATATTTTTGAGATCACTCCCTATAGCATACTCTATTCTTTTAGGGTCAAGCAAGACAGCCTCAATAATAATGGAGAAGATGCTCCATCATTGACAAGTTGAGATGAAAATTGTAAAAGATTCTATTGTAAGGGGTAAAATTATAAGACATTGTAAATTCTCTAAATAAATTTCATTGCCTATTCAATCTTTTTTTTAACTCAAGCTTCTTTCCACTGATGAATATTGATAGCTCACTCATACATTTGCCTTTGAAAAATAAATCTTGTTTACTTGTATTAATACAATTTTCAAAATAGCCATATTGTTTTAATGAAAGTAAACTTTTTTCAAACTAAACGTTTCATTTATGTTAACTCAATTGCAAACATATTCTGAGCTCATTTCGAAATTGATTCAATAAAAAAAATAAACTTATTCCAAATGGAAATTATAACCACTTTACTTGTTTTGATACAATATTATTTTAAACAATTTTAAAACTCTTTCAAACTCATTTTAATGGAAGGTAACTAGAAGTTTCAATTGTGTTAAATCAATTCTAAACTTGCTCTGAAATCATTTAAAAAAATTGATTTAATACAGATGAACTATGCTTGAAAATAAAACCAAGTTTACTTGGATTAAAACAATTTTGAAACTCTTTTAAAATTGTTTCAAAAGAGTTTAACTTCTTTAAATTTAAAAATTAGTTTCAATCATAGTGAATCAATTTATTAAACTTGTGATGAAATCATTCTAGCATTGATTTAATACAGATGAACTTGTTTCAAATTGATAATAAAACCAAGTTCACTTGTATTAAAACAATTTTGAAACCTTTTTAGAAATTGTTTCAAAAAAGTTTAACTCGTTTTAAAAGCATTTTAAAATTGATTTAATACAGATGAACTCGTTTTAAATTTAAAATAAAATCAAGTTTACTTGTATTAAAACAATTTTGAAACTATTTTAAATTGATTTATATTCTTTTCAACTCATTTTTAGGCTGCTTAGGTATATACTAAGATTTCCCTTTGAAATAAAATATGACTACAATTGAAATAATCAGTGTCTCGTAATTTAAATATGTATCTGTAGCTACCACAATAATTTAGATATTTTCTTTAATGCGCAAAAATGACTTATTGATTAACAATTTTTTTGCAACAAAATTATATGGAATTCAATTCTGAAAATAAAGTTTTGAATCACCAGAGGCGGCTCGTGGAATTTCAGTTTGGGTTTTCAACCTTGTAGGTGACTATTAAATAATTATTAGGGAAACACGGCTGAGGAGACGTGAATCATTCAATATCTAATAATTACGACATCACTGCTAGCAGTGGCGTAGCCAGGGGGGGGGCCAATGGGGCCCGGGCCCCCCCCCCCCCCCCGAAATTTCAGAAATAAAAAATTCTCAAATAACTAATAGATAAGGACTTATTAAATCCGAAGGGTTCTATCTGTTTTGTTGTATTATAACGAACAGATTACAGAAACCCTGTTTGTGTAGTGGAATATAGCTACAGTTATAGTCAGATTAATGCATTTTTCAAATTTTTCCTCAATATTTACTCATATAGAAACTTGTTAGGTGCTCAAATGGATAATTTTGATTTAAAATGAGCTACCAAATCTAATAAAACATGTTAGAAAACTGTGACTACCATAATTATTTATTTATTCATTGAATAAAATGCAATTTTCAAGTTTGAAGTGGATTAACTTTGTTAATTATTGATAAATCACCTTTTTGAATAAACTCATCTTGTAGAAATTTAGTTTTGAAGTTAAAATTCAGTATAACCCACTAGCCTGAACGCACCCAAAGTTCATAAAATCGGGATTTTATACATGAAAACACACAAATAAATGCAAGTTCTATGCAAGCGTGTAAAATCAGTGTGCTATGATAAAAAAAATTCCGATTTCATGAACTTTGGGTTGGGTGCGTTTTAGGCTAATGACATAAATGATATGAAACTTATAATAATTAGTATTAATTTTGAGATTCAGTACATAAGTTGAGTATGATTAGTTCCAATTCAAGGATTTTGACTCAAAATAGTCACACATATCGGTACCTATATCAAACTTTATCATTTCAAACCTGGCCACCTAGGTTCTTGGGTAGTAATTTTTCAAAACTTCCTTTTGAACTTTAGAGCCTAACAAGTTGTCTAGATTAGCTTTTTACACCACTAAATTTTAAAAAAATCCGGACCCTCCTATACCCCAGACCCCGCCTTGGTGAGCCCCCCCCCCCCCCGAAATTTGATCCTGGCTAAGCCACTGCCCACACCCCCCGCCTGGTGAGCCCCCCCCCCCCCGAAATCTAATCCTGGCTACGCCACTGACTGCTAGGATACTTTCATGTATATTTGTTGCAGCTCAGTAATCATAAATTGAACAAAGTAAAGAGAAAGTTCAACTATGTATAAATTTTTAAGATTTTTTACATATGTATTAACTTTTTATTAAATTAATTAATCAATTATTCAGCTTCAGATATGTTTTATAGCAACAGTATCAATAGTACGGTATGCAAAAATCATAGTGTGAGCACGGATAAAATACAGTAATATGGGATTAATACTAATTTTGATATGAATTAAATAATGGTATAGGAGTTTGAAATGCTCACAAAATGCAAAATCCAATTCAAATGAAAAGATAATAAAACCTTAAAAAATTCCTGGATTTGTAGTAGTCTGCTCATCATGCCCATTAAGTGCTAGTTACAACTCCCCACAAAATATTATGCAATCTATCATTTTAGGTCGAATCTAGCAATTTTTAGGACTGAGTCATTAAATCTAGTTAAAAATTTGTAATTGTTGTAGACATGTTTGTTATCACCTAATGACAACAAACTTGTACCAGTTTTAAAGTGAAAAAATAAAGCAGGTTTGTGATGCTGATTTGTGGCTGATATAAATGTGCTGCAGTAAAGAGCATCTGAAAGACAGACTACCAAAGGATAGACAATCCGAATTTTTAGAGCAACGTTTAATCATTGTGTAAATGAATAATCAATTGTATAAATGAATAATTATTGTTTAAAAAGATTCCTCCACACGCTTTTCACATGCTTGATTTCAATAACTTATTAATGAATTCATCAACTTCTTAATGAGTAATATTTATATTTAAACATTTGTCATCAAAATATGATTATGATTAGGGGTGCCAAACCCCCCAACGTCTACGACGCCAATGAACTAACTATTCTTCCCATCACCTGCAGAAAAAAATGTTTGGGTGGGGGGTTTGGGAGTATTCCACATTATCTGTCACCCAAGTTAAATGAAATAAATCACTTTTTATTAATTGTCGATAATATTTTATTTGAGGATCAATAGAAATTCATAAGTATCAGTCACCGCTGGGAATCAAACCGCGGACCTCCCAATTGCCGGTCGGGCGCCTTACCACTAGACTACAGGGACCCACTAGACTACAATAGCACCACTCATTTTAGACTTGGCCATATCGGCTAGTATAACACAAGTTGGGTTTTGAAGAAACTGACAATAAATTTATTATCAAACTGACTAATATATAGAACTTCGCCTAATTTATTCTTTTCGAATTCCTCTAAGTGCTGAAAATTATAGTGCAAATTCCTCAAAGTGCAAATTATACTGAAGACTTCTGGATATTGATAACAGCGTTGAATACCAGATGACCAGATGGCAATTGGGAGGTCCGCGGTTCGATTCCCGGTGGTGACTGATATTTTTGTGTAGTAGCGTTCATCGACTTTCATTAGCTATTCGATGCTCTTGTAAATATCCGCCATTGCGGAAGTCTTCAGTATAATTAATAGCAATGTGAAATTGGTAAATAATGTTCTATATATTTTCCAGTTTGATAAATTGTCAGTTCTTTCAAAAACCGACTTGTAAGTTAAATTATAGTAGGCTAATTAAACCAGCTTCTTGTGGTGAGATAGGAGTCAATTGCATGAATAAACGTGTATAGAATTAAATTCTTAATTATAAATTATTATGGATAGCTCAATATGCCAGAAACACACCCAGCTTTCTTAAAATTAGGAATTCTATTAATCAAGTCAAAAAGCAAGCCAAACCCATGGAAAATTATTATTGTATTTTGAATCAATAAAAACAAATTTGATGAAATCTGGGTGGGTTTTTTGTTATTTAGTTATTAAAAGAATGTTATTCAGAATTAATTTCTACTAGCTTAGTCAGAAAATAATACAAGTTTATTGTAAAACTGAACAAGTTAATCCATTCATATGTAGAAACGTGCTGTGCAGAACTGATCGTTTTAAGTCGCGGCGAGTGCGTTTCGAACTATGTAGTTCTTCCTCAGCACTTGGTCGCTAATTGCTTGGCCACCGAGCAAGAAGGTCAGTTCTGAATATTCACAACAATGAGCTAATTCCCTTCGAACTTGAAAAATGTGATTTGTGGTAATGTTTGCATATCTTGTTGAATATCTCATAAATGACTCTAGTTACTGGTTTCTAAATTTTTTTATTCGATTTTTCAGTTCACTTTACATAAAACCTGACCAATTTACAAGTAAAATGAAGGCTCTAAAAGTTCTGATTGAGTAAATTGATTGGGACAGCTGCTATATTCCACCATTTTTAATTCTGCAACGACTCATTTTCGGACTTTTTTATAGGCCTAAATGAATTGGTGAGTGCAATGGTGAGGAAAATGGTGAGTACAACAAACACACAGTGTTTCAAAAATGACGCAACCCTGAGATCTAATAGCGGAAGTCATGCATGGGAGTAAATTTTCTGTGTCTCAATCGATATTTGAGCAATATTAAATTCAATGGCAGCTATCAGAGACTATCTGGAATGTACTTTTAAGGCATTAGTTTTGTCACAGAAGTATTTTCATTAAATTGTGTCAGATCTATTTTTTTTAAGATGATACTGTTCTTGAGATTCTTGGAATTTTTTCCAATAAGGGCTCTTTGCATTACGAAGTTGATAACAAAATTCTTATACAATATAATTGATTGAATTAAAAATCAAACAACATTGAAAATACTATTTGATGTTATTAATTTGAAGAAAAGTTGCTACAAATGTGTTGAAATTAGTACAAATCTATTTTTAAGTTACAGGGGATCAAATCCTAACATCAATTTATTACATCACATCAGTTCAAGTCCTTACATCAACATCCTAGCATCAGTACAAGAATTAATTTCAATCATGTGCATGTTGAATGGATAGATGGGTGGATGCATTCTAATTTGAAAACACGAAAACTCAGTTAGTTTTCATCATAGATAGAATGTAGAAGTTTAGGTGATCATTTCATCGGAAATTGTAAGCTCTTCATGAAGGTCAAGTCGTATTTTTAGCTACAATGCGTCATTCAGTAGCTATGGACAAAATACTGATAGAAAGCGGAGTTTCTCAAGACCCCTACTCATCACTCTCATATAAAAAGTACAATCAGTGTTAGTTTCCATCATAGATAAAAGTTTGGATAATCAACTTTTAGGAAATTTTAAAGGCTCTTCAAATAAGTTTGACCTATTTTTTTTTTTTTTTTTTTTGCTACGATGCGTAGTTGAGGAGTTATGAAATAAATACTGATAGAAAGAGGGGTTTCCAAAGATTCCTAGTCATTCTCTATGAAGAACTCAAACTCGGTTGGTTTTTATCTTGAAATAAATTTCGATTATCATCTTATAGGAAATTTTGAGCACTTGAAAAAAGTTCGACTTGCATTCTCAGCTACAATTTGTCATTCAGGAGTTATTATGAATGAGATCAATAAATTGATTTATTTGGATATTCCAACTGTTAAAATATATCAAATTTACAGTTAAATTAAATGAGAGATTGTGGGACGGACTGAAAGATTAAGAAGAAGGAAGAAGAATATAAGAAAGTATAAATTAGAGAATATGATGGAGGGGGGGGGGGGTGGAAGAAAAAAGGATAAGCGGTGGAAGTGAAGCTTATAGGAGATTGAATGGAGCTTGTGGAAGTAATCTTGTTAGTTGGAGTAAGAGACGCTAGAGTGAAGACCGAAAAGGTCTGCTGTTACTGTGAGAGCGCCTGGCTCACTACAGTAGTGCTTCAGAGTTCAGATACGGAGCAGATCATTGAAAACATAGTACAGTGATTTCTGCAGTTGGAGTGTGTAAGATAAAGCAATGTAAGGCTTGTAAATTGACTTCTTTTTTTTTGTTCATCTTGTTCGGTATAATATGCTTGCTTGCATATTTCTTTAAAGATTTTTTCAAATTCTAATACTTCAAAAATCACCAATCTTGCAGTGCGCTTTCAAATTAATTTTTCTTTCAATTTGAACAAAAAAAGCTAGATGCGAATCGATAAGAAACAGTTGATAATAAATATTTAAATATATATACCTTGCTTTTTTACACGCTTTTGAAATGAGTTGGATTTTTCTTCTACAGTAATTTTACATTTACTTCTAGATGCTAGAAATTAATTGACGAGAAATTCGTTTTCATTTCTTTCTTTGTCACAAGCTTTTGAATTCACTTCCAACATATTTGTTCAATTCACTATTAGATGCGAACGTCTAGGAATGACAAGCAAATAATTTGTGCCACTAATTTCAATACCAAAAATATCTGAATTCGCTCAAATTCAACATATGGACATATTTATAATGATATTCTACTGCTTGAAAATTGATCAAGCTTGAGCTTACTTGAATAACTTACTAGTACCGTAGTTACCGTACTAGAAATTGAAATATTAAAAAAATTAATAATGATGATAATGTACATCTTTCTAAAAACACTTCACTAAGTAAAGCTTAGTGAATGATGTAAAATATAATAATACAATAATGTAAATGTATAGTAGTAGATAGTGAAATTACTAATAATATTCAAAACTGAATATATTCTGAGAGTTTCTTGGATTGCTTCAAATAGAATTTAAGTGGAAAGGGTTAGTGAAAGTTTCGATTTATTGGTAAACATTACTTATTTCAATTGTGATCTTAATTGACACTTATTTTGATTTTTAGATAGAAATTAATTGAAATAATAATATCTACCCTTTTAAAAGCAGTAAGAGATTTTATGTGAATGTGAATTACTGAAATCAACCCCCAGGGACAAAATAATAAAATCAAAATAGAATTACACATCAGAAAAACTAGCAGTGTATTGATGAAAAAACTCAATGTAAGCATTATCTTGTCTCGCAAGTAATTTTATTATGAGATAATATGTTTAATATCTTCTGTTTTGTTTCTCGATTTGGATTAATGTGTCATAACTTAATTATCAGATTATTATTACCTTCTCGATGATTCAATTTCAATGATAATCTAATATCAAAACTGACACTGTATTTCTGTTTAAATTATGATTTTTACTCACTTAAAATCATAATTTAAATAGAAATACAGTGTCAGTTTTGATATTAGATTGTTCATTAAGTACGGTATTTCGTCATGGAAAACATTACAGATTTCAATAATAACTTCTTTAATAGCCAATGCAGATCCACTGCTAGCCAAATGTGATCATTTAGAAGTAATAACTGGATCTTAATGTATTGAAGTGGGAAACCGCACATCTTTTTTTATTTATTTCCATCTAATTTCATTTATATTCAATGTTTTATTTGTAGAAGTTGCACATTCCAACTTTGCAACTTCAATAAATAAAACATTGAATGACGTTTGAAGTTGAAGTAGCAGTTTGAAATTAGGCCGTTTAATTTTACTCGTTTACGTATACCATTTTGAAAAGAGCATTTATTGGCTATGTGTAATGACCCGTTCAGACGGAGGAAATTACTGCGATAGAACGCTCTCGTCTCTCGTAGAGAAATCTAGACTCTTGCTATAGTTGTGAAGAG
The DNA here is from genome assembly GCA_948455865.1 of Conomelus anceps. NCBI lineage: Eukaryota > Metazoa > Arthropoda > Insecta > Hemiptera > Delphacidae > Conomelus > Conomelus anceps. Next base: position 22,446,100 of record OX418222.1, read on the forward strand.
TTATCCTACTCTAGTCCTATTCTAATATCTCTAACGGCCAGTTGCACGAAAGAAAATTAAATTTGATCACCGTAAGATGACGTCATTTGACAGAGCCAGAGCAACGACTTCCCTATTGAGTTCCGTAAGATGACGTCATCTTACGGTGGTTGAATTTAATTTTCTTTCGTGAAACTGGCCGTTAGTGTAGCAAGTGTTTGTTACACTACTAGAGCTAGTCTAACGCGATTCCAAATTGCTCTAAAAGAGCCCTCTATCGCAATTAATTGCACCGTTCGGACGTGATAGGAAATTATGAGAAAAATTCCTCTACTGTTCCGTCATCATGATCTGCATCCATTGAATTTTTCTGAATGGGGAGCAGATTACAGGAAAATTTTGGTTTTAAACCTTCTACTGAAGCTCAGCCTAGTGAGGAAATAGGAACACTTACCTCACTCCTCGTTTACATGACCCGAAATCTCTATGTTTAAGCCTGAATCTGCTAAAGTCTGACTATACATACATAGGCCTACCCTTCATACTTAATAAAAAGATATGTAGGTAGATATATGAATCTAAATCAGGCAGATAGACAGACGCGCAGCTTTTGATGATGCCCACATGAGTCCCGGACTTGTGCGTGGGTGGTAAAGTGGATTGTAAAGATGGACCTATAGTTTAAGGAGGGATCAGAACCACTAGAAAAGTGATGATAAAGCATTTTACTTAATCAAAATAGTGTTGTGCACACACCGTTCGTTCTTAAAGCCCTTCCCCTTAATACATATTAAAATTTAATTTCTTATACAAGCTTTTCTCTTCAAAAAAAGTAAAGTACCGTAAACATTCAATATAAACTTAATAAAACAACTTTTGAATGGAAATTAACTCACGTTATGGCGTGACAACCGTTTCGCTCTGTTGTCTAGAGCATCGTCAGACGACCCACAGTACACTGACTTAAGGTGTGAGTTTGAGGGTTATGTATCCCTCAAACTCATACCTTAAGTCAGTGTACTGTGGGTCGTCTGACGATGCTCTAGACAACAGAGCGAAACGGCCGTCACGCCATAACGTGAGTTAATTTCCATTCAAAAGTTGTTTTATTAAGTTTATATTACATATTAGTGGAAACAAGATGGATCTTCAACATCGTAAACATTCACATTTAAGAAATCTAGTTTCAAACATCAGTTCAATTATACACTGTGGAAAACAAGATGGTACTTTTTTGTAGACTACGTTTTGAAGATTACGATTAAGACTCCTTTATTAACATAACATAGGCGTATACTGTACTTTGATATTTCTTATTGCTATTACCGTATATTTGTAGCTTTATGATTACAGTAGCTAATTACATCTTTTCAGATGAACCCCTGTTCCTATTAAAGTCTAGGATATAAAATGTAGCACAGATTTGATAGATTCATGGAATAGAACAGAAACTATCTTTTAACATAATATGATACACTGAGATAATATTCTCTGGTTTCTCTTGAGTTCTACCAGGCTGAATTTTGTAATATTTTTATGCCTTCCAATAAATTAAATTAAAACCGCAGTTTTTTGTAGTAGGTAGTCTAATTTGACTGTTTTATTAGCTAATTATGTACTGTGTTTAATTTTATTAAAGTGAGAGACATATATGTAGGAAAGGTTCTATCAAAGTTATTGATTTTGAAAGCAAATTTTTGAAGTTCACCGACAAGCCCATGGATTTTCTTTCAGATATTTGCACCTCTCTTAAAACCTGGATTTCCCTAACCTTTTTTGGAAACCATATGAGATGGCTACAATATCTATTTGAAATTCTCCCAGTTGGCTTATAGGGAATCTCCAAGTCTTTTGTGGGTGAAGAGATAATTTAATTTTTTTGAATGGATCTTGAATGAGTTGGTTTGAAATTCTTAATCATTTCTTACATTTTAAAAAGGTTATTGAAGACTCATGACTTATATTAAGGAGATGATGTTCAAAGAGTCAACCTAATATTTAATTGTCTACAGATTCAGTTTGAAAATAAATTGACCACTCTTATATTATCAACTTTGTTTAGGAGCCTTTTGAAGCTCCAAAAAATTCTTCAGCGAAAATTGGCGATAAACTTCAATCTTAGAATCAATATAAGTGGCTAATATCCAATAAATCTTATGTTCAAGAGCTTGTTGCAATACAAATACTTCTTTATTTTGACTCTATCACTCAATGTGTTTATCTTTCTCTTATCAATCATTCTCATTTTAACTATTATTAATCCAACTTTTGTCCTTCTCATTCCAAATCATACTCATAACTAGCCCTATTAAATATAGTGTTCGTAAATTTTGCAAGGTGTTTCTATAAATAAAACAGAAATATCACCTACTGTGATTTTTCTTATTTTATTTGACATTTGTTATTCTTTCCCACTGATCAGTCTCAGCTGGTACGCCTAATCAGATGAAATAATATTATGATATACTTGTAAAATTGTATAGCTCACCTGATTGGCGAAATGATTAATCACAAGTGCAGTTCAGTATTAGTTTTGAAATTTAACTTGTACCCTGTACAATAATAGTCTGTTGGTATTAGATCTGTAGGAGCCTTTCTAAACCATAGAAATCTCTTCAGTGTAAATATGCGGTAAACATTATTGTAAACAACTGTATACTTTTAGCCTAAACCGAGGAATTTCAAATAGGAACGATCTGATTTGTTTCAGATTTGTTATGACTAAAAATAAAAATCTTTAGTGTTGCGTTTTTAATAGATCTACTTGACCTCTAAAGCGCCGCCACTGTTTGTTTTGAAACCTATCAACTGATTCATTTATTCCACTGGCAAATTTGGACAACATCCAAAGACTTTTATTCCCAGCATTAAGTCAAAGGTCTGTCTTCTCTACTGGAAAGTCTTCGGCTCAATAAAAATAGCCTGTTCTCATTTTTTTTATCAATGAAGGGCAAAATGCGTGGCTGACTCTGAGGAAAAGTTTTGAAAATTAGCGCAAAACTTTTTTAAATTGGGAAAGAAGGGGTTGAAAAATAATTTAAAATTATTGTAAATTTAACTATAGAAACGTTTTGTCGGTATGATGGATGGAAATTAATGGGAAGAAATTATAATCTTGAATACCATACTAATAAATAATAACTATAACTATAATAATAATAATAATAATAATAATAATAATAATAATAATAATAATAATAATAGTAATAATAATAATAATAATAATAATACAATAATAATAAAATTTAAGAAATGGTTGAATAACCAACTTATTCAAGATACGTTCAAAAATTTAAAATTATCACTTCACCCTTGTGTACCTCAAAACATGTAACTTGTTGAAAGAGACACCATTGAAATAAAATATTTCAATTGCTACCTAATTGAGAAATGGAGCAAAACAATGTGTAGATTTCAGTTACGTTGACGGAGTGTCAAAATTTGTCAGTGTAATGAAGATATCCTACAACAAAAACCTAAATAAATCAACCACTGGCTTTTAATCAACATAAATGTTTTCAGCTTTTTACTAATTTTAATTTAATTTTCTCTCCTATTTGTAAAACTTCTCAATAGAAACATTGTCCACTGGGGTTGCTGTATGAAAAAGGTGGCATTAAGATTTTCACTGGCAGTCGTAGTGACGCAATCAGTTATTTCTGATAACACCCTGGCTGGCTGCTTCTCCTGTATTAATGTAATACTCGCATTAACTAAACTGAAAAATCTGAACTGATCCTTTTATAAACAAAAAAGTACCGTACTCACAATACAGGCTTCATGGTTATGAGGATAATCAATGAATTGGTCCAAAAGCAGTATTTGCTTTTTGCAAAATTTTCACCAATAATCCCAATACACTATACTGATGTAGGATCCTGATACGCCTGTTCTCAATTTTACTCAGCAAACTCTGTGCAACCCTACACATATTATTTTATTACCTTGTTTCCAAGGTACATAGTTTCTATGAAACTGTACGAAACGTTTCAAAGAAACAGTACATAGTTTCTATAGAGAAATAATATCTACACCGTACTTTTAATTTAATTTCAACTTATAGCCTAGTAACGCCCAGGATTTGGCTTTGTAAGTATTAATTTCCTGAATTTATTATCACATTCCTATTATATTTTTTACCATGTATAAAAAATAATGAAGATTCATTTGGTTTGATTCTGGTTTGTTAGTTGAGAGATTCATCTGTCTTGAGAGAGATATGGAGATCTGGAATTCCTCGACCTGTATAAATTTTTGAACTATTAAAAACAGACTTTCAAATAATTCCTGGCCCATGATTGTGAGTTTGGTTTCCACATAGTGAATTTCATCTAGTTCTTTGTGCTCACATGTCATTTTTATAATAACCCAGGGGTCAACCCTCTCTTGAATAAGCCCGTGATGTCGATTATTTTAAAATTATAATGAATTAAGTATTTTCTATAAAGTTTAATATTTTAATAAATAATATATTAATTATTCTTTCAAGCATTAGATCGAACTCCTTGCCCTCTCTTAAACATGTCCTTGAAAATGAATTTTTTATAACTTTTATGAATTTTTTATTAATAAATGTCTTATCAACTATCAGAAATCAATTTTTGTCACGTTTAATATTCAGTTAACTAAATACCTTATTTCAATTAATTGTTTCAATCACTTTACAATCGACTCTATCAAGCCACTATTTCATTGCAGGTTTAAATGTCCCAATTTCTCAATAAACTAATAAACACACAATTTTCATTAGTTGTGGCCTAGTTTGAAAATTGAGCTGGACTCGACCTCGTCATCATAGTGATGCGTATTCCGTTCTCAGTTAAATAAACATACAAAACACAGAGAACGCGATCTTTCTTCTAAATAGTTCAACTGAGACGAGTTCCGAGCTGTGAACGTCCGTAGTGGAGAGAAAGATTCGCCACTTTTTAATTAACTCAGTCACTCAGTGCACAACGAGAGTTTCTGATTCCGCATCAGTTTGATAGTTATTGTGTATAGTAATAGAGCTTAAATGCCGTTACATCATCATCATCACCAACAACCAGCAGGGAATTCTCTCATGCGCCGCATGCCTAACAAATAACGGACAAATAAAATAGAAAACATTGTTGCCAAAACTATCCTAAAAAGCTAAAATATTAATGATATTCCAGTATTTATGTTTTCCATCACAATCGTACACCGTTGACGGAGTTTCATGTATCTCTTGAGTCTCTGTCCAATGTATGCTGTCAAGAGCCCGCATGCCTTGTTAGACAAGTTTTAGCGAATAACCCATGCGCGCGCAGATATCTGTCTAAATACCTGGTCTTTTACATACACTGTGCTTGCAGTGTAGAGTCGCATGCCATGACAGACTAGTGGTTCATTCTTGTTGCATACGTTATCGCCCCGTGAAGGCAGATGTTGCTGATGCGTGACACTATACAGGAAATATGACTTGATTCTAATTATCTTTAAAACACTGAGAATTCTTCCGATTGAAATAACATAACGAATCTGAAATAAAAGTTCAAGGTTTTCTTTCTTTTCTAGAAAGAAGTCAGACACGTTTTTAAATTAGTGTATTTTCTGTTTTTTTTTTTTATTCACAGACGTTCTTTTCAACATTCTTCAGACAAAATATTTTTTAAGATATAGGCCTACTGTGCTAAAAAGGTTGCTGAAGTAACCGAGAGACTAGAAGAAATAAGAGAACATAGTTTCATGAAACATTTCGAGGAATTCAAAGAAAATGAAGAAAATAGTGAAAGTTATTTACAACTTAAAAAACCCAGGATGAAGTTGAATAGTACAAAGAATGAATCAGAGAACAAATGTCTGTTCGTTGAAATTTTAGACAACATTTTAATGAAATTGTGGAACAGATTCCAGTACATGGGAAAACATGATTTTTGTGCTTATTGAACTGTAAAATGTATGACGAGTATAACAGAGAATTTCCAGAAAACGCTTTGAAGTCACTGGAGATACAATATATTTTTGGCTACTCCAGTGACGCACCAACACATACTCATAAATATAGTGGGTGTCACCAATTATTAACAATTTTGAATTATCTGTTTAAGTTTATTGTTGAATAAGATTAATTTATTAATTTTTTTATTGGAACATAGATAATTGTAAAATATTTGATAAATAAGAAAATTTTGAATGGAAGGATGGCAACACACAGTCAAAAAAGTAGAGCTATGATGTCAGCAAGCAGTAAAGTAATTTACTGCTCACTCTTCAGTAAAAAACTGTTTTATGATTAGTTTTCAGTACGTAAACTCTTTATGAGCAGTTGTGGGAAAATAAATTTTCAAGTATATAGTACCAGGAAAGGTTGGGGGATCAAAAATAGCAGAGTTTAAATAGTTTCAAGTGGACCTGCTTAAATTGTTTTAATAACTATTACACTTTCACAATGATGCAAGAACTAGATGAAATTTATTTTGATGCCATGTTATGTGCCAAAGTAAATTTCATCTAGTTCTAGAAATGTGTGTTGTATTGTTTAAATGGAAGAATTCATGATTAAAATCGCTAAAAATGTGGTTTCAGAGGGATTAATTTATTTTTCAAAAATTTTCTGGGGGAGTACCCCCTAACCACGTTTGATAGATATTTTTGAGTGCATTTTTTATTTTAAACTTGTATCTACAACTTCACTACTTCTGTGATTACCTATAGTAATTGAAGGGTACCCCAAATCAGTAAAGATAGAGGATCAAAAGTAGGGGAGTAGGAATAGTTTCAAGACGGCTTGCTTTAATTTTCTTGGTGAAAGAATGTGGGCCCGGATATCCCATTAACAATGATGCAAGAACTAGATGAAATTTACTTTGTCACATAAAATGACCTCCTGGCATGAAATATCCTTTTTGAAATATGCTTAAACTATATGCTCAACTACTATAAATTTCAAATACATTAATAATATATGTTTGAGAAGAAATCGATGTCAATTACGATTTTAAACTTGTATCTACAACTTCACTACTTCTGTGAGTATAGTGTAGCGAACGCGTTTCAGGACCCAAGTCCCATCCTCGGCGAACAGAAAATACAATCTCTGTTTTAGCTCTGTATAGTAGTATACTTTGTATAGCAGTATGTATTCTCTGTTCGCTGAGGACAGGACTCTGGTTCTGAAACGCGTTCGATACTACTCACAAAGGTCAGTACTGTTGTAAATACAAGTTCATTATCATCATTAAAACATCGATGGTACAAACAGTTCATGAGAGGAGTAAAACCACTGGTATGAGGGAATTTATCTATTATTATCCTTCCCACTAGCTCTATTCCCTGAACACTGACTGATAATGTTTTCAATCTTAGCTAGTATAAGCCTAATTACAACACGACTTTAGTGGATAGGCTTCCCCTATAACGGCATTGTTTTCGGTGGTATTGGATAGGGTTCTTCTTGATTTAATGCTTTTTCTAGTATGGTTCTGATAACTTATAAGTTATGCCAATTATTTATTATTGGCCAGCAAAAAAGACACTGTCCTCTGCTGAAAATCACTTTCCGATGGTTCGGAACCCACCTAAAACTGTAGGTCCAACTCATAAATCACCATCATCCAACTCATTACCCACGCACAGGTCTAAGACCTATGTGGGTTTCATCCTCAAAAAAAAAAAAATTTGAATTTCTCAAAGTGCTTTTTTTGTAAATTACGTCTTGGAGACTCCAGTTAAGGAGTATAAGACAAGTCAGATCAACATTTATACACTAGATACCATAATTACTATATCAATTAGTTGAGGTGAGGCTTAATTTTGATGTGAAAGGAACTCTTGTACACTATAAAAAGCTTTATCAACTAAATATTTTTTCAATTGTTTTTTAAATATTTCTATATTTTCAAGACTCTTTAAAAACTGCGGTAGCTTGTTGTAGAGTTTCCTACCAATATAACTAGGTTTTTGTTTGAATAAGCAACTATTGTGACTCACCAAGTGATAATCTCCTCGGCTTCTTGTATTATAATCGTGAACGTCAAGATTTTGGTTTATATCATTCGTTTTTACATATAAAGTAGCTTCATACACATATAAGCAGGGTACAGTTAGGAGACCAAGTCTCTTGAGCAACGGCCTACATGAATCTAATCTATTTACTCTTTCTATACACCTGACCGCTTTTTTTGGATCTTAAACACCCTATCAAGCTTTTGTTTTGATGAATTACCCCATACTAAGATAGCATACCTTAGCATAGCATAGCATACCAATATGTGACAGTAAGAGCCCAAATAAGTGAATTAATTATGTTTGTTTTTGAATTGAAGGTATTGGCTTTTTTACTATTTATTGTTAATTTCAACTGATTTAAGAATTGGACAATGAACTGCACACGTCTATAAGGGCATTTATTTCTAAATTATCTAGAACGGAATTGCTGGAAATGAGTGATGTATAGTCTGCAAATAAGAGGGCTCTGCCACTAATAATTAATTCGTCTTTACGTAAATGGTAGACATACAACAAAAAAAGCAATCAATGTACCTATTATTGTTCCCTAAGACACTCCAGCTTGGACCTCCACTTTATCTAATTTATTTTTCACTATACTATTCCCAACTACTGTAGTTAGTTCTACACATTGTTTTCTCCCAAAATAAGATATGATTCAAACCATTTCAGCTCAACCCCATTTACGCCTACATTTTGCAGTATTTCCAATAAAGTTCTATGATTAACACAATCAAATGCCTTTGATAGATCTAAGAAGTTTGCAGTAGCTTTATCACCTGAATCTATTATATCGAAAGTTTTTCAACTGGAGAAACTATCTAAGATGCTATTAATTATACCGAAGACTTCCGAAGTGGCGGATGGAAATCGATGAATGATACTACACAAAAATATCAGTCACCGCCGGGAATCAAACCGCGGACCTCCCAATTGCCGGTCGGGCGCCTTAGCCACTAGACTATACTGTGACACTTCTGTACAGCAGCGCTCATTTTTAGTACTGTATAAGTAATAGCTTTATGAGGAATTTGAAATTAATAAATTATGTTCTATATATATGTCAATTTGATCAATTGTCAATTCCTTCAAAACCAACTAGTGATATACGAGCCGATATGGACAAGTCTAAAATGAGCGCTGCTATACAGAAGAGTCACTGTAGTCTAGTGGTTAAGGCGCCCGACCGACAATTGGAAGGTCCGCAATTCGATTCCTGGTGGTGACTGATGATATTTTTGTGTAGTAGCATTCATCGATTTCCATCCGCCATTTCGCAAGTCTGATATTTTTGTGTAGTAGTGCTCATCGATGTCCGTCAGCTATTCAATACTGTTGTCAATATTCGCCATTGCAGAAGTCAATTGGATAAATTGTCAGCTCCTTCAAAACCATCTTATTCCAATTAGCTTTAGCAAAATTCTGTAGGCGGTCGGCATGAGTTGATGCCATGTCTAGGACATTCAATTCGGCTTATCCACGTTTTTACGTGCCTAGCCTAGAGATGCCATTCAAGTGTTTTACTTTGACGCCAGAGCAGTTTGGATTCCGAAAGGTCATAAACTCTATTTATACCAGCTCTGGCTCATCTGATCTCTTCAATCAACGTAAAATAGCTGCCAATCGATTTTGTTCGGCTATGTTACACTCATTAATTTACTGCAAAGCTACGTTCAACTTAGGCCTACGAAAAATCGTTTATATTTGTTTGGTTATTCGAATGTGAGTAGTACAACAAAAAAGCTCAAAATGCATGCAAAATACTACAATAGAAAACACAAATGAAATTATACTGTCAGAAACACCATTTAAATTCAAAAATAAAATACACAGTAATAGGAAGTACTGATTTTATTGTTATACATCTCGAAAATTAGTATAACATAGGCTTATAGAATAGGCTAAATGAATTTATTTTTCTTTATTTATTCTTATTTGTCAACTCTTTTACATGTCTATAAAATAACAAGAAAAGCAATTAATAGTTCATACATCACAAAAGACATATAGGGAGACATTTAATATAATAGAAAACAAGAGAATGTGAAAACAATAAATTATTAGAATGTTTTATCAGAGATAACAATGAAGCAATATATAATACAGTTGAAAATAATAAATTAGTATGAAGTGACTGACAATTGAATAAACTGACAAAATATACATAAACAGAATTTATTAATTTCGAATTCCTTTAATTGCTATTGGTTTATACTGAAGACTTCCGCAATGACGGATATTGACAAAAGTATTGAATAGCTGATTGAAATCGATGAATGCTACTGTACAAAAATATCAGTCACCACCGGGAATCGAACCACGGACCTCCCAATTGCCGGTCGGGCGCCTTAACTTTTTAAGTTAAAAATGAATGCTGCTGTGCAGAAAGGTCTCCATGGTCTAGTGGTTAAGGCGCCCGACCGGCAATTGGGAGGTCCGTGGTTCGATTCCCGGTGGTGATTGATATTTTTGTACAGTAGCATTCATCGATTTCCATCAGCTATTCAATACTGTTGTCAATATCCGCCATTGCGGAAGTCTTCAGTATAAACCAATAGCAATTAAAGGAATTCGAAATTAATAAATTCTGTTTAATAATAAATTCTCAATAAACTTGATACAAATGAAGAAAATAATAGTAGTAAAATGGGTGGTTCACTTACAAGCTTCAATTAAACATGGGAGAAGTTTCTTTTCCAGAGATTCCCTTTATATCTCTATAGACATGGTTCGGAACCCACCTAAAATTTTAGGTCCACAATAATGTTTCCAATAACATGGCTCAAGCGGCGATGTGAATCTACCCATAAGGGTCTTCCCACCAATACAATTCATACGCATTTACTTTTTTTACTTTGATATATTAAATATATATTTTTTTGACATTATTAAATTGTCAAAAGTAGTAACGAAAATGTCGTTATTTGCGTCATGTTGCAAATAGTAACGAAAGCAGCAAATATAAATCGCTTTTTTGTGAAGCACAGAAATAAATACATACTTTGCAAATAAAAGCCAGAGTGTGGTTCAATTATTGAATGAATGAACAAAAATAAATTCGATCACATCTTGTTTTTATTTGCTGGGTATTTTTGTTATTCACAAAAAGTAGTGCAATGGCTGCGTTCTGTATTTGCGCCAGGCCTAAAGGGGCCCACACACTAGCGAGTTTGGCTCGCGAGTAAGACTCGGCCAGCCGGGCTCGGGAGAAAATCACTAGTTAGTGGGCTGTTTTCTCCCGAGCCGAGCACAGCCAGACTCGCACAGGGCTACAAGCGCGGCTGGGCTCGGCTGGGACTCGCTAGTTAGTGGACGTCTTCCGAGCCGAGCCAGGCTCGGCACCTCATTATAACATAGCATATCGTCAGAAAGCAAGTATTTGCACTGTTCACAAGACGTTAGAATAAGTTAATTGAGTTATCTATTTAAGTTTGTATATTTACTATTACTATGACAATACTATGACTGAAATAGATACCGAGTTAAAACAGAAAAATAAGAAAGAAACCATATATTAAAATTTGAATATTCAAGAAAAAATAAAAATGATAATATTGCAGTGCAGAGCTTATTTTTAATACAATACAAATAAATATTCGAATGTTGTTTTTTCAACAAAAAATACCTACAGTAACATAAAAACAAAATTCTAAAAAATAATTTCAATAATAATAGCTGCTAAATTGTGTATAAAATAAATAAATAATTACTGAATAATAATGATGATGATAATAATAATAATAATTCATCCCTTTGCATGTAAGCCCAATGCCCATTTTATATTTATTATTATAACATTATCATTATAAATATAACAGTTTTTAATAAATTGCAATATAACAATTAATTACTTCGATACAAATGAAAAAAAAATGGAAGTAATTAAAAAATAGAAATTGAGTAAAGACTGAAGACTGGAGACAAGAAAACAATAATTAATGCTTGTTCCTGGCGTAGTCTACGTCTACGAATGAATAATCTTGTCTGTAGTCCTAATATACTATCTATTTGATAATACAGTATAATAATAACTACCTAACATTAATAATTATAATAATATCTCACCTAACTTTTTAAAATTAATAATCAGAGAATTGAGAGAGTGGACCATTTTAAATATCTAGATGAATGGATAGGTTAGAATTCAGGAGAAAAAAAGCCATGCAATCCAGGATACAAAAAATGGAAATTACCTTTCAGTTGACCAAAACACATTCAATAAAAATCAAGAAATAATTATTGATTCAACGTACCCAAAGTGGGTGATTCTAAAAAATAACGGCACTGTATTGTAGAACATCTATTATATACCGGTACTAAAAAACTCATACCTATTCCACTTTGATTACTGGTTATAACTACGCTAAAAAAAGCCATAGTGTGTACGATGGATGCAAACTATTTATAAGCCTCTGTATCATCAAGTACCGTATTGAGTATTATTTTAACTATGAAAATATAATAAGAGCCTCCATCCAATGAATTATTTCAATGATTCTCTCTATGTTGCAGATCTTGAAAATGAAATAAGGACTGTTAGTTGATTATGTCAAACAAAAATATAATATACTCGCTATTCTGCTGTTTGAAATATAAAAACTTTAAAAATGTTGTCTATTTATAAAGCTTGTGTTTATTTCCATAGGGTTATTTGCATAAGGATTTCTCTCAGTTTAATCATTTATTTGTGGGAAGAAGATGGAATCATATATACCAACAAATTGTTTTGTTTATTCTGCGATAGACTACTGTACCTAAACATTTACAATCAAGTTCGTATATAGGGGGCCTTTTAAAGTAGCGATTTTACAAACATTTGTTCAATAGTGAATTACTAGTGTTAAAAGTTCCACAATCCTCTTCTTTTTCATGAGAACGACGATGTAAAATCTTGCCTTCGTTTGTTCAGAGATGAAAATCCTGTAGATAACAAACAGTTACCCACTGTCCTACAGCCGAAGGCGTGCATGCATTTTTTCTCATAGTTATTATAGTTACCTACTATTGGAGCTGTTCAACTGTTTTTCTCACATTCTTTAGCAGTCATATGAGTGCGTGTGATATATCTACACAAGTCACTGAACGCTGTAGTTTCTTTTTCATAATACTTTCATAAAGCCCATTAATTTCAATAATTGGAAGAAACTGAAAGTTACAACAATCTTGATGATTTTTAATTCACTTTCAGAACTCTACAACCTATGCCAAACATTTCTAATAAGACTGCATAAGATGCTTATTTTTTATCTGTTTCTAAGTTGACGGATGCTCCAATTGAAAGAACAAACAATCCATAAGCTCTGTTCATAAATTCATTGATTGAATGAATTGCAAAAATATTTAGTAGCCAGCTGCATAAGAAATAAAGTGTGATGCCTTCAATTTTTGTAACAGTTTATGAATACTATTGTTTAAAAAAGTTCAATTTATAAATTTATTTACTTTAACAATTATTAACAAAAGTAAGAAGTTGTGATAGAATAAAATATCAATAACACAAATACAATTTTTTTAAAGATAGTAGAACTGATTTAAATTTGTTTGACATTTCCAATGATAAGTACTATCAAAGAGGATGTAAGTAATTAGTGTTAGTCCATGGTACTTCATAGTAATTTTTAATGTCATAAAAATCCATAGATTATTGGACAGTATCCCACCAAATCAATATTGTTGCAAGATTTCACCTTTTAGCAATGGCACGGTATGGGTGGAAGGAAAATGATTGACATAAGTGAATCAGTTGTTAATCAGCAGGATAGGAGCATTTAAAACATGTCGCTATTTCGTACTAGGCCTACAATTATCATTACTTATTCTTGAAACCAAATTTAAAAAAAATATTCCAATGTTGTAAGAAACTTGCCTCAATAATAATTATATTTCTTTATTTGTACATGTACAAGTAGTATAAATTACTTCATGATTTATTAATTTCGAATTCCTCAAGGTGCTTTAATTATACTAAAGACGACTTCTGCAATGGATGGCGGATATTGCATTAAATATTTAATATTATATTTTTTAATATATTAAATATTTGTATCATTGATACAAATACATTAAATAGCTGACGGAAACCGATGAACGCTACTGTACAAAAATACCAGTCATCGCCGAGAATCGAACCGCGGAAATCCCAATTGCCGGTCGGGCGCCTAACCACTAGACTACAGTGACCCTTCTGTTCAGTTTGATAAATTTTCAGTTCCTTCAAAACCAACTTGTGGTTTTGGAATAAATTACTGCTTTCAATAGACTAATCATGATAATTTATTTCAGATGCTGCGATCAATTAACCCAGGCCCGGTTTCTCCCTCTCAGAAAGATGCACCATACGTCATAAGAATGACTCCAGAGCAAGTAGCTGTGCTCGAAGCTGAATTCAACAAAATGAAAACGCTGCATGAGACCGACCTGGAGCTATTGGCAGCTGAGATGGCACTAAGCGAAAAAGATGTCAAGGTCAGACATCAAGTCAAACTTACTTCTCACAAGTGATTTATATATTTGTTAATAAGATGCGCGTCCACATGATTCTGAAATTTTCGCGCACATGTGAATAATAACACAAAATATACCAGGCTGAATCAGGGGCGCACTAACGCAGAGGGGGGGGGGGACGAACGGGGCCGTCACCCCCTCCCCATCAAGGAGGTATTCAAGGAAGTTTTATTAGGCAATGTTAGGGCTACAGATCTTGTTTTATATGAATATATAATTTATTTTGAAATAGTTTGAACCGAATTTCAGGATATTAAGTATTTGATATACAACATTTTAAATAACAAAACATAAAAATTCAGTGCAGTAGAAGCTTTGCAAGCATTTAATATACAAAAATGTAACATTCTGTAAACAAAATCCTGCAAATTTCGGCCACTCTGCCGGTAACGTCATTTGCCATACTGCTGAACGGCATTTTTTAAATTTTAAATATTTGAATTCCTACTTGAGGAGCTATCAGAAATTATACTAGCTGCTTGGCATTGTTGTGTGTGCATAAGGACTTACCTTGCATCAAACTTGTAGACTTGGCAACATGGTATGAGTATAGTGTTGTCAATTCGTGCATTGAGGTAGGTGATTCCCTACTATCAGCTGTGGCAGGCATTGTCTCATGTCTGGCAACACTGCAATTCTTCAGAGCCACTGCCTAATTTGGTGGTGTGAACTATAGTGTTAATGACATTGCCAAGGATGAGGTCCGGACTAACTGGTCCGGACCACTGTGTTTGGGGGGAAGGGGATCCAGCTAAGTTTAAAATTGTGAGGCCTAGGATGTTAATTGTGTTGTCATCTCGTATTAATAATGTTCATTTGACTGGTTTTAGTCATTGTTATTGCAATATAAAGAATGTAATATTCAACGATTGAGTTGTAGATATCCTTCTGTCTTCAATATTTGAAATTCCAAAAAATGTTGATTTGTTCATTATTTATGGAAGATCATGTTTTTTGCATGTGAATTTTCAATTTTCTCTTGTGAATAATGATAAAGTAGTCAATATTAGTGTAAAAATTTAATGTTAACATCGAAGTGACTACCGTAATGAATCAAGAAATACAAAATTTCATGTTTTTTCCTTCTTACTATTTTTCTGAGAATAAGAATATCCATTACAGAGCTTCCATTTTTTTCAGGCCTGGTACACTCATCGTATAGCTTCATGGAGAAGGTCTCAGGGATTATCTGACTGTTTTGGAAATATATAAAGTACTTTTTCATTGTATTCCAAATTTATTGTAATCGTTTTGTAACATTAAATTATTGTAAATAATAAATACATGATCAAAGTGCATGATCATGATAATGTAACATCACTGTGCTCACTATAAACGTGTGCTTACTATTATGTAAATGTGAAATATTGTACAGCTAATTTATTAATGCTTGTAGGAATCTGACACTGGATCATAATATTTTTTCAATATTCTAATAGTACATAATTGAGATGAATTTTTAGTAAATAATAAATATTAAAAAATATATGTATTATATCACTATTTTAAGTTTAGGCACTATTTTGCTCAAGTTGAGTAATCATAAATATTGGATAATATTAACTTCACCAGAGTGCAGATGAAAATTCGTATCACTACATTTAAAAAAAAGATCCAGGTGAGTAAGGCATTGAAATGACTGACCCTTTTCAAAGATTTGTGTGTTCATGGGAGCCTGCAATATTTGCACTGGTGTCACCACTAGGTATCTGATTGATACATTCAAATTCATCGACATTCATAGATCAGACGCCTAGTACAACTGGTGCAGACTCCCATGAGCGTAAACAATGTAGAACAATCTCAGGAAGTGGCTTCAGTCAATGTATTTAGACTCGAGACTTGTCATCTAAAATTACTGTCAAGCAATTTTTTACATTCATTCTTGAAAGTATAAGCCGTCTTGAATAATAAAAAATATATAACAAAATGTTACTTGAGGATGTAACTGTAAAATTACTTAGAAACGTTATAGTGATGTTACTTATAGAAATTATATGGTGGAGTTTCTGAAACATTACTTTTGAAAAATACTGTAACGGTGAGTTGATACTATGAAACATACAATTTTATCCAACAAATTTTAATGAACAAGGTTGTTACATGACATTGTTATAAAAATTATGAAATATTGATATAAATATATATATATATTCTCTATAAATATAAAACTACAAAACCAACGACTAAAAATAACATAAATGCTTACCCACTTCCCGAAATTTAGAGTGCTATTTGACCATGTTATGTTACTTCTAAAATAATCGGATTTATCAGAAAATTCTGAAAGCCTGACATTTTTGCCCCTTTTTGAGGGTAAATACCCCCAAATTTTCAACGTTTAAAACACTCACCGCACAGCAAAGCCAAAAATACCTTTTTTGTTCAAAATATGCCGATTTGTAAAGTAAAATTTCTATTGTAAAAGAGGGAGGCCCAGGAAGAACAAATTTAGACTTTCAATTTCTGTAAATGGGGTTTTTAAGTAATATTAGTAGGATCTGAGTGTTTCATATCAATAATTTATATTGCAACGAATCAAGGGGTCTTAATTGAAAAATGAGCTCAGAAACCAACCCCCCAAAAAAAATTGTGGGTGCACCAGGGCGAAACCAAAATTTGAGAATTTCAACTATGCAGTGCCTCATATCAAGTGATACCTCGTTCTACTCAGCTGACCAAGGCGCGGTCTCAATGCATACATAGCATATCCAATTCAAGAAAACTTTAGGTACCGTACCCCAAATTTGAAATTTTTCAGTCACCATTTTTCCTATACCTTATACATGGGCGAAATGTGAGCTAACATTGTGGTTCCATTTTGTATTTGATTTTTAATTTTCTCATTTCACTGTGTACTGAGCAGCCCTATTAATAGCCTAAACATTGACAACTTTCAGCTGTGATATAGTTTCGTGCACTCTAGTTTCTCATTTTGGTATCAGTTTGAATTGTCTAGACCTGATATATTTCATTGTAAGTGTAATGTAGTATAATTAGTGATACTTTATTTAATTGTACTTATTGAGCCTACCATTGATAACTAGAGTTATTCAACAATCTAAAAAGCTTAGGTAACAGCAATCATGAACTTAGAGAAAAATGTAAGTTTATTATCACTTTTTGAAATGAAAAAACTATTCACCATATTTTTGATCAGACCTCATATTTGTTGAAAACAATTGCGTTTTTGTACACTATCTCGATATAATCAAAATAGAACGACGTTTTTAGGACTTTTCTCGTGCACACAAAACTCAAAAATCCTGTCTTTAAATGTGCAGAGAACCCATAAGTTTTGTACCTGAGTACAAAAAATATATATATATATTTTTTTTCAACTGAGTAGCCTACAAAAATATCAAACATTTCTATAAATTGTATCTAAAGTCTTCAACTAAGAGTTGTGAAGGAGCAAGTCTGGTGTACAATATGTATTGTACAGTGTTTAGTCTATATTATATAAAGAGTTAGGCAGTCCGCACATTGAGTGTTTTTGCAAAGCATGGAGTCAACTCCATGCTTCAAATAAATGAAAATGAAGTTTATTCTGCCTTTACAATTACAAACAAAATACAATATACAATTAATCTTTAACTCAGAATTATACTAGCAGCAATTCTCTATAGGTGCTGCCAGTGACATTTATAATAGGTACAAGTCTGTCATTGACTGTGACGAAGACTCAGTCAATGACAGCCATTTATTTGAAACGTGGAGTCGACTCTTCGCCTGGAATTGTATTGCGAACTAGTTGGTTTCATTTTTCATGAATAAGTGATTTCTTACCATTGCAGCACTTGCTCTTGATACCACAAAAGATCAATCTAAAAACGTTTAAATCTCCTTTTTTAACTATTGAGCTTAACATCAACTTTTGAAACGGGTTTCAATAAACTTTCACCCATTTTGGGGTTATTAAATAATGCTGAGACTGAAATTAGCGTTTAATTTGTAAGTGTAAGTGTGACCCGCATGAAAACAGTGAACGTTTTCAGAGGGATATTTTGGCATGTTCTAGTGGAATGGTGTGCTAAATGCAATGACTCTAGCACATTAGACATCAACATTATCTACAACAGGGGTGCACAACCTTTTTGTTGCAGTGGGCCAATTTCAATTACTGATTTTCGGAGCCGGGCCGCAGGAATAAACTATACTAAACAAAATATATATGATACGATGAACGGCAGAATAGTGTACTAGAACTTTACATAGCCTACATACCTGTCATACAAGGTTATCCACAGGTTAACAATCCTCCATCATTATATATGTTATTGCAATGTTGATAAATGTTAGTCAAATTTATACTTCACATGGATTCGAAATATATTAGCACACACACTTTTATTAAACTTTTGAGTTTTTACTCAGATGATTAACTGAGTTAAAAAGAAAACGAAAATTGTATAATTTGTTCTGAATAGATTAAAAGGTGTTTTAATTTTAATAGGCTATATAAGAATAAAATAACTGAATAACTAAAAAGAGTAAAAATCTATACTTTAGTGGGAAATTTGACACTGTTTTTCAGTATCTATTTTAATGTTTGTTGTTCCTATTCACAAAGTTGATTCTAAGTGGCCATCTATTAACCGCGTCAGAGCTTTAGATTTGACAGTTTACATTAGTGAAAAAGCATGCTCACAAATAAATGTACTACCAAACATGAAAGTTTTAGAAAAACTTCTCGCAGATTAACGATTTCTCGAGGTAAAGTAAGTTTTGTAGAACTCTAATAATGGGACTTCACCAAATTTCGATTTTAGCTGGATCATGTGCTGAAGATCAATCAGTTCCATTTGAATATTTTCTGGTGCATTCATACAATCAACACTGAATGGTGATGCGGAGATTTCAAATAACTTTTCAAATTTATTAATGCCTTGAAATCTGATCTCAAAACCACTTGAATTTGGAAATTTTCAGTTTTATAGAATTTTCAATATAGGTCGACGTATCTTCCACTCGACGACCAATTGTCGTTCTGCTTAGGCTAATTTGGGAGACTAATCGCTTTTTATCCGGATATAAAATATCACCATCTGCAAAAGGTTTTAAATGTCTCGTTAGTATTGTTACGGGTTCTAATAGCTAAAATAAGGCTGGCAACACTAAATTTCACACTTGCACTTTATTTACACAAATTAATTGTAAGTTCAATTAATTTAATAAAAAACAGATCATCAAATGACAAGCTAATACTTATTTCTAGAAATTATTTAAAATAATTAATGAATAAGTAATTACCAGGCTAATTAATAATAAAAGAAACAAGAGTCCAATAAACTGTACAAATGAATAATTAATTACAGGCTGATCAATAATAAAAGAAACAAGAGTCCAATAAACTGTACAATAATGCAGAAATAAATTATAAAAAGAGCAACTATCAATTACAGAAACACAGTCCAATTCGTTATTTGACAGTCCCAAGTAATATCACTTAACACAACGTCTTTAAACTATTAGTAAGCTGCATAAACAGTAAACACTTGTCTCTGCACTTGACACTGTCTAAAGACTGAATAAAGCACTGTTTACTCAACTGGCACTGGATTGTCTTTCTCGCGAGATCTGTAATACAATCTGTCACACAGGTTTGAAAACTGACTGTCTGGTTCATGTGGACTCCTTTATATATCTCTTGTAGTTGTATAATTCCAAGAATTGAAATCACTAGATGGTTCGAGAAGGCCATGGAATGCTTTGAATTTAGACCTCGATTGTTCAGGAAGAATGTAGAAATCTCGAGAAATCAATTGAGTGAGAGAGTTGCAGACGTGAAGAATAAGAGTGAAAAAGACATGTGAAGAGCAAGAGAATGAAGATCGGATGAAGATTGGTCAAAGTCACATCCAACCATGAAAAACAATAGAGTGATATGAATTGAACAAGTTTTTTTTTTGTAGATTACGTCTTGGAGACTCCAGTTAAGGAGTATAAGACAAGTCAGATCAACAATATTATACACTAGATACCATAATTACTTCAATTAGTTGAGGTGAGGCTTAATTTTGATGTGAAAGGAACTCTTGTACACTATAAAAAGCTTCATCAACTAAATATTTCTTCAATTGTTTTTTAAATATTTCTATATTTTCAAGACTCTTCAAAAACTGCGGTAGCTTGTTGTAGAATTTCCTACCAATATAACTAGGTTTTTGTTTGAATAAGCTACTATTGTGACTCACCAAGTGATAATCTCCTCGGCTTCTTGTATTATAATCATGTTCATCAAGATTTTGGTTAATACCATTCGTTTTTACATATAAAGTAGCTTCATACACATATAAGCAGGGTACAGTTAGGAGACCAAGTCTCTTGAACAACGGCCTACATGAATCTAATCTATTTACTCTTTCTATACACCTAACCGCTTTCTTTTGGATCTTAAACACCCTATCAAGATTTTGTTTTGATGAATTACCCCATACTGAGATAGCATACGGTACCTAATATGTGACAGTAAGAGCCCATGGTAAGCTGTAAAAAGTAACTTTTTGTCATTCAATCTAGCGAGCTGTCGCAGGACAAATACCTCAGATGAAATTTTACTACATATTTTCTCAATGTATGGAGTCCAGGTCAATCGTCTATCCAACGTAACTCCTAGAAATGCAATTTTTTCTTCCTGGTCTAATTGATTATCGTTTACAAACACGTTTATAGCCCTATCTTCATTTAAATTATGTTTGTTTTTGAATTGAAGGTATTGGCATTTTTTACTATTTATAGTTAATTTCAACTGATTTAAAAATTGGACAATGGACTGCACACCTATATGGGCACTTATTTCTAAATTATCTAGAATGGAATTCCTGAAAATGAGTGATGTATCATCAGCAAATAAGAGGGCTCTACCACTAATTAATTCTTTAGGTAAACGGTTGACATATAACAAAAAAAGCAATGGACCTAGTATTGACCCTGAGGCACTCCAGCTTGCACCTCTAATTTATTAGATTTATTCTTTACTATACTATTACCAACTACTGTAGTTAGTTCTACACATTGTTTTCTCCCAATAAGATATGATTCAAACCATTTCAGTTCAACCCCATTTACACCTACATTTTGCAGTATTTCCAATAAAGTTCTATGATTAACACAATCAAATGCCTTTGACAGATCTAAGAAGATTGCAGTAGCTTTATCACCTGAATCTATTATATCTATTAGTTTTTCAACTAGAGAAACTATGGCTGTTTTTGTTGATCTCCCTTTCTGGAAGCCATGCTGTTCATCACAGATAAAGTTAGCTTCTTGAAGGTGCAGAAGTAACCTATTTAGAACTACTCTTTCAAAAATTTTACTTAGTACATTTAAAATACTAATGGGCCTATAGTTTTCTACCTTTTCTCTATCACCACTTTTGAAGATTGGCAAGATCTTCCCCTCTTTTAAGTTATCTGGAAAAACACCTTGTTCTAATGAATGATTGATCAGATGAATCAAAGGGTCTAACAATTGATCTTTACATTCTTTCAGAATTTTACTGGATACCCCATCCATTCCTACAGTTTTTTTATTATTTGAACTATCAATGATATTTGACAACTCGTCTTGGCATACTGGGTGGAATTTTAATTCGTTCTGAACCCCCTCAGTATTCCTCATGTTTGCATCACTATAAAATACCTGTATTAAGAGATTTTTGAAGATCCTTAGCAACCAGTTGATAATATCTGTTGAAGAAATTACAAATGTCTACACTATCATCAATATATTTGTTATTTTCGTTAATTATTCTGGGGACACTAGTATAAGCATCTACATGAGCTACTTGCCTATTTTTGTTTATTACATCCCACACTGCTGTGTTAAAGTACACACTATTATTCAAAATTTCAGCTGTTTTCTTACATTTCGCTCTTTTCACTTCTCTTGTATAATTTTTCTTTAGAGCTTTGTAATTATCTTCACTTAACATATTTCTAGATAGTTTGAATTCATCATATGCATCTTTAACCCTATTTCTTTCTGCAAGGATATCATCAGTTATCCACTCTTCAATCTTGTCTAATTTGTTCTTTACAGGGACTTTTTTAACTGGACAACTCATAGTAATATGAAACCTTAAAATATTAATGAAACTATCATATTTGTCATTTAAACTATTGCTATTGTAAACCCTACTCCAGTTTTCTTGTAGCAGATTCTGCTTCAAACAATCGATATTCCCCTGTTCACATTGTTGAATTTCTTTCATTACTCTACTCTTTTTAATTGATTTATGACTTTGCAACCCCACCTCTAAGATTTGATAGTCATGATCAGATAGTTCCGAGCCGCCTAATCTTGTTTTAGAGTAATCTATATTAGTAAGGATGTTATCAATTATTGTTTGTGATGTTCTTGTGACTCTGGTATATTCATGAACTTTTATTTCCAAGTTATTCATGCATATAATATCCTTTAAATCTTCTGTCATTTTATTCTGTGTTGCAAAGTCTGTATTGAAATCTCCCGCTACAATAACGTTTGTAAAACGAGTAGTAGTAATCTCTAAAAGCCTATTGAATAGTTCACAAAAATTGTTCCATTCCCCATTTGGTGACCTGTAAATACCTAACACCGCTACTTCGAAATTATTGTCGATTTTTACTCTCAAACCAGTAACTTCTAAATCCATTTCCACAGCAAATTTCTCTACATATTCTAAATTAAATGTTTGCATATTCTTAGCATTTTTAGTGAACATAGCTACTCCCCCACTTCGATGAGATGTCCTGCAATACGACGTTTTCAATGAATAGTTTGGAATATTAAGTTGTGACAATTCATCTTCTTTTAAACCATGCTCTGTGAAAATAGCTATATCAGGAACCTCTTCTTTAAAAAATACTTCGATTCTATCTATTTTGTTACGAATGTATTGAATATTCTGATGGAACACAGTGAGTACCGGTACTTCCCTATCATCCCTTATTACTTTATCGTTGCTTTTGCATATTGAAGTAGATTTACTTAATCTCTTAGAATCTTAAGAGACTATCAGATTGCTACAAGAGTTCCTTCCACTAATGCTATCCTGATTTTTTGATCGATTAACGTCTTTTAATACAATTGAAGATATGAATTTATCATCTGAAACTAGTTTCCCTTCCCGGTTTTGAGCCACTTTACTAAAAAAGGTTCGTTAGATGATTGTTTAGGAGAATTATTGACAGTAGATTGCAAACGACTTTTATCAGCTCTGCCAGCCTATTACAAAATATTACTTTGCTAGATTGATTTAGATGTAGACCATGATTAGTGAAGTTTTGTTTTTTCAGCCTTTCATTTAGAAAACAAATCCCCAACTGCTTAGAATTCTTATTCTTTAGGCTGTTGATTGTATTATGAATTGATTTATTTGTTGACTTAATGGCTTCATTTAGCTCTGGCTTATCAAACCTATACGGAATTGTACTTATTATTACATTAGTTTTTTGGCTGAGTGGCACAATCTCTTTAATTTTTCCATTTATTTCAGGAAGATGTTTTAGATTAGGTTCATTTATATTGTGCGTGAATAACTGCTTGTTTGCTTTTGTAACAGTATTTTTGAAATCTCAAAACTGGCTTCGACTACTGATTCCGAATTTTTCACTGGCGTTTTGAACAAGTTTTGTTGATCCGTTAATTTCTTTTTCAAATCGTTTACTTTATCTTTTCTCTGTTGTCCTGTAGAATGGTTGTATTGTTTTAAATGCTTAGATTCGTAATGTCTTTTTAAATTATAACCTTGCATAACACCAACAGTTTCTTGGCAAATAAGACATATTGCCTTATCTTGATATTGAATAAAAAATATACACAGTACATATTCTCTTCAGTAAAATTCTGATGTAACTACACAAAATAAATTGTCCTTGACAAAATAAATTATGTCTGTATCATATTGCAACAACAAAAATGTAAAAATAAATACAATTAGTATTTCCTTTTACTAAATTCGAATAAAATTTTAGAGCGGGCCAAGGGCCACAAAATACCAGGTCGGGGGCCGCAGGCGGCCCGCGGGTTGTGCACCCCTGATCTACAACATCTAGTATATTAGAGACATCATCAAGAACATCAAATATCACATAGTTCACTTTGCCAGTATCTAATTGACCAAACGAAGAAAGGTCTCTGTTTCAAAAGTCGACCATTTTGCATTTGTCTGTCTGTTGGTAAAATGCATTTAAAGCTAAATGCATGGACCAAATTCTATGAAATTTTGCATTGATCTTCCTTTAAGGAATGCTCAGCGATGTGTGTTTAAGGAGTTTTGCATTTGCTTGCATTTGAAGGATATTTAAAAGCAAAAATGTAAGGCTATTGGGCTTACTTCTATAGAAACATATGATTTTATAATGAGCTTCTCCATCATATGCAATTGGAATCAGATTCCAAGATAGAACTTGGACTAATTCATAAGAATTACATACGGTATTTGTTTAAGAAAAACAAATCATATTTAATATATTTTTATCAAGGATCTTTTAACAAGAGTTACTAAGTGAGTGATAATTATACAAACTTAATTATTAGGTATTGTTCTGAAAATCCATTCATCAGACATGCGAAATTTAAACTTATTTTAGGAATAACTGTCTGGAACAACATAAGTACAGATCATTGGCTGGATGAACCGCAGCCTTGGTGATGTGATACAGGAAGATTTTTTGTGAAATAAAGACATAAAATAGACAACACGAATTAAATCATGTGTTAGGTTTAATTCATGATTCATCGCTGTGTTCCACAAAAATTCATCCTGCATCACATCACTAATCCCATCTGTAGAATAAATTGTAGGCTATATGCGTGATAGTCTATATCAACTTAATGTCATATTGAGCTGTGCTATTCTGTAACCTAAAACGGAATATTTATCCACAGTTTCTATAGCCAAAACTAATAATTATTTGTTGCCAATTATGCATCTCATATATATGTGCCCCCCCCCCCAAATCTGCCGCAGATAGTAAAAGATTGAATAATATTTTCAAGCTAAAAATAACAGCTGAAGACGACCATTTCTATTGTGACACTTAGAAGTGAAGTCTTTTTCAAGTGCTCACCCCTCTCCCTTACATTTT
The DNA here is from genome assembly GCA_948455865.1 of Conomelus anceps. Classification (NCBI taxonomy): domain Eukaryota; kingdom Metazoa; phylum Arthropoda; class Insecta; order Hemiptera; family Delphacidae; genus Conomelus; species Conomelus anceps. The sequence continues at coordinate 22,471,629 of OX418222.1, forward strand.
TGTTCATGTTGTGTTCCTCCACAACTCCTAAAGTGTTCATTTCAGACAAGGGTGTCTAATAAATTATAATTAGATCTGAAAAATGACTGTGTTTACTTTTGCGATGATTATTTTCATCATCGAGTACATAAAGTACGTTTTTCTGTGCAAGCCCCTTTATTCTTGGGCGTGAGGTTTACACAGAACTACTAGTCTAGATGCATTATGAGCAAGATGGAGTATGGAAGCATAACTTTGTAATACTTAATGATGAGAAGGTAACTCTCAGCCTACATCTTGAATACTATTGGACTGCGGCCACACCAAGCCTGTTGAAAGATACGTCCACAAACTTTTCATTTGACTGCTGTTTTTAGCCGACTACTGTTTCCAAACTTTTGTGTAAAAGAACATGTTGTTATGCACCATACAGGGTCTGGCCATGCACCAAACAATTAATAAAAATATTTTCCTGTGAAGAAAACATGCCTATTATCAGCCCCCTTACACTTCTATGCTAAAAAGTCCATAGCTTCTCACTGATGATCAAACTTAATGTAATTTTAAAGACAAAACCCAATGGATCATCTGGCGTGAATCAGCTGTTAAAAAATTGGTGCAGACGTTTATTTTTTAGGATAAAAGTGTAGTGGACGATATTTAGTGGAGGGGCGATAATTCACCAGTTGCTCGAGTAAATAGTAATACTTTGCAAATTAATTTCCAAAACACAGTATTAAAAGGCGGAGAGGTTGTATATATATTTTTATATACAACTTATACTCTTATGTATATATATTCAAATAGTCTTTCTTCTTTCTTAAAATATCAAATAATTATTTATTTATTATGGTATTAGCCTATATCACTCTTTCACGTTATCACTGCGTCTTTTTTCTAGCTTACTCTTCTGTATCATTCTTACTACTTACTAGATTTCAATTACTTCTATCTTCTTATTTTTCTTTTCTTTTGACTTCTTACATTTCTCTCATTAATTATTTTTCTTATTTTCATGTATTACCGTACTGATTACTCGTTGCCAGCGCTCAAACATTTGTATTGCTGGCAACGCCAAAATGAAGATTAATTATCTAGCTGTGAAAGCTTTTTCATTTTGATGTAAATATTCACTGTATGAACCTATCATTTTTTTATTTTGTTGTGATTGGCAATAACTCTTTCTTTCTTTCTACATATAAAAGTTGTAATTTCTCATCAATTTTTAAACTTGATAATTTTTTAAAGACAAGAAACAATCATCTAACGTAAAACAGCTGTTGAAAACTCGAAGCAGACTATTTTTAGGTTAGAAGTGTAGGGACCGATATTTGGTATGGCCGCATTATAAGCTAGGTGCATAGTGACAAGCTAGAATTGCACGAAGAACTAGAAAAAGCTGTTCTGTATCTACAGCTTGGTTCAGAACAGCCACTTCCAGTCACCAGGTACCGGTGCCTTGTTCAATGTTGTCCACCTTTTTGGCATCCAATTTATGAAGTTAATATAGAATCGAATGACCTAAGAGCAGGGGGATTAGCCAGTATGTATGCCGCACAATGTTATTTATTTAATTAGTAGATGGAATTAGATGAATCAAATAAAATATGCCATTATTCCAGATAGATTTATTTATTCGTTCAAATGCAATTCAATTGTGTTACACTTATACATAAAGAGACAGATAGAAAATAGGATTTTTATATGACAGTATTTTTCAATAGATTATTCCAGGTAATTATTTTTTTCTGAAGCGTATCATTATTTTAACTTTCTAACATGGAAAACAAATAAAACATTTCTTAAACAAGAAAATATATGCATTTTTTGTGCATGACAGAATTATTTCAAGATTTAATCAGACTTGTTATGTAAATTTAACGACTTGCAGTCAAATATTTGACTGCAAGTCGTTATATGCAGTTCGTCATGGAACAAGAAATCCAGGAATTTAATCAGAATCTGCATCGTCGAATTGCCCTTCAACAGGGGGAGAAAGAAAGACGAATCTTCTACCTTTCAATCTCAAAGGATTTTCTATACCTATATGAGGTATAAGTGGATCGTGAGGATCAAAATAATCATCTTCATCTCCATCCGTCTCCCAACATTCCTCAGCGGAAAAAGAATCGAAAATTTGAGAACTTCCTACCTTGCTTTCTGAGACGACTGATGATTCAGGTTCAGAAGAATCAGAATCAGAACTTCCTTCACTTATTTCACTTTCATCCTCGGAACGGAATCCGAAAATCCTGTTCAGTTGATATTCACGACGGAAACATTTTAAAAGTGTAGAGTAATTGGTATTTTTCAGCTGAAGTAAACTACTGTCAAAGTAATTATTTTCCAAGTCCATTCCTTGAAGATTCAAGTTCAACAAAATTTCAGGGACTTGAGAGAATTCATTCAAAAACAAGTCCACTAATTTCAGAGTCTTCAGTTTCACAAAGCTTTGTGGCAGAGATGATAATAAATTAGATGAAAGGAGCAGAACGGAGAGATTCTGAAGATTTCCAATGTTGTCTGGAAGGGAGTAGAGGCCATTGTTCGATAAATCAAATACTTCCAGGTTTTTCAAATCACAAATACTGTCTGGTAACCAATTCAGATGATTATTTTTGACATCAAGAACACGAAGATTTTGAAATTTTGAAATTTCATCACTGAAATTTCTCAAAGACACATTGGCAATTCTCAAAATTGATAAATTGTTCATTTTCATCATAGAATAAAGGGGCATCTTTGGTAGGAAGTTTTCATTTTCCAAGTGTTGCTTAATATGCTGCGATAAGGGACCACGATTACTGAGATCAAGTTCCTCGAGGTGGGGGAATAATATTAAGATCTCTGAATAGTTTTCAGCTAATTGACAATTTGACAGTGTTAATTTCTTTAGTGTATGCAGAATGGTTGTGCCTCGGTATTTACGTAGGTCATCAAATAGTTCGTAGATACATTTTTCGGTTTCGTATCGGAAACAAAAGTTCTTTGAAAAATCCAATTCTAATAGACTTTTGACATTTGTAGATAGCAAACTCTCGGGAAACGAAACAAATTTGTTGCTATGTAAATCAAGAAGTTCAAGTGAGCGAAGACTCTCCATAGAACGTAAATTTTCAAGTTTATTTTCAGACAAATAGAGATTTTTCAACGCAATTAAACCACCCATGCACGGTGGTAGACTTTCAAATTGATTCCGCGACAAGTTAATACGTTGCAATTTTTTGAGTGAACAGACACTCATAGGAAGATAATGCAGGCGATTGTCGGACAGATCTAATTCTACAACATTTATAAAAGGAATATCGTATGGTAAGCTATCCAAGTTAGAACATCTGAGCACGACTTTGGTCAACTTCAAGAGATCTGATTTTGAAAGTTTGGGGAACACTAATACTTCTGAAAATTTGATTCCAGTTGAATTCACCAAATGAAGATTTTCATCAAAGTCATGGTTTGTTATAGATGTCTTCACCGTTTCTTCTTCACTATTTTCCATGTTTATCAAACTAATTCCATATAAAATTCACGGTATCGAAGTTCAAGAAAAGTATTTTGAGCCAACAAAAATAATATACTACTACACATACAAGATAGAAGATGCAACTGTAAATTTCTAACCTCAAATCTAATTTATCATGCTCTAAGTTGTCTTGCCGACAACAATAACAAACTTGACAGCTGGCGCTGGGTCGATTACACTGGGATAGTTACTAGCTAAGCGAGTAGCGAATAGAAACGTTACAGACCGACCGTGCTACAGCAGCTGTTTGTGTTACACAACACTCATTACACAATACTGTATAGTATTACAATGTCTTTGGTGTTGATTTAAGTTGATTTTGTTTCTATAATTCGGCTTGGTATGCCGAGCTGCTGTAGAAACGTATTGAGAAAATATGTAGTAAAATTTCATCTGGGGTATTTGTCCTGCGACAGCTCGCTAGATTGAATGACAAAAAGTTACTTTTTACAGCTTACCATGGGCTCTTACTGTCACATATTAGGTACCGTATGCTATCTCAGTATGGGGTAATTCATCAAAACAAAATCTTGATAGGGTGTTTAAGATCCAAAAGAAAGCGGTTAGGTGTATAGAAAGAGTAAATAGATTAGATTCATGTAGGCCGTTGTTCAAGAGACTTGGTCTCCTAACTGTACCCTGCTTATATGTGTATGAAGCTACTTTATATGTAAAAACGAATGATATTAACCAAAATCTTGATGTACATGATTATAATACAAGAAGCTGAGGAGATTATCACTTGCGGGTGAGTCACAATAGTAGCTTATTCAAACAAAAACCTAGTTATATTGGTAGGAAATTCTACAACAAGCTACCGCAGTTTTGAAGAGTCTTGAAAATATAGAAATATTTAAAAAACAATTGAAGAAATATTTAGTTGATGAAGCTTTTTATAGTGTACAAGAGTTCCTTTCACATCAAAATTAATTGAAGTAATTATGGTATCTAGTGTATAATATTGTTGATCTGACTTGTCTTATACTCCTTAACTGGAGTCTCCAAGACGTAATCTACAAAAAAAAAAAAGAACGGTCGGTCTGTAACGTTTCTATTCGCTACTCGCTTAGCTAGTAACTATCCCAATGTAATTGACCTTTAAGCCGGTATAGGTAGCCTTGTTTCTGGATTTTCGGACATCATGTCGAGAATTTTTGTTTTCTTCCAATTTATTCAAATTTATAGAATGTTTCTAAATTGAACGAGAATACTGCAGCTTATTTTATGTGAACTATTTCAATGATACCATGCTACTTGGGTGAGGTTGACTTATTTGCCTTGACAAAATTACGATCCGGTAAGAATACTAATATATGGTTATCCTTCATTTCTTTTATTTTCGGATTCCTATACTTGCTATTACTTTGATTTACTTGCTTCATCTTTGATTTTTTTTGTTTATTATCAATACCGAAACCCAGCAGAGTAACTGGTGTATCACTCAAACAGGCCCTACCAAGAGTACATTTTTATTCCTGGATTTCCTGTTCCATGACGAACTGCGTTGTTAATATTAACTTTTCATGTGAAATTTAACGACTTGCAGTCAAATATTTGTTAAGAATAAGTATAATAACTCACTTAATCTGGCCGAGCGCTACCTAGGCAGGTACCACACACTTTTCCTAGGTTAGGCCAACTTTGTGCTGGGCTCTGATTACAGTATTACTGTTTCATGTGTAGAAACTTGTTGGGGGGCCTGGCATCTTAATTGTTGTTTCTTCTTTGAATTATTTTTCTACTTTTGGACTGTGACGTTTGTTGTCAATTTTCAGTGTAGGAACGCTCATGTTGATCATTGGCTACATCAGGGTTATCCAACATCAAAAAAACACATTGTTTTCGTTTGCCATCTCAGATTTTGATGGAATTTAGTAACTCATATTAAGTGATGACACTGAAAAATATATGTTTAATATTAGTTTTATTTCAATCTGTTTACGAGTTAACTTACATCCATTCGAAATTTTAAAAACATCCCAGAAATTGGAACATTTTAAAACTGCTACTGTCTACTTCATATTCTGGCATGTTTTTAACAAAACTACAAAGTATCTATGAAACATTTTTGAAAATTTTCAAATGTGAACTTTTGATAAATCAAAAAATAAATATATTTTTGGTGTTTGCTTGAAAATGCACTCATATCGTGTTACTTATCACTGTAAAGAACAAGAAAATTCTGCAATTTGATACCACTTACAACCCTCTAGCTTGATTGCGCCTGCTGCTAGAGCAATTTTAGAGCTAATAAAAATCTAATGTGCATTTTTTTAGTCTGATCACTCACTATGAGTTTACAGAATTTCATCAAAATCTGAGATGGTGAACGAAAAAATTGTGTTGATTTTGACCTAAAAATTGTGTTGATGACCCTAAGTTATTATGAAACTTACTTGTTTTATTACCAAGGCTCTTGAATGACTATAAATACCACTCATCGTAGTAGGCTATAGTGACAACGCAGCTGAATTATTATCATATTATTTTATCACACTAGTCCCAAGCTCGATTCCCGGCAAGGTTCAACATTTCCAATACAATAAGTTCTAAGCTTGCAGGTAGAGTTTAACCAATTCAATTACCATAATTTGATAATTAGCAGCTCTTCCCACTTCCCGTTATTTCCCCATGTTGAATTTAGTCGTATCTTGGATTGTTGAAAAAAATAAACGTCTAATATGTATTTTTGCTAGTCTCATCACTCGCTATGAGTTTACCACATTTCACCAAAATCTGAGATGGTGTACGAAAAAAGTGTGTTGATTTGACATGGAATGACCAATCATCAATAATTCTCAGATGATCAAGTATAATGATATTTCATCATCAATAATCCTCAGATGATCAAGTATAATGATATTTTATCATCATCATCGATGATTACTGATCATTGATGATAATAGAGTTTGGCCAAAACTTGGTGATTTCAAAGCAAGAATGGGTCATCACTCATATATTAACCATATATGGTGTGAACTTGCTGTAGAAAACAGTGGAGTGATAGACAGGAAGCAGTGTTGAGTGAGAGGCGGTAACAGAAAATGGTATGAGATTCAGATGGCTTTATTTGTGTAAATTTACAATGCTCATGAATGATAAAAGTATTATTAATATTAGCAACTCTCCGATCCCATAGTTCAAGTGATGTACAGTGATTTTTGAAAAGTGAACATAATGGTTGAATAGCATGAAAAGAAAAGGTTATAAATACAACAAAAAAATATATTTTAAGGTCCTGTACAGCAGAAATAAATTAGGCCTATGTGATTGTTAAAAAAAAAAGAAAAAGAGAGCTTGGATCTGAGAGATGAATTACCCAAAGAGGCGAAGTCTTGGCCATAAAGGCCATTCTCACACTTAACCTTTTACCTCAAAATGTCCCTTTCAAGTTGAATATTCCAATTCCGAAAACATGAGAAATGTACATGTACATGTTCTTGAAGATATTTAGCAAAATTGCAAATCAATATAGCCATATCTGTATGAGATATCGAGTAAAATTCTAAAAGAATGGAAGGATCTTTTACTTTTACTTACTTACTTTACTTTACTTCTTGGGTCTTCCCAACAGTCTGGTGACTGGGGAGGGGAGTCGTCCTATTTTCTTCCCTTTGGCGGGGTTTCACATATAGTGCTCTTTGTTAGTGGTAATTCTATCTCAAGTGTTGATATGTATGCTCCTCTATGTATTCCATTGTACTGTAGTACGGCCTTGAAGTCAGTTACCGCCTTAAACCCTTCATGAACGCCTTTGAGTTTGCCATACCTTTGAGCTCTCTGGGCAGCAGGTTGAAGAAGGAAGCCCCTGTGTATGCCGGTGATTTGCTAAATTTTTCAAGTCTGTGCTGTGGAAGGTTTATGTTTCTTTTATCACGTGTATTATAGGTATGCTGTTCACACCATAGGTATGATTCGTCTTCAACACCATAACCACGGATTCCAGTATATACAATGATATCACTGTAAGGATATTGTTCTGTACAAAGAGGGCCCTGCAGTGCTCATACATGCTTCTCCTTAATATTGTTCGAATGGCTCTCTTCTGAATACACAAAACTCTCAAGGTTAGCTCTAGATGCAGAACCCCATGCGACAATACCATATCTAAGGTGTGACGCAAACAGGGCGTGATAGGCTGTAAGTGCTGCCTTCTCCTCTGATATATTTCGGACTCTTCGTATCACATACACTGCAGATGACAGTTTTTTTGCAGAATGAATCAATATGGTTTTGCCATGTTAAATTTTTGTCTATTGTAATGCCTAGAAATTTTGTGGTGTCAGCCGCTGTTAAATTACCATATGCATCTGTTCCTGATCTTGGTTGTTGTTATTTGGAGTGAATGTTATGTGGACTGTTTTCTCCTGTTTATGGTAAGTTTTAGTTTATTGAAAATGTTTGTGGCTTCATCAAAAGCTGCGACTATTGTGTTTTTATTGGTAGGTATTAGTATTGTAGTGTCATCAGCAAATAAGATACATCTTTTTTTATTTTCAAGTTCCTTGGGAAAATCATTTATATATATCAGGAAGAGCAATTGTTAAACTCTTTGATTCATATGATCAATCATTCCTTAGAACAAGGTGCTTTTCCAGAAAATTTGAAAGAGGGGAACATCTTGCCAAAAGTGGTGATAGAGAAAAAGTGGAAAACTATAAGCCCATTAGTATATTTAAATGTAATTAGTAAAAATTTTGAAAGATTAGTTCTAAATAGGTTACTTCTGCACCTTCAAGAAACTACCTTCATTTGTAATGAACAGAAATGGCTTCCAGAAAAATAGAGATCAACAAAGACAGCCATAGTTTCTCCAATTGAAAAACTAATAGATATGATAGGTCCAGGTGATAAAGCAGCTGCAGTTTTCTTAGATCTATCAAAGGCATCAATTTGATTGTGTTAATCATAGAACTTTATTGGAAATACTGCTAAATGTAGGCGTTAATGAGGTTGAACTGAAATGGTTTGAATCATACCTTATTGGGACAAAACAATGTGTAGAACTAACTACAGTATTTGCAAATAATATAGTGAAAAATAAATTATATAACTTGGAGGTCCAAGCTGGAGTGTCTCAGGGTTCAATAATAGGTACATTGCTTTTTTGTTGTATGTCAACCGTTTACATAAATAATTAATTATTAGTGGCAGAGCCCTCTTATTTGCAGACGATACTTCACTCATTTTCAGCAATTCCGTTCTAGATAATTTAGAAATAAATGCCCTTATAGACGTGTGCAGTCCATTTTCCAATTCTTAAATCAGTTGAAATCAACAATAAATAGGCTAGTAAAAAATGTCAATACCTTCAATTCAAAAGCCCATAAATCATATGAAGATAGGGCTAAAACGTGTTTGTAAACGATAATCAACTAGACCAGGAAGAAAACATTTCATTTCTAGGAGTTTTGTTGGATAGAAGAGTGACCTGGGCTCCTTACATTGAGAAAATATGTTGTAAAATTTCATCTGGGGTATTTGTCCTGCGACAGCTTGCTAGATTAAATGACAAAAACTTACTTTTTACTGCTTAGCATAGACTCTTACTGTTACATATTAGGTACTATGCTAATTATGGGATAATTCGTCAAAGCAAAACCTTGATAGGGTGTTTAAGATACAAAAGAAAGCTGTTAGCTGTGTATAGAAAGAGTGAATAGATTAGATTCATGTAGGCCGTTGTTCAAGAGACTTTGTCCCCTAACTGTACCTTGCTTATATGTGTATGAAGCTATTTAATATGCAAAAAAGAGTGATATGAACCAAAATCTTGACGTACATGATTATAATACAAAAAGCCGAGGAGATTACTTGGTGAGTTACAATAGTAGGAAACTACAAGAAGCTACCACAGTTTTTAAAGTCTTGAAAGTATATAAATATTTTAAAAACAATAGAAAAATATTTAGTTGATAAACTTTTTATAGTGTACAAGAGTTCCTTTCGCATCAAAACTTTCACATTAATTCAACTAATTGATATAATAATTATGGCAACTAGTGTTTGAGATTGTAGTATGCATAATATTATTGATCTGACTTGTCTTTTAAAAAAAGGAAGGTTCAGGGTTTGGTACGGACATTGATAGTTGTAAAATATCGTTTATTTCATCCAATTGTCTTGGTGGACTGATATGAAACTGCAACCCCTTCAGGTCTGGGTGACTTGTGTCATATAGAAGGCGTCAGTTTGTGGTTCGGATCAGTTGGAATGCCCATTCTCATTCTGTTCAAGGTTCGCAATTAAAGTTAGATGCGCCTTGCTTTAATGTAGCCAATCGTTTCTACAAAAGCTGATATTGATGTGAAAATCAAACTAGGGTTGGCGGGGATCACTGACACGCTTACAACCAGCCAAATTCTTTTTTCATTTAAAATATATTACTAAGAAAACATCAGTAAATTATTGAACTAAACTAGAATTCAAAACTTTAAACATTCACTTAGTATTATAATAGAATTCTAAAAAATATCTGTCATGATTTATCATTTTTTGTTTTGCAGTATAATGCATGGAAAGAATCACAAGGGAATAATTGGCCTGGAACATGGCTACCTATATCTGCCCGATTATGAAGACGACATATTGCAATATGATGACTTGATGGATTCAACTCAAGAAGAATATCAAAATATTTTGAAGTACTGTGTATGGCCCTCTCTGGAATCGTTATTCAATCCAGTTGGATGTTTACTCCTATGCTGTACAGTGCTCAGGATATGTTTTCAATATGGTATAGAATTATTGTTGAAACATTCACATTCGAATACTCTTTATTGAATGTAGGCTATAGGCTATTTATCTTCTTATACTCACTTCTTATATACACTTCTTATTTATCTCTCTTCCGAACCTTAACATAATAAGAAATGGATTGGTAAAAATAGAAATAAACAAAATAAATATCATCATAAAACATTTTCCCAACTGCAATACTGCTCACTAACTATCAATCCAACTGTTGATGCCAACTTCACGTTTCCCTTGCCGGCCTGCCTTTTTTTCTGTTTTCAATATTTCTTCAAAACATCCTCAACCAAATGCTATAATATCAATAGAATATGTCTACATGCAATAATAAAAGACTTGTCTGAACTTCGCCTTCAATAAAAAGTACTTGATTCTTTAATGTTTTCAGGAAAAAATAATTGTTTCACAGCTTTCTAGACTTCTTCCTGTATTTTTTCTGTACACTTCAGTCACTAGACAACCTAGTCAATTCTTAGGGTCCAAACAGTTATTCCGTTTTATCAGTCATATCCGAACAAGCGTCTTGAAATACATAGATTTTATTTAAGGGAAACATAGCCCTAAGGTGCATTGAATTTTTTTGCTTGTCTTTCAAAATTTAGGGCCGTATTTATGAACGTGACTTACGTTCATCTAAGATCGATTTGGAAAGGCATTGAATGTGGTCACAAGCTAACCTAAAATTGTGCCTTATTATCAGGCACTAATAACATAAAGTACCATGCATGAAAAGATAAAGATACTGCACCGCATGTAAATTTACAGTTACTGTTACGTAATTACCACACCAATGTCTTTTAAATTATTATTTTCTGTTTTCGAATTTTAAAGATATAGCATTTTGGTGCGGTGTAGTGAGCGATGCCATCATCCATCCAAAGAACTTCATCCATTCTATTTCATAGAAAAAGAATTGTATCCTAGTTCGCAGAAAAATGTATAGGTTAGAATTCTATTTATATAGAGGAAGTAAAAATAGTTTCAATAAGTCAAATATACAGTGAATTACATTGCAATGGTGCAAAAATTGAATATGGTGATTCTATGAGCCGATGCTATACTAAAAAATGAAGCCAAAATATGATACAACACAACAATCTAAGAACGGCTTCAAGTCAGCTCTGTGCCTATCTTGGCTAAGAACGGATTTCAAGCATGACTTGACTTTTAAGCTAAGAAGATCTTCAAGTAAGTTTCATAAATACGAACTTAAGTTGAAGCATTGCTTATACTGGCTGAGTTTACAAGCTGAAAAGTGGGGCTATAAGCCGACCCAGTTGTCCCTGCAACATTTATGTAGTGTAAATTCTTATATTGGTGTAAATTAGAGTTGTTTAATGTAAATTATTAATGTTAAATTATTTGTCAGTAGCCAGGTCTTTGTTTAGAGAGCTGGGTTGGCTTTTAGTGTTACAGCTGCTTGCTGGCTTGTCGTCATGAACCTGTAAGTGTAAGTAAGACTTATTGCCGCTAAGTCTGCTTTGATAAGAAACGTTCATAAATATGGCCCTTAATGTCGTTCAAGATGGAGAATATCTATATGACTGATTCTGTGTTTTTCATCCTGTGGACTTGTTGAAAATTATAAGGGTGGCCGGCTACTAAAAGATGTACCGTACTGCGCTATGCGACGACCGCTTTTAAAACCAAACCAATGGTTTTCATTGATCACCCAGTCATTGGAAGTTGTGCTGCGCTGTGACAGCTGCTAGGCGTTCATTGAAAACCATTGGTTTGGTTCTAAAAGCTGTCCCAGCACAGCACATCTCTTAGTGGCTGTGTGGGTTCTCTAAGACTAGTGGATTTAATTAATTTAATGTCTCTTAAAATTTAGTGTTGTCATTCAAGTCGATAATTACTAACGATATGATATGTGTTTGTTCCATCCTTCAGATTAGTTGAATACTATTTGGCTTGATTAGTATGAAAAATATATTGTTTTTTTTTCAGATGTTTTCAATGCAAAAATAAAGCATATCTCATCCATTGCGCTTGGACTGTATGTGATATACTTCTATTTTGATTTCGAACTATCATTTCACATACTGGCACTTGCAACATTGACTTACTGCGCTTTATTAATCCCGAATCATTACATCAAGAGATCATTTGCCATTGAAAAGGGATACTTTGCCCTTTTCAGCAGTATCATTTTTATGATGTTGAAGTAAGTGATTTTCTATCTCTTTTTAATCTCTATTTTTACCCCTCAAACAATTGCTTATTTCACGTCTTGTGTAGCAATGTTTTTGCATATAATGTTTTTCAATGAGTAACTTCTTTATTAGTAATTCATAATTTCTCTTCTCTGTATTCATTTTTGTGGGCTTCTGCTTCTTAATGTGACTAGATATTATTGTATGAAAGGAAAATAAATTTTTATAGTTTTGCCTTATTGTGGCTTGAGGTGAATTAAGTTTTGTTCATCAAAAAAAGGGCTGCATCAATTGTGTTGCTTTCAACGTCTCTGACGAATAATGGCTTGGACGCAGGAAGTAGTTCAGAGGTTTGCTAGTTAGTATACACTCTCACCTGTGAAGCCAGACCCTGTTAGAACATAGAACTTCAGAATTGTTTTGGTGAGCTTGGCATATAGCCCAGTCAATAAAGGTCTAAAAACGCCTGATGTCGCATATAATTAGTGAAAATCTGAAACTCTCCCAGGTGTTAGACCACTGCTAGAGGTGTATTTTCCCAAAAGTCCCCGTAAATCCCCATGGTGATGCCTTTTCCATTGAGGAAATGTAGGTGATTACTGGAAGTTTAATAACTCAGTAACGAATTATTGGATAGAGTTGATTCTTTTTCCATTATATTATTCATATAATGGGCTACAATAATGGTTCTATGCATTTCTACTGTAAACCCAATAGTTTTACTGATAAAAATTAAAATATTCTGAAAATTCGAATTTTTTAAACTTGATTTTTTTCTTATTTTTGAGGGGACTTTTTGTACGTCATTTTACATGAAAAAATGTAAAAACAAAAGTTGTTGCACAAATTTTTTCTGAACTCAATTAAGTGTATAGATATATACTCTTCGTCAAGGGTGATGCTGTGGGTGGGGTATTAGCGTCGCGCTACGCTGCAACGCGGTCTCCACCTTGTCTTGTCATATAAGCTAAGGAAAGTAACTGCAACCACCTCACACCTCGTTTGCGTAATACGCTCGTTGCACCAAAACATAATGTTGAGGTCTGAAGATTCACCTACATTCGAAATCGGCTATAGTACTAAATATGAAATACATACATAATTTTCCAGCTTTTCTTTATAATTTAGTTCCAACTATGTAGGATACAATTCAAGCGTATCACGTATGTTAAAATAATAATTTTCGTATTTTGTTGTGTTACGTTGCATCTGAATGTTGTAAAATTGATGTTCTTCACATAGGTGATATGCTATGCATTATGAATAAATAAGACATTATGTAGTCACAACTATGAATAATTCTCATGCACTCACAATGAATGTGGCTATGATATAAAGTCTTATATATTTATAGCAGTTAAATGAATTTTTTTCAATGGTTTTTTATATTACTCTAGTGAGCTGTTGACTGATTCTGAAAAATGGAACCGTATAAGAAGTGCAGTGATGTTGATATCTATGAAATTCATTTCGATTGCATTTGATAGAGGAAATAATCCAAAAACCCAAATTCCTGGATTTATTGAGTATTTTGGATATTTGTTCAGTCCTTCGATGTGTATTTTTGGTCCATGGATTTCGTATGAAGAATATTTGTTGTCTCTTCAAAGGATAAATTATGTAAGTTACATGAGTATTGTAATCTTGATTCACTTGATATGTTTTGAAATACCATTGAGGATCAGGACAGTACTGAAAGTACTTGAATTCATGTTTTAAACGATATTTTAGAACGGATTTTTTTAACAACTTTATTGTTTACTATCTTTAACTTAACTTGAATTATTTGTTTTTTGAGTTGATTTTTTTATTGTGCGGTGCTTAAATGAATTTCCAGCCGATCAGTTTTATGATTTATGAGACTTGCATTGCCAATTGATTAAAGCATATGTTAATAATAAAATGGAATAAAGTTTTCGAAAATTGATGGCTTATTTTAAAGAACGCGATAATTTAATATTAATAAGGTGCAAAAAGTCCAGTTTTATCTTGAAGAATAAGTATTATTAGAATTGAATTTGGAGACTAATATAGTTTGAAACGTGTCGAGTGCTATTTTTCTTTAAATTGATTTTGATCATTTTGAAATTGATGAGAATTTTACTGGGAATCAATTATTATAAAAATGTTTGCAAAAAATATAATGCAATTTTTGAAAATGGATGGTTTTTCTAAAAAAAACATGACAAAAATAACTGTTGAATTTCAAGAACTATTGGTTTTGAAATTTCTGATTAGTATTGTTTTTTGTGATGAACATTCAAGCCAATGTCAAGAGAAAGTTAAAATTCAAAATATGATAGCACATCTAAGTTAAATAGTGACATTGTACAAGTGTTGTTACAGTCTGGCAATGACAATATTATTGTCTATTTGAATTGTTACTTTTTCTATTTTGGTTTTCACATAGTTCATGCTTTCCATATTTTTCAGACTTGGAATTGGATACGAACTATTTTTACAAGCTTGTTCTGGAGCCTTCAGTGCTTCATTCTATCAAACTGCATAATTACATGGATTCTCCCCAATTCGTTGCCTGGGTGCGTAATTGACAGTTTTATGCTTACTAATAGCATTGCTTTTACTATAGTGTAGTATTTAGTTTCTTCAAGCAATCATTGTTTCCAATTTTAGTGCAGAAGACTGGGTCAGCAGTCTTCCTTATGAAAGTGAAGATGACATCTGTTTTTTCTTTAGGTAATTGGAATTGACTATCTTTCAACATTGTGATAAATTAAGTTGTGGAACCAAGAAATCTGATAATCTTTTCAAGTTGACTATTTTATTTTTTTGTCATCATCATTTACTTAACTGTAGGTATGGTATCATTACTGTAAATAAGTACTTTAGGCACAATAATTATTAATCGTATACAATAGAAATTCAATAATTTTTAATAGCATTTAAATTCTAATTCGGATGCATTCGGATTATATGCTTTACATGTGGAGTTTAAATATTAACTTTATGTTTAATGGTTGTATTTTTATGGCGAATGCATGTTTATTAGGTTAGTTGTTTCTAATCATAACGTTTATCGAAGCTTCCCTGTAATGAGTAAGCCCCTATTTACGGAGACATTAATAAACTCAGAACGCTCTTATGCGGAAGTACATTGAAGAATAAATAACATTTTAATCAGGAATAACATTTTAACGTTCGACCAGGAAGACACAACAAACGGAATTTGAATGAATTCTTACTACACTTGTGAAATGAGCATTTTATGTAAACACTAGTATACATTTTATTCAAATATGGGTAACAAAATCAAGAAGGAGGAAAGTAGCTATTCCTATCAATTTATTACTTGGGACAGCTATAGTCTAGATTCCTCTATAGCCAGCCCTCAATAGCAATTGGTGTTTCGGGCTAGATGGGCCTTGATCAGTAAGTTATAATTGAGTTGTTCTATTATATAGTCTTATATTTTTGCTTGATTCTCATTTTCAGGATTTTCTTATTGTACAGAGATGCGTTGATCTTTCGTACAAGCCATTACTTTGTCTCGTTTCTGTCGGACACAACAAACGGAATTTCAGGAGCCGGTAGCTCGCCAGGAAGACCATTAGTAAGAGTTACAAGTCCACGTCTAATTGAGATCCCTCGTTCGATGGTAGAAGTCTGTGTTCATTGGAATTTTGCGATGCATAGATGGCTGAAAAAATGTACGTAGTATGAAGTGAAAATGATTGGTTGATACTTGTGTAATATGATTACTAATTGTTTTCTTGGCTACACCAATCAACATACAGTATTGTGATTGAGTATTAGACAATACAATATATATTTATCGAATAATAGAAATACAAATGCAGGTTGATTCGCGAAGATATTCAATTTTTTTGAGGATGAAGCCCAAATAGGTCTGAGATCAATCTACCCCTATTGATTCAATATATGTTCTGATTTCCGATATAATCCTTCTTAGTATAATTCTATTACAATTAGGGAAGTGATAGCCGCGAGCCGTAGCAGGTATCTGTTCAATCAGAGAGATAAGCTGCGTTCTCGTAGGTCCTGTTCGGAACGGTGACCGATTAGATTGGCCAGCAAAAAAGACACTGTTCTCTGCTGTAAAATCACTTCCCGGTGGTTCGGAACCCACCTAAAACTGTAGGTCCAACTCATCAATCACCATCATCCAACTCATTACCCACGCACAGGTCTCAGACCTATGTGGGCTTCATCCTCAAAAAAAAAAAAAAAAAAAAAATTATTCCAAAACAGGAAAATGTCTAATGTAGAATGTTATGTTGATTTTCAGATGTATTCAAGCCGACATTTAGAGTTTATGGTTCACTGACAGCTGTTCTGATGACTTACTTGATGAGCTCTCTACTGCATGGACTTAATACCCGTCTGTCAGCTGTTCTTATCTCACTTGGATGCTACACCTATGTGGAATATGAAACCAGAGCCGCATTGTCTAAGCTTTTCAGTGCGTGCGTTTGTTCCCGTCCATGTTCAAAACCCTGCTCTCTTCATCAGAATCGTAAGAAATTTACATCGTTCATAAACATTGGATATACAGTTTATGTAATTCTACACTTGGCGTATCTTGGAGCACTAATAGATGAAGCAAGTCGTACTCATGACGTTCAATATGATACTTCATCATTTGATCGGTGGAAAAATTCCTACTTCTTCAGTCACATTATGGTGGTTGGAGAGTTGTGTTGTTGCATTATTATAAGTTTCATTTTGAAATATTATGAACTTCGATCTTAGCTCTCTGAACTCTACCATTGAGATTTCGTAGGTCAAAACAGAAAAACATGACTTTTGACCAGTTGCACAAACATCAATGAAATAATTCTTATGGCAAATGTAACAGTTTTTTATTTTAGGAAAAAATCTCGTTGAAGCATCGGAACAAGCTTTAATAGCAGTTGATGGAACTTCTCTTTCTGGATCCATTGATCTTGCTACATAGCTATTTCATTTTTGAAATGTGTGATGTTTTTCATGACGAAATACTTGATGAACTATCTAATATCAAAACTGACACTGTATTTCTATTTAATATATGATTTTCACTCACATATACTGGAGAAACTGGAGGGATGCATTTCACTTCTAAACAGAAGCTTCATCAGCCAGGGATCATGTTTTGATCTCTATAATACTAGGTAACTGTCACTTAGAATAAATTCTGTAGTGATATTATTCTTGTAATTTTGTGATAATTAAATGTTTAAACGCTTTTTTTTAGTAAATTTATTCAATTTAGTTTTATACAAATAATTTTTATATTATATTACAAAATTTTTTATATTATGTACAAAACTATAGTAAGCTAATGATAGTAATCTCATGAAAGATGTAAGTCATCTAATTAATCTAAATGTAAGCTAATATTTTGTAAATATTATTTAAGCAACTGAAGACTGATATTCTCTATTTATATATATGTTCCTAAAAGATAAGTCTTTTATAAGTCCGCACACGGATCTTGTTATTTGTATTGTATGTTCTTGAAAAATATGTCTAATAGGCAATCCGCACGTGGGCCTTTTTGTTATTATCAAGTAAGCAGGATTCCACGCCTGGTCGTCGCAGCCAATCTGAATAACTATGAGAATGTGTATTCCCTTAATCCCGCGTATTGACTGCTTTACTCTTTTAATGGCGTTTTTCTTAGCGACGTTTTCTCGCATCAGACAACTTGAATTGTGTAGTCTGTTTTCCATCAATACACCAATAAACAAACGATTTCTTTGTGATCGAAAATCGTGTTGTCGCCCGGATAATATTGATAAACCTTCTATAACTGGCAGTATTAACAGACTTGTGTACTGAAGTACACAATATTTGCAATCAGTGGTGTAACTAGGTGTTCAGTCTGAGGGGGATAATCAATGATGTAATGGGTAGGCTCCGGGCACAGTGTAGTAGACCATAACAGGAGAAGGAGGGGTCCTCTAACAATAATTCAATTCTATAATAATTGAAAATAATCCCTCTAAAACCATATTTTCAGCGATTCAAGACGTTTTTTTTTTTTTTTACTTTTGTCAAACATTGTCTTTCAGGGCTGATTAAAACTCCAACATTTATTTTGTTTCTGGGTCTCAGGGTGGGGGGGGGGGGGGTCTATCCTCCTGATACCTTCCCACAGTAACACTATTTTTGCAATAGAATATTAATTGCTGGTTTGGTTTGACATTGCTGTCTCATTTTTCTCACTTCGAAAACTTCATTTCTTCTACTTTCCATTTTTCACTGTTTTTATCATTTCCCTTCCCCCCTTTTTTCTTCTGTATCCCTTCTTCTCTTTCTACACATTGTTTTCTCCCAATAAGGTATGATTCAAATCACTTCAGTTCAACCTCATTTACGCCTACATTTTGCAGTATTTCCAAGAAAGTTCGATGATTAACGCAATCAAATACCTTCGATAGATGTAAGAGTTACATCTACCAGTTACCGGTAAAGCTTCCAGGAACTCAACCATTTTTTTGCTCGCTGCTCGGCCAACAATCACTTATGCTCTTTTCTACTCGCTTCAATTATTTTTTCACTCTATTACTGTGCTATGAAAACTGCCCTTGACAAAAGTTTTGTATCTTCTGGTTGTTTTTGTATTATTGTTTCAATGTTTATGTTATTGTGAAAATGTGATAATTCAAATTCGATATTTTAATGATGATATTGTTGTGCAAAGCAGTTTTTGCTGTTATTAAATCGAAATATTATTCTGTAGCTGTGTTCAATTTCTTTTTTTCTTGAATTTCTATAACAACTTCAAAGCTCAAAGGTGCCTGGTAACAGTTTCATATCACATGAATGACTAGAGACAGCTGCTTTAAGTAGCAGAATATATTCTGGTGTAGGTGATATCACTAAAATAATGCTGGTAACACTTGAAAGTAACACTCGAACTTTATTTACACAAATTACAACACGCACTAATCAGTGTTATATCACACAAGAAAAATCAAGAAACATATCAATAATGTTCAGCTAATAATGCATTTACTAAATCACTGTACAAAAACTAGTTACTAACTGTCAATAGGCTGATCAATGATCAATAATTTAATAATAATAATAATAATGATTGTCCAATAAACTGTTCAATGATGTAAAGAGAAATGTCTAAACAGTTGAACACTCAATAAATAAACTGAACAATAGCAACCAATATTTTGGGATTTTCTGATGATTTAGCTCTATTAGCATTGAATATGACAGAAGCTAGAAAAAGTAAATCACAAGTCTAGAAAATATTGTCCAGAAAATCTGTCTAAAAATCTATGAGAAAACGGAAATAATGTACATGGATCCACTATGTATAAATAGAGTGAATATTAACAGGAACAATATAAAACTAATAAAACAATTCAAATATTTAGGAGAGATTATCCACCACAATCTAGACAAAAATCCCACGTTATTAAAAGAACAAACAAACTCAAAACGGCACAAATATTATGGTTAACCTACAAAAATAGTGTCAATAAAATCCAAAATACGACATTACAATTCTGTAGTTATCCCAGAAGCATTCTATGCCTGCGAAACCCTTTTCCGGATTAAAAAGTGTACCAAAACTGACCAACTGTGGTACTAAAAATCGAAAGAAGAATCATTAGGACATGCATAAACAAAAGTTACCAAAAAGACGGTGCATGAAGAATCGCTGCAAATGAGACAGTAATAATATAGAGCCAATTATCAGCGTCATGAAGAAACGAAGAATTTCCCATTTCTTCCTTATACTCAGGATGCCCAATAACAGAACCTTGAAACAATTAGTCATGAGGTAGAGGAACCCAAGGAATTAATGTTTTGCAAACTCTAAAGATCTTCAAGAAGTTAGTCTGAAAATCGAAAATGCTCCAGATGAAATAAAAAATTAAAAAAATTTTACAAACAAATAAGTTTAACATTGAAAGACCAGAAAGACAATGGAGGTTACAGATGAGACTAGAAAGCAACGATCTGATAGGATGAAGGAATAATGGAAAAATAAGTTAGAATCTCAGCTGATGCGATGAGGCAGAAGAGACTGAAATATTGACTAAAGTGTTCCTATGTGGCCTCAGAATCATAAAATATAAACTGAACACTTACAAAACATAGTCTGTCACCTTAGCACAATATATAGCAATAGCAATGTGTAAACTTGTATACTGCCATCACAAACTGTCACTCATTACAATACGAACGTAAAGGATGTTTGAACAATAACAGTAATAGTGAACAATAATTGACATTGCTTCCAGTTATGCTGATAACATGCATTTGTTGTTTGTCGTCTTTCTCCCTTTCTCCCTCTTCCTTCATCTTTTTATCTTTTTTACTCTCATGTGCCAAGTGTATTTCTAGGGGCTTTGAGAATTATGCCAGAATGTTCGAGATTATGTTACAGTATCTGTTTCCAGAACTTCCTGAAATAGTATATGAAGAGGAGTCCTTGTGAACATTTAACTTAATTCAAAGTATTCCAGGAAGTTCTGGAGTCTCGAGCATTCTGGTATAATTTTCGAAATCCCTAGAAATACACTTGACACATGAGAGTAAGAAAGATGAAATGATGGAGGAAGAGGGAGAAAGAAGATGAAAAACAAATGCATGTTATCAGCGCAACCGGAAGCACTGTCGACATAATGAGTAGAGTAGAATATTTTCTTCTTTCTTGCATTTCCTAGCAATTCTGTCTTATTTCATACATAGACTATATCTACTATTGAGTCTCATGTAGGTAGTAAACATCTACAACAGTCTACAAGCTAAACTGTAAATATCTGTTAATGTAAATATCTGTCAAATTTTCAACGGCAGTAATAAATTAACAAATATATTGAATGATTGAGAACTGATGTTAATTTAATATGAGGAGAGTCTGAGCTATTATTACGACTGTATGAACAATGGAACGGTTCATTGGAAAATATTCAGTTATTAGTGGTTCGAAAAGTAAGTGAACTGCTGCTCTAGATTATTTATGAAGAGCTGTAGTGGGTACCATGCTTTCCAACATCTACAGTAAGTGAATAAATCTATGATCAGTTTTATTTTCCTCATAATCAGGTACGGTATGTAACTTCAATGAACTACCGAATTCAAATTATATCACAGCAAACCAGGAATGTTTATTCAATATTCCTGGTATAAGAAGTGCAGGTTAAACTTATAAGCTTAACTAACTCGTTACATACCATGCAGTATTATTAAATACAGTAACTATTGCAATCAAACGAATGAACTGCAGTTGCATTGGGGAGCATTCTAGGGCCGTTCTATGTAAATTGATGTGAAAGCCTACAGTACTGTATTTTGTAGCATACAGTACCTAATTATATTTATTTATTCATGCAGTATAATATATTTTTTATATAATATACTTTTTTATGGCAAAACGTTATGTGTCAGAATAGATGTAAATGAAGTATCAAAAGTATTATCAGTTATCCATTGGCATTATTAGTTGCAATTTTTCAGTCTGAAAACGTTTTTATATAGTGTTAGGACTTGTTGTGTGTATGTTTTTTGTGTGTATGTGACAAGTTGAAAACGTTGCATGTGAGAATTGATGTAAATAAGGTATTAGTAATTCATTTGCATTATTGATTAGAATATGTCAGTCTAAAAAATTGTAGTTGCAATGTTGCTTGAAACATTGATGGGAAACTAAACTTTCTTTTTGGCACACTGAACCTAGATGACAAGTGAGTTTCACATGATTGATGGGAATACTGTTCTGATCATCAAATATAGTAATCAGTTCTCAGTTGCATTAAACAGAAATCATGACACCAATCTCAGTGTGGTACCAGCCTCGGATTTTTTGAGAACTGGATTGCCTTCAACATTCCACTCTCAGGATGTAGACGATAGGTAAGTTACCGTAATAGAAATTCATCATGAAATATTATAGAAATCTGTGATGTTTTCCATGACGAAACACTTAATGAACAATCCAATATTAAAACTGACACTGTATTTCACTTTTAAATAATGTTTTACTCACATATATTTGAGATGCTTGAGGAATGCATTTCACTTCTGAAAAGAAGCTTCGTCAGCCTCTTTTCAGAAGTGAAATGCATTCCTCAAGCATCTCAAATATATGTGAGTAAAACATTATTTAAAAGTGAAATACAGTGTCAGTTTTAATATTGGATTATAGAAATGTTTCATTATTATCAACGTTATCTTATGTATTTTTGGTGCTAAATTAGAATCTGAATTTTGGCACTCTATAAAACGCTTGCTGTACAATATATTATTTGTTATTTCACTTGAAACCTGAAAAAGCTGGATTTTTATGCCCGCCATATTGGAAATATCTTGTAATCCCGAATTTTCTCAAGAATAAAAATCACATATTTGAATTCAGGGAATCACAGACCACAAATAATGTTGCTCTAGAATTATTTCTTCATTGGAGATTGAGAAAATTACCTTATCATCTTGTAAATATCTCGCTAAGCGAGCGTTTTTGAGGTGCCAGAGTGCAGACTCGGTTTCAGCGTTTTAAAGTACATAGGAATCCGCTGAGAAAAAACTGATACTTCTAACACTGCTTGTGCAGTGCTCTGAATTTGAGGTTGGCTTGAGCCAGAAACAGTTTGGAATGTCAAATTATTACAACTACCGTAGGCTATATGTAAAAACATAATCATGAGTTATTTTTAAAAAAGAATGATTGAAATCCATCAAGGGAGTTGCAAGAAATCTCTAATTGAAACTTGTTGTTTTCTCATTAAAACCTGATTTAGCTTGTCTCTTTTTCCGATTTTACCTTTTCCCGCCCGATAAAAAAGCGGCTTCACTATTCCTTCGCCTTGAAGGTTAGACTTACGCATTTAGTAGTATATTATATATCAATGAGTTTGTCGCACTCCTTGTGCTACAACTGGGGAAAAAAATTTGATGTGTAACTCTAGCTCAAAGTATCTTTGCTGCACTCGAAAAACTATTCCACACTCGCCTGCGGCTCGTGCGTAATGCATTTCTTTCATGCAGCAGAGGGATACTTTGTGCACTAGTTAGACAAATAGCTAATTCCAGTTTCCATCCCAATGGATGTTCTTGAAACGCTGATTTGAAATAAATGAATTAATTACAATATTATTTATATATTATGAAGTCAATGTTAATCAGATTATGAAATTGGCGCCAAATCTTTGTCTGCTGTGAATACACTACTATTGCCAATATGCACTTGGTGGATAACTTTGTATTTATTATATTGATATTGTTTGTTGTTTTAAATACTTAAATGATCCAAGAACATATTGAGGAGGATCGTTATGAGTCTAATTTCAAAATAGAAAATCATGAATCACACAGTCGCGCCTTCTGCCACAGCCTTTCAAATTTTAAACCACAGAGTGCAAACCTGATTACCTGAAGCGGTGGCAACGAAATAACAACATCAACAGCAACCATAACCCATAACACCATAACCAATGGAATATAGAACTCGTATCTCGAAAAATTGATTGTAAAATTACTCGTGTCATGTAGAAATAGCATTTATCTATAATGTTTTTTTGCTGAAAGAGTTTCAAAAGCTCTTGCACTTTGCAAGTTAAAAAAATAATAACTTGTTTGTTGACTTCATAATTTTCTTCATTACACTCAGGTAACCCTAACACAGTCTATTTCTTTGACTCATAATTCAACAAGTTTAGTATTTTTTTCTTGAATAATTATAATTTGCACAGCGAATTTTATGTATAGTGAATTACTTGGTGTTCTTCGATATTTTGAAGGTATGATACTGTAGCCGATGTAACATTGAGTAATTAATGAATGTGATTTTTATAAAACTGTGGCTGCAACTGGAGATAAACATAATTTTTCAAATCTTACATCATCACAAACCCCGCTGAAGAGACCTCCACACCTACTTCCCCCACCACATCCACAAACTCCTTACCACCACCATAAACCTTACTTAACTAGAGAACCAGTCCGTCTGCAATCAAGCGCTGAGGAAGAACTGTATAGTTCGAAACGCGTCCGCCGCGACTCAAAAAGGTCAGTTCTGCATAGCAAATTTCTACATATGAATAGTTATACTGCAGATCACGAATGGATATTCGCAACAATAACTGAACATAAAGTTCCTTTCATGTATGGTTTTATCGATGCTGTTAGTCACTTAGTCGATTGTTTCGTGGGGAAGATATGAAACTGTAGCCCAAAACTGGCCGTTAACCACCCTTGTGGAAACGCCTTCAGGAATCTTCAACTTTTAATATTCCCATGCATTTACGTTTACAAAGTCATTCTTTTTATTCCTAATATAAACACAAAAAACAAGTAGCCTAAGTTACATCCTTCTTTAATACAACAGGTCGTTGCAACCCATTCATTCAGCATCACAGATTGAAGTTTTCTGATAAAAATCCGAGCTCCTATGGTCTGAAGATTACTAATAAATTATCTTGATCTTTTTCCATTCCATCTAAGACATTTATGAGGGATTTGTATGCATTTCTTATAAGGAAGGCGCACTTAAGTGTGGAAGAGTTCCTAAATGATAGGACAAATAATAGCTGATATGATAGTTATTTTAATCTTCAATCCATGTTTGCATCATTGATGAACTCAGATTTTTGTCAACTCAAGTATTTATATTTTTGATCTGATGCATCTCGTCTTAGAGTCTTATCCTAAAAGTTGGTATTTTTCTGTAGAATATAAGAGATTTTTCATTAAAGTGGCGCATTTTGAGAATGACTGATACAAATTAACGTAGATTATGAACAAAGTCGATAACGATGATAATCTAACCTTCTTCATGGCAGAGCATTATGGCCTATGGTAGAGCAAGTGTAGGCAAAGAGTGGTTGATTATAATTATCGTTATTCAGTTTAAGTCAATCCCTCTATTTTTGAAACTTCGATGATGAAATAATACTTCAATAATTGAGGTCGGATCCCACCTAGAATATGCATAAACTATATTCTGGTGACAACAATGATAACGATTAAGAGAACAAAACATGATCAATGATCGCGTT
The DNA here is from genome assembly GCA_948455865.1 of Conomelus anceps. Taxonomy (NCBI): domain Eukaryota; kingdom Metazoa; phylum Arthropoda; class Insecta; order Hemiptera; family Delphacidae; genus Conomelus; species Conomelus anceps. The sequence goes on from OX418222.1 coordinate 22,497,026, forward strand.
TGGGTTATGAAAGTATTCTGAATCTCAACGTTGCATATTTATGCTATTTATATGATTATTACACATTTCTTTCACAGGTATGTCAGGTCGGGGAGTTGTTCCTTTGTTCTCACAAGTAGTAAAAGGAATTCGGACGGCTGAACCCCAGGATATTGAAACTGATAATCCTACTACGAATTTGGCTGTTCGCAGTTGCTCACTTAGGCGAGGCGAGAAGAAAAATTACTCTCAGGTTTGTGAAAATGCTTGCAATTCGAAGTGTTTTGTTCGGCTGTCAAGAACTCTGTCATAATCTTTTATGGAACTTTAAACTATAAGAAGTTATTAGACGCGATATAAACAGTTTTCCAAGTGATAGGAATTGGTCTCTTTCATCAGTGGCATAACTAGATTTATTACGACCTGTAGCAGGTTTCATTTACAACGAACCCCCCTTACTTAATGCTCAAAGTTCAACAATATGCCTACATATTTATTTTCATAAAAGATTGTTTTTTTAAAAAGTCCAGAAGTTCCCTTTTTTGATGGAAATTAAACTGCTATATTGATTGAAAAGAAAGTAATAAAAACCTAATAAAGCATATTCTACAAATCAGTAGTTATACATGCTTAACTAAGTAAGTAGGAATTGAAATTACAAAACTCAACTTCACTGCACTTTCATTGAGGAAATTTATTCGCAAAAGTTTTGTTTCTTTTTTAAATTCCGTCATGCGCCCTTGAGCGATTGCTGCACTTGATGCATTGTAGTTACGTCACGATCTTTCATTAAATTCAACCTTATTGACTGGGTATTCATTCACATCCACTTGTCATCTTTCTAACAACTTTTTCTGGAGTGCTCTCAATGTTCTTGGCGCGTATTGAAGAGAGGCAAAACTAGTTGGAGCATTAATATCACGTTTGATGCAGTATTTTTGTGGACAACCTTGCCAATTAGTTAGTTTCCATTTGTGCTTGAGTGATTGCTTTAATTTGCTATTTTCAGGAGATACCTCTGGGCCAGTTTCAAGCACCTCATCAAGCACAAGTTCATCCAGAACCAACTATTGTTCCATCAGAGAACTCTCTAATGCCACGGAGACATAGTCGTCATACTTGCCGACGTTCAGCGGTGGACAAACTCAGAAAAGAGAATGACGATATTCATAAAGGTAAGTCTGATGCCATTATTCATAATAATATAGCCCAGTCAAATTAGACAAAATTATGGCCATCGAGAAAAACAGTTGATAGAGAAATGTTTTTCACCAATCGCTTCCTTTAACCTTGGGTAATACGAAAAGTCCAAAAAGGGGGTGAGCTTGATGAGGGAGGGGGTGGAAAGGTACAATTTTTCAGGTTTTTGTTTATAAATCAAGAAAGATAACTCAATTCGATTTCTTTATTCCTATAAAAATTGAAGCTGACATAATTCTCTACAAAATGACCCCTTGCATTTTAGAAGCAATATAGAAGCAACCGTGTTAGGAGGGGTGATGGATATTGCTTATTGTGAGAGATTCCACCCCCTCCCTCATCGAGCTCACCCCTCACCATTGAGAACTTTTGGTACCGTATGTTATTACCGAAAGTTAGAGGAAGCGATTGGCGAAAAAAAGCATTACTCTATCAATTGTTACTCTCGATTTGTCTAATTTGACTGGGCTATTGTTGTGAATCAATAACACATGTGCCCGAGGTTTGTGAGTGCAGATGAGGTAAATGATTAAAAAACACCAAGCCTAGATCATGAATCGAACCCAAGGTCGTCGTCTAAAGCCGTCTGAGATAAGAGTGCTCTAATTGCTACACCACGGCAGTCGCCAAGCAATCAAAAACCTGTTTGCTCCTAGTGATTTGTGATTTATACATGATATAAAACAGTGTATCAGTGTTTGGAAATTGCTAAGTTACAAACAGTATATTTATATTCTTCCAATTCCATATATTTTTTGCTCTCTTGATTGTGTGATCTCAAAGTATCGCAATTGGATGCCCTATTTGATGATTAAGAGAAAATTGCTCCTGTTAATCTTATTTTCTTATTTATATTGTTCATTCCTCATAGAAAAAGGCAAAGCTGAGAATCCTCATTTGTCGAAGGTTACCAGTGATGAACAAAGCAGAATAACTCAACAAAGTCAGGAAACAAATGAAGCAGATGATTTGTTGAAACAAAACAAAGAATTGTCTCAAGACCTTTTCATGCTGAAAAATCTTGTTATCAGGTTCGTACAGTTTGAAATGCTCACTTTATTAGAAAGGTTGCCTGTGGTATCATAGTGCGCTAAGGAGTAGCTACTCAATTAAACCCCATAGGCTCTTGCTGGCCAGTGTAGAACTATTATTAATTTGTTTTATGTGTCCAATCAAAGCATATTGATTAAAGGTTGTAACACTGTTGTACAAAAAGTAAAATTTGTTTATAGAAGTGGAGCTTGAGCATCCGAAAACCCATTTTAGACTTAAGACTAAGATAAGTATAAAAAGAAAGTTGGAGTATGGGATTAAAAACTGTAACAATCTTTCATTTTTTGTATTTACCATTATAGACTAACTCTGCACCAAAAATTACAATAAATTAATGTCTGGAAATGAATGTGTTGATTGTTATGTAATAAAAAAAACTGGCAGTTATTTTCAACAAATTATTTCAAAGCATTCGGCCAGCTAATACCGGTGGTCAGATAAGCCAATGGTTCTTCTGACCTACAAAATTATTTACTCATTTTACTGTGGCTTGATACGATTCACTCAAGTAAGAAACTACAAATAGGACTTATATTGATGGGATGATGTATGTAATACCGGGTTATAACAATCCCAGTTTCAAAAAGATTCAATTTTAAAATGCTGATACAAGACTTTTCGACCATTCATATGAAATAGCACTTGAAAAAACTTAATAAATGATCAAACGTTTCCATTAGTGTTCAATGGCCCGCCAACAGAAGTCAAAACGAAATCTATGTGGTAATCGAATTCTTACCAAACTCTTAGCAACATGTTACGGTTTTGATGGCTGCAATTATTTTTACTAAAAGTTCACCTATGTAGAATGAGCTATTAATTTTTTTTCCTACTACTGCTCGTAAAGTAGTTCTTTATGTACTGAAAACTAATTGTAAAATACCTCTTTACTGCTCCACAAGCGGTAATAGCTATTTGTGTAACTAGAGTGCAAAATAGAATTTTTCTGCATTGAGAGAAACAGTTTTTTTCATGAGCCAAAGGCGAGTGAAAAAAGTTTCTTGAGTGCAGAAACAATACTTTGCGCTCGTATTACACATTAAATTTTTCCTACAGTAATGTATAAAGTAATTTAAACAGAACAAAACAGGGAATACATAACCTCACAATTCCTCACATAACCTATCTTTGAATCAAATCGATTTCAACAACTACAACAACTATTTCACAGCTGAAGCAGAGTAGCCAACCTATTTTTGAATGCAGAATAGGGAACCTGCGTATTACATGGTCACTATTTTGTGTTGTTAGGTTGCAAATGTGGAGTGCGGAAAAGTACTTTCCCGCCCTGGAATTTATTTTCCCGCACTGGTGCAGGAATAGACTATTTTGCATGCGACATTTAGTTCAAAAATAGGCACTTTTTGGGTCACTATAGGGAAAGTGCTTTTTGTCATACTTTACCGAGCATTGAATCGAGCCGGTAAACGTCTGTTTACAGAAAGAACAGCTGATTTTCATTACCACATCCTTTTTCAGTGTGGTAATGGATTTTACCGTATTCTAGCTGTTAGAGAATTTGGAAAACAGCTGATCTCAGAAGTATTTTTAGTATTCTACTGCTGTGATTGATTTTGAGGTTATGTTTGATTATGCTTGCTGAAGTAGCTCAAAGTTTATCTTTTTTTTATATTTTAGACTAGTATGACGAAAAATATCATACATAACTCATCTGGAAAGATGTTTACCATATTCGTATGATAATACCGCACTCGACTTCGTCTTGTGTGTTAACTCATCATACTCATACAGTAAACACCATTTCCCGCACTTGTAACTTAATATACTATTACGCTCGCTAGCTGTTTTCTTTACACTTCTGTTTTGATTTTGATGTCTTCTCATTGGTGGATCATGGAATCCATGAAATTCACATAACCTCAACAATGGCGAACGCTAACCAAATCCGCACATGGTCTGTAATGCTACAAACTACAAGCTTTTATTGTGTTGGAATCCAGAACTGCAATTGTTGGAAAAATATTGTATGTAATTAGCGCGTGAAGCTTCTTTATCGCTCTCGCAAAATTACTCGTAAATGTTTTGGCTCGAGCGATAAAGTCGCGCTTCACGCTCTTAATACATAAATAACTATTATGTACATTCATGAGAAAAATCACAGGGATTTAAACCAGGGCTTCTTAGAGGGCAGTGAAAACTTTGTCAGTTTCTTCGTTCAATCCATCGAAGAGGTACCTAAATGTCATCCAAGAATTCTTGATCAGGTAGGTGCAAATGTGGTGGTGCTTCATCCATCTGGAAAATGAGTTCTTGAGAGGCCAGTATGGTTTCAGAGTCGACCGGAATTCATGTAACTGTTTTTACCAACTGAATGAATGCTTGAGAGTGGGTATTAATAATAACAAATACATTATTTACCTATTAATTATATTATTTTACATTATTAATCCTATTATTTGTTGACTTGGCGAAGGCATTCGACTCTATAGGCAGAGTATATAGTCAGAAGACTTTACAGTCTTAACTCCGCGTAATAAATAATTTTTTTCATTTCATTTCAAAGATCAATTATCCAGGCTAGGCTTGGCCTAGACAGAAGGTGCTCCTCTGTTATTGTATACAATACTATTAATGGTTTTCGTGTTTATAATAGAACCCAATATTAGTATACTAGAAGCTCCCGATCTCATCAATCAGGCCTGCCAAGAAATGTGCGTTCTGTGTGTGACAGAAATGTAAAATTCTTGATACGCATTATACTGCAAATAGTCCACTAGATATAGGTCGACCCGATAACTGTTGTATGACGCAATGCAAAAATACTGTGTTTGGGTGGTTCATTCTCTTACTGACAGTCAGTGTGGCCGTTTACTAAAAACAATACATTATACATAGCCATAGATCAGTCTGCCCCAAGTTTACCTCCTATATAATATAAACTTAATAAAACAACTTTTGAATGGAAATTAACTCACGTTATGGCGTATAACTCACTATGGCGTTAACGCCATAACGTGAGTTAATTTCCATTCAAAAGTTGTTTTATTAAGTTTATATTACATATTAGTGGAAACAAGATGGATCTTCAACATCATCATTACCTCCTATAGTTTATCACCTATAAAAAGTAATCAATAATAATACAGTAAAGCCCCGATTATCCGCAGAATTGGGTGGCAAGAGCACCCGAAAAAGGGCAAATATGGGGTGAAAAAAAAAATATTTCAGTATAAAAACTATGTTTTACTGTACAAAGAACATATGTAAAACGTTTAAAATATGTACAGTACAGCAGAGACATTTGCTCTACATCTAAATCACTAAAATAAAGAACAGTTAACAAAAAATATACTGCACTGTTAACAAAAATTGTTCAGTTACGCCTTTCTAAAAAAAATCAATCACTCGTTTTTGCTTCATGCTTTGAAAAATTGAAATGTAATTAAACATTTTTTTTTGTGGCATTCGCGTATAATCCGCACGCGGATAATCGGGGCTTTACTGTACTTATATTATGTATAACTAGTAAATAATTAAACCTTGTTCCTAAACTCCTCGACCTAGTAACAGACCGTTGAGGTCCATATGGGCGAATCCTATCCTGCTATTCTATTGTTTTTTTTTTTAAATCTCTATTATTTCTGTCATACAAATGTAATAAGTACTTATTATTTTTTCTTGTGTATTTATGAGTGCATTTCATCACATTTTAATGTGTATTATTCAATTCAATTTCGACGAAACAATTCATGAGCATGTGCAAGTAACAAAAATAAATAATTGCAACCTTGGAACCAGTTATGTTTCTTGTAGAGTATGAAAAATTTGATTATAACTTAGAAATCGTTTGGGCTTATGGTGGCGGTCCCATGGAATATTTCTGAAGACTTTTGATCATAAATGAAAAAAAAAATTGTTAAATTGCTTTTTCAAGTGAATAGTCAAAAGTTTTATCTGTATTTTGTAAATAAAGCCCTTCAAAACTGGGACATTTTTCTATAATCATTTTTTTGTAATATTGGTATTGAATTGAAAAAATCACAGTAGTTACTCTGTAATTTGGAGACCACAGACTCCAATTGCATATGGACTAATTATCTGTTAATTTAAAACTTTTTAAGGAGTTCAGATCACTGTCAAACGAAAAATAATTAAGCCATGAAGAAGTATTGAATCTCCATGATTGATGCTCTTGTTAGGTCTTCATCTTTCTATCTCACATTTCACTATTTGATTGTAGGTTGAATATGGAGCTAGAGAATGTTCAAGACAAGTTGAGAGAATATTTAATGGGCGATAAGAGTACAGATGAACTTTCAGAATCTTCAAGAATTCTTGCAGGTATGGAAAACAAACCAACATTTTGTTGGTACCATTTGATACATGTTTCAATACTGTTGATAGTAGTATTCTAACACATGAACATACGTTTTGTCTTCTTGACAATAACTAACCTGTCAATGAGTTCTCCAGATGCTTGTTGATACCTGGTTTATCATGATACTGTTGCAACTCTAGTGCTGCTCTATATCTGTAGATCATCATGTTTCAGTCCAGTTAACTCATTATGCAAATAATCGCTGTATTAGTCAATTTTCGCTGTTATTTTATTAATTGGCTTCGAAGTTTATATATATATATAGCATGTTGTTATACAGAAATGACGTGTAGCTTACTGATCCCGAGCACTTCACCGGCAATGAGAGAGGGTCTGTTTTCCATTCCTGGCGCCGGCAAAATATTTTTTCAATAGCATTTATTTTAACTTCCATAAACTATTTAATACCACTGTTGGCGAATTGTACGAATTGGCATAGGTCTTCGGTGTGATTTATAGCATTAAAACTTACACTTTTGGCGCCTAGGGGCTGAGAGCAATCTGCCGCCTTTCTGCGGTGGTACCGAGGGGGGAGGCGAGCTGTAGACTGGACACTATTGTTTTATGACTAATTTTTCTAATGGGGGGCTCGGGGGTACTCCCGCGAAAAGTTTTTGAAAAATAATCCTTCTAAAGCCACATTTTAAGCGATAGACATTAATTCATGTTTCTGTTTCAATGTTTCAGCCGTCATTATGTGTCAAAGTAAATTTATTTAGTTCTTTAATCATTGTTATTGGTAGATCCAGATCCTCATTGATTTAGTAAAAAACTAAAACGCCTACTTAAAACTATTTTCACCCTGCTATTTTTGAACAGTCACCTCAACTAATTGGGGTACTGTACTTGAAAATTTAAATTATAAAAGTTCGAGGGTGCTCCACCGGAAATGTTTTGGAAAAATAATATCTGAAACCAGATTGTCAGTAATTCCAGATCTTTGAATCTTTAGTAAAAATTGTCTTTCAAGGCTCCAGTTACCAATCATTTTTTATCTTACCCCCCTAGTTACGCCAATGCACAGACTAGTTCACACACCGTGCTTTTGTGAAATGCTTTTTCAAAAATATCCTTGAAATCCTTCGCTGTTGCATTATTATGCTTATTTTCGTTTTTACAGTGTGATGCAGTAATTTATCTAGCCTAAAGCCAAAGAAACGTTTAAAAGGTAGAACGCGTAAATGAGACCAGGCTAATGATACATTTAAAAAATGTTATTGTTATAGATTTTTAAAATAATTTTCTTTTCACTTTAGTAATATTCAGGTGTAGATGTACTACTACATAGAGCTACAGTTACAACCGCATTACACTTTCGTCTGTCCATAGCTACATTTGTACCTTCAATTACAGTGCCTGTCATTATAAAAAATGACACTTGAGGGCACGCACCGGTCTTATAAATTTTTTCAGTATTAAATTTCTTAATTAAAACTACTTCTTTTACAAAAACCCTTATTCCAAAAACTGCCACCCCCTAAATCTTGCCGCCCTAGGCTACAGCCCCTATAGCCCCCTCCCTTAAATCCGCCACTGAGTATTAGTGTTGTATTAACTTGTTATGGAAATAAATAATTTTTTTATCCTTTCTGAGTAAATTGTAAACATATTGATCGATTGCGGTAGGATCGATCCCTGCTTGCATAGAATATTATTATCCTAGCAAGGTTTCGATGAAAGTGCATTAAATAGGTCAATTTTTCAGCAGCAAAACAACCTGCTTGGGGTCGCAGTGACATGAATGCAGTTGCACCACTACTCCAGGCTTACCAGGAGGCAATTGAGGACAAGGATATGCTTATTAGAAATTTTCGAGAAGAGATAAATAAATTTAGCGGGCATTGCAAGAAGGTTGTCAATGATAATATCGGCCTTCTCAAACAGTTGTCAGAAGAGAAAAAAAAGGTAAATATCTAATGCTGTACTAATAATCTAATTGCCGGTTGCATAAACGCCAATCAAAATTTCATCCACGATCACTAGCAGAATTGATCTTAGATCATCAGAAGAATTTAGTTGCTCAAAGTACAATCAAAAGGTGATCTTCAATCACAAGTGATTTCCAGTCAATGTTTGGCCGGCCAATTTTCGAGAATCACATCACCAATCCCCGGTCAAATTCAATGCATCCGTCGCAAACGCAAGTTTACATTTTAAATAAACCAATAAAATATTATGATTTTTATAATCATGTCAACTCATAACTTAATTATATAACTTTCAATTATTGTAATTTATTACTGTATAATAATACAACTTTTTAATAATGTTACAATGTTGCCGAATTGAACTTCCGTCGAAATCTCTGGTTAAATCAAAAAATGACTGGCCTTTCTGAAACGCAAATCGCGAATCAAATTAACTCACGGGAGCTTATATCATTTCTTTGTTCTTTAGGGATGATAGGAGAGCTTGTTGAATTTGATACAAACATTCACTATCCACAAGATTGATAAAGTAACATTTTTTATTTTAAATTTTTATTGCAGTATCTATTTAAAAAGGTAGTGTTTTCATGAATATTAGACGAATTTTCTATATAATAGGAAGTGATAGCCGTGAGCCGTAACAGGTAACAATTCAATCAGATTAGATAAACAATCTCTATAAGGGTGGCCGATTGGATTGGCCAGCAAAAGACTCTTTTCTAAAACAGAATTTATTAATTAAAACTGACAATTGAATGAACTGACAAATATACATAAACAGAATTTATTAATTTCTAGTTATTTCTAATAGGTCTAGTGGTTAAGGGCGCTCAACCGGCAATTGAGAGGTCCGTGGTTCGATTCCCGGTGGTGACTGATATTTTTGTACAGTAGCATTCATCGATTCCCATCAGCTGTTCAATGCTGTTGTCAATATCCGCCATTGCGGAAGTCTTCAGTATAAAGTAATAGCAATTAAAGGAATTCGAAATTAATACATTCTGTTTATGTATATTTGTCAGTTTATTCAATTGTCAGTCATTTCAAACTAACTTGTGAGACTCTTTTCTGTTATAAAATCACTTTCCGGTGTTTCGGAACACACATAAAACTGTAGGTCCAACTCATCTTTTGCCATCTTCTAACTCATTCCCCACGCACAGCTTTCACACCTATGTAGGCTTCATCCTTGAAAAAAATTATAAAACGCAATGTTACGTCGATATTATAAAGTCGATGTATAAAGTCTCGCCTGCTTGAATGTAATGAATCGTTCATGATTCAAAAATTTCTTGTGAAAGAATGGGTGAGGAGTGAGAAGGTTGTTTACGATTGTTTACTTGTAATTTTTGCAAGCTTTTTACATTGAAATTCAAATTTATTTCGAAAATAGCATGACAAGATATAAACTACAAATAAGTAGAAATAAGTCAAATTATATCATTCATTTGGAAGCTAGACTCGTACTGTTTCATTGTTATTCTCCTTATTATTCATTATCAACAAAATTATAATATATAATTAATAACACATTCTCAATCAGCATATTCCTGAAATTATCTGAATTTACTAATAGATTTTTTTCAATATTCTAGATTTTTTTGATTTTCTCGAAATTACTCATTTCATTGTTTATTCTAGTGTGAATCCATGCACACTGAATGGGAGGCGATGCACAAAGAAGTTATAACTACTAAAGAACAGAATGGACTTTTGTTCCGTCAGTCAAAACTATATCAGAATAGCATTATACAACTTCAGAATTCTTTTCGCAAACACTGTAAGTGTACATCCATTACATATTTATTAAAAAGTGTGTCTGGTTTTAATTGCATTTAAATTTTAATGTTCTTGTAAATAGTTACTCACCTCTTCCTATTGCTCCTAAATGTTTTTTTCTCTAATTCATGCATAATTTTCTATTTGAATCAGAATTATTTGTGATATTATTTTCCTTGTATCAACATTATCATTAAGATTTGGCATCTTAGATGGAGGCATTTGGTTTTTATTGAAAACTAACTTAGTTTCCCCCTAAATGCAACACATTTTCGTCCTGTTAACAAATACATCCTGAGTTATTTCCCATCAGTTGTTTGTTTGACATGAATACTATTATTTTCTTAACTATTTGCCTGGTACAACAGTTTGACCCAGGTCTTGCTGTCCGAGTAAGGGCAATGGCGCACTAGCGCGACCACGACCGCGACTGCGACCACATCAATTTGAAAGTTTTGCGACTGCGACCACGTCCAGTCTTATTTTTGTGACCGATAGCCTTCCTTCTTGGTTGCATAGTGATTTTTGACTGCAAGATATTCCAGTTGCAAAATGGATCTCGAGGAGATAGCTGTGGTAGCACATGTGTACAGAGAATTCATTAAAGTTAAAAGAAAGAAGAGATACATCGTATGCTACAAGCTAGGTCTACTAGGGGGCAGTTCTCCACATTTTTTGGCGAACTACAGCAATACGAGGAGAAATTTTTTAACTATACAAGAATGTCTGTGCCAGTTTTGTCGAATTGCTAAAAGCGATTACAGACGATATAAGGGGAATAGATGCATCAATACCAAACACAACCTGACCAACATAAACTGCGACTGTGATTGTGACTAGAGCACTGACATTTATTTTATTATAGTTCTGTACGGTATATCAATGGAGTGGAGAGCACATTCCACCTTGAACATCTGGTCGCACACACTGGTGCACAGTAGTGCACTATGCCCCATATAAATGCATGATAACAGTGGTCGCAGAAATCTCTTGGTCGCTGCGACCAAAGGAAAAATTTCTGGACGCCGCGACCAGCTTGCTCGGTCGTGATCGCGGAAGCCAAGTGCGCTATGGCCAATGCTTGGCTGTGCTAAAACTGGTCGCTCCTACTGGTCGCGGTCGCGGTCGTGGTCACTCTAGTGCGCTATAGCCCTAACCCCCTTTTTAATTGACTTGCTGGAAATTTTTTACATTTGATTGATTCAAGTAAAAAATGAAAATTTTCATATTATGACATATTAAACAAAATATCAGTATCACTGGATGATACGTCAAACTTTACCACTTCAATAGTGGTTGTTTAAATTCATAAAGAATTTGCGCTAGTAAAATTGAATTGAATTGCTGACTTTATTTTCCTTGGAAGGCGAAGTTTAGGCGCAGCCGGCCCTCGCTCGCACTTATCCCTCCTTCACAAAACTAAGCAACATGATAAAACAAAACATTTTTCATTGTACTACGTGAAAAAAACAATTGAAATTTTTTTGGAGTTTTAATTTTGAAACAAAAAACTACCAAAAAAAAAGAAAATTAAAAATCAACTGTATTTAACTTGGAATAAGGAGAAAAAACATACATGCACACACACACACAGACTCAATGCAAGCCTTAGCAATCATAAATCCGCCATCTTACCCGATCCAGATGATAATTTAAATGACATTCCTAAGAGCCAGTGATTTTTTACATGAGAGTGTGAAGTTTGGAGCATAAGATTCTGTCTTACACTCAACCAATGGCATGTCGCAAGATTTCATAAATGCATTTGATTTCTCTCTGACCATTGGCATGATTTCCATCTCTTAAAATTTGAAAAATTTTCCTTGATTTCCTTTTCTAAGTTTCATTTTGAAACTGATTAATAAAGTAGATGGAGTATTAAAAAGTTTTCATGATTTTTCTAGTGATGGAGATGAACATGACCAAAGAACAAACCGAGGAGCGCTTGCTGAAATCACAAATGGAACTATATGCTCTGCGTGGTAAATTTTCCATTTTAACAGAAGAGTGTGATAATCTTAAATCAGATGCAAATCAGAAGATTCCAGTCTCAGTTCACAGAGCTGCTGTAAACGAATGCAAGAGGTGAGTCTATTAAAACTATTTTTCCAATATTTATGAGAAATATCAAATTGATGTTTGAAGCATTTCCAACGATAATTTATCAAGGAAGGCTAGCAGCAAGATTGACTCATTGGGCATAGGCGTCAAAATGACAGCTTGAAACTGTTATACAATAACACAATCATTGCATAAACGACTATTGTTGAATTGGAACATTACTGTTAATTTGCATGTTGAGTGTTTTACATTATACTGAATTTTTTTCGTAATCACAACTATTGTTAGTGCTGATAAAAATAAAATGTTTCAGAAATAAAAAAGTATGAATTACTGGCGAATCAGTGATTCAATACTATAAAGGGGTATTGACACATGGGCATGTAAGATGAAACTCTAAAATGCAGTAAATGAGATTTGGTGTCTGAAATGTGCTGAGGTTCTAAAGAGAACTCAGCTGTATTTTTTAAAGCATATTCTAGTCCTTAATACTACATGAACGAGCTGGGCTGTGCGTTTGGAGCTAGGTAGAATGAGGCTTTGTCACCTTTTATTTCAACGCTCTAGGATTCCTTATGAGAGCTCACCAAATGCCCGATAATAGGTTCCCTAAAAAATTCTTTTTTGTGCTGAAAGCAATCGAGATTTTTCCATTAATTTTCAGCGTTGTAGTAAGGTTTGAGAGCTATTCTCAGGCAAAGTGTAGCCTAACAATTGTTTCATTATTGAATTCAAAATAACTCTTGTATCAAATTTGTGTCTGCTTTTAGATTTATGTGTTTATTTGTCAACGTTATGAGTGTTGTATACTGTAATTGTTGGTTATTTCGGTTGCGTCGTTCTATTATAGTTAAAGGTTTATTTATTGTTTTAGTTTTATATTTTTGAATGAGCGTAGCGAGTTCTTAGTTTTGACTCGTGACTCGAGGCTTTTTCTGTATGTTTCTGTCTTTTTATGTTCGGCGATAACTTTCGAACGCTTTGACCAATCCACTTAAAATTTTAAACACATATTCTTGGAACCTTTATATAGATCAAGTTTGTTTTCCAATGAGTTGACTGTGTCTCCTTCATCCTTTTTGAGGTGAAACAAAAGGATCTCTTCATATATCCTATATATTACTATTATATAGAAAATAGTTGTTTTCACCATAAGGAATTCGAATAGATTTCAAAATGTATTTTGAGTTATCAGCTGTAGGTGAAGAAATGCGATCAGGCTTTTTATTGAATCTATCAGCTGATATACCTACTAATTTCATTGCCCTAATATATGGTTATATAAACAGCTGTTTTTTATATGGTAAATATATCTACTCTATAGATACCTAATTCCATTGCCCTGATATATGAGTATATGAGTTATATGAGTATGGTAGGTTTTTTTGTGGAAAATAAATCTGTGTATCAGAGCAACGATGAACTTGAACTTCATGTCTTGTGAATTTTATCTAAATCAGTATCTTCAAAACAACGGTTTTTCGTTACCACTTTCCCCTAGAATAAGCTAGAAATGAGTTTATTTTTCAAAATTAGTTGTTTGTAAGCGAGCTCTCCAATCCGTTGGGCTCACTAGTTATAGTTTTTGTAGTGTTTCTTGTGAATTCTATGGTTTTAAATTATAATAAATGTGACACTCGATAATATTGATTTGCAATGAACAAGAGTGATTTAAAGGTATTTGTATGGCATTGCTGTGGACAAATGAATTCACTATTTTTAAGTATCAAGAAAAGAGGAAGAATCTTTTATGTAAACAATTGTCAGAAGAAGATTAATTGATTTGATTGGGTATGAGCATGGAACTAGAGTTTAAATGAACTATGGTACTATAGTATACATATTCATATTTTTATGAGCAGGTGCATGCATACTGTCGTTCCTTGCTAGGGACCACCTTATAGTCTGTCTCATTGAAATTTGTTGAACATTAAAATTGTGTGATCAGTGTTTCCAATTTGTGCAATGCTAATTTGAATTTGGTGCTTTTCTTTGCAAAGTCAACTGCGTTGTTAGTAACATTGCAACTTTAGGCGCTTGCACAATTCTTCCATGGCCGCTACATTGGCTGTTAGACTTGGGCAGTTCAGGACTGTCGTGCTATTCACATGCCGAGAATTTGAAAATTCAGTATAACTTTATTTATAATGCCCACATGAGCCCGAGGCTTGTGCGTAGATTAATGAGGTGAATTAATACAAAATATACCAGACCCAGATTGGGAATTGATCCCGAAAGTATAGTAGTCAGCAATAATATTGATGATATAAACAGTATAATATTTCGATTTATTGAATGATATTATATTTATTGATGATTCTTATTCTCGAAAATGCAAGATTGTTTAGTTTATTTAAGATGTATATAAAATTGTTTATAAAACATGTTAGTGTGATATTGATGGAGAATATTTTTCAAAGCATGTGTCGGTAGTATAACATACTCAGAAGTTATTTTGAAGCATGTTTCTATATTGGTGTTCTTGTTTTAAATAACCGACTACTTTTTTAGGCTGTTTGAGGAGTTGAAAATGCGATATGAAGCAGAACGTGATACACTAATTAGAAAAATGGCATACTTATCTGCATTTACTGCTCAACCAGATGCTGATATACAGCTGGTAAATATAACTACTGAGCGGGATGAGCTGGAAACTCAAAACAAAACTTGTATGAAAGAGATGAAGTGAGTTATTTTTCTTTAAATTTTGAATTCTTACTAGGATGAACCTCAGGCCCTCTTCTAAAATATTTCTGTCCATTATTGTTTTAGAGATATTTTGAGCTGTTACTTCCATCTAACAATAATAGTGACTAAAAAGTATTAATGTAGTTTAAAATATCGTTAACAAAGTAGCAGTTGTACATGTTAACTTAATCAAGTCTGATACTTCCAACTGATACTCTATGATGGAACTAAATTTGTAGCCAACTGGCATTTTCTATATAATTTTCTGTGGGATTTTATGCAGAATTTGTTTCGGGAATGGATCCCGTGAGTCACTGTAGTCACAAATCTCAGATACAGTAACTGTTATACTGGTACAAAGAAGTATTTAACAGTTACTGATTTTACAGAGAAAGTACTGGCGGTTTTTGTAATATCCACAGCAGTGTAACTGTGAGAAAATCGATTATGAAATAAATTATGTTCTGTTTACAGAAAACTTGAAGAAGAAAACAAGAAACTGGAAGCGAAACTAAAACAAAGTGAACGCAACCGTGAAAATGGTAAACGACAATTGGCACAAGTTATGGGATTTGCCAAGGAGCTAATTGGTGAACAGGAATCCTTATTAGTGCATTTTTCTGAAAAGCAAGTTGCTAATCAGCTACGATCAGATATGACGACTAGAATTGGTCACCTTCAGAATAGATTGAAGGTGAGATACTAGATTTTGAAGAACTATGCACTAAAACTGCCTCTAAAACTGTATTTTGAAATTTTCAGCAGCTCTGAAATATTAGCCAATATACTACGCTGCTACGAATAACATGCTCGATATTATTATGTACGTGTTTGCTTACTCCACTTTGTTTAGACCAAAACTCACTTCACTATTTAAATAGTGTCTGAAGAGTCACCCACAGTATGTCTCACCATACTTACAGTACATATCAATGATATTCTAACACATTTGTACAGGTTGGAGCAGAGGAAACTGATGTGGTTAATCGCTGAATAACTTTGGTTGTTTTGGGCCGTATTCTTATTCTCATTTTGAGCTGAGAAACGTCTGTTCAAGTTAAACTAAGTTAAAACTTAGCTCTGTATTATCAGTACAATTTCACAAGCCGTTTAGTTTAAACTAAGGTTTAAACGCAATGCAAGTTAAACTCGGTTTAACTATTTATGTTGGCAATAGTGTCAATGTTATCAGGTCATATGATCAGATGTGAAAATAAATGAAAGGGTATATTTTCCATATAACTTGTACGTTTTGATCCGAAAATAGGTTGATGAGTGAGTTTTCTGTTCGGTTCTGTATTGACAATCAATGGTTGAGGTTATCACAAAGCGTTCCAAAAATCTAGTCATCATGATGAGATACAAGCAGTTTGATCAATAAATTGAACTATTTGATTTTTACCCTCTATTGTTTTGAACCTTATATGGCCTGCATGAATTTTATAAAATATTTCCAAGTAATAAATACTATTTTTCCACTTTTCAATTGGTGATTTTATTGAAAACAATTTTATTTCAAGAACTCTATTGTGGAACTCAACTCTGTAAATTGACATTATGTAACTTTTTTATGTGATTGAACAATTATGGTGCTGTCAATTCCTTTGGCACATTTAAATTGATTTCAATTTACATGTATATGGGAGTTGGCTTTGAGCCGTGGTGGCAGACGGTCGTGTACAAGGAGCACAGATAAGATAGCTGTTTCTTTTCGTTGCCTGTAGAAATTCATATAGATCGTTGTTCATAACCTAACAATTTTATTGAAAATCGAATAATCTGGTTTAAATAAGCGTAATTATTTTGTAGAGTAGCTGCTAAACTTGAAATTTATAGTGTTTTTATTATTATAATATTATTGATACTGCAACTTAGTTGAATAACACAAATATAATTAATCTCTGAACTAGAACTAGATAAATTCTAATTTTATAATATATTTCAACTGAAAATATAGCTACAATAAATCAATCTATAGGAATTTCTTATCTGATTTGGTATGCTTGTGGTTTTGGTAGATTTAAAGTGTAACTCAAAAAGATTTTAATGCAGATAATTATTACAAAAGATAGACTATTTTAAACTGTAGTGAAACCTGTTTTTCTCTTTTAATCGAAATTATTAATTGATATAGATTTAAATCGACATTTGAACTTTCATTGTGGAAAATTTAACAAAGGACGTATAAACTTTGTGAAATAAAACTCCCGTTTAATATTAAGCTTAGCATAAATCGTTTTAGTCTTAAAATAGGTTAGTAGCTTCTTGATTAATTTTGAATAAACTATAATTTCGATTGATAAGCTAAATTTATTTAATTATTTTCACCCCCAAATTAATTTCATCTAACTGATCTCAGCTACCTACGAAAGCAGTCAGTTACAATAGTTATTGATTATTTGATAAAGTAAATTTTGTTTTTTATTCTTTTTTCTCACTTATTTTCTAACTTTATACAGGCCGAAATAGATGGAGATTGGTAAGCTGCTTTGTAAATAAGTTGTAAACATTGCACCTTGCAACAGTCGCTCATGGCCCGATGGTGGATGGGGCACGACCGATAGTATTCTATTTCGTTGATTTTTTTCTCGCCTGTTTGACTAAGCTGATAAATCTTGTCTAAGTAGCGTGGTCTGACTCTCTGATTTTTATTTAATCTCCAACTATATATATATATATATATATGTAGTTTATTTATTTTGTATTGATAGTAATAATATTTATTCAAATTCAAATAATATTAATAAATTTAAATTTTGTTGAATTAGGCTTTCTAATCTTTGATAAAAGAATTAAAATACTAAATAATTAAAACGTTTCTTCAATGAAATATTAGCCTGATTTTAGAAGGTAACGTTAAATCTCTAATTTATTTTATCGTTAACTGGTTATATCCAAGAAACAGCTATTCCTCAATGTTTTATCTCCTAGAACGGCATTCACGTTGACTTATCAGTCAGTTGCTTGGGGCACTTGAGCGGCCGCCTAGCAATAATAAGTCGAGCTGTAGTGATTATTCTAATCAAATAGAGCTGAGCGTTGATTCACAGATCTGGTGTTTTCCAATCATTTATGTTGGATTTATTGGCTGACCTGAATTACTGTAAAAGATACTTTTATGTGATATTTGCATGCGGGGTTGATGGCACTATTGGATTTGTAGTTTAATTACATTCGTTATTTTTTTTTGCTCATCTGATTATAGCAGTAGTTTTTATTTGCCTCTTTAGATAATAAATCATATTCGAAAAAATGGAATTTTCTTTCCAAGCGCTTCCCTCCCCCCCCCCCCCCCCACCTGCACTAAAATGACTGATATAATACTTGGAACTACGAATAGAGGAAATCCAAATGTCTCTTATGGGGGCTACTCATTCAGAAAGTATGTTACTAAGCTGTTGGGGGCCATCACTTGGAAATGTCTCAACAAAAGATGTAAGTCTTATCTAATGACTGATAAGACCATTTCTAGAATAATTGATTCCTTTTTTGACCATACCCATCCGCCTTGCTCTCCAATTAAAAACGACTTGAGTTCACTAGATTTAACCCTGATAAATTTGAGTAATAACTTTGAATTTGAATTTGAATTTATTTCATTTCACAAAGTACAAAATACATTATAAAGAAATGCAGGAATATAACTGATCGAACAAAATAATATAAATACATATATTTATATATTATAACTAATATAACCAATATAACTATTATATTTAATTAAATTAAAAAATATTTTATGTTATAATAAAAACATATACATATATAGCATAACTATTCCTTCTTTTTTGAAATAATAATTGCCCACATAGACCTGTTTGGCCTGTTCGTGGGTCAATGAGTCCAGTACCTTGATGTATTTTATTGTAAAACAATTTCTATCAGAGCAATGATAGCCAGAGAAGATATAGGAACGCGCACACATACATACACACACACACACACACGCACACACGTCAATCATAAATTCACCACCATGGGGGATAAACGGATTAGTCATAGCAATTTTTACCACCATGGTTAAAGATAGATTTATTGTTATATATAATTTGTGTGGGAAAAAACATATTATCTAGCTATATTGAATATGATTTAGTGAACTATTGTGCATAGACAGATTTTAATATTTGTTCACATTGTAAATCATCAATTGTCAACAGCCACTCTGATATCACTTTCTTGTATTTGTTCAAACTGTCATGACCTGGTTGGCTAATTTCCAAAATTGCTAAAACTTGTCTAGTACTCCATCCGGTGTCAAGAAACCAAATAGCTCTTCAGCAAATTCAATTTGCAAAAACTTTTTTTCACTGACTCAAACTCTAACCATGGAGAATGAGCAGCTAATTAAGGACAATAATCGTTTGAAAAGGGAATGGGAAGCGGCTATCAATCGATCCATATCTAATGACGTCTTAATAATGGAATTAACAGATTGAGAAAAAGTAGACTGTGGCACTCAGGTGGGAGATGGTGGTAATGCAAATAGTGTTATTGACCCTTCTCTTACTAAAAGATTGGAGCTCCTTATTCTAGAAAGTACAAATTACATGGATCAGGTGCTAATGCTTGGGGAGGAAATAGAAAAAAGTAGGAGATTAATCAGTGACTTGGAGGCTCTGTGTTGTAAACTTTCATCTGGCTCAGGAAAGCCTCAATTAAATTCGACAATTGAACCAAATCAAGCAAATTCCGCTGCAAAAAAATCATTTACAATGGAGCCAACTCTAAGAATCTGGGCGGATAGTCATGGCAGAAGAGTAAGGAGTCTTCTCTGTAATAAGGCTTCCATGCATTGTTGTGTCCTATGTCTCTCCTGGTGCATCCTTGGAAGTTATCATGGATAGGATGCTGTCATCTTGTGAGTTGAAAATGCTTAAAGTGGGTGACTTTGTTCTTTTGGCTGGTGGATCCAACTCAACTGATGGTGGATCCTTCTCAGAATTGAACTTTGATTGCTTTGCAAATAAACTTTATAGAGTCATTGATGAATACTCACAGCAAAATTTAATTCTCACAACAATCCCTTACCGATATGATCTCCAGGAGACTTCCAGTGAATATTACTGGATAAAGAAAATCAACTCCATCATCTGGGAAGCATCCAACAAATTTCCTGTCCATGTCATCAACTCCATCATCTGGGAAGCATCCAACAAATTTCCTGTCCATGTCATTGACCTTTGGCTGTATGAGAGGAGGTTGCATACCAGTCATGGTTTGCATTTTAATTTCGGGGGAAAGGTCAGGCTGGCTGATGATATTTAAAAAATTATCAACAGTGCCTGGGAAAAGTTTTCTGTTATGCCCAAGTTGAGAAATATTTCTGAAGAGAGGTCAATGAGTAATGAGGGTTCTGTGTCTACTCATCACCACACTTGTCTTTCTCTTGAAACAGTAGATGAAACTTTTGGCTCAAATTGTGTTTCTGATGACCAGGAAGCAGTTGGACTTGATGTGGATGATTGTACTCTCCAGGCTAAATTTTCTGACAATGTTGATTTAAACTGATAAGCTTTGACAATGTTGCTCCAATAAATCCTATTGGATCTTCTGCTACAAGAAGAGTAACTGATCAATTGATGGACACAACGTTTCAGGCCAAAACTATCAGGCAGGTGGATCCTAAAAATTCCAGAAATTCTCTGTATATAAAGTTGATGAGGGGTGAGCAATATGTTATGCATTTCAACATTAATGGATTGACAAGAAATCGAGATATTCTTGACACCTTCCTAAATAATTTCTCTCATCAGATTCCAGTAATCTGTCTGAATGAACATTGGATTCGAGATGAAAATTTGAATGTATTAAATTCTGTGCTAGGCTATAACAAGGCAGATTGCTATTGCAGGGAATCCATCAATAGAGAGGAGGTTCAGTGATTCTGGTGAGGGACAATCTAAATTTCAAAATAATAAGTGACCTGAAGGTATTTAGCAGGGAAAAGGTGTTTGAATCATCAATAATTGAAATCCCATCTCTCAAGTCTTTGTTTGTGTCAGTTTACAGAGTCCCAAAATATAAGTATGAGAAGCAATCTCTTTGTATTCTGGACCAGTTCCTTTTTCATATAAGCAATGACTCAAAACATAATACTGTATACTTTGCAGCAGATTTCAATTCTGATATCAATGTAAATACTATAAATTCGAGGTCTTTGTTGAGTATTTTTGGGTCATATGGGTTTGAACCTAATTTTTCAGCCCCAACACGAATCTGGAATGGTTCTTCATCATGCATAGACAACATATTCACTAATTTTCGATTTTTTAAGAGAGATCAGGGTCAAATAGTTGATGTTGGCTGCTCTGATCATCTCGCCCTACTTCTACCCATTCAGGAACCGCCCCAGGTCTCTCCTGAAGTCAATGAGAGAAGAAGGATGGTAAGGAATATTTCCCCAGAAAAATTGTCTGAGTTTAGAGTTCTCATCGATGAAATAAATTGGATTTTTCACATTGGTAAATCGGTTGATTATAATTACAATAATTTCCTTGAAAAGTTCTTGCTTTGTTTTGAGAGGATTTTTACATTCAGGCAAAAAAGGCTGCACAAAGTACAGGTGCCCTGGATAACTAATGGTATTAGAGTTTCGAGTCAGAGGAAGAGAGAATTACATAAAATTTATCGATGCAGTAATAACATAATGTTTCAAGAATATTACCACAACTATAATAAAATATTTAAAAGAACTGTAGCTCTGGCGAAAAAAATGTCCAATGCTGGGTTCATAGCAGGATCTGACAATAAAATAAGAGCAACTTGGCAAGTAGTCAAGGCAAACCTTGGAATGACCTCTCACAATACTCCATATCTACCTGAAATAAAAGCAGCCTCATTCACAGGTAGTAAAAGTACATATGAAAGCCATAGTGATCTGGTAAATAAATTCAATGACCATTTTCTTACTGCTGGGATATCAATGAATCAATCTCCACCCACAAATCATCAGGTTTTCCCCAGTCAGGTACCTCAATCTAATAATACATCCAAATTCAAATTCAGATATGTAAGTGTTGGGAAGGTGAAAAAAGTAATCAACTCTCTGAAAAATAAGAATTCCAGTGGATGGGATGGCGTTCCAGCCAAAGTGATAAAATATGTAGCTGACCAGATCTCTGTTCCACTCTGCAAAATTATCAATCAATCCCTAAAAAATGGTATTTTTCCAGAAAAGCTGAAACTTGGTGAGGTGAAGCCTATCTTCAAGAAGGGTTGTAGGAATGATTTGTCAAACTATAGGCCAATATCTATACTTTCAACTTTTTCCAAAATCTTTGAGGGTATTATAAATGAACAGTTGATAAATCACCTGAATAACAATAAAATACTCAGTAGCACACAATTTGGGTTTATGAAGGGATTAGGGGCTGAATCTGCAATTACAGTCTTTATCAATAACTTTTTGGGTGCTGTGGATGACTCGCAAAGGCCTTGTGGTCTGTTCTGTGACTTATCCAAGGCTTTTGACAGTGTGGACCACAGCATACTTTTGAATAAGTTGAGGATATGTGGAGTAGAGGGTGAAGAGTTAGTTTAATTGGTTCAAATCCTACCTTTATGAAAGAAAACAAAAAACAAAAATAATCTGGAAGGGCAAAATTATTGAGTCAGAGTGGAAGTCTGTGCTAGCTGGTGTCCCTCAAGGGTCTATTCCTGGACCAACTCTCTTCCTCATCTATGTCAATGATCTGCCTGCACATGTTGGGGGTTCCTTGGTCCAATATGCAGATGATACATCTCTAATTGTAATGGGTGAGGACAATGAGGCAGTGTCAGCTAAGCTAAACACAGAGATCATTAAGCTGTCTGCCTGGTTCAGTGAGAATAAACTGAAAATGAATGTTGATAAACTAAGATTTTAAAGTATAAAAGTGGTAGGTCGGCTTTTGGTGGATTGTTGGTTGGTGTGGCGGGTGCAAATGTTGAGGAAGTAGATCATACAAATTTTCTGGGGCTCACAGTCGATAGTGGTTTAAGATGGGAGCAACATGTTGCCAACTTAACAAGTAAACTGAATTCAGCCTGCTTCTCCATTCAAGTGTTAAGAAGCAGTGTGGACCTTAAAACTCTCATTACAGTATACTATGCCTACATTTTTCCACACCTCAAGTATGCTATGGTGGTTTGGGCTGGTTCAACCCACGCCAAAACAGCTTTCAAATTACAAAAGCGTGTGGTGAGGACGCTTCTTGGGAAACCACCCCACCATCCATGTAGAGAGCTATTTAGGGCACTGAGAATTCTTCCACTAACCTGCTTGTATATTCTTGAGGTTAGTACCTGGACATACAAGAACTTGGACGAACTGAAGACATTAAATGAGAACCACAGGTACAATACAAGGCATGGTAGTAGATTTGCAAGTAGCTCCTATAGAACTCAGCTTTTTGAGAGCTCTCTGACCCATGCTGGTCCAAAGGTCTTTAACCAGCTTCCCAGTAATTTAAAAAAATTGAAAGAATTGATAATTTTTCGGAGGGAACTTAAAAAATGGCTTTTAGAGAGGGAATTCTATTCAATGAATGAATTTTTAGAATAGACTCAAAATATTTATGTTCAACATTTGTATACAGACCAATATGACTTATTGAAACTTTCGTTTTTTTAATATTAGTGTTAGTACCGTAAGTATTATACTTAGCCTATTCTTGACTTGTCCGCAGTCTTGCAATCAGATGTTTGGGATGTTAGATGATAATAATAATAATAATAATAATAATTTTTTATCCATTAGTATTTATTGGTAATAATTTATTTAAGCTGTTAAGGATAATCTCTTTTAAGATGAACGCCCTTGCCATAATTTGATTGCCATGTACAGGTATAGCTGTGTATACTATACCTATGAACTCTTAGACTCCTCCCATTTCTGTGATCTTGGTAGTCAACATTAACATCGAATATGTGTAAATTACTGTGGACACACGATTGAGTAATAGACATACAGAGCTGCAAAAGTCATTACTCGCATTCCTCTAAATAGGGGTTTGCAGCTTTCTCGAGATGTAACACCACACATCATTCTCAATATATTTTTTTTACATTAAGAGGATTTTTAAAGTTTCATGGTTATTACCCCAGAGTAAAACTCCATAGCAAAGCAGACTTTGAATGTGTACATAGTACACCTTCATAAGATCATCGGCTCCTACACATGTACTTAGCCTTCTCAGGTCTGTGGTCTGCGCACATGCTTTGAACTCATGCAGAATTATCAGAATTAAGATAGAACTCCTACCTTTCCTATTCTCCTTCCTATATTCCCTATCCTATTTCAAGTCCCATACCTATTTTTCATTTATTTTATTTTTTGCTGATGAAACCTGTATGAGTGTGAGAATTGTGCGTGTATAATGAGGTGAATGATCATACAATGATGCCTTGAATCTTCAGATCAAGGTGGGTTCGGAACCACAAGATGAGTGATAATTAGGTCACCCATCCAAGCGCAGACCTTAGCGCTCATGAATTAACATCACGATCACCCTGACACCACGCTCAGTGAGCGGTCAATCACTCCCTACATCTTATTTATTTATTGATACAGTCAAAGTGCATCTTATTTTAAAGAAAAAAAAACAGGCATATAGCCCAAAACTGTATCTAAATGTTTACAGGAGTCCAAATATTTGTAAGCATAGGTTATGTTTACGTTTTGATTCAAATATAACTTGAATCTACTGGAAAACACAATTACCAAGTTCAATTTGAACGTTGAAGCATTTCGATTGGTTCTCTGTAATACTCTCTAAGATATTTCTGAATTTTATGAAATTAAATCACTGAAATTTAGACTACATTATCAGGAAAGTTTATTATTTACTACAATCTCTTTAATTTAAATTGACATATTAAATTGTTTATATTTTCCTTTTCTCAGATGTTATATTCTTCATTTTTCCATCTATTTAGGTCAATATTTTTATATTATATTTTAGGCTTATATTGAGATGGGAAATTCTCTATCCAAAATGATAAATTATAATTTTCTAGAGTGTGGAGCGTGGAGCATGCCGTGAGCTAGAAGGAATGGAGCAAAAATTCAAGGAGCATGCAAGTGGTATGGGCCGAATGAAAGAGCACTTTCACAAAGAAATTTGCAGACTTGAAAAGCTCCTTGATGAAAAAGACTCTCTTATTAATAAATTAAGGGAGGAAAAGCATCAACTGAAGGAGGAAAAACGGTACATAAGATTTTCATTGAATGTAATTGATTTTTGTGATGAATGTCCATTAAGGTGTTGTCGATGTTGATGTGTTTGAATGAATGTCTTTATGATTTGTTAAGATGTTGAATGGATGTCATTAATTTTTGTGAAAAATAGTTTCACATTTGAAACTAAGTCGTTCCTTTACTAGCACGTAAGTGTGTATGTGCACTGTTACGATTTCTCTGCAAAAATTTTTATACAAATTCTTACTTAATTGTTTCCCAGACTCCAAAATGCCACTATTTACATCAACACTCATCACAAGTGTAGTTCTTCGTTTTTTTCTGAGAATGAAGCTCACACAGGTGTGAGTCCTAAGCGTAATGAGTTGAATGATTATTGATAAGCTGGACCTATAGTTATAAGTGGGTCCGAATCACCGGGAAGTGATTTTACAACAGAGAACAGAATCTTTTTTGCAGGCCAGACCAAAGTGGTCACCCTTGCTGGAAGAGCCGAAGTGATTGAGTCTTATTTTTTCTGCCTGAATAAATAGATACCTGGCACAGCTCGTGGCTATTCACTTCCCTATCGTTTTATATGTTGAATATGTCCTTAACTTTATGTCCTTACAGTCAGAGTCACCCTTCAAAACGAACCTTTATTCTCCATTTACATTGATTTTAATGGTAGCATTGTGAAGTCTGATGTCATTCAGAATTTGTTACTAAGGGCCGTTTTGATGAACGTAACTTGAAGCGTTCTTATCTACTAAGTACGACTTGGAAAGGCTCTATTACATTGAACATGGTCGCAAGCTAACCTAAAATCGAAACGTAATTTCAGACACTAACAAACATAAATTAACATAGATTAAAAGATGATGGTAATGCGCCCTATGTAAATTTACAGTTACTGTTATGTAATTATTGCCACACCAATATCCTTTATATTAATATTTTCTGTCTTCAAATTTGAAAAATAATGGAATTTTGATGTAGTGTAGTGAGCGCTATCTGACAGCAGACCAAAGAACTTTATCATATTTCCCATATATCCCATTTCTTTATCATAGGCGAGAAGAAAAATTCATAGGTTAGAAGTTGATTTATATAAAGAAAGTAAAGATATTATATTTTCATTTAATAATTATATTCATATTATTACAATAATTATAAGATTAGCACTCATGCTGAATTTGAACTTCTTGTCATTCATCTTTACATTTTATCCAAGTTCTTATTTATTAAGCTGCAGTAATTCATGTCATTTCGCAGTATTTTTTAAATACACTAATAATGTGAGCGGAATGATACCTGATCATTGTAATGCTTTATAGTTGTTGATTTTAATGTTGTAAATTGAAATGAACAACATCACATTACCTAAGTCTCTGCGGATATTGAGAAAAGGACTATGGAGATAAATGTGAGCTACTTTCGCCTTGTTGGTACACTTTAGATGCTATTGCTTTGAAAAACTTGTGCTTATGTTGGGAATCAAACCCAGTCCCTTTCCTCAAGCTCCTTCTCTAGAATTCTCCAGTTTATTTTATCAAATAAAAAGGAAAATCGAAAATTAATAATGCTGTTTATATCTAGCAATTTGAAGTGATGCCTAAATGTAAAATTTGAAAACGCTTTTTTCTCTGAGAAGTTATTTATAACTTTGGTTTTTGATGTTGGGTAAATTTGTTGATTTTACTGTAGTAAAGAAAAAAATAAATAATGAGAACTGAACAAAACAAAAAGATTCGAACCAATAGTTTAACAATAGAATATAAGCTTTAAGTTATAAGACAACCTCAGGCATCGTGGTGGCGCAATCAGTTGAAGCTTTTTCATTATCCAAGTCTCAGACGCGAGTGCATCATCCCACTAAAAAATTTTTGTATGCTTTTGTTGTATTTTGGTTATTTATTTAATGTTTACTACATGTTTTCTGGTTTTGTAAATAATAACTCATGCGTTATTTGTTTGTTTCACAGGCTCAATCAGGATACAAGGGAGAAATATGGCAAATCTTACAAACCACTTGCATCGAAATGGGCATCTGCTCCTCTTCTTTTAGATCAGGCAAACTCGGATGCCGTCTACCAAGAGGTCGAAGAAGCCCACCATGGATAACCAGTTGAAATAAAAATGGTAAATCTACTTTTTTCTAACTTTCATTTATAAGTTTTTTAACTTGAATTTCCAATGTCTTCTACCTTCAAGAGGCTATGATGTCGTTGCGCCAGCGCAATAGCGTTTTTGAGTCGCTAGCCGCATGTATATGATATAGGTATCATGTATAGGAATCCTACAACCTGCAACATTAATTCTACTGTAAAAACTGATAGCTGAACATTTCAAGATATTTATCGATCTTGATAATTCTGCCCTACATTTTAATAGCGGTACTTTTCTGTTTTTCTCGGTTAACCTTGACGACATTTCAGTGAGCTTCAATTTGTTAATTTTAAATTTAATTCTAGCCTTCTTGTGAATTGTTCTTGTTTGTTGCATTCTATATGTTCACGGTTTGTTGGTTATTGGTTTTGACTCTTATTTTTGCTTGTTGCTCCTTCCACCAGTAAGCGGGTCTTGTTTTGGCCTCCAGCCAATCACAGACCTTCAATAAAGGTCAGTCTATAATAGGAACTTTCTCCCTCAGCCAATAGTATCGTTCCCTGTTCAGTATTGAGCTTTCTGTACTTTAGTTATAATTTATTTGAGATTTTTAATGATGTAACAACCGAAACTAGTATCTCACTATTTCACTAGAAGTGGTTGTGACAACTTTCTTATTATTCATTAGATTAGAAAATAATATAAAAGCCAGCAAAACAAAGTTTAATAAGAATTGATAAAAATATAGAATACTCTAATAAGGAAAATTAATAGAATATTTATAAATTAATTAATGTAAAGTTCGTTGGAAAAATTGAACAAACAAAATAATAGATTATAAATTAAAGGTAAAGCTTGTCGTAAAATAAAAAATAAAAAGTCCGCACCAATGCGCTCTGTTTAAAGATTTGCTACAAAATCAGTTATTGTAAATTTCAATGTCCTCATTACTTATTATTCTTTTGGTTCGCGCGTTTGTATTTTTTTACAAACATTTTACCGTCTTGGATCCACACCAATTTGAGTTTTTTTGTTTCAAAGTTTACTTTTGCTTTGCCGAGCAATTTTTTGCTAAACGGAGAAAGAAGTTCATTCACATAAACCTGGGTGTTTGGTAAAGAGTAGCAGATTTAATTCAGTTAAAGTCCTTTCTTCTTCCTTATCGCTGTAATCCACTCAATTATTTTCTTTGGCATGTAAATTTCACAATTATAGAAGAAGTACCCTTGAATGTTTGCTGCCGGTGCACAAATGAAATATGATCTTGCTTATAATCAAGATGCAGCGCTTTGGCCATGCATTCTAAAATAAATAGTAAGTTTTCTCCTGCAGTTTGTGGCACACTAATTATTTCCAAATTATCGATCCTTGTGACTTGTTGTAGAGAAAAAATTTCCTTTTGTAAAATATGTACATTTTTGGTGGTTTCAGTAGTTCTTTCCTAGGTCCTCATATTTCCGTTCCAAATTTTTCTGCTCCAAAGTGAAATTGTCCAGGCGATGTCATCATTTTTTGTATCAAGTCTTTCTAGTTTACCACTTAGAAACTCAAAATTTGATGTAAAAGATGATATTTAGTCCTCTCGTGAATTAATTATTAAGTCCGATATTTGATTATATGTGATTTCACACTGACCTGTATTCCTATCCAACTTACACACGTCACATTTCCATGCAGATTTGGCTTGCGCGTTCATCTTCTAGAATTTTTCTGTCGTTTCAATTCGTGTGCAGGAGGGATAAAAAGTTTTTTACTCTCACTATATTTAGCTGATTCTTTTAAGTTCAGTTAGACCGAATTACACTTGAAACACAACATGTTCGAATTTTTATGTTTTGTTGGAGTTGAAATAGTGAAAAATAAGGTTAGTTTCGAGTATTTACGAGCGCAACGGCAAGGCATCGGATTAGATAACCGACACCACTCTTTCATTGAGAGTCGAACTGTCACTGAATTATACTGATACTAATTAATAGCACTTTGAGGAACTCGAAATTAATAAATTATGATTTCAATACTTGATATATAGTTCTGCGTTCATGTTATATTCTAATATTTGTTAACTATACTATATTCATATTCACATTTTCTGTTTACAGAAGTCTGTGTTTAACATATGGCGGACTAACCAAAGATATTTTCGTCATTTTCTCCAATAGGCTGTAGTACTTAATTAATAAGTTCCATTTATTATTTGAGTAATGTTGACCTGATGTTTAGTTATAAGGTTTAGGTACTGATTCACATTTCAACGATCCAATACTGTACTAGAAATTCACTTGTAACTTCAATATCGTCCTCAAAAATGTTGTATGTTCTATGTTGTGATTAATGTCTATAAAATGCTTTTTTCCAGAAAAAATATACAAAACATTGTAGAAAAATACTAAAAACTTGTCCAAATTAATTGGAATAATTATAAAAGACGATTGTCTGCCAGGGGTCAGAATAGAAATTTCTTATTGAATAATAGCTGAATGCCAATCAGTATGTGGGAATATGCGTAAAAACACGGGGGGAGGGGGGAGGGAGCCTGCACCGGTGCATGAAATACGGTGTCGGATTGGTCTATGAACGTTTCTTAGACCAATACTCCCAGAACATTGAATATCTGAGAAATAAATTCGGCAGTTTTCGTTTTCAGAAATTTTAAATCACTTACGATTCTAGAGCTCTGAAACAGGTTTACTTTGCAATATTAAATTCCTTATTGACATACTGAATAGTTTTCTGGGGAAACTCAAACCGTGTAATTGACTCATTCAGATTACATTAAGAGTAATAGTAGGTAAATTCATTAGATTCAGCTGTTGACCTTATTTCAAGCAACTAAAAATTATTCCACTGCCAAGTTTGTATATACTTGAAACCATCTGCTTTATGAAGGAACATGAGCTTAAATTTAATATGGGAGAAATATTTCATAGTTATGAAACGAGATATGAGGAACTTGAGAGATGATCTACATCAAACGTCCCTATGTGAGCGAGGGCCAAAGTGTTCGGCTGTACAATTTATTGCCAGCGCGTCTAAAAGAAATTATGGGTAAAAAATTTAGAATTCTGTTGAAGGGGGAGCTATTGGACATCTGCGCATATTCAAGCGAGGAATTTGGGGTGCATTATGAGTGGCAAAGCTACCAATTGAGAGTCTAAACAAACTAAGTTCTGTGCATATACCTATTTTAGATGAGCTCAGCGGATGCAGAATAATAATTGAGATTCTCAAAGTGATGGATGCACCAATTCTCCTCTATGATAGTGATTTATGGATCACCACTAAACCGCAGGAAAGGTGACCCAGAGTAGATTATTGCATCGACTAGGACATTAAACAGAAAGGACAATAGTTGGGATAAACGCAGTCTTGTTTAAGGCGATGAAGGTCTCAAAAACTGTTGTCTTTATGTGTATACACTGTTGTCTTTATGTTGACTTATATAACAGAAACTACAACAAAAATGAATAATATCGAAATAAATATAAAAAATATACATTTGGAAACCAATATGAAGTCTGATAAGCCAAATATGGAAACCCAAATAACAATTTGGAAATGAATTTGAAGACAGACAAAAAAAAAATGGAGAGATTTAGGAATATAAATAAAGAATGTAGAAACAAATGTCAAAAATAAGAAATCTTTGATAAAAAATTACAAAAGTGCACGAAAAAGTTGGTCATTAGGTGCCACATAGGCTGAAAAATTTGTACGTGACAGAGTTCTTATCATAGTACAATATAATTAAAAAAAATTGAGAACATTACAAGAAAGAAACATAGGCCTTTGCTATCTAGAAGAAACTATACAAAATAGAGACACTGCTCCACCGATATGGAAACAAATTTGAAGACTGTTTCGGAAGCATATATTTAGACAAACAAAATTGTAAAGGGATTTGTGAATAAAAATAACCAATGTAGAAAAAATATAGAAGAAACTATACAAAATGGATACTCTGCTCACAAACAACAAATTTAAAGACAAACGTGACTGTGCGTGATTTGAAAATCAAACAATCAACTGCATATTGTAAATGCCAAAATTAATAAAAGATCAATGACTGGGAAGCCATCATGTGGACAACTCTTAGAAAAGATATTGAAAGCAGTATTTGAAAAAAACCAGTGAAAATTGAAAGTACATGTCTTTATTTTTTTGTTGGAAAACGCCAATTAGCTATTGAAATTCATTCAAAATAATTAAAACGCCGATTATTATTTCTATAAATGGCATAAAACATCGACCAATCTGTGGACATGATATATGGGCCATATACAGGTCCTGTAGGCTAGATTGGACCTACCAGATGGTATAAATACCATTTGAACAAAACCTAGTTCACATTTATCACAGCATAGAAAGGCTAGTACAGCATTGAAATTACTAGTGAATTTGTTGTGCAATATTGGATCATATGAAATATGAATTTCTTGTTTCTTGTCAATTATTCATTGTAGTTTATTGATGCCAGTCTTCAATAAATTTTAGTTCGTTTATAGGACTTGTCTACTGTACAGGGTATTACTGTTGATAGCATTCTTTGTTTGAGGATGTATTGTTACAGAACTTTAATGAAGAGCCTAACATCCTTCAAGTGCCTTTAAATGTCAACAGAGTCGTTGTGACTCTGATTGTCAAGTGTGCACAATAGCTTGGCCATTGTGTTATATAAACAGTTGAGACGCTTGCTGTTTCTCTCTTTGTCTCCTCGCTCTCTTTTACTCTTATTTGCCAAACATGCTTCTAGAATTTTTGAATGCATCCTAGATGGCAGTTAATGACATTTTTTATTTTTTGAGGATGAAGCCCACATAGGTCTGACACTTATGTATTGGATGATGGTGATTGATGAGTTGGACCTTCAGTTTTAGGTGGGTTCCGAGCCACCGGAAGTAATTTTACAGCAGAGAACAGTCTTTTTTGCTGACCAATCCAATTGGTGACCCTTACGAAGAGGCCCCAATAATTCATAGCCTATGAACTGACTGAACAGATACATACCTGCTACGGCTCATGGCTATCAATACCTTAATATTGTGTCAATAGAAAGATCTGGAATAGAACTTTCTGGAAACAATGCTCTTTATAAATAGGAGACGTTCGCTTGTAGTCAGTCAGTTTTGATTCAAGACTCGAGTGATAAATATTCTATGTTGAGAGATGCATTGTATTAGATCCAAGACAACATCCTGCACTCTTCATACATGTATTGTGGCTATGAACAGTACTGTGTATTTCGGCGATCAGTGTGAGGATAACTGTGACAGTATTTGTGATAAGACTATTAGTGATAAACAAACTTGTTTTGTACAAGTGTCAGCATAGTTTATTATTGAGCTATTGAACAGTTTATTGGACAGATGTTATTGAGTTATTGGACAGTTGATTGGACATTTATAAATTGTTATTGATTGGCCTATTTGACAAGTATTAATTAGTTTAGGAGAGTAATCGATGTTGTTATTGAAATACTCATTGCTAATTGAAAGTTATTGAACTTTTTTTTATTTTCTTGTGTGATAATTATTTATATAATGTTTAGCTTTAGTGTGTTACATTTAAGTGTTGTCAGCATTATTTTAGTGTTATAACCCATTGTCAGCATTATGTTAGTGTTGGACCCCATATCAGTATTTAGAATTACAGCTCTTGTAGGGCTAACGCCTACTTAGCCCAGGCAAATTAGACTTATGGTAGACAAAAATTGGTACAAAGCTGAAACTTTTTTAATCCTTTCTAGACATCCTAAGAAAGAGTCCCCTGAGTTTACCAAAGTTTCTGGTTGTGCTTAGCTTATGGGGAGCCAAAACTAAGCGGTGAATAGGTTTCAAGTTTTAGCAGAAAAAGTGCCAAACTTGGGGGATTTTGGCCCCCAAAAGTTGAATACAGCCAAGAAACTTTCGCAAGCTGGTTACTCTTTCTTGGAATGCTGAGAAAGTATTAAAAAATGTTTCAGCTCTGTACCAATTTTTGTCCACCACGGCATTTTGTCGGCCTAATTTGCCTGCTTGTTCAAAGTACTTGTCAATACTTCTCATTTCTAACATTAGTGGTTAGCATTTTGTTTTTTCCAAGGGATATATATTATTAAATTTATTGATCCATCAGAAAGCGTAATAAGTGATGGGTATTTTTTGTTCTTTTCGGTCGTAGTTTATGCTTCTTTTTAAGCACAGATATATTTTAGAATGGGCTCTTTTTATCTTGTAAGTGTCGTATTGATTGAACTCACAAAGAATGCTATCAACATTAGACTATTGTTACATAAACATTTTTGTACTTGATGATGATTATTATTATTTGATAATTAATGACATTATCTTATTCAAGCTCTGATTTAATGGCATTGATCTTAAGCTCTGATTGAAACTAATGTATTAGCTCTTTTCATGGATGTATTGTATTCCCTTAAAACTAGTACTTGTCAGGTTTGGTAATTTGCATTTTCTGTTCATCTGAGTATTGATGACAATCGACGAATTCAGCTTTCCGTTTTTCCAATTAACGGATATTTTTGACTAAGTTTTTGTTCTTTGAATAATAAAAAGGTCTCGATGTTTAGTCATATGGCCTACTGATACTACGGGTTTCAGAGTACCAGTAGTGATTGAAAGCTATCACTACGTTTGTTGTAACTTAGTTTTTGATCTCAATTTTCGTTCTTCTGGTTGCTTGTATTATTATGTTTAGAGTATTAACTTGAAGCTATGTGTTCTTAGAGTGTATTTTTCCAACAATGTAATTAATTTTGTCGATTTTAGTTAATGGGTTCATAGTTCTCTGTGATTTATGAAGATTAGTTACTCCAAAGAGTAGAAATTAAAAGTTTTTTTTTTGCCTTAATGTTACCCACGATAGCCGAAAATTTTATGTGATTTTTGAAGATTAGAGATTTTTAGTTCCACTCGAATAATACAATTTAATGTTTTTTTTTTATTCCATGATTTGTAGTTTTTGTCATTAATTAAATTTAGTTGGTTGATGTTAGCTTTAGTCTGTTAATGAAACTTGTATGAGTACTAACTCTCAATATCGATCTCATGCTTTATTGTTTACTGGTAATTTGTAATTAGCTAAATCCGATATTTACATAATTTGGTGATAATTCAGCCTATTTTGTGGTTATATTAGTTTTCCCACTACATACTACTAAATATTGATTTTTGTACTTATATATTTTTATTTCTGATCCTTACCAATTATATTATTTTTAATTTTAAATTTTTTTAAGATTGATTATTTTATGCTTTGTTAGAATCATATTTATTGCCGTAATAATTGTTATTATTTGTTAAATGTATGGTTTATTCTATTTATGTCTATTTTTGGCATAAGAACTCCTTTCAGTAATTAAGTGGTTTCCTGGTTATTTATATTCACAAATGTTGAGCTTTTTTGACAAAAATTTTTCCCAATTTCTCGTCAAAATTCTAATGATTGAAAAACAGAAAAATAATTTTGGCCATCGCACCTGCGAAATCTTTGATTATAAATAGGCTTTCACAAATTACTTTTATTTTTAAACTCAAATTTATTTATCGTGGTTTCTAATCAAATTCACACGTATGAACATTTTTTTTAAATGCAATGTATACGTGCTCTGACATTAGAAAAAATATTTCAAATTTTCCAAGTTTATATCAATAATGTTCATTCCCGATTTGAAAATTGAGTACCTAAGATTCTTCAACCTTCGAGAATCTCATGTAAGAATTTTTCCCATCTGATTTAAGTATCCATTTGCTTCGTTGCACTAAAATTTTAGATTTTTCCTATATCTTACACACATGGATAAATTTCAAATGAATCCATCATACTGCCACTATACATGTAGCGTATTAACTCCCTCCTGTAGAGCAAGAGTAGATACACTAAATTTTCTGTCTATAACCAACTAGTATCTATCTCAAGTAAGTCCTTTTACACTAAATTTTCTGTCTATAACCAACTAGTATCTTTCTCAAGTAAGTCCTTTTTATTATTTATAGCTATTGTCCACTATTTTAGACGCATCATTCAGAATCCTTTGTCGTATAAGTAGTTCAAGAAGCACATTTTAACATCTTTACTACCTCTCAAAATGTAGTTAAAATAATGCCTAAGATTGTGCAAAGTTTAGAGTGCAATCGGTTACAAATTGCCCTTATTTAGTTTGATTTTCTTGATATAATGGGCCTATATTTAAGTAGATTCACTGTAATTTCATGGTTACTACTAATGTATTTTTCACGTTCAAGTTTCTCCTCCATTCAATTCTTTCAATTCAGTTTTCCATAATTTAATTTAATCCTTTCAACTGTTGAGAGAGTAATTAGTATTTATAGAACGCCTACTGTATTAATTTTTACTATTTGAATATTATTTAATATTCACTCTAATAGTCCACTCTGCTCCCTCCATATTTTACCATATCTTGTGGTTAGCTTAAGTTGCTAATAACATTGGTGGCTGTTCCAAACATTCTTTTAGCTTGATGCGTTTTTTGAGCAGTCTTGTTCCTGTCAGTCATAGTCAACAATAAACTTTGTCCTACTTCCAAAATGAGTGCAAATGAAGCACTTTGGGGCTATTCAAAAAGAAGGAATGCATTTCAAAAAAATATTTCTTCCAAAATACAAATGATAGGAACATAACTCCATCGTTCATAGAAAGAGGAAAGTCCAAGATTTTCAACAGCCTGTGTAGAATTTCCAATCATCGCCGCTGTTTGTCTGCGGTGAAGTGACAGTAACACTAAAAGGACCTATCATTTTTTGTGGTGCAATTAGCAAAATTAGCATTCACAAAGTTAATATGGCTTCATGTGCGGACGATGTTTCACAACTCGTCGTACAGTTGGTTTAGGGGTTGTTGAATTTCTTTCTTGCTTATGATGTGTATTTCTGCGGAGCGGCTGAGGGGCCAAATGATCTTTCCTGAGGTGTAGCCATTTTACTACAACAGCGCCAATGCGGCAGTGATTCTACCCAAGTTTATGAAAATTTTAAACTTTCCTCTTTCTTTGAAGGTTAGAATTGTGCTTCTATTTTTTGTAGTTTGGAAGAAATAAGTAATTGAAAAGTGCCCATTCTTTTTGGAATATGTAGTTGAAATAGAAGATGGACAATAAAATACGTATTTTTTTTCGCTGTATGTCAAGAGTATAATCTAATTGAAAAGAAGTTATGGAATTTGTTGTCAATCCAAAATGAGGTCATGGTTAATCAAGGCTTGTAACAGATTTGAGAACAACAATTA
Source organism: Conomelus anceps (assembly GCA_948455865.1). NCBI lineage: Eukaryota > Metazoa > Arthropoda > Insecta > Hemiptera > Delphacidae > Conomelus > Conomelus anceps. The sequence goes on from OX418222.1 coordinate 22,533,561, forward strand.
ACAATAATTGAGTATCTATTATCAACAATTTTTAAAGTTTTCATTCGATGATTAATTTCTAAACAGTCGATTTATTGTTATAAACTACAATCCCGATAAAAGTGTCTTTCAAAATGAGATGAAATAAATGTGTGCCATCCTCAAAATAAGTTGATTTAAAGTGATATGTGTTTATAGTTTGTTGATAATATTAAGGAACGTTGATGAGTGATAACTGTATACCAATTGTTCTGTACCAATTTGAAGTTTTATGAATGTGCTCAAGGCATTTAATAAAAGTTTTTAGAATTGAAATTTTCAATTGTTTGCCATAACCTTATTTTTGCGTGAGAACTTTTATCTCATTTTTGAAATATCTTATTGGGTAGATTTTTTTTAGAATAAACTAGTTCCAAAACTCCATTGCAATTTATTGTTGTAAACTGGAATGGACTGTTAAATACTAGAAAAATCCCAAACTTAGAAGTATGCTACTACAAATACTCTGCAGGCTCACCTACAGCAGTAGTAGCATCTGAATAAAAGCCGAATTTTTTATAAACTTTCCAAAATTTACATTTATTTGTCAGTTAAGACTTAATCATAGGAATATCTAGGATAGCTGAATTGAAGTACTTCTGACCTCCTGATCAACACCTACTGCTCTGCCAATGTCTCATTTAATCAAAGCATTCTCCGAATTGAAATAAAAAATAAAAACCTTGAAGAAATGAATACTCTAATAAAATTATAATAAGGCAATGGTGAAAAATTAATGTGTTCAGTAGATTTCTCCACAAAAACGATATTGTTGTAGGATTGAGACAAAACAAATCTAGATACAATTACCACAGAGTTAAATCAATAAAAAATATTTACAATTGAAAACCTTGTAAAAAGAAGCCCCACTTTGGTCAATTTGTTAAACTTTCATTTCAAACACAATTCCAGACAAAATGTTCAGTTATTCTAATATGATCATATTTTTAAAACACGAACACAATCCTATTTCTACCCAAAGTGTCTTAAAAGTTTTGCCTTTTATAGTGCTGGAAAATTTTGCTGTCAAATGCATAGGACGCTGACTCATTATTTATTCAAATGTAAGTTTCCGTTAGAATTACGCTCACAATCATCATTAATTACACGACTTCATAGGCCTAACGAGAAGGGGGTTACTGGGGACGTACAATATAGATACTCCCCCCCTGATTGCATAGAAGAAATATAAAAAAAATTGTTAGAAACAATTTGAAAAAATAAAAATTAGAAAGATTATTTATTTGCTTTGAAGCTACATGAGTATTGTATAATATATACCGTATTATATCTATATTCTGAGAAAATTTTTTGAAGGGAGTAATATGTAAAGTGGTTGGCCCCCTCCCCCAACACCGTAAGTCGACTCTAGTTACGCCACTGGCTTTTTTAAAAATACAGACATGAAATTGACTTCGCGAATTGAATCAAGGGTTAGGTCTAATTCATCTCTGTGTTCCACAAAATGATGTTTCATCCTGCATGTATGTGTTAGTCGATATCAATTCAATGTTATATTGTGGGTTGTGGGCTACATTGAGTTTTGCTATTCTGCAACCTAAAAAGGAATATTCATTCATAGTGTTTCTGTTGCCAAAATACAAAGAAAAATAATAATTCTTTTTTGCCGAGTGTGCATCTCATATATATGTGCCCCCCTCCCCAACCTGCTGCGGAAAGTAAAAGGCTGAAAAGCCATTTCTATTGTGACACTTTTAATGGGGATGAGAAGCTTTTTTTTAGGTGGTTGCCCCTCTCCTCACATTTTTTTCAAGTTGTGTTCCTCCAAAACTCCTGAAGGGTTCGTTTCAGACAAGTATGTCTCATAAATTGTGTTGGATCTGAAAAACGTTTTCCGAATGTCATGATTGTGTCTAATTTTGCGATAATGATTATGAAGTACATAAAGTATATTCCTCAGCGCAAGCCCCCTTGTTCTTGGGCGTGAGGTCTACTGTTCACATAACTACTAGTTTTATATTTCAACTTATCTATGATTTTTGTCAGGCGATAAGTAAAATATGAAATACAAGTACATTTGATTTTATTAGAAAAAGAAAATACAATAGTACTATTGTTTCAGTTCTTACAGCAATTGCCAATAAATATGTATGCTTTTTACAAACATTCATTTGGGGCCATTTTTGTTGCTTCCAGTTTCTTGAGGCACAGACTATTCACAACTGTGGATAAATAAAAATAAATAAGAGAATAATTTATATCACAACTATTTTCCAAGATATAATAATTGTCTTATGTTTAGCAATTAATGAAGTTTCTAGCCTACTTATAACAACTAAAATCTCAAATTGCTATCAATGAACATCGTCTATGGGTAAAGTTGAAAACAGAAGTTCTTTAATAGCCTGCAGTTTTTTAAGTATATGTATTGAATGTTTGGTGGCTCTTATTGTCTAAATATAGGGGTCAACCTACTTCCAGGTTCATTATTGATTCGTTTTATTTTTTGCTATTTTCATTGGCCTCTTCTCATTTGAAACATTGCTATTGTCCAAACAATCTTCATAGCTGATGATAACACTGTAGAAATGTGTTTCATGTGCATACATTCCTGACAAAATCTTCATTTTGTTGCTTTGCAACGTATGTTGGACTGTTTGAAGCACGTTTATTATCATTGTATCTTGTAGAACCTGTAGTCTTTCTTGTGAAAGACTAGTGATACCAAATTTTCCTGATCAGATGTAAAATATTATATTATTATATTTCTTGACATCTATAGAAGTTCTTGAGATTCAGTTTTTAATTCAGCTTAAAACTAATAACAATTGAAGTAAATTTACGATAGCACTCATATTTTACGTAGTTGTCAATAAATATGTATGACTTTTGTAGCCTTGCAAGTAAGCTATGAATATAATAAATTACGTAAAAGAAATTAAGAGTAGCAGCATCGTCCACTTTTCAGTCTTGATCAACTCATTTCATTGTTCAATCATCTCCAACTGAATTCATTAGTCACTACACATTTTGTGGAAATCACGTTTCTAATATAGATAATTTTTCTGTTCCTGTATTGGTTGGCCACAAACTCCATGGTGTAGCTTTGTAACCAGTGATCTTGTTCGGCAGTTTTCGATTTCAAGGAAGCAGTCATTTGAATACGTCTTGCCATCAGTTCCGCAGATTGGGTCATAGATTGTTGGGCAAATCCTTTGGCATCCCTTGAACTGGAAACCTTGTAAGCAGCGTTTCATTGGCACTACGAAAACGTGTTTCCTGCAACAATTACCGGTAAATTACATTATTGATATAATTAAACTAAACTGATATTGATTTTCAAGTGAAAATAATCACTCAAATGTTGTGACCATAAGCAGTGTCTGAGGATGATTATACAATAGAGCAAACTGACAGTCACAACATAATGTTGGAGTTTGTTTCCACTTGAAGGTCTAGCCACTTAATTGAGTGATTTTTAAACATTAAGATTCTAGAACGGTTATCAGAAATTCCTGATAATCTCTATAATATTGCTGTAATGTAGCAATATTAATATATATATTGAAACAAATATTTTATTGAGAATGCTACCTTCTTACACTCAGCGTTGCGTTCTCAATAAAACACCATAATTACAAATTTCAGTAGTGGTGTTAGTATTGATATTAATCAATATTAGATATAAGAAATTACAAATACAGTCAACTCCCGATTATCCGGGATTGGATAAAGCTGATTGGCCGCACTGCCGCATCAGTCTGGCATGTCTTGCTGTTTTTTTTAAATTTAAGAACACTTTTTTCAAATTAAAATAGCAGTTGAATATTTACATAATGCATATGAACTGCTTGAACAAGATAATAATAATACTAAAAATATGATCACTGTTGTCTAGTTAGTATCATTCCTGGCTGTAAGCTCTAGTATTGAAGCTCGACTTTGGAAGCACCCTTAGTCGCTAACCCAAGAAAATTGGAAAGAAAAATTCCAAGTCTTTGTTAAGCTTAATCGTTGAATAATAACATTTAGTCAAGAAAAATTATACTCACCCGCAATTGTCGCGTTTCATCTCACACTGATTCCTGTAGAAATTGTTGTCGGATCCACAAACAAATTCCCTCGTGTCTTCACATTCCTGGTTGCAAGCTGCTGTTGTAGGGCAGTGATGAAGGGGAACAGGCACTACCCATTGGCCACATGTCTTCTGTTTTAGCTCACAATATGATCTGAAACAGCATTGATAACTTTGACGAAATTTCTACACATAAACAAGATCTTACATTCAATGTATCATTTTTTTGGAAAAGGTGCTTCAGACCTCAACCCCAATCGTTTAGTTGCATCAGTACTTGAATGTGCAGGCCTAACAGCGGCAATTCCATCACGTGATTACAAATGAAATTCCGAATTTTGAAGGGAATGAATTATGAAACGCAGATACTAAAGTTGCTGGCCATTTATATGAGAAAGCGAATTAAAATGTGATTACAAAAGAATTATCTAGTTTTGAAGTACATTTATTACAAAATGGAAATGCTGTGAAGGATATTCAAACATTCGTATGAAGACGCTCTTACTAATAACTTACAGATTAAATTAAAACAGTTGATACAAAAATAAACCTTAGTTTTATTTAGCACAAGAGTTTGTCACGGGAATCGCAAAAAGTATACAATGTACTCAAGTATTGAGTACAATGTACTCTACAAGTTATTATGGTACTCTTACTCTGCCGCGGCAAGTACAGTTTAGTGAGCAATGTGGCAATGCAGTACTTACGAGTGGTGTCTGTCACTGACTCTTCCGGATCTGAAGAGTTTCGGAATTCCGGATCCGGAATTTATATTTCATTTAAATTAACAATTGCTTTGATAGAAATATCCAGGAAAAAATTATTTTAAAATGCTCAAAAAATCAGTATAAAAATGATAAATATAAAAATTCCGGGGATGGCCCCGCACCCCTCTATTGACTGAGCGGTGGGGGGAGGGATTCCATACCCGCACACCCCGTGGTATCACTCCTCGAAGTTCAATCCTGGCTACGCCACTGCTCCAAGGTACACAATTTTTTATTTTACTTGAACAATATGCTTTAAAACAACCTAGTAGGCCTTCCTGTTATGGAAATAATTCAATTATTACTTTGCCTTGAATATTTGTATCAACTTATGCTTATTTTTCATTCACAGTAGGCTGCATTCATAAACAGAAATTTTCTAACCAAAGTTTTCTTTAGCATATGTCATAGTTGTGCATCTCTTTTTATTTTAATTGTCCTCGAATCTTGGGCTGAAAGTTTTTCAAATTTTCCTCAGGGCTTGGAACTTGGTTTCTAACTCCTATTATCTTAATAATGTAAGGATTTTTTTGCTTACCGGTACACATTTCCATCTGAGCCACAAACTGGTTGCATTTCCTCTTGATTGCAAGATTCCGGACAAGTGTCAGGATCAGTAAGTGAAGCACATTTGCCCAAATGGGCCAATTGCACGTTCTTCAAACAGGTAGCAATCTGCAGCTCACACATTGAGTTGTAATTTCTTGCGTCTGAGCCACAGACTGGGTCGTAAAGGTTCGTATCGCATTTTATCTTGACACATTTATCCAGCTTCGATTGGCAGTTTGACATGTCCACTGCGAACACTGATCGTTTCGAGTGTATCCTGTTAAAAGTGAAACTTACATTTGAACAAAGTAGTAAAAAGATCATTCAAATAATCTATTTGTAATCTACCATTGCGATTATATTGTTGGTAATCAATACACGATTATAATAAAAGCCGAGGAGATTATCACTTGGTGAGTCTCAATAGTAGCTTATTCGAACAAAACCCTACTTATATTGGTAGAAAACTCTACTACAAGCTACCGCAGTTTTCAAAGTCTTGAAAATATGGAAATATAAAAAAAAATTGAAAAAATACTCTGTTGATAAAGCTTTTTATAGTGTACAACAGTCGAGTTTTTTTTGGAAAATTATTACAAAGAAACTATACTTCCAGTTGAAAAAAAATGTCATTCTAATGCCTAAGTGTTTCAGTTATGAAAATACAAAAGTTAAAAATAACTTGTTCGGGTGGTCATTTGCCCACATAGCCATCAACCGGAAAAATACAACTTAAACTCCTATATTTCACAAAAATTGATGAAAAAATGGCTTTCACAGCACGACAAAATTTCAGTATTCAAATTCAAGAAGCTTCGATAAATATATGACCAAATCCCTGCGCACAGTCTTAAAATGAAACCATACAAAAGATTAGTGTAATCTTTTTATTCTTTTTTATTCTAATAATATTCTTCATACCGAAGAATAAAATTATTTTTTCAATCCGAAAACAGAAATTCTTGAATACCTTCACTCGTTCATGAATTACGAACAATATGAATTGTTCTATACTAATATGAATTAATTCATTCTACTCATACTAATTTATACTGTCTGTTGGGGTAAAACAAAAACTAATCTGTGACCTCTACGAATCACTTCCACAACTCCGATGATTAAGCTAATTATAATTAGGCAAGAGGTATGCTTATTCAAATATATTTGAAGGGATGTGGTGGGGAAGGCTAAAGCCCTTACATTGAGCTATTATAATATTATATATTATTGAACTGTTGAGTAAAAAATTGATTGAGTAGATTATGACGAGTAGGCTAAGTAGAGTATTTACATCTGACAGCAATGTAAGTGATGAATGTACACATTGTAATTGGCTAGGCAAATTTTATTTCTAGTTGTTTTATAAATTTATTTTTTACTCTGTAATGAATGAAATATATTCGCTCACCCGCAGTTCAGCATCAGCATATCACATTCATTTCTGTAAAGGTTACCATCAGATCCGCAGACAAGTCTTGGCTTCTCACGATCACAGGATGTGGGGCATATTCCATTCTGTGCACCTGATGGATTACGCTCTTGGCTCATACAGAATGCCATGGGAACTTCGAATACATGTTTTCTGTGAAAGAATAAGCGTAACTTTTAGTTTATCATTTCAAGAATGATGAAAGATCCATAGATGGAACTCTTACTTTAGATTTGGATGTTACACTTGACAGTACAGTAAAAAAAAGTTACGGGTTCTATCACTAAAATAATACTAGTAATTTCCAGAGGTTTCTCAATGTTTCTATCTACGCAGAAAACATGATCTAGATCTAGAAGATTCTCTATTATGCGCGAATGTCCTAGAGACGCATTTGTCAAATAGGAGTGAGAAAGACATTTGAGTGAAACAGCAAGAGTTAATTTACAACCTGTTTGCACTACGTGTTATCAATGAAACCGGAATCTCAAATGATACAATGAATAATGTTTCCTTCTTTCTTGCATTCCTAACAATACAGTAGCGCCTCGATTAACCGAGTTAATGTGGGCCAAGGGTAGCTCGGGTAGTCAAAAACATGGATAACTTGGGCTCTTCCGCTGTTGAATGGGGAAATGGATGCGAAAAAAGCCTTTAGTCACCTCTGGTGGCGAAGTCGCACTGAGCTATGTACTCGTATAAGACAATCTTTAATTCGTTTTTAATATTTTATCGCCCTGCAATGTGTGTAAGATAACCTCAAATATGTTACTATATAAATTGTTAAAATATTTTGATAATTAGAGAAGCACTGTAATTGGTGCTCTGTTGTTTACATTAAAACAAATACTGCATCTCGGTTGCGCACCAGTAGCTCGGTTAATCCTAAACTAGGTTAATCGGGCCTCCACTGTAATACACTTTTTTCGTGCTGATGATGCCTACACGAGTCTGAGACTTGTGCGTGAGTAGGCCCAGTGAGTGAATGAATGTATAATGAGTGAATAACGAAGAATGATAAACGTGTTTTTAGGTGGGCTTCGAACCAACAGGTTAGTGATAATGAAGCTGATAACGTCATGTTCTTTTTGCCGGTCACCCTTCCACGCAAAGCCCCAAGCGCTCGTGACTGAACATGTCGATCGCTCTAACTCGCTCTAACAGAAGATACATCTTTGTGGAGAAATTGATTTTTTTACAAGCTGTAGCTACCAAATTCACAGGAATTTATATGAAACACAGTGGTTCACTTATTTATGCTAAAAAATAAATTTGGTGTAAGCCAGTTAGTATTATTAGTGGTATGTCTGTAGAAATGATTATTGAGGTTTCAGCTGTTTTTTAAGAGAGCAGAATACTATTATCTTGTCACTGTATAGGGCAAATACAGATAATTCTAGTGGTGGCTTTGCTCTTTTCTTAGGCCCTTAGCCACTGCAGTTCCCGTCGCGTCGCCGAGGCAAGCAATCGCCTGGGCAAGAGACTGCAGTGGCCAATGCAAGCCACAGCATCGCTCTGAATTCAAAATGTCATCAATTTAATAGAAACTGCAACATGTCTCCCTAAATAACTTGCCGGTGATCTACAACAACTGTAATTTATAATCTGAAACTTATCACATACTGTAACATTAGCCTATAAACAAACTCAACCTCCAAATGATGACAAGCTAGTACAGAACTGTCATGGCCGACTATAAAAAGTCACTGTGACGCTCGTTGGCGACGGCAGTGACATGGCGACAGTCGCACGGGTTTGCCACTAGAAGCGAGGGTAGGCGACTCGAGTAGCCTGTGGCCGCGTCTAAAGGGGGCATATGGCCAAAGCTGTGGCTCAGTATAATAAGTTCCATGTACATTGCATGTATCGCTTCAAGTGGTTTGTCTGAGCATCTGTGGCGTCGCGCGCGACGGCGACTGAAATGGCTCTGTATAATAAGGCTCTAAGGGAGATTAACTAATGTTCTTGAATATTCATGTAAATACAATTCTAGCATAGTTTCATGTGGAGATTTTAAAACAAGATGTGCAATGGTCACTTATTTGAAGAATTATCTTTTATCTTTTGGTTTAAGAGCGTGTTTCAATGATACAAAGGCCTGATAATGTTAATAGTGATAGTTGCATTGATAATATTTTTACCAATATAAAAGCACATCTCTCTTGAAATGCAGAGAAACCTTGAGTCTCTGACCACTAGTCTCTTCATTTTGTGGTGCAATGTATGGACACAGGAAACGATAAGAAAAAATAAACTTAAGCGAAGGTTAAATGGTTTATGCGTAGCATGACAGAGGAAAATATCATTGCTTACAAGGGTATACTGAGTAATACAGACTGGCATCTATTAAAAATTACAGACAGATCTATATTAACCAATTCACAGAATCTTAGGTAGATTACTTTTAAAAAGTTTTTGAAACTGTGGTGAATGCAGTGCTATGAACTAAACAAGGTTCTTAGGCCAAGCAGATGAGGAAATGACATTACCAAAACAGAATAGAGTGTATAGTCCGGAATTCACAAGAAAGAACATATAAAGACACATAAAAGGACTGTGTGTGACTTGTTATATGACATATACTTGAGTGCAGGCATACATTTTGTGAAAGAATTGCATAATAAATATAAGAAAAGTTTAGAGCTTCACTTAACGAGACTCTAAGAAGAATGACAACTTTATAGAATCTGCTAGAAATAAGGTCAAAGCCATATGGACTGTCAACAATAAAGAATGAAACAGTAAAAGGCAAGACAAGGGCATTGACAGTAAATTAAATCCATCTCAGTTTAAACGTTTTTTTTATAAGATTGAAATAGACGCTTGAGAAAATTAAAAGCAAGGAGAAAATAAATGAAAAAATTGTGACAAAAAACAACCATAATAAGAGAACAGATAGCCAAGAAACATGTATTATGTTTTGCTCAGAATGTTCCTTGTTTCTTTTGTGAAGAAATGGCTTGAGGGCAAGCCATACGTCAGAATGGCCGAATGTGGGATATATTATTTTTTTAGCATATGACTCACCAGCATTGGGGCTGACATGATTAGTAGTTAGGTCTTAGTCTTGTGCAGAAACTCAATGTGTTGAGACATAAAAGGAATTCATTGGAAAAATGGGTATTAATTTAAATTAATACATAATTAATTAATTCAAATTAATAAATAATTAATTAATTTAAATTTTATAATTCATGTATAAGAATTACAACATTATATTATTTACTGACAGGCTGCCCGCTTTAATTGAATCGGGATATCTGGAACCTAACATAACTTTTTTACAAATTTAATGTAATATTCTCTTTTTCCTTATCCTTGCCCATCTTATTTTTTCTTCTCCTCCTGCTCCTTTTCCTTCTCTTCCTCCTCCTCTTTCTCCTCCTCCTCCTCCTCCTCCTCCTCCTCCTCCTCCTTCTTCTTCTCTCCCTCCTCCTCTTTCTCCTCCACCTCCTCCTTTTCCTTCTCTTTCTCCTCCTCCTCTTTGTCCTCCACCTCCCTCTCCACTCCTTCTTTTTCTTCTTCATCTCGTCCTCCAATCACTTATTCTACAGTGCTAGAGTTTCGTCGACTGAGAACAGTATGAAGACGTTTATTTTATAGATATAAAGGCTGTGTGCACAGGGGTTTTTGGTCATAATTATTTTACAAAGTTTCTTGTACTGGATGTTATTAAGGTATTGAAATTTTGTTGAAGTGAGGAAAAATGTTTCCCACCGAATATTTTATGAAAAGTGAAAGTTGAAATTTCTCGGTTTTGAGGGCAATTGATCTCAGCATAAGTGAACAAAGTGACATAATTTTTATTTTAATAGAACAATTAATTTGTCAAAAATAAATTGTTTTAAATCTCAAAAAATTCAGTTTTCAAAACAAAATTGAAGAATCTCATTGATTGATATACAAAATATGTCATTTTGTTCCCTAAGGTGTCTCAGTTATAAAACGCTAACACAAGTTCAAAATAACTTGTAGGTGAGATCAGTTGCCCCCAAAAACCATAAAGTTTCAACTTTGAACCCCTATATTTTACAAAATAATTGATGGAAAATGGTTTCTCACGGCAATTGACAACACTTCAATACGTTAATAATATGCAATAAAGGAAACTTGGAAAAATAATTATGACCGAAAACCCTGCGCACAGCCTTAAAGAAATGTGCCCATATGGGCAAACTGTGGCCTGTATGTAGACTTGATTTAAGACTGACTTTTCTGTGAAAATGATTAAACACTCACTTTTTTTGCATCTAATTCATTTCAGTGTTTTACAAGGAGTAACCCTGCCTTATATCACTAAGCTATTTGCGCCGGGATGTATCTATGTTCAATAATACAGTTTAGGTGGAGTTGATTCCTTACTCTAAATAATGAAATTATCGACTATATTAATCATTTACTGATTAATACTATAATACCGACTATACTGATCATTTTTAAATTTAATTGGAAAATGGATTCTTTTAATAAAATACGAAACCGCTATCACTTACCCGCAATTCTTCGCTTTCATACGACAGGCATTGGAATAGATGTTTCCATCAGATCCACAGGTCGGTTTTGAGGCCCTCACGCACGATTCTCTGCAGTGCCTTGTTGTTTGGCAGTGTTTTTTTGATGTTCTCACCACTCCCTGACTACAAAACGAGATATTTAATTATTTTTACGTCTGTTTATTTTCTCTTCTACATTGTAAAATCTAAATAAAATATAAATACAAGTTCTGCTTTGATGTGGACGTAGCACTCGTGACTCACAATGAATTCATGAAAATAATTAATGAGTGAACTGATTCAAATTTTAGTTTAATTAATTATTGGAAGATTAAACTATTACTGCCGTAGCTATTGATGTAGAATTACCAATTACTCATGACTAACAATGATAGAACTCAAGAAAATCTTCAATTAATTGAACTTGACTACTTTCAATTCATTTATATTTCAGTTGGATTGATTATTGAAAGACAAAAATTATTCTTGCTGTAACAATATTGACAAATCGGCTATTGCTGCATTGTCAATAAACTTTTTTTGTAAAGTTCTTGATAAAAATTAATATTATAGAATAATAATAATAATAATAATAACAAAAACAAAAACAATAATAAAAAAAATTATAATAGTAGTAGTAGTAGTAGTAACAATAACAACGTAAATAACGATAAAAATAATAATAATAAAGAATAATTCTCGATTCTTTATAATATGAATTATGTCCAAACCGACCTTGAGGTTCCCTCCTCTCAAGGGTCACTTGAAACGCCCTTCATCTGAATGCTTTTCAAGTCTCAATTGAGTATATAAAACCTCAAGATCGGTTCTTCATAAATACGTGACTTATATTCAACTTGGTATTAGGACTGTAAAACTGCCTAGACAATAAATTTTAAACATCGAATTTAGGAAAATATCAGAATTATTAATGCTTTCAATGAAGAAGAGAAGATCTCTCTCGAAGTTAGATGAGTATTTGTGATGCAATATAGTGATGAAGTTGTTTACAGTGGTAAACTACTAATAGGTGGATTGATCATAATAATTATTAATAAATACTGTTAGTGGTTTTCTGAACCTTCGTATGTTAATTACTGGTACCGTATATAGCCTCTCCTCTAAAGAAATATTTCTAATAATGTATTTGAATCATAATTATTCAAGTATCAAGATTGAGACTATTGAAATTGTTACTCTATTGTAAGATATTTAACAGATACGCTTTTATTGAGATATTTTCAAAATGAAATTACCACAAAGAATGTTCAAAGTTCATCTAAAACTCCTAACCTTTCAGTAAGGGCCAAAATAATTGCTCCAATAACTTTAGGCTATAAATAAAGGCTAATAACACTATCTACACTTTCTATCACTATCTAACACTATCTATCACTTTCACTATCTAACACTTCCCACTATCTATGTATAGGATGTTTTGGAGAAATCCTCCTCCTCCTCTAAACTTTGACTTGTTCCTTATTTGAGAGGCAAATTTTAGAGAAATTGTACATTTTTCTGAAAACTGATATATTGAATTGAACTGCAAAAAAATCTGACATACTACACTAACTAATTCTCTAATCAATGTAAAGAAAAAAGTTCATGTACAAGTACAGATCTGGAAAGCCTATTAAATAAAGAAATAGAACAGTTATGGCTACAAAAATGAAGATGTCTAAAGTTACAGCTATATTCCTATAAATTTACTCAATCAAAAACCTTCAGGGTCTTCATTTAGGAGGTGAATCGGATAGGTGTTTGGCAGTGTTCTTTTTGTCCTTACCACTCCCTGACTACAAATATTCAAGAGCAGAGCCGAAAAATTTGATAAAACATGTTACTGTCATATTTATTGTGATACTTCACAAAATTCACAAAAATAGCGGCTCAAAGCAGGGGCTTTCAAGTTTCAAGTAAATGAACTTGGTTATTATTTGTAGATTAAACAATATTATTTTCCAACAAAACTTGAAGAGACTGCGATTTTAAAAAAAAAACCCAATAGCCGAAAACACAGCCAAAATTCTTACAATCGGGTTTTATTGGTCGAAATACACTCATTTTGCACGGTTGCTTTTAACTTGTTATTCTTGTGTGTTTATTAACTCTAGGATCATTTTGGACCATAATGTGATTCAAAATAATTTCATTTTCAAAACTGAAATCTTTACACGTTTTGTTAAAAGAAGCTTTGGTTTATTGACAATTAGGTCGAGATAATCCACTTCAAACTTGAAAGTACAGTATTCCATTCCCTGGTCTCATAAGCTTGCCAGAAATCAAGTATGAATTCTATGAAACATTATTCAACAAGTATGTTGTGCCCACAATGCTCACAATGGTGTCCATCCAAAGCTGAATTTTATTTAATTTATTTTGTTCATTTATTTATAAATAAATAAATTTCGGAAAATAAAATTTTCCTGTTATGTTGTCCATTAATATTTCCTATTGAAATCGCTCAATTTTAATCTTATCTTGTCAGAGGACCAGCAGTGCAGTTTACATTTACATGATCACATTTGAATTTGTACTTCAAGAGCAATCGCTTTGCAAATTTGAATTATCGTTCTATAAAATCTCATTAGTTTCTGAGTTATCATGAGAAGACAATGAAAAGTACAACATTCAATGTGATAAAGGGCCAGTTCAATTTTCCTCATCACTTGTCCAGCATGGAAAGATACAAACGATTTGGCTCTATTTTTCCATGTTGGCTGTTGCTTATGAATCTGTTATCATAGTCTTCACGTGTTAAGTAATTATTATTGTATTGAAAATATATGCTTGACATTTCCATTAACCGTACGATTGAATAGAATATTTCACATTTGTCTCTTTTAATCTACCTATATCAATTTCTGACTAAAGACGCACTGCATGGTGAATATTGAACGGACAGTTCATCCCAACTTCCCATTTCATGGGCTTTCTTTGGTTGTAGAATGAATAAGAAGAGTTTGAAGTTTGAAGTAGTATAAGTGATTCGCTTGCAGTAATTTCAATGAGTTGGTTAAATTTTTATGCTAGATTATTGCTTCTTATTTATCATCAAAACTGTTTAAATGTTATACCTAGTATTAATTAATCAACTTGATAATTACATAGATTATTATCGATTTCGTCTACCATACAACTGTTTTGTATCCAAGATGGAATGAAACCGTCCATAAAAGTCTGATGAGGGGTTAAAATATTTAAACATTATGGAACATTTTTCATGAATATTGTTGATTTCAATTTTCTGCAGTATTTAGGATAGGCATCCAATGGAATAACTGGCATAGAAAGAGCTGTAAAATTTTTTCTGAAATGGCATATTAATTTATTCATTTGTATCAGTGATAGGAATGATGTGAATCAATGATGAATAGCACTGGACTTTGTTACATATCACAGACGCATGTACCGGTATCATAAAAAACGGGATACTAAAGAGTTTCAGCAGTCACACTGTCAAACTATCCTTTATACTCACAATTATTAGTGATTTTTATTGATATTGAGAATATATTCTGAAAACTGGCATTGTTTTTTTAGAAATGTGAAATGTGATTGAAACAATTAAATATCGATTGTTATTCATTATTTTATCCTTTCCTATAACCTAAGAAAAGGTCCTCATCCCTATAAAATACGCAATTAAAGCTTTTTTTCAGTCTCGGTTAAGAATTTTGGGGGATACACCCTCAAATCCTTCCCTAGATTCGCTCGATTCATCCTGTAGGATACAGTTTGCATAGTTGCATAGTATGATATTTTGTAAAAACCAAAAATATCTCAATAAATAATAATTTTGTAAATATACTGATTAATTTCGGTTGCAAATCTCTATCACATTGAAAGCATATGAAGAAGAGGAAGCCAGTATCCGAGCTGATAATATATATTTTTTTTAAATGTTGGAAGATGTTTGCAAAAAAATGATTGATTAGGGGCGTATTCTTTTGACTAGCTAGGCTAGCTGTGTCCCAAGCAATATTAGATTTTAATTCATAATTTTTTAAAATGTTGAATACTTTCCAATAATTTTTCTTAAAAGTATTAAAATTTGTAAAAACTGCATTAAACTGAACAGTCATTTTCATAATAAAATCCGTTTTGGATATTGCAACATAATTATTATTATACTATTGTTTTGGATATTGATCTTGCATAGCGAAGCTCTGAGTAATTTTATTCAAGTGCGTTGGATGAAGTTGTTGGGTTCTGGGGAAAGCCATAATATGCATTGAGTTGACCCCCCAGTAGCTATTTTGATAGAGCAAGACTGAAACTTAAGAAAGGAATGCTCAGTAAATCTAAGACACACATCGAGTAAGGTCCCTGGAAGATACATTATTGCTTAGTGCTTATCTTCCAAACAAATGAACCGAACGTTATCGATGATCTATCAATTCATTCTGTGATCTTATCGAATTCGGAATGTCTCTATAGAAACTGTACTTGTTGTGAAATACATAGTAATAATAATTGTTTATGTTTTCCATGACGAAATACTTGATGAACAATCTAATATCAAAACTGACACTGTATTTCTATTCAAATATTATTTCCACTCACTTATACTGGAGATGATGGAGGGATGCATTTCACTTCTGAAAAGAATCTTCGTCAGGTGAATCAGAGTCAGGCTGACGAAGATTCTTTTCAGAAGTGAAAGGCATCCCTCCAGCATCTCCAGTATAAGTGAGTGAAAATAATATTTTAATAGAAATACAGGGTCAGTTTTGATATTAAATAATAATTTGTTGATAACTTATTAATTTATTCAAATGTAGGTTAGTTGTTACAAATATACTGTAATAATGATAATAATAATAATGTGTGACCTGGCTGGCTCAGGTCTGGTATCAGAGTTATCAGGTCACACCTGAATAAGTTCGGGGCCTCTGACGTGACTTAACGACTGGTTTTAGGCAGCCGGGACCGACAGGCTTAACGTGTCCTCCGAAATAATAATACTGTATTATTGCATATTGTGAATGATAACCTTGTTACAATTAAAATTTTACAATAAATCGATCATTTTATCGAGGAATTGAAATGAAAGTTGTGGAGGGGTAACAAAAAATATTATTGACAAGAGCTAGTCCACTTAATTTTTTGAGAATATGCCCCAGTGATTGATATTCATTACTTACCCACAAGTCAGAAGTTTCATCTGGCAAGTATTTTTGTATACATTTCCATCTGAGCCACAAATAGGTCCATCAGTTGGAGCGTGATCGCAGTTAACTGGACAGTTCTCTCTATGGGCTGAGATGTTGTTACACGATCCGAGATGAGACAGTCTTATGCCCACTCTGCAAAATGAACCAAGCTGCAATGAGCGAATACATATCATTTTGTTGTGTACATAGAATAAATAGAACGATCGATTTTGATTACAAAAATGAATTGATAAGACCAAAATCAATCCAGTTGATCATTAAAATAAGTTTAGTTCTAACTAAATGAATACACTGCGAATTAGATTTGGATAACATGGAGATAACTTATGAATGAGGAGAATAGTTCTGTTCTCTGCTGTATCTCTACAGTATCTCTACACGTTGTTCTCTGCTGTAAAATCACTTCCCGGTGGTTCGGAACCCACCTAAAACTGTAGGTCCAACTCATCAATCACCATAATCCAACTCATTACCCACGCACAGGTCTCAGACGTATGTGGGCTTCATCCTTGAAAAAAAAGTTTGAGAAAACTTATTTATGATAAAAACAAACATAATAAATTAATTCCGAAAGACTGCCAATATTGCTATATAAAATCTATTAAACTTTTGTATGTGATTTAAAGAAGCAAATAAAGATTTTTCACTGTACGGTTCCTTCTTCATAATAAATAAATTCAATAAAAATAAATATGATGAACAACTCATCATCCTTCCCTTATTTTTTCTGTTGGAAGTTCTTCTATGTCTTGTAATTCTAACTTGAATTGGATTGAACTATATGATTTTAGACGCGGTAATTATCTGATGCTTTACAATCAGCTCAAGAACTGTCCTTGGGATCGTGTGTATGCATCATACAATGTGAATGATGCGGTTGAGGTTTTCTACTCCTTGATTTATGAATGTTTTGATAATTGTGTTACTAAGATGAGAATGAAAACTGGAAGCACAAAGAACCCACCATGGTTCACTTCTGAAATTTTGAAATTACTTAGGAAGAAGAATAGATGTGCTAAGAAGAAATCGTTCTCAGTTTATCATAATGAGTTATTTAAAACTTTAAGGACTCGGGTCAAACATTTGATAGCTGATGAGTATAAAAATTATATAGCAGGGATTAAGGTAGGTATTAAGAACAATTCGAAGAGTTTCTGGGGATATATCAATTCTAGGAGGACTAATAGTTCAATTCAGGGCGGCATGCGATGGGGTGATCAAGCCTTTGTATCAAATGATTTGCCTAATGGTTTTGCTAGATATTTTGCATCAGTATTTTCTGATGACAATAATTTGAATAATCTACAAATTAACTTAGATAATGGTATGCAGGTTCCTTCCTTATCCATTGACTCTGTTAGCTCATTCAGGATACTTTCTGCAATTGATGGTTTGAAGGCTGGTGCAAGTTGTGGTCCCGATAATGTTCCTCCTTGTATAGTAAAGGCATGTACTGATATTTTTGTCAATCCATTGAAATTTATAATTGATTTATCCTTGAAAACTTCAGTGTTCCCATCTAAATGGAAAATTGGTAACGTAATACCAAATTTTCAAATCAGGTAGTAGGGATGATATATCTAACTTCCGCCCAGTTACAATATTGTCTCAGTTTGCTAAGGTCTATGAAAGGGTACTTTATAAGGAGAAAAAAAGTTGATAATAATAATAGGAGATAAGGAGAAAAAAGTTGATAATAATAATAATAATAATAATAATAATAATAATAATAATAATAATAATAATAATGATAATGATAATGATAATGATGATAATGATAATGATGATAATAATAATAATAATAATAATAATAATAATAATAATAAATAATAATAATAATTTAAATATGTCCCAAGCAGTAAAAATGGTGAAAAATTATGTATCTTGCTGTAGAAAAATGAGTGTTATAGAGTAGGCTATAGAGTATAGACTACTGTGCTCAACTGTTTTTTATACCTTATTTTCCCAAAGAAGACTATAATTATACTATTTCAAACTGACTTTAAATCTCAAGCCTTCTTATAGTCAACTATAACTAATCCATAGATTGTGATATGTAGTCCTTTAAAATAAATACAATTCACTGAATCAAGCTTCAAATTGAGAAGCCTACTCTATTCTCCACTTTCTTCTATCATTGGTAGAAAGTTTTCATGATGCAAAAATTAGAAACAGGAGAATAGAAAAATACGAACATTTCAATTATATGCAGGAGTTGGCAGTAGCATAGCGAGGATTTTTAAATCGAGATTTTGGTGCCCTTCTGGGAGTCCTCGCCCGGGAATATGTTGATAAATAGTCCCTCTAAAATCGTATGGTAGACTAATTCCTAGAAAAGCTTAAATCCATTCATTTTAGTCCACAATATTGGGAAATTTTGGGATTTTCTATGCTGGGAACTTGATTTGAGGCTCAAAAACAGTAATTTTATACGAGTCTTTATTGAATTAAATTTATAAATTGGGTAAAGTGAAAACTAAAATTTAATAAACCATTTACGTCCTTGAATCGTTTGCTTAAGAACTGAATCGAACTTAAACCCACTTTTTGTATATGTATTCGTATTGTTAGTTCATTAATTAGTTGTGAACAAATTTTAGTGTATGAAATATAAAAAACACTACTTTTATGGCGAATTACTGCCCCGGCCCACCCAGAGACCTTTTGTGGCCCGGGGCAGAGTTTTGGCTGGAGGCTCCCTTACCCCTTCACCCTAAATACCAATTTTCAATCAGTGACACGGTTCTCCAACTAGCATTAATTAAATGTCTTCCCGTTATGCCTAGTTGCCTTCTGTACTCAAAGGATCTGTGTAACTAATTTGATTTGTCTTTTCAATTTAAAGATAAAATTCAAGTGTAGACCAACTGAAAATTATTCAATGAAAAGGTTGTGGAAGCTTGGGGAAAGGGTACTGACTTCTGAGTGGCACCAGAGAGAGAGCTTTAAAAAATACAATAGACTTTTCTTTTATTTTTTGTGTAATCTCTTGAATTCGCATCAAATTAACCACTGATACTGGAATATGTAAAAAAATATGAAAATTATTATGCCTTTGATTAGAACTTGATTCAACTTGCAACTAGAGAATGTTCAAAAAATTAATCAACATTTCTAATTTTGAATCGATAACACATCCAATTCCAAATTCTAACTTTGAATAATTTTGTAATTACATATGGATGGTGACGGAATAATACATAATTGGGGGGTCTGAGGGTTCTTCCCCGGAGAATAAATTGTTTCCTAGATCATGAAAGTGCAACTCTAAGCTTCTTTGTGGTTATCAACCTCTTCCCTCATACTATTTGTTGATTGATCTATGACATGACAAATTTTACAATCACAATCATTCCTATGGGGTGTTGGGGCTCCTTGATAATTAAGAAAATAAGATCAAATCTGAACAGGGACTAAAATGAGCAAATGCTCAAATGAAGCCCGCCTGCAAAAAATATTAAGAGACCTTTTCTCCTTTCAAGCCTACTGTGTCAACTTCATTCAAGTTGCCTGGGGGCCCTTCAAACCTATGTTTGAGTACTTCTAAAATACTAGAACTCATCAGCATCGTGAGGCCCTTGAAGGCCTCAAGCCGAGGCAGTTAGAAGACCCTGGTGTATAAACGTTGAAATATTCAGTTTTGTAAAAATATGTCATAAGTATTTTGTCAAAAAAGCCAGAGATAGTAAAATGTCTAGAGAAGTTTTTGTTTGCGTTCTTTATTCATCATTGTTGTGACGCTGTGAAAGAGTCAGATTTATAAGCTTTGGGCCATTGTATTCTTCTATATTGCAACTTTATAATTCAGTTAATTCTAGCAACACATTTTATGTAAGCCTTCCGTCAATTTTACTGGCATATGTGAAACCGCTATTAATTTTATTAGCATAACGTCCGATATCTGTTGTCCAAACCACTTTAATTATCAATAAACGAGAGACGAGAGACTATAGTTACTATTATAACAGTTTTAATAAGCAGTTTATTGAGATTTAAAATGATGTGACAGTCGAATCTATAGTGTCTCGTGTTAATAATGAAAGTGGTTTTGATCAGTCTTATCCATTAAACTCGGTTCATTTTATTAGCATATGTTAAACATATGTTAATTTCACTGTAATTTTTTATGCATATGTAAGCTTACCTGCATATTTCTACTTGCAGCATGCATCGATTGAGATAGGTTCTTCCATCTGTTCCACACACTGGGTCTCTTTCTTTCCCGCAGCGGTGTTCACACGTGGCTCCCTCAGATCGCATGCAAGAATTTTGATTTTCAGCTAACTTTAAACCTGCAAGGCAAGAGCAGATTTATCTTTAAAAATTATGAATGATGCTATAATAACGGATGTTTAAAAAAGCACACGACCCCGTAATTTGATTGGACCTTAAGTTTTATTATTCAATCTTGTATTATCATTATCAAGTGATGACAAAAAGCTGCGTTCTAGCTTATACAACCTACCATAGTACCATGGTCTTATACTTTCCAATGGCGGCTTGCTTGCCAAAATCAGGGTGAAAAACGTTTATATACCCTGCAAAACCAAGCGCAAACCATGGGAGTGACTAAGGCAACCTGGCCTCCAAAATTTCCAAACAACACCAAAAACAACTGATATGCAACTTATTTTCAATGGAAGTTGAGAGGTTTTTTATATAGCTATTCTTCAAAATTTGATAGAAAATGTATTATTTAAGTCAGCTTAATTATAAAGTATGCTTGTATGGGTTTAGTGATCAAGCAGCTCTGACTGGGAAGCCATTCAACAGATAGGGACAAGTTAGGTATTATGCTCAACTGTTTATATTTCAGACATGCTTTACCCTCAGCCAAGGATATAAAAATGAATGCTTATGTTTTTCCACGGCTGTAACTCGTGAACAGATTGGAATAAAAATCTAATATTATGTATTTTTGTTAGTCTCATCACTCACTATGAGTTTACCAAATTTCATCAAAATCTGAGATGGTAAACGAAAAAAGTGTGATTTGACATGGAATGACCCAATACAAGAGTCCCTCATTGTAAGTAATGTCTCAAAACTTTTATAAGAATCTGACCAACTTCAATTTTTTTTCCAAAACAGGAGACTTGAAAGCCTTGAATGTCTCCTGCTACCGGTACTGACTAGTATTTGCTAAATATATAATATATATACACACAAATAAGAAATGCATAGATATATGAGAAATAAAATGCAATCCTCGTACCTTTACCGCAGGTTTTTTTCTTGAATTCACAAAGACTTGGGTAAATTATCTTATCCGAGCCACATACAGGGTCTCCCCCTCCAGACGGTGGACATATCCGTGGACATGATGCGTCTCTGACTGCCTCGGATTCTGAAAAAATGTATTGGTTACAACGAGAGTAAATGTAGGCACATTTATACCTCAAATAGTTGAATACAATTTTCACCGAAAACATAAGATTAATAATTGGCAGTATACAATCGAAAAGACCATCCACTCCCGCAGTCCATCATTATATCTATGAATATGAGGATGATCTCAAATTGTAGGTAATAGCTTCTTTTTTATACTGTATTTTCAATAATGTCCAATAAATTGTTGAAATTCTTTGTACAATGATTATCCAGAGACATTCCAACATGAATACCCACAAGGTTTACGCTTCTAATTGATAGAAGAGGCGCAGCATCTAACAAGCAGATTCGACCAGCATTTGCAAAACCTCTACATCGAATGAAATCCTATTCTGCTGTTTGAGAGATTATCACACAGTAACCAATAATGAACGATAATAAATTATAATAGCTTTGAATTATTCAGCTATGACCTATCATTCACATAATGATCAGCAAATAGAAACAGCAACTACAGAGACCAATTTGAAGCGCATGAAATTACTCTCTCATTACAGTCATACCATTTGGTCACTTTTGTATTAATTTCGCCTTCACCTTTTCCTGTAAGACGCGTCTAAATTCTAAATGGCGAAAGCTAGAGTGAAATTAGTTGCGTAAATTTAGAGCTGAGAGTTGCAGATTAAACCAGGCAAGAGCGGTCCAAGTCCCAGCTTGAAACGTTACGAGAGGGGTCACAGACTGAATTTTGCTGGAGAATGTTCTCCTTCTTCCCCCTCCAACAAAAAAGTCGCCCCCCCCACACACACACACTTGTGAAATTTACAATTTTTGCCGTTTGGAAGGGCCATACCAATTACCGTACAAACTTGTTATTGTTCGTTGCTCAAAGTCAAAACTTCATTAGTTCTTCAAGGGTGAAACATATTGTAACATAGATTCATTGAATAAAATAACCTCCAACAACTCAAAGCGTTTCGCAGAGGGGGGGGGGGGCTTTTTATGTTTGTGGAGGGTAGTGGGGCTCTACTGTTTGCTGTAGAATTCTCAAGTATAAGGCTATAAATAATTATTAATAATCATTTATTAGATTCATATACATAAATATAAGATCTTGTCAGTTGTTTAGGTCACATATACAAACACAACTAAATACAGTTATCACTATGAGCTAAGACAAGGTAAGAATAGCTATCTAAAATCTTATATCACAGATAGAGTTCATGCAGTAGCGTAACGTTTTCCAATTGGGCCCCCCACAACCGATTTTCCCACCATATATATTTTAAATATAAAATATTTCAGTCCGGGCATGGGCCATTTCTTGAAAAAATATATTTTCAGTCCGGGCCCTCATGTAGCCCGGGCCCCCCGCGCCGCAGGATCTGCGGGGTTGTACGTTATGCCACTGAGTTCATGTATTCGTTCAATGAATAGAATGGCCTTTCCACTAACCAATTAAATAATTTTTTTTTTAAAACATTAATTGATACGTGCTTGGCTTCCACAGGAAGTCTGTTAAATATATTTATTCCATTCACAAAGCATGTTTTATAAGTCTAGTCTGCTCTGCATCTTGGCAAATTCAGCATCTGACTAGATCGTGTGTTAAAGCCATGCACCTGACAGCGTTGAGCATAAGAAGACATGTACTTTTTAATAAAAATAACAGCACAGCATACATAAATTGAATTCTGTCAATACTTAAAGACGGACAAATAGAGGCCTACAGGACTCCTGCTGGCTCTTGTGATAAACAGCTCTGATTGCTCTCTTTGATACAGCAGTAGTTGTTTGAGTTAATTTAATCATCAATAATAAAATAATTAATGATTAAAAAGTCTATCAATTTTGTTTTAATTTTACGCTTGAAAAAAATGTTATTAGAGAAATGAATTAACACTTTTATGTGGAAATTGTGACTCACGTTATGGCGTGACGGCCGTTTCACTCTGATGTTTCGAGCATCGTCAGACGACTGATTCAAGGCATGAGTTTGAGGGTTATGGATGTTGGAAGTGTGGGGGTATAAGTAGGCGGGAGGTTTAAAATGTTGTCAAGAAGGGTTTGTGAGAAGTTAAGTTGATCATTTAAAATGTTTTCAGGTTGCTGCTTTGTATGTTTGTAAATCTCATATTGTTCTAAGACATTGAGTTTCTGGCTTTTATGAGTGAAGTTTAGTGTGTCTAGATTAGTTGCAATGTCTCTGTTCGTGTGGCCTGTTGAAATAATGTGTTCAGCAAAAGTGGAATGTGTGTAATAGGGCCCTTACACTAGTAAAAATACTGTCAGTAATATTGAATGACCGATATTGACAATACTGGTTTGTGATACTTTTTTGCAAACGGCCCTTACACTTATCAATAATACTGTCAATAAAATTCGTCAGTATTTGCCATAGTGTATGATTTGTGAAGTTTTTGTTAACCTATTTCGTTAAGAATTAATTAGTTGATCAAAAATTAACAAATAATTGAGTATGAAAAATAAAGAAAAGGCTTGTTTCGCTTTAATACTATTTTAATAATAACCTTTTACAACATGTTGTCCAGATTTACTGACAATAATATTGATGTACACACAACTCGTCAATAATATTGTCAATAAAAGACAGTATTGATGGTGTATTTTTAGAAATCTAGATATTCTTCAATACAAGTCATCAATACATCAGTATTATTTTGTGTCTCAATATTATTGTCAATACTAACTTATATTGACAATATTTTTACTAGTGTAAGGGCCCTATTAGGGAGTGTGATGGCTCTTGTGTGTGTTCTTTGAATCTAGTGATGAATTACCTGCCAGTTTGCCCTATATAGAACTTGTTGCAGTCATTGCTTTTCAATTTATAAATTCCAGATTTATTGTTTTGTTTTGAGTTGTTGCCTGAGAATGCATCTGTTTTTTGAGTGAGTGAGTGAGTTAGTTGTTCTTTTAGCTACTTTATATTTGAGTTTTCTGAATGATTCTGCAGTTTTGTGAGTTTTGTTCTTGAGGTATGTGAGTGTGATGAATTTATGGGAGTTGTCATCCTGTTTGTTGCTAGTGTTAGTGATTGGTTTTGTTGTTATTCTGTGCATTAGTTTGTCTATTAGTGTCTGTTAGTAACCATTCTGTTGTGTTCTGCTATGCATTTTATAGAATTCAATTCTTTGTTGTATTCAATAGGCTTGTGTGTGATTTATGAGAGGTCTGATGGGAATATCTGTTTTGTGAATTTTCGGTAAAGCATTCAGTTTCAGTGCTGACGGATTTATGTGCTAGTTGTACTTTTTCTGGCTGTGAGATGTGTTGAGTATGATTGATGGCATCTTTTTTTGTATTTGTGTTTGATACTGTTACAAAAGCGAATGGAGCAGTTATTTACACACTCATTCTACATAGATTGTTCTATTGTTTTCATGGTTGTACATGACTTTGACATCCCAATCTTCATTCTCTTGCTCTTCACATGTCTTTGTCACCCTTATTCTTCAAGTCTGCAACTCTTGCACTCAATTATACTTCTCGAGATTTCTTCATTCTTCCTGAACAATCGAGGTCTTTATTCCAAGCATTCTTTTTTTTTTTTTTTTTTTTTTTTTTTTGAGGATGATGCCCACATAGGTCTGAGACCTGTGCGTGGGTAATGAGTTGGATGATGGTGATTGATGAGTTGGACCTACAGTTTTAGGTGGGTTCCGAACCACCGGGAAGTGATTTTACAGCAGAGAACAGTGTCTTTTTTGCTGGCCAATCTAATCGGTCACCGTTACAAACAGGACCTACGAGAACGCAGCTTATCTCTCTGATTGAACAGATACCTGCTACGGCTCGCGGCTATCACTTCCTTTCTTGAAGCGTCTGGTGGCAATTCTTGGAATTATACAACTACAACAGCTATTTAAAGGAGTCCACGTGAACCAGTGAGTTGAGTCTTACAAAAGCTGGCGTGACAGTTAGTTTACAAACCTGCGTGACAGATTGTATTACAGATCTCGTGAGAGAGACAATCCAGTGCCAGTGGAGTAAACAGTGCTTTATTCAGTCTTTAGACAGTGTCAAGTGCAGAGACAAGTGTTTACTGTTTATGCAGCTTACTAATAGTTTAAGGACGTTGTGTTAAGTGATATTATTTGGGACTGTCAAATAACGAATTGTTTTTGTAAGTGATTAGTTGCTTTTTTATAATTTCTTTCTGCATTATTGTACAGTTTATTGGACTCTTGTTTCTTTTATTATTGATCAGCCTGTAATTACTTATTCATCAATTCTTGTAAATAATTACTGAAAATAAGTATTAGCTTGTCATTTGTTGATCTGTTTTTCTTTATTAATTAAACTTACAATTAGTGTGTGTAAATAGACAAATTTGTGAAAATAAAGTACAAGTGTGAACTTTAGTGTTGCCAGCCTTATTTTAGCCAGTAGAACCCGTAACAATACTTATTGAAACAAGATGGATCTTCAACATCATGGAAATTATTTTTTTTCAGACACGCTTTTAAATCGTTACTTCTGCTACACTTATAATTTACCAACGAATAATACAATTATTATTACCATATTACAAATTATTATTACAACTATTACAAATATTATTTTACCATAGGTTAAAACCTACGGTAAAGTACAATCAACTTTGATTTTTCAGACATACAAGTACTAATACGCTATGGCAAACTGATAGCACTAATGAGATCGATTGAGACAGACTAAATAGAACTAGTATTAGGCCTACTCTAAGTAGGACTCATTTTCCAGTTAGTGAACTGGGGAATGATTAAGTATAATTACATGCAATCTTTATAGAAGAATAAGGTAATTGGTTACTTGAACGTGAAATTAAGAAAATAAATAGTCTACTGTATTCTGTATAATTGAGAATGAATATTCATATATTCTACATAACCTCTCGTTACACAGTTTGCTATTCCTTTTTTGCTTTTTCTCCTCCTCATCCTCCACTTCCTCCTCCTCCTCATCTTCAACCGCCTCTCTCTTCTACGTATCCTCACCGTTTCCACTGTATCCACCGTTTCCTCATTACCCTACTTCTCAATCTATTCTTCTTTTCTTTTTCTTCTCCTTCTCCTCTTTCTTCTTTGTATCCACTTCCTCATCACCATACGTATCCTATTCCTTTTACTTCTACTTCGTTATCATCTCTTCTTTCTCTCCCCCTCCTCCTCCTCTTCATCACTCTTGGCCGGCTCCTTCGTCTAACTAAACCTTCACATCCTCTTACTCCTTCTCCACCTTCTTCTTCGCTTCCTTCTCTTTGCATTCTTTTTCTTTTCTTCTTCCGTTCTACTTTCTCTTCTACTACTTCTTCAACTTTTCCTTTTTCTTCTTTTTCATTCTTGCCATTTTCTGTATCTCTACTCCATCATCATCATGCCTAATTATGAGTAACAACCGTTATAAAATTTTTGTTTAAAACCCCAATACAGCAAAAAAATTCAATACTTGGAAGCTGAACTTTTACCTGGATTTGCATTTGTAAGTCCTACAACTTTAAACGCCACTATAAGTAACATTTTTGTCCCCAAACTGATGTAAAAGTCTGTTATTGGATGGTTCTCGAATAACAGATTTTGTGGAAAATCAGCTTTGACCTGCAAAGTAGTCCAGAGTAATATCTGGTTTCAGATATCACCTGATTCAGGTCGATGAACTTTTAAACAAGTATGCGTGCGCGTCTGAAATAGTTGTAAAAGTATTCAAAATTATTGCATATAGCATGAAAAGCATGCTGATGGTTCTCTGCAGCCATCTTCGGGTATTTTAGATTGATTCCAGAACATGCGATTGAATAAATAATCGCTCTACTTCCTACTCCCGTGTATAGTTTCCATCTTTCTGTAGACATTGGTCTTGTTGCAGGTTCTATCAGTAAAGTAGCTGGCAATAATTGAAATTAACACTCGAACTTTATTTACACAAATTACTTACAACACACACTAATCAGTTACTCACACAAGAAAAACTAATAAGAAATAAACAGTTCAATAACTTAAATAACACTGCACAAAACCTAATAACTAACTGTCAATAGGCCAACCAATAATTCAATAAATAACTATCCAATAAACTGTTCATGGAAGGTTTGTTACTGCAACTTGGGTTCTCTCCCTTGATCTTTTTGAGAAAACCATGATATTCCCCAGGGGTGCCCACCCCCCCTGAGCCTCATGACGCACCCCCCCTAAATTTAGCACCAACCCCCCCATAAATTAGCCCCCCCATAAATTAGCCCCTCCCAAAAATGTAAAAAAGCCCCCCGTATTCTTTCTAAAACTAAAAGAAGATTTTTATAACTATTGAAAAAATTCAAACCCAGTCGATAATATACAAAATGTATGTATTTCTTGAGATTCTTTACATAGGAAACATTTTATTTTTTTGTAAAGGTAAAAAAGAAATAATATCAATGAAATGAATATATGAACTTCTGCTCAATAAACTTAATTGCAAAATAACTAAATAAGAATTTGAACCTAAATGGTTTTTAAACAATAAAATATTATTACAAATACACAATGTTCAATAAAAATGAAATACCTATAAGTTTATGTTCGGTGTACCAATTACATTAAGGTTAAATAATTCTACAAAGTTGTTCCTTTAAAGGAAGTGAAAACAATGAGTTAATAAATTCATTTGTAAAACACAAAAATTCAAAATACTAAGTCATTTATTGGACAGTAGTCAAACAACAGGTTATTTACTTAGTGTAGTATCTTGGGAGAATTTATGTATGGATGAAGTATATAAAAGGCACAAATTTCATGTATAGTTATTTACAACAGACAATCGAAAGAAGCGTCTTTCAAAAACAAAATAAAAACAGTTAGGCCTATCAAAAATTACTGAATCTTTAGTATTTACTTGGTAAATTTCGCTATAGCAGTTCTTACTTATTAGTAAATAGTTATTGTAAAATACATGAAAAGTATCAACAGTTTGAAGTAAACACTTTAAATTTGTAGGCTGTGACCATCTACGAGTTAGCTAGGCACCTTCTAAGCTTGTTAAATCTATCTCTTTAAACCCTACATAGCAGTTTTTGTCTTTGGAATGAGGAAACAGAAAACTTTTTAATTATTTCTTCGTTAGAAATAGACTCAAGTACATATTTTTCTGCAGCTAGAACCATTAGATTGGACAACCATGAGTCTCCCATAGCTGATCCGTGTCTGTTTTTGATAATTTTAAATCGACTTATTGCTCTTTATGCTGATTAACTAGTAACTGTTAAGGAAAGTAAAGTTGTATAAACCATTTTCAGAGCACTCGCTTAGCGTTTTGCTAAGTTTGAATAATAACTTCCTGCACAAATCCTAAACATAACTATTTTAACTAATTCATATTCAATTGTATAATAATAATTATAAATATATTTTTATTAATTGACATTCTATCTGGTGACTTCGTAGTATATTTTTGAATGTTGTCACGTTAAACACGGTTTCTATCAACTTTACGCCCCCCCCCAAAACGTTTTTTTGGAACCCCCAAGAATTTCAATGACGCAGTCTGCGTCATAGCCCCCCCCCCCCTGTGGGCATCCCTGTATTCCCAATAATCTGACCACTTTTCACGTAAAATATTCTCTAAAAACATAGAGATGTCTCTATACCTGATATATCTCAGGCCTGGAAGTATGGAAATGAATTAGTTCTCATAGGAACCGGCGCCATCGATCTTATCTACTTTTTTTTGCAACAAACAGGGGGGGGGGTAGAAAAGGTGGGAGGGAAAAAATGTTTTGGAAAATCTCAGACCGCTCTTGAGGGAAGCCTCAAACCGAAAGTCTGGGTACGCCCCTTTCCCTTTTAATAATACTCTAATTTTTTTTGTAGATAACGTCTTGGTGACTCCAGTTAAGAAGTATAAGACGATTCAGATCAACAATTATAAACTAGATACGGTACCATAATTACTATATCAATTAGTAGAGGTGAGGCTTAATTTTTATGTGAAAGGATCTCTTTTACTCTATAAAAAGCTTTATCAACTAAATATTTTTTCCATTGTTTTTTAAATATTCCTTTATTTTCAAGACTCTTTAAAAACTGCGGTAGATTGTTGTAGAGTTTCCTACCAATATAACTGGGTTTTTGTTTGAATAAGCCACTATTGTGACTCACCAAGTGATAATCTCCTCGGCTTCTTGTACGGTATTATAATTGCGTACGTTAAGATTTTGGTTAATATCATTCGTTTTTACTTATAAAGTAGCTTCATACACATATAAGCAGGTTACAGTTAGGAGACCAAGTCTCTTGAACAACGGCCTACATGAATCTAATCTATTAACTCTTTCTATACACCTAACCGCTTTCTTTTGGATCTTAAACACCCTATCAAGGTTTTGTTTTGATGAATTACCCCATATTAAGATAGCATATCTAATATGTAAGAGCCCATGGTAAGCTGTAAAAAGTAACTTATTGTCATTCAATCTAGCGAGCTGTCGCAGGACAAATACCCCAGATGAAATTTTTCAACATATTTTCTCAATGTATAGAGCCCAGGTCAATCGTCTATCCAACAAAACTCCCAGAAATGCAATGTTCTTCCTGGTCTAGTTGATTATCGTTTACAAACACGTTTATACGTTTATACAATTGTATTACTTTGATTACCATTTGATTTGAACAACTTCCATACTTTACATGTTTCTTTATACTGGTTATATGTTGTAATGTCCATGGGTATTATTGTTGAAATACCGAGCACATGAGAGGTTTTAAAAGCGCTCCATTGTAAGAGCAATTGTAAAATAATGTGAAGCACCTTTCTAAAAGCATTTCTTTAAGAGGCAGCGTCTCGCATCTTTACATCCTTCACAGACATCCATGTTGTTGTTTTATGGTTATTTTTGCAACTGCCACAAGGTTATTGGCCTTAGCAAATACATTGGCATCCCTTCGAACCTCTTAAGTACCTTCTGGTGCGAATGTTTTTGCGATGGTGATAAATTTTTTTCAAATTCATAGCTGTCCAACAAGGAGGTCTCAGTGTGTTATTTACGGTGTAGTAAAATCTTCAACAGTACTGAGTAGACGGGTGATAAATTGTGTCAGTGCAGTGAGAGAGCGATCATCTCTTTTTCTAATTTGTGGTCGCTACCTATGACCTTTCAAACGTCAAGCATGTTTGTCCTGCATTTACCTAATCACTACCTACTAAATGTAAATTGTGAATTAAGAGTCACCAACTCGATTCAGAGACACAAACTGGGACTCATTTGGGAAGCTTATCGTAGTGGAAGGTAGTAACGAAAAACGGCTGTTTTGAAGATACTGATTTAGATAAAATTCACAAGACATCTGTCACTTGAAGTTCAAGTTCATCTTTGCTCACACAGATTTATTTTCCACAAAAAATATCTACTGTAGTCATATACCTATATATCAGGGCAATGGAATTAGTGTATCTAATTTACCACATGAAAAACAGCTGATTATATATATATATATCCATATATCAGGGCAATGGAGTTAGTATATCAGGTGATAGAGATTCCATAAAAAGCCTGATAGCATTTATTCACCTACAGCTGATAACTCAAAATATATTTTGAAATCTATTGCGAATTCCATATGGTGAAAACAACAACTATTTTCTATATAAATAGTAATATATAGATACATTAATGGAGGGCTGAGAACCTATCCTTTTGTTTCGCCTCAAAAAGGATGAAGGAGAGGGTCAATTTCATTGGCAAACGAACTTGACCTGTCTAAAGAAACCAAGAATCTGTGTTTCAAATTTGAAGTTGATTGGTAAAGGCGTTAGAACATTCAAACACACAACGCCTCGAGCCTCAAGTCAAAAGGAAGAACTCGCTTCGCTCGTTCAATAAATACTGAACAATTAGGAAAAGAATTGAAAAAGAACGGTTTAGATGTAGCTTTTCAAACAAAACCTATTTTAAAGAGCTTGTTCGGGTGTAGTAAAGATAAAGTTGATATCTGGAATAAAAGTAGAGTTTATAAATTGAATTGCAGTGATTCTTTTCTGTGGGTCAGACTGGTAGAAGCTTCAAACGGAGAATAAATAAACATATTAGAGATTGGAATACCCAAATAGGAGACTCAAATTTTGTTCAAGGCTGAAGATGTTGAATTTCTGCATTTCATTGGCAAAGGCAGACAACTGAACATTTTAGAAGCTTTGGGGATAACTAGGTTGGTGAAAAACGATTACAATACTAGTTTAAATGATCAAATTTTTATTTCAACCAATTCAATACAACTAACTTGGTAACATCATAATTCTGGCCTACTCTTTAACGGTACCCTCTTGTTTTTCTCGGTTGACCTTGACTGCATGTCATTTAGCTTCATTTTAATTGTTTAATTCTAGCCTACGTGTGTATTGTTCTTGTTTGTTACTTTTTGGTTCCTGATTTTGACAGACTATTCCTTGTTGCTCCTCAACAAGTGGGCGTGTCTTGTTATGGCTTTCAGCCAATCACAGACCTTCAATGAAGGCCCGCCTATGAGAGGCACTTTCACCCTCAGCCAATAGTATCATTCTATGTTGATATACTCAAATATATATTAAGCTACTCTGTACTTTAGTTTTATTTTGTTTGAGATTGATAATGGTGTAACAACCGAAACTGGTATCGCACGGTTTTCAATAAATATGGTTGTGGCAACTTCGAGTCTTACTATTCATTATGGATCTTCCACAATATCACCTTCGCCACTACAAAGGAAGTACTATGATAAACATTTACATTTCAAACATTGGATTTTTTTAAATCCACTCTATACACCCTTATCCATGATATTACGGCCGAATTAGCTCTGAAACTACAAAGAGCACAGAATGCCTGTTTTCGTTTCGTGTTTGACATGAGGTTTTTTGATCATGTTTCCCAGTAATATGAGAGAACTATGGTTTTGGAGTTACAACAACGTAGGAGTCTTCTTCTTGTAGTTATAGTACATAGTATTCTGAAGTCATATTGGCAGCTTATTTCTCCAACTCATTTAATTTTATGTCTGAAGTTCATAATAGAACTACACGTTTTTCTCGCGTGACACTTCAGACCCCAATTCATAGATCCTATTTTTTTCATGTCTTCTACTGTGTCTGGGTGCAGACTGTGGATTAAATTACCTCCAAATATTCAAAGTCGATCGAAATATTCCTTTAAGTCCTTAGTTTATACTTTATTGTTCCAAGGAATTCTCCATTGAAAGTAAATATATATATTTCTTCTTTGTGTTTTGTGAAACATGATGTTGTGAATTATTGGTTGAATTTTGTAAAATGTATATTTCATTTATTAATTTATACGGAGTCGTATTTTACTTGACACATTAGACATTTTACTTATTTTTTATGAAAATATTTTGATGATTTTTCTCCTTTATCTGTAGGATATTTTAGTGTGTTTAATTGGAAAATACTATTTTTCATTTCTATCACTTGTTCTGACATTTTTTATTTTATTCAATTTGTTTGTTTTATATTTAAAGACTGGCCAACTTATTTCTTGTGATATGCATTTGTATTTGTTTTTATTGTGTTAAATATTACTTTTATCTCTTATTTGTTTCTGTAAATTGTAGGCTATGTGATGGGTTTGGATATGAGGCTATGTATAGCCTAGCCCGAACCCAAATAATGAAGTTCATCGATCTATTTTCTTGTTTTTCTTTGCGCATAGATTTTCGAAAAAAAATGATCGATAACGTCCGCTCATTCACGTGGGAACCAAGTTATCTGATTATTGGATTTCCCGAAATTTTCAGACAACACTAGAATAACACCAACATACTAACATAAATAAATAAAACATTCTAACCATTACAATAGCATAAGCAGAGGCTGAACTATCAAAATTTTCGAGTTAAATAAAATTGAATAATTTCAAGGAAAACAGTTCAATGAGTATTTCGTCATGGAAAACACCACACGTTTTACTGACCTCACAGTGACTTTTGAATCAAGAATAACATTTAGAAAGGATTGCATTGGGTCAGTTGATACGTAGAGGACTGATGATAAAAGATTGAAGAGTGAAAACGATTAGATCTGATACGACGGGTCGTCCTCCACTACAATCTACAATAGCCGGAGGTTCTTACAATGATGAAACGAAAAGTGTGTTGGTGAAACTCTTGGCATTCAGCTGCTTTTGGCAGCGTCATACTCCTGCAGTCGAATGAATGGAATTATTAAAGACGATAATAAAAGAGTAGTGAAAGCAGAAAGATATGCATGCTCATATTATAACCATGGCATTATGCCCAAGGCATTATGGATGGACTGCTTCTGTCCACTTCAAGTGGATGTGGATCATTATTTAAATTTTAAAATATGTACTGGAACAAGCTTTCAACTGACATTGATTTCTAGATAACGCCTGATCTCTGTTTTAGCTAGTGGAATATTCAAGAAGAATGTGTGTGTGTGTGTGTGTGTGTGTGTGTGTGTGTGTGTGTGTGTGTGTGTGTGTGTGTATGAGAGAGAGAAAGAGAGTGATAGAGATAGGATGAGAGAGAATGAGCGGGAGTGAATGAGTGAAAGAAAGCGAAAATGGATATGAAGCGTTGCCTAAGGCTGTCTCGATTTGGAAATTCAATGCGTGGGTCGTAGATTGATGGCAAATTAAATTAATAATAGCAATTTTTGATTTTTGATGGTTGATAACAAATCAATAGTATTAACATTCCACAAAATTTGAGTTTTGTTAAAATGCACAGAAAAGTTGATTGTAAACTTTAGACATTAACACTTGAACTGTTTTGAAAATACAAATCTTCAAGCAAAGATGAAGGATATTTTACAAGTATCATTAATAGAGCCCGAATGTTAGGCGAAATAACGATTTTGATAGTTTTTGCCTATTCTACTAGAAGTTGTCTATTTTTGCTTAAAACGCTGGTTTAAAAGGAAAACCAAACAGCATGAAAGAATGTGTGCCTAAAAATTAATTATTTTCAATGGATTCTAGGAATAAAAGCGATAACATAATAGTGAGTATTGAGGGTTTCAGCGATATAGCATAGAGTAGGCACATAAACTTAGGTATGATGATGCATATAGAAATATATAGATATTTGCATATACATGCATCGCTGCACTTTCCGAAGATGATGCTGCTTCGATTCAAGAAGTCAAAAACTTGTTAAATAGTGTGAGTATCCTTTATTAAAATGCATTATTCTACATTGCCTGAAATAATAACAAAACGTTTAAAGAGGGGGGGGGGAGACTTATTGCTTCAGTAAATCTAGTGAATAACATTGAAGCTGTTCCTGGTGTTGTGGGACGTGCAATTAAAGAAAAGTGAAAACGTGTGCTCTTCAAACTCAGGTTTGGACAAAATAAAACAATTTTTTTTAAATAATTGAAGGTGACAAATCTATTGAACTTGAAATGAGCCCAAATTCAGTAGCATGCTACAAATACACACCAATCACATCAGTCGATGTTGAAAGATTGTTTTCAATAATTATGAAAAATATCCTCTCGGGCAGAAGACAAAGTTCAACTCAAGAGAACTTTAAGAAATATATTGTATGTGCAACCAGTAAAATGTAAGTTATCTAGTTATTATATTTTTATTTTCACAATGTTTATAAAATGCCTATTTTTAACTCCCTATTTTCGTGTTTTCTACAGCCTTTTTGTCTGCCTATTTTCGCGTTCTTTTGCTAACATCCCGGCTGTAATCATTAAGAATCAAGGTAATCATTAAGAATCAAGGGTGGTCACAGCTAGGAAATTGGGTTTCAAATGAGAATTTTGACCCTTCTTATGAGATCACCCTGCCGCTTCTCGTTCCCATCTTTTTTTCCCCCGGTAAATTAGTTCCAATTTTGGGGTGAAGTTATAACACCTTCCTGAGACTGCTCTTCTTATCAATAGTTGGACATTGAACCCGGAATCATCCCACCTGTTTTTAGTAGAATAGGAAGTGTCTCTAGATTGAAATAATAAAAGTCACAAAAAAATTTGCAAGTGTGATGGAAAATTAATTTACAGATAGATATGAAATATCTTTTAATGACCTTAGAGAATGTTGGCTTGGCATTCTTGATTTGGGCTTAAGAATGAAGAAAGTTATATTCACAAATTAGGAGAGCTAGAAATGAACTGGAAATCATCAACTGGGATTATTATAAAACCACAATGCAAAAGTAATACAACGGAAGCTTTCAATTTAAGCAGCAGCTTCAACCATAAAAGGATCGCTTACCCTGAAACGTAATAGACTTGTCTTGTTGTCTTACTCTACAATCTTACAGCAAGAATCCAAATTTATCTAGATCTTGAGCGCTCTATTGCGATGTCTCCGTTTGGATACATTTGACATTTTCATTAACAGTAGAGCCCCGATTATTCGCGAAATTGGGTGGCAAGGGCACCGCGGATAACCCGAAAAATAAAAAAATGAGGTGAAAACACGAAAAAATATTCCAGCATATAAACCATGTTTTATTGTACAAAAAACATTTGTAAAACTTTTAAAATATCACAGTACAGTAAAAATTCACAGTTCAGCTGAAACCTTTGCTCTACATCTAAATCACTAAAATAAAAACAATAATATTGTGCTATTAACCTGATTGATTTCTGAATTGTATTGAATAGCCCTTCCTTTGTATTGTATTGTATTGCATTGAACTCTATTCCCTTCTTTCCTTTGTCGCTTCCCTTCTTTCCTTTGTCGCTTCCCTTCTTTCCTTTGTCGCTTTCCACTCTGAATCATATTTATGTATTCTTTTTGTATGAATCAACTCGACATTTTATTACATCACTGCAGAAAATTACGAAACAACAATACGGAATCCGATTCTATATAGCTCAGAAATCAATCATGTTTTTTAAATGGAATTATAT
The DNA here is from genome assembly GCA_948455865.1 of Conomelus anceps. Taxonomy (NCBI): domain Eukaryota; kingdom Metazoa; phylum Arthropoda; class Insecta; order Hemiptera; family Delphacidae; genus Conomelus; species Conomelus anceps. Next base: position 22,570,220 of record OX418222.1, read on the forward strand.
AGAGGTTTTTATTCAAACTCGATCATTTTTTTCTTTTCTTCTGTCTACTGTTTACTGTTAACCCTATATTTTGTAAAGTTTGTCTCCTTCCTTCTCTGATTTCTTCTTCTGTCTTTTCTACTCCCTTCTGCTCATCTTTATTCTTCCATTCTTCATTAGCCTACTTGTCCACAATTTTCTCTCCTTTGTTCTTTTCACTTTTCTATCTTCCCCCCTCTTCTGTCTTGTTTCTCCTTATTTTCCAGTTCTCTACCTCTTATTTTTTATTCGTCTATCCTCCAGGTCTTCTTTTCAATCTTCTTCAATTCTTCTGCTCTCCTCGACCACTTTATCAGTTTACAAATAATGGAGATGCAGCAAAGAATGTTGATAACTACGACCGCTCGCTGGCTGGCATAGCTAGGCCATTGCCAATGATAGCCCCACTATTCTTTTGGTGTATTTTTGTTTGACCCGAAGGTCTCAACCAGGTCGGCATCATAGACAGGAGACAGTCATCCCAGTTCTGCTTCTGATTCTTTCTCCTGCCGTTTGCCGAACCGGTTTTGCACCTACGTTCATCATCATCATCATCATCATGATCATAACAAAAATAACGAGCTGAGCTTTCTCCTCTTTGATTTCAGTCCTCACTTATTCATGTGCCTGCGGGCTTATCTCTACTCCTAGACCTAGTTTCCGTTTAAAAAATTCAGACTATTTTTTCTTTCTGGATAGACTACCTAGAATTCAGGCTCAATTAACTGTGCATCGTTTTCTGATCACAAAATTGCAATCTGATTACTGGTTAGAGATTGAATTATTACTTGCACGATAATTATCGTTCACGTGACATAGTTGCTGTAGAAATCGAATTATAGATCGCCAATGATAGGCTATAATTTATTTAAATCTTGTTTATTTCAATCACATAAATAAATAAATGCCAGTTTTGTCAATTGGCCTACAGTGACATTTGATGCAATTGTATATTAATAGGTAAGAGTATTGACGAAATACAAGTAGGGACTATCAGCAATTACAATCCCACGTGTTAATCTTTCCTTTAAATGAGGATTATTACGAGGGATATTCTGTCTTGTAGCGTATAATCTAATAGTATAATCTGAATGGTAATCAAATGATATAGTCTATAAATAATGGTTCATAATTATCATTTCTGCAGTCAACTGAAGCCATTCTCTGATCTTTGGATGGCAAGCTATTTTATTGGGTTTTTGATTGATGCATCTATTCATTTATTTCCTCACTCAAGTTGTCGTTCCATCCAGTGGCGCCGACTTTGGGGGGGCAAGGCACTTTCTGCCCCCCCCCCCCCCCAATAATTACTCTGGGGGGGGGGGCAATGCATGTATTTTGCCCCCCCAATGTTCATACAATACCAGAAAAAATTACATCAAGTCCAAATCTTTTTCATTTATTCCATCTTCAATTCCAAAAAGCCCAAATAAAACTACGTTACCGTATACAAAACAATGGACCTGTCTAGCTATTTTCAGTGTATTCGAATCTGTGTTATTTCAGTGAACTGAAAGCTATTAGGCTACAGTGTTATTTTGAAAGATTACTTACACAAACCATGAATATGTCAGACGATCAGTCCTTTGAATCGTTTGTTTATTATTTCCATTGCCCAGCTAGGCGCCTAGGCCTAGGTTGTAAACACTGGATATGAGTCATAGATGCTTTTCGCAAGTACCATTTTTCAAGAAATTCTTTCATTCAGACTTGATATTGTTTGTTCTATGTATAACATTCCCACTCTCCTTTCTTTGAACATATATAGTACAAATACAAAATATAGATGAACAAACTATATAGAATAGAATAGAATATTTATTTTATTCAACACAATACAGAAATATCCATAAAGTTGAACAACGTCAATAGAATTCTAGTATTACAGTAAATCAATTATTATTTTATATAGTCATATATTATGTGAATGCACTTTTTGTAACATCAAATAAATTATCATCAAGTAATATCTAAACCTCATATATACGTTATGTATATGTGTCATTTAAAAATTCGTCTAAACTATAATACCTTTTCTCAACTAAAAATCAGTATAAATCTCTTTTGAAGGTAGCTGTCCTGTGTTTCAAATGAGTTGGTAATTTATTAAACAATTTCACTCCAATATAACTGGGCTTTTTCTCATAAAGAGAAAGCCTATGAGACTGTACACTCAGATTGTTCCTATGTCTAGTATTATAATGGTGCACGTCTGAATTTTTAGTGAAATTTCTGATATTCTTAGCCACGAATAAAATTACTTTATAAATAAAAATGCATGGAACGGTGAGAATAGATAGATTTCTGAATGCATCTCGGCAAGTGTGGTTGAAGCCCAATCCTGCCAGGTATCTTATTGCACGTTTTTGCAGAATAAATATTTTATTCATGTTCTGCAAAGTTGTAGCTCCCCAAAGTTCTATGCCATATGAAATGTATGAATAAATTAGTGCAAAATATAGAACTCTTCCTGTTTCAAGGGGTACATAGGTGATAATGTTCCGCAGGACAAATAAATTACTGCTTATACGGCTTGCAAGTTTTTCAATATGGTTTCAAATATGAACCTCGTGGCCAGAATTACTTCAGTTTTCAGTTGACTGGTGAGAGCGGTCGGTAGCACATCTCTCCGTGAATTTTGTGCAATGTGTTTGTGGTAATAAGTGAAAATGGAAAGGTTTCTTATAAAGTTTCTGATAAGAGTAAATGTAGTGTGTGTTCCAGTTCCAGTGATAAAGATAATAAGTGTCATTTGGGTTGGTTTCATTGGTTTCTAGGTTTTAGAGTAAATCTTTCAAATTCCTAATAAACGTGGAAAAATTTTTGCTCGGAGAAGATTCTCACTATGATGAAATATCTTGTTTCTGTAAAGGCGATATAGACTTTGAAAGCCTCCTCCTCCAAAGAGAAATGTTCCAAAATATTTCAAAAGACGATGTTGAGAATCTACAAGACATAGTATCTATTTTCAAGAAGAATCCACATCTAAAAGATCTTCTACCAGAATTTCACATATTTGTGCGTATAATTTTAACAGTTCCGGTGTCAACATCAACCACAGAGAGATCGTTTTCTGGTCTCAAAGGATTGAAGACGTTATTACGGTCGACGATGGGTCAACAAAGATTCAATTTCTTGAGTCTCCTGAATTTTCACAAGGAGGATGCCGAAAAATTGGATTTGGACCTGGTGCTGGTGGCAGATGAGTTCATCTCGAAAAATAACCAACAGAAGAGAACATTTTCCCAAAATAATCCCATCTTCAAGTGATTTTGATGATTACCGTATATATTTTTATTTGACATGACTACTGTAAATGAATGTACATAAAATTATAAATTATCTTGAATGAGAACAGACAAATTATGAGAGGAGAGTGGAATACTTAATATTTGCGGTGTTATCCATGAACTTCAATATTGTAGTATACCTATATTATAGTGTATTGAACGTTATTGATAGTATAAAAGAACGTATAATGTAACGGATAGTGTAAAAGAATCGATCGATGGCGGTGTAGCCTCAACCTCTTCCAACATACAACTGTATCAGTTCTACTTCTGAAAAAATCATCATTACGATTACGCCGCTCCTGAATGGTGAGTGAAATTTGATAACTGTGTTCATATCTTATTGATATTTTCCTGTTCAAAATTTCAAAATTGTAGGAAAAACTTAATTCACTGACTAACTAGAATCACCAAATTTTAATTTTAATTTGGAATAAAATAAATAGTACGATCATAGAGAATTTAAGATTATAGTGAAATAGCAAGTTAATTGTAGTATGAAAGAGGTAATATCTGTGGAGATGCTCTGGGGGGGGGGGGGTTTCGGTTTTAATTGTTTTAAAAATGTTAAAAAGTGAAGTTATCCTGTAAAAGTTGTAGTTCCATATTCTTCTTTTTTCATAAGAATTATTATTATTATTTTTTTTTTTGTAGATTACGTCTTGGAGACTCCGATATCATTCGTTTTTACACATATAAGCAGGGTACAGTTAGGAGACCAAGTCTCTTGAACAATGGCCTACATGAATCTAATCTATCTACTCTTTCTATACACCTAACCGCTTTCTTTTGGATCTTAAACACCCTATCAAGATTTTGTTTTGATGAATTACCCCATACTAAGATAGCATACCTAATATGTGACAGTAAGAGCCCATGGTAAGCTGTAAAAAGTAACTTTTTGTCATTCAATCTAGCGAGCTGTCGTAGGACAAATACCCCAGATGAAATTTTACAACATATTTTCTCAATGTATGGAGTCCAGGTCAATCGTCTATCCAACATAACTCCTAGAAATGCAATTTTTTCTTCCTGGTCTAATTGATTATTGTTTACAAACACGTTTATAGCCCTATCTTCATTTAAATTATGTTTGTTTTTGAATTGAAGGTATTAGCATTTTTTACTATTTATAGTTAATTTCAACTGATTTAAAAATTGGACAATGGACTGCACACCTATATGGGCACTTATTTCTAAATTATCTAGAATGGAATTGCTGAAAATGAGTGATGTATCGTCAGCAAATAAGAGGGCTCTACCACTAATTGATTCTTTAGGTAAACGGTTGACATATAACAAAAAAAGCAATGGACCTAGTATTGACCCCTGAGGCACTCCAGCTTGCACCTCTAATTTATTAGATTTATTCTTTACTATACTATTCCCAACTACTGTGGTTAGTTCTACACATTGTTTTCTCCCAATAAGATATGATTCAAACCATTTCAGTTCAACCCCATTTACACCTACATTTTGCAGTATTTCCAATAATGTTCTATGATTAACACAATGAAATGCCTTTGACAGATCTAAGAAGATTGCAGTAGCTTTATCACCTGAATCTATTATATCTATTAGTTTTTCAACTAGAGAAACTATGGCTGTCTTTGTTGATCTCCCTTTCTGGAAGCCATGCTGTTCATCACAGATAAAGTTAGCTTCTTGAAGGTGCAGAAGTAACCTATTTAGAACTACTCTTTCAAAAATTTTACTTATTACATTTAAAATACTAATGGGCCTATAGTTTTCTACCTTTTCTCTATCACCACTTTTAAAGATTGGCAAGATCTTCCCCTCTTTTAAATTATCTGGAAAAACACCTTGTTCTAATGAATGATTGATCAGATGAATCAAAGGGTCTAACAATTGATCTTTACATCCTTTCAGAATTTTACTGGATAACCCATCCATTCCTACAGTTTTTTTATTATTTAAACTATCAATGATATTTGACAACTCGTCTTGGGATACTGGGTGGAATTTTAATTCGTTCTGAATCCCCTCAGTATTCCTCATGTTTGCATCACTAATACCTGTATTAAGAGATTTTTGAAGATTCTTAGCAACCAGTTGATAATATCTGTTAAAGAAATTACGAATGTCTACAATATCATCAATATATTTGTCATTCTTGTTAATTATTCTGGGGACACTAGTATAAGCATCTACATGAGCTACTTGCCTATTTTTGTTTATTACATCCCACACTGCTGTGTTAAAGTACACACTATTATTCAAAATTTCAGCTGTTTTCTTACATTTTGCTCTTTTCACTTCTTTCGTATAGTTTTTCTTTAGAGCTTTGTAATTATCTTCACTTAACATATTTCTAGATAGTTTGAATTCATCATATGCATCTTTAACCCTATTTCTTTCTGCAAGGATAGCATCAGTTATCCACTCTTCAATCTTGTCTAATTTGTTCTTTACAGGGACTTTTTTAACTGGACAACTCATAGTAATATGAAACCTTAAAATATTAATGAAACTATCATATTTGTCATTTAAACTATTGCTATTGTAAACCCTACTCCAGTTTTCTTGTAGCAGATTCTGCTTCAAACAATCGATATTCCCCTGATCACATTGTTGAATTTCTTTCATTACTCTACTCTTTTTAATTGATTTATGACTTTGCAACCCCACCTCTAAGATTTCATAGTCATGATCAGATAGTTCCGAGCCGCCTAATCTTGTTTTAGAGTAATCTATATTAGTAAGGATGTTATCAATTATTGTTTGTGATGTTCTTGTGACTCTGGTATATTCATGAACTTTTATTTCCAAGTTATTCATGCATATAATATCCCTTAAATCTTCTGTCATTTTATTCTGTGTTGCAAAGTCTGTATTGAAATCTCCCGCTACAATAACGTTTGTAAAACGAGTAGTAGTAATCTCTAAAAGCCTATTGAATAGTTCACAAAAATTGTTCCATTCCCTATTTGGTGACCTATAAATACCTAACACCGCTACTTCGAAATTGTTGTCGATTTTTACTCTTAACCCAGAAACTTCTAAATCCATTTCCAATATTCTCTACATATTCTAAATTAAATGTTTGCATATTCTTAGCATTTTTAGTGAAGATAGCTACTCCCCCACTTCGATGAGATGTCCTGCAATACGACGTTTTCAATGAATAGTTTGGAATATTAAGTTGTGACAATTCATCTTCTTTTAAACCATGAACTGTGAAAATAGCTATATCAGGAGCCTCTTCTTTAAAAAATACTTCGATTCTATCTATTTTGTTACGAATTTATTGAATATTCTGATGGAACACAGTGAGTACCGGTACTTCCCTATCATCCCTTATTACTTTATCGTTGCTTTTGCATATTGAAGTAGATTTACTTAATCTCTTAGAATCTTGAGAGCCTATCAGATTGCTACAAGAGTTCCTTCCACTAATGCTATCCTGATTTTTTGATCGATTAACGTCTTTTAATACAATTGAAGATATGAATTTATCATTTGAAACTAGTTTCCCTTCCCGGTTTTGAGCTTTTTACTAAAAAAGGATCGTTAGATGATTGTTTAGGAGAATTATCGACAGTAGATTGCAAACGACTTTCAATCAGCTCTGCCAGCCTATTACAAAATATTACTTTGCCAGATTGATTTAGATGTAGACCATGATTAGTGAAGTTTTGTTTTTTCAGCCTTTCATTTAGAAAACAAATCCCCAACTGCTTAGAATTCTTATTTTTTAGGCTGTTGATTGTATTATGAATTGATTTATTTGTTGACTTAATGACTTCATTTAGCTCTGGCCTATCAAACCTTCACGGAATTGTACTTATTACATTAGTTTTTTGGCTGAGTGGCACAATCTCTTTAATTTTTCCATTTATTTCAGGAAGATGTTTTAGATTAGGTTCATTTATATTGTTTGAGCCACCCAGTACTATTAGAAAATCGTTTTTACCAAAATCTTTAGTTTGTTCCTGTGCTGACTCTACGATTGCGTTTATAGGGGCACTTGGTTTGAAAAAGCTCTGAACTTCATACTTATTTTTTAATCTTTTATTTAGTAGGTCACTACTCTACCTTTCCTATCGTTATTTGCCCTTACTTTAGTTTTGGTTGCTGTTTGCAAAACCTGACTATACGTTTTTGTTTGACAATTTCTATTAATTTTTTCCCCATTTGATTTAGGTTCTACTTTTTTTGTATTGATCAGAGGTTCAGATCTTACATTAGCCAAGTTTATTTTTGATTTTAATACTTCGATTTCCTCTGACATAGACCTACATTGACTCGTGAGATTTAGTATTTCAGTTTTATAGTCTTCCTGCTGCAATTTTACAATAACTTCCAGAGATTTTATGTGATCCACCAACCCTATTCGTTCTCCCTCAAAATTTTTTAGTGATGTTTCTAATTTTGTTTTCAATTCGGTGTGATCACTCAATAGTTTAGCAACCTTTTCTTCTACATCTACAGTAGCTTTAAGAGCTGTTGGAGATTTTTTTGTTAATAATTGCTGAGATCGCATAGCTACCTGAGTTTTAGTTAAACAATTAGATTTAGATGCCTTGTTTGGACTCATTTTCCTAGCTAAAAATTGTTTTCAATTGATTTTAGTTAAATGTTTAATGAAATATTACTTAATTTATTACAATTGTCAACTTGAGACTATTTAATTACAAGAAAATTTATCAATATCGGTACACCTAACCTCGAAAATAGAATTTGACTTTTTATTAAGATACTTTAAATTATAATATACAAATTAATAATGGAGATTATTAAGATATTATAAATACTAATAATAATAAACAAAAATACTACTTATCCGTTCGAATTAATATTCTATTCTTTACAGACTTCTGTACGAAATCGCATGCATAAAAGCAGCCTTACTAGCAAATTCTTGATCTTTAACCCCCCCTCTCTCTCACCAGATGACACCCCGTACAGACCTTTCTGGTGACTTTGCCTCCCCCCCCAATATACCCATGAAGTCGGCGCCGCTGGTTCCATCAGCTAGAATCCAAATGCGTCATTCATGCCCGGTTGAAGAAACTTTTTTAATGAAGCATTCAATATAAATCTTGCATTTTATAGGATTTTGCTTTAGAAAGGCTCGTTATTCGCATTTAATCAGAACTGGTCTTCTACTTGTAAAAGATCAAAAGGTTTTTATTCGCAAGCATTTAAAAATCAGGTACCATTTAATGATTCAGTGTATGCTTAAAAAAAGCTAATATAAGCCTCTTAAAAAGACCGCTCACTCTGCAAAATAATGCTTTTCAATTTAGTATTATTTTTCTCAACTGCTTCACCATTATTAAAATTCACCGCAAGAAGTTGGTTATGTTTATTAGTATTTACTGTAGTAAGTACTCCGATAACTAATATACTTTTTATATGACCCTTTTTATGTTCTTTTAATATTGTCAACCTTAGCAACTTTGTGGTCTCTACTCTCTAGCACTGCTTTTCCAGCGCCCTAGTCGATTATTCCTAAATAACCGTGTTTTTATGTTATGGACCTCTTTGGTATCAACCAAAGTTTTTCAGGCATTCGTTGTCATAGGCCAACGAAAAACTCTTTCTCTCATACTACTGTATGTCAGTCAATTTGTGTTGAAAGCTGAGCTCTGACTCCTGCTATTATATCTTATCGTTTACTCCCTTATTTTACTTCAAATTTCTACTCAACCATCTCCCTGCTTTTTGTGCTGTCAGAAAACATGCTTGAAACTTCTTGGATCATCGACTCCGTTTGTAGAGAGGTGATGATTTGAGTGACTTCTAAAATGCAATGATATTTTTAAACTGACATTTGTTATGTGTTATTGTTCTAAAATGTTATTTTGTACTGTTGTAAAGCTCATTTCCATTCAACTTTGGCTGTAATGGAAAAATACTTTGGAATTAATCAGCTTGAGACTGTCTACTTGACGTTTGGCCGCCTAATTCAGTGGCTGCTTCTTCAGAACCAGGTATAATATACAATTATTGGAAATTCAAGAGTGATTGATTTTGTTCAAGAAATCTTGTACAAGAGTAAGCGACAAAATGATGCATTCAATATTTAAAATACGCCAAACAAAATGTGATAATAATAGTATGTTAATTAAAAGAAGAACGTCAATCCACAGAGTTAGTTTTACAAGACGTAAAAATAAGTAAAATTGAGTTATATATATTAAGTTTATTTTTTACTATTACTATGAAAATACTATGACTGAAATAGGTACCGAGTTAAACTAATGAATAAACAGAAAAATAAGAAAGAAACCGTATATTAAATTTAAATATTTAAGAAAAAATAAAAATTACTATATTGCAGTGCAGAGCTTATTTTTAATACAATACAAATGAAATAAGGTTGTGCGTAGAGAGAGATAGAAAATAAAATAGAGCACGAGCTGGATATAGCCTAGGTTAGTCGAGAGTTTCTAGTTAGGAGTCTCAAGTGTCATTATGTCTCACTTCTTAATTTTTGGAATTCTTATTTTATTGTCTCACTTTTAATAATTCTTTGTTTTTTAACTTTTGATATCATAATGTTTTAAATTTATTAAATATTATTTTCAAATCTTTTAATTAAAAATTGAGTGTTAAAAATCCATTTACTTGTGAAGAGAAGCTGTTGAAAATACCTAAATTTAAGTTACATATTATTAATAATCCATTTCATATTAGGATGTGTTAATTTGAGTTTTTTCTCGTAAAATATGAATAAATAATAATTGTAATTGAACCAAAATGAGACGATTTCATTCAAGATTGTCTGCAGTATTTCAAAAATTCCACAAATCCCCGAAAAAATAGGAAAAGAGAATTCTTCCAAAGGTGCGTGGTTGCAAATGGTTTTTTTCAGATTTTTATTTTTAATATTTAATATTCAAATGTTGCTTTTTTAACAAAAAATACCTACAGTAACATGAAAACAAAATTCTAAAAAATAATCTCAATAATAATAGCTGCTAACAGATAAATTGTGTAAAATAAATGGATAAGTAAATAAATAATTATTGAATAATAATAATAACCCTTCGCAAGTATGCCCAATGTCCACGTTATATTTATTATTATTATTATTGTTATTATTATTATTATTATTATTGTTATTATTATTATTATTATTATTATCATTATTATTTTTATTATTATTATTATTATTATTATTATTATTATAAAATTATCATTATAAATATAACAGTATTTAATAAATTGCAATATAACATTTAATTTCTTCGATGTAAATGAAAACAAATGGAAGTAATTAAAAAATAAAAATTGAGTAACAAGTAGATGAAATTAATCCTATATTTATCTGACATTTTGAATTCTATGGAACAGGCCCTATTACACTTTTGCATATTTAATTGTAGATGTGATAAATCTATCTCAGGGATGTTTATTTTGGTCTTTTCCACTCCCTGTTGTCTTATGGAATAGTTTTCTGGGGGAGTTCTTGTGACTTTCTTGAAGTCTTTAGAGTTCAAAAATGGGCAATTAGAGTGATGATGGGAGAGTTCATCAGGAATAGTTGCCGACCTCATTTTAGGAGTTTGAAAATTTTGCCTCTCCCAAGTTTATATGTGCTTGAGACACTATGTTTTTTAAAGAAAAATGAGTCAATTTTTAAGCGTGGTGATGACATACGTTTGTATAATACCAGGAATAGGCATTTACTGAGGGATGAGGTTCATCGCTCTACATTCTATAAGCGAGGTGTCAGGAGTTCGGGAGTCCGTTTATATAATGTTTTACCTGATTCCATCAAAAAGATAAATGAAAGGGAGTTTAGAGCCAAGTTGAAAAAGGATTTTATAAGTATGGTATTTTATTCCATAGAAGAGTACAGAGATTACTATTCAAACGTTTTAATTTAGTAATACCCTGGTTTTGGGTAGACAATTTTGGCTTGAAGAGAATCTGATGTTTGGTTTTATTTGTCTTGCTCTTGAGCACTCTGTTTTACTGTGCATTTTAAATTTTTTTGACAAGCTCCACATCCCCCTGTATAGGAGGACAATGAACGCTATTAAATCTATCTATCTATCTATCTAGCTGTGCGCAGGGTTTTTGTTCATAATTTTTTTCGAAGTTTATTGTATTTGATGCTATAACGGCTTTGAATTATTATCTACTGTTGTGAGAAAAAGTTTCTTTTATCAATTATTTTGTAAAATATAAAATAAAATAGTTTTTTCAAAGTTGAAATTTTTCAGTTTCTGGGGGCGAGTGATTCAAACTTTTGATAAATTTTCTGTAACTAAAAGACACCTCGAGGAAAAATGACATATTTTTTACTCCAATCAAACATTTCAATCAAACACATTTTTTCAAATCTGTAGAAATTTCAATTAAATAAAAACTATTTGTTAGATTGAAATACAAAATATGCCATTTTATTCCTCAAGGTGTCTTTTAGTAATAAAAAATTTATGAAAAGTTTGAAATCACTCGTAGGTACCGAAATATTTCATCTTTGAACCCCCATATTTCACAAAATGATTAAAGAAAAAAAATTCTCATAGCCATAGATAACATTTCAAAGCCCTAATAGCATCCAATAAAAAAAAACTTCGAAAAAAATTATAACCAAAAACCTTGGGCTCAGTCTTAAACATTTCAGTTCTGTGTAGAGGCATTTGCAGTTTGATGCGGTGAGATCTAGTGGCTCTGGAATGTACATTTGTTAGAAAACTGGAACTATTTTACAAGTAATCAGGAACAGCATTTTTCACTATGAGAAGATTTGTGATAGAAAGAATAAAGTGCTCCCTGCACTGCTTCAACTTCAACCAAAAGTGGGAAGCCGTGAGCCGTAGTATATGTTCAATCAGATTAGATAAGCAACACTCTCCTGGGCCCTCTTTGCAAGGGTGGCAGATTGGATCAGCCAGCAAAAAATACTTTTTCTCTGCAGTAAAATCAATTCCCGGTGGTTTGGAACCCACCTAAAACCTTAGGTCTAATTCATAAATCACAGTCATCCAATTCATTACCCACGCACAGGTCTCAGACCTATGTGGGCTTTATCCTCAAAAAAGTGTAAATTGAAAAATACGTAATATGATCGCTTCTTCGGGCATCAAAAATAAAACGAATTGAATACCTGTTAAAGGCCTCACATAGTTCTAGCCTCACATCTGGCAGATCATTGTAAACAATAATAAAAAAGAGGCAGTATCAGATATAAGAGTCGCTCGTAAAGATAAAGGGAGAAAACGTCTAAACCTTTTCAATTGATGCATACCAGCAAAGACTATTTATTCGTAATTGATTTTATCTAAGAATCCCAACTGAATCTATTGTTTAATTGAATATCTCAGACCTTGATAGAATCAGAAAATGGTAGCTTTACACCGCCAAGCCTAACGTTTGGAATAGCTCCCATCCTAACACGACCAATCAATCTTTGGTACCCAATAATAATGCTGTTACACTTTGCTGAATTGAGGGTTAAACAGTGAGCCTTTGACTAAAGGAGCAGTTTAGAAGAGAGAGAGAGAGAGAGAGAGAGAGAGAGTGAGCGAGAGAATTGAATTGCTGTCTTCATTTTATCCCAGGAGGGCGGAGAGTGTGAGAGAGTGAGTGTGTGTGATTGAGAGTGCGAAAGAGAAGGAAATGATAGTGGATTCGTGATAAAAGTGATCTCTTTCTTTCAGGGTCGAACGCATTATTATGGGTAAGGTTTGTCTACTATGCCAAGCGGTGGGATAAAGTTGACCTAGTCTAGAAGACAAACAATGTACCCCATTTAATGAAAAAGAGGTTCTGGCTCTATAAACTAAATTACTTACGATTGCACATCAATGTCTCATGAATAAAGGCGAAGTAGCCCATGAATCAAATCCTGTTTGCAATTAATTAGGCTATTATCATGACATTGATGTTCTGTGGACATGGTAGTTACTATAACTAGTTAAATATTATAATAAAAATTAATAGAATGCTGAAATTCCACAAATATGTTTTTTATTCTTCAATTTTTTAAGAATGTTGACATATGGCCCGACCGCCCTGCTGCACCGGTGAGAACACTGAACTACAATTCTGATGATTTCGAGCTCGAGCCAATAATTTTTATTCGATCTAATGATACCCCATAGTCGATACCTTGAGTTATATACCTATATACTAAAAATAATACGTCAACGCTTGCACTTCAAAAATAAAGTGAATAATTGGGCTAAGCAGCAACTTTCGTAATATTCTTCACCCGCCTAGAGTCTAGAATCTTTCTTTCAAGTGCTAGAGCACGGACGGACAGACAACGGCACGGTTTCAATAAAACCCTGTTGGGTCCTTAATAAGGCACTATTGTAACAGATAAAGAAAGTAACACGTAAGATAACGGGTTTTCAAGTGACTTGTTTCAAACGCTGTAAGACATCTCTTCAATAAATTTTACTCAAGTAACGATGATGGTAGTATCCGCCTCATCAGCTTTCAATCGTGAGAAACAGCAAGTTGAAATGAGAAATTTAAGTTCAGAGTAGCCTAAGTAAGTTAATAAAGGTCACAATATAAAAGAACTAGTAAAATCGATATTTATTCATGGAAAGGAATATTTGTTTTTAGAAATACTGAAACTATCCTTGAATACAATAATTGTGATAACTTGGAACTTGTTATTGATTTAGAACTCAATAATTTTAGTCCAAACTCATTGTTTCGCCTTCACCGAAGCAATGTCATGACTCTCATGTCTCATCCACAATATTCGAACATTTAAAGTTGTAAACGTCCATTTTGAAAATTACATTTGAAAAAACTTATAGCTAGTACAACTTATTAAAACTTACTATTTGAAATGGCTGTTGGACCATATTCATGGTGAATTGCCAGATTAATAAAATTAGGCCTATCATTAAAACGCGAATACTTTTGAATCTAGCTCTTAATATTTGTTTCTTGTGGCCGTAGCCTAAATCCGTAAAGTGTTTCAATCTTGAGTTCTGAGAAATTAGATTGGAATTTTCAAATGCTACTGTTTAAGCTCCAATTAGTGGCATAATATGTAACAGCAAATACGAAAGAATATTTTGGATCTAAAAGCTTAATAATAAAAAAACGTCTTCAATTTTAAATGCTCTCGTGATAACATAGAATATTATTAGTACAGAACTTTATAATCTTGGTCCAATATTATTCACACACTTTGAAATTTGGAAAAACTGCAATAGAATAATTATTGTTTGACTTCAAAATTCGTTCTACTACCAAATAAGATTTGAACAGTAGTTTCGTATACCTTCAAGGTCATGACCGTTAAAAACCTCGTGAACTTGACTATGTCACAGCTAACTGTGAATCAGTACGGTAGTAGGCTATGTACAGCTGCAGTTCAAGCTATTGAGGTAGGCCTTGGTTGGAATAGTGTAGTAGTTATTGTTTATTGTAACCCATCAATTATTGAAATTATTTAATTATTAATTGAGGTAGGCCTTGGTTGAAATGGCGTGGTTGTTACTTTCATCCACTAATAGTGTAGTTGTATTATTAGAATCAAATATTTACTAGTACCGTACTGTAGTTCTGTGAACAGTAGACCTCACGCCCAAGAATAAGGGCGCTTACACAGAGGAATATACTTGATGTACTCAATGATAATCACCATCGCAAAATTAAACACAGTCATCAGACCTAACGCTTGATTTAATTCGCGTAATCTATTTCAAGTCTGTTTTTCACAAAAGGTCACTCTGTATCACATCAACAATTCTGTTTTGTATTTGCGAGACAGCTGATAGCTCAAATTAGATTTCAGATGTCTGATGAATAAATTTATTAAAAAAAAGGATAAATTTATATATAATTTACTAAGTAATCACTTATTATAATACTTAATTAAAATGATAGAAATGATTTGTTTTTTTTTTCAAACAAATATGTTATTCTTATGAATGATAACTTTATTCGTACAAATAGGCTCAACAAGATGAATAAGGGGGCCCGAGGGCTACCTATGAATGTGATTCCAATTGCATACGATGGAGAAGATCATTTTAAAAATAATATATTCCTATAGAAGTCCTAAGAGCCTTATTTTTTCTTTTTTTAAAATATCCTTTAAATACAAGCAAATTTCGAAAATCTCTACACATACATTGCTGGGCATTCCTTTTAAAGGAACATGCATGCAAAATTTCACTGAATTTGGTCACGCGTTTAGTCGTGAATGCGTTAGCCTACAGACAGACAAATAATGTCTCTCTTCGTTCGGTCAACATGTCAACAATATGTGCGTGTAGCACAAATTTATAATAATACTGTATTTCTTTTTGTCTGTGAAATTGTATATTATTTGTATTCGGATTTTGTGCAATAAATGATTTGATTTGATATCGGTAAGTCTTGAAATTTTTGAGAGCTTCCAAAGTATTCTTATTTACTTGTCTGTTCCTCTAACAATTTATGCGGGATAAGTAGTTTTAATTCCAAGTTTCCCAGTCTGAAGATCCCACAAGAGTCTTGAATCTTGATGTGGGTAATGAGGTGAACAGGTGAATGATGAGAAACATAAATGGCTGATTGAGATTCGAACTCGAAACTGCAGGGATGCGTTGCTAGCCAGAGCTTCAACTAGTTGAACGTAATAGGCGTATTTATATTTAATAGTATAGAATAAGTTTTGAGTTTATTAAAATTCAGTGCTGTCCAACAGTCGATTGAACAGTTTTGTTTTAAATTCTCAACTATGAGCTTCCGTAAATTGGCCTAGGCCTATACATCACTCATTCCTGTAAGGTGTGAATATATAACACAGTGCTTTTATAAGAAAATCTGTTTGGTACCCTGTTAGTTGGAGTGTTTATTTTCCCGTAAAGCTTAAATGCCTTGGCTGTTGAAAAGGGCACTTAGAACGGATAAGTGACTCAAGATGTGCAAAAACAATGTGAACAAGGAACCCAGGAGGAATGAAGTGTGAAAAAAAGATCAAGAACGTGCTAAATATAAGAGCGATCGCAGAAGAAAGACTGAAAGGTGTGGGAAGTGGAAAAGAAAATGACAGGATGGACGAAATGGAACGGCAAATTATGGAGAGCAAAAATCCTAAATAGGGTTTAGCGCCAAGGGGTAATGGAGCAGTAGCTTATTTTCTCATACTTAACTCAGTGCAATTCCGTCATAAATGGGCGATAGGCTAGGCCCAGGTACAAAGGAGCGGCAGTTTAAAAGGGAATTACTCTTTTGTTCACATAACAAGTTTCAAACTGCAATAACAAGAACTTTTCCATTCAAACACACTGCTTGTTCAACCTTAAAACGAGCGAACGTATACGTTATTCTATAGATAAACCTATGATTCAGTTTATTTGTGGTTATTGGTATATTCTATTAAGCCCTAAGAAAATTTCGCCAGGTGAAAAAATTACACCATTTTGCCAACTAGCTGGTCAGATTTAGTTGATAGAATATGAAAGTAGATGTTCTCAAAGTGTAAAGGAAACCTCAATAATTGTAAATTTCACTTTGGAAGCAACTATAAGGGAAGGACGTTTTTTCGAAAATTGTAATTATCAATATAAAGCAGCCAAACATATCGTGATACAAATAATTTACCATCCCATAAGTGATTCTAAAGTTAAAGTTTCATAATTTTTGATTGTTCAAAAGTTCATATTTTCCAATTTATGTTTCGTAGAATGTATCAGACAAAATTCACTTCATGTCTATATCATGATTACTTTTCACAAAATAGGCTGATTTGTTTTAGGATCATTTTTCACAACGTGTCATATTTGTGACCTGGGTCCAGTGGCGCATTCAGGGGGGGCTTTGAGGGCTTTAACACCCCCCCCCCTCAAGCGCCTGAAGTCTTTATCATATTTTGATAATTTCCAAGCAAATTGACTGGACAATATCAGGCTGATTTGTGTGAGTACATTTCATTATTTCAGTTAGTGTTATTTCATTATTTCACAGTTGTTCAAATATAATATTAATGTTCATAAAAATGCTTGTTGGACGTGTCTTAGGAATACCATGAATTGAAATAGGGGAAGTGATAGCAGAGTGCCGTAGCAGGTATCTGTTCAATCAGAGATGAGCTACAAAACTCCTGGTCGCTCTTTGTAACGGTGACCGATTGGATTGGCCAGCAAAAAAGACTGTTCTATGCTGTAAAATCACTTCCCGGTGGTTCGGAACCCACCTAAAACTGTAGGTCCAACTCATCATTCACCATCATCCAATTCATTACCCACGCACAGGTCTCAGACCTATGTGGACTTCACCCTCAAAAAAAAAAAAAAAAATAGACAGTGGATTGGCAGCATTAAACATTCACCAAATAATTGATGTCAATAGCGAAGGTGCAGAGATAGCAGATTATTACAATTAGTTATTTTAACCGTCTGGGGAGGCTGTTATAATTCTCATTTAGAAGAACTATTCATAATGCAAAAAATAATTATCAAAACCGTTCTGAATAAACCTAGATTTTTCCCAACCAACTTAATTTTTGATGAATTTGATGTTATGACAGTTAGACAGTTATATGTAATGAATGTAATGAAATTTATAATTAAACATAAAACTAATTTTCCTCACACCAATAATACAGTCATCAATCACTATAGCTTAAGATCTTCCTCAAATAAATATCAGATATATAATACTAACATTGAAACAATCAGGAGACAGCTAATATACACAAGCTCTAAAATTATAAATAAAATTTTTGATCACCTTATAAATCGTGCCAAAGTAACCAAGAAAATGAAACAAAACATCAGTATTTGGATTAAGAGGAATTATTTTTTTTATCTATGAAATAGTACTAGAAACGGTTTTTCTGATTTGTGAGCTTGCTTACTGATGCTTCCCTCTGGTTTTTGGACTATCCTCTCCCTCTTATCTCATCCTTTTCTCTCCACATTGAAATTGAAAAAAAATTGAAAAATTTTGAATCTCTAATCTTTGGGGCTTCCATTCAATGTTAAAAGAGCTGGAAAACCAATAAAAACTTTTGACAAGTCTTCAACTCTCATGATTATTGAGGTATTCTACAGAATAAGCAAAAATTAGGAAAAGTTTGTTGGAAAAATTGCCGTTTTTTTTGACTGTGCTCGTCTTTGACCACCAGAGATAAAATTCAAGGAGTTGATTCAGCAGACTCTCTTTGCTCGCAGCTGTCTGACTGACCCCAGTGATGAAATTTTTGTATAAAATTTCCAAAATTATCAATTCTTGCCCTTTTTAGGTAAAAATTTTGAAAGCAATATCTATAATGATACTGGATACTGAACTTCCAAGGCCACGTGGCTCTTGAGAACAAAATTTCGAAAATAGTTTATTCGGGGCCCAAAAATTGAATAGCACTAGATTTTCAATAATAATTGTCAGTTCTCACTGTATCTTTAGGGAATATTTTGGAACCCTTTCCGAACATGTGTACCAAATTTCAAGTTTTTCGGCCTAGTTCTTCAAGAGATGAGCAAATCTGTGTTGTTTCCATGACGAAATAATTGATGAACAATCTAATATCAAAACTAACACTGTATTTCTATTTAAATTATACCTTCAGTATAAGTGAGTAAAAATCATAATTTAAATAGAATTGCAGTGTTCGTTTTGATATTAAATTTGTTAAAAATCGCAAAATTAAAAGTAAAAGTGAATTTAAGGCGTAAACTTTGTAGTGGGGAGAGTAAGGGTGGGAGGGCTTATCTTAGGTGAAGCCCCCTCCCCTTCAAGAAAAAGTCTGGATGCGCCCCCGCCTGGGTCAGCCATTCCACTTGAATGATTCAAGCCATTCGGTAATAGCTTATCAGGCTTAGCTTCGACACCAGATGATAAGCTTGCTCCAGAGGCTCAAAGTTAAAACCTCTGCCAGGGAGAGGTTCCAATCTTCGAGATCCACAATCATGTTATTATTTTTCTTACAGTGAAATAACGTAAACTCTTTTTACGTTTTAAAAATATCTTCTTGTTAGTAGACAATGATTATGTCAAGAGTTCTCAGGTCGCAATTGAATAAATTCTGGGCCTCAGTTCATCTTGTGATCTCCAATTCACTTCAATTCGCAATTAATGAATTTGGTTATTTCTTAGAATGTTACTAATCTGTTTGGACATATTTGCAGAAATAAGAACAGAACTTAGACTTGTTGCATAGCAATTTACAGACGACAATAACAATCTACAAGTTGAAACCATCATAAGATATAGCAGTAACTACAGATACAAGTGTTGAAAAACTAGTTTGTATACTGTTATGCAACACCCCCTGGCCTATATTTGAAAAGTATAGGAAAAAAGTATAAACTAATTGAGCTGTGAGACCATTGATTCTTTATGGAATATTTTTCAATTGAAGTGAACTGCTTAGTTTATTTTTATGTAGAAAGCCACTAAGAGAACATAAGATTTGAAGAGTGTTATACGGTTAGACCGGATGTTATCTTCTTTAGTAGCTTCACTAGATAGGTAACTTTTATTGGAAATACAAAATTAATACTTTCCGAGGAGAAATTACAACACAAAAACCTTGTAATTTTTGGTGGGAATGCCTGAAAAATCTCCAATAAAGTTGTACGAGGTTGTAAAATCCGAAGGAATGATAGTTGCTTGTAATGGTTTCAATGACGAGAAAAACGAAAATAATCTCAGCCCAGCCATTCAACTTAGTATTGGATTAACCATGTTGATTGGTGCATTTACCCTCTACTAGTATAGTAGATGTTCTCATCATATTGAAAGCACGTCATCTCTGAGCTAACTCTGGCCTAATTTCGATTAAAGTATACATTTTCTCACGATCTGGTAATTTTTGAAGTTTTTTATTCGAAGACCGCAAATTCCGATCTTCTTAACGGACATGTTACACTTACCGGACATGAATGTCAAACTCGAAAGGTAATTAAATCTTTCTGTCTCGTTCTGTGAGTGAGAGAGAAAGAGGGAATGAGAGAGGTTGAGCGGGAGTGAGAGAGAATGCGTGAGTGCCAGGAAACTTGAACAGTTATATTCCGCAGTCTTCCAGATTATAAAGTTCAGGAAAAGGGGAAAAAAGCATCCTCCGCTTTTAATGTTATGTCTTTCCTTCCAAGGATGACGATCTAACTGTACTTCTCTGTTGAGATAAACACGCTGACTTTTCAAATAACAATTATAATTTCTGTACGATCGTTTTACTTTTAAACAATACTATATAACAAACTTCATCTTTTTAAATTTATTACCTAGTATCACCGTGTTGTAACCACGGTAACACTATTGTCCTAACAATACCTGCTTACCTGTGACACATTTATTCTACCAATTGTTCAATAAAATTCGTAATATTTATTTTTGCTATTTTTAATTATCAATTCTACATTTAACTGCATTCATGCTACTTTGATCAAACTCACTCTCGCTCACGCTCTACTAGAAGAGAATAATAGAGATAGGATGAGGTTCAAGATCAAATTTATATGATCTGTGATTATATTCACTCATATCAATTTATGAGTGATCATTATGGTACCTCACCATAACTTCGTTCTTAATAATAATAAGCCAGTTTTGTAAGCCTAGTCGGTTATTCATTTGTAGATTAAAAATTATTCATTTAATAAAGTTACATTCATGTGGTAGCAACACACACATCGATCCATTATTATTATTATGATTGTCATATTTTCTTGTTGCCAGATATCCTATATCTCAGCAGCCAGTGGGAGATACTTGGAGATTTTCTCAAAGTAGTATTGATCCAAGTTGTGGCAGCACGGTACGCCAACATCTATTTGTTACGGGTTCTATGTCTAAAATAACGCTGGCAACACTTAAATTTATCACTCGCACTTTATTTACACAATTAATCACAACACTCACTGATCAGTAATTTCGTACAGAAAAATAAGCAATTAAAAACAGTTAACACGATATTGTTCAACTGATAAGGAGTTTCCAAAAAACTGAACAAAAATCAATCACTAAATGTCAAAAGGCCGATCTAATATTAAACAATAACTGTACAATAAACTGTCCAATAATACTCAAAAAGAAACGTCGAGGAAGAACAATTAACTTACGTAGCACAAGTCTGTCAATACAGTAATAGATAAAAGAATTATCACTTTTGAACTGTCAAGAGAATTATCACTACAGACAACGAAAGTTCAACAAATCTCGCATGGTTTGTAATAGCGCCAACGGGATTTCACTGCCTGTATTAACGCGAACTGTCACTACTGCCACTTATAGACTTAGAACAATAACTGAACTACTTAACTGTCACACTTGTTTATCATGACGAATTTCAAAGACAACTGAACTCATTTACAAGAGACTTCCTCTATTTATATACTTTATCATAATTGAGATATCTCTAGATTTCTCTACCAACTTCTAAATAAATAAATAAAGAAACTAGCACTTTCTACAATATTCGAAAAGATTCCATTAATGTCTAATCAAACAACTAGAAAATTCTACAAATTACCAAGTAAACACCATAAAAGTGTCAAAAGCAGAATAATTGATTGCTTAAAATTAAACATTTACATAGCAGATAACGCCAAGAACCACTGTGCCTTCTTCCTCTCTATTCACTCCAATTTCATATTCGCTACATATTAAAATAGTTTCCCTGATCTGCTTATTCATTAGGATTATATCTGGCCTATTATGTGCAATTGTCCTATCCGTCAAGATCACATACATCTGATCTGTCCCAATACAATTTATATATACTGTTCTCAAGTATTGGCAGAGGCATGTATCTGTAGTATGGATCTATTTCCTCAAGCAGCTCATGTCCTGATGGGTCCTGATGGATGCAAGGTCCTGATGGAGTATGCCAGCTACACTGTTTTGTCTCAAAATAGTCAGTGTCTGGTAAGCTGACATGATGTGTTGTATTGTTTCAGATATCAGGCCACATCCGTCTGCAAAGGTCATCATTGATTGGCATCTTCATTATGAATTTTTTATAGTTCTTGATGGCTATCAACTGGTCTTGTATAGCCACCATGAAGTCTGTTTCAACAAACAGATCCCCATGCTTCAGCCATGCATTTGTCACTTCTTCATCAATAGCAGGCTGTGCTAAAGCAAATGCATGTCTTCCATGTAGCTGCTTACTCCTCCACTGCTGCAGGACCTCGCTTTCACGCTGTTTAATTGTCCTTTTTCCAACAATATTTTGTGCTGACAAGTTGAGTAGTGTGTATTTCTTATCTGCTGCCTTGAGTGCTTTTAAAAGGCACCTATCATTTTATTATTATTATTATTATTATTTCATGCAAATTCGTCGGGTCCTTGGATACTACGTTGTACCAGTTTATTCAAATATTAGGTCATATTATATCTATAAAGGCAGATAAAGGCCCCTTTAAATTATTTTTCAAGTGAATCCCATTATTTATTTAAAAATATAACTGGTTAAAGTTCTATGAAGATCGTGTTTATGCCATAAAAGTTTAGACCTATTAGAAGAAGATACATAGTTATGTTGGTAGCTGTCGTTTTTCACGTTTTCAACAATAGGGTTGCATCCATGCACATGGCACTTAAATCAACTTTGTAGATTGTCTACTTTAGCCGATTCTTTATGTGCTGTTCAACAGCACTTCCATTGTCAGCAATTTCGAAACGGTCCAACAAAGGAGAACCGCCGACTCGTAGAGATTTTATGAACTTTTGTTATCACTCTCTGCTTCTTACTTAATTTTTTTACTAAAACTATGCCAAAGACCGTAATTCCAATAGTTTAATGGTAAAAGAATCAATAAAATTCTGCCAAGCTTTCAATTGATTTAAAAGCTTACTATCGAATGACTAATTAAAAAAATTAGTCAAAAAGATACATTAGAGTTGAACTTCCCTCATCATTCTGAAATTGACTGCTGAATTAATTACACCAATGATTGGATAGGATGTTTATGATCTGTACATGAAGAAACGCCAGCTGGAATTGACAGAATAAAAACTCTCATCTTTAACTTCTCTTGCTAATGTTATTATACCTGTTGAGTAAAATTTCTTACTCAAGGACATCATAACTGATGTACAATGTAAAGTAATTTGTATTTGGTCCTGACAAAATTTGTTCTAAAGGAATTTTCATGTTAAATGTCAAGGTAAAACTGAAAATTTAAACTTGGGCGGAGTTTGAACAACTAATTTCTATTTAATTGATACGGATGTTATATCACTCCACAAACCCCATTTAGGGAAGTGATAGCCGGGAGCCGAAGCAGATTATCAATCAGATTCGATAAGCGACGCTCTCCTGGGCCCTCTATGTAAGGGTGACCGATTACATTAGACAGCAAAAACGACTATGTTCTCAGCTGTAAAATCACTTGCGGGTGGTTCGGAACCCACCTAAAATTATAGGTCCACCACGTTTCAAATAACATGGCTCAAGCGGCGAGGTGGAACTACACTATGGATCTCCCCACCAATAAAATCCATACGCATTTACTTTTTTTTATATTCATGACTGTATAATATAAATCATATTTACTATTGAATATAAATCATATTGGAGAATAATAAGATAGTATGAGGTACACTAACAATCAACAGGTTCATAAAACATACACAAACGCGTTGGCCTAATACGAAAAGCAATAGCTCACCATGTAATCAATAGATTAATTTTTTAAAAGTTTTCTTCATCTTTTTCTTATTCTCCTTTTTTCTTCTTTTTCTTATCTTCCTACCTCTAATGCTTTCTTTTCCTTCTCTTCTTCTCCTCCTCCTTCTTCTTCACCATTCTCTTTTCTTTTACTTCTTCATAATCATCCTTATACTGCTGTTATTCAATCTCTCTCTCATTTATCAGACTCTTTACTTGACCCGACATTATTTTTTCCTATTTAATAATATATCTTCTTCCCCCTAATCCCCTTTCTAACTAATAGTTATGTAAACAGTAGACCTCACTCGCCGAACATTACTCACTCAAAAGTTACTTACTCACCCCTCCACCACAGAAATTCATATTTCCGCTTCTAGCTTCAAAGGGTAATTATTTTTGTAAATTTATCGAATGGAAGTCTCTTGAGTATTTATGCTGTACCTGTTGAAAAGAAGAATTTCCCAATTATCTAAATATTTGATTTTTATTTAATTCTTACCCTCCTCCCACCAATATTCAAAGAGCAGTTCAGTGTCAGCCTTTTTATTTTGAGTTATCTTCCACTTCTAATCGAAAAAATTAGAACTTATCCGACAAATGCGTTTTTTTGACAAAGTCAATTTTTCCCACCCCACCCCAAATTCTCAATTTATCTAAATTTTTGCTTGTACCATTCCACTCAGTTAAAAAGCCCTACCAAAACAAAAAAAATAAAAATATCTGAATATTGAAGATTTTAAAGATTTTTACCTACCCCCCCCCCCCCCCCCCGTTGAGTTTATCAAATTTTTTGTCACGGATTAAGCCCCCTTTCAAATCGTCTTAATTTTAATTTAAATCCATCTGCGCCCATATCAGACACTCCAATAATCGGGGGTAAATTGGGCCCCCTTAAAAAGATGGGGGGGGGGGGATTTTTTAAAAACTTCGCACACATCGCTGGGAATTTCTTGAAGGAAGATCCATGAAAAATTTCATTGAATTTGGTCAACGCGTTTAGCCGTAATTGCTTTAGGAACAGACAAATGCAAAACAGTTGACTTGAAACAGAGACCTCTCTTCGATCGGTCAATTATTTGTTTCCACATTCTATTCCAAAAATTCAGGCATGCATGGTATTTCCTGTGGCACTATTCCCATTGTTCACAAATTCAACAGCTTGTATTCAGAAGCCAGCTCTCTGAACCATATACTTTAATAGGCCTTTAATGAATCCATGCATGATATTTTCGACCTTGGTGAGCCCTATCTCTCAAGCTTCTGCTAGAATAATGATCAAAGTGAATGAATGATCAAGAGTTAATATGAATTCGTAGGGGAGATGAATTGCCCTATTAGGGCTGAGCACAGGGTTTTCGTTAATAAATTGTTTTCGAAGTTTATTGTATTGGATGTTATTAGGGCTTTGAAATGTTATCTATTGTTGTGAGAAAAAGTTTTTCCATGTATTATTTTGTGAAATATGGGGGCTTAAAGTTGAAATTTTTCGATTTTTGGGGGAAATTGATCTTCTGTGATTGAATTTTCTGTAACCAAAAGACACCTCAAGGAATAAAATGACATACTGCAATCAAGCTATTAGTTTTTCTTAAATAAAAAAAATATTTTGAAAAAACTATTTGTTAGATTGAAATAAAAGCTATGTCATTTTGTTCTTCAAGGTGTCTCTTAGATATGGAGAATTTATCAAAAGTTTAAAATCACGTGAGATCAATTGCCCCCAAAAACCGAAAAATGTCAACTTTGAACCCCCATATTTCACAAAATAACATTTCGAAGCCCTAACCATAAGGGCTCCAATACAAGGTATACAGGGTATTCAATACAAGAAACTTCCAGAAAAATTATGACAAAAACCATGCGCACAACCTTAAACAGAAAATTGTAGCTGTGTTTGATTCAATCTGCTCACTTTTTGTGGAATGATAATTTATGAAAAAAATTAATTTATAATTTATCTCTCTCTCTCTCAAGAGAAAGCATTCCAACAGGTAGTCACCATCCATGGAAACTTTGATATGGTTATGAATAAACTTTCGTCTCATTGCCTCAACTTTTGCCTCATGTAAGAAAAAATTAACTTTATATTATTATTATTAGTATGTTCTGAAGCGATTCTGCAGTTCTTCTTGTGCCGGTAGTTCTTCAAGGCTACAGATCTTTTAAGTTTCTCTGCGTCCGAAAGCAACATGTAATTTTGTTTCGTATTTGCTCCTTGAATTCAACTGATTGTTGTTTGATTTTATTTTGATTAACTCTGTGTATATCAAAATTGTTCCACATGTCAGTCGAAAAGTGATTTTTTAAGAACTATTTTACTCGCAGATCGACATGGATCATCAGACTAAAAAATATTCATATGCATATGATTTAACTTAGCTCAGTGCCCATTGAAGGCTTAAACAGCATTACCAAGTCATAACTGGTTACTGAAACTTGTATAATGATCGACAGATACAAGCCATTTTAATATAATGACAACTTTCATTTACTGAGGCGCAAATTTTATGATGTAATTGTACGTTGCGAACTGAAATTTCGTCTTTATCGATCATCCTCTTTAGAATCTAAGTGCTGGTTACATTAAATACTGTATCATTATTATTTCTGTAGAAAAACGTGTTTGCTTGCAAGAAAACGTTTGCGATTTCATTTTTCTCTCCAACGCCATTTGCTAGAAACGTAGCACATGCTTAGGATATGCATTAAAAATTGAAATCTACAGAGTGTTTCGGAACTCTCTACCAATACTTCTAGGCAGTGTTTCTGGACCACTAGCAACTGTAAATATCATAATAAAAATTTTCTAAAATCCCCAGTTACACACACAGCCGCCATTTTGTTTTTTCCACTCATTATTTTTTTATTTGAATACCTCTGAATGTATAATTTTGAAATTTTGCAAACAGCTTTATAACAATTAAAACGATCTTAAAAAAATTAATCAAAATTTTCCAACATCAAAAAACAAAATGGCGGTCATTTAAAATCTTTGAACAGGATTAAATTGATAATGGCTAATGATATCAAAATTTTACTAGAATAACGTTTTTAAGATATTTTTATTGCAAATCCAACGATACCCCATTTTCCAAGATTGGCCAACAATTAACAGAGATATGCTACTTATTAGTGTGTGCGATGGTTGAGAACGGGTTGCAGTTTTTTGCTTCCAACCACCGCACACCCTAAGAAGTAGCATATCTCTGTTATTTGTTGGCCAATCTTGGAAAATGAGGTATCGTTAGATTTGCAATAAAAAATATAAAAAAAGTTATTGTAGTAAAATTTTGATATCATTAGCCATTATTAATTTAATCCTGTTCAAAGGTTTTAAATAGTCGCCATTTTGTATTTTGATGTCGGAAAATTTTTATTAATTTTTTAAAGGTTGTTTCAATTGTTATAAAGCTGTTTGCAAAATTTCAAAATTATACATTCAGAGGTGTTCGAATAAAAATATAATGAGTGAAAAAAACAAAATGGGTGCTGTGTGAGTAACTGGGGATTTTAGAAAATTTTTATTACGATATTTACTTTTGTTAGTGGTCCAGAAACACTGCCTAGAAGTATTGGTAGAGAGTTCCGAAACACTCTGTATAGTAAATTATTAGGGAGATGTTACGATTGCCACTGAATTGTGAACATGAAAATTAATTTCGAAATTAATTTTAATGCTACGTTACAAAGGCTGCCAGTGTGATCTAGTAGTTTTAAGGCATCTGACCGGTAATTGGAAGATCCAACTCCACTTTTATTAAAGTGGTGTACTTAAATTGATTTGCGGTGATTGTATGCCTGTTTTGTGGGTCAGACCGTTAGAAGTTTCAAACGTAAAATAAATGAACATATTAGAGATTGGAAAACCAAACAGAGAAGAATCAAATTTTGCAGAGCTTCTCATTACTAATGGACACAAGTTCAAGGCCGAAGAAAATGTTGAATTTCTGCGTTTGATTGGCAAAGGCAGACAATTGAACATTTTCGAAGTTTTAGACTTAACTAGGTTGGTACAAACCTATTTCAATACTAGTTTAAACGATCAAATTTATTTCAACCAATTAAATACAACTAACTTGCTTCCATCATAATTCTGGCCTCAATTTTAATAACGGTACTTTCGTGTTTTTCTCGGTTGACCTTGACTGCGTTTCAGTGAGATTAAACATTTTAATTTTTTTTTATTTTTATTCTAACCTACTTGTGTATTGTTCTTATTTGTTGCTTTCTATACGTTCCCGGTTTTTGGTTCTTGATTTTGACACTTATTTTTTGCTCCTCTCACCAGTGGGCGTGTCTTGGCCTTCAGCCAATCACAGACCTTCAATGAAGGTCAACCTATCAGAGGCACTTTCTCCCTCAGCCAATAGTATCATTCTGTGTTGAGTATATATTAAGCTACTCTGTACATTAGTTTTAGTTTGTTTGAGATTGATAATGGTGTAACTACCGAAACTAGTATCTCACGGTGTTCAATAAATGTGGTAGTGACAACTTCAAGTCTTATTATTCATTATAATTGTTGAGGTGCAACAGAATATAAAAAATAGAATTGTAAAACTTTTATCAATATTATTGTTAAGTTCCTGAATTCTACTTCATTCTCAGAACATTTCAACTCTGTTTTCAAAAGATTACCTTTATTAAATTATATTTTTGATCTCTTGAACGTTTTGACAATATTTTCGTGTTGAATTCTATCAATTTTCATATCATATTGTGTGCAGGCAGACAATTCATTTGCAATCAATTCGGAATGCAAGATAATTTTGCGTGGAAACTGGTTGCTTACCAAAAATAATACTTAAGCCGGAAAATAATTATTTAGTTGATTGAGTAAATATAGGACCGCTCAATACTTGAAACGATAATTTAACAATTAATTTTAAACACTCTGTAATTGACGGCTGTCTGAAAGCTTAACACTTTTAAATATAAACTGGTGACATACACCATGTCAGACAACTCATGTTTAGGATACAAAAATGGAATTTCTAAGCTGGAAGACAAATTTAGTTTTTCAACCAATGTGACCTAAGTTTTTTATCATGTCTAAATAACGGTGGAATAATATTGCTTTTCTGCGAAAAGTTGGGGGAAATCACCACAGATTTAAATCTTAATGGAATGAATCTACTGGAATATATGATAAAATACGTAAAAATAATTGAGAATTTACAAAAAAAAAATATTCATAATTCTGTGTGGAGGGTTATGAGATTGAGTTGATATCTTGGGTTGTCTGGTGAGTAAAAAAGATGAAATTATCCTTCAATATTTTTCTTTTTTATTTATTTTGATTTTGGGGGAACTAAATCACTGAAGACTTGAAAAGTTTCTTTTCAAACCTAATAAGGTAGCAAACTATTTTTAGTACGAAACCACTCGATCTCATCGCTCAGAAACATAAACATAAAGGTGGGCCTCAAGGGGATTACTTCTTCTTCTTCTATCAAGTCAAAAAAAGAGTACAGAAAGAGTTATAAAAGAAAATTATATTTCTGTTTTAAGATTACGTGCCACTATTAAAATTGGTACCATTCTTATTGTATTGATATTTAAGTGTTTTAAAATTGCCTCTCTTTCAACCTGCAATGAGAAATAGTACCGCTCTGTCATCGAAACAAATTACTGTGATGTTTTCCATGACGAAATTCTTCATGAACAATCTATTGTCAAAACTGACACTGTATTTCTATTTAAATTATCATTTTTACTCACAGATATTTAGTAGTCAAATCTTCAAAAGTGATTATTTTGGAAAGAATCAATAATTTATTGTACTTTACAGTGGAATTTCTAGTTTTACGTGAGCATAGCCTAAAATTTTTATTTTCCATTCAAAAATTTGTAAAGAAGCAGTAGTGGGCTGAGCCTGTTGTATCTTTACTTGATGTGATTTGTGTTATAAATAAATGAATGTATAAAATGCATTCCTCCAGTATAAGTGAGTATAATCATAATTTAAATAGAAATACAGTGTCAGTTTTGATATCAAATTATAGCCCTGAACACCATAAATAGTTGACACTTTTTCCGGTGCACCCCTTCATTTATACTTAGCTTAATAGATAAAGCATTCAAGTTGAATGTTATGGTCTTTGGTACAATCTAGTCAAATGGCTATAACCTTTTTTCTTCAACTCCATTATCCGTGACGAAGTTCGATTTTCACAGATAGATGAATTATAAAATGAAAGGCAAAAGAATAATAAACTATGTACTTTTTGTTAATTTTCAACTTATTTCTTATGCATTCGGCTATTTCTAATTTAATTTTGTAGTTTTCGGTGATGTTTCATCATCCGCGCCATTATGTTTTCGAAAACAAATAATACAATGGTACCTATGCTACCTAAATTCCACCATTTGTATGATCCATATAATATATCGTGAATGATGGACTATCGGTATTTGTGCTATTATGTTTACAACAACGACAAATTAATAATTTGATGCCTACACCTATGTACATTCCATCATTCGTATACTTGCAATGATGAGCTGGATAGGTAGGCCTATGCAGTATTTGATTTAAAGATTTGATCTAAAATTCATAAAACGAATTATCAATATTAATCACTGATGCAAGTATTTTATCATTCAATGAAGCTATTCCAATCTCCTAACTATTTAATAATATAATTTATTTGCATATCTGAGGTGTTTTCCATTACAGTTTAAAATGTCAGATTTTTATATTAGATTATTTACATAATTCAATTTATTTTGTCGTCAATCAAATATAATATAGGCATACCATGCTAGCTGGAAAAATCATTTTCAAGATCAGGCACCTTCACGATGTTATATCATACGAAAGGTAGCATGTAGCATGTATAGGCATTGTATTAATTGTTGTAAACCTAATGGCATGGATAATGAAACATCATTAGGAGGTTTGTGGAACCGGGAGTAGGTGTGATATAATTATACATCAATATACAAATCACAGTTTATCATAACATAATTATGTTTCATATCATACTGTCAATCAAGGACTTGAACGCTTTTAAATAATCAAGGAAATGAGCAAACAAAAACTTCCCATCAGAAACACCTAAGACTAGAAAATAATTAGTCTCTTCACTTTTAAGATTTATACTACATAGTTGCATTATATCACTTGAAACTTTCACTAGGAACGTACTTTGATTTTGATATCATTATATCACTCGAGCTGAACATTTCATTCACAATAGTAAAAAATTACTTCCAGAAATATCATCAATGTATTGCACTTTAATAATGGTTTTATTGTTTGTTTAGCTTTAGTTTCTTTCAAATTACATCGGAACCTAATTGAAATGAATAATGGAGTTTGCAATAAATTTCATCACAACCAAAACTTCTCTTCCTTACGTTTTCTATTTACACCTTTTCATTTTAAGCCTTTCATAAGTTTGAAAGCGCATTCTCCTAAGGCCAGTTATTGTTAGCCTTCTGCTTCTCGTAAGACTAATTATTTCACTGTCTTGACGCTATTGAGTACTTTCTTTAATAAGTTTATTTTCGCCAATCTCACTGTCATAACTATCTATATTTTCTTCTGAAGTATTTCAATCTGAGACTCTAGTGACTTTTATCAATTAATTTGGTATATTAAATAATTAGGTATCTCAACGAGGCTACGATAGGACTTTATGTGATATCTCCCACCGAACCTCGATGACATTGATAAGGTTTTATTTCAACCTGATCGATACTTCACACTATTTCAGTTCACAGTATTAATTAATAATTTCGCCATCTTGTAAATTTGAACAAATAGGCTACAATTCAATTTTTTTTTTAATTCCTCTGTAGAACAGAATTAGGTGATTCTTACTCCTATAAAAGGCTTGATGTAAATCTGTACCTTACAAAATAAGTATGAATTCTTACGGGAGGCTCGAGGTTCCCCCAGAAGAAATTTGCCCAAAGGCCTTGCCGCTCATTCCCTTTCATTTTGGAGCTGTTTAGTGACGAACGTGATGATCTGCATTCTGCATTTATATATCGCTTTAGAAATGCACATTGTACCCGATTTCATATTTCTTGAGAATGAAACAAAATGTTCCCCAAAAAGAAAGACTTGTAAAATGTAGAATGAAATTACTGCGTTCTAGTTCTAACCTATTCATTTCAAGATTTAATTGTATCAATTGCTTCCTTTGATACATTTATTTGACTCCCCCACACATTGATTGCATTCAACAGATAACTAGTCACTACAGTTAACAGCCTACTTTTCTTTTTTTATCGAATTTAGACATTTTCTTCTCTAAAATTCATTGATCGTATCAAGTTTCATTGATAGATGATGTTATTAAATCAAGATTATTCAACCTCTTTAAACAGCACATAACCACGGGGTACCTAAAATATTATTCACTCGACAGTTTTTTAGTTAAAAACAAAATGTTTACTTCAATCTCCTTTGAGTTAATTCAATATTAAGTAATTGGATATTACATAGATAGACCTATTTATAGAGTAAAGGTATTTTTAAATTAATTGGTTGAATGTGTTTACTTATCTATTCACACTCCTACTAGCTTTATTGCAATTATTATATGCTGTGCAATTATTTGAACTATGTAGTCTATCTGAAAAATAAATTATTCAAATTCAAAACTTAAAAGCTAATATTCCAGAGGCATATTAGCATAAAGCTCAAAAGCTAATATTCCAGAGGCATATTAGCATAAAGCTCAAAAGCTAATATTCTAGAGACATTACATATTAGCATAATATACAAACTTTGAGATGGTTTTGAGATCTGTGATGTTTTCCATGACGAAATACTTGATGAACAATCTAATATCAAAACTGATACTGTATTTATATTTAAATTATGATTTTTATTCAATTTTTTGGCAAATTCAACGACTTGCAGTCAATTTTAATTGAGCATGAATTATATTTTCACTCACGTTTGAGAATTATTTATTCTAAAAATTGACAAAGTCGTTGAATTTACCATAAAAAGTTAATATTAACAACGCAGATCGTTATGGAACAAGAAATCCAAGAATATGATTTTTACTCACTTATACTGGAGGTAATGGAAGGATGCATTTCACTTCTAAAGAGAAGCTTAATTAAAAAAGAAGCTGGAGGCTGATGAAGCTTCTCTTTAGAAGTGAAATGCATCCCTCCAGTATAAGTGACTAAAAATCATAATTTAAAATAAATAGAAATACGGTGTCAGTTTTGATATAAAATTGATTTTGAGAATTCCACCAACTTTGAGATCCCAAATTCGAATATAGTATGGATTTTATTAATGAATTATAGCAGGTTTTAAACAGTACATTTAATTATGGAACATGATTTTTGCTAATAAATGAATAAATTACTCACGTTTGATGGTAGATAGAATAACCAAAGCGCTGACGTAAATAAAGAAAATATCGAGTCCACCTTTTTTGAATATCACTGATTTAGACGACATTCTAATGCAGTGGTAACGCTTTGCCGGGCCAGTAGTAAGTTCGAAGATAGGTTATGTACAGAATTATAATTCAAATTGAGAAGTAAGGTGCTGATAAATTAACATCAACTCGACAAACTCAGAAACCAACCGATTTCGATGAGCGTGCGAGTATTCATAAGTCGGACTTGACGGTTTGCTGTAAAATTCGTTCAACAAAATCGATCAAGGTGTAGGACGCTGACAGAAGCAGCTATAGACAACCGTGCTCAACCGTTTCTCAGGAGCTTCTGTGGCAGACTGAAGGATACTGCGGCCAAGTTCGTCTTAGTTCCGTCCCCGTCCTCGATTTCATTACAAGGAACAGGATGAGTGGCAGAAGCAGAGGACGAAGAGGAGTGAACAAGCAGAAGAAAAGAGAAGGACGATGCAGCCAGCGAGAAAAAGAGAGCGACTGAGAAAGAGCAGTCGGGACAACGACCTGAGACAGAGTTATAACCAGTCTCGCGCCAGGAAAAGGAAAAGGAGTTGATGGACTAAACTGAGAAGAAAACAACGAGGAATCGAAGGATGGAATGATGAGACAACTAAAAAGAACAAGAAAAATATGAAAAAGAAGAAGGAGAAGATGATGATGATGAAGAAGAAGAAGAGCAAAGAGCTCTGAAATCACTTAAGCGATCTAGCAGCACTAGATGGCACTGTCTGGACGCTAGTATTCAATCTTGTCTCCCGAACCATCCCTTTCAACCCTCTCTCATTCTAATTATGTTCTTTATCATGTCTTGCTCTATCTTTTATTCATTCTATCTTCAGTCGGAGAAATAGTTTTATTTGTAAAAGTCGAAGAAAATACAGTTTTCTTATTGGTGTAAGATTTTACATTTCCTGATAACAAAATAACTTTTAATTAGTAATAGTAATATTGTGGGTTAGGCTAGACGTCTACTGGTAGTAAAAACCTGCAAACTGCGAAGTAACGACGTTTTTGTGCGAATCCCTTTCTGTTCGGATGGAAACTGATGGGTTCGATGCAAGTGGATGATAAGGTCTTCAACCAAGCCACATGATTGTTTTAAAGAAAGTACGAATTCAACGATTCTATAATTATTCTAAATTGCAACATTTTGCAGGTTTCTACTCTTAGTGGACGTCTTGACTAACCATTACTTATAAAAAGTTATTTTGGTTCTGGGAAATGTAAAATCTCACACCAATAAGAAAACTGTATTTTCTTTGACTTCTACATATGAAACCATTTCTCCAACTGAAAATAGAATGAATGAAAGATGGAGAAATTTACATAAAAACTGAGACCGATGGTTAATCATAACGGCGCCCGGGCACCGTAAGCTGGGCTGACATAGCTTTTAAAACCAAACCAAAGCTTTTCAATGAAAGCCCGGCCACCGATTGGGATGCTGAGCAGGGCGGCATTGAATGAAGGGTTCTATTAAAACCAATGGACAAATTTCCTAATCAATAACCTAAGCTAATCAATTTTTCGGATCCCAATTTAAAGAAAAAATCATCAAAATAACTTAAAATTGCTTTCAAAAGACCTAAAATTCTAAATTTTTCTGACGCCCACCCGCAGAGTCCCAAATTTTGAATATCTACATAAAAAATTATAATTCTTCCTTGGTTCATATAAAATAAGAATCAGTTATGAATAAGGTGTAGTTTGTTAACTGTGTGTAATGGCGGGTGGCAAGTTGAAATACCGCCCCGGGTGCCACAAGACCTCGCTACGCCACTGCAGATGCCATCGGTAACATTTACCAGCTACCATTAAAGATCCCAGGATCTGAATCATTGATTCGGTTTGAATAGCTTACTTAATTCAGCACATCACAGCTTTTGTTGGATTTGAGAATGATGGGTGTGATGAAAGATGATGTAAATAGTTTGAGTGGGTATGAGTATTGCATTTGAATTTCAAACTAGAATTTGGGAATATTATGTCTAATACAGAATATTTTATAATTGTTTAATGGTATGATTTTATGTAGTGAAGGAATCCTACCAATAAATCCACCATGCCGGCTCATTATAATGAAGTGGACCTCCACTTCAGATGGAGTCTAACTATTAAAATCCTTAAAATAACTTCTATTCTGGTTGTAATCCGGTGCTGCAGCTGCAGCAATCACCCATCTTAGTGAAAACCAAAGCAACTTAACCACCCAAATGCTTAGCATTTTTCTTTCTATTGCAAAGAATGCCGATAGAAAAATAGTCCTCTGAGGAATCCTGATTCTTATCAATAATAAAGTCCTGCTTTCCAACCAATTGATCACTCTCTCTCTCTATCTCTATCTCTTGCTCTATGTTTGGATGGATCTCAGTTGGCGATTTCACTGATGCCCTCCACTGATGACTCTGCTTGCTTGGCCTTACCCCATAATAACCATGACAATGGTGCAGTATATGTTCAGGACAGAATAAAGACTAAAATATTAACCACATCAGAACAAGAATATTTTGCCAGACCCGAGTGTATGTTACTAGAATTAGCTCTATCCAGTTCAGATAAATTACTTGTTGGTATTTGTTATTGGCCTCAAAAATAGGTCATTTCAGGGATTTTGAGAATGCTTTGCTTTCTTTTATGACTAATTATAGCCGCATTCTAGTAATGGGAGACATGAATACCGATCTTAACATGACAAACTGTAATTTTGACTATCACCAACTTACTACAATATTTGAATGCCTTAACCTGACTATTGTGCCACTTGAACCAACTCACCATACAAACGAATCTGACACATTAATAGACCTTCTAATAGTTAGCAATCCCAATGAGATGGTATACTCAGGTCAGACCTCAGTCCCAGCTATTTCAGCACATGACTTGATTTACTGTGTACAGTAAACTGACTGTGACTTTATCACATTCAGGGACTTTAAACAATGAAGCTGCTTTTATCACCAATGTAGCTCGGACTCCATGGCATGAGATTGAGGATTTATCCTCAGTCGATGAAATGGTAGAGACTCTTGAAGACTGGATTGACAAGAAGAAGATTGACTTGAAGACATGTCATAAATGATGTGTACCTTGGATGACCAATGATATATTACAGTTGATGGGAAAAAGGGATTCAGCTCACAGAAAAGCTAAGAGAACAGGTGACCTGGGTACTTTAAATGAATACCAACATCTAAGAAATAAGGTTAAACAAGAGTTACGTAACTCAAAAATCAGGTGCTTGAACTCTTTCATGTCAGACAATTGACAAAACTCTGCATCACTATGGCATTGAATTAAAGAATTTGGTTTTGGTAATCAGAAATCAAACACCCCTATCGACCTACCACTAGATGACATAAATGAAAATTTTGTTTCGCATTCAGCTCAACATGATGAGACAGCCATCCAAAATCACATCCATGACCTGAACTCAAATATTCCTCAAGCTTCTCAATTTCATTTTCATCTTATCTCTGAACATGATGCTCTTAAAGCATTCCAACATATACAAAGTAATGCAACTGGGGTGAACAAAATTCCTATCAAATTGATCAAGAAAATATTATTTGCAGTTTTACCTACCATCATTTCCATTTTTATTACACCTCTTCAAAGTGGAAGTTCTCCAAAAATTGGAAGTGTGCTTTGGTTTGTCCATTTAATAAAGTTGCCTCTCCAAATAAAGTTGAAGACTTTAGGCCTATTAGCATTCTACCAGCACTATCTAAAGTTCTTGAAAGAGTTGTCCATTCTCAGGTAGTTGAGTTCCTTTAGAAGAGCAGTAAGCTACATAACTTTCAGTCAGGGTTTAGAAAATCTCACTCAACTGAGATGGCACTATTGCGTGTCACTGAAGATATCAGGTTGGCTATGGATCAACGAAAATGTACTGTTTTGAGTCTATTTGATTTCCCTAAAGCATTTGACACTGTTGATCATAAGGTTTTACTCAATAAATTAGCTCTGCTTGGCTTCACTCATGAAGCCCTAATATGGTTCCAATCTTATCTGATAAGAAGAAAACAATGTGTCACCGATGGTAATAACAGATCCCAATGGAAAAATGTAATACATGGTGTCCCACAAGGTTCATGTCAGATTAAAAAAATGTTTTACAGGAAGTACCACAAGGTCCATCCTAGGCTCACTTCTCTTCACCCTCTATGCAAATGACCTTCCGTCCTCAATTCAGTCTTGTAAGTCTCATACTTTTGCTGACGATCTCCAAATTCACCTTAGCTGTCATAAAAACCAATTAGATGAAACGATAGCAATTGCTATAGGGATATTTCAAGAATAACAGAATGGACGAAAAAAATGGCTTGAAACTCAATCCCAGTAAGACTCAAGCAAAGATATTAGGATAGTCTCGTCTTATAAATAATATTAATTTTGATTCTATCCCTAAAATAGAGGTTGATGGACTATCAGTACATTATTGTGGCTCAGTTAAAAACCTAGGTATAACAATGACTAATACACTCGACTGGACAGATCATGTTACTGGAACTTGTAAAAGGGTATTTGCTGCAATGCCTTCATTGAAAAAGATGAAGGATGATCTTCCAAGACATGTTAGACTTCTACTGATCAGATCCCTCATCTTCCCATATTTTTCGTATTGTAATTCATTTATCAATGATATGACTGTCACTTTAAACGCCATACTACAATGAAGTTTGAATTACTGTCTCTGGTTTGTATATTCTCTCCAAAGACATGAACATATAACCGATTATTTTATACAGAGCTCCACTTTCAAACTACCAGAACAGAGGATCATTAGAATCTCAAAACTGGTCAAAAACATATTGAAAAATGGTAGCTCAAGAATCAAGAATCATTTCAAAAAATGATTTTAAATTTGTATCAGAAGGTGAGTATATTCACTAGAACAGGTGACAGAACCTTGCGAACTCCAATACATCGCACGGAGATCTTTGATAAATCATTTGTTGTAAGCGGTTTTCGGTATTGGAACTTGCTTCCTACTGATTTGGAGAATTTGGAGAGTCGGACCCATTTTGCTTCTTTGCTGAAGAAGCAATTTCTGGAATGGATGTCTGTGACTGTTAGGCCGTGAGTTGATTTCATGAAAATTTTGGCGAACCCCTTAGTTGAGTAGTTTGTATGGATGTATGTGTTCTATTTTAAAAAAAATGTTTTTCTTTAATTACACAATATTTTATATCTTGTGTGTGTGCTCTCTCTCATTCGAGCCGTTTAAAGTAGCTACAGAATATGATTTGTTAGCTTATATCTATTTTATGTAAATGGTCTAAATAAGTGTTATATTTGAGGATATATGTATTCCAAATTCATAAAGCTAGAACTAAGTTATATTACCTAAGGTTGAGTTAAGAATGGACGAATTTTGTCCAGACTTTACCATTTTATGTAAATACGTCACTAGGATTTTTTTACTTAAATTGATATAATTTGATCAACATTTGCTACCTATGTGATAATGCTATTTTAAACCCATTGAAGAAATTTTGAAGATTTACATAAATAAAGTGATCTAATCTCTCTCAGGACCATGAGCTCTAACAATCAATCAATCTAATAGCAGATCAATCAATCTCTGCCACGAGCCAGAAACTCAGCAGAGTGGTAGAGGGGGGTACAGCATAGTTGTTGCTGTTACAGGTTCCATCACAAAAATAATGCTGGAAAAATGTATGAATAACACTAGAACTTTATTTACACAATAACATACTTTACAGATTTATTACACAAATATGTACAGATTTAGTCAATGAAAACGTTCAATTACTTTTAATAATGATTAATACTTCCAAAATAGATTTCTAATATCAGTTACAGGCCAATCTCTAGTAATTTATGAGTAATGGTCAAATATTCAAATGTCAAATATTCTGATGTGTACAACTGACATAATAGAATAATAACAGTCCACTTACTCTTAAAATTGTCAGCATTCACTCCTTTATACAGTCCTTAGTAACTCACAAGTAGTAGATTAAATGCAATCACACTCACAAAGACAAATTCTTATCATAAATGCACAAACTTCTTATGTCAGGCACAAATAACTGTTACTGTAATGAGAGCTGCCAAGGTTCACTCTATAATCTCGTTGTTCATTCACTAATGATTACTGTCACTGTCAACTCTAAGCAGCTCGTTGACTATTCATGTCTTCAAACGAAAGCCAGACTCACTGGCCATGGCCATAGGCCATAAGCGGTATTTGAATACTTCATGGAAGTTTCTAGCACATTCCATTACCGCTAGAGTTTATCTACCATTCCTTCTTTTTCATACTACCACCTTCTATTAACCATTATATGTCCTTCCATGGAAATATTACGCTGCCAAATGTGATGAAATATGACAAATGTGATCGAAATCAGCTTCTTAAACTCAATGTTTAACAGTCTCTGAGGTGCTCTAGAACAATCTGGTAAGTTCATAACACCGCTTTCAGGAAATTACAATGCATCAAGACATTGTAATATATACTAACACTCTTAAACAATGAAGTCCTTATGTATAATCATGTGAATAACTAACAGTAAATGAACAATTTTTCAATTATTGATAAACCCATATAAATAATTATTAATTTTAAAAGTATCAATCTATCTCTAATGATTTTCTTTTGTACAATGTAATGCACATTTAATAATTTATCTCTTTACCTATCTCTTGCTCTCCTCTCAATGATAAGTTTCTTACTCCTGAATTTTCAATTGTGATTCTTTCTCATTCAATAGTACCCATGTTCTGAATAATGAGTCATCATAGAGAAAAATTGAAATTTTTCTTGAATAAAGTCGAATTATGAATAATAAGACTTGAAGTTGTCACAACTATATTTATTTAAAACAGATACAAATGTTACACCATTATCAATCTCAAACAAATTAAAACTAAAGTACAGAGTAGCTTAATATATACTCAACATGGAATGGTACTATTGGCTGAGGGAGAATGTGCCTCTGATAGGCTGACCTCCATTGAAGGTCTGTGATTGGCTGAAGGCCAAAACAATACACGCCCACTGGTGGGAGGAGCAACAAGCAAAGCACTTACTTTTTAACACTTATGACTTGACACTTATTTTTGCTTGTTGCTCCTCCCACCAGTGGGCGTGTCTTGTTTCTATCAGAGACACTTTCTCCCTCAGCCAATAGTATCATTCCGTGTTTAGTATAATTAAGCTACTCTGTACTTCAGTTTTAATTTGTTTGAGATTGATAATGGTGTAAAAACCAAAACTAGTTTCTCACGGTTTTAAATAAATGTGGTTGTGACTACTTCAAGTCTTATTATTCATTATGGTTTTCTTACGAAATATCATTATCCCCCACTAAAAAGAAAGTTAAAGTCGAATTATTCCGATTCTTTCTCTATTCATTCATTTCTAATTTCATTATTCTTACAAATTGCAAGGTACATTAGATACTGTCATAATTTAAATTGTCATATTATTGCTACATTACTATGTTATATAAAACGGGTTGCTTTAAAAATTGATGGCAATTTTTGAAAATTGATGTCAAACTTTTATGTAATTGTTTGATGAATCTCGATGTTTATTGTCTAATGGAACAATCTGTTTTTATATTTACAGATACAATCATTATTGGGGTTGATTATCAAATAAATCCGTCAAGGACATGAAAAAGCTGTAAATGCTCATGTTATGACTTTTCTTAAGTCTACCTTTTCGTACTACAGATGATCATTTTTTTTGTGGCCTATATCAATTCAGGCCAGAGCCACTTCGGTGCTTCTCCTCCCCAGCTCTGCTCATTAGACCGGCTGTAATAAAATCATGAGAGTAATTATGGTTATAATAGAAGTAATAACGAACACCAAGAAACAAGAAGCTATGGACAGGAAATGAAATAGTGTGATAGCCTGGACTAGTGCACTGTAAGTGGGTTAGTGGACCCCGCATCTTATACGCTGTAGATGGGCTATAGAGCTACAAAGACCATTTCCTATCCTATGCACAATGCATGATATCCTCAGGCGGTTTTACTCGGATGGAGAAGGCAATGCTGTAAAGCGGAAGAATAATTAGAAGAAGAGAAGTAGAAGAAGGAGGTGAGAAAGAAGAGGAAGGAGGGAGGGAGAAAAAAGAAGGAGAAGAAGAAGAAAGAGGACAAATGAAAGAGGAAGAAGAAGAAGAAGAAAAAGGATGAATGAAGAAGACGAATGAAAGAAGAGAGAGAGGACGAATGAGTGAAGGAAAAGAAGAAATATAATTTAGAGAAAAAGAAAACCAAAGGGAGCGAATGAAAGAAAAACAAGAAGAAGAAGAATAAGAAAGAAGAAAGAAGAAGAAGAAAAAGAAGAAGAAGAAAGAGGACGATTGAAAGATGAAAAACAGAAGAAGTAGGAGGACAAATGAAAAAAGAAGAAGAAGGTAGTGAATGAGGAGGGGAGAAAGAAGAAGAAGAATGAAAGAAGAAGAAAGAGGACGATTGAAAGAGGAAGAAGAAGAAAAAGGATGAATGAAGAAGACGAATGAAAGAAGAGAGAGAGGACGAATGAGTGAAGGAAAAGAAGAAAAATAATTTAGAGAAAAATAAAACCAAAGGGAACGAATGAAAGAAAAACAAGAAGAAGAAAAAGAAAAAGAAGGATGAAGAAGAAGAAGAAGAAGAAAGAGGACGATTGAAAGATGAAAAACAGAAGAAGTAGGAGGACAAATGAAAAAAGAAGAAGAAGGTGATGAATGAGGAGGGGAGAAAGAAGAAAAATAATATAAACTACTATAATTTATTTAGCCTAGTTCATTGGGCTTAGTGAGAAGGGAGTTCATCGAACTGGAGCCAGAGACGTTGACTGTTGACACAATCAATACACAAGCAACAGCCAACTAAACAGGATGTTGAATGGTCATTTGTGTAGTGCTGCTCAATAATACCTTTTATCTGCTAATAAACATCCTTAGTGAATGCTGTGTGAGACATAAAAAATACTATTATTGGTGATTCTGAGCACATCACAGCTCAGGTCATTTCATTTTTGCTGAATAACTGGACTCAACACTGAAGAAGGAAGAATAAATCATCAGGAAGTAGTAGGCTAACCGTAAGCTCTTTTAGAACAAGCTTTTACAGTCAAACGAAATGTATATAATAGCAGGAAAATGTGTGATGTGTAGACCTAGGCGTACTAAATTTGTGTAACGTGTTGCCTACAAAATAATGTGTAATGTAACAAATGCTATGAGGAAATGCAGGGCCGGATCCAGGGCCGGGCGAGCCGGGCAACCGCCCGGGGCCCCGCGGCGCGGCACGGACTTGACAAAACGAAGGTCGGGTCGGTCGGTTAGAAGCGCGGGGCCCTCAACCAAGCTCAACCAGCCTATAGGCAAGGAAAGAGTTAACGAGACATATAAATGTATTATATTGAAATTTCTTACTCCAAAATTATTGCGTCAGTGCTAAATACTTGAAGAAGCCCACAAAAATGGGCCGGGCGAGTCAGCGGGGCCCTGCTATCCGGTATTTAAAAAATAAATAAACCTGTCGTAATGTATTGACTTTCGACTCTACAGTTTTGACCTGGCATATTTTATGATAAACCATGTCAACTTTTGGGTTTAGCTAACCATTTTCAGCACGTTAAACATTAAAATACACACAGAAAATTTTTTGTATAAAAAATTCAGTCAATGCGTACTACCTATAGTTTTAACTATTATTTAGTACATTAGAAACTACTATAATAGTACACAAATAATAAGGTCAGTTTTATAAGTTGATCAAGCACAAGTAACTCATTAAAAAAACGCATTTTTAGAGCAGATTTTATCAAATAATCATGGGGGAGTACCATTGGCGTAGCGACGGTGGGGGTTTTCCGGGTTACAACCCCCTTTGAGCCTCTAAAAGAGGCCCCAAAAACGAGTTATTTCAGCTATTTTAAATACTTAAACTAAAAATAATAAATTAATTAAGGCTACAAAGGGTATGGGGCGAACAAGGCAAGTTTTCTTGGACCTCAACGTCAAGGAGCCACATTATTTTACGAATGTAAGCAAGTAACAAAACAAAAATAAAATAACGGGTCCCAAATTGTCCAATTAGGGGCCTCCAGGGCCCCTTTTTTCTTCAGTTTAGACGTCTAGAGGCCCCTTAGAAGCCTAGCAAACCCTAGAGGCCCTTGACCTCTAGGCTCTTTGCCTAGAGGCCGGCACTTCGGGCCGGTTTTTATTGCCAGTATAGTCATGTGAAGCAGAGATTTAAGTAGGCTGCATCTAGAATATTTCAACTTTCAACGTTTATAAACAAGGGTCCCCTATAACTGCTTCGGCTTTGCGCCATCAAAGTCCCCACGATGCTGGTGGGTGCCAGCATTTTTGGAGCCCCCAAACATGGGTTTGAAGTTCCCCCAGACCACTTGAATAAAGTTGATGCAGTAGGCTAGAAAGGAGAAAAGGTCTCATTTGCAGACAGGCTTCAAATGCTCATTTCAGTTACTGTTCTAATCTGATACCCCATAGAGTTTATTGTGATCGTGAAATTTGTCAGGCCATGAATCAATCAACAAATAATATGAGGGAAGAGTTGATAACCACAAAAAAGCTTAGGATTGCACTTTCAAGACCTGGAAAACAATTTTTGCTCTGGTGGAGAACCCTCAGAATCCGCAATATTTTGGGGTTCCGTCACTCTATATGTAAATACGAAATTACTATAAGTTAAAGTTTGGAATTGGATGTGGTATTAATTCATTATCTCTTTGAAATTTGAATCAAGATCCTTTCAAAGTCATAATAATTTTTATATTTTTACACATTTTACATATTCCAGTATTAGTTTGATGCAAATTCAAGAGATTACACAAAAATAAAGAAGAAGTTTATTGCTCTCTCTGG
Organism: Conomelus anceps; assembly: GCA_948455865.1. Taxonomy (NCBI): domain Eukaryota; kingdom Metazoa; phylum Arthropoda; class Insecta; order Hemiptera; family Delphacidae; genus Conomelus; species Conomelus anceps. Next base: position 22,614,341 of record OX418222.1, read on the forward strand.
TGCCACTCATTGCCCTTTTCCCTAGCTTCCACGACTTTTTCAAGGAATGGTTTTCAGTTGGCCTACACTCGAATTTTATCTTTAAATTAAAAAAACAATTCAAATTAGTTACACAGATTCTTTTGAGTACAGTAGGTAACTAGGCATAGCTGGAATACATATAATCAATGCTAGTCGGGAACTTGAGTTATTGATAATTAAATTATTCAATTAGTATAAAATTATTTAATAATTTTCAATTATTGAAAATTGGAGTTTTTTTTGTAGATTATGTCTTGGAGACTCCAGTTAAGGAGTATAAGACAAGTCAGATCAACAATATTATACACTAGATACCATAATTACTTCAATTAGTTGAGGTGAGGCTTAATTTTGATGTGAAAGGAACTCTTGTACACTATAAAAAGCTTTATCAACTAAATATTTCTTCAATTGTTTTTTAAATATTTCTATATTTTCAAGACTCTTCAAAAACTGCGGTAGCTTGTTGTAGAATTTCCTACCAATATAACTAGGTTTTTGTTTGAATAAGCTACTATTGTGACTCACCAAGTGATAATCTCCTCGGCGTCTTGTATTATAATCATGTACATCAAGATTTTGGTTAATATCATTCGTTTTTACATATAAAGTAGCTTCATACACATATAAGCAGGGTACAGTTAGGAGACCAAGTCTCTTGAACAATGGCCTACATGAATCTAATCTATCTACTCTTTCTATACACCTAACCGCTTTGTTTTGGATCTTAAACACCCTATCAAGATTTTGTTTTGATGAATTACCCCATACTAAGATAGCATACCTAATATGTGACAGTAAGAGCCCATGGTAAGCTGTAAAAAGTAACTTTTTGTCATTCAATCTAGCGAGCTGTCACAGGACAAATACCCCAGATGAAATTTTACAACATATTTTCTCAATGTATGGAGTCCAGGTCAATCGTCTATCCAACATAACTCCTAGAAATGCAATTTTTTCTTCCTGGTCTAATTGATTATTGTTTACAAACACGTTTATAACCCTATCTTCATTTAAATTATGTTTGTTTTTGAATTGAAGATATTGGCATTTTTTACTATTTATAGTTAATTTCAACTGATTTAAAAATTGGACAATGGACTGCACTTATTTCTAAATTATCTAGAATGGAATTGCTGAAAATGAGTGATGTATCATCAGCAAATAAGAGGGCTCTACCACTAATTGATTCTTTAGGTAAACGGTTGACATATAACAAAAAAAGCAATGGACCTAGTATTGGCCCCTGATGCACTCCAGCTTGCACCTCTAATTTATTAGATTTATTTTTTACTATACTATTACCAACTACTGTGGTTAGTTCTACACATTGTTTTCTCCCAATAAGATATGATTCAAACCATTTCAGTTCAACCCCATGCACACCTACATTTTGCAGTATTTACAATAAAGTTCTATGATTAACACAATCAAATGCCTTTGACAGATCTAAGAAGATTGCAGTAGCTTTATCACCTGGACCTATTATATCTATTAGTTTTTCACCTAGAGAAACTATATCTGTCTTTGTTGATCTCCCTTTCTGGAAGCCATGCTGTTCATCACAGATAAAGTTAGCTTCTTGAAGGTGCAGAAGTAACCTATTTAGAACTACTCTTTCAAAAAATTTACTTATTACATTTAAAATACTAATGGGCCTATAGTTTTCTAGCTTTTCTCCATCACCACTTTTGAAGATTGGCAAGATCTTTCCCTCTTTTAAATTATCTGGAAATTATACTGGGTGGAATTTTAATTCGTTCTGAATCCCCTCAGTATTCCTCATGTCACTAATACCTAATCTAATCTAATCTAATACCTGTATTAAGAGATTTTTGAAGATTCTTAGCAACCAGTTGATAATATCTGTTAAAGAAATTACATATGTCTACACTATCATCAATATATTTATCATTTTCGTTAATTATTCTGGGGACACTAGTATAAGCATCTACATGAGCTACTTGCCTATTTTTGTTTATTACATCCCACACTGCTGTGTTAAAGTACACACTATTATTCAAAATTTCAGCTGTTTTCTTACATTTCGCTCTTTTCACTTCTTTCGTATAGTTTTTCTTTAGAGCTTTGTAATTATCTTCATTTAACATATTCCTAGATAGTTTGAATTCATCATATGCATCTTTAACCCTATTTCTTCCTGCAAGGATATCATCAGTTATCCACTCTTCAATTTTGTCTAATTTGTTTTTTACAGGGACTTTTTTAACTGAACAACTCATAGTAACAAGAAACCTTAAAATATTAAAGAAACTATCATATTTGTTATTTAAACTATTGCTATTGTAAACCCTACTCCAGTTTTCTTGTAGCAGATTCTGCTTAAAATAATCGATATTCCCCTGTTCACATTGTTGAATTTCATTCATTACTCTACACTTTTTAATTAATTTATGACCTTGCAACCCCACCTCTAAGATTTGATAGTCATGATCAGACAGTTCCGAGCCGCCTAATCTTGTTTTAGAGTAATCTATATTAGTAATGATGTTATCAATTATTGTTTGTGATGTTCTTGTGACTCTTGTATATTCATGAACTTTTATTTCCAAGTTATTCATGTATATAATATCCCTTAAATCTTCTGTCATTTTATTCTGTGTTGCAAAGTATGTATTGAAATCTCCCGCTACAATAATAACGTTTGTAAAACGAGTAGTAGTAATCTCTAAAATCCTATTGAATAGTTCACAAGAATTGTTCCATTCCCCATTTGGTGACCTATAAATACCTAACACCGCTACTTCGAAATTATTGTCGATTTTTACTCTTAACCCAGAAACTTCTAAATCCATTTCCACAGTAAATTTCTCTACATATTCTAAATTAAATGTTTGCATATTCTTAGCATTTTTAGTGAAGATAGCTACTCCCCCACTTCGATGAGATGTCCTGCAATACGACGTTTTCAATGAATAGTTTGGAATATTAAGTTGTGACAATTCATCTTCTTTTAAACCATGCTCTGTGAAAATAGCTATATCAGGAGCCTCTTCTTTAAAAAATACTTCGATTCTATCTATTTTGTTACGATTGTATTGAATATTCTGATGGAACACAGTGAGTACCGGTACTTCCCTATCATCCCTTATTACTTCATCGTTGCTTTTGCATATTGAAGTAGATTTACTTAATCTCTTAGAATCTTGAGAGCCTATCAGATTGCTACAAGAGTTCCTTCCACTAATGCTATCCTGATTTTTTGATCGATTAACGTCTTTTAATACAATTGAAGATATGAATTTATCATTTGAAACTAGTTTCCCCTTCCCGGTTTTGAGCTTTTTACTAAAAAAGGATCGTTAGATGATTGTTTAGGAGAATTATCGACAGTAGATTGCAAACGACTTTCAATCAGCTCTGCCAGCCTATTACAAAATATTACTTTGCCAGATTGATTTAGATGTAGACCATGATTAGTGAAGTTTTGTTTTTTCAGCCTTTCATTTAGAAAACAAATCCCCAACTGCTTAGAATTCTTATTTTTTAGGCTGTTGATTGTATTATGAATTGATTTATTTGTTGACTTAATGACTTCATTTAGCTCTGGCCTATCAAACCTTCACGGAATTGTACTTATTATTACATTAGTTTTTTGGCTGAGTGGCACAATCTCTTTAATTTTTCCATTTATTTCAGGAAGATGTTTTAGATTAGGTTCATTTATATTGTTTGAGCCACCCAGTACTATTAGAAAATCGTTTTTACCAAAATCTTTAGTTTGTTCCTGTGCTGACTCTACGATTGCGTTTATAGGGGCACTTGGTTTGAAAAAGCTCTGAACTTCATACTTATTTTTTAATCTTTTATTTAGTAGGTCACTACAGTCTCGTCCATGACTGGATGTCAAGTGCAGTACTCTACCTTTCCTATCGTTATTTGCCCTTACTTTAGTTTTGGTTGCTGTTTGCAAAACCTGACTATACGTTTTTGTTTGACAATTTCTATTAATTTTTTCCCCATTTGATTTAGGTTCTACTTTTTTTGTATTGATCAGAGGTTCAGATCTTACATTAGCCAAGTTTATTTTTTATTTTAATACTTCGATTTCCTTTGACATAGACCTACATTGATTCGTGAGATTTAGTATTTCAGTTTTATGGTCTTCCTGCTGCAATTTTACAATAACTTCCAGAGATTTTATGTGATCCACCAACCCTATTCGTTCTCCCTCAAAATTTTTTAGTGATGTTTCTAATTTTGTTTTCAATTCGGTGTGATCACTCAATAGTTTAGCAACCTTTTCTTATGCATATACAGTAGCTTTAAGAGCTGTTTGAGATTTTTTTGTTAATAATTTCTGAGATCGCGTAGCTACCTGAGTTTTAGTTAAACAATTAGATTTAGATGCCTTGTTTGGACTCATTTTCCTAGCTAAAAATAGTTTTCAATTGATTTTAGTTAAATGTTTAATGAAATATTACTTAATTTTTTTCAATTGTCAACTTGAGACTATTTAATTACAAGAAAATTTATCAATATCGATACACCTAACCTCGAAAATAGAATTTGACTTTTTATTAAGATACTTTAAATTATAATAGACAAATTAATAATGGAGATTATTAAGATATTATAAATACTAATAATAATAATAATAAACAATAATACTACTTATCCGTTCGAATTATTATTCTATTCTTCAAAATTCGCAGAGCCTGTTCTGAAAACGTATGCACAGCACACTGCTACCTCGATCAATGGTGAAGGTGTAAGAGGGTGAAGGTGTAAGAGGGAGTCTCCAGCCACAACTCTACCATGGGCCATTAAAATGTATCTTTTTTATTTATTTTTTTATTGCTGATGATGCCCACATGAGTCCGAGACTTGTGCGTGGGCAATGAGGTGAATGATTACACATAAATGCCTAACGATGGAACGGGATTTGAACCCACGACCACTTAAACGACAGCAAGTTGAAGTAGCGACGACCCAACCAACTGCGCTAAGCGGCCCGCCGCCCTCTGGATGACCCTGATTGTAATAATAATAATTTGAAACCACTATAACTTGTTAAATTGGCTTTATAAAAGTAGTATTTTTTGGATTTTATACATTTAAAATTTGTTCACAACTAATTAATGAACTAACAATGTATGAAAAGTGGGTTCAAGTTCTAAGGTAAACGATTCATAAAAGCAATCTTTTATTGAATTTAAGCTTTCACTTTACCCAATTTATAAACTTCATTTTAATAGATACTTGTATAAAGTTACTGTTTTAAGCCTCAAATCAAGCTCTCGACATCGAACATATGTGGACTAAAATGAATGGATTTAGGCTTTTCTAGACGGGTCTAGAATCTCTTGGAATACGACTTTAGAGGGACTATTTATCAAAATTTTCCCGTGGGACCACGACCTGGGGGGGTATTCCATACCGCTCACACCCCCCGGAGGGCCCCCACATCTTCGATAACCACCCCCCTCCCCACCCGTGAAAAGATTTTCGCTACGCTACTGGGGAGTACCCCCAGACGTAAGTAGGGTCCCACCAAAGGCAATTGCCCAGGGCACCGCAAAGCCTGGATCCGCCACTGAGAAAATGCATGTGTGAGAAAATGCATGCATGAGAGGGGGAAGCAGGCCCGTAATATTTGAAGGCCTCTGGCAGAGACTCTGTTAGGTTATTCACCGCCCAGGGCAAATATTGATTTCTGCGCACCTCCTGCCATCTCTTCTCAAGATGTCTCATCAGTAGAGCCCGGATGCTTCACTTTAGGAGTAATATCTATTTTGATAGTTTTTGCCAATTCTACCATAAGTTGCCTATTTTTACCTAAAACGCTGCTTTAAAAGGAAAAGCTGGTAGAATTCTACAACATCTCTCTCCCAATATGGTTCATCTGATGTGTTTGACACATGGTTTTCACAGAATCTTTGAAGAAATACACAGTTCATTTCAAATATTAAGAAAGTTTTCCTTAAAGCTCCCTCTCGAACCATGATTTTCAAAACCATTGCTCCTGAACTTTCTTTGCCACCACAACCGATTTTGGCAATATAAAGGTATGGATTGCGACAGATCGTTCTTGAGTTGGGTCTCAACATGTTAGCGAAGGGTTACCCCCCTACACCCCTCATCCTATCAAATCACCATCTCTTATCGTTTGTATCGTTTGCTGTCATACACACCGTTGGATTCAGAAAATGAAATTTTCCTTTAAATCTTTAATTTTCCTTTACATTTTCCTCTATTTAAATCTATTTTTTTGTAAAATGACAAAAAAAAACGTCCCCAAGAACTATTTTCTTTTTTTGATATTTAAATTTTTATAAAAGAAACTATCATGTTTACCAGTTAAAATTAACAGGATTTTTATTGCAGACCATTATATGACTGATATTGTAAAAGAAGAATCAACTCTGTTCGATGTCTGATATTATAAAAGGAGAATCAACTCTGTTCGATGATTATTTACAGAGATATCGAATTTCCAATAATAATTAGAAAGATTTTGAACTTTGAGGGGGCTGGTGGAAAAGCCAAAAGGGGATTTCTTGGGACTTTCGGAAAATGTACTTCTGAACGTGTACTATTAATTGGCATGCAGTCTTGCCTGTCTCCAATTTGTTCTGGCTCTAATTCTTTATTGGACTGGGCTGGATAGCCAAGCGCCATGCAATACTCAGTACTGTAGGGTTCGCCGACGCGGTGTCCGCTACTATTTCATCACCGACTATGACGCCATTACTTAAACGATCAATAGACACATCATTTTGAAGCTAATTGAATTATCTACAACTTTTGTAAGGAACATCTTAACCAATAACGCAATGATAAAAAATATATGATCAGTTGAAGTTGATTTTTGTTGTTTGTGGTGACATTTTTTGTATGAATTTAATTATTACTGGAAAACTAGACTACATAGAAAATGTATATAACTTAACATGTTTTTTGAAAAATATTTTTGAGTATCAAAATGGGATGAGAACCACAACAATACCTTGATTAGTTTCCGAGTTGTAAGCCTTTAACTACTGCTCTTAGTACTGCTCTTTAGTACTGCTCTTACAATGTTGATGGGTGGGTAGAGGGGGAAGCAAGCAGGGTGGAGGTCGGGACTTTGGTTTTTTGGAGTAAATACTTTGTATATTAACATCCTTCAAAAATCCAGTTTTCATCTAATTTGTTGACTATTTTTTGACTATTTAAATGACTATTTTTTGCATTCATTACCAGGGCTGTGATGGGGAACATGGATTTTTGCTGCTTTATACTACAACTGTATTCTGAAAACTATGCAAAGCTATGTGATGTAACTTTCTGAAGATGATGCTGCTTCGATTCAAGAAGTCATAAAATACAGTAGTGTCCACAACAATTTATCCTTTATTCAAATGCACTATTCTACATTGCCTGAAATAATAACAAAACTTGAAAATAAGGGGGATACTCTTATTGCTTCAGTAAATCTAGTGAATGAAATTGTAAATAATATTGAAGCTGTTCCTGCTGAGGTGGGATGTGTAATTAAAGAAAAGAGAAAACGTGTGTTATCTTCTAACTCAGGTTTGGACAAAATAAAACAAATTTATAATATAATTGAAGGTGACACATCTATTGAGCTTGAAATTAACCTCAGTATGAATGGAGCTTCATTTGTTGAATATATTAGTTGGGGGAAAATAACTATCATTTGAAAATTGGTAGATTAGCGTGATTCATATTGAGAAGGATCTATGTCAACTATTTTAATATCTTATTTCTAGATTAAGAAATTCGATTACACTGTTTTGATTTATTTTTCTTTGACTGTTTGACTTTGATATTTTGTAAAGCTTAGTGAACTATGGTTATGCTTTCTAGTTTGTTACACCTATTTATTGTTAATTAAACTAAAAGACAATTTGATAGAAAATTGTATCAGTGCACAAGCTTGCTTGCATTTGATGTATGACTAAATTAATTTTAAAATGCTATATAGTAATGCTGTAAGTTAAAAATATATCTGTGTATTTATTTATTGTATTTTTGAAAAAAGAATGAATAAATTGCATTCATGGATCTGAGCCAACTCAGAATGCATGATTAATAACACCCCATAAATGTGCTGTAGTGCGATATTAAATCAACAAGACTCAAACAACATTAAAAATCCACAGTTTTCCATTTTTTTCTCATAGGTCCACTTCTTTCTCTAGGTCCACTTCTTTCTCTCTGGCCCAACTTTACATTGATTTGATTTCTTGTCGATTTCATTCAGACCATGCCAATAATAATTTTCAATAACAATGTAACGGATGTGATAATGCAAATTTATGATGATAAAAAATTGTGTCAAAAGTCGTGTCGATGTCATGTTATTGTAATGTGCAAGGAGTTGAGTTTAAGAATGGAGCGATTTACTGAAGCATGAACACTTTTTACCTGTAGCCTAGAGGCTGCATTTTAAAGTGCTACTGGAATAATCACTTTGAAATGTGGATTGACATACAGAGTCATCGAAAAAGGTGGCCTCAATTTCTATTTTCAATAGCTGAGGCTGTAATAAAGATAATTTAATTATTCTTACACCAAAATATAGAGAAAATCATGAAGTTTTGTTGACATATTCAGCAGGTTTTGATGTGAGCTCCCACTGTGACACAACACACATCCAAGCGATAGTCCACCTCTGTCCAGGTTCACCGAATCATGTCAGAAGTCACAGTTGCTATTGCATCGGAAATTTTTCAGTGATGAGGCATTTTTTCACATTAATGGCTGTGTGAGCCAACATAATTGTCGAATCTGGGATTCTCAACAACCCAATGAAGTGTTTGAGTTCATCTGTGATTCACTCAAGGTAAACGTGTGGTGTGGTCTCATGCAGGATCTTGTCATTGATCCACTTCTTTTTGCTGAAGTCACAATCAGGGGAACTAAATACTTGGACATGTTAGAACTCTATGTCTTTTCACAAATAGATTATAGTCTTATTGCGCATGAAGCTCTCATAAGAAAATTCCCTGAGGTGGTCCTATTGCGCAGCCGCCATGGTGCCCTGTCTCAACTCCTTTAGATTTTTTCTTTTGGGGTTACATCAAAAACATTGTAAATGCTCCAAATATCCAGTGCCTGCATCACCTAATCCTAAAGGAACGAATCACAGATGCAACTGTGACTCCTGACATGATTTGGCAGACCTGGACAGGTGAACTATCGCTTGGATGTGTGTCATGATAGCTCTCATTGAAACCTACTAAACATGTAAGCAAAACTTCATGATTTTCTCCATTTTATTGATGTGAGAATAATTGAATTATCTATATTACAGCCTGAGCGATTAAAAACAAAAATTGAGGCCACCTTTTTCGATGACCCTGTATTGAGATGACAATAAGGTTACATCACCTTCAGGGTAATAAATATTTTTTCAAATTTCTCATATTTTCAAAGCACCTCTCTTCTTTTTTATTCTTAGTCTAGATAGAAAGTAATCTTTACTTTTGATTGGTCTGAAAGACTGACAAAATCAATGAGAAATCACTGTGGAATCTTATGGAGGAAAATAGATTTTTCCCAAGTCCACAAATTCAATATCCTCCACCAACTCAATATCCTCCACTAGCTCAATAGGCTTTTCTTAACCAGCTTAAAATATCCTCAAAACACATTTTTAACACACGTTCAATTATTAATATTGCATTAGGAACTAAAATCATTTGAATGATACCATTGATTACAACAATAATTATTGGTCTGAAAGGTAGAGATTAGCCTAAGACATGCCACTTCCATCAATACTGTTCAATATCATTGTGATAAACATGAAATAATATCATACCCTTTAAAACTATGTAACTAAGTAACAGAAAGAAATTTATATGCTTTTCAAGTTTATGAAGTTGAAGTATGGTCCGATTTTTCCCTGGTTTGAAGTTGTGGCTGAGAGTAGCCTCCTATCCAATAAAGCTTTTGTCCGGTCTCACAGTCAGTATGCTAGGAGGTCAGCAGACTGTTTGACCTTCCGTCATCCACTGGTTGTCAATGGTCGGTACATTCCAACGGTACTGTACCGATGAATGTCGTAGCCGATTCTGACTGAATGCAACTGAAATCATTGTCCGCGAGGAACGAAAGATGTGAATCTAGTGTGAATAGATTCACAATGCGTTTGGCGAATCTATTTTTCACATTCGCAATTGTGAAACGGCCGGATTCTGAATGCGTCTCAAGCTTACAATGACTCAGCGGGTGATTTGAAAGAAAGATAAGCTCGCTTCACTTTGAGTTGAAATTATACTCTACTTTTACATAAATATTGATCTATATTTGGGACTTAATTTGTCCAATACAGGCTATCTAGTCTTTGAAGTCATTTTTCAAACTGAGCAGTAGCCTAGGCTAGGAGACTCAGATTTCCCCAATGTAGCCTACAATAGCGATCTGACAGATGAAATCTGAAAAAGTACAGATCAGTTTGACAATGCCATTAGAATAGTTGACCAAATGAAGACAGGTCTCTGTTCAAAGTCGACCGTTTTGCATTTGGCTGTCTGTTTGTTTGTTGAATTGTAACACATTTACAGCTAAATGTGTTTATATTCTATAAAATATTGCACGCATGTTCCTTTTAGGAATGCGCTGCGATGTATGTGTAAGGATTTTCAAAATTTTCTCGCTTTTAATGGATAATTGTACCATAGCAAATACAGAGTGTCCCACGAGTAACCCGACAAACTTCTAAGGTGGTTTCCTCTCATCAAAATAATGAAAAACGGTTTTATAAACATATGTCCGCAAATGCTTTGTTAGGGAGTTACGGCTAGTGAAAGATTTTGCCCGATTTTCTGGGAAAGGATGGAAATAAAGCCAAACTGATTTTTTTATGGCGTTAAGTTAGGTGTTACATTTATTGGATTTTATGTAAAATGAACTGAATAATTGAATAAAATACGTCCCAGACCTTTAGAATCACCCATATTTGAGATATCAGACAAAATATGCAAAATTAGGTTTCAAAAAACATGCTTCATTTGGATTTGATCTACATTAACTTCGTTAAATGGGTAATAAACACGGAAACTTCATAAACAAAACTTGTAGTGAATTTAATTCTGAAGAGATTGGTGTGAAATATTATTATAATAAACAAACGATAAAAGTTTTAAAAATTAATTTTCAATTAAATCAACACATACGAAAATAAAGCCTACTGCAAAACAAAAATTAAACAAAACATTTTAAGATGTTGCGAAACTATACATTTTAATTACTGAAAAGGCATGCGTTTTGTTCGCAAATGCAGTATTAATTCAATTAAATAATACAAAAAATTCACAGAATGAAAAAATGTTGGTTGAGAAATAAGATGATAAAAATCATCAAGTGAAATGCTTTTAGTTTATTGAAAATCAAGAATTGGCAGCACTTCTGCAACAATACCTGAATCCAAGTTATTATACAGCCGTACAATGATACAGCGGTCGCAATAACTAGTCTGTCAACTGTGATTTGTGCAGTGTATGTGCGGTTTGTATTATTTGTACTTTATTCGTGTTTTTTCAATGATTAGATGCCATTCACATTTTCAAATCAAGAGTACGGTACGCAGATATTGTTTTCGTCTATTGTTTTGCCAATGGAAATAGTCGGGCAGCTAAACCTGAATATGGAAGACGATTTCCGAATAGAAGAACACCTACTTACGAAACATTTGTATCGGTATTCAATAACTTACGAACAAATGGATCATTTCCATCCGTTACTTGTACGAGTGAACTTCTTGTAATGGCTCTAATACAGGCTGTGCGCGAACAGGATGATATCATTGACATGATACAGCATGATCCTCAACTTAGTAGGTACTCACCGACTTTCAAATAGATTAAACATAGCCTATCTCATAGTACAGTCTGGAGAAAATTGAAAGAAAACAACTTTTATCCAAATAATTTGCAAATTGTTCAAAATCTATGTGTTGATTTAATTAAACATTAATTTTTTAAACTTTGTGTTTGTTTATTATTTTACATCATTCTCTTCAGAATTAAAATCACTAAAGTTTCCGTGTTTATTACCCATTTAACGAAGTTAATGTAGATCAAATCTAAATAAAGCATGTTTTTCGAGACCTAATTTTGCGTATTTTGTCTGATATCTCAAATATGGGTGATTCTAGAGGTCTGGAACGTGTTTTATTCAATTTTTCAGTTCATTTTACATAAAATCCAATAAATGTAATGCCTAACTTAACGCCATAAAAAACAGTTTGGCTTTATTTGCATCCTTTCCCAGAAAATCGGGCGAAATCTTTCACTAGCCGTAACTCCATAACAAAGCATTTCCGGACATATGTTTATATAAACTTTTTTCATTATTTTGATGAGGGGAAACCACCTTAGAAGTTTGTCGGGTTACTCGTGGGACACCCTGTATATGATTTAAAATTACTGGATGAATAAGAGGCCCCAAAGGGCTATCTTGAAATCTGATTCCAATTCCATATGGTAGCGATCATTTTAAACCATACATTTCCTATGGTAGACGATTCACTTGGGTTCCATACATTGAGAAAATATGGTGTAAAATTTCATCCGGGGTATTTGTCCTGTGACAGCTTGCTGGATTAAATGAAAAAACTCTTTACAGCTTACCATGGACTCTTACTTTAATATATTAGGAATACTATCTTATAGTATGGTGTAATTCATCAAAATAAAACCTTGATAGGGTGTATAAGATCCAAAAGAAAGCTGTTAGGCGTATGGAAATAGTAAATAGATTAGATTCATGTAGGCCGTTGATCAAGAGACTTGGTCTCCTAACTGTACCCTGCTTATACGTGTATGGTGCTACTTTATATTTAAAAAAGAGTGATATTAACCAAAATCTTGACGCACACGATTATATTACAAGAAGTCGAGGAGATCATCACTTAGTGAGTCACAAGTCACAATAGTAGCTTATTCGAGCAAAAACGCTTTTTATATTGGTAGGAAACTCTACAACAAGCTACCCTAGTTCTTAAAGTCTAGAAATATAAAGTCTATTGAAATATAGAAATATTTAAAAAAACAATTGAAAACATATTTAGGTGATAGAGCTTTTTATAGTGCACAAGAGTTCTTTTCAGATCAAAATTTATCTTCGCCACAACTAATTTAAATAGTAATCAACTAGAGTACGGTATAAGATTGGTAGGTATTGTATGTATATTATAATGATTTTGGATGAGGAAATTTTTGAAGAAAATGGAGCTTTAGGGCTCAGGGAGAACTTCCAAACAAAGCTTTGAAAAAATCATTCCCCAAGGAGGAATATAGTCCTGTTATTAGTCAGTGTGAACACCCTAACCTACATTTGCTTAAAAACCAAACCGATTTCCAATGGAATCCTTTTCCGATGGTCAACAGGATTCAAAAATCTAATCGTTTTCCCCTTTAGCATGAGCTATAACCGATTCCTACATGATAAAGAGTGAATGCAGCCTAGTATCAATTTTATCGAAATTATCAGTTGAAATTCATTTCAATTGAATTGAATATCACGCTCTTGATTTGAATGAGCTGATAAGAGATGCGATTAATGCAAAACTCGATATATCGGTGAGTGAAAACACGTAGAGAAATAGAAAGTAGAGTGAATACCCAGAGACGGCCGTTTAGTGCACGATCTCAGTATCGCCCCGGGTATATAATCAATTACTGACTCCATAACCGGGTCATCGGGATAATCGGTATGGACAATATCGACTTTTATATCGGGAGCAACAGCAAAGATCGAGATATGGAACGGATAGCAAAGGAAAGATGGGAAAGAAGGTGGAATAGCTTCGAGATAAGGTAGGAGCATCTTGATAGGATATGCAAGAGGGGTTTTGGGGTGGGGGGGGGGGGGGTAAATGATTGACCCTCATCTTTTAGGGTCTTGCAAGAGGCAGCTAACAACAGCTGTCTCCAGTTCTCTGCCAACTCTTCTCCTGTTGACGATTCTGAAGACTGGATTGCATTTCCGACATGAACGAAGAGAATAAAGCTCATGAATAATTTATTATAAAGACGCGGAAAGAAAGAGAAAGAGAGGCAAGAAGAAATGCTAAGAAAGGCCGACGAAGAGTGGAAAGTAAAAGACACTGTGAGAGAGATGTTTAAAGTAGCGAATGGGAACGATTAACCTATTGACCCAACTTTTGTTGAGTGTTGGAAGAGTGTTGTTCTTCACTATAGTCTATGCAATACAACTATAGTGGAAGTGATATTTAGGGAAGTGATAGCCGTGAGCCGTAGCAGGTATCTGTTCAATCAGATAGAGATAAGCTGCGTTCTCCTCGGCCATCTTTGTAAGGGTGACCGATTGGATTGGCCAGCAAAGAAGAGACTGTTCTCCTCTGCTGTAAAATCACTTCCCGGTGGTTCAGAACCCACCGAAAACTGTAGGTCCAACTCATCAATCACCATCATCCAACTCATTACCTACGCACAGGTCTCAGTCCTATGTGGGCTTCATCCTCAGAAAAATAGTGATGTGTTATGCGCGTTGACGAATTTACGAGTGAAAAGACCTGCGAAAACGATATTGATCATAATAAATTATTTTTATGTTAAGAAAATATTGTTGAATTGGTCAAAGACAATTGAATATCTTGCGACTTTTTTATAGGATTATATATCTATATCTTGGATATTTTTTATACATCTTGGATGGTTTCAAAGGATCGTGAAGGCTCAGTTACAGAGTAGGAAGTAGGAGAGTTTTAAAAGAATGATATAGAAGTACGACCTTAGATACTTAAGACACACAAATAGGAAAAACAAATCGATTAACAAATAGGATGGTTATTAATCTATGGCATAGACGTATCTAGGGGGGCTTTGGGGGTTACAGCCCCCCTACCACTTTGCCAATGACCGAGAATTATATAAGATGCACTAAGACCCCTAATATTCATTAAAATGGATGAATTCAAGTCAAGAACCGCTTAAAATAGGGTTTTATAGGGATTATTTTTCAAAAATTGCCCGGGGCAATACCCCCGGACCTTCTTTACTATAATAAGAACGAGTGTAAAGATGAAATCTTCTAAAAAGTTGAGCTTTTCACTTTATTTGTAGTGGCGAAGGAGGTATTGTGGAAGATACCCATAATGAATAATAAGACTAGAAGTTGTCACAACCACATTTATTGAAAATAGTGAGATACTAGTTTTGGTTGTTACACCATTATCAATCTCAATTGAGATTGAGTTTGTTTGAGATTGATAATGGTGTAACAACCGAAACTAGTATCTCACTGTTTTCAATAAATGTGGTTGTGACTACTTCATTATGATCTTTTCAGTTAAACCGTTAGCTCTCTTCCTTTGTATTGCGATATAAACAAGAGTTTTTCTTTCACATTTTGAAAATTATTGTAATGTAATTTTTGAGTTATTTATGATGTTATTTATAGTTATTTAATTTATGATACCCTGTAGATCTTGTTCGCAAGTAAGGTCGCCTAGAAGTGAAATGGGAAATAACGTTTATCTCATGTAAAAACAAGCTTTTCACAATTTTTTGCCCACCTTCAATAAGTCAAAAGATTTCATGAATGAAAAATTTAATGCAGTATTGTATATTATTATTTTTTCAAAATTTCATGATCTTAAAATTTCAGAATTTTTCCTGGGGAGGGCCTATCTTGCTGGAGTATCCAATAACCCCTCACAGCACCCCGGTTGTGGTAACTCCCCCCCCCCCCCCCCCCGCTACCGATTCAACTATCCTGGTTACGCCTATGATTTATGGTAATACTATTACTGTATCAAGTGAAATGGGAGAGGATAACGAGTTTCGAAGCAAGCATGTGACGTGAATTTGGAAAAACTATTCAACGTTTATTAAAAATATAAGACAACGGAAGAAGCTCTATTTTTATTGGATATAAGTTATGAAAATAGTGAATTATGCGCTGGCACAGACCTTGCTTCAGTCAATGCCTCCTAGAGGTACATGAAGGTCAATGCCTCCTCTGTACTTTAGGAGGCATTGCTTCAGTACGGCATCTTTTTGGTTGGGGGGCTGCATATGAAAATGTTTTAAAACCAGTTCAAAAAATTCAAAATTCAATACTAAAAATCATCTTAAAAAAAGAGTAGAATGCATTCAACAAAAGCTGTTTTTTTTTTTTTTTTTAATTTTCAGTTCTACTGATCGGACAGTTGTACCTAAAACATATCATGTCATATTATAAGAAGTTTTCACTCTATCAATAATTATTTATGAATAGAACTACAATAACAATGGAACAGGAGTCAGGTCTAGTAGTCACTGTGCCCCGGTTATTGACAACAGCCGGTCAGCGTAGCCTTGTCTATTTGGCACCGTTGTTTTATAATAACATCCCCAGAAACATCTGAGATCTAATAGCCCAAAAAATGTTGGTTTATGTTTAAAGAAAATTCTATTCTCGAATGATATTGTGTAGTTTTTTTTTTCATTTAAATGTAAGTTACTTAGTTTAATTGAATAATTCTTCTTCTTCAATGATATTGGAATGATATTTTTTTCTTCAATAATATTGGATATTGGATGGTATTTTATCTAAATATACATATAGTAAAGTCTGTTTAATAATGTTTATTAGAAGGATATAGTTATTAATTTTTGTATATCTTTCTGTGGCTCCTTCCTCAAGCTTGAGCTTGCTCTTTGGGGAAGTAGTTCCCAATCATTTTCTACATTGTATTTTTTCTTTTTAATTTTTTACAGTGTACCGTAACTGATTATTTTCTGCATTTTATTAAATTATGTATTGTAATAAGGAATACATAAATAAATAAATAAAATGAAAATTAAATAGTTTTTAACAAGCTCATAAGATTGACACTGTGCATACTGAGCAGTGGTGTAACTAGATTTTTTTGTGCTCTGGAGCAGGTTTCGTTCGATTCTTCGTATGCCAATCTACCATGATTGCTGTTTATAACATGGATAGGCATGTAACTACATGGTGGATAAAGCTTTAAAATCGAAAATGTAGGCTATTCCCAATTTACGTGAATTTTTTTTTTTTTAGATTACGTCTTGGAGACTCCAGTTAAGGAGTATAAGACAAGTCAGATCAACAATATTATACACTAGATACCATAATTACTTCAATTAGTTGAGGTGAGGCTTAATTTTGATGTGAAAGGAACTCTTGTACACTATAAAAAGCTTTATCAACTAAATATTTCTTCAATTGTTTTTTAAATATTTCTATATTTTCAAGACTCTTCAAAAACTGCGGTAGCTTGTTGTAGAATTTCCTACCAATATAACTAGGTTTTTGTTTGAATAAGCTACTATTGTGACTCACCAAGTGATAATCTCCTCGGCTTCTTGTATTATAATCATGTACATCAAGATTTTGGTTAATATCATTCGTTTTTACATATGATGTGAAAGGAACTCTTGTACACTATAAAAAGCTTTATCAACTAAATATTTCTTCAATTGTTTTTTAAATATTTCTATATTTTCGATAGAAACAAAGACCATTCAAAAATATGGTGTCAATTTTATTAATTGATTGTTCAAAAAGTATTTTATTAAGGAAAACATTACACAAAATTTAAACTTCAAATGTAATTTATCAAGTCGACACAATGCTGTTTTTATGAGATTCAAATAATGATTATTCTAGTAGGCTAGTCTTTAAGCTACTTGAATGTAAATTTGAATATCATGTAAAAGATTCTGGTGCTACAAGAAAGGTTTTACTCTTCTGTGGCCTCTAAAAGCCCAGGTGCTATAGTTAGATACCAATCTCTTTCAAAATGAGCTTCATACATAAAAACTGCATAGTAAGCTGTAATAAGCTGACTTTGAGCGATAAAATAGTGAAAAACAGCAACAAATCACTTTCAGCTTGAAAAACCATGGACACATAACATTTTAAGTACTTTTATGATCTGAGAGCTCGTAGGTGATAGATACAAGCTTTCATAATATATGAATGTAGGAACCATAGATGATCGGGGAAGAGGGAAGCGAATGATGTGGGAAGAGAAAGAGAATGAAACATAGGGGCGATGGAAGGTGGAAATGTTGATGAAAGTCATGGAAACAAAATAGTTGGCTTATAGTAAAGATTTGAATAATTAGAAGAGGGTATCAACTATTTCCAACCTAAATAGAATGTATACTTTTGAACAAATAAACGATACAGTAATCTTGTCGGAAATTCAAATAACTCTATTATTTTCCTGGATTTCTTGTTCCATGACGAACTGCGTTGTTAATATTAACTTTTCATGTGAAATTTAACGACGAGAGGCTCTGAAGATGGATCTCATGGATTCGAAAGCGCTCGGCCAGATTAAGTGAGTTATTATACTTATTCTTAACAAATATTTGACTGCAAGTCGTTAAATTTCACATGAAAAGTTAACTCTATTATTATATTTAGTACTGGCCAACAGGCTCGTCTAGTCAGGGGGCTCGTAAGTGATAGATAGGCTAGCTGCTCCAATGAATAATTTCAGACTGTATCTTAATCTGAGACTAAAAGAATGAATAAATAATGCAAAAGAAATGGAAAAAAGCGAACGATGAGGAAAGAGAACGAGAAGAAAACCTGGAGGAGATGGAATTATTGATAGAAGGATAGAGAACAAAGGGGACGAGTGAAATATGAAATAAATTTCCGCTCAAATGCGCATATGGGAAAAGTTCGAGCACGTTTGGCCTTGTTAGTCGTGAATTTGAATTTAAGAAATAGACGGCGAATGGAGAAAGAGGTGCAGTGAGTGAGTGAGAATCAACACGGCTGAGTGATGATAGTTGTAGACTTTGAATATACAACGCATAGAGTGAACAATTAACCTATTGACCCAACTTTCAAGCATCTGTTGGCATAGAGGCCCAAGGCGATTGGCGAGCATTTCTCCTGCAACTTGATCACCTATTCAATTTACGAGGAAACGCTGCACATAAACATGCACTTGAAATTCAAATCAACTCTAAAATGCGTTCAGATCGGATAAATGATTGGAGGTTAATGGATGATATTGGTACCGTTTTAGAAAGCTAATATGCACTAACATAAAATAGAAGCGATCCAACATGTAAAAGCATATGAGTAGCTGAAATATATAATGAGCAGTGACAAAATAGTAGTTTATGCAACGATTTTATTTTGACCCTTATTAAAGCACGAGTTAGATGTAAGTTATAACACGAGCGAATGCGAGTGTTATAAATATCTCACAAGTGCTTTAATGGCCAAATAAAATCGTTGCATACACTATTTTATCTACGACCACTAGTATGCATTCAATTAAAACAATTTCATTTTACCTGTGACTGTCAGAGATACCTAACCTCTCATCTTAAATACGAGAAGTTATAGTAGATTGTTAGGTTAGCAGCTTAGTTAGCAGTTTGATCAAATCAGCTGATAGTTTCACAATATTGAATTACGATATTGATTCCATCAAAAATGCTTCTGATTGGTCCAGAACCCGTGTTATAATGTAGAACCTGTACTATAATGAGCTCTTTATACAACGGGTTTCAAAAAGCATTTCGAAAAGACAGCTGTTTTGGCATCAATTGTGAAACTGTAATGTATACATTATGACATGGTCGTAGATAAATAAAATAAAAATTTAAAAGCGTTCTATTGCAAAATTTGCTTTTCTATATTACACTACAATATTCTATTAAATTGTGTATCAAAATTAGTGATAACATTTTTGTCAGAATAAATAAATAATAATGAATGTGAGAAACCAAAAAAAGAAGAAAAAGGGCGAATGTATAGTGATGACTCACAGGACTTTCAATTATCTAGAGCCTTGGTCAGAAATAAATATTTTTGGAAGAATGTGACTCGATCAATATTGCTTCCTTTCTTTTGCCTCTTAATTGTATTGGTAGACTTTCAGCTATAAAAAAATGACTTGCAAGAAATGATCAGTTACTTGAAAGAAAAAAATAAGGCGTTCTATTAAAGTCTTCTGCAATAACATTTTTATAATAAAAATAAAACTTTTCCACTTTTTTATTTTCAAGCAACTGATTCTTCCAATTCAATTTTTTTATTTTTTATAAGAATAAGTGCATTAAAGACAATCTCAATTAAGCAATACTAATGCATTGTTTTACATAAATTTAAATCAAAGCCTTCTGCAATAACTTAAGTAACATTTTTATAATAAAAATCAAACTTTTCCACTTTTTTATTCTTAAGCAATTGATTCTTCAAATTCAAATTTATCATAAGAATATGTACATTAAAGACAATCTTAACTAGGCCTGAAGGAAAGTTGACACTTGTTTTACAGACAGTTAAATGGAAATCACATGGCCCGTTTTACACGAATATGATGAGTACATAACTAGAATAATTCTAATTTTATATTTTTCAACCTTCATTTTTTAATTTGTGGTCATGATAATTCAAATTTTACAATAATAAATGTGTAAAACTATTTACAAGCTGCATAATAAACATTTTTGTCACTATTTGCTCATTGATTTACCTATTTTCTAGAAAAAACTCATTTTCTGAAGAAACGTTTTTGCTACCTGGCCCATATATAATTATACCTGGCCCTATATTATTTAAATGCTTCGTATGTTGTTTATCAGGTATGCATTTTCTGCAACAAGGCGCAATAAGAGTCATATTAAATTTATAAGTTGCCCTTTACATTCAACTTTTGGTCATCGAACCATGGAATTCTGTCCCCCGCCTTTTATATTGTTGATGTTGGTCGTAGATAAAAGGGATTGTTGTTCATCTAGCTATCGAAAATAAAATATTGCTAGATATATAATTATGATCTTCAAAATATCCATCTATGTAGGATATTGCTATGCGAATCTTTTAATGAATTAAATTGCGAGAAATTGTTGTAATTTCGCTTCTTGTAATTGAAAATCTGTTTTTCTGCTGTTTAAAAGTTCAACAGTTGAACGCTGGTAATTTTTTTTTTTCAATTAATACAATGATTTGTACATTATATAAATAATCTGCAAAATATGAAAATTATCTAACAGTACTTCATACATCAAGTACTAATAATAATGGTTAGGCTATCATAATAATTGTTGTAATCGTAGAGTATGATGAAATAATATTCAATTTATTTGAAAATTTAAGAAAATTATCTTTTATTTTATAACACTGTATTCTAGTGTATACTGTTACCCTAGAGATAGAGATAACAATTTAGCGCAGGTGAAGAACAATAATTCAAAGTAATTCTTTTTTATTAAGACGGAACGAAAAATAATGAAAGTTTTTCAAAAATTTCAATTGAAATGAAAACTATGATTTCTAGTATCTGATATTACAAGTCTTATTAACAAAAGAATAAAATTAGATCTTATTTTGTGGGGAGAGGGGACTTGATGCCCCTCTCCAACCAAAAAAAAAAAAAAAAAATAGCATTTTCAGACGCCCATTCTTCACAAGTAAATTGTTTCGAAATGGATTTTTCTCCTAGCAATAAATACATTGAAATAGCTTAATAGTCGTCAACCAGAACCAGTTGAAATGGGAATATAACATCTTAACGTTTCTTGAACTGCTTTGACAAATAACAAACTCTTCAGTTGTAGACTTGGAATGGTTTTAACTTACCCTTACCTTACCCTTTACCTTTATCCAAAAATGATTACCTATTAGGATATTGTGGCTGTGGATTACAATAAATTTACTTACATTAATATAGAAATTCACTCACTTTTTCATAAATGTAAAGAAGCCGCAATAAAATATAAATATGAGGAAGTTTATTTTAAAATACTTATTAACTATGAAACTGAATATGTAATCAACACACAACTAATTTTCGATACTCCTTTTCATGCTATCAATAATTAATATATTCTGGAAACTTTCTCAGTCCACATATTGATAACATTATTCAATTCATCAATAGCCTATGAAATTCAATATTGTTAAAATCTATGAATATTTGGTATGACAGAATGTATGGACTTTGTTAGCTATTCTTATTTACGGATGTCAATATCTGAACTGATGCAAAGATTAGCTTCAATGTATCTTCGAGCAAAAAGGAAAAAATGAAAATGTTTAAATATGTTTTAAAATATTTCAATACAATGACTGGTTACTGTAGTCTACAGTGTAGGAAGGTGTTTTTCATAGAAATTAGTGGGAGTGTTTAAAAAAGAATGCAGTCAGTGATAGATACTTTAAAGTATGTAAAAGTAAAAGTATGTAATAGTGAAAGTACGTAATAGTAATATAAAGCTTTGATTAAGTAAAGACATGCAAGTCAGACACTTTATATATGCTTTATTACGCTTGTAGTAAATCATATTTCCATGTCTGGTATTTCTATTTCTAGTCATAGACTAATAATTATTATTATTTTCTTTGACCAATTGTTATTTTCATTTTCACGCCATAATAAGGAATCAAATAAGGAATAAACTTTGAAAAAAATAGAAATATATTTGTATAAAAAAATTAATTACAATTAAAAAATTTCATCTCAATTTTAACTTGATTTAGATTAGAAAAAATAAATTCTAATAAAACCTTATTCATACTTAAAAAAAGGATTGTATAAATAGTAATACAAAATGGTAACTGTTGAACGTTTTGTGACGTGCTAGAAAAGTAAGTTAACCAAAGCGTCAAACCCCTTATCTCTTAGTTTAGGTAATTTTTTTTAAAAGCAGATTCATAATATGGCATCTAATTAGCTTTTTTACCTATGATACTTAAAAGTCTTCACTAGCCTACAAAAATGCCATTGAAAGGTTCAGTGCTTTCATGGCAATTCTGTTTATTAGAATATTCATGATGGTATTTTATTTCTAAACATCTGAAATGTGGAAATATCTAAATTTCTAAATGAATCTTTTAATAATCTTGGAGGTTATTATAATGAATCTATTCCTATTCCAACAAAAGTTGCCATGTGAGTACCGTACATGATAATTTGCCTATTGAGGAAAAAAGTAAATCTAATGGTAACTGACACATTTCTTGTACCTAGCAAATTACTAGGTACTAAAACTACTAATCTTGGTTCTAATGAGAAAACAATCTATCACATTGATTTCAAGTTGAAAAATATGGAAAAGAAGAATAAAACCTGAAATAAACCATTGTAAAAATTCTTTCATACTTCAGGTGTTGTCTCTATACTTTCATATAAATTTTCTCAAATGTGGAAACAATTGATAAAAATAGAATAACTTTATAGAATAGAATGAAAATGATTATTCAAAAATAATTATTCTCAACTCTGACTTGAGAATATTCAAAAGTTTGATGGATTTTTGTAACAATAATTTCCATAAAATCACGTGTATTCCGTGATGACTTGTACTTCAAGAGAAACATTATATATATCATTGTCATGTAACCATCCTTCGATTTTGTTCATTATCATTCATTCACTTATTTATTCACAGATAAAATTTCACAGTGTACTGTAATACTTCCCATTTTTGTTCATAACATGCATCATTTAGGAGTGATTGAGCATTACGAGTATTATTAAATATATTGGTAACTTACATTTTATAATGATCATACTCATTAGAATTCACAAAATAAGACTTTATATTCTGTTATGACCTACACTGGTATAATGATTATATTCATTCAAATGTAAATTAATTTAAAATTTTTTGACAATCATTAAATAGCAATTGAGAGTTTAGGCTGCTACTGTACAGCATTTAAACCATGATTCTTGAAAGGAAGGCTTTCCTCTATTCATTCAACACTAATTTATTGAATTCCCAATTATCTAGCACATTTGGGGAACCATCAATCTGTTCATAGAAGTCAAACATAAAGCTCAAGCGTTTTTTGATATATTGGTCAATTCTTTATCCATTCGGTTTTAAATAATCATTGTTAAAAGTGATTGGTGAAAGAGTAATCTATTCATAGACGTCTAGCATAAAGCTCAAGCATTTCTGAACCTCTTGATCAATTGTGAGAATTTTTTATTTAGACCTTCAAAATACTGTCTTTCCTCTTGTTCTTGACCACAACATGATACAAGAAACACAACTTAAAACCAGAGTTACCATCAATGCAGCTGCAACAGAGAAAAACGTTGTAGATGTCAGACAAATTTTAATGTTGTCATTGGATGTTCCAACAGCTATCAGAACCTGTGAATCATTGTTTGCCGAATTAACTTCATAGGACTCCACTTGGCGAACATGATCGGAGGTCAGAATATCACCAGGTGCATAAACCATAAGTCTTCTATTCACAACTATGGGATCCACATTGATGAAAATCTCTGATAACAAATCGTCATTGCCATTCCTAGTTTGCAGCCGGTATTGGACATCTCTCTCAGACATAGAGTTGGGTTGTGACATAGTTGTCTTAAAATTTGAATTGCTTATGTTTTGATTGAGGTTTGTTTCATTCTCTGGATGATGATTTAATAGTGCTGAATACCCAGGAACTATCATTGAGTTCCTCATGGGACTGGATCTCAATTTCAACTGATTGTTTTCTTTGTTCTGTGTGTTAGTATCATTGCTCATCATGGAGAATGTGTCAACATCAGATTCTGAGCTGTGAGCATCAACATCTCTTCTTCTTCTCCTTCTCTTTCCTGGTTCTGTTTTCTGATCAGTTCTTGAGCAAGGTCTACATTCTGTCTTGCAAAGTTCAACATTACACTCAATTGTAAGATCCATTATGTCAGGGAACTTGAATGCATTGAAGAATGCATATGCAATAACTGAGTTAGTGTCTGGATTTCTTGAAGTCTGGAAAGCACCAATCAATTTCGGTTTGAGGATACACCCATCATCATCAGTCAATTTGACCACATTACCTGACTCAGGATCATTGTCTCGAGCTGTACACTCACGTACAAGAACATTAAATGCAGGATCACCTTCTACAGTAACAACCAATGTCATAGGCTCTCCTATTTTGACTAGACCATTGGCTAGAGGAGCAAATGGACCTCGTCCCATTTGAATATCCAGCCTTGCAGTAGCTGTATCACCACTGAAAGTAACAACTTCCTGATTCAACATTCCCACACTCAGTGCTACACTCAAAGCTTTATTCAGATTTCCCTCCCATAAACATCTCACACTCCTAACAGAGTCCCATACCTCCTGTATACCAACTTCATTCTGGAGAACTAAGACATTCTCCAAGTAAGCTTGTTTGCCTTCTTTGAATTCATCCACAAACTGTGTTCCACAAGAATTCAACATAACTGTGAAACTGTATTTGGTCTGCCCTGAATTTGGACTAACATACCTACATTCTTGCAAGTTGTAGTAACCTTTTGAATAAATGACACCATCAAACCTACGATTGAACTCAATGTCTATGGTCATACGCTCTTTGCTGCATTTGACATCAATGGCATGTATATGTGGAGGATGAGATGCATCAGAGTCTATTTCGTTGCCTGTAATTGTTGTATCAAATGTGGAGCTTGTTGGTGAGTTGCCATTTGTATCTGGCTGGAAGTAGTCCGGTGATTGAGGGAAGCCAGGAGATGATGGGATTTCAGCTACTGTTTTTGGTGACTGCTCAGCAAATGTTGAAGTAGGTGTATCAATAGTTGGGAACCCTGTGGAAAACAAACAAAATTCATTCATAGAATGAAATTCGAAAAATAACATTAAGCTTTCACTAAGGAATACAATTTAACATTTTTTTGCTGATTATACCTGCATGAGTCTGAGACATAAGTGGGTGGAATAGAATACAATGATTCATTTATTTTCTATTGACATAGAAAAGTTTGAACTGAAAAATCTACTCTCCCACTTTACCATGTTCATGAGTTACAATAAATAATGAAATCATAATACAATAATGCATAAAAATCAATAGTAATAATTATAATTATATTTATATGAAGTAAATTCATAGTATTTTTAACACAATGGATGCAAATATACGTTTGTCTATAGCAAGAACAAACATGTGTGTAGTGATAATAAATTGATATGTTCTCTGTTGCATGTAAAGATAATTACTACAGGCACTACGTATTGGTAGTCCTGCAGTACATGCCAGTATCTATATATTTTCTCACATATCATTTTAATGCTATATTATTCAATTTTTATTCAATATAGACTAGCAATTACCATAGGCCTACTGTATTAGTTGTACTTGTTAGTTCTTAAGTCCGCTAAAATTGAATGATAGAAGAAGGATATAATTAAAACTTGAATACGATATTATAGTTTAACTGGCTATTATTGAAGTTTTTCACTGGTCCTACTAGCTCTTATATAGGTAAAAAGACGATCAACATTTTAAAAATGGGTCAAGTCAAAATAATTAAATAACTACTGAGTTTTTCTAGCTCTTTATATCCGATAATGAAAATAGCATTCCACTTGACAAATCCTAGAGAATACTTGAATGTATAGTACTTGGATGGGAGCTGCAAAAAAACAGATAACTGAGAATGGTCTGAATATGTTAAATATAGCCCATGATTCATAATCATCAACATGAACCCTGTTGACCCTTTTGTAACTGAACAAAACTAAGACTAATTGAACTAATAACTAACTGAATAATTGGTTAATAACTGAATAATTCGTAATGCAGTTGTAATAACTGAACACTGTATTTGTTGATCATTCTGTAATATAGGATATCATGCCACATGTAAATATTATTTGAATTTAATAAATACATTAAATAAAAATTTCTATTATTCGAACTTGAAAATCATTGAGAAATTAGTACATCGCTCAAACTCAACTCTTTGAAACGCAAAATCGTTCACTAGAAGAATTTATGTGATCAAATGTGTAGGCTACTATATTTCAAATATAGCAGAATTTCAAGATTTTTAACCTTTTGAAACAACAAGACGAATTAGTTACTGGTATTCTTAAAATTAGTAAAATATAAAATAATGCCTGTTCACAATACTACAATATTTTAGTTAATGAATAATGGGAATTTTCGAGTAGAATAAAATTTTGGATTAGGTGAGAGCTTTGCATTAGAGAAAGATGTAGTGCATAATTCCTCGTAGTAGGAATATAGGCCACCGCTGAAGTTTTGGCCAAAGCTTCAATCTTTTAATAAAATGATAACATTGTATTGCATGCTCTCTAATAGTAATACATTATACTGTAGTATACTTTGAAATTTTTCATTTTTGGTCGAGATTTTAATATTTTAATTAAATGACGAGAAACACATACTTTATGCAACAACTCTCAAACAACACTTTTCTATAAACTACTGCAATACTTATAACATAAAGTATTGATTTCAGATTCCTTGTAGTGCTACCAATGTGAATTTAAAAGTTTATGCAAATATAAAAAATATCTCAGGAGGAATCTGCCATACTGCGCCAGCACACTCCTCTTATTCAAACAAAGAAGCAAGTTCATATAAGCACATAGACCCGGAAACGCTCAGTTTCAGAAATATCAGGAAATCAATGAAATTTCCTGATTCCTGGAAATCAATGATGGTTTGATCTTTTTTTAACGTATGAAGTGTTCTGTTATGTTTTATGTTTTGCTTCATACCTGTAGACGTATTGTACATTATTATTATTATTGTGACGTTGTTTATTGCTAAAAAAGTTTAATGGCTATAAAAAAAATATTATTTAAATAACCGACCTGGTGTTGGGCTTGACAGTCTAGGGTAGGGTGATGGTTCGTATGACGAAGATGGCTCATAACTGGAGACTGGTGGTTCATATGATGTCCTAGGGGCATATGGCGTACTGGGCTCATTCGGGATGCTGGGCGTTGGGTAAGTAGAAGAAGGAGTAGAAGATATCGGTTGTCTGGTGGGAATGTTGAACTCTGGAGTTGGCTGCTCTTGGTAAGGGTAGCCAGGGTTTTCCACCTCCACTGCAGGTCGTTTGGGAACTTGGTATTGTGGCTGACCTAGGAAAATTAAATTTGTATTTTCTTCAAATTTATATAAAAGTACAACAAAATATAAAAGCAAAAAGTACAACTATAGGGATTGAAAATGAAAACATGAATAGCCTGATATTAATTTAAAGAAATCGCATGGCTTATGAAGTCTGGCGGTCCGTGATACCAAGTTCTATCAGCGTAAAATACATTCAATCGCAAAAAATAAAGGGCATCACTAAATAAAAGTAAAACATATTTATATTACAGGACACAGCTCTCAAATAATACGTAGGTTTTTGTATACAATACATTTTTAAAATTTGTCCATTATACTGTAGTATATTATGTCATAAGCACATGATATAATAAACAAATTTTATAATAAACAATTTCCCGGCTGCCTAAGAAAACAGTCATTAAGTAACGTTAGAGGCCCTTATCTCAGGTGCGACCTGATAACTGCCAGGTCACTCGATATTACTAATATTATTATTTATTTTAGTGATTATTATTATTATTATTATTTGCATAGTACTCGAAGTTTCTGGGAGTTCTAATCAATGAATGTTTGACCTGGAAAGACCATATTCAAGTTCTTAGCAAGAAACTGAATCAAACATATTTTGTAATTCTCACACTATCCCACTCGCTTGGTAGGAAAAGTCCAATAATGGTGTATTATATGTATATGTTTACTCCTATTTGTGCTACGGCGATATCTCCTGGGGACACTCACCTGACAGTCACGGGGTGTTTTTGATCCGAAAGAATATACTACAGGTTATTTTGGGTTTGAGGTTAAAGGGCCCATGCAAAACAACCTTTCAGACTGCCAAAATCATGACACTACCCTCCAGCATCTACATCTATCAATTGCTAGTTTATGTCAAGTCTCACATGCATAAATTTCATCTCTGTGCAGAAAATCATCATGTGCAGAATATAACACCTGAAACAGATATTTACTTGCCTTCCCAATACATAGGCATTCCAACTTTTAGAAAACTCCACATTATCCTGGGATGAGATTTAGTCAACACATTACCAGAACCCATTCGTAGAATAGACATCTATTTGTGAAAAAAGG
Source organism: Conomelus anceps (assembly GCA_948455865.1). Taxonomy (NCBI): domain Eukaryota; kingdom Metazoa; phylum Arthropoda; class Insecta; order Hemiptera; family Delphacidae; genus Conomelus; species Conomelus anceps. The sequence goes on from OX418222.1 coordinate 22,643,267, forward strand.
CAGTGAAATCGATTTTGATAGAGAAGTGTTTCTATTCTGTTTCAGATTTGAATGATTATTGATTTGGATTTTGTGGGTTTGACATTCTATGTTTGCTGTCTATTTTTGATTCATTGTTTTGACCGTGTATGAGTTTTTTATTCACATTTAAGAATTATTGTGACTGTATTTTATCTGACAATCATTTGGGAAATATCCCAAGTTATGATGTTATGTGATGATTGTAAATACCTAGATTTCTTGTTCCATAACGATCTGTTAATATTAACTTTTTATGGTAATAAATTCAACGACTTGCAAATATAATTAATGAGAATAAAAAATAATTTTATTCACTTTTTGGCCAAACGTTTTCGAGTCATGGAGACTCATCTTCAATGAAGGCATTTGAAGATGAGTCTCCATGACTCAAAGAAGTTTGCCCAAAAAGTGAGTAAAATTATTATTTATTTTCAATTAAAACTGACTGCAAGCTGAATAAAAAGTTAATAAATAAACATAAAGTATAAGGTTATTAATAATGTAAAACTAAATTATTAATCAAAAGCAATAAAGCTTGATAAAGACGACAATCGTTCATAGCTGAAAGAAAACAATGGGTTTTTATAGATTAATGATTGTCAGCCAACTTTTTTTTATTTTTTCTATTTGAGTTTCTGTTTTCTTACCCTGATTTGGTTCTTGCTGTTCTTCATAACGGGGATTTGATGGAGGCTGATATGGTGGAGGTGCATTTGTTTGGAATGGCCTTGGTTTTTGGGTTGTTGATACTCCAGTTAGAGATGGCAAGTACTGGCGTGATGGAAACTGCTGTCGGGCTTAAAAAAATCAATTTATTCAAAACTTATTGGACCACAGTGCAAAAGGTATTTATGGAGGTATTTTTGGTGCATTGACAAAAATTTCAATTCCTACCACTAAAATCACACAGCAAAAGCCTGTGCATGGAAATGAATCTACTATGAAAGGTCATTGTTGCACATATTACATACATCTTAATAATTAAAAAATATAATTAATTGAAACACAGTATATGAGGTATTGCTAAAGAGTAAAGAGGTCATCATGTACTGTTCAACCCGAATTGATAAGAAGGTCTACACAATATACGCATTAATATGAAACTTAATGCATCAACAATAAAGACTCTAAATTATGACCTAAATTACACATTCTTAATCTAATATTAAAACTGACACTGTATTTCACTTTTGAATAATGTTTTACTCACATATATTGGAGATGCTTGAGGAATGCATTTCACTTCTGAAAAGAAGCTTCGTCAGCATGGCTAAGTATTATATAAGTATTTCGTCATGGAAAACATCACAGAAATCGTAATTCTTATTTTCTTGACCAGTCGTTAATCGATTTTTGAATGTCAAACTCCTCTTAAATTTACAAGGAAATGTTATGAGTTGGAATTTAATTGAAAAAATCATTCTCAAAACGCAGTAGATCTCCATTTATCCGAATCAATCGCGACCGAATCTATTAGGATAATTGTATTTTTTTCAGAAAAATATTAACTTTTAAGAAATACTAATCTTTGGTACTGAAATGAATTTTTTATCAATTAAATGAAAAGCTAACACTTTTACAAGTTATTTAGCATATATTATGTACTTAAAAGTGCTGTAAAGGAAAAAGTAAAAGTAAATAGGCTGAATGTGTATGGTTTTTATTGGTGGGGAGACCCTTACGGGTTACAAGTGCTGTACATAAATTTATTGCATTTTAATTGTATGAATGGAAGTCATTATGTTTGCTGAACATCTCAGTAAAAGTAAACTGTTTTTTCTTCATTTTTTTGCTCAAAGCAATAGTGGAGTGAGATCTTAAAAATACAGTGTTGGCTTTGCAAAACAGAGAATGTATTTTTGTTCATTTTTTCATTCTTTTTTTTACATAACTAGCCCTTTTTCTATAATCCACATTTTTTTTAAAGATATAATGTCACTGTATCACATTCTTTTGAACTACTGAATATTCTTCATAACTCACTCACCTATCCTGTTATTCTGAGTGTATTTTCCTTGGAGCCATTGCAGTATGTTGTGAACAGTCTGTTCCATTGATGATGATGGTGCAGATGATGATGAAGATGAATCAGTTGCGGAAGTAATTGGCAAACGTTCCAAATTTGTCAAGCCTTGTCTGGTCGTGCGATGACCTAGAATATAAATCATATTTAGAAACACATAATGTGCAATATTATGAATTATAAAATATAGATTCAGATAAACTGCACACATATAGGTCAATTAATTTGGAATATAATTTCCCTTGGAAAAAATATTTCCATATTTTCCCCATAATCGAAGCTTCTACACTGCATATCCTATATAATAAATAGGTAGCTGTATTTATCTGTCAATGATAGGATGAACAAAGTGCAATGTTGATAAGCAAGTCTAGACCAGCCCTCTAATTAAGGAATAGTCGGGTTTTGAGTATATACTTAATTAATTTAGTACATACTTTCTCAAAATATTGGTTATGAGCGTCAGCACATAATTGTTTATTCCTAATCAATTGTAGGTTCGAATACCAATTCGGGAACTTTTTTGCTGATCAAAATTAATTTGATTTCAATAATTTTCAATGAAATACATTTTGTTTTCATTTTGATATTCATAAAATATTGTACAGTATTAATAATAATTAATCATTATTTGAAATAATATTTCAATATTTTTTCAATAAATAATTATTTACTTATAATAACATTTGATTGTCAATTGTTAAAAATCATCAGTTATTATTGATTAATTATAAAGAATTTAATCATTATATTACAAAGAATAGACTATTTTCAACCTTACCATCAGAACTGTCTGTGATAATTATTATCGCAAACGTTTTGAAAGAATATTATAATAAATAAATGTTTTGAAAAATGTAATAAATGTTATAAAAAATTATAGCAGTAGTCTATACTATGGCACTGTATTGAAAATTAATTATATTTGATTGTTTATTTGGAGTAAGTTGGCTATTACTATTTGAATTTTATGTTAAAAATCATCATTTATTTCTAATAAACGTGAGTGTTGATCCTCACCCATATCTTGCTATGAGGAAGTTTGAAATTTTACTTCATTTCAAACTATTTTTTTATCTGCACTTTATTATTAGTTATATTTTTTATCAAGACCATTGATGGTTTTATATTGTGCTGAGATTTTTGTTGTGATCATTGTTTTATAAAAACATAGGTCAATATTATAATTCTATTCCCTCAGCTATCTGAACCTTTGTAGTTTCATGCAAGAAGTGAATTATTTGGATTCTCTTTGGGGAATAATTTTAAATAAATAGCTGTAGCATAATTGATAATAAATTGATATCCAGTATTACCAGAGCATGCAAAAATCAATAATGGAATTAACAAATTGCATGTAGAGTGTATATCCTATGTCTCACAAACGAAACAAATGTCATTCAAACTAAATAGAATTCATATTTTTAGAAAAGTATATGTTTTCAATTGGTAAACTGTTATGTATCTATAATTATTAATAAGACTTGAAGTTGTCACATCCACATTTATTGAAAACCATAAGATACTAGTTTCGGTTGTTACACTATTATCAATCTCAAACAAATTAAAACTAAAGTACAGAGTAGCTTAATATATTATACTAAAATGGAATGATACTATTGGCTGAGGGAGAAAGTGCCTCTGATAGGTTGACATTCATTGAAGGTATGTGATTGGCTGAAGGACATAACAAGTCACACCCACTGGTGGAGGAGCAACAGTGGACGTGACTTGTTATGGCCAATCACAGATCTTCAATGAAGGTCAGCCTATTGTAGACTCTTTCATCCTCAGCCAATAGTATCATTCTGTGTTAAGTATATATTAAGCCACCCTGTACTTTAGTTTCAGTTTGATTGAAATTGATAATGGTGTAACAACCGAAACTAGTATCTCACGGTTTTCAATAAATGTGGTTGTGACAATTCATGTCTTATTATTCATTAAAGATATCTTACACAATATCACCTTCGACACTACAAAGAAAGTTATTATATATCTCTTGATATATATAGAATTATATTAACTTATCAACTTTCTCACTCCCATCTCAAGTGATCCCAACTCCACCACAGAATTATTCTTTAAATGCTTATTCATTTGAAAATGTGATTCTAATGGAATTTAGTGTATTATTATTTCACTACATACATTTCTCCCACAACATTTTTCAAACGCCTCGGCAGTTTTGAACCATTAAGTAACATGAAATTACAAGAATTTCCTCTATATTGTGACCTTCAATTGATACAGATATTTCAATAAAATCAAAATATTGAGCTTCAAGTATGAGTTCTTACCATTTTTTTCAAGATTGTGTTCATTCCTAATAAACAGAGCCGACCTCCCCTCAGCAACATCAGCTAAAGAGAGTGACACATCATTTTCAACACTTTTTGTATCTTTTATTATCGCCAAAAGCATAATCAGGTGGGCCTGAAAAATAATTATAATATTATAGTTATCATAGCTATTATAATAGCTAGTTAGAACATCATTAGATTTACTTGGTTTATTTAAAAAAAAAAAATTTTCCCAGCTTTAAGTGAAGAGATTTTTATGAGAGAGTGAGGAGACAAAATTATCCTTAAGCGATTTCTTGACATAGTACAATTCAATAAAATTAGTAGACAAAAGTAATAGTTTTTCATCTACATTAACAACTGTGCTAATAGAAATAATAGGATAAGAGAAAAAATAAAGTAGGCTACAAATAACTTTTAAAAATGAATAGGGAAAAATTGAAGGAATCAATAGAAGAAAATACATAATATGATTATTAAGTTTAAAAACCGTTCACATGTCAATGTTACATTGCATCCTCTATGTTATTGGTACTGATATAGAATATAGTTTACTTTTAGTTTTATTTAAGATTGCATTGTACAATAAGTAGAATATCTGCATTTTTATAAAAACTTTTGAAATTAGCATTCATGATTCTGCTTATTCAAAATTAGCAAAAATATCTTAACTAGATGGATGTCCTTTAAGAGGCACCATTGCCCTCCATTCACTTCAAATAAACGTGTTTTGAAAGTGAAAGCTCATTAACAATGTAATTCTCAATATAAATAATTCCAGTAGTGATGAAACCCCTTAGTGGTGAGACTTGAATAACTTGTATCACCTGATTGAGGATGACTGCCTACTTATATGTTCATAAAACCAATTTTCTTAAGTTGACTGGTATTGCAAATTAATTTAAAAAAATTAATAGGATGGTCAGTTTATGATAATTTATATGCTTCTACTAGTTTGTTCAAGTCATTATGAAAGTGCAAACACTCTTAGCCACAAGCTGCCTTCCTTGACACTATTCAGAATATGCATGCATTGATATTTTCAGTTTATTTCCATCATGTTTGATGAGCAATCGTTCCATTTTATGTGATGACAGGGAGCTTTTTTGGACAGTTTATCTACTGGGTTTCTCATTTGAATGGTTACCTCTCAAATGATCATGCTTGTTTACGAGAAAGCACAAAGTGTACAGTTTGTAGTGTAAAATAAGACAGCTAAATAATAATTTATGGAAAGTTATTGTTGAACTTTTAATTTGAAATAATAATTTTGATAAGATACAATTGAGTTCTGGTAGATTGCGGTATAAATCTGAATTGATGTGGCATCGTCTATAATATGTGTCTATGAAGATGAAGTGCTCAAGACGAATGACCTCATCTTCACTGCTAAATACTAAAAGTTGTACGGTACTCACATTATACGTACTAAACTGTACGGTATTATATACTTATAGTTTATCTTTCTTGTGTTATGGAGGAACAATGACTTTGTATTAATTGAGATAGTTTGATTTGAATTTCAGTACGGTATCTAGCTATAAAACTTTATCAATGTTCATGAGGAACTGGCTGAAAACCCCTCTTACTCCCTTCATAAGTTACTGAGAAATAATTCATTTTTACAATCATAATTTCAACAATCAACAATTCAAATTACAACAATCTATAATTTCAAAACTGACACTGTATTTCTATTTAAGTTATGATTTTTATTCACTTATACTGGAGGGATGCATTTTACTTCTAAAGAATAGTGAAGCCTGCCGGCAGGCTGATGATGCTTCTCTTTAGAAGTGAAATGAATCCCTCCAGTATAAGTGAGTAAAAATCATAACTTAAATTGAAATACACTGTCAGTTTTGATATTAGATTGTTCATCAAGTATTTCGACAAGGAAAACATCACATACCATTTGAGGGTTTATGAATGTCATAAATGATACAACCAATCCAGGATCAATGTTGAATGGCAAAACAAGAGGTAATATCCAGGAAATACTTCTGGAACGTATTTACTGTCACTGTCCATGAAATAGATTAGATTAATATAAAAGCATAATAAGCCTAGTCAGCGGTTCACGGTTCGGAGGTTGTAGCTTGTAAATTGGACAATTCACAATGTTCTGCAATTTATCCAGACTATCCTTCTCAAAAACCCATTAACTATGCATGCCTATGTTACTGACCAATCTACAATCATATTCCAACAAATCTCAAGAATTAAATGAAATTTTTTGACATATTGTTACAGATTGTAACACTAAAATAATGCTGGGAACATTTGAAAGTAACACACGAAATTTTATTTACACAATTAACTAACAGCAGAGATTAATAAGTAATTATCATGCAAGAAATAAATAAATGTTTTATCCTCGAAAATGGCATAAAAACAATTCACATTTCAATTCATTGAACAATTTTTAAGAGTTCGCCACATGAAAAATGACCAAGAAATCTGTTATGTTTTCCATGACGAAATACTTAATGAACAATCTAATATTAAAACTGACACTGTATTTCACTTTTATATAACGTTTTACTCACATATATTGGAGATGTTTGAGGAATGCATTTCACTTCTGAAAAGGCTGACGAAGCTTCTTTTCAGAAGTGAAATGCATTCCTCAAACATCTCCAATATATGTGAGTAAAACATTATATAAAAGTGAAATACAGTGTCAGTTTTAATATTAGACCAAGAAATGAATAACTTATAAATACAAAGAGCACAGGATATCATCTTGAACTGACACGATGCAGCTCTGATCACTTGAGTCCTGGATCAAAACTGACTGATTTCTGACAAGCACAGCCCTTTTATAGGCTTGTGTTGTTCCAGAGCCTTCTATTTCCATGGTTTTCTGTTTACACAATGATTGAGAATTTACTAGAATAACACAGAAGCACCGACAATCACATTTAATTAATAAGAGAGGGAGCATTGACATAGAGAGAAAGAGAACTATTCAATTTCCACACTTGTGAACAATGTCAATGGCAATGTAAATAACAAATCAATGGACAGATTTTTTAAGCAACAGAATTTCCTATACAAATTCATATTAATTGAAATACCGTTTAGTTTACTGTATTTCACAAAATAGAATACATAATAATAATAAAACTGTTCAGCAAAACATTTATTTCAACTGCTTCTTACTTTTTAGGTCGACAAAAGTAAAATCGATGAGCGTGATGAAGGTTCTCTTCAGGAGCGAAAATGCCTCAATTCAAGTGAGAATTCAGCATAATTATAAAATATTCTCATATTTGCTTTTTTCAGTGAGGTTTCTCAATGCATTCACTATGTGAATTAAATAATGATGTCAAATCTATAACTAGTTGCGCGTAGATAACTTAGACTATAGCTATGAAGGGTATTAAAACTGGTACATTATTTTTGTTCTAAATGTAATAGAATTATATAATCTCTCGTATTTATGATTTTTAAACGTTCTTTTATCAATTATAATATTAGGTTGATTTTTAAATTCATCCATGGCTCTTCGTTCGAAATGGAAATAATTTTTTTTAAAGATCATGTATTGAAGGCTACAGGCAAATCTGTCATACGGTAATTTAGCAAGTTATACAATAGACAATAATGTACTTATATTAATATCACCAATATTATATGCACAGCAGTGGTTACCTTGAACACAATTACAAAAGTTGAGAATTAATTTCAATTAATTAATTTAGTGTAAGGATTTTCTTCATTTTAATAATAATAATAATAATAATAATAATAATAATAATAATAATAATAATAATAATAATAATAATAATAATAATAATAATAATAATAGTAATAATAATAATAATAATAATAATAATAATAATAATAATAATAATAATAATAATAATGGTGTGTACTTTAGCACAGCAGTTTGGGATGTAATAAACAAAAATAGGCAAGTAGCTCATGTAGATGCTTATACTAGTGTCCCCAGAATAATTAACGAAAATAACAAGTATATTGATGATAGTGTAGACATTTGTAATTTCTTTAACAGATATTATCAACTGGTTGCTAAGAATCTTCAAAAATCTCTTAATACAGGTATTAGTGATGCAAACATGTGGAATACTAAGGGGATTCAGAACGAATTAAAATTCCACCCAGTATCCCAAGACGAGTTGTCAAATATCATTGATAGTTTGAATAATAAAAAAACTGTAGGAATGGATGGGGTATCCAGTAAAATTCTGAAAGAATGTAAAGATCAATTATTGTTAGACCCTCTGATTCATCTAATCAATCATTAATTAGAACAAGGTGTTTTTCCAGATAATTTGAAAGAAGGGAAGATCTTGCCAATCTTCAAAAGTGGTGATAGAGAAAAGGTGGAAAACTATAGGCTCATTAGTATTTTAAATGTAATAAGTTGAAGTTTTGAAAGAACAGTTCTAAATAGGTTACTTCTTTATCTGAGAGATCAAGAGAGATCAACAAAGACAGCCATAGTTTCTCTAGTTGAAAAACTAATAGATACAATAGATTCAGGTGATAAAGCTACTGCAATCTTCTTAGATCTATCAAAGGCATTTGATTGTATTAATCATACAACGTTATTGGAAATACTGCAAAATGTAGGCATAAATGGGGTTGAACTGAAATGGTTTGAATCATATCTTATTGGGAGAAAACAATGTGTAGAACTAACTACAGTAGTTGGGAATAGTATAGTAAAGAATAAATCTAATGAATTAGAGGTCCAAGCTGGAGTGCCTCAGGGTCCAATACTAGGTCCATTGATTTTTTTGTTATATGTCAACCATTTACCTAAAGAATTAATTAGTGGTAGAGCGATACATCACTCATTTTCAGCAATTCCATTCTTTAGTTATTCCATAATTACAATTCCATGATTTAGAAATAAGTGCCCATATAGGTAGGTGTGCAGTCCATTGTCCAATTCTTAAATCAGTTGAAATTAACTATAAATAGTAAAAAATGTCAATACCTTCAATTCAAAAACAAACATAATTTAAATGAATATAGGGCTATAAACGTGTTTGTGAACAATAATCAATTAGACCAGGAAGAAATAATTTCATTTCTAGGAGTTTTGTTGGATAGACGATTGACCTGGGCGCCATACATTGAGAAAATATGTTGTAAAATTTCAACTGGAGTATTTGTCCTGCGACAGCTTGCTAGATTGAATGACAAAAAGTTACTTTTTACAGCTTACCATGGGCTCTTACTGTCACATATTAGGTATGCTATCTTAGTAGGGGGTAATTCATCAAAACAAAATCTTGATAGGGTGTTTAAGATCCAAAAGAAAGCGGTTAGGTGTATAGAAAGAGTAAATAGATTAGATTCATGTAGGCCGTTGTTCAAGAGACTTGGTCTCCTAACTGTACCCTGCTTATATGTGTATGAAGCTACTTTATATATAAAAACGAATGATATTAACCAAAATCTTGATGTACATGATTATAATACAAGAAGCCGAGGAGATTATCACTTGGTGAGTCACAATAGTAGCTTATTCAAACAAAAACCTAGTTATATTGGTAGGAAATTCTACAACAAGCTACCGCAGTTTTTAAAGAGTCTTGAAAACATAGAAATATTTAAAAAACAATTGAAAAAATATTCAGTTGATGAAGCTTTTTATAGTGTACAAGAGTTCCTTTCACATCAAAATTAAGCCTCACCTCAACTAACCAACTAACTGATATAGTAATTATGGTATCTAATGTATAATTGTTGATCTGACTTGTCTTATACTCCTGAACGGGAGTCTCCAAGACGTAATTTACAAAAAAAAAAATAATAACTTACTGCTCTAATAACTGTCATCTTCATCCTATCACAGATAGCCATACTCCAGGTACATGAACAGCTGGTGAATTTATAGTTTGTACCTGAAAAAAGCACAAAATATCATAAAGGATGAATAACCATATACAATCAGGAGCATAAGTTTGCGCCTAATTTACAAATAGGCCTACTTAGAAGTTTCTTATTTGTTTTTCAATCTTCTTCACTGATATCGTGAAGATTTTTATTTTAAATAAAATTTTAATATGCTTATCACTTTTAAGTGGAAAAATTATTGTTCAATCAACTTACTTATAAACTGACTATTTTAATTTAAGAGGTGGTGTGTACCGAAACTCAATAGTAGTATAAAATGTAGTATAGCCAGGTTCAGTAGTAATAAAATCCATGGTCAGGTGAGGGTTCTGTCTTTAAATGATTTATGGATTTTTCAATTAGACAGCCAACATTTTAAAGAGTTGCGACATGTAATTGTGTGGAGGCCACTCATTACTAAAAATTAAAATTACATTCTGGAGGATTTAAATGAGCAATTTTGCCCAAGGGCTCGCCCAGACAACCCTCTTGTTTTATGAGGTTTTTCCTCATCTGTCAATAATAAGAGCCCTGATATTTGCAGTTTTGCAGAGGATAAATCACTCATTTCCAGCAATTCCCTACTAAATAATTTAGAAGTAAATTTCCATATTGGTGTGCAGTCCACTGTCCAATATTTAAATCAGTTGAAAATAGCCACAAATAGTAAAAAATGCCAATACCTCCAATTCAAAAACAAACATAATTCAAATGAAGATAGGCTATAAACGTGTTTGTAAAATAATCAACTAGACCATGAAAATAACTTTACATTTCTAGGAGTTTTATTGGATAGGCAATAATTGACCTGGGCACCTTACATTGAGAAAATTGTAAAATTTCATCTGGGGTATTTGTCCTGCGGCAGCTTCCTAGATTAAATGACAAAAAATTACTTTTCTCAGCTTACCATGGGCTTTTACAGTCACATATTAGGTATGCTATCTTAGTATGGGGTAATTCATCAAAACAAAAAAATTATAGGTTAGAAGTTGATTTATGTGAAGAAAGAAAAGATAGTGTCAATAGGTCAAATAAACATCCAGTGAATTGCAATGGTGAAAAAAAGTAATATGATGATTTTATTCTATTTTGATGAGCCGATGCTATACTAAAAAATGAAGCAAAAATATGAAACCAAATGCTTCTGAAAATCTTGAGTTTTAAGTTGAGATTTCTAAGTAAGGTTCATAATTACGAACTTAAGATGAAGCGTTGATTATACTGGGCGAGTTAGTATAGCTGACAAGTCACGTTACAAGCCGACCCAGTTGCCCCTACCATGTTTAAGTAGTGTAAATCCTTAAATTATTGTTGTTTAATGTAAATTATTAGTGTCAAATTATTTATCAGGAGTCAGGCCTTTGTTGGGGTAGCTGGGTTGGCGTTTAGTGTTACAGCTACTCGCTGGCTTGTCAGCTTGTCACTTCGTGAACCTGTAAGTGTAAGTAAGACTCTTCGCCGCTAATTGAGACTTGACCAAGTCTTTCTTTGCTAAGAAACATTCATAAATACGGCCCTAAAAGTTGCCTTCAAATCATAAGAACCTGAAAGCAGCATATAGCTTTAAACGATGGACAACAAGAATGATTTAACAAGTCTTATCAGCGTTTTTGAATGGTCACGAATGATTTCAAAAATGTTGAATCTCTTACTACATTTTGGGCTCTTATCGTATCATATTAGATATGCTATCTTAGTGTGGGTAACTCATCACACACCTTGATAGGGTGTTTAAGATCCAAAAGAAAGCTGTTAGATGTATGGAAATAGTAAATAATATACTGTATTAGACTCATTTAGACCGTTGCTGTTCAACAGACTTGGTCTCCTAACTGTAAAATGCGTATGTGGTGTATGAAGCTACTAATATTTATATGTAAAAAAAATGATATTAATCAAAATCTTAATGTGCATAATAAAATACACGAAGACAAGGAGATTATCACTTGGTGAGTCACAATAGTAGCTTATTTGAACAAAAACCTAGTTATATTGGTAGGAAAATCCATAACTATAAGCTACCGCAGTAGCGGAAATATTGAAGTATTAAAAACAAGTAAGAAAATGTTTATTTGATGAAGTTTTTATATTCTTCAGATCAAAATCGCGCATCACCTCAACTAATTGTAATTAGTGTTGTAAATAGTGAATAAGATTGGTAATATTGTATATAATTATTGTTGATCTGACTTATACTCCATAAACGAAGTCTTCAAGAGGTAATTTACAAATATATATAAGTATAAATATATCCAAATATATATATACAGAAAAGTCCCATAGATAGTTCTAAAATCTAGTTGATAGAATTTCTTTTTGAGATTATTTCAATTTTTATAAGAGAAACTCTCAGGTTTACCGGCAAAATGAATAGGTCAATTATTTTATTGCAGACCATTTTACGACTGATATTATGGAAGAAAGATCAACTTAGTTCGATGGCTAGTTACAAAGGTATCGAATTTCCAATGATTAGAGAAATTTTGTACTTTGAGGGGGCTGTAAGAAAAGCCAAAGGGGGATTTTTGGGGACTTTCGGAAAATGTGCTTCTAAACGTGTACGTACTATTTATTGATTGGCACATGGTCTTGCCTGTCTCTAATTGGTTCTGACTCTTATTCTTTACTGGACTGGGCTGAATAGCCAAGCGCCAATACATAGTGCTGTAGGGTTCGGTGATGCGGTGTCCGCTACTATTTCATCACTTACTATAGCACCATAACTTCAACGATAATAATCAATAGACACATTTTTTAAAGCTAATTGAATTATCTATAAGTTTTGTAAGTACACAATAACCAATAACGCAATGATAAAAAAGATATGATCTTTTGAAGTTGGTTTTTGTGGTTTGTGGTGACATTTTATACATTCAATAATTATTATTACTGAAAAACTATGACATCTACATGGAATATGTATATAACATGTTTTTCAAAGAATATTTAAAAATATCAAATGGGATGAGAATCACAACGATATCTTGATTAGTTTTCGAGTTGTAAGCCTTTTAACTGGGGTATTGATATCAACTTTTCAAGTGAATTCAACGACTTGCAGTCAAATTTCTATTAAAAATAAGTAGTATTTCACTTACTTTGTAGGCCAAACGTTTTCGAGTCGTTGAATTAACTTGAAAAGTTAATATTAACAACGCAGTTCGTCATGGAACAAGAAACCCAGGAATTTGAGGTATTGATCTTACAATGTTGAGGAGTGGGTGGGTATTAAGCAAGCGGGATGGGGGTCAGAACTTTGGTTTTTTTGAGTGAGTGCTTTGTATACTAACTTGAGGGTTTTTATACCTTTAGTGCATAAAAAATTAGCTCAACGTAGGCTAACGCTGAAAATAGGTTCGAAATCTCAAGCATCTTTAAATCAGGGTGATTGAGATTGACCGAACGAAGAGAGGTCTCTGTTCCAAGACGACCATTTTGCATTATTTGTCTGTCTGTAACGCATTTACGTTTGAATGCGTAGACCAAATTCTATGACATTTTGCATGGATCTTCCTTTAAGGAATGCCCAGCGATGTATGCGTGTAAGGATTTTCAAAATTTTCTTGTATTGAAGTATATCTAAAAAGAGAAAAAGGAAAGGCACTCAGTCCTTCTACAACAAAATATGATTTTTAAATGAGCTTCTTCATCATATTAGTCTGATACTCTTTAACTGGAGTCTCCAAGACGTAAACTATAAGAAAATATATATGAAATTGGAATCGGGTTTCAATATAGCCCTCGGGCCCTCTTATTCATCTGGTTGAGCCTTCATATAAATTGAGTTATTATTCAAAAGAACAACATATTTGTTAAGAGAAACAAATCATTAATAATATTTCCATCAAGTATAATAACAAGTGATTACCAAGTAAATGATAATTATACCGATTTTTTTTTTTTGTTCTACAAATTCATTGATTAGACATGTGAAATCTGAAATCTATTTTGTGCAATCAGCTGTCTAGAAAATAGAAAGGCCGCCTTGGTGATGTGATGAGATTCTGAGTGAATTTTTGTGGAAAGCATACATGAAATAGACTACGCAAATTGGATCAAGGGACTACGTATAATTGGATCTGTGTTTAATTTTGCAATGGTGATCATCAATGAGTAGATCGAGTATGTTCGTAAACGATAATCAATTAGACCAGGAAGAAAAAATTGCATTTCTAGGAGTTATGTTGGATAGACGATTGACCTGGACTCCATACATTGAGAAAATATGTAGTAAAATTTCATCTGGGGTATTTGTCTTGCGACAGCTCGCTAGATTGAATGACAAAAAGTTACTTTTTACAGCTTACCATGGGCTCTTACTGTCACATATTAGGTATGCTATCTTAGTAGGGGGTAATTCATCAAAACAAAATCTTGATAGGGTGTTTAAGATCCAAAAGAAAGCGGTTAGGTGTATAGAAAGAGTAAATAGATTAGATTCATGTAGGCCGTTGTTCAAGAGACTTGGTCTCCTAACTGTACCCTGCTTATATGTGTATGAAGCTACTTTATATGTAAAAACGAATGATATTAACCAAAATCTTGATGTACATGATTATAATACAAGAAGCCGAGGAGATTATCACTTGGTGAGTCACAATAGTAGCTTATTCAAACAAAAACCTAGTTATATTGGTAGGAAATTCTACAACAAGCTACCGCAGTTTTTGAAGAGTCTTGAAAATATAGAAATATTTAAAAAACAATTGAAGAAATATTTAGTTGATAAAGCTTTTTATAGTGTACAAGAGTTCCTTTCACATCAAATTTAAGCCTCACCTCAACTAATTGAAGTAATTATGGTATCTAGTGTATAATATTGTTGATCTGACTTGTCTTATATACTCCTTAACTGGAGTCTCCAAGACGTAATCTACAAAAAAAAAAAAATCGTCTGTGCAATCACCCTTAGGCCTACACCCTTATTCTTGGGCGTGAGCTCTACTGTTCACACAACTAGTAGTTTATTGTTACAGATAAATAAATGAGGGACGAAAATCAAGTTTTGAAATTCATAATTAATAATAATTAATATTGGAACTGGTAATAAAAATTGAGATACCAGTTGATAAATACGTCTATGACTTCATGTCTATAAATTTCCTTATATTCAGGTAATTTCAGTTTTCCACATTTTTCTCTAGTTTTCCTTCCCTTCAGAGTTGAACCATGAACTAAGCATCCTATATAATAAACTACTTGCTACTTGCTGTTATCTGTCGACGAAACTAACGCTGGAGAATAAGGGACTGAAGGAGGAAAGGAAGAAGAATAAGGAGAAAAGAGAAGATAAAGAAGAAGAAGAAGAGGGAGCGAGAAGTAGAAGAGAAAGCGAGAAGAAGTAGAAGAAGAAGACGAAGAAGTGAGAAAAAGAAGAAGGGTAGAAAAGAAGAAGAAGGGGAGAAAGAAGAAGAAGAAGAAGAAGAAATAGGGAGAAAGAAGAAGAAGAAGAAGCAGCAGAAGACGGATAAGAAAGAAGAGTCGATCAAATTAAATTTGTAGATGGGTTTGCACATTTTAGAAATTCAGATTGATCAATGAAATCGGACAGCCTGCTAGTACAAGTACAGCCTACTTGTGTGCTGTAGTCTATGGTTAAACCGAGTATGAAACAGAAAAATCCTTAGATAAAAGGTGTGTATTATTCAGAGGCTCTAAACAGAACAGTCCCAACAACTCTACAAGCTCAATTGAGCATTTCCTGGTACTTCTCAGCATAAATTAAACTCAAGCAATTAGTTTTGGCACTAGCTTATATATATAAATATAAAAACAAGATAACAAACATTGTCTTGTATTACCTATAAACACTATTCCGTTTCTCATTGATGAGAGCTGGCTATTGGAAACAAAACAATAATAAACACGGTTAGCTGTGGCTTTCGTAACAATTTTTATACTACAACACATTCAGACATTATTCTCACAGCTACGGTAAGTGTAACAGTGACCTGGTTCAAATATGATTCATGTGAAGCTTACTCATACAGCTTCCTTCTTTTGCGAAGGATGATTAGCTGCTTTTCCAATGCGCATGAGAAGTACATTAAACTGTTTATTGAACTTCCTTGATGTAATTGTAAGTGCTCTTCCTTAATATGCTTGCATAATCGTCTACACGAATTTTAGTTGTTCATGAACAGATGACTCATGACATTAAATTTATTCTAAATTGTCCATTACTAATTTGTTGAGCCCAGTAGACAAAGAAACAATACTTTCACCATGCTGCTGGTCGATTAAATTTTATTTATTCGAATGAAAATCACAATTTCTCCATGGCATCTATTAGACCAGGGGCTCTCAACCTTTCAGGCTCTGTGCCTCCCTTATTAGACTGACATTTCTTCACGCTTCCCCTCTACTATCAATTATCTGGTCAATACAAGTAGTAGAATTTTAATTTGTAACTAAATCGAGCTATGAGTTGGGATATAATTTAGATTTACCGGTTTCAAAGTGAAATATTTCCTATTTATTTACAAAATGTTCAATATTGACTCAATTTTTCTGACAGACAGTCAAAATGAAGTGAATGAATAGACCAGGCCGAACAGCGGGAATCGAAAATTACAGCATTCAACTCGTTCGATTCCATTGAAGGGTACTTCACACACAGTCTGTTGCTTATGGGGGACTTGCTTTTAAATTTATTGTACAATTGTCCCTATTTTTCATGAAGGGAATAAATAAAAATCAATAAAGCAGGGGTGCCCACCCCCCCTAAGCCTCATGACGCACCCCCCCCCCCTAAATTTAGTACCAACCCCCACCATAAATTAGCCCCCCCCACCAAAAAAAAAAAATGCGAAAAAAGCCCCCCGTATTCTTTCTAAAACTAGAAGATTTATAAAACTATTGAAAAAACTCAAACCCAGTCGATAATATACAAAATGTATGTATATTTCTTGAGATTCTTTACATAGGTAACATTTTTTTGTAAAGGTAAAAAAGAAATATCAATAAAATGAATATATGAACTTCTGCTGCTCAATAAACTTAATTGCAAAATAGCTAAATAAGAATTTGAACCTAAATGGTTTTTAAACAATAAAATATTATTACAAATACACAATGTTCAATAAAAATGAAATACCTATAAGTTTATGTTCGGTGTCCCAATTACATTAAGGTTAAATAATTCTACAAAGTTGTTCCTTTAAAGGAAGTGAAACAATGAGTTAATAACTTCATTTGTAAAACACAAAAATTCAAAATACTAAGTCATTTATTGGACAGTAGTTAAACAACAGGTTATTTACTTAGTGCAGTATCTTGGGAGAATTTATGTATGGATGAAGTACATAAAAGGCACACATTTCATTTATAGTTATTTACAACACACAATCGAAAGAAGTGTCTTTCAAAAACAACATAAAGACATAGTTATGAAAAATACTGAATTTTTTGTATTTAGTAAGTTTTGCTATAGCAGTTCTTACTTATTAGTAAGTAGTTATCGTAAAATACATGAAAAACATCAACAGTTTGGAGTTAAACATTTTAAATTTGTAGGCTGTGACCCTCTACAAGTTAGCTAGGCACCTTCTAAGCTTGTTAAATCTATCTCTCTAAACCCCACATAGAAGTTTTTGTCTTTGGGATGAGGAAACAGAAAACCTTTCAATTATTTCTTCGTTAGAAATAGACTCAAGTACATCTTTTTCTGCAGCTAAAACCATTAGATTGGACAACCATGAGTCTCCCATAGCTGATCTGAGTCTGTTTTTGATAATTTTAAATCGAATTATTGCTCTTTATGCTGATTAACTAGTAACTGTTAAGGAGAGTAAAGTTGTATAAACCACTTTCAGAGCACTCGCTTAGCGTCTTGCTAACTTTGAATAATAACTTCCTGCACAAATCCTAAACATAACTATTTTAGCTAATTCATATTCAATTGTATAATAATAATTATAAATATATTTTCATTAATTGAAATTCTATCTGGTTACTTCGTAGTATATTTTTGAATGTTGTCACGTTAAACACGGTTTCAATCAACTTTACGCCCCCCCCCAAAACGTTTTTTGGAACCCCCCCCCCCGCCAAGAATTTCAATGACGCAGTCTGCCCTGTGGGCACCCCTGAATAAAGCAAAAATAAATATACTAAATTGTTTATAAAATCTTCAAAAGATTGTGGAGTTCTTCAAAAAGACACTATTATATCAATCAATGCTTGAATGGAGATAAGGACAAAGGAGCTACGTAAGCATATTACCAACCAGTATCATACAACTCAATATTTTACTGCATTAGACATTGGTATTGGCTATTATTATTATTGAGTTTATTTTCTCCAACTTTTAACATTGTACTAAAACACCAATAATGGTTTTATGAAATATAAAAGCAGTCACGAATCTGGGTTAATCACAGCTTTTTCAACTATTGTGGTACCTACATTGATGCCTCCCTCGAAAATCTTCTACTATACGAGATGCAAGGGCGGATTTATCAGGGGGAGCGTACCCCCCCTTTCCCACACCACTTTAGGCGATGTGAAAATATTTTTATCCAATTCTTTTATCCCCGCTGCATACACCAATTTATGTATTCTTTTTTAATGTACAGTGAATGAAATGATTATACTGCAATTGGGATTCCTTTAATTTACTTAAATCTTATGTAAACAATAAAGCTGTATACAGAATCTACAATTTTACTATTTTATATGATAGTTTTACTTCATACAACTATTAAGTAGTTCAACTGACTAATCCATAACTTTTCTTTGATATTCTGATGTTGAAGATCCATCTTGTTTCCACTAATATACGGGTTTCCACTCTTGTTTCCACTCGTATAATATAAACTTAAAAACACTTTTAAGTGGAAATTAACTCACGTTATGGCGTGACGGCCGTTTCACTATGTTGTCAAGAGCATCGTCAGACGACCCACGGTACACTCTGTACTTTGTGTACTGTGGCTCTGTGGGTCGTCTGACGATGCTCTTGACAACAGAGTGAAACGGCCGTCACGCCACAACGTGAGTTAATTTCCACTTAAAAGTTTTTTTTTAAGTTTTTATTTGATATTCTCTTATCAGGGGCGTATTCAAGGGGGGGGTCCCCGGGTCCGGACCCCCCCCCCCCCCATTTGAGTTGACTATGTACTAGATAGAATGTTTTTTTTTTCTGTAGGAAAGGTTCTTGAAAATAATTCTATACCAGTGATAATAATTCTAGTGAACAAAATTTAATCTAGACGGAATTAATATTACAATATTGGAGTTTTGAGAACTGAGCATGGCGGCTGTTTTAGCATGTTTAGTCTATCTTTATACGATAGAGGAGAGAACTTTAATGTAAGGTACATTATCGAAAAACAGTGGGTTAGAATTTCATAACAAAACTGAGAGAAGCCATTAGTCTAGAAAAAAACCTATTATAGTAGCATAGCTCGCAAATGTTGACATTGTGAATTCTTTTTCCATGATAAAATAACAAAATGATTTTATAGACTTCCGTTTGAGCTTTTCAACTGTTCAGAAGCTCAGTTTCTGCGTGGATCACGGTCGGTGTTGAAGTAAAATTAATAATTTCGTTCTCGGTCCTGGTAGGTACAATGCCATACAATTGTGCATTTATACAAGTTTTAATAGTGAATAAAATAAATACTGCCGTTTAATATTAGTTTTTAATTTTTCAATCGGATTTTTTATTTCTCGTTTTAAGTTTGTTTGGGCTGAAAAAAAGAAAATATTCGCGTATAATCCATTACTTTCACGCAAAAACAGCTAAAACATTAATAATTAAAGAAACATCGACTTCATCCTCAAACAGTAGTTGTGATACTTCAGAAATCAATCAGGCATGGGATTTCTTCATTACGTTGAAACAAATTGAATCCAATCTCAGGGACTTGACTCATAATTTCTTTGAGAAGTTCATACTAGTCTTGCTGGTGAGATTTGGTAAGTACATATAAATGTAAATATTTAACACCATTTTCTGCAAATAATAAATTAAAAACGGTATTGGTTTTTTCAACATTGGATGGTCCACACATAATTCAAAAGTACACTGTGTCTCATTTGTTGCTTTCTGTTCTTCTCATTTAAATACTTATCAAAGCTGATCAGTGGTAGTTTTGATCTGTGCTGTTTCAACTTCATTTTTCAATACAGAGACAATATAATTATTTTTTCAGACAACACTATTATTATCAATCCATGAATTGTATTTCGAATCAAAACCCAACCATTTCAGATACAATTTATTACCTTTCTTCTCTAGTACCCTCTCAATAAGATACACATCAGGGTACTTGGTTTCTTCATTTCGTACTCATAGAATTTAATGTATTGTTGTCTTCACATATTCCCTTCACCTTTCATCCCACACAGGATAGGTGTCGAAAAATATGTTTTCTTTTCAAAAACATGGATTTTGGAAATTGCAAAATGGGTTTTGCAACATTTTAACATTTTTAAAAAAACATTAGTATATGTATTGTGTAATAAGTAGTACAGTGTGATAATTAATTAATAAATTGGTGAAATACGGCTGCTGTGATACTTGCTGTAGTTACAAAGTGAATAACAGTTTTAGGTTTTGATTTCTGTTTGGGGGGGGGGGGGGGGTAGTTAAGGAGTGTTGTATGTAGGTAAGATGACAACTCCTTCCCTTGTAAGTGGACCCCCCCCTTGAAAAATTTCTGGATACGCTTATGTCTCTTATAATAATCTTCTTTGTATTGGTGAAACTGACGTTAAGGTAGATATCCATGAAAATGATGTTGTCACTAACCATATTCATTATAAAAACTAGATCTTATTGTTTTGGCTGTCACACCATTTGATGTTGCATCACCAGGGCTGGATTTACCAATAGGCCCCGGCCTGGGGGCGCAAAATTAAATAGCAGATTTCATGATTTATAAGGAGAAAGTTCATATCTTGAATATTGACATTTTTTTAATTGGAATAATTCACTATGCATGATTGTAGGTTGAATGATATAGTGTCTATGTACATCATCTGTAAGAGTATAATGAGTATTAAATGGTTTTAAAATGTTTTGTAATATTATACACTCTTTGAAGATTGATTCAATTTTTATGTATTCACTGTCTGTGTAACATCACAGTAGGTACAGTCTCCCTCAGAGACCCGTAGACAAAATAAATTTTGTAATTTTAACAAACCTAAAAAAAAACTTGTGACAAAAGGGTCAAAGAAGTTGTCTGAAATCGCTAAAAATGTTTTTATTTTAAATTCCGATGGAGTATCCCCAAATCTCCATTTTAATACAAATTTTCAAGTATAAGTACCGTACAAAAATAAGGAAAGGTGGGCGATCAAAATATGGGAGGGCGAATAGTTTCAAGTAAGCCTGCTTTAATTTTCTTTTTAAAGCTCCTGGAGTTTTGTGTTCATTGTTTTTAAATATGCTTAAACTATATGCTCAACTACTATTAATTTTAATTAATGCATAAATAATATACCTGGAAAGATATCGATGTTAATTACGATTATAAACTTGCCTTTGCGATTAACAACAGCACTTACTTTTGTGAGTAGTAGCGAATACAAGTTCATTATCCTCATTAACATTGATAGTACCAACTGTTCTTTAAGGATGAAAACCATTGAGGTAATTAGAAATATATATATTATTTTCCTTAATGCTAATAAAATAGTTATTGGTTTTTACTTTACATCAGTTTTGAGGTCTGAAAATGAGGCAAATAGTTTTAAGTTAATTTTGTTATAATACAGTTGAAAATTGTTTTGTACACTGTATAAAAACCCAAATTTTGCACAATTTGCTATTTTAATGTGATATGATTCATTAAATCCAAATTTTATGAAGTTTAGGTGTGTTTTCGACCATTGAGCTATTCGAAATTTTTTGTTCAGAACTGAATTTTCTACAAGTTTTGTTAGTAAAAACTACAAGTTTATCAAACAAGTTGGTTCACTTCAAACTTTAAAAAAACCTGTTTGTGTAAAAGTTTTGTTGAATATCTAAAAAAATACTGCAGTTACCGACTTCTAACTTGAATTATTCGATTTCTCAGCTTATTTTATATAAAACCAAATCAAATTATTAGTAAAATTAAGGAACTACAAATTTATGAAAAAGTAAAATGATGGAGCTAGCTGCTAACTTTCGTAATTTTTATTTCTCTTAATGAAGCATTTCCGGACCCTTGTTTATATGAACGTTTTCCATTATTTTGATAAGTACAAGCCCAATAGGTAATTCTTTGCGAAACCTTCTGTTATAATTCATTTATTTATTTAGTTTTCAATTTCATATTAGAATTAAAATAGTTTTCTTTAATAATTTAAAATAATTAAATTATATAATTTTCAAATGACAATGTGTGTCGAATATTCTGTAGAAGTTGTTCTAGAAACATCGCAAATCCATATTAAGTTCTTATCTGAATATAATGTCAAATGAATTGATGGAATGCAGGTGTGGTTTTAAAAGCAGTCAGTCATTGGGGTGGAGAAGAAATGACTAGCTTGACCGTCGACAAGTTATTGGCGTTTGGTGAATCGTGAAATGGGCTTCTGAATTTTGTGCGATGATTAAGTAACAAAACCTTACAAGATCCAAACTCTAAGACTGATACCTTGATAACTCGATACTAATAATTCAGGTTAAACGCGAAGCAATTGTCTTCACAAATGATTTATCACAATTATTATTGTTACCCATTTTCCTTTCGAGTGATTTCTGAAGAAAAATAGGAAGAAGCCAGAGTAATCCTTTCACTGTAATATTCCAATGGAGGGTTTGCTGTTGGGTGACCTTTAGCCTATTACAGAACAAGTCTTACCGGGGGATTCAAGCTCTCTGAACTTTTCTCTCTTTCGTTCTCCCTCGTTTCTTCTCATCGTTCTTTCACTGTGTCTTCAAAGTCCTGGATGCCTCTGTTCTCAGGTTTTATTGTACTTTCTAAGCATTCCCGTGGTTGGCTGCAATCTGACGTTTTATTGGTCATATCTGCGCTGGAAATCTTGTCATGAAGATGGATTTATTCAATCCACTACTTTCCTCCTGACTTCCTGGTTACCATCAGCATCATTGTCATTAGTTTTGCTCCTTTGCATCCTTAAGCTCATTTCCACCGTTCAATTTAAATTCTTTGTCTTTGCAAAGTAATTATTGTGTGGCCTACCGTTGAATAGGTCTACTGCCTTGAATTCTCAACATCTGGAATAAGGTTCATTACACTATGTACATCCTACATTTCTTTGTAAGATAATTGTCTGGCCTACTATGTATAATGTCTTAAATTCATACCAACATATATCAGGCACACTTCTCTGTTAAGATCCCAGATTTCATGACTTGTACTATTGGAATAGGCTTATTCATTTGACTTTAATAAGGTCAGATGAAATCTATGTTACAAATTAATTTTGTACTTGAGGTTCATCCAACTCTGAGAATAAACAAGCTACTAATTTTAGAAAATAATTTATCAATTCCGAATTGCTCAAAGTGCTATCAATTACACTGAATACCTCCGCAATGGTGGACACTGGCAGCTGATGGAAATCGATGAATGCTACTACACAAAAATACCGTATCAGTCACTACTCGGTGCTGTTGGCAGTATCCGCCATTGTGGAGGTCTTCAGTGTAATTAATAGCACTTTTAGAAATTCAAAATTCATGAATCATGTTCCATAATGAATAATAATACTTGAAGCTGTCATAACCACATTTATTGAAAACCGTGAGATACTAGTTTGGCTGTTACACCATTATCAATTTCAAACAAACTAAAACTAAAGTAAAGAGCAGCTTAATAAATACTACACACAGAATGATACTATTGGCTGGGGTAGGAAGTGCCCCTGGTAGGCTGACCTTCATTGAAGGTCTGTGATTGGCTGAAGGCCATAACAAGTCACGCCCACTGGTGGACACAAGTTCAAGGCCGAAGAAGATGTTGAATTTCTGCATTTAATTGGCAAAGGCAGACAACTGAACATTTTAGAAGATTTGGAGATAAGTAGGTTGGTGAAAAACGATTCCAATGCTAGTTTAAAAATGATCAAATTTATTTCAACCAATTTAATACAATTAACTTGGTTTCATGACAATTCTGTCCTACTTTTAAATAACGGTACTTTTGTGTTTTTCTCAGTTGTCCTTGACTGCATATCATTTAACTTTAATGTTTTTAATTGTTTAATTCTAGCTTACTTGTGTATTGTTCTTGTTTATTGCTTTCTATGTGTTCATGGTTTTTGGTGCTTTATTTTGACACTTCAACCATCAACCGTCCGCACCCAAATCAAACCTTCCAATAATTGGGGGGTGAATTGGGCCCCCTGAAAACGTTTTTTACGTATTTCTTACAATTAAGATATGCAGATAGGCCTACGTTTCTCATGAATGGAAATACTTATTTGTGAATAGTGCGCAGAGTAGCTCGAGCTATATCTTTGCTGCACATGAGAAATGCATTACGCACGAGCTGAAGGCGAGCAAAAATATTTTCAGCACGAGTTAGAAATTGAATTTTTCCTACAGTTGGTTCTCCTGGAGTGCGATAAAGGCAGCTGGAGTGCGCCAAAGTAAAAGAGTGCAGGAATCAACTACTGTTTGGCTTACCAAAATGAGTGCATAAACAGCCGCTTTGTTAGATAACTGTAGGAAAATAATTACATTATACGTTCGATTGTGTAGACTAAACCAAATCAATAATGAATAACAAATAGGCTATTGACTATTGAGGTTGACAATCATGTTTCACTGAACGTTGTGAGGTGTCAGTTTTAAGCTAAAAGCGCGGATGCGGTGTGCGGATGGCGGTTTCGGGTAGGTGCTGACGTTGTAAACAATGAATTTGCAATAGCTCCGATTCCACATGACGAGGGTCAAGAGGACGGAGACGCCGCGGTTCTTTTAAGAGCAGTAGAAAATTACAAATTCGATCGTTCGGCATTTCGTCTGTCATTCTGTTTGTCTGTCTGTCTGTTACGCGATTACGGCCAAACGCCTTGACCCCTTGACCGATTGTCATAAAATTTTGCATGAATGTTCCTTATTCCTAGGCAAAGCGATGCTTGTATAAGGTTTTCTTCAAAAAAATGTCCTTCAATTTTACAAAAGGCTCAATTCACGTCATTGGAGGGTCCAATTTGGAGGTCATTGGAGAGTGACCGATTTTGATAAAATTTTGCATGAATGTTCCTTATTCCTAGGCAAAGCGATGCATGTATAAAGTTTTCTTCAAATAAATGTCCTTCAATTTTACAGCAGGCTCAATTTACGTCATTGGAGGGTCTAAATTGGAGATCATTGGAGAGTGACCGATTGTCATGAAATTTTGCATGAATGCTCCTTATTTCAAAGCAATGCAATGCAGTGCATGTAGGTTTTCTTCAAAAAATGTCCAATTTTACAAAAGGCCTTATTTACAAGTAGATCATTGGAGGGTCTAATTTGGGTGCGGGTGGTTTCAAATAATTGTTTAATTATTTTAGCGGGGGTTTAATCCATGTCAAAAATTCGATGAACCCAACGGTGGAGAGGGGCGTTCAAAATCTTTAATTTCCAATATTCCGATTTTTCAAAATTCATTTTTTGTTTTGATAGGGTTTTTTAAGCTGAGTGAACTGGTTTGTACTAAATTTTGATAAATTGAACTTTTGCGGGTGGGGGTGGGGAAAATTGCTTTTTCAAAAAACGCATTTTGTGCTTTTTATTTATTGAAAGTGAAAGATAACTCTATAAGAAGAAGGTTACCACTGAAATCTTTGAATATAAGAGGGGTGAGTAAATTTAAACAACTCAAATATTGAATTGATTGGGAAATACTTGTTCTCATCAGATAATTGTTCACATAAAGACTCTGGAGACTCCCATTCGAAAAAATTGTAAAAATAATCCCTTTTGAAGTTAGGGGCGGAAATATAAATTTCACTTTTAGATTTGTACTTCTTATGATTAGAGGTGAATATTAAGAGCTGCTGAAAATGCATAGTTAATCCTTTATTATGTATAAGGAGTAATTTTTAGGGAGTTTGAAAATTTTTTAAACTTTTCAAGTATAGGTTTTTGCAGTTTCCATCATCAATCATAGATTAAGAAATGAAAATTGAGTCGAAAGTGTTCTTTAATTTTTTTTAATATCCCCTTTCGAGTGAGGAGTATATTGAGCGAGTGAGATCTACTGCTCACAGAACTACTAGTATTTGAATTTATAAGAAAAATATGCATTTTTTATTCTTATTAGCTTTTAATATTAAAAGCAAAATTCATCGTAATAACATATAAATAAGGAACATAATTTATTCAAAATTTAAACAATTCAGATAGGCTAGATTTTTCAACATATCTACCCTTTCCCACGCCTGAGTTGAACTAAAGTGACGCCCCTAGACGCAGATTGGTCTTTGTGAAAAATAAAAGTATATTAGATTGCACAGATTAAATAGTATTAATAGTATTTGCGTCAATCCCTACGTGATAGCCTAATTAATATAATCTTGCCTCTAATGAAACGCTTGCATAATAAGTTGGTCTCCAATTGAACGTGTTCAACTCAACTTATGAATGATTATCAAATTCAGGTTTATCACAACTGTCAGTCATTATAATTTAGAATAGTGTTTAAATCACAGGTGAGGCCTTGCAAAGTCTGAAAATTCTAGAGTTGCAAAACAATTACACCTACTGGCAAATGACGCCGCCTAAATTTTTTATTACCGCCATTTTATGAGTTGTAATAATGTAAACATCAAGAGTTGAAGCTATTAGAGATCTTCTTCATTCAGAATATCCTAGAAAAGATTGCACATCCATCCATAGATTCTACGCTCACTAATTTGCTTGACATTTGAAGCCCCCAGTTTCAATCTTCGTTTGTTTTCTCTTGTAGAAGATTGCTTATATTATCCAGTAAAGCATGAGACATCATTAGATTGAAGAAAAAATAGAATAAATTTTTAAAAGACAGAATATTACAAGATTCATAAGTAAAATGTGGAAATTTACAATCACAGTAAATGAGGAAATGAGGATCAGGGGTTCTCAACCTGTGGGGCGCGCCCCTTGGGGGGGCGTAGAAGATTTTCGAGGCATCAATGTAGGTACCACAATACTTGTAAAAACTGTGACTAACCCAGATTCATGACTTTTTTTATATTTTATAACACCATTATTTTATTGTACAACACTCAAAGTTGGAGAAAATTAGCTCAATAATAATAGTAGCCAAGAGCAATGTATAATGTATAGTAGTACAATATTGAGTTGTGTGGTGCAGGTTGGTACAATAAGCGTTGTCCTTATCTCCATTCAAGCATTGACTGATATAATAGTGTCTTTTGAAGTTTGAAGATCTCCTTAATCTTTTGAAGTTTTTATAAACAATTTAGTTCTATATTTATTATTGATTTATTGATATTACCTTTTGATTGTAAATTTGTAATTGTGAATAAATAATAATTGTAGTCACTCTTGGCCGAACGTTTTCGAGTTATGGAAACTCATCTTCAAGAAATCCATGAACTTATTGATTTTTATTTATTTTCTTCGTAAAAAAATAGGCACAAGTGTACAATAAATTTACAAGAAAGTCCCCCATTTAGGCAACAGACTGTGTGAGAAGAACACTCTTCGACTGCAATTGAACGAGTTGAATGCTGTCATGTTCGGTTCCCGCTGTACAGCCTGGTATATCATTCACTTCATTGTGACTGTATGTTAGAAAAATTGAGTTAATATTGAAAATTTTGTAAAAAGTTATCAAATATTTCATTTTAAAATCGGCAAATCTAACCTTTATCCTAACTCATAGCTCGTTTTAGTTACAAATTGAAATTCTACTACTTGTGCTGACCACATAAGGTGATGATAGTAGAGGGGAGGCATGTAGAAATGTCAGTATAATGAGGGAGGCACAGAGCCTGAAAGGGAGAACCCCTGATTTAGATCGTGAGCCCCCTGAAGTTTTAATATTTATGTCTATTCAGCTTCCATAGTTGATTATTTTACAAAGATTATATAGTTGATATTTCAGTGAGTAGTGATACTACTTTGGCCCTTTACTGGCCTACTGTGTATGTGTATGGACCTTTACTACCATACTGTGTATGTGTATTTGGCTTATTATACTTTGGCCCAGGCCCGGTCTGGCACGGGTGGCTATTTGGCGATCTCCAGGTGGCCCCGAGCTAGGGGGCCCTCTAAACAGAATAATAAAAAAATCGTTTTAAATACTTTTTGTATTATTTATGTTTTCATTCAAACCAACTACTTGTTATATTCCACAATACACGTTTCTTTAAATAATTTATTATTTTATTTGTTTAAAACATTGTCAAGGGTGACTGACGTGTGGGAAATGCGAGATCAAAATTGAAAATTGGTTATGCTAATGGCGGTTGAACGAGATTTGTTTACAAACATTGACAAAAATATTGCTATAGATGAGCTGGCTAATTCTAATGATGTACTTAAATTAAAACTACTTAAATAGTTCATCAAGGTTCATCAAGGCTAAAAGCAGTATTATTTTTTATTTTAGTATGTAATAAAAAGTCCTTATTAACGATTTATAAATAAAAGAGTTGTGCAAGTTTTTACATGGTCGAGTATTTAACCTGTGTAATGTGTATTTTTGAACTTTGAGCCCCCGGACCCCCCTTCCATCTGGGGGGTATTCCATACCCCCAGACCCCCCGGTAAAGGGCCCCCAGGTAGTTAATTCCCAGTGGCCCCCAACCTCCCCAGACTGGACCTGCTTTGACCCATTCTGGGTTGAAGTATACTTGGAAAAAATATATATTGCCAAAAGGTGTATATTTTTGTCAAATGATAGTGCTTTATAATAACACACGTTATTTTTTTCTGAAATAGTTGACTATTGAGAAAAACAGTAAACTATATTTCCTTGTAAATCCTTCGCTACGTTTATCTTTACTGAATATCCATTTCTACAGGAAATCTCCTGGTACCCAAACCATTGAAATCTTAATGAGTCTACTACAATTTAAATTTTGAAAGCATGCGAAGAAAATATGTACATTGTCTGAATGAATCAATGATGGAAATAATGTTCATTCTAAGTCCCCTAGCAAAAACTAAGGAGCGAATGTATAATGTATTAGTAGCTATTCTTTTATACTTAGTACGTTCATTCGTGAAAGTTTATTATGTATGCTTCTTAAACAATATTGATGTAGCGATTACCGTACAAAACTGGGATTTAATCCTTTATTTAAATAAAATATGCCAACTTAATATGTTTCTATGAACAACGTTCGTAAACAGCGTTTATTAACACTGTTGCACCATCAGGAACACGTTTCACGGAGTCACATCAATGTTGCTTGTTCTTGTATGTGTAATTCATTTGTCTTCTTACATGAAACTCTAATCGTTTCTACTATGCTACTACGTCTTCTAAGTTATATGGGCTACAACTACTTCTCTAATAACTGCGGGGGGTAACAACTGAGTCTGAGGCTTATGCTCGACTAATGAGATAAATGATGACACATAATAGGGGAAGTGACAGTCGTGAGCCGTAGCAGGTATCTGTTCAATCAGATTAGATAAACAGCGCTCACCTGGACCCTCTTTGTAAGGGTGTCCATTTGGATTGGTCAGCAAAAAGACTTGTCTCTGTTATAAAATCACTTCCCGGTAGTTCGGAACCTAACTAAAACTGTAGGTCTGACTCATCAATCACCAGCATCCAACTCATTACCCACTCGCAGGTTTCAGACCTATGTGGACTTCATCCTCCAAAAAAAGGATAGACATATAAGCCTGTACTGGTAATCGAGCCCGGGACCTTTGTGACAAAGCCTCACTTTATATACTTATGTGGTAGGGCCTTGTTATGATAGCAGACAGGTACATCACAACGGTTGTCTCTTTACATCATATTTATGAATGTTCTTGTACTATGACAATAAGTGTACTATGACAGTAAGTGTATGGTGGAAATAAGAGCTGATTAAGCCATGTCATTGGAATATTGTACATTTTTGGTGGAATCCAAAGGGTAGAGAAGATAAATATAGTGAAAGAAATAGAAAGAGAAATTATAAAAATAAAAAAATAATGATAGAAAATTGAAAAAGAAGGCACAGATGATGGAGCAGATAGGAGTAAACCCGAAGCTAGCACAGTCACAATCCTAGCGCAAACTTACCGAAGTCACCTCCTTCCAAGGGCGGATCCAGCCGGGGGGGCGCGGGGGGCGCGCGCCCCCCCCTTGAGGTGGTGTCAAAATATATTTTATGGTTAATACTAGTGAAAAATGATACATCTTTACATACTTTACATACTAAGTAATCCAACTGATTCTAAACTGTTCCTTTAACATCATTTTATAATTATCTAATTTGTATTGGTGATAGTGATGTTATGGTAGATATCTAGAATTAATAAGACTACTGTAAAATAACATTGTCATTAGTCATATTTATTTAAAAAAAGTAGACATGATTATTTAGGTTGTTTCTCCTTTTGGTATCCCCTCACCAGGGCTGGATTTAAAAATATGCCCCGGACAAGAGGCATATAATGCTGGGGGGGGGGGGGGGGAGCGCGAAATTTATCCGCAATTTTTTATGATTTATTAGAAGAAAATTTAAGTTTTGTATATTAACATCACTTTTATTTGAATGATTCACTATGCATAGTTTTAGGTTGTATGATGTAGTGCCTATGTATAACTAACTGTAAGTGCATAATGAGTACCAATGATTTAATTTTTTTGTAATGTTACACACGTTTTAAAAATCGATTAATTTCTATGTATTCATTGTTCATGTAACATCACAGTGGCGTAGCTATAAGAGAATCAGGTGGATAGATCCTCCAGAGACAAAATAAATTTTCAAATTTTAAGAAGCCTTTAGAGATAACATTTGAAGAAAGAAGATGTCTGAAATCGGTAAAAATGTGGTATTAGATGGATTATTTTTTTAATAAAAAAAAACCGACTTCAATAAAATGCTCCTTAAAAAATTAAATATTTAAAAAATTAATAATATAGAGCAACCCCAAACTTTCCTTTTAGAAGAAATTTTCAAGTATCAGGAAAGTACAGTACCAGAATCAGAAAAGGCGAGGGATCAAAAAGAGCAGAGTATAAATACCTGCATTTAATTGTTTTACTAAAACAATGAGGGCTCGGATCACACTTTGACAATAATGCAAGAGCTTGATGAAATTTACTTTGACACATAACATGGGTTGAATTTTCAAAATAGATTAATTCATATCTAGAATTGCTTAAATGTGGTTTCAGGGGAATTGTTTCATTCTCAAAAAGTTACAGCGGGTATCCCAAAACCCGTTTCAAGTGACATTTTTAAGCACGGTGCCATATTTGTACGGAATCACAACTCAGGAAAGATAAATGATCAAACCTAGGGAATGGGAATAGTTTCAAGTAAGCCGGCACTTATTTTCTTACTGAAACAATAAAGGTCCGGATCACCCATTGACAATGATACAAGAGCTAGATGAAATTTATTTTAAAGTGGCCTCCTGGTGTTTTGTGCTTATTATTTTAAAACATACTTAAACTTCATGCTTGACCACTATTAATTTCAAATACATAAATAATATACCTGAAAGATAGCGATGTTAATTACGATTATAAACTTGCATTAAACGTACTTACAATTTTGTGAGTAGCCTACTAGCGCACGCGTCTCAAGATCCGAGTACTATCTTCAGCAAACAGAGAATACATAGGCCTAATTCGTTTCGCTCTGTATACTCTATGTAGTGTACTCTATACAGCAGTCTCTATTCTCTATTCGCTGAGAATAGGACTCAGGTCCTTAAACGCGTCTGATACTACTTACAAAAGTTAAGTGCTGGTATAAAATGCAAGTTCGTATTGTCATTGACATCAATAGTACCGTACAAACAATTCATGTACGAATGAAAACCACTGAGGAAATTAAAAAATATATATATTATATCCCTTCTTACTGGCTCTATCCCCTTGAATAGGCCAATAAATGATAATTGTTTCTTACTTTCAATAAAATTTCAGGTCTGAACACGTGTCAGATCATTATAATTTTCAATTAATTTTGCTATAATTCAATAATCATTTTTTTGCACAAAAATAACAGCAATTTTTTTAGTGTTAGTGCTTGAAAAATAGCTGAAAAGTAATCTCTAGGCATTTTCTAAATTTTTTGCTGAGGATATCCCCTGAACACCCTCCCGTGGGGGGTTTTCCATAACCCCCTTACAAATATATTCCTAGCATTAAAATTTTTAAAAACTTTCTCGCGAGTACCCTGGACCTCCTTTTTGTGCAGGGTATCCCATACCCCCCCACCTTACAAAAATCCTAGGGTGCGCCCCCCCCCCTTACAAAAATCCTGGATCCGCCCCTGCCTCCTTCGTTAACTCGGATAGATCGAGACCGGAACCAGGACCCATCTCGGTTACTGAATTGTCCGGGTATTTAAATGTTCTTTCAATAAGTGTGCACACAATTTGTAGGCTACATAATATGTAAATATCGGGGGACCGAGCTCCCTCGGGGAAGGATGAATGTTTTGGGGCAATGATTTGTATCTTGAAGATCGAAGATGATGCTGTAGAAGGGGGAATAGCGACGAATGAGCGACGAATGAATATGCTGTAAAGTGGGGCTGCATCGTCATTACTTTTTCCATCATAACCTTTGGCATATAACCTATTTCCATCATAACCTACTGTGAAGGTTGCTGCTTTATCATTACTTTTTCCATCATAACCTATTGCACAAGAAAATTATTAATAATGAAAAAATTTCTTTCAATCAGTATTTATATATGTTTTGAGTAACTCAATCTGAGTTTTAAGCTTGCCAACTCATAGAACTGTAATTTTTCAAGATAGGTGGTGGTGGTTGTGTAGAGGGGAAATCGTTTTGTCACCCCTCACTCAAGAACGGCTTGTCACACCACTTCTCATTGAAACGATCCAAATTCATAAAACCGTGTCACATTTAGCTTATCATTTTTACTAGAAGTCTTCTACTTGGAACTGTAATAGAGAAATGTACTTGGAAAATGATGATTTCTCGTTATGAATAGTCCTTACCCGGTAACTACTCAAGAAAATGTAAAGTTGGTCTCAAGTTGTAGGTAACATCTTCTCTTCCACATAATTGACATCAAAATCTAAAATAAAAAACACTTTTCAAATTGAGCTAAAACATATTATAAGTAGCCAAATGTTCATGAGTTTTGAAATTTTTCTGGTTTTCCGATCTCAAACAAAGCCAAACTATGTGTCGGTTAAGAAATGTATTTAAACACTTTCCTGAAGACTATCTATGTAATTCCCTAGAGCCTACCATAGATCGCATCTTCCTTGCTTGCCTACACCCAGAGTTATCGTGATTCAAAATAGCCAAACTCATGAAAAAATGTAAAATGTTATTTTTTGTTTGGTGAAATTGTCATTAGAAAATATTTTTTTCAGTAAAGAAATAATGAATAAAGCTTATACTGAGCTTTGACTTTCCAGTCATATGTTTCCTACATGACTGCAAGGCTCCGACTACACGGTACGCGCGGAAGTCTTTGTGTTCCAGACAGCTAAATGACGCCGCTAAGGGGCTTAACATGTGATTAAAAATAAATTGTCTCCATTTAGCTGTTCGTTCAAGTATAATGATAGATTTCTCCTTTTTGTGTCTTTCAGTGAGTTTTTACAGGAATGAGATCTAGCGCAATCATATTTTTGCACCAAAAAGTCCCTATATTCAATATTTTATCAAAATCGTTGGAGCCGTTTTTGAGATCCGTCGCACATGCACATATACATACATACAGAAATTGCTCGTTTAATATAATAGGATGTAGGCTATCTAGAGAGGATACGTGACGCTCAGGATTCTATATGTATTGCAAAGTAGAGGCTGTAGAGTTCGAAAAAAAATTATTTTAATAAAGTGAAGAGTTGTGAAAAAGAGAATGAACGTTATAATTATATAATGAGAGCTTCCCACCTCCTATCTGCTCTCAACTCTCACAGCCGATCCGGAATTTCGGTTCTCTACCGTATTCCTAATAAAGAATTACTATAAAGGATTGTAATTACCAAACAATAATTATAAAAATAACTATACAGTTATAAGAGGCTTAAGAGGCTCTGTTGTATATAAGCGGCTTATAGGAGGTGTAAAGATTTTTCTAGTTAGCCGATCACCCCAAAATATTATTTTTAATAGGTCAAAAAGTTGATAAAATTTATACAAAAATGCCAGATTCCCAAAAATGGGAATCAAACCCGTGTCCTTCGGAGCTTCGGTTATAAGTTTACACACTCAATCACAATAATTATATAAATTTTAAAATTTATACAATTTTATATAAATTTTATTTAATTTTGTATTGATATGACGGACAAAAAAATCTGGATCAAACTTCGATGTGACTTGAAATATTAGGAGTTCATGGGAACCTTACTGGTTACCGGTACACCGGAAACTAAGGTGTCTGATTAGTCTATTCAAAATGATAGACGTCTAGTTTCTGGTGCTCCGGTAACTGGTAAGGTTCTATGAACTCACTCAGCCAATATGAATCCGTGGTCACCACGCTCTCTGCACGGTCGTTCACCTCCTGCGCAATTATTGAGAAAGAAAAGATCAATTATTGATTGATAGTATGAAGAGTGGTGAGTTTTAGAGAAGGTGAGTATGACCAAGAAGAACTGAAAAAGGAAGGCAGAGAAACGCTTAGAAGAAGACAACGGATATAATGGGAAATTAACCTGCATGAAATGAAATTGGCTCCAAACAGAGATTGGAAGTAATAAGCAGGAGAAAAGGAATAAAATCACGCACAGATATCCAATTGCAGATAAGTCTTGAAGAACCTTTTTATACTGTTATGCAACATCAACGTATACAACTATTTGATTGTTCAACCAGCGCAAGCAAATTACCGGTTTTTTTAAAAGAAAAAGAAGGATGTCTCCTCTTGTAAAGGTCAGGACCTTTGGCATACCTAATGACCTCAACCAAGCTTATGTTGTTGCGTGCGTACAAATGATGTGATGTCTGATGTGTGTCTGGCATGAGGCCTCTCTTTGATATTCGACGCATTAACAGCTTAAAGACCCGATTAATTGATTTTCAGGCTATTAAATTTTAAATATAAATATATTTTTTGGAAGCGTTGATCTTGCATGCTTATTGTATAATAGGTGTTCATACGTACAGGCTGAAGCCCCCCTCCCCGAAATTTTGGGGGATATTTGGTTATTCCACACCCCTTTGACTGCCTCAACAAGTATAGGATTAATCCAGGTTCAGCCCCACCCGAAAGAAAATCCTAGTCATGTACTTGAACTTACGTACATGTAGGCTTAGCTGCAGTGGCGTAACTAGGAGTTCAGTCTGCGGGGGTATGGCCATTGATGGGTTTTTTTTGGGGGGGGGGAGAGACTGGTTACTATATAGTAAAGAGAAAGAAGGAAGAGTCATGTAACAATTTTTGAAGATAATAATAATAATGTAGGCTATGACTGATTTCTTTTAAAAGGGGATCTCCCACGAAAAATTTGAAAAAAATAATCCCTCCAAAACCATTTTAAGCGATTCTGTACACAAATTGAACCACTTCATCTACTCACGTTATGTGTCAAAGTAAATTTCATCTAGTTCTTGCATCATTGTCAAAGTGTGATCCGGACCCTAATTATTTAGTAAAAAAATTTAAGCAGCAAGCAGGTCTCCTTGAAACCAGTTTCACTGGCAAACATTGGCAGTCTCACAGCATGTGTGCCTGAGAGAACTATGTGCTATTTTTTATTCCGAGCGCTAAGGATTGATGAATAAAATATAAAAAATACTACTTTTATAGTGCCAATTTAAAAAATTATAGTGGTTTAAAATTATTATTACAATCAAAGCCACCCAGAGACATTTTAGTAGCCTGGGGCAGAATTGTGACTGGAGGTTCCCTTATAAATTCACCCTAAACACCAATTTTCAATTAATGACTCGATTTCCCAACTAGCATTGAATAAGTCTTCCAGCTATGCGAAGTCGCCTAATGTACTTAAAAGAGTCTGTGTAACTAATTTAAATTTTTTTCAATTTAAAGATAAAATTCGAGGGTAGGCCAACTGAAAACCATTCCATGAAAAAGCTGTGGAAGCTAAAAAAGGACTCTAAAAGTGGCATCAGAGAGAAAGATAAACTTCTCTCCTATTTTTTGTGTAATCTCTTGAATTCGCATCAAACTATTCACTAATACTGAAATATGTGAAATGTGTAAATATATAAAAATTATCATGACTTTGAACGGAACTTGATTCAATTTGCAGAGAGAAAATGAATTAATATCACATCCAATTCCAAACTTTAACTCAAAGTAATTTTGTAATAATTATATATAACTTGGATGGTGACGGAACTCCAAAACATTGGGTAGTCTGAGGGTTCTCCACCGGAGAAAAAAATTGTTTTCCAGGTCTTGAAAGTGCAACTCTAAGCTTTCTTTGAGGTTATCAACCTCTTCCCTCAAATTATTTGTTGGTAGATTCATGGCGTGGCAAATTTCACGATCACAATAAACTCTATGGGGTATCAGATCTGAACAGTAACAGAAATGAGCATTTGAAGACCATGTGAAAAAAAAGAGACCTTTTCTCCTTTCAAGCCTACTGTGTCAACTTCATTCAAGTGGTCTGGGGGACCTTCAAACCCATGTTTGGGGCTCCGAAAATACTGGGACTAGCATTTGAAGAGTATTTGAATTACAGTCGCATCATTAATAACTGAGCAACCAGTTGCTGATTTCAATTAACCAGTTTGTTGCATATCGATATGAACATACTATCGATAATAGTCATCGTTTACTATGTCGCATGCAATAAGTTGCTAAAAATTATTTTCCAGATCGTGACTCGCTGCTGACTCATTATGGATTCAAAATACTTACAGCTTCTTTAGAGTAGGTTCGTGGGTAGACGACCCAACTATTATTGAAATGAAAATAGCAACGCTGATTCTCTTGACTTTACTTACTGTAGAATATTTCATTGACTATAACTCGAGTATCACATGTTAAGCCTCTGTGTTGCGTCTCTGTTATATAATACAAGGTACGCATGTGAGAATCCACAGTATCATTACATTAGGCGGTACACCTAGAGAATA
Source organism: Conomelus anceps (assembly GCA_948455865.1). Lineage (NCBI taxonomy): Eukaryota > Metazoa > Arthropoda > Insecta > Hemiptera > Delphacidae > Conomelus > Conomelus anceps. Next base: position 22,680,625 of record OX418222.1, read on the forward strand.
AGCTTTCTCACCAAAGACGTTACTAATAAAGGCATACCTACATAACACTAACTTCTCCATTGCACCATAGGATACGTTTATGATGCTCAGTTATAGGATTTACATGTACGGTAATCAATTTATTATCCAATCATAATAATTTGTTCCACCATTAGCCAATATTTATTAATTCCTCATCTCCACGTCGTGGCGTGGGGTGTGGTAGGTACTGTATTGATTCTAAACCATATCAAATGAGAAAAAATTAACAAAAATCTACTGATTTAAAGTAACGATATCTAGATATACACCTTTCCCAACTTTCATTCGAGTAGATTCGAGGAGAAAAAAGATGTCAATAATAATTATTGTATTCGAGAAATCATAGAACATAAAGATAAAAATCGACATTTTGATGAGATGTTGAATTTGAGAAAACAACAAAAATGTAGTTGAGTGAAGTCAATTGTGACAAATGACAAAACTTATACAGTCGAGAATAGCACTGTATTTCAGAAATATATAGAAAAATGTATTTGTGAAAAATAAACAAAAATGGCCGTTTTTATCAACATTACTCTCTTCTTTTAATTTTTTCTAATCTGGTTAATCCTATTTTCTATTAATTAAACTCATATGACTTATTCATTTATTCAATGCATGTGATGAAATAAAGCTAATATTTTCTATTTTCAATTCATATTTTTTCAAATACATTCAACATTTCTTGATTACAATGCTCCACTCTCACATTTATTTTTGATGCCTTCTCAAACACAACTGACCTTAATTCATATATTGATTTGGTATTTTCTGAAATATCTTAATTCGACTAATCTCGAATACAACAATTATAAATAAATAAATTTATTCAACAAAAACACTGTTAAAAAATAATGATACAAAATAAATTCTTAACACTAGATAGATTATTCAAAATTTATTGTTAGATGGTAACATCCACTATATAAATAAATTATATGTTGGTGTGCCACAGTATTAGTAAATTGAAATAAATAAATATTAGTAAATTGATTTAGTATTTTTAATTGAAACTTTCACTAATAAACTTGATTGTTTCTCAAATAAAAGTTTGAGAGGTGTAAAGCATAATATTATCTTGAACATTATTTTTAGTAATTGTCTTTTACTCCATTATATTTATTTTCACATAACAACTGTGTTTAAAAATTATTTTCTAGATTTTCTTCTGCTGAGAAGAAGTTTTGGATCTTCAGTCTGATACCCAAGTGGTTTCCTCAAGGTACTGACTTTAAAGTCTTTCAAATTTCAACTCCTCATTCTTATCTGCACTTACGACTGTGCTTTTTGTACCGAGTGCACTCTAGCTTGACGATTTTCCGGTTGATGATGCCCACATGAGTCTGAAACTTGTACGTTGGTAATGAGGTGAATTTTTATGCAAAATATGCTAAACTGAACGAGAATCGAACCCGTAACCGCAGGAGTAGCAGTCAGTCAGAGATAAGCGCTCAAACTGATTACACCACTGCGGCTGTCACTTAGAATGAATCGAAATTTTGATTTCCGTCATTTTTCCTTCAATAATTCACCAATAATGCCGACAAATTATCTAAAGAATATTAATAATTTTAAGGATATGCAGAACAATTGCTGTACAATCACCACTAAAGATGTAGTACTCACCACTAAAATTTATGTAGCAGTAATTTTTTCAGCTACTGTAATCTTTAGTACCCTCAAGTTGTTGTACTTATCAAAGCTACACGCACTACTAAATTGTTTTCATACTCCTGTACTTCAATATTTATTTCACATTCAAAACTTGAATACTATATAAATATTGCTATATGTGTATCAGCACGGAAAATATTATTAACCAGATAGTACTTCATAGATTAGAATACCTGGATTTGATTATGTGATTTAAGACCCAATCAATTGTTAAAAAATGGCATTGCATTAAATGTTAATCCCTCCCCCCCCCCCATAATACAAAAAAGAATTAAACAACGCAACAAACTAATTCATAGTAATTCAAAATCAATTTACTATTTCAGACAGACGGCATTGTTATAGAATTAGATTTTTATTGTTTAGGGGTGCAACATCTAAATTAAATTTCTAGTTGGACTTGGACATAACTTAACCTAAAATTTGGGTTTTTTAATTAAAAATTTGTTAATAAAGCAGTAAGTGAGCTGTACCTGTTGTGTCTTTACTTGATTGTGTTTATGTAATAAATAAACATACTCATTACATTCAAGATGCAGCTACCGAGATAGCTATCGCAGTCCTGCATATCCATGAATGCAACACTGAAGTGTAATTAAATAGACTGTTTAAATAACACTAATTTCGTTAAAAAAATATCTGTGGATGAGGGGAACCAACCTATTGAGTACGTAATTTACCAAGTGATATTTATACACTGATGATTTTTCTATAGAGTAAAATGCAAATTTAGATAGCCTATGGGAGACAGGGAAAATAATTAATACACTGACATATTCTAAAATGGTGATGTCATTTCACAAATATTTAAATCATTTTTTGTGGTTTAAAATTAAGTACCGTAATGAACTATTCAAGGAAAGACTGCGAAAACGCTCCTCTTATGAAGACTGAATGCTAGTGCCCTTCCTGGTATTCAGTACAAGATTATAATTAAAATAATAATGAAGTTAGTATTGATAGAATAAAACAATATATAAACTTGAAAAAAACGATAACATGCTCAAAAATTAAATTATGTATTTGTCATCCATAATAATTAGAAAGATCAGCTGGTTTTAAGGAGCAGTAGAGTTTTTCACTCTACAGAAGAAAAAACAAGACTTGGGAATAGCAGGAGTTAAAAGGGGAATATAATAAATTGCAAATACCTAAGCAAGATTTCAGCACTTGGAATTTTAAATAAATAGTAGAAAGATAACTGAAGAAATGTGTACAGAACTAAAGGAACAGGTAGGCGAAGAATGAAAAGGGTTTTGCAAGAGATAAAAATGAAATTTAACAATCATGTGCCACATTCAAGTTGAAACACTCATCTAAGAGCAAAAATGGAGCAAATATCAACTCAATAAAGTTAATGTGACAGAAAATCAAAACCAATGGTCACACAGAAGAATATTAATACATTGAATATATGATGTAATAAAGTGAAGTTGAAGCGTGAGTATCAATAAATTTTATTTTCAGTTATTTGCTTATTGAAAAGTATTATTTTAATCCTACTTTAAAAATTATTTTCAACCATGACCTTCTAAAATAATTAATTTTTATAGAAATGTTCTACTTTAGCAGAAGTTAAATCAAAAAGAGAAAATAATCTAAATCTACCTTGAAAACACTTATACTTATACTTATACAGTCTTGAAGCAAATCAACAGAATGGCGGTGTGATTGATGATAGTGGTTTTCTTATACCTGCGCACAATATTCAATTTTGCAGGTATATACCCTTTCCATGAAATGTTTGTTAAAGATTTAATTTTTTATAAATATAAATAATACTCACGTAATTAGATCCTGTAGGAATAAGCAGTAGCCGCCTTGAGGTGTACTTTAAAATAAACAAACTGTAAATTGTAGAATACACAAAATTACAAAATGTTTATTCAACATTCACAAATTTATATTCGAGCTATAAATTCTTGATAAACTATTATCAAATCAATTCAATGGATCAGTATCTATTGTAATTTAATTGGCACTATTTTTTATTTAAGATTAACAAGAGCAATGATCCTTATCATTTAACGTTTGCGGTTAATACACGAATAAGAATTGTTTCTCTTCAGAGATGGTTTATATAGCTTGCTGTTCCATGCTGGGAGTGGGCCCGCTGAAGAAGAGAGGAGCAAACAAACTTGAGAAAGCAATGCAGTAAAGAAACAGAATAATTGGGAGTCGACGATTCGCCGCCAAATCCCAGGCAGAGATGGAGAAAGGATAGAGATTTAAATGAGGGAAGGAGAAAGGTTGATGATTCTCACACGCGGAGTTCAAATGAGCCGTCACGAAAATGCTGCAAAACGTAGATGGATAAAGAAAGTTGAAGGAAACGCACAAGAAAGTGCATTGACAAGGTAGCCGGTGGAACTGGGAACACTGAGGAAACAATCCTATTGGTGGAAATATTCTCCGGTAGAAGAATGCAACGAACGCAGGAGATGAGTCGCTACGTTGCTTACCTGCTTATTCAAAGTTTGTGCAACACTTATTCTTATGTATCATTATATCTAAAGATTTACCTCTCATTACTGGAATGGAGTCCTTTACGGGTAGTACACCTTTTGGTGATTGAGTCATATGTTATGAGAAGTTTGATGGTATGATGGACCTTGCTCTAAGTTGGTTCTGAACCACTATTATTATTATTATTATCAGTTAGTTGATGTGAGGCTTAATTTTGATGTGAAAGGAACCCTTGTACACTATAAAAAGCTTTATCAACTAAATATTTTTTCAATTGTTTTTTTAATTTTTTATATTTTCAAGACTCTTTAAAAACTGCGGTAGCTTGTTGTACAGTCCTACCAACATAACTAGGTTTTTGTTTAAGCTACTATTGTGACTCACCAAGTGATAATCTCCTCGACTTCTTGTATTATAATCGTGTACGTCAAGATTTTGGTTTATATCACTCTAGTATTATTCACTCTTTGAATATTCCCAGTACTTTTCCAAAAATAATGTTGAAGTAACATTTGATCTCTAATATATATTAAGCAGAAAATGGGGAGTCGTAGCTGCTATTCATGATTGATCAATCAATCCATATTTATTTATTGTATGGCACAAGAAATCGAAGCTGCAGTATGTAGAGGATCAATATGATTTCTGCAAAAATAAAACAAGAACATATAAATATTGATAGTACAATGATTTTAAGAGAAAATATTGCTCAACCTCAACCTCAACTCATGCTTGCAACACGGCTGATTTTTACATAAATGATAGCTGAGAGTGTCCTCATTCATAATCTAAAATCCCTATCAATCAATCCCACCTTGGAAACATGCCCAAAAATCCCAAATGGGAGTCGTGATGTGGCACAAAATTTCTATTTAGCCCAATATCTCTAGAACGGTTTGAAATTTGGAAAATATTATTAAATTGAAAATAAATAAACTGTAGCTCTTTCCAAACTGATTGCTTTACATAGGTACATTTGTACTGTCAGTATTTGTACTGACATTTGTAAACGTACGGTATAGCTGCAATTAGACCCTCTATAGGTCAAAATCGGTACTTTAAAAAAAATAAGGTCGAAGTAACATTTGATCTCTAAATTTTGTGAATGATCGATATTCTAGCAGCTCTGTACATCTGAAAGGGAATATTCCAATCTGTGAAATAATTGAATTGTAAAGATCTAACTTACAATTTTTGAGAAATAAAACTTCTCAAAAACCCAACTGTTCCCGAGATATTGGCTGAAATAGATATTTGGGGCCCTATCATGGAGACCATTTTGGATTTTTAGGCATGTTGCCAAGATAGGGTTCATAGGGGAGGATTGAAGGCAATCTTAGCTAGTATTGAAAAAAATCGTGCGTGTTGCAATTATGTTGAGGTTCTGCTATAAATGACAAGAATAAAAGAGATTAATGGTCGATATTAAAGATCGATTGTATGAGTCTTTACACAGCTTCAGCCTGGAAAATACTTGAGATGAAAAATTGAAATTAGTGTTAGAATGCACAAATCATTGGGTTCTTCACTTCTCAGTATATATTTTCAGGTGTGACCAAAATAGTTACACCTAAATAAAATAATAAAAAATTAGTAATTTTCGATTTTCTTTTCATTTTACTGATATTAGAAAAATTCTACATTGAGATTGATGCTAGATAGAAACATTTGGTTGCTTTTAAATCATAGATAATTTAATTTCCTATCAATTATATTCATCTCATTTTCCTGCCACTTTCCCAAGCACTTTTACTTGATCGCAGAATCGGAAAAACTGAAAAAAGGTGCAAAATTGGGCTAGGTTATATCGACTTACACAAAATGATTTGGCTTACCTTGAATATTGATTTTTGAAAAATCCATACATAAAAAATGGAAGAAAATATTTTTAAAAATTCAAATTTTCATCTACAGCGGTTTCCAAGCTACACCTTTTTAATCATATAAAACGAGTTATTTTGTAGGTATAGGGAAAACATGACAAGTACCCTCACAAATGAAATTCCACATTTCAGGCGAAATTAATGGAACATATGTGATATACGAACTTGGACCGCGTCAATGAGCTTAGAAGAATGAGCTATCGGTAGACGATAATTATAAGCATTCATCCATAATTTATATTCTTTGACAGTCATGAACGACCCTGAATAAAATTGGTCCATTTGTAGGCGACAAAGTGATGTTTCTGATAGTCTAGAGCTCTAGAATCTTATAAAAACAGTATTCCAAGGAAACATCCTGATGCAAATGTTTAGAAATTTGCAATATTATAGATATAAATTTGCATAGATCCCCACTTAAATTTCAGAATTTCTTGGTATGCACGAAAACATTCTATTTGTACAGTACTGATCTACTTCAAAAACTACTCAAGAAAAAAAGGAGAATTTAGTTTTAAATTGTAAAGAACTAAATTGTCTTCAGATAGATTTTGAATTACTATCGATCATTCACATGATTTAGGGATCAAAAATGTTAATTGAACATTTTTTTTGAAAAGTGCTGATTTTGACCTAATAGTGCGTTACATATGAATTGATTAACTTGAAAATAATTACAATTTATGCAAAATATATTTATAATAATTTTTTTTAAACTCAATCGTTTTCGAGATATTGACCGAAATATAAATTTTGGGCCTCATCATGGCGAATATTTTGGATTTTTAGGTATGTTGCCAAGGGGGGATTGACAGTAATTTTTAAATGATGATTGAGGACACTAAGCTAGATTTAAAAAAAAAATCTCGGCCATATTGCAATTATGATACCACTCTCGTTTTCACTGCTAATTCCTGGGAGAACATGAAGGTCATCTGTGAAAAGGGTCTACGTAAAATTAAAAACTATCTGGAAAATCACACTTTAACCTTAAACTCTAAAAAAAGTATTTATGTAACTTTCTTGCCCAGTACAGTAAGTCGGATCTCCCGGACAATTTCGATGACTTAAAGATTCATTCTTGTAGTTTGTGGAATGCCAATGGCATCTGTGACTGCCCCACGATAAAAGGTGTAAAAAATACAAAATTTTTGGGTATTGTTGTTGACCAGCACTTGAGGTGGGATGCACATATTGATAGCTTGTTTCGTAGGCTAAGGTTCCTATTTATGAATTCTATAACATTGGCATGCTTAGAAATAGAGACATTGCTCGTCTGGTATATTTTGCCTATGGACAATCAGTTCTGCAGTATGGAATAATTGCATGGGGGGGGGGGGGAGCCAGAAACCTTCATTTTAATAAATTGTTTGTCATTCAGAAGTTCTTAATAAAAGCTATATCATCCAAACCCAGATTGTACCCCAGTAACGATCTTTTTAACGATTTTAAAGTTTTAACCGTAAGACAACTATATACAAAAAGCCTTATCCTGTTTATCATAAAAAATAAGAACCTATTTCATCTCCGTGATACTCGATACAATTTAAGACCATCTAGCATAACATATAATTTCGACCGTACCGTTTTAGATGTATGCTGTAGACAATTTGTATTTGTAGCAAATAAGTTAGTCAATTTTCTTCCTAGTGATGTACTGAATATTGCAACAAATTATAATATGAGCAAGAATATAGATAAACACATCTTAGAGTATAAACTGGCTGATAAACTATTTTAAAAATGTTTCTCAACTTCAATTGCCGTACTTGACTTTTCCATTTTTCTATTCTCAAGACTTATAATATTTTTTCTTTTAATTATGATTCTTATCCTACTACTATATTTACTACAGAATAATCTGTCTCTTTCCCCTTTTCCCTTGTTTTCTTTCTTCTTCTTTTTTCCTTTCAACTAATAATATTTTTTATCTAATAAATCTGATATCTGATAAATCTTTATTAATCTTTTTCCCAAATTTTTCTTTCTGTTTTTCTGCTATTTTTGATTTCTAAATGCGACTCATATCTGCGCACAGGTTTTTACACTTATGCAGGTATTACTTTTTCCTCATATTATAATCAATGCAGAGATTAACGAACGTTATTATGTATTTTTGTGCTTGTTCTGTTCTGTACATGTATTTTTATGACTTTTGTTCTTCTTTGCGATACTGTATTGTATTTTGTGTTTTTGTATTTTGGGGAAATAAATTTCATTTCATTTCATGACGAGGTTGACCACTAAAATGACTTCACTATGATGCAAAAAAATGTTAAGGATGATGGATCAATCATCCAGTGAGGTGGATCAATTGATTATTTTAAAATCTATTATTTATAGTTGGGACGTACCTAAAATGTCACTTTACGGATTCATCTCATAAATTATACCTGTATTGTTATAACAATATTTTATAATAAATTATTGATCATGTATAGTCTATAAAATCTATATTATTATAATATATGTTCTATAAATTATAGGAATTATGGGAATCACATACCAGTACAATTTCATAAATTTTCAACAATTTATGAGACTGACACATTATGACAATAATATTTTTGGTTATTCACTTCAAGTAGAAAATTCAGCACATAGAGTTGGTTACTTCACAAAAAAAGGTCAGTCCAATGAAAAATTGTTCAATAAGTATCTCATCAAGAAAAACATCAAATAATTCACAATCTTTGAACAGTTGTAACAGAATTATAAGCTCAGATTAAAATTGCAATTAAATTTACTAAAATATACATGGCTAAGTCAATAACTACAACAACATTTGAATTTAACACTCACAATAAAAAAGTTACAATAATAAGGAAAGACATCCTGAATTTGACATTTTTGTTGAGAGTAGCTTAGTTGATAGCTATAAGTATGAGCTATGATGTAATAATTAAAATAAAGTGCTTCATACTCAAAAGCAGAATCAAGCTCCCATTTGAGACTTGTTCTATTTTGACAATTAAATTTTTTGACACTTGATGTGGGCATTGCATTTTTATTGATCAATGATGCAAATTTCATAAACATCTTTCAATTTAACACTTGAAAACTATTTCAAAATAGTGACAGACATAGTCGGGGATCGAATCAGAAACTAAATAATTGTTCTTCCAAATAAAAATTAAATTTTCGCTCGAAATTCATAAAATGTTTATAAGCTGCTATATTCTTTGTGGACAGGAATGCATAATAATTGTATAGCATATATACTAATGTCTAGCAGATCATGTATATCGGTAAAGGCTTGAAAATCTCACAAGTTATTCAAAAATCTCTTGGAAAATTCTACTGGTAATTGCATAGTAATTATAGTAATGGCAATCGCACTGCATTCTTAGTTCAATGTAACTTTGGTTTCCTGAAATTGGTGTACAGCATTGACACAATTCGTTATAATGAAGATGTTAAGACATTGCTGGTGACTTGGAAGCATTGATTATATTGTCAACCCAGTCTTATGAAGTGTATCAACATCATTGAGCATTTACTAATGCAGATATTTTTTCAAAATTATCAAATTGAAGGTTCATTCATTGTTGTGTAATTTAGGAAAGGTCCATGTTATGCAATAATAGCAATGTGTAGACCTAATCGTAGAAAGACATATCCAAAAAAACCTGTTCCATTGTAAACTGTTATTTTATGACATACCTATTGTGTATGAAAGTGTTGAATAGTAATGTCATTATTTCATTTTGAACAAGCAACTAGACGATAAATTCCGTTTATAAGTGGCTTTCACTTTTTGATATTCAACGCTGTAGTGAATCGTCGTTTTATATTACTCTGAGCTGAACTAGTTACCTTATTATCTAAGCAGGTCAAATATATTTTCTTTTTTTCTAAAAACACAAAATCTATTAGTATCAACGAAAAATCAAGTTAGTCAATCGTGAATAGTAACAATAATAATTATTGTTACTCTTCACGATTATACTTCAAAATTATTGTGTACTCTCAAATAGCCAAACTGATGTGGTTTATTAGGAAGAGAATGTTTAATTCCAGGAAGTTTATTCACACTGCAAATAAAATTTGTAGAATAAATATTATATAATTGATAAATGATGTAATAATAACATGCATAAAAATGAAAAACAATATGGATTATGATTTGAGGAAACCTGAAAACAGCAATCAACCATTAACGCATTTAAAACCCATCTTGAAGTTTAAGGAAGTTGAATCACTTTGTAAATAAAATATTTTAGTGACTTTTTAATAATATTACAGAGGGCAGCAGTATAATTTACGTTTATTTAAAACTTGCATGTAGTCTTGAAAACTTCATAATTTAAAACATAAAATTCTATTAATCAGAGCATTTTTATTTGTACTTTGTAACGTTTTGAGTATTCAGCCGAACGCGGTAGAGTTAACATCGTAGTGCCAGTAGATTGTAGTCGTAGAAAAGTAGTTCACAGTATTCGAGCAATCAGCTATATTTCGTTTTCGTATTTGTGTTTCTAATTTGAGTGAAACTAGTTATGAAAAATATAGGAACTTGAATTACGAAAACTGGTTAAAAGTATGGATAAGCTGGTTAAGTTACCAACTTTTCTGGTTGGAGAATTCGAAGAAGAAGAGGAAAATCAGAACTCTCTCATCAATGTAGAGGACTCATTAAACCTCACGGTCAACGTAGGGGACCGCAGCCTTTTGGAGGACGTAGGAAGTCTCAATGACTTGTACAATGATCTCATAACTTGGGGCAGTACTACTTTCGATAAGAAGAAGCTACCTAGGAGTGATTTCGATGCCTTCAACTTACTCTGTAATAAACTGGGAATAATAATAAGCAGGGTCGAGACGAGGCGCAACACCCAAAACAAGACAGGGAACGAAGTAATAAGCAGACTGGAAAAATTGGAGAAAAGCGTAAGCCAGCTCACAACTGAGATTTCCAGAGGACAGTCGAGGCCTACAAGATCGTTCGCAGAAGCGGTCCAACTCCCAGGAAAGATAAATGGGTCGAAGCAGCCTGAGAAGAGACAACAATTACTGCGGAAAGTCGTCGAGAAAAACAATATTGTAATAGTGAAACCCAGCTCAGTTACAACAGGAAGTGATAATGAAAATAGTGCGAAAATTAGGGAAGCGTTGAAAAAAATCATCCCAAAAGAGAAATCTTTAAAAATAAAAAAGGCAGTGAATGTGCGCGGTGGTGGAGTTTTATTAGTGATGGACCCATCAGAAGATAAGGATAAGGTTTTGGGAAAAGGTATTGTTAATAATAAGGAATTTGAAATTAGCGTACCCACTTTGAAAAAACCAAGAGTAATAATATACAACGTCCCAGTAGAGTTGAATGAGAGTGAACTAGTTATGGATATATATAATAGAAATTTTTCGAGCACAATGAATAAATCAAAATTTGACAAGGAATTTAGCTTATTATTCAAAGTAGGACAAAAAGGGAAAGAGAACACCCATTGGGTAGTTGAATGCTCGTCTAACATCCGCCGAGAAATCATAAATAAAGCACGTATTTATGTAGATTGGACCTCTTGTCGAGTGAAAGACTATGTTGCGATCTCTCGTTGTTTCAAATGTCAGGGTATAGGTCATGTTTCAAAGTTTTGTAAAATAAAATCAACAATTTGTGGTCATTGCGCTTTGGAGGGCCATGATTTTAAAACCTGCCCGAACAAATTGCAAGAACCTATATGTGTAAATTGCAAAAAACAGAAAAAAGAGCACAAACATAAAGTAAACAATTCAAGCTGTCCCACGTATATTAAAGCAATTCAAACGTTGATAGATAGAACGGATTATGACCATTAGAAAATACTACTTTAAATTGAGGGCAATTCATTCATTCAAAATAAATTTTTGTATTAGGTTGATAATATTGAACTCATTAAACAGTGCACTTCAATTAGAAATAGATAGGACCAACTACAATAGTAATTCAATATGAATAATAGAATAATTAATGTAGAAGAAATAGATTTTCATAATACTCTGGAAATTGATGACACACTTGCTTTCCATCCGAAACATTTTTGTCAATCTGGTATATTTTTCAATATTATCCAGCTCAATATACGTAGCCTTAGGAAGAACTTTGATCAATTTATTATTTGGCTTCAAAACAGCAGTGTTAAATATGATGTGATTATTTTAACAGAAACTTGGATTTCAAATGATGAAAAATTTATGTATAACGTAAACGGTTACAATCATTTTTGTCAACCTAGTAAAAAAACAAAATGTGACGGCGTAAGCATTTACATGAATGAAAATATTGAGTGTAATAGAATAGTATTTGAGTTGGAACAGTCCAATGGTATTAGATTAGATTTTAAACTTAATAATGTTGATTATACAATTCTTGCTATATACCGATCTCCATCTACCGATATTAATTTATTCATAAATGAAATTGATCATTGTCTGTCTAATCTTTCTACTGAGTATGCTATTCTTATTGGTGATATGAATATTAATTTACTTGATGGTGGTGGACTGACTCATGAATATGTAGGTGTGCTCAACCTGAATGGCTTTGAATCGTTCATAAACAAACCTACCAGAATTCATAATAGTGGCAAGTCTTGTATAGATCATATTTTTATAAAAAGGCCGACATCACATAATACAATAATTAGCGCTGTACTGAAAACTACAATTACAGACCACTTTTGTGTTGCAGTCAGCTTAGATACCAAGGATAGAATAAATAAAGTTGTTATGAATCACAAAACTAATATTAATTATAATGCACTCAAACAAGAAATTGAAAAAGAAACTTGGGATTTTACTAATATTGTATCCTACGAGGACATTGATAATGTAACCAATAGTTTCATCCATAGAATTAAAGAGCTCATTGATAAACACACAACTACGATAAAAACGGTCCATAAGTACAAACCTCTAAAGCCATGGATTTGCCGAGGACTCATAAGTTGTATCAGGAAAAGGGATAAAATGTATAAAAAAGTTATAAAAAATCCTCTTAACACACAATTGAAAAGTGAGTACTGTGCTTATAGGAATACTCTGAATACAATTATAAGACATACAAGACTGAATTACTTCAGAAATAAAATAAATCAGAATAAAGGTAATATTAGGAAAACTTGGGAATGTGTCAAAGAAATGATGAGCATTAAGGCAATAAAATCTGAAGTAAAAGTGGAGTCCAATAGACTTAATAATTTTTTTGCAAACGTAGGTAAATTTTACGCAAGTAAAATTGACTATAACTCAAATGACACATTTCCTGATTTTATAAATAAACCTAAAAGTGAAAACTCTAATTTCTATTTATTTCCTACTGATCACATTGAAATTCAAAATACAATAAGAGAACTGAAAAACAATTCAGCACCTGGGATAGACGGAATAAACAATATAACTTTAAAATCAATTGCTAAATATGTTTCTAAACCTTTAGCAACTATAATAAATAAATGTTTCGTAGAAGGATACTTCCCAAAAAGTTTTAAAATTGCAAAAATTAAAGCTCTTTATAAGTCTGGTGATAAGTCAAAGCCTGAAAACTACAGACCAATAAGTTTACTGAGTAATTTTACAAAAATTATGGAGAAATTAATAAAAAAACGATTAACTAACTATGTAGAGAAAATAAAACTTATTAATGTAAACCAATATGGGTTTCAATCAAAAAGGTGCACAAGAGATGCAATACTTAATATTATCAATAAAGTAAATAAAGGCTTTGAAAAAAATGAAAAAACTCTTACAATATTCCTTGACCTTGCAAAGGCATTTGATACTGTGCCACATCATAAACTAATTGCTAAGTTAGAACATTATGGAATTCGTGGGGCACCTCTGAATCTATTTAAAAGCTATCTCCTTGAAAGATTCCAGGTTTTGGATGATAGTTTGGAGAAATTGTCTGCTTTTGGATTGCCTCAAGGAACGGTACTATCACCTCTCCTCTATATTATATATGTCAACGATATTTTTAATATGGAACACCAAAATAGTTCTACTATCTCTTTTGCCGATGATACAGCTGTTACAGTCTCTAGTGATACTTGGGAGTCTACTTTTCAAAACGCTGAAGTCCTTCTCCATAAAACTGGGCTATGGTTCAGACATAACCTTTTAACTGTTAATGCTAAGAAAACAAAGTACCTAGCTTTTTCTCCAGATAGTAAAGGTCAACCACCTATAAACAAATTACTAAAAATCCATTTTGAAACCTGTAACTTCAACAGTAACTCTAATAGTCTTGCATTTCACACATGTAATTGTGCACCTTTGGATAGGCCAACTGCTTTGAAATACCTGGGAATTGTTGTTGATCAACATCTCAAGTGGGGGAGTCATATTGATTATCTGATTTCTAGATTGAGATATTTAATTTTCCAATTCTATAGAATAAATAAGTTGAATAATTTAGATATAATTAGATTAATATATAAGGCTTATGCCGAATCCATTCTGCAATACTGTATTGAGGTATGGGGGGGTGCAATGAACACACACTTTAACAAGTTGTTCATTATTCAAAAATATATAATACGAGCAGCACTGGGTAGACCTAGACTTTATACAAGTAGACTGATCTTTGATGAATTCCAAGTATTAACTGTAAGACAATTATTTATGAAGAAACTTATTGTATACATAAATTGCAATAGAGAACTATTCAAATTCAGACAGATTGATTACAATATAAGACCGTTAAGAAATCTAGTTTTGATTCCAAATCTCAATAAACGCATTTGCAGACATCAAACTCTCTATATTTGCTGTAAACTTCTTAACGTGATACCCATGCAGCTAATACCATTCACGAATAAAACTAAAACTCTTGGAATAGATACGTGGGTGAAGGCAAATGTATATTTTAAAATAGGCTCTGTATTGAAATGAAAATATGTATTCTTATAATGTTGGATATAAGTTATATTTAAGGTTGTTTATAAGTGTTATTTTTTTGATTTTCATCCGGCGCACAAGCTTGGCTTTGCTGATGGAAATCTTGAAGAATATATTTTTCTTGTAATATATGTAACTTACTGTGCAAACACATGGTTCAATTTTGTGTATCTGATTGTGATGTACAATTACATTTGTTTTTTAATAAAGATTTTAATATTTAATTTAATTTTAATAAAGGCTTGTAGACACATATCTGAAGTCTTATTGTTTTACTTCATTTTGAGGATCGAATCAATTAGGTGACATCCCACATTCTCCATACACTGGGAACACTAATTCTTGGGAACACTAACTTCCTTGAGCGCCTAATTAAAATTAAGGACGATTTGAAGTGCCAGCCCGCTCTCCTGATTGTAATACAGTGTTTGAAATCTCGTGTTTATGTCTTTATGTGAGGTGTCCAAGGTCTCTAAAAGATTTGAAGTCAATATACAGGAAGAAATTGCTGAAATTCTGGCAAAGAGTCATATAAAACAGAAATCGGTGTACTAAGTACAGTATATGGTGAATAAATGGATAGATAGAATAGATTTATTCTCAAAAGAAAAAAAATCCAATATACAGTGTTTTTCTTTCTACAGAAAAACTATGTTCGATGCAAACTATGCATAAAAAACAATAACATAATTCATGAAAAAAACAGTATAAAATAAAAATAAAAAATCAATGTGTATGTTTTGAATCCTTTTAAACTGTCGAAAAGTTTTATTTAAATACTGTCTTATGAATAATAAGACGAATTTGTCACAACCACATTTATTGAAAACCGTGAGATACTATAGTTTCTGTTGTTACACCATTATCAATCTCAAACAAACTAAAATTAAAGTACAGAGTAGCTTAATACATACAAAACACAGAATATGGGATGAGTTCCTCTGATAGACGGACCTTCATTGAAGGTTTGTAATTGGTATTCTTTTTTAAACAGTACTGTACGCTAGACTATATGCTTAACTAATAATATACCTATATGTTATGTTATGAAGGGACGGATTCAAAGATCCAGAAGATTCAAAGATCCTCACACGTCAACCGAAGCTTATTGTGTGATATACCTATAAAGATATAGTTGTTAATTACGATTATAAACTTGCAGTTTACAGCAGCACTTATTTTATGAGTAGTAGCAGACACGTTTCAGGATCCGAGTCCCATCCTCAGTGAACGGAGAATACATACGTACTCTGTTTCAGCTCTGTATAGCTGCAGTAGGCTATGTATTCTGTTTTGGCTGAGGATATGACTCATGTCTTGGAGCGCGCCCGACACTACCAACAAAAGTAAGTGCTGTTGTAAATGCAAGTTCTTTATCGTTATTAATATAGATAGTACCAACAGTTCATGTTGTTAGGATAAAAACAGCTAAGAGAATTAAAAATATATCCATTAATTTCCTACTTACTAGCTCTACTCCCTTGAATAGAACAATAAGTTTCTCACTGTTCATAAGTTCATAAGTCTAAACTCGTGCCAGATCATGATATTCAATTTATTTCGTTATAATACAATTATATTTGTACAAAAACTAACAGTAATTTTTTTCAG
The DNA here is from genome assembly GCA_948455865.1 of Conomelus anceps. NCBI lineage: Eukaryota > Metazoa > Arthropoda > Insecta > Hemiptera > Delphacidae > Conomelus > Conomelus anceps. Next base: position 22,697,154 of record OX418222.1, read on the forward strand.
TTTATAAGTGCTTCTAAAGCCTGAAAAGTGATTTTCAGGCATTTGAAATTTAATTTTTTCTGGGGGAGTACTCCGGACCTCCATCACCTCCCTCACACCCCTAGAATGGTATGATTACCATTCTACCATATGCTGATGCATGAGAAAATTCTGTCTAATATCGCACTCATAAGAGTAAAGAGGGGGGTGGGGTTATTGGGGACGTAAGCCCCCCTATCATTGATCAGAAGAAATTTAAAAAATGTAAGAAACAAATTGAAAAAATAAAAATTTGAAAGATTACTTATTTAATTTGAAGCTACATGAATATTTCTATATTTGGAGAAATTTGTTTGAAGGGAGTAATAATTTATTATGTAAGAGTTGATGACAGGGGGGGGGGGGTAAACCCTCCTTTTGACTTCGCAATAACACAAGTCAACTCTTGTGTTATTGCGAAGTCAGTCGCCTTCTCTGGTAGTGGATAAGGCTGGTCACGTGTTCACCCGGTAGAGGCAAGAGCAAGTCGCCGACTGACTGTGACTGAACAATTTGGCAACAGTGTGCTGGATGTAGCCGACCAGTCCCGAACGATACCGAACACTGCCGAAGCACCACCAGTCTCCAATACTCTTTTACTTTTAATTCGACTTTAGTTGTGCCACTGATCGAGATTCACAATTGAGTGATAGTGTGCATATGTTGTCAGAACGTTGACAGTCTCTGCGAATTTTGAAGAATAGAATATTAATTCAAATGGATAATTAGTATTTTTGTTTATTATTATTTGTATTTATAATATCTTGATAATTTACATTATTAATTTGTCCATTATAATTTAAAGTATCTTAATAAAAAGTCAAATTCTATTTTTGAGGTTAGGTGTACCAATATTGATAAGTTTTCTTGTAATTAAATAGACTCAAGTTGACAATTGTAATAGATTAAGTAATATTTCATTAAACATTTTACTCAAATCAATTGAAAACAATTTTTAGCTAGGAAAATGAGTCCAAACAAGGCATCTAAATCTAATTGTTTAACTAAAACTCAGGTAACTACGCAATCTCAGCAATTATTAACCAAAAAATCTCCAACAGCTCTTAAAGCTACTGTAGATGTAGAAGAAAAGGTTGCTAAACTATTGAGTGATCGGACCGAATTGAAAACAAAATTAGTATCATCACTAAAAAATTCTGAGGTAGAATGAATAGGGTTGGTAAATGACATAAAAACTCTGCAAGTTATTGTAAAATTGCAGCAGGAAGACCATAAAACTGAAATACTAAATCTCACGAGTCAATGTAGGTCGTCTCTATGTCAGACGAAATCGAAATATTAAAATCAAAAATAAACGAAGCTAATGTAAGATCTCAACCTCATCAATACAAAAAAATTAGAACCTAAAAGAAATGGGGAAATCATGAAAATTGGTCAAATTAAAACGTATAGTCAGGTTTTGCAAATAGTAACTAAAACTAAAGTGAGGGGAAATAACGATAGGAAAGGTAGAGTACTGCTCTTGACATCCAGTCATGGACGAGATTGCAGTGACCTACTAAATAAAATATTGAAAAATAAGTATGAAGTTCAGAGCTTTTTCAAGCCAAGATAAACACAATCATAGAGTCAGCACAGGAGCAAACTAAAGATTTTGGTAAAAACGATTTTCTAATAGTACTGGGTGGCTCAAACAATATAAATGAACCTAATCTAAAACATCTTCCTGAAATAAATGGAAAAAATTAAAGAGATTGTGCCACTCAGCCAAAAAACTAATGTAATAAAGTACAATTTCGTATAGGTTTGATAGGCCAGAGCTGAATGAAACCATTAAGTCAACAAATAAATCAATTCATAATACAATCAACAGTCTAAAAAATAAGAATTCTAAGCAATTGGTGATTTGTTTTCTAAATGAAAGGCTGAAAAAACAAAATTTCACTAATCATGGTCTACATCTAAATCAATCTGGCAAAGTAATATTTTGTAATAGGCTGGCAGAGCTGATTGAAAGTCGTTTGCAATCAACTGTCAATAGTTCTCCTAAACAATCATCTAACGAACCTTTTTTAGTAAAGTGGCTCAAAACCGGGAAGGGAAACTAGTTTCAAATGATAAATTCATATCTTCAATTGTATCAAAAGACGTTAATCGATCAAAAAATCAGGATAGTATTAGTGGAAGGAACTCTTGTAACAATCTGATAAGCTCCCAAAATTCTAAGAGATTAAGTAGATCTACTTCAAAATGCAAAAGCAACGATAAAGTAATAAGGGATTATAGGGAAGTACTCACTGTGTTCCATCAGAATATTCAATACATTTGTAACAAAATAGATAGAATCGAAGTATTTTTGAAAGATGAGGCTCCTGATATAGCTATATTTTCACAGAGCATGGTTTAAAAGAAGATGAATTGTCACAACTTAATATTCCAAACTATTCATTGAAAGCATCGTATTGCAGGACATCTCATCAAAGTGGGGAGTAGCTGTCTTCACTAAAAATACTAAGAATATGCAAACATTTGATTTAGAATATGTAGAGAAATTTGCTGTGGAAATGGATGTAGAAGCTACTGGTTTGAGAGTAAAAATCGACAATAATTTTGAAGTAGCGGTGTTAGGTATTTACAGGTCACCAAATGGGGAATGGAACAATTTTTGTGAACTATTCAATAGGCTTTTAGAAATTACTACTACTCGTTTTACAAACGTTATGGAAAGCGAAAGATTTCAATACAGACTTTGCAACACAGAATAAAATGACAGAAAATTTAAGGGATATTATATACATAAATAACTTGGAAATAAAAGTTCATGAATATACCAGAGTCACAAGAACATCACAAACAATAATTGATAACATCCTTACTAAAATAGATTACTCTAAAACAAGATTAGGCGGCTCCGAACTATCTGATCATGACTATCAAATCTTAGAGGTGGGGTTGCAAGGTCATAAATCAATAATTAAAAAGAGTAGAGTAATGAAAGAAATTCAACAATGTGAACAGGGGAATATCGATTGTTTGAAGCAGAATCTGCTACAAGAAAACTGGAGTAGTGTTTGCAATAGCAATAGTTTAAATAACAAATATGATAGTTTCATTAATATTTTAAAGTTTCATATTACTATGAGTTGTCCAGTTAAAAACGTACCTGTAAAAAACAAATTAGACAAAATAGAAGAGTGGATAACTGATGATATCCTTGCAGAAAGAAATAGGGTTAAAAATGCATATGATGAATTCAAACTATCTAGAAATATGTCAAGTGAAAATAATTACAAAGCTCTAAAGAAAAACTATATGGAAGAAGTGAAAATAGCGAAATGTAAGGAAGCAGCTGAAATTTTGCATAATAGTGTGTACTTTAACACAGCAGTGTGGGATGTAATAAACAAAAATAGGCAAGTAGCTCATGTAGATGCTTATACTAGTGTCCCCAGAATAATTAATGAAAATAACAAATATATTGATGATAGTGTAGACATTTGTAATTTCTTCAACAGATTTTATCAACTGGTTGCTAAGAATCTTCAAAAATCTCTTAATACAGGTTATAGTGATGCAAACATGTGGAATACTGAGGGGATTCAGAACGAATTAAAATTCCACCCAGTATCCCAAGACGAGTTGTCAAATATCATTGATAGTTTGAATAATAAAAAAACTGTAGGAATGGATGGGATATCCAGTAAAATTCTGAAAGAATGTAAAGATCAATTGTTAGACCCTCTGATTCATCTAATCAATCATTATTATTTCTGCAATTGGTTGACTATTTTGAAGAAAATAACTTGCTATCTGGTAGTCAATATGGCTTTGGTCAAGGGAAATCTACAACAATGGCTGTGGAAGATATTGTCAAGAGTATTTTGGCTTCATTTGAGAATAGTGAATACACTCAACTAACACTGTGCGATTTGACAAAAGCATTTGATTGTGTCTCACATGATGCCTTATTATTCAAACCTAAACGATATGGCATCCAGAATGAATCACTAAGACTATTAGAATCCTATCTCAGAGGTAGACAACAGTTTGTATGCTGCAAAAACAAAACATCCAGCACTAGGGAAGTTGAATACAGCGTTCCACAGGGGTCTGTTTTGGGACCGTTTCTTTTTCTTTGTATGATAAATGACCTGTCTGCAAGTGTTCCCTGTCAAACTGTACTGTATGCTGATGACACCATGCTTGTCTCTAGTCATGCTGATCTTCTGAGTCTACAACAAATGGAAGCTGAGGCTTTTAGTAAAACAGCTGAGTGGTTTACTTCAAATGGATTGCTCCTGGATGGTGAGAAGACACAAAGGATTATCTGCGGTTTAAGGGGTGGTCTCACAAATGATCTGGCAGCTGTGAAACTTCTTGGTATCCATCTAGATCCCAAATTAGATTGGGAAATACATGTGGATAATGTCGGTACCAAATTGTCCAGAGTCACTTATGCTCTGCGTAAATTGAGAAACACTATTCCTTTAGATAGACTGAGAACTGTATATTTAGCCTTGTTTCAGTGTCATATAGAATATGGAGTAAGATTGTGGGGTCATGCTCCTTCTGTAAAAGATGTACTTCTGTGCCAAAAGCGAGGTTTAGAGCCATGCTAGGTAAAGGACCCAGAGAATCATGTCGACCACTTTTTATGGAGTTGAAATTATTAACTGTACACAGTCTGTATATACTAACAGCTTTATGTTAAGAAAAATATTTTTAACTATAATAAAAGAGGTTCACTTCATAGCTTTAATGTTAGATCTAGTCATTGTATTGATTTACCAAGATGTAGACTGAAAAAGACACAGGACCACTGGCTTGTTGGTGGTATAAAGTTATTTAATAAACTGCCTCTCAAAGCTCATAGTATTCCTCTAAATATTTTCAAGAGAAGGTTGCATGTGTGGTTTGAGAGAAACCCTTTCTATTCTATTAGTGAGTTTTTATCTGCAGGCTGTGATATTGACCTATAAGTTTAAATGAGATTTTCTAAATTTTTTTTGACTGTGATATAGCTGTTGTAAGTTTGTGTTTTTATTGTTTATCTGTGATGTTGACGTTTTTGTTGCATAATACCAGAAATACTGTGAAAATATTGAAAATTGAAAGACTGATAATTGTTTTGAGATATTGACAAATTGGTACTATTCATGACAAGACTCTATGTTTGTGTTTCAAGCTCTTGGGTCAATAAAGCATATTTATTTATTTATTAATTAGAACAAGGTGTTTTTCCAGATAATTTGAAAGAGGGGAAGATCTTGCCAATCTTCAAAAGTGGTGATATAGAAAAGGTGGAAAACTATAGGCTCATTAGTATTTTAAATCTAATAAGTAAAATTTTTGAAAGAGTAGTTCTAAAAAGGTTACTTCTACACCTTCAAGAAGCTAACTTTATCTGTGATGAACAGCATGGCTTCCAGAAAAGGAGATCAACAAAGACAGCCATAGTTTCTCTAGTTGAAAAACTAATAGATATAATAGATTCAGATGATAAAGCTACTGCAATCTTCTTAGATCTGTCAAAGGCATTTGATTGTGTTAATCATAGAACTTTATTGGAAATACTGCAAAATGTAGGCATAAATGGGGTTAAACTGAAATGATTTGAATCATATCTTATTGGGAGAAAACAATGTGTAGAACTAACTACAGTAGTTGGGAATAGTATAGTAAATAATAAATCTAATAAATTAGAAGTGCAAGCTGGAGTGCCTCAGGGGCCAATACTAGGTCCATTGCTTTTTTTGTTATATGTCAACCATTTACCTAAAGAATTAATTAGTGGTAGAGCCCTCTTATTTGCAGACAATACATCACTCTTTTTCAGCAATTCCATTCTGGATAATTTAGAAATAAGTGCCCATATAGGTGTGCAGTCCATTGTCCAATTTTTAAATCAGTTGAAACTAACTATAAATAGTAAAAAATGCCAATACCTTCAATTCAAAAACAAACATAATTTAAATGAAGATAGGGCTTTAAACGTGTTTGTAAATGATAATCAATTAGACCAGGAAGAAAAAATTCCATTTCTAGGAGTTTTGTTGGATAGACGATTGACCTGGGCTCCATACATTGAGAAAATATATTGTAAAATTTCATCTGGGGTATTTGTCCTGTGACAGCTTGCTAGACTGAATGACAAAAAGTTACTTTTTACAGCTTACCATGGGCTCTTACTGTCACATATTAGGTATGCTATCTTAGTATGGGGTAATTCATCAAAACAAAATCTTGATAGGGTGTTTAAGATCCAAAAGAAAGCGGTTATGTGTATAGAAAGAGTAGATTAGATTCATGTAGGCTGTTGTTCAAGATACTTGGTCTCCTAACTGTACCCTGCTTATATGTATATGAAGCTACTTTATATGTAAAAACGAATGATATTTACCAAAATCTTGACGTACATGATTATAATACAAGAAGCCAATGAGATTATCACTTGGTGAGTCACAACAGTAGCTTATTCAAACAAAAACCTAGTTATATTGGTAGGAAATTCTGCAACAAGCTACCACAGTTTTCAAAGAGTCTTGAAAATATAGAAATATTTAAAAAACAATTGAAAAAATATTTAGTTGATAAAGCTTTTTATAGTGTACAAGAGTTCCTTTCACATCAAAATTAAGCCTCGCCTCAACTAATTGATATAGTAATTATGTTAACTAGTGTATAATTGTTTTTTTTTTTTGACTTGTCTTATACTCCCCAACTGGAGTCTCCAAGACGTAATTTACAAAAAAAATTGTACTGCATGCTTACTTAATTCAAGAGGATTTTCATGAAATGTTTGTATATGTACGGAGGTTGAAAATTATTTTATTTAGAGAACCTAAGAAAAATAGGTGTATTGAATAGTAAGTAGTCCATAGTGAATATATAGTCCATTATGACTATAAGACATTAAGACCATGACGTCAAGTGATTTGAACAATGCCGGTTGTTTGGTAACTACCAACCTAACAGAGATAAATAGCGGTAGGCTTTTGTTACATTTACAATAGTTTTGTCAGGAATGAAATGATCAAAAATCGATTGATTTTATAATATTCTCAATGATTAAATATCAATCTTTGTGTTCAAATAATAGATCCATTATAAACATCTTGACTGCTCGACTTTTGAACATTGATCAGCTGATCATCTGTAGTGCATGTATTGTAAAACATAACCACAAACTTCAATAATTATTATTGGGCTGTTCGTAATGTTACGTATACGATTACAGGTATTTGTACCTAAATTATCTAATTTTTAGAACATATTAAGTAGCATTATATTACTTGTTGTAGTACATTGTGTAATTGTAGCGTTATTCAAGTGATAGATTATTACGTGCTCTTCTTTCTTGGCACTCATAAATCACAAACCTTTATAAGCTGTATAACAGGAACAAGCTAAAGGATTTCTTTGAATTAAATTTTGATGTAATTAAAAAAAAATAACATGCTAGCAACGCTCGTACTTATTGGATAGATTTGCATGGTATCATATGACGATTGTGTTGCATTGTGGAATTCATATTGATCAGTGGCGGTGATTGCCATCATTAATAATTTGTTCAATATTCCAATTGACTGGAATAGAAGTCCAGTGGTCTCATTCCAAAAATATTTCTCAACTGATGATGCCTTCGGCTCCCTTGGTCCGAATGCTGACCTTGTTGCTCTTGTATCACTCATTCACTCTTTTTAATATCTTCATGGAGATCAAATTTCCTTATGAATTATGTTGCGTTCTCTAGGAACACCTTTATATTTGGCAACCTCTGGTTGATGATCCATATTATTTACTGTTCTGCAGTTCGCTTTGGAGCTTAGACGCATTCTCATATTGGTAGTTCTGAAGCAAATATGAGTCACCTCCGATTTTCTTTAAATTCAATTCACTTATTATATCATGTAAACACAGAAAAAATGGTAATAACTGTCACAAATACCGGGAAGTGTGCAAAAAGGCATTCAGCGTTTTTGAGCCTTAGGTAAACACTGTATAACAAATTCGTTCCGATTTCCGCTAATGAAAGCAAATACTTATGAATTGAAATTCAAATATATGATATACAATACTATTTGAAACAAAAATACATAGCAATAAAGTTGCTAAATACTTGGAATGCATTAAAAGTAGCGTTTTAAATGATCGATTGCCGCATGCTTATCAAAAGAGCTGTTTCGTACCTGAGAGGGTAACGAATTGGAAAGTTTTTCCTGCCTGGGCACAAGCAAAGAAACTACAGTACTGGTTTGTATGTTGATTTTTCAATGCTGAAACCAGGTGGGGTATAGGTGGCGCACCACGAGAATGGCATCGGTTAGCATGTATTGTTATAGTGGCCAATGCCATTCTCAGACGCGCAACCTATAGCTTTTCTGGCCTTCGACCAGGAGGTTAGAAATAAGAAAAAACCATGATTTTGGAATTGATTATCCCGAATATTACCTACCAAATGTACTTCAATATATTTACTTCTTATAATAAAACGAATTGGAAAAGCATTCCTGCCTGGGCACAAGCAAAGAAATTACTTGGCAAACTTAAACACAAAAACGCAACTTTGGATGCGTTTTTTATCACTTCACGGTATTTGCGACATTTATTTTTATTTTTTTTTCTGTGCTCTACATAGTGTTCTATATGATATATGTAAATTTCTTCAGAATTGCCTTTATATTAATTATTAAAAAGATTTGTTGAAGTTGCTGGGCCCAATTCTTATGGTATGCTGAGCCTAATTTCTTATCTGTGTTTCAGCTTCACGGACAATACTCAGGTCCTGCCACAGGTCACAAAATTGATGGGTCTTTCTAGAGCTGGTGACAACCATCCTTCGTTTCCAACTCCATATAAGTTACTATCTGGCAGACAGATAGAAACGGTCTTCATTCAAATGATCCCTTGAAAAGCGATGCTTTCGTGAAAATACTAGCTCTGTAAATATTGTAAATGATGAAATTGAGATGTTTAATAGGAATAAATTTTTATTCTCATTTATAGTCCATTATAATACCAAAGCAAGGCTTAATTATTCAAGGCGTTGAAATCCAAGTTAGTGTAGAACTCAATTCGAATAAGAGGCAACGGGTTTGCCTGATAGAGAACACCCTTACCTGCTCATGCCTATTGTTTAGAACGAAACTCCCTAGTTCGGCCCCATATCTATAACTGACCATAGGTGGACCTGGGTATCTCTCATTTTTATTTTATTACTTTTTAAAATAATATTGGACCACTAAAATTACAATTCATTTTCTAATTCTTCTCTGTAGATACATGCAGCCTTTAAGGTGTGCAAAGGTGCCATTATATCAATTATTATGTGATTTTTAAATAGATTGAATTGCTGAAATAAGACCTCAAACCCTCATACAATCGGTTAGAAGCTTCAGTTGTGTATTGTGGGCGCAATACTGTACATGCATGCACAGTAGTATAGTACCAAGTATTTTTTGCACATGCTATACAACTCATGCAACTAACAAATTGTATGATGTGGGTTTGGGACTAAAAATCAATTTCACGTTTCAGCAATTCAATCTTTCTAAAAATCCGATAATTACCAATAAAATGATAACTTAGCACACCTGAAAGACTATTATTGTATTATTCACAACATGAAGTAGTCAAATATCATGTAGCTCTGTTACCTAGTCTTTCACACAAGTAACAGATAAATGAAACAATATTTGAAACACACATGTAATAAAAAAAATCTCTTTAAAACATTCCACTCATCAGAAAGAATATTATTACAACAATAGATGATTTTTTATTTTTTGTAGCATTTATGCATATATATCAGTATTATCTACTACTTTCATATATTTTCTAATTGCTGATTGTTTTGTATTGTGGGTGTTTCAGGACAGTTAATTTTGTTTCATCGTGACACAAGCTCTGCTCTAAATGGCGCCATTTAGTGATGACAGTAGTGACTCAAAACGAAAATCAAGGTGGGATGTTCGACCAGAAGATCTCAAGGAAGCCAATAATTTGAGATGCACAGTTCGCTCTGAAAAGACGCCATCTGATATTTCCAAGAACTTTCCTGAAAAAAGTACCATCAAGCGGAGATCACGATGGGATGTACCTCCAGACAACCTCAAGGCGAAATTGAAACGAGAAAATGTGGTAAGTGTTTAATTTCTTTCTTTTCTTCCTTGTTCCATATAGAATATTTCGTTTGATACTGATTTTCAATGATAAAAGTGGAAAAACTAATAAAATTAGGAATGATACAAGTATAATATCGCTCAATATTGTTCACCCTCGACAGAGCCATTGACATTTGCAGGGCTAGTGAAATAACAAATGCCAAAATGAAAATTTTCTTCGCCAATAACGGTAATCAGTACAAGTACCGCACATATAGTAAAAAAAGCAATCATATCGGTTCAGGCCAAACAGACAAAAATTAGGAAATACTTGTATCGCAGATTAGGGAATATGGATATTATCTCCTTACCTGTGCCTGTATGTTACAGGTTTCTTTGCTGGATCATTTTTCTGGATTTAAGATTTTCTGATGAGTACTTTTGAATTAAATTTATCATACATTTTTTATAATTGTTATTATCATGATACTTCAACAAATGTTATGTCAATAATCTCTCATGCCATTATTTTTGGGCATACTTTCAGTTATTCAATTTGTCAGTGGAGTGCTTGAATACTGGATCATCAACACACAATGATAATCACCATTTGTAAATCATACACTAGCTGTGCTTCAGTCTGTCATACACCATTCCACAGCATCTGTTTTATTTTGAGATTGTGATTATCGTAGATTATTAATGCTCCACTGTGCAAGCTCCTCATTGTTCATTTCATAAGTCCTGATTGCTCCTTTAATAATTTTCTCAACTGTGTATTAATTATTATTTGAATATAAAAGTTTATGAGCAATATATCCTTGAGTTTTTCAAGTGCTGCATCAATTTTCATGCTCTTATTGCCTTCTACTAGAGGCATTGTTGCTTTCTTCACATTCATAGATTTCACTGAATATTAAGCTCTACATAATAAACTTCATCATTTTCTGCCCTCTTTTTGTCTTAACCTTGAGAGTTATATGATCTGAGTCTTATCAGCTCTTGAAAAAGATTAGGTAGATTTTTGCTCATGTTCAAGAAAGTCTAGACTTTTTGTCAATACATACCGTAGTCAATATGATTTCTAACAATGCATTGACTTCTGATACGGTGATCTTTATCCATTGGTAACTTTCAGATACGTTTTATACTTGAAGGTAACAAGTATATACATAGACTCGTTCATTTTCTGATGCAAAATTTCGAGTATATCGCGTCTTATATTAATTTATTCCACTTATTGAAAACTCTGATGTTCTTTTTTTTACAAATTTGTCATTTTCTCACTCATCATTGCCGTCAGATATGTCTCTGGGAGCTTCTTGAGAAATTCATTTATGCTGCTCTAAAGATCGTCTATCACCCTCTCTGCAGTAGTTGCAACAGATATGAATGAATTTTTGAATTCTAAACTGGACTTTTTTCTGGTATTTCACATGGTGAATGAATAATGCCATAGATATTGTCGACTATTTCTATTCTAACATTCCTATTAACTAACAAGACCTAGGATCTAAGACACAACCAGATAAAATAAACGAGTATTGAAAGCTAGGTCTTGTTAGTAATGAGAATCGTTAGAATAGAAGAATAGACCATATTTGGTGAATAAGAGAAATATAAATATTTATTGGCGATGATAATATATTGGCGTTGTCTAATATACAATGTCTCATTCCTAAATAATCATATCATGCAAATTAAGTTACATAAACTTAAAAATAAAAAATGATCTTCTTTTTCTGATGGGAAAATGATATTTCTAGAATTTTTGCTTCGTGCTTCTAGAATTTAATTTTAAATGACTAATTAGTACAATTTGAAATGGGACAATGAAATTACAGGTCTTAGGAAAAAGTTATCCCATGCGGTTTTTGCTTTGAAGATATGTTTCGAACAGAAAAACAGCTTTAGCGGCTGTTATTCTGGGGTGGTAGCGAGGAAAATATTGATACAATATTAAAATTACAGAAGAAAGCGTTGCGAATAATCGAAGGATTTAGTGCAAGGCAGTCATGAAAATTTTCAGAAAATTAGGACTGCTTTCAATGCTGGCACTGTATTTCTTTTGATATTGCCGTGTATTCGCATAGGAACCATAGTAATTATTGCAATAACATAATCGCTCACCCGTATAATACAAAACATGGAGAGTCGACACTTCGGTACCCCGTGCATAGGTTGACTGATCGAGAAGACGCCACACTATTCTGGTACAAGGATTGTAAATTGTTTGCCCAAAGTTTTTAAGGGGTACTGTCAATACAAATTCGTGAAGGAACTCAGGAAGTTGCTGATTGATGCCTATCCATTCTCTCTGGCTGACTGTTTTGGAGTTTTTCCGAGACAAACAGTAGATTGTATCTGTTTTGTAATATTTGTTTTTATATATGAACGAACGCTTGATAAAGAGCTGATAAATTGGTTTAGTTTAAGTGAATTGACGTGTCACATTCTGCGCGAGCCTTGCTCGATAGCTGCAGCGTCACGTGACTATCAACATAATCTAATCTAACCTAGAATTTTTTAATGTATTCTAGGTGGCAGTTTATGACATTTTTTATTTTTCGAGGATGAAGCTCACATGTCTGAGACCTGTGTGTGGGTAATGAGTTGGATGATGGTGATTGATGAGTTGGACCTACAGCTTTAGGCGGGTTTCGAACCACCGGGAAGTGATTTTACAACAAAGATCAGAGTCTTTTTTGCTGGCCAATCTAATTGGTCACTCTTACAGAGAGAGCCCTGGAGAGCGTCGCTTATCTTATCTGAATGAACAGATACCTGCTACGGCTCACGACTGTCACTTCCCCTATTATGTGTCATCATTTATCTCATTAGTCGAGCATAATCACTTCTCAAACTGTTATTCAAAACATTCTTGAACAAAATATTTCCAATCATTTAACCGCTTGATGAGACTGAACATCAATTTAAAATTAAACTTCACGTTCTATAATTCAAACACAGATGCAGGCTGACCTCTAAGCACTAGAGGCAATCCATCAAATTCTTCAAATTTTAAAATGTTTAATTGGCACTGATGCTTTTCGAGTCTGGCAAAAGGCACATTTTATGTAGTGTGCAAATTAATGTGAACATAATTGATTTTCTGCTATTTCAAATTAAACATTTTAAACTTTTTTCTGGTACTATTCATATGTATTATCTTGCTGTGCAGATTTTTTCTGGTACTTATGAAATGTGTTTAATGTTTCATTATTCATTTATTACCTTATTTATTCTACGCAATGCCATGAAAATTTTATAATGTAATGAATCTTTCCAAAAAAATTGAAAGTCAAGTAAGCGTTTTTCAGATTATCCAGAAAATACAAATATTGAACAATCTTAGAATTTGTTTATTGAAGGCAATATTGTGAAATATGTGAGTTGGAATCTAGAATATTTTGCTCAATAGTACACCTGGGCATGACACTAGATACAAGGCTGCGCTGGAAGGCACATGTCAAGAAAAATACAGAAAAATTGGGAATCAGATATAGAAAAATCTACTGGCTGATAGGTAGGAATTCAACCCTATCTATCTACAACAAAATTCTTATCTACAAACAAATTCTGAAACCCATATGGATGCATGGAATCCAGCTTTGGGGATGTGCCAGCAAGAGCAATGTGGATCTAATTCAACGCTTCCAGAACAAAGTCTTGAGGAACATCATTAATGCTCCAAGATTCATCCGCAATGCCGATATCCACAGAGACCTGGAGGTGGAGTTTGTCAAAGGTGAAATTGGGCGCTATGCACGCAAGCATGCAGATAAGATCCAGCAGCATGAGAATGAAGAAGTTATGCATCTGCTTGACAACACTGATATGCTGCGCAGATTGAAGCGGACCAAACCCTTCGAATTGTTTAGTGTTGGGGTGTTGTGATAAAGCAGAGCAGTGATAATAGTGTGAATGTGTTATACAGTGCACACATAATTTATTTTATTATGTTTATATATTTATTTAGAAGTAGTAGTCCTGTTGAGAACTACTAAACTTGTTATTTGAACGGTATATTATCAGGAAAAAATTGCTCATTAGCCTTCTTAGACTAGATTGCAATAGTAGGGGGGAAAAATAGTATACTCTGATATCTTATTGAACACTGAATACTACACCATATATGATGTCGGTGGTAACACAAATGATACGCAAATACATATAACAATCCTCCCCCACAAATTCTGAATGTAATCCTGCATTAAAATAATATTATTCATCAATTATTGTAGCCATCGTCCATTCTCATGATATGAATGATTCTGCCTTCCTTACCAATTATTACGCCAGCAATCCACTTTCCTTCTCTCTTTCTGAAATTTTATGTCTGCCCTCTGTCCCCTGTCTGAAATTTTCTCACTCTTCCACAATCTACACATTATATTAAATTAAACGAGAAATCTATATGTATGTGTGTATTTATGTCCGACGGATCTCAAAAACGGCTCTAACGATTTTGATGAAATTACGAATATAGGAGCTTTTTTGGCGCAAAAATAGGACTGCGCTAGGTCTCATTCCTGCAAAAACTCGCTGAAGAACACAACAAGGAGAAATCTGTCCTCAAAGTAGTAGCTGATAGAAGAAAACAGTTTTTAATCATATTATGGTAGGCCCCCTAGTGGGCGTTATTTATGCTGTCTGGAATGCAAAGACTTACGCGCGTACCGTGTATTCGGAGCCTTGCAGTCATGTAGGAAGCATATGACTGGAATGTTTTATCCATTGTTTCTTTAGTGAAAAAGCAAACTTTTCTAATTGCATTTTAATCAAACAATATATCATTTCTTATTTTTTCATAAGTTTGGATATTTTAAATTACAGTAACTAGAGGTCTAGGCAAGCTAGGAAGATGCGATTTGTGATAGGATCTAGGAAATTACATGGATAGTCTTTAAGCAAATTTTCAAATTCATTTCTTGGCTGGCACATAGTTTGGCTGTAAGATCGGGAAACCGGAAAAAATTGAAACTCATGAAAGTTTGGCTACTCATACATAATACATGGTTCAGCTCAATTTGAAAAAAGTTACAAAAGAAAGATGTTACCAACAACTTGAGACCAACTGCATTTTTATATTAAATAGCTACCGAGTTAGGACTATTCATAACGAAAATCGTCATTTTCGAAGTAACATATAGAGAAACCGTATACAGTATTATACTTCAAAGTAGAATTACAAATTATAAGCAAAATGTGACATTTTATACGAATTTTTATCGTTTCAATGAGCTTAGAGGAATGAACCATAAAGATGGGTTGTGAAAAGCCGTTCTTGAGTGAAGGTGACAAAGGGGTTTCTCGCTTTACCCACCAACCACTACCTAACTTGAAAAATTTCAGTTCTAAGAGCTGGTAAGCTCGAAATTCAGATTCAGTTACTCAAAATACATATAAATACTGATTAAAAGAACACTTTTCCATTATTATTGATTTGCATGTGTAAATAACTTTGATAGGAAAAGTAATGATGAGGTGGGACCACTTCACAGCATAATGTGTCGCTAATCCTCTTCCCACAGAATCATCTTCTATCTTCAGGATACACATCATTTCCCCAAAACATTCACCCCCCCCCCCTCCAAGTCAATCCCCCAAGCTCGGTCCCCCGATATTAAATAGCCTATAATTTGAGAATTTTTTGTGGTGATGTCAGATATCATTAAATCCAGGCTTGTTCTAATATTGCAGTTGAACTTTCAACTTTATTTGAGCCAGTGGACAGTGGAACTTTTTATATTTCTTATTTGCATTATAGTATGAGTTATTGCAGTTTTCTAGAAAATCTATCTAGACCTTTACTTTAATAATACCTTTCTCTTCTTCCATTGCTGTTAATCCTTTTAAAACTGCAAAAATCTCTCCGCTTGAGCATTGGAACATTGGTGGAATGTTGCACTGGTTTTGCATGTTATTCAATTAAATAGCTATCCAAAAACATTTTAAAATGTTTATCTGTAAATTATCGCCCATGATAAGATACTATAAAGCAGAGTTTATCGGGTCCTTCAGACAATCGCCATCGCTGCTAATGTTTTGAATCATAATAATAATAATGACGTAGATCGGGGTTCAGCTGTTAGTGATGTACAAATTGGGTATGTTCATGGGAGACCCTCTCCTTACCGGTGAACCATAAACTTTTTTTTCTTTATTCAAGACAAACACAAAATGTACATAATAATAATATAATGTATATGATTTTTTTTTTTTTTGAGGATGAAGCCCACATAGGTCTGAGACCTGTGCGTGGGTAATGAGTTGGATGATGGTGATTTATGAGTTGGACCTACAGTTTTAGGTGGGTTCCGAACCACCGGAAGTGATTTTCAGCAGAGAACAGTGTCTTTTTTGCTGGCCAATCTAATCGGTCACCGTTACAAACAGGACCTACGAGAACGCAGCTTATCTATCTGATTGAACAGATACCTGCTACGGCTCGCGGCTATCACTTCCCTTCTAAAATAAACATATATATAAACATACAATTCACATTATAAATGAATGGAACACTACGAAATTTCCAATTTTGGGATATATTAAATAATATTTCAAAAAACCATAACATTGAATCATTTCCCAGTGAGAAACAAAACGTAGTCCCATGGAATTTTTTAATATACGTTTTCATTTCTGAAAATTCTAGATTCAATAATGAAAATTTATTGATTTAAAACATGATTAATACAGTCGATTTAAAACGAAGCAACATGCTTTTCAACTTAAAAATGTTTTCATGAAAAATACAAGTATAAGCCAATAGTCTTTTTTATTCTAATGTTTGATTTTATATTATACATTATGTATAATACATTATACATTCTGAACAATGGCGATGATAATCAAAATAATCATAACAATAAGGCGTATGATTGGTGTTTTCAAATTCATAGACGTTCATCGACCAATACACCTACTTTGTGATGCACCGGTAAGCGGTGCGGCTCCCTTGAACGCAACCAATGACAATTAGTTAGTTTTGTGGGGAAGCTACAGCTCAATACCAGGACATTGACATATGAAACATTGCCTTCACATGTCCTAAGGGACATAAGATGATCATATGACATACTATTCTATTGTTATGAATATCCATTCTCGTGATCTGCAGTATAACTACTGTATTCATATGTAAAGTCTGCAACCAAGCGCAGAGGAAGAAGTACATAGTTCGAGACGCGTCCGCCGCGACTCAAAAAGTTCAGTTCTGCATAGCAATTTTCTAAATATAAATAGTAAATACTATATTTTTTAAATCTTTTATGTAATTTAGAAGTATACCAAGTGCTAAATTGCAGGGAATTGAATTATACTAAGCAACAATAAAAAGCTACTTCGTTAAAGGCAGCATTTCACAAATTATTTTCAGCTTGTATGCTGTGTGATTCTTCTGAATCTTTTCTTATTATTCTTTTCTTGTTTATTATCTATTAATTCAGTAAGAATTAAGCCAATAATAAATTTATTAATAACAAAAGATTATAAATCAAACCTCATTGAAGCTGATGCGATCTTGGAAAAAATAATTTGTGAAATTCTGTACATAAAGAAATAGGGGTTTTAACGTTGTTTATACTAATATAACTGCAATCAGGCGCACTTTGGCCGTGGTGTACGTTTAAATTGCAGATTATTAGATAATGAAGGTTTGAACTTATATGGAAATCAATAACTCTAATAACTCCTATAAATCATCTCATGTCCATGTTTCATGTTGTGTGTCATGGTTTTCCAGCTTTTCAAATCATCATTGTCGTAGTATTGAGCTGTACCTTCCTCACAAAACTCACTTTCTGACATTAGTAACCATCATCAACAGCCATTATCCTTTCTCTACTCTTGACAGGTTTCCTCTCCAGCTCTTATCATTCAATGTCTGCGAGAGTTTGTATCAAATGTCACCCTCCTGGCATATTCCAAGCTATAGTTGCTGGATATACATTTCCCAGTCTGTCCTACTATAACTTCACTTTCACTCTCTCATACACTCTCTCGCTCACTCACTCTAGTGCCCTCCCTCACACTCCTGGAGTCAGAGAGAAGAAAAAATTGTGAGTTGGTCTGCACTTCCTGTGATGACCTGTTCTTTCCTTTTTTCCTGTTCGCTCAAATCTTCTTCCATATTGAACAAAAATTCTCCCCTTTTCTATTCTACCGAGTGCTTTGGGTTTGCTGTTACTATAAATTGACCAAGATTATCTTATTTTGAATGGAAGAAAAACTCTATTTACAAAAAAATTATAGACGCGAGAAGAATTTGAAAATAATCCAGTAGCATTGAAAAGATTTCGATAAAATATATTTTGATACATTTTTGAAAACATTACTCAGTTTTATTGATACCACTGAATTATTAAAGGAAATTAGGGTAAAAGGGGCTAATTCTAGGAAATTTAAACCCTGGATAAGTGATAGGTTGTGCGTCTATCCATTACCGTGACAAAGTTATTAAAAATGGTAAGAATAATCCAGGAAATATTAGAATGAAATCAAATTTAAAACTTATCAAAGTAAATCAAGTATTGGATTGAAATTGAAAAATAAAAATATTATGCTCCAATTAATAGGCTGTCTCCCCAACAAAAATGGTCAATATTGAATGTGAAATTTCTTAAAAGAAGTCGTAATGGTGAATATAACAAATAAATGGTTATGACGGATGAACATGCTTTAGCAAACCTATTTAATGATTTCGTTAACATTTTTCATGTTTCGTCATATTTAGCACATCTAATATTTCCATGGAAGGACTTAATGATTGATAGAAGGCTGTAGAATGAAAAAGAAGAAACGGTAAACTCTAGAATATAATGGAATGGTGTAGACACTTCCATGGGTTACTTGAATACCGCAACGATTCAGTTTTGCGTTGAAATGTGAATAGTCAACAAGAAGCTTAGAGTGCACAGTGGCAGTACCAGTTTTGCATCGTGGCAGTTCAAGTAACAGTGACAACTAGTTTGGTATAAGAAGACTGTGTATTCGTGATAAAAAATAGTCTTTGTGAGTGTGATTGCATTTAATCTACAACTTGTGAGTTATAAAGGACTGTGAAAATAGTGAGTGCTGACAAGTTTGAGAATAATTGGACGTTTTTATTGAATAAATATGTACATATTTGTGTTATTTCTTGTATGATGAGTCTGTGAAGTGTGTTATTGTGTGAATAAAGTTCTAGTTGCCAGCATTATATTTGGCGATAGAACCCATAACAGTATTCATGTTAAACTTTCACAAAGTTGTACTTTTTATAATTAATTTTATCGATGTAATGACGTTTATAAACTTTACAACAGAATTTACTGTTATGTGAAGTATCGGACGCGTTGCAGAACCTGACTCCCATCTTCAGCGGATACGTAATCTTTAATACAAATTAATTTTACTTCTCCAAATTTTTGGTCAGTCCTCCTGATGCCCGATAACCGACGAGTATGATTGGAAACCTATCGACAAGTATTAAGATTTTTTCCAGTGTGCCATTTAGAAACCCTGGAAGCTAAAAGTGAAATGAAGCAGTTTGCTGGAAAAGGACAAAAGTATGTGAAGGAAGCGAGATTGAAAGCATTCATAAGAATTAGTCAAGGAAGACAAGCCACAGAGAATATCATATTCCGGCCGGCCATGTGACCACACAAGCTGACAACACTCTCAGAATATTGAATTACTGTGGGAAAAAAATTCTGACCGAGATATAGATACAAAATGGCCGACAATTTGAGCTAGTATTTGTGAGATGAGGGTGAGAGAAAATGAGAGAGAGAGAGTGTGTGTGCATGTGAGAGAAATAGACAGAGATAGAGTGAGAGAAACTGAGTGTGTGTGTGCGCCAACGAATGAGAGGAAGAGTGGTGATGAGGGAGGTTTGATGGTATTGGAGTGCACCGTGAACTCGACTTAACATGATACGAACGAGTAGTATCTGCATCAAATACGTCGCGTATCTGTATTACATACATTCATGTATATCTGTTTCTATAAATCTATATCCATGCCTTGACACCGCAAAAAGATTAACAAATAAATTGCATTTGAGACCTATTATATTGGAAATTCTCATCAATTTCTTACTGACAAACTTTGTATCTACAAAAAATTAATCATTCATTTATAATGAATGCAAAAATGTTGGCGTAAAAGTACGGGTAACCATTGGAAATTGTTTTTAAAATATTCGTTGAAACTTGAAAGAGGTCTTCAGCTGTACCTTCGTAACAATCACGAAATCGTGCACTTTCTCTTGAAATGGTTTGGAATTATTGTAAAAGAATATTGACTTTTCTGTCCAGCCTTGTAATCGACTATTAATTCTTGATAATCACGAAGAGAAGTAATAGCCGTGAGCGGTAGCCGGTATCTGATCAATCAGGTTAGATAAGCAACGCTCTCCTCGGCACTTTCTGTAAGGGTGACCGATTGGATTGGCCAGCAAAACACTCTATTCTCTGCTGTAAAATCACTTTACGGCGGTTCGAAACCCACCTAAAATTTTGTAGGTCCACCATGTTTCCAATAACATGGCTCAAGCGGTGAGGTGGAACTACCCCGTAAGAGTCTCCCCACGAATAAAATCCATACGCTTCACTTTACTTTCTTGATAATCCCTTACTTAAAAGTTGGTCAGATTTGCTCTAGTTTGTTGACGATCGAATGGAAACTATGTTCTCGACTTGGCTATCCATTCACCTACTTACGTTTACGTATAAAAATTTATACATACATTTATAATAGGTACTATGTTAATGTGTATTTACACAAAACGGGCTGGTCACTATTATAAAATACGAGCATATAGGCTATGCAGTCATTTCTAATTTTGCCAATTTTAATTCTGCAAAAAGCCAATTCTTATGCAAATGTCATTCAGTTGTTATAAACTTGTAATGAGTGGCATGATGTTTGGGAAACTGTATAAGCACCCGTAAAACAATGCTATTAATTGCAAATGATTTCTGTGAGGCATTTAAGAATTCAGGAATTAAGTTTCAGGAATAGGTCTCTCAAACTAATGAAATGATTTCGCAGCTATTCTTCTAGAAATCCAAGATGAAGAAAAATTATGAATACGCTAACTATCTTATAAATATTTGATCAATCTACCTGATGAATTTGCATATGTTATTATACTAGTGATCCCTCCGAGCTGGAGAACTTACTTGCAAACAACTTATTTGGGAAAGGGCGAAAGGGCCCAGAAAGAACAACGAAAAATTTGAAAGAAAAGATCATTCATATGGAACCAGGAGGAAGGCACAGCTACAGATTTTGCACACTCGGTTGGAGAGGACAAGAAGCGACTGGTCTCATCAGGGTATAAGGATGGATAACAGGTTACCAGAGGAGCTGAAGTTAATGCCACTGCTCAAATTTAGAGTAAAGTTGAAGGATTGGCTCACTATAAATCCTTTTTACTCATTGGAGGAGTTTCTCGGTGCAACTTTTGATTTTCACTTTTAGTTCAGTGATTGATGCACCATTTTATAGACTGTGATATTTTTTTGATTGACTGTGAATTAACTTCAATAATTGAATTTAAACTTTTTTGTATTTTATGTGTTGACGAATGTTAATAACTCAAATGAGTTCTCAAACAGATTTTATCTAATAATAACTTATTTCTAGCTTATCCTAGGAGAAGGTGGTAACAAAAAACGGCTATTTTGAAGATACTGATTTAGATAAAATTCCCAAGAATTACAAAATAGATGTCTCTGATTAACAAAATGGCGGCCTCTAGAAGGCTGAACTTCGATGCAGTGCTGCCATTGGCTGTTTACTGAGACAAGTCACACCCACTTTCAAGAATGGGAGGAGCTTACCAATGAGAGTCAAAAGTGAAGAGCAATGGAAAACACATGAAAATTGTTAGAAGAAAAGAAGCCATAGTGCAGTTTTTAAAACTTCTATCCATCTATGATAAAACAATAGATAAATAAGGTATTGAGACAGTGATGTAGCAACTTTTGGCACCCGGTGCGGTATTTCAACTTGCCAACACCCACCCCCCCTCATAACCCGCTCACACACATTTAACAAACAACACCTATTCATAGCTGATTCTTATTTTGTATTACACATGGTAGAATCATAAATTTTTTACGTAGATATTGAAAATTTGGGGCTCTGGGGGCGTCACTCATGAAAAATTTTGATTTTCAGATCTTTTGAAAGCAATTTCAAGCTATTTTGGTGATGTTTATCTTGATATAGGGCTCCGCACAATTAATAAGCTTAGGCCTGCATATCATCTACCTGCACAGTAGGCCAATAACTCAGAATATTAAGTTGTCTTTTCACAACTTTGACGAAATTTATCACTCTCTTGTTTGAATGAGGGGTCCTCTCCCGAAAAAATTGAAAATAGCATTTTTAGCGTTTCTATGCATAAATCCTCCCACATTATTCTAACCCATATAGCCTATATATCTGCATTAGCCAATCCAAAAAGTATTACCTCTCATCCAAAAATTATGTTTCATTCATGTAAACCCTGTATTTCAATCCACATTATGGATAAAATTCTATTAAGTGCTTGAGTCATCGCTAATAGAGGGTGTCCGTACCCATTTGCTACGCTCCTGAGACTGAGACGTGCACCTGCATCAATAAATTCACTGATTCTCTGAGCTGATAAGTAACCTCTGTGTCACACATTTCGACACTCACTCCTCCTGAACCATCACCCGTATGACTAAATTTCTCCCTCTACTCAATCGCACTCAGCTCAGTTGCCTGTCATGTCACTCCAAACTAGAATAATTTTTTCTCATCTATTTATTAAAAAAAAATTAATTATTTATTTTAAAGCCTTATTGGATCTTCTCTTTATCACCCCCCCCCCTTGGGCTGTCACCCGGGGCGGTCCGCCCCCTCCGCTCCCCCGTTGCTAGGCCCGGCCCGTGCATAGGTTCTCCATCAAGACAATGCGCCAGCTCATTCCACGTTATCTGTCAAGAGGTTCCTAGCGAAGTACAGCATCTCAGTGTTAGAACATCCACCATATTCACCAGATCTAGCACCATGTGACTTCTATCTGTTCCCTAAGGTGAAATCTAAAAGGGACAATATTTAAGTCTGTGGAAGCTGTATAAGAGAAAGCGGTACGTGTCCTGAAGGAGCTGACATAAGATGACTTCCAGCGCTGTTTTCAACAATGGAAAATTCGCATGGAGCTTTGTAGGGATAGAGGAGTGAGTGTATATTGAAGATGATAATAAGTAATTATTTATTTTAAAAATTAAATTTTTACGTTAGTCTGTTTATTTAATAGCCATACCTCGTATTGTATTGAAATAATATGAACATTGTAGCCCGTTTTATGTATTACATTTCAAAATAAAAAATTCTCTCAAAGATTGATAACAAACGAGATGCTGAAGATTTCTGGAACGGCCGTTTTCCACAACTTGTCCTTTTCATCTTAATTTGCCGACCACACTGGAATTCGACGAGATGCGTTTCCATACTCACATTGGATCCCATAACAATAATCCGAAGTCAAATTCTATACCTCTTTCATCCATGCTCAATGTAAGCTAGCGCCTGCACTAATAGTCTAGGCCAATTAGCCCAAAAAGAGCATACTTATCTATCTACGTAGATCTACATGTGTATTTGGAGCTATCCATACCATTATTAAGAAGGATTTTCTAATTGCCCCGTTTCATAGCAAAACGCAAATTACAATTACAATCTACAAATTCTACCAAACGTTTTTGTAGCAACCCTAAAATTACATATACTAATAATATTAGTTTGTAGTTTGTTATGAAACAGGCTCCTGGCTTGTTGATTTGAGAATATTATTTGTAGAATTCGGTAGACACCCTCATAAAGTGTGTAGGGCTTCAAGAATCTGGTGTAGGTTATGGATTGCTTCAAGTGGATGCTCTCCACCGTCCCAGGAGTGCTTTCAATGCCAGTGGACACCTTACAGTCGTAAATTTCTTTTTCCGACTTCTTCTAGTCGTATGTCAAACGGTAAAAACATAGTATTTTTATCAAACGTTCCTGTAAATAAGTTTGGGGCAGGCGCTTTGTTTATTTTCCGTCTGTTTTTTACACTTCCTCATTCAACAGGACTCTTTTTTTAGCGTAAGCAACCTTGAAAAATATTCCATTGAATGTCACTACACTTGAGAGAATTGAGCTGATCTTTTCACATTTCATTAATGTTTCAGATAGGCCATTTTCATGATCTAATATTGATTTTAATAGTAACTAGTAGTTCTGTGAACAGTAGACCTCAAGTCCAAGAATAAGGGTGCTTGTACAGAGGAACAGATAGTCGATTTACTCAATGATAATCACCATCGCACAATTAAACACAATCATCATACCTAACCCTTGATTCAATTTTCGTAGTCAATTACTCTATTCCACGTTTGTCTTCCTCAAAAGTCACATCAGTTTTACATCAACAAGGCTTTGTTTTTATTTTCCAGACAGCTGATTTTTCAAATCAGATAATTGAATTTACAAAACAATATCAGTTAAATTTGTATAATTATCATTTACGTAGTAATCACTTGTTATTAAACTTCTTTTGTTTCCCAATAGAAATTAAAAATAAGAACACTCACAATGATTGGACAATGAAAGGAAGTTAGGTAGTGCCATCTAATCACTGTTTGATATTCATTGAGGCTTTTCAAAGCAACTCCCTTGAACTAAATTAACGTTGTTGCTAGTTGCTATTAGAAATGATTTGTTTCTCTCAAACAACTATGCCATTCTTATGAATGATAACTTAATTCATACGAATAAGGCTCAACCAGATGAAGAAGAGGGCCCGAGGGCTATTTTGTAGTCTGATTCCAATTGCATGGTGGAGAAGATTAAAATGCAAGCAAATTTCGAAAATTCTTACACATACATCGCTGAGCATTACTTAAAGGAAGATTCATGCAAAGTTTCATCGAATTTGGCCACGCGTTTAGCCGTAAATGCGCTACAAACAAACAGGCAAAACGGTCGACTTGAAACAGAGAGAAATAAGACAGCGGAAATCTAATGGCAGAAACGCGTAATTAACGTGTAATCTCCGATCACTTGCCAGTGGCGGATTTACGGGGGGGGGGGGCTTTCGGGCTGAAGCCCCCCCCCCAAAACCTCCAGAGTGTAATTTTTTTCCAATCAAACTTCCAGTTTGAAGCTCGTAAAATATTCATTATAGCAAGAATTACCTAATTCCACTACTAAGTCTTCAATTGTAACATTAGATCCCATATTTCTATAAGAGGAAAACTAATCGTCAGATAAAAACTTTAGAAAAACATCTCTTTTTACAGTGTGGAATTCACACAAAGTTTATCTATTAGCCTAAAACTAGATGAAACATTAGTTCATTGAACAATTTGTATCTTATTAAAGCTCCCACATTGATTTTCATTCTTAAAAATTGAATAATATGACCGTAATACCGGAATAATAATAGGTCTATGTTCCTTGACAAACTGTTGAACACACCAGATTCAGCCATAATTCAATCAAAGTTTTCCAATGTACTTTAAATTTAAGTTAATTTTATCGCCGATATGGTTCAACGCACTAGTAAAGCTATTTTTTATTTCCCAATCATATGAATAGTTATAGTTCGGGTATGATTGATTAAAAGCTTTCACATTACTTGTTTTCAGTTCACCTCTACCCCCCCCCCCCCCTCCTATTGTTGCGCAAATGACAATCAAGAGCTAACACCTGATTTCCGGAAAACTTTTACTGGACATTTAACCGGCCAAATTCCAAAAATCAAACCACTGATCCCGATCGAACGTTCCGCGTTTAGTAACTAGACGGCTCGTGAAACATGTATCATTTTTTCATTTCCATTCCTTCCTCTTTTTTCTCCTTTTTATTTTTCTTTTCCTTCCTCTTTTTTCTCCCTCTTCTTCTACGTTTGGGGAATGGTATCTAAAACGCGAGTCTACATTCGAAATGAATCAATTTATTGCGATTTCTATAATAATGTCAACTTATAACTTAATTTCATAATCCACGTTCATAATTACAATGCGGAAATCAACATTTTATATAAATTACAATTAACTTTTCATGGTAAATTCAACGACTTGCAGTCAATTTTAATTGAGAATAAAGAATATTTTTACTCGCGTAAGCCAAACGTTTTCGAGTCATGGAGATTCATTTTCAAACGCGTCCTTGATCGTCAGTGTCGGGTTTTAGTTAGAAGAATTATTATTGTGGTTTTTTGTAGAATGTAATCGAAAAGTTTGTGTGATTTAAAACTTAATTGTTCATTGAGGATGTTTTGTTTATTGTGTGTGTTTTTATATTTCAAATTGTTACAAGGTATTGAGTTCGTGTCCTTCAGATTTTATATGTAAATCGGCGAGCGTCGATTCCGTTTTTGTATTTAATGCTTGTAAATGTTCTTTGTAACGTTGTTTGACACTGACGATCAAGGACGCATTTGAAAATGAATCTCCACGATTCTAAAACGTTTGGCCTACGTGAGTAAAAATACTATTATTCTCAATTAAAATTGACTGAAAGTCATTGAATCTACCATAAAAAGTTGATATTAACAACGCAGATCGTTATGGAACAAGAAATCCAAGAAAATTACAATGTTGTCAAATAAATAAAATTGAACGTCCTGACCAATCTCCGATTAAATCAAAATCGTCGACCCAAAACTTTCTGCAATGACAAATTCGAATAGAATAAATCTCAGGTCTGATCAGCTGTTGTTTTTATTGGCGTTTCTGCAACCGGCCATCAATCGTATTTGGAGGTATAGCTATTTGTAGAGCAGTTTGTTATCTTATTCGTAATTCTATCACATTTATATCTCAAAAGAGGAAGTACAATTTTGGCCATAATTGTTTTCAGAACTAGTCTCGTGGAATCACCACAGTGATTGCGATCTTGAAATTGCAATAAACATCATTTCCTCCCAAATTCATCAATTTTTAAAGTCGACGATTCTATCCGAATTATGAAAAATTTCCGAAAAGTTTGACTGCTTCGACAATTATTTATAAGTGCTGCTTGGAATTCCTGTCGTTCCTCAAATTTTTACTCTGCACAGTTGAGAGTACATAAAAATTCCAAACCTACCACAGACGAGGTGATTTTTATTACGGTGTTTTCGTCCCGTTTATTTTATTGTTTTCCTCTTGGTGTGAGTAGTAGAAGCGTATATAAAACGTGTAAAAACGAGTCGCATTTAAAATACTTGACTGTCGTCTATCGTGTGCCTACAAGGGTATATGTTTATTGCCAGAGCCACGGGTGGGCGATATGGGACAACACATTTTCCGTTTGCTCGATAAATGCAGCACGTTATTGAGCAGACCCAAGTAGAAAGTTGAGGTGTTTAATAAGAAATGTTTAAGTCTAATAAAACTTGACTTTGGATAAAATAAGTGGAAAAATATGAGTACTCTGGTAGATTAAGTAAATAAATTTGTTGAATATTTAGTTCAAGTTGAGAGAATACTTTTTACTTATTTATCTCTCTTAGCATTCTATGTACTGTATTAAAATTTTATTTCAAACTGCCATGATTTTTATAACACACTACATAGCTTCCATCAAGTGATTTCTTTTTCCAACTTTCATCCTATATCCACATTCTAGCTCAATTTTTTTTCAATTCTTGTCAGAAATTAACACAGAAATTGATAAAATAGCGTAGGCCTATTATTTTTTGTGTTTTATGTCAACCGTTCACCTAAAGAATTAATTAGTGGTAGAGCCCACTTATTTGCAGACGATACATCTTTCACTTTCAACAGTTCTGTTATAGATAATTTAGAAATAAATGCCCATATAGGTGAGCAATCCATTGTCCAATTCTTAAATCAAATGTAATTAACGATAAATAGTAAAAAATTCCAATATCTTCAATTCAAAAACAAACATAATTCAAATAAAGGAGGGCTATAAACGTATTTGTAAACGATAATCAACTAGACCAGGAAGAAAACATTGCATTTCTAGGGGTTTTGTTGGATAGGCGATTGACTTGGGTTCCATACATTTAGAAAATATGTTGTAAAATTTCATCTGGGGTATTTGTCCTGCGACAGCTCACTAGATTGAAAGACAAAAAGTTACTTTTTACAGCTTACCATGGGCTATAACTGTGACATATTAGGTATGCTATTTTGAGGTGAATGTGTGAATAATGAGAAACATTCATGGCTGAATGAGATTTAAACCCAAGGCTGTAGGAAACGACGCCAGCCAGAACCCCTTATCTTATCACAGACAAGCGCTCCAACCAACTGCGCTACCAGAGCCGCCAATATAATCTCAGATATTATTTTTATAGGACAGAGATTAAACTTTCTAATCTAGAACTTTGAAAATGTATCCTCTAAGTACTAGTTATAAATCATACGTATTGTCTGCCAGGACAAGACCAATCATTAAACTAAGATTAATTTCAGTTGGAAGATTTATAATTTAAACTGTCTGTTATTAGTAAATTCTACAAATTGAGATTTTACTTTTGTATAAATGAATTAAAATTAAATAAATAAAATTGGGGTGATTTTCAAGTTAAAGGTGGTTCGGCAAGGAAATTTCTTATGACAGAAGGCTACAATTTAGAATTTACTTTCTCCTTATCCTAGCGGTTCTGATTCCATCTAAAAGTATAAATTTGCTGATTTAATCCGCAGTGATTTTAGATTATTAATAATTGAGAAATGGTGAAGTGAGAGGTAGGTACCTTACCCGAAACTGAGAAGGGTCTCCTTTTCAAGTAACTATTGCCTTTGAGGGTAGTGGGTACGATATATTCATATTAATATTTTTTTTTTTTTGTAGATCACGTCTTGGAGACTCTAGTTAAGGAGTTAAAGACAAGTCATATCAACAATATTATTCACTAGTTACCATA
This sequence comes from Conomelus anceps, assembly GCA_948455865.1. Taxonomy (NCBI): domain Eukaryota; kingdom Metazoa; phylum Arthropoda; class Insecta; order Hemiptera; family Delphacidae; genus Conomelus; species Conomelus anceps. The sequence continues at coordinate 22,726,122 of OX418222.1, forward strand.
ATTACTTTATCAATAAGTTGAGGTGAGGCTTAATTTTGATGTGACAGTAACTCTTACTCACTATTAAAAGCTTTATCGACCAAATATTTTTCAATTGTTTTTATAATATTTCTATATTTCGCTTTACAAACTGCGGTAGCTTGTTGTAGAGTTTCCTACTAATATAACTAGGTTTTTATTTGAATAAGCTACTATTGAGACTCACCAAGTGATAATCTCCTCGGCTTCTTGTATTATAATCGTGTACGTCAAAATTTTGTTGAATATCGCTCTTTTTCGCTTATTTTTCGTCATACACATATAAGCAGGGTACAGTAAGGAGACCAAGTCTCTTGAACAACGGACTACACGAATCTAATCTATTCACTCTTTCCACACACCTAGCAGCTTTCTTTTTGATCTAAAACACCCTATCAAGATTTTATTTCGATGAATTACCCATGCTAAGATAGCATACCTAATATGTGACAGTAAGAGTCCATGGTAAGATGTAAAAATTAAAATTTTTGTCATTTAATCTAGCAAGCAGTTTCAGGACAAATACTCCAGATGAAATTTTACAACATATTTTCTCAATGTAAGGAGCCCAGGTCAATTGTCTATCCAACAAAACTCCTAGAAATTCAATTTTTTCTTCGCGGTCTAGTTGATTATCGTTTACAACACGTTTATAGCCCTATCTTCATTTGAACTATGCATGTTTTTGATCTGTGATGTTTTCCATGACGAAATACTTCATGAATAATTCAATATCAAAACTGACACTGTATTTAAATTTAAAATGAAGAGAGAAAGAAGGAGGAATTTTGATTTTAGTTTGTTTTTGAATTGAAGGTATTGGCATTTTTTACTATTTGTCGTTAATTTTACTGATTTAATAATTGGATGGACAATTGCCTATATAGGCATTTATTTCTAAATTATCTAGAACGGAATCGCTGAAAATGAGTGGTATATCGTCTGCAAACAAGAGGGCTCTACCATTAATTAATTAGTGGTAATTCTACCACTAAAAATATGATCTACAAGCCTAGTATTTACCAATAAAATGAACTAAAAAATAGGTAAAAGTGACTTTCAATCTCAGGTAAAAGTGAAAGGTTAAAAAAAGTGAATACGGAACAGATACTATTTGCTTTTTTCTCGTAAAATCTCAATGAAATTTTTATTGTGTGATAATAATTTGCAAGACAGAAAATAAAGAATTAAGGATACAAACTATGTTCCTCTTTGAAAAGACTATCATATAGACGTCATAAGATAAGTATCATTTTATATCATAAGTAGTGTTTAATAAATTGTGTTCAATAAGTAGTGTTTTGGTCATAATTTTTTTCGAAATTTCTTCTATTAGAAGTTGTTAAAAGGTATTTGAATATCTGCAGCCGTGGAGCAAAATAATTTTCTGAAATATGGACTTCCAAAGTTACTTTTTTGGTTTTGGGGGATCCATTATCTCCCATACGATAAGAGTTATTTTCATTTTTTATACCACATTTTAAAAAATGGAAGGATACGAGTTATTTTCATTTTTTATACCACATTTTAAAAAATTGAAGGAACCTGTAGGAGATGTTAAGTTGACTAGAAGGAGACTTAGGGCGTATCAGGCGTCAGGGGGTCATAAAGACAACTTTTTCCTCAGTTACAGTATTTTCAAAATTAATTTATGGCATGTGTGGGGAAGTAAATTTCCCCCCTAATTTTTTCCACTGATGTCTTCACAGAAAATAATTTCTGGGTCGCTCCTGAGCCCTATTGACTTGATGGACACTTCATCCTCCAACTTTGAAACTGTAATTATATACTTCTTATAGCATTAATAGGTACTTCGAAAATTAATTTGTTTAAAACTTTCTCGTGCCGCTGTAGTGATGAAACACTGCTGCTTTAATAAAAAAACTCATTGAAGTAAGCTGTAAGGATTCTAGAAGTGGCGAGGAGAGCCTCACCAGATTTTTTAATACTGTATTGTAAGTGTTGTGAAAATAAAAAACGAAAACAAAAATAAAAGGTACATCCTGGGTGCAAAAAAGGTGTACGGTGCTAGTGTACCCCTAGTCTACTTGCTATTGGTCGAAAGGTGGAGCCTAACTGCGTGCGCATGGTCCCTAGTTTCAGGGTCTTCAGTTGTTCTACAGCAGTCGTGAGTTGAGGTTGTGTGAGTTTGTGCTGATCCGTGATGTAACGTGTGATGATATTTATCCAAAATCCAGTGTCTTTCTGCCTTGAAATCACTTTGTGCTTTCAAGATAAATGCCAAAAAATTTCGAGTATTTCCTACTCTATTCATCATACCTTTTTTGTTGAATTTTTCGGTTTGTGTTTGGCCAAGTGAATGCTTCTGAAGCACAGGTAACTTAGATAAACACAATCTCAGGGATCTGATACAGTGTTGTCTTTATTATTTCAATTTTGTTTCATTCGTATAGGTCTGCTCTGTAGGCACTTCGTTTTCGGTTTTAATCATTTTTGATGATATAGTTTTTATAAATTTTAAAAATCGTATTTCCCAGAACAATTACTAATCTGTGAAGTATATTAAATAAAACATAAACATAGGCTCAGTACTAACTAAAACGTGCAGTAATCAAAGGTAAATAATGAATGGAATACTTTGAAGGAATTGTTTTTCAAATAGAATAAGATAAATCATAGATGGTCATTTCTTTTCGGTTCACAAAAAATTGACAAATACAATCAATCAACCTTTTAAAATTCGTTTTATAACTAAAAAATTATAGATAATTAAAGATTTAGTAGTATTATAATAAAGTAGGTTACCTCTACCTGAAAAATAATAGCTATCAGCCTAATAAAGCAAAAATACCAATTTATTTTTGACGCGCGACTTGTATGTAAAGCTATGTGCGCTAGCCGCGATTTTTCTGGTTTTCCTATGTAAGACTCAAGCTATATTTAATCAAAACGTAAACATTACCTATACTTACAAATATTTGGACTCTTGTAAAAATTCAGTAATAGACAGTTTTGGGCACAATAAGTTGTATTTTGACTGTATCAATAAATAAATATATGTAACATTTTTAGATATGATTGATTAATTGCATTATGCAAAATTAGTTTTCATAATCGCCTTCATAAACTAACATTTTTTGGTGCTGTAATTTAGGTTCAAATGGGAGTTGATTATCAAAATAAATCATTTCCAAGCAGCAGCAAATCATAAAATATTTTGTAATTTGTTTCCGCTTTCTACCCTTGAATAATATTAAATAAAAAAAATTTCGCAAATTTTCAAGATAAGGGTCTTATTGGAAATCATGAAACTTGGTCTTGAATCTGTTACAGAAGAATTGGATGGGCCATTTAACTTGATCCTTCTAACTTTAACCTCAATCAGTATAATCCTTTTTTATTATTGTGTTTAATTACTATGTGCAATTTTAAATGATTTTATACGGTGCAATATACATCACCCAAAAATATACAATTATTGAAAATTGAGCAAGAAAGAACAAACAATACAGACTACTTGGCTTGAAAAAATGGACCTCAAATAATGTGAGCCTGATATTTATCAAAAAAATTATTGTTTGGATCATGTTTTGTTTTTAAGAGTTCTAATGAGGTATCGAAATAACTTCAAATATAATTTTTTCAATTAAAACCCTCACGCGATGATTGTAAAGTGAAAGTCAATAACGTTTTTGTTAACGCTTCAAGTGGTTTCAAGTGGAAGTCCAACACACATAATTATTCTACAAACTTATAATTTGATAAATTCGGTTTTTGTGTAAGTAATATCAGATGTTCTGCCAATTAACCCATCACTCAAAACTAAGTAGTATGAAGAATGTCATATAACCCTAAATATTTGATTTAAAAATTAGTTATATGCAGTAACCTGGATGTCCTTGCTAATAAGAGTGGCTTATGCCTTTTTGAGATGAGTGTCATGAACTTAAACTAAAGCATAGAAGAATACAATGAATTCGGATAATAGAGAATAATCAATAAAACAGATAATTGGAAATATAAACATTACAGTGTTGGAAAATTTTTTAGATTTGTTTTTGGCGTTTGACTTCTATAGATTTGTTGTTAAGGAAAGCCTTGAGAGCTTCATCTTGCTGATTGAGCCTTGTAAGAAAAAATACTTATAAAAAAATGATGAAATTCTTGATATTAAGAGTGATTTTTTAGTTTTACATACTAATTATATCTGTTCCCAGTTTAGCTGTGTTTTTAATATGTAGGAAGCGAAAAGAAATCCAAGTTTGAATATTGTGTACTTCGGAACAAATTGAAAATTTTGGCCGATAAGAGTTGATTAAAATCCAACATCATTATTTTCAAAATGAGTTTTTAAAATGATAAATACTCGAATAAGGATAATTTTATTAAAATCCAACATCATTATTTTCAAAATGAGTTTTTAAAATGATAAATACTCGAATAAGGATAATTTTAAAGATAAAATATAAGCTTTTCATCAGAACTCTGTATAAGGAAATTGGAAAATGGGTGAAAGTAGATGAATCTGAATTTGGCCTTTATAGGAGAATGAAATATTGTAATAGGACCCAACTTGTAAATTCTAGGTTAATAACCCCTTAATGGCAACTCAACTATTTGCCAATAAATAGATATTTCAATTGGAATTTAATAACTATGAAGTTTGGGACAGGTTTATTATAAAGCTTTTTGTTTTACAGCTTATGTTAAATTTCTATTATTAATTGTTGAAGCGTGGAAGGCATGAAATGGATTATTACTAAAATTAACCGCATTATTAGAAAGTATAATTTCTAATTAAAAATATATCTCATCGGTGTTACAGCGCAGTAGGGCCAAAGCTAGAATTGAAAATTGAAAATATAATTCAAATGTAATAAATTTTTATTGAAATTTGAAAAAACTTACACAACTATAGATTGACTTGTCAAGTTGAAACTCTTCCCTACCGTGTATATCGTTTTTCGAATCATCATTTTAATTTAATTAGAAATTTGGGTTAAAATAAAATAGCTTACTAGTCTCAGACTAGGTGCTAGAATAACTTCAGCAAAAAAAAATCATTTTAATTATAATACGGTAATAATAATTATTATTAATATTTAATGATACTTTAGTATATTTTAGGTAAGGATAGGCTTATTCTAAATTATTGTTTCCTAAAGAAAATTAATATTCTTTTTTAAAGATTCTTAAACGGCATCTCCAGTTTAGTAGAAAAATAGTTATCTGTATTTCATTTGCAAAGTTCATAGGAATTTTTTTTAGATGAGTGATTAAATTTTCCAAATAAAATCATTTTCTAGGTTTGAAACGGTACCAACCAAAATTTGACTACAACTAAACCATAATAGCCTACTTTAGTGCTGTTTTCCATTTGTTCAAATTTTGTTCTAATTGTCCTTGTATACAAATAATAAGAAAACAAAAAGCATATAACTTTAAAGTGAAATCAAAGTAGATTTCATACTTGAAATTACTGAATTAAATATAAACTTGAAAGATTTTAAATTTTAAACTGAATTCGTACTAAACTGTACAAAAACTGTCTTTGATTATTTTTCATGCCTTAACTTACGTTCTAGTTTATCATCTTGATTATGTTATGCACATGCAGCCAAAATACTCAAGACTCCTTTAACTGATGGCTGCTTACAGCTAACAGCTATTAAACATCGGAATAGAATTGTTACACAAACATTTGGCTCCTTACAAAACTCACCAGCTCTTTTCATCTATAGGCTAAATGACATGTATTATAAATAATAAATGGCTGTCTATGTGTAGGCATAATTAATAAACTTTCGATAAAGCTAACTGATGTAATTAAAAATCGTATACATTAAAAAATATTTCCGCGACTCTTATATGTTAAGTTTTTCCCAGCCATTCTGTAAATACATATAACTATAGCACAGGTGGCTGTGAGGAAGTTGAAGTATTTTCTTAGGCTAATTGGAACCGAATTATTTTTGGAAGAAAACAAATTGCTCATAAACTCATTAACCCTGAGTCCAAGTGAGTTTTTCAACTTCAGTGCTACTTTTGCAACACCCCAAAGAAGTTATTGCCAAAATTGCCCCCACCCCAAATTGCTTATTAGTCTCAGACTAATTATTAAATTGCTTATTAGTCTCAGACTAATTATTAAATTGCTTATTAGTCTCAGACTAATTATTAAATTGCTTATTAGTATCAGACTAATTATTAAATTGATGCCAACTTTCTCTAAAACACCTAGGTGATAAGTTATACGGGTTCAAAGATGGAGAAACTGGTGTATTTTTGCGCAAAAATGAAAATCAAATGGACTATAGAGTGAAAATGAGTTTTTTTAACAAAACCATTGAACCCACATAACTAATCTCCTAGGCATTATAGAAGATTGGCTCGGTTAAAAATTGTAGAACATAATGTTAGGAACACTCTAAAAAATAAGTTTCCCAATGTCAATGGTAACAATGTGTTATGGTCAAAAACCTTGAAATCAGTAATTTTAAACTTCGAGGGGTCGGGAATCCCCTTGACAATGAAATTTTGGCAATAGCTTCTTTGGGGTGTTAGCACAGTAGCACTGAAGTTGAAAACTCATTAAATTTTTCTTCTAATCGCTATGTTGGAATATAATTTCAATGGAATACTTCATGGTAGTGTGACCTCAGCATTTATGGGACGCGCGCCACCCCTTCACCGCGCTATATATCGAGAATGGTCAATCATACGATAAAAATGCAAATAACCAAACTTGTAGAGAATTTATTTATCTTCCAATTATATACTAGGCTAACGATGTGCGTTGCACGGGAAACAAGTTTTTTGCAAAAAACTGATTTTTGTGTCATTTGACCTGGAATATTTTGAGTAGCTCACACGATGAGGTCGTTGTCTTTCTACTACCACTTTTTTAGAAAGCTATAAGGAAGGACTCTGCAAAATTTCAGGATGTTAGCTTTCATTCGGAGGTCAAACCCGTAAATGCCTGGATTAATTCTCAGTTTAACAATATGGGATCACTAGAAAATTTCTCCTTCATAACAAAGCATTTAATTTGATTTATTTCGATTTCTCAATTTTTGCTGTATTATAAATTTACAGGATTACTCATTTGTTTTAAGGTAACTGGCGAGAGCTAGAGCGACACTTGCTTGAATCCATAAACTGCGAGTCTATCGCTCTCGCACTACGTGTAGACATGTTCTATATTGCTCTTGATCTATGCAATTAGTGTCGCTTCGACATTTGCCCACTACTAATTACTAATTTGAATTGGTTTTTCCTCAGATTCATAGTAAAGGAAACTGCTCTATATTCAATTAGCCACTTCTGAATTACTCACAAGTTTTATTGAAATTTTAATGAATAAAACTCTTCTTTAACACTAAACTACTCTAGAATCTCACTTGTCTACATTGATCTATGCAATTAGTGTCGCTACAGCTTTTGCCCGTTCAATGGTCCTATATCCCTAATTTAATTTTTTTTTGTAAATATTTGTAGTAAGGGAAATTGCTGTATCTAATCGGCCACTTGTGAACTACTCATAGATTTTATTGAACTCCGGTTGAAAATTTTACAGAACTGCTTCTTCATAAAAACGCTTGAGATTACATAAAATTCTAATCAAATATAATTGCTTGTCATGATGAGAATTTATGGCCACTTAATTCATTTAATTGGAACTTCAGCCTTATGCACGGTTTCATTGTACCGAGTAATACCAACATAAAACATAGTGGTTTGAATCTATTAGATTAGGGCAGGGGTCTCCAAACTTTTCAGCCTCCGGGCCAAAATAACTACTGCAGTAATTTCCGAGGGCCAGAACCGTTTTCTTACCGCTTTTATTATCATTGGCGTAACTTAATGTTCAGAATATAGGGTGGAAGGGGGGGGGGGGAGTCATATAGTGTAGTGCGAGGTTAGACTCTAGGTACTATCAATGGTAAATTTAAAGGCAATTGATTTACAGTATTTTGATTTCTCAATGTATGCTGTATTGTACATGCTAAGTTCTTATATTTCTTAAATTATATGTATTTTTATTTTATACAAGTAATGGAGCCTTTCTCTTAAGGATGACAATTCATGGAAATTATGATAATACAGGCTACGATTAATTGAGGGGGTTTCTAGGGTACACCCCCGGATACCTTTAAAAAATCTCTAAAACCAAATTATAAGCGACTCTAGACATGAATTCATCCATTTCAACCCCCGTTTTGAGTCAAAGTAAATTTTATCCAACTCTTGTATCATTCCCAATCAATTGGAGATCTGGAATCTTGTTGTTTTACTAAAAATATTTGAAGCAGGTCTATTTGAAACTATTATCACTGTGCTATTTTTGATTTCATACTTCAACTGATAAGTTGCTGTAAATTTTATTTTACTTGAAAAATTCTTTACCATTTAAAAGGACCTTCCCGGAAATTTTTGATAAAATATCCCTTTAAAACCAAATGTTGAGCAAATCAAGACATTTTTCTTGACTTTTTGCCAAAAATTGTATCTTAAGGATGGTAAAATTCCAAAATTTACTTTGTCTTTGGGAGAGATCTGTACCCCTGACAGGGTACAACTGGGGGAGTTATGCCACTGACTGCTATCTACAATTTCTGGAAGAATTGCTGAGTATGCACCCTGAGCAATCTTGCTAAATTTGATAGTTGAATCATGCATTGATGCTACCATGACACTTGATGACATCTACTGAAAAATAGTAGAAATATTAACTGGTCAACTTTAGGAAGGAGCCTTAGCTGTCGCGGGTCGGATTGATCATTCTGGCGGGCCGGATTTGGCTTGCGGGCCGTAGTTTGGAGACCCTGAATTAGGAGAATACCTTTTGCTCTTCTGTAAATTAATTATGTTCCAATCAACTTTGTTTATGGATTGCTCTGCAATTTAAAATGGAAATCTTGATAACTGCTAATGTTCCGCGGTTTACTTTGTTTAAAAAAAACTTACTTTCTTAAACTAGAGTTATCGAATAGTAATTTGTATTGTTTTTAATGTAGGCTAGATGTTTAAGAGTTTTAGATGAATGCATAACGTTTTGCCCAAGTCAGAATAAATCTTTATGCCAACTATCAATTATTTATTATTGAAAGTTTTAAGTTATTTGTTTTTTGCAAATTTTGTTTTGCACTGTAGTTAATTGTCCTTTATTTCTTTACTCCATTCAGTATTGAAATGCTATGAGTGATTCTTGAAATGATTAATCAACAGATTTAATGGAACCGTGATATATGGCTGAGCTAATTGAATGTTGAAAATTCGATGTCGGTTAATCCATAATCGGTCTATGTGTGTTTATAAACAGAAAGTAAACGATCCAAGTGTATAACTTTGTCACAAGCAAATACCGTATCTTATTATGATACATTTTGGCAAGTAAAATGCGTAGTCAGCTTTCTGATCTTAATGGAGAATAGCCTAATAATTAAAAGACTAATTAGTTATTTGGGAATGTAAAACAGGCATTTTAGTAGCTAGTAGCTTGTTTAGGTTTTGTAAGTTTTAAAAAATAGAAGATGTTAGCCAAATAATTTTTTCCATTTTGAAACAGTGCAACGGTGTATATCTCTATAAAAATCTTTAGAAATGTTTAAGTACCGGTAATTGATATTAGCTGCAGGATGAAAACGAAATATTTACAAACTTATAATGGCAAATACTGTCCAAGTACATTATTAGTACAAAGTATTTCGTGTTTTTATGTTTTTAATTTAAATGATGTGAACAATTTAAAAAACTAAGAAAAAATATTTTATTAGGTAAATGTATGGTAAGAAATTATTGCTATTGTTAAGATTATAATAAAGAGTATAACTTGGAGACTTTAATTAGTCCAAACTATAGCCTATAACTAAAGAGTTAGAAAGAGTATAACTTGAAGAACTTATTCTACTGTTCTACTGTAAAATGATAAAAAGCTAAGAATTATTGTTTTTAAATGTTAAATTGATAAATGCTTCTTCTTGAAAAAACAAATGGCGTAGTAATAGAGACATGTTTGGGCGAAAAGTCTGTTGTTTCCTTACAATAAGTTGTAGTTGACTGTATCAATAAATAAATTGAATCATGTTTATTTGAGATAATAAAAAAATGAACTAAACTTGTTTTAACTGCGAAAATTATTGTGACATTTGACAAATTACGCAAAATTGGTCTAGTACTTAATCTTAAAGTGAATATCCTCTCTAACGCATTTTAATATACTGCATGCTCGCTGTGGCATGATTTTTTTTGGAGAATGATTTTAGAAAAGATTTAGAATTTTTTGACTGATTATTCTAAACTTCATCTTCGAGTTTAAATTAACTGCAAGTTTAATTCGAATAAAACAAATTTTAAATAAAAAAAACCGACTTCAATGAAATGATACTCAAACATTAAATTCTCACGTACTAAAAAGGTTGAAATAAAGTATTTACTTTGAACTGAAAAAGTTTTAAATTTCATACAAGTAATCTTTTGAAGTCGGCGCCAAATATTTTATGAAGTTGATAAGAAATTTTATCTAATATCAAAACTAACACTGTATTTTTTTGGAGGATGATGCCCACATAGGTCTGAGACCTGTGCGTGGGTAATGAATTGGATGATGGTGATTGATGAGTTGGACCTACAGTTTTAGGTGGGTTCCGAAGCACCGGATTTACACTACCTTTTACTGAAATACAGTGTCAGTTTTGATAATAGATTGTTCAAGAGTATTTCGTCATGGAAAACATCTCAGAGTAATTCTGTTATATTTTAGAAGTTTATGGGAAATTTGGCGCCGACTTCAAAAGATTACTTGTATGAAATTTAAAATGTTCTCAGTTTAAAGTAAATACTTTATTTTAACCTTTTTAGTACTGTACGTGAGTATTTAATGTTTGAGTATCATTTCATTGAAGTCGGTTTCTTTTTTGCTTTAAAATTAGTTTTATTTTAAGCTTTTTAGTTGAATTTTCAAATTTTGAAAACATGAGAAATTTCTTAAAGCCTAGATTATGAAATATTTATCAAATTAGCAAGCCAAAATAACATCTAAACTTAAGTTCGGTAACTAAAAATCCACCTATAAGGAAAAATATACTAAGGAAAATTCTACAACGCTTTATTTAATGTGGAATATTGTATTTAGGAAAATTATAATAGTGAAATGCTTCTTAAAAGTGAAATGGCTTTTGATTCATTTTGATGTGGTCCCTTTCAGAATATACCTACACCGAAATAATAGGCCTATATTACGTTACAAGTGCGGAAAATTGTGTTTTCTGTATGATAAGTTAGTGCACGAGGCGAAGTCGAGTGCGCTATTATCATACGAGTACGGTAAACATCTTCCCGGACGAGTTACGTACGATATATTTCGTGATAATAGTCTAAACTATAAAAAACATAAACTTTAAGCTAGTACAACAAGCATCATCAAACATAACCTCAAAATCAATCACAGCAGTGAAACTAAAAATACTTCTGAGATCAACTGTTTTTCCAAATTCTCGTTAAATTGGCGAGTATTACGAATAATTAATAACTTTGAATAATATAAATAATTGAAACATGATGAACCATCATACCTACAATTATTTTTTTTCTTCATTGCATTGTTCAATATTATTTTTTTGAAATGAACGATTTCAAAAACATTTTTCACTTCAACTCATGATTGAAACTAAATAACCTTATTCCTACGACTCCATAACATCAACTAATTACAACAATTATTACAATTTTCATATGAACAGAAATATTATGTTCTTCTTATTCTAAATTCAAATTAAGTTCACGTGATTGGTCAAAACGGGACATTACAGGCTTGTTTCACACTGAATCAGCTTTGGGTAACCGATGTCGTTTACCCGGCATAATTGCATTGCATCATATGATTTCGAAGATCGTCTAGATGTGAAGCGCCCCATATGATACAATGATCAGCCTGGTAAACGACACTGGTTATCCGACTGGCGGTTATGTGTGGAGCTATCCTATTCAAACAAGATTGAAATGAAGACATCGAAGAATGTTCCTTTTTCTTTAATATTGGGCTAAGTATTGGGCCGATCCTTGCGAAACTTGGATGGGACCACTGCTGAGCGATGCTCTTTCATTAAAAAAAAATCATCGAAATCGGTTCAATAGTGTTCAAATGATTGATGTACAAAAATAAATAAAAAACAAGTCGAATATAGAACCTCGTTCTTTTTGGAAGTCGGTTAAAAATGTTACGGTCTATCGAGCAAATTCAAATTTATTCATTCACACCGTTTTTATTAATTCTGCAACTATCAGTAATGAAATTCAACAGTGAAACAGTACTATAGATTGAATGACATTTTATATCAATAAATACAAAAACATATTAAAATTACAAATTACTATCAATTCACTTTAAAACTAAAACTAATTTCAGCTCATTATTATAAGAACTCTAATTCACAAGAAAGAGTCTTTCCACGTCAAAATAACACACTTTTTCGTTCACCATCTCAGATTTTGATGAAATCTGATAATCTCATATGGGTGATGAGGCTAACGAAAATACATAATATTAGATTCTTATTTCAATCTACGAGTTACAACCGTTCAAAATTAAAAAAAAATCCCCAAAAATTGGAAATCCGACAATTTTTAAATTGCTCTAGCAGCTGGTGCAATCAAGCTAGAGTAATGTAAGTGGTATCATTTTGCAGCATTTTACTTGCTCTTTACTGAGATATGTAACACGATATTTGGTAGATTTTTAAACATATGCCAGAGTTTGAGAATGGGATGAGAAGGGGTTCATAGTTAAAAATAATAATTTCTAATAATAAATGACTGTATTTGTCCAGTTTGAAGGCAGCTTTCCCAAAACAAAATTAGAAAAGTTGTTTTCTCAACGGTTTTATATGTATTTTAGAGCGCTGAATTCGAATTTTGGGTTTTACAAGTCGTGGGAGTGCCGCTTCACCCCCACAAAATACAAAACACTCATAAAATGTTCGGATTTTTTTCATTTCTTTGTTGCTATTATCTCATACAGTCAAATTTGAAATAATATACGTTTGCTGATTACTGTAGCTAAGAAAAATATGAACAGAGAAAAAACTAAAATCAAATAGAAGTAACAGAGCTGGTGATAGGAATCACCCATATGGACCTCAGTGGTTTGTTATTGGGTTAAGAATAGAAGAAGAGCAATATTAAATCAAGATATGAATAGCGGTTCACAATCATTCTGTTGAAAGCCTTTCTAAAAATGAATATTTTTTCTGTGATTTAGAAAGTGATAGAAATGTTATAAAATCTTCTCGTTGGAACAATATCACTGGTGTAGCCATCTTGAACTATAGGCTACGTAGTCAATGTTGATGTACTCTATAAATGTGGTGGCATATCTGGATGTAGTGCTGTCTGTTCTCACTAAACGTGATTTGAAAGAACGGTTCCTTTGAAACTCCGAATCAGCAATATCAGCAGAACATTTTGTGCAAGTTCGGTCTCATAATTTCGGGTCCGTGTTCGTCCTCGACGGATTCGAAGGGTAGTGGAGGGGAGCGAAGGGACGTAGCAGGACTAAACAGTGTGGCTAGCTCAGGGAATACTCCCTGCACCACTGAACAGACGGCTACGTTTGCTTCAGCTTCCTCTAGGAGTGTGACTGGAACCGGGTCTGTCAACTCTACGCCGGTAGCGAGACATTCAACAAACAACGACATGTTGTATGGTCTGCCATATTACGATAGCACGGCTGCCTATACTGGATCACCTTATTACCAGGTAATTTTTCAGAAATAATTGTTTGAAAAATTGCATGACAAACCTATTTTTTGAGGAGATTTGGTGTCGACTGTGCCTGGCAGGTGGTATCTAGTGACCTAGTTTTTGTGATGTAATCATAATGATAAATACAGTAGAGCCCCAATTTTCCAAAGCAAGAAGCAAAAACGGGAGACTGATTTTTTCTAAAAAGGTTCTTTCTAACTGAACACTTTTTGTTAACAGTACAGTATATTGTTTTTAGTTTACTGTTCTTTATTCTAGTGATTTAGATGTAGAGCAAAGGTTTCTGCTGTACTGTACATATTTTAAAAGTTGCTCATATTGTTTGTACAATATAACATAGTTTTTATGCTGAAATATTTTTTCTTGTTTTTTGCTATCCGCGGTGCCCTTGCCACCCAATTCCGCGGATATTCGGGCCTCTACTGTAGTAATAAATAATAATAATCATAATCATCATTATTACCGGTATCTTATTTATTCATTCATTGTTCAACATGAAGCCACACAACAGATACATATTGTATTGTATTGAAACGTCAGTCACAGTAAAAACAGAACATGATAAAAATTATCAATACAGTAATGAATAATATTGGAGATACACGACACGGAATGAGCACGTTCAGTGTGCACTCACACTGAAAGTTGAGCATTATAACTACAAGTTATATTCAACAAGAAAAAAACTTTTCATAAGATTTTAAAGTAACACAAGCATTTATAATATTAGTGTCAGGAGCTTTCCCAGCTCTTGAGTTGGAGGGGGGAGGGAGCTTTCCCAGCTCGTGAGTTGGAGGTGGGAGGGAGCTTTCCCAGCTCGTGAGTTGGAGGGGGGAAAGGGGCACAAAACAGTTTTTGTTTGCGAAATGGCCCCTCCTTCCTAAAGGTAAAAGGTTAAGTGTAAGAATGGCCTCAATGGCCAAGACTTCGCCTCTTTGTGTAATTCATCTCTCAGATCCAAGCTCTATTTTTGTTATGTTTTTTATTTTTTAAACAATCGCATCCATAATTTTTGCTGTACTATACCTTAAAATATATATTTGTTGTATTTATAATCTTTTCTACTCAAACTATTCAACCATTATGTTTACTTTTCAAAAACAACTGTACTTAACTTCAACTAGGGGATCTGAGAGTTGCTAATATTAATAATACTTTTATCATTCATATACATTGTAAATGGGACCGCCCTTGTTTGTATAGTGTTATGTATATTATTATGTATATTGTTTTGTTAGTAGAAATGCCTTGTAGAATTGGAAATATTTGTTTTCATCTATCACATCGAAATTTTCTAGTTACAGAAATTTAGTCTTGATTATATGGAAGCAACGGTAAATACCCAGAAATGCCTCCTTGATAAGTAACAATTGATAGACAAGAAAGTGATGACAATACTAATTGGAGTTGAAATAAAGTACTAATTATTGCTAGTTTTATTTTTATTATTATTTATTGCTTCCATACAGAGTATGATTACAATTGAGTACAGGTTGAGTTCATGTAGAAAAACAATACAAAATATAGAAAAGAAAAAAAATGTCCTTAGTGTACGGCTAGCTGGCTTAGCTGTTTTTTAATTATTAGTTTCTGCACTTTGACCTCAGCATTCGGAATTTATAGATAAGTTTTCTCAATTTCTTGCATAGATCATTTATGTGATGGTCTCAGCGACTCAGCGTAGAAGAGAATCCAGTGTCACAGCAAGGTTTTTTGCGCCTGCTTTTTATGTACTGTGTATTAAGTGTGGCTTGATAAGTCAGGAACTGTCTGATGATTCTGCGCTAGTTGACCCTGCTGCGTAGCTGAGAAGCATAAAAATGGGTTTTCTCATAAATCAGTGTGAGAATATTTTCATTGAGCCAGTGTGATGCTTTCTTCAATTCGATTTCAGCCCTCTTCCGAGTCAAATCCCAAGTCGTTGCAGAAAACAATAATACAGTGTCATCCGCAAAGGTGATGATGTTTTCTTCGATTTTCATGTTGCAAGAAGAAGACTAGAATGAATGTAACTGAAAAAAATTATTGCAACCAAGAGTAAAATTAAACTTGCCAAGTAATTTGAAAGTCAAACTTCTCTACAACAAACTCCCAAACGTCGAAATTGTTATGGTGTCCCTTGACATTGAAATGTTGTGACAAGACGACATCTTATTAACAAATACCGCGACAGAAAGAACTTTTTTCCTCTATAATCAATATCGTTATACATGGGTTCAACACTGAAAACTTGACTATCTCAAAAAATTAATTATATCGTAAATTCTCCTGTAACGAGCACATCCATCTCCATGGGCAGCAGTTTTAACTAAGTCAGTTTATACGTTCCCCTATTTTTGCAGGTGGGTTGAAAATTTGAAAGGATTATGACACCCGAGAAGTAGTGAGGGCTTCTGAAGGCAGTGAGGGGTACAAAGTACGAAGGTGGCACGACCCCAAACAAAAAGCAACAACCGCCCGGGCTTTTGATACAAGAGGGTTGATGTGGATGCACACACCCTCTTGCCCACACAGTTCATCTAATGAAGTGGGATAATCAAGTAGAGGGATGATACAATCATTATTATTATTATTAATTCTAGTTGGCGGACACAGAAGGGATGGATTCCGCTTGGATTGGTTCATTGTAATTGTGAATACTGCTTTCAATCTTTACAACCCCCAATAGAATAAGTAAAAGCGAGGGAGTCGCTAGTGAAAGACTGATTCGTTTCAATGAACCCTCTGTCATCGACTGTAGCCAACAGTTTGCGGCTCACATTACCCATCATTGCAGACATGAGCTTCTGGTTGTGTGAAGTCCTATGGGATTTGCAAACGCCAGTCATCACTGCCTCTTGATCTGATTATCACGAGGATATACTTCAAGAGAAGTGGCTGGTGCTCATGTAGTCACTACTAAATCATTATTACTATTTTTTACAACCCTTACTTCTTTGAAACAGTGATATGCCAATTATGGTGACGAGCACAAAAATATTTAGCTATTAATTTACTAGGGAGAGCCCCCCCCCCCCGGGCTGGAGAACTCGCTCGCGAACTATTAATTTTGAAATTAGCAACTTATTTATAGCTTAGGTTATACTGAGAGAAGATGTTAACGAAAAACAACAGTTTTGTAAATACATTGAATGCTACTGATTTACTGATTTTATAGAAAAAGAATCAAAAGTCCAGTATTACAACAGCCAACTAATACTACTCAAAGCTACTACATATCACTATAAAGCTACTGCATATTAATACTACTCAAAGCTCAAAACATTTTCACAAAGTATCTATTTCGCATAATTCAAGTGCTTAAATTTAAAATCAAGACCCTTACACTAACCTTTTAGATTTACATAATTATACTCTATGGTTTACAGAAATTAACAAATTTCAAATTATTCGAATATTCTTGATTGTAATATTAATCACATATTGAATTACATATAAATAACACAATTATTTAAAGCAAAGCAAAAAAATGTTTTCATTATAACATTATTCAAACATCAAAAAATTCAAAGCTTGTATCTATGTAATCAGCTGTTCATATTTACCGTGCCAATCATTTGTCATATGCTTCCCCACATTCAATGGCTCAGACTATACCCTATATAGTATACTCAACACTATACTGGCCGCTTAGCGCAGTTGGTTGAGGTGTCGCAACTTCAGCTTCGTTTCAGCGGTCGTGGGTTCGAATTCCACTCCTCCGTCTGGCATCTATGTGTTATCATTTATCTCATTACCCACGCACAAGTTTCAGACGCATGTGTGCACCATTAGCAATAAAAAAATTACTAAAGTTATCGTCAAACAGACGAAGCCGCGAGCCTTGAGTGAACTAAGAACTTGCTACGCTCGTTCAACTAGTACTTCTGTGAACAAAAGACCCTAGACTAAGGGTACTTGCACACTGGAGCATCCAATACTAAATTACAGTCATCATCGCAAATCTAACACATGCTGTGAAATGGTGGTATTCACTTGGCTCCAATCATTTACTCACCATTCTACAGCAAGTTAGTATTGATTTTGCAATGGTCATCATCATAATATTTCCGGTGGGTAGGTAACCATCTAAAAAATAGTTTGTTACGATATCTCGCCTTCATTGAAATACAAAATACAGTGCTTTGAATCTTGCTTGGTAAATAAGCCCAAAATATGGATATATAAATACAGATATTTTTATTGTTACAAAACTCAAGCAAAGAGGAAAACATCTTTAAAGGGCCTTCATTGTGTCAACAGTCGCCTTCACAATTCTGTTCACATTAGATAGCAGGCAGAGTGGCTGCCTATGTAAATAGTTGAGGCGCTTCTAGTTTCTCTCTCCTTGTCTATTCGCTCTCTTTTACTCTTATTAGTTAAATGTGATCCTGTGTTTTTCAAGTAAATTCTCGATCTTTCTGTGTAAACAGAACACCATGGAAATAAAAGGCATGGAAACAAACCTTTAAAAAGGGCTGTGGTTGTCAACAGTCAGTCAATCTTCATTCAAATCTCCTGATAACAAGTTCATATGTCACAGCTCTTTCCGTGGCAGTCAACACCCAGTGCTATACATAGTACAATTGTGATTCAGTGTTTTAAGTGTGATAATAACCGTGATAATAATTCTGTTAAAATGAAAGTGTCTGTCAACTAAAAGTGTTTAGTTGATTATTGAGTTATATGACAGTTTATTAGACATTTCTCATTCAGCTATTGAACTGATTATTAGAGATTTCTTATTGAGCAATTGAATGAAATAGATATTCTGGGCCCCATCATGGCGGCAATTTTTTATTTTTGGGCATGTTGCCAAGGTGGGATTGGACGTAAAACAATTGGACGTAGGGTGAAGTTTTAGACATGAATTAGAAGAAGCTGAACACAGTCTTTTTCGGTGTTTTGGGGGCATCCTGTAAAAACGCACCAGGGATAGGTCAACTTTTCGGATTTAGATCACCTAAACATTCGCTGGGTTACTAACTATAACCTGGGACCGCTGGGACGGCCTTTTTTCTCATCTCCCATGACTGAACTGTCGTGAGTTGAGATTTTTTCTTATGCTTTCAATTATTAAGGCTTTGCGCAGGGTTTTCGGTCATAATTTTTTTCGAAGTCTCTTCTATTGGATATAATTAGGGCTTTGAAATGTTACCTATTGCCGTGAAAAAAGGGATTTTTATATTTATTTTGTAAAATATGGGTGTTCAAAGTTGAAATTGTTTGGTTTTTGGGGGCAATTGATCACACCTACAAGTGATTTTAACCTATTGATCAATTTTCTATAACTAAAAGACACCTTGATATATAAAAAGGCATATTTTGTACTCCAATGAAACAATCAGTTGTTTTTTTTAAATCTGTAAAAATCTCAGTTTTCAAAAATTAATTTGGAATAACAATTCGTTAGATTGAATTGAAAATTATTTAATTTTATTCCTCAATATGTCTTAGTTATAGAAAATGTATCAAAAGTTAATAATCACCTGATCAACTGCCCCCAAAACAGAAAAATTTCAATTTTTAACCCCTATATTTCACAAAATAATCGAAGAAAAAAGTTTTTCCTCACAGCAAAATATAATATTTCAAAGCCCTAATAACATACAATGCAAGAAACTTCGTAGAAAAAATTATGACTAAAAGCCCTGTGCAAAGCCTTAAGGATTGTCTTTATTGAGGCTTGAATTTTTTTCTGACGATACCCTGTTACTCTGGCCTATGGCCCTTTTGCAAAGAGTGAAATGTAAAAAGTACAGTAGCCTTTTGATCAATTTTTTTGGCCCACCTACATAATTTCTCATTTCATCTGGCCCTATCAATGAAAAGTTTATCCATGTAAAGTCTAGGAATTAGAAGCCTTATTTGAATAGCTATTGTACAACATTCTCATAGTAATTTATATAAAAAATAATGTCTGAGGTCAACTTGTACAGAATGCTAGAATTCATTATTCTTAACGTTTTATGAATCATCTCAGATCTGTCCGAATACAACCCGCATAGCTACTTTCATCACATTAAAAGCTTGTTAAATGTCAAGATAAAAACCCATTAAATGTTACAACGAAACAAGTTAATATGACACTTCACGTACTAATGGGATATTATTTGGCTCTCCTAAACATATGTAGATAAGTTCGAAAGTATTCCACTGGTATATGCGGGAAATTTGACAAAAGCTGCTTATTTGGAAATCATTAGTTCATGTTTTTGTGTTTTGACTTTAGCTATATAGGATACCTGTGATAGTAAATCATTTAGCTTTTATTTTGCTGTTCTTTGTTTAACTGTGACAAGATAATGAATAATTATCTTGAATAATAATCTCAAAGTATATACGAGTAGGTCTAATATCTATTAAATTAATTGAATGATTATATATAGGTCTAAATTTAATTAATTGAATGATTGGGTTGATCATCTCCCAATACATTAGGTTGTCACAAATTCACTTTGGTAGAAAAGTTAAAGAATGGAGTAACTGCCAAAGCCATATCTCATTTTTTATAATAATTTATTGCGGATGTGATAACATAGAGTCTCATCCATTATGGGTAGACACCACAATAAAATGAAATGTAACCTTTAATTATCGTTCAAATAAAGAAAATATTTTTACATAGTTTCTTATGTAACGGCAGTTTTGATTTCATTTTGTATCCTATCATTAATATATAAGATTATTTTATATAAATAAAAGAAACCTAGCCAATAGAGGAGATAATCGTTTCCGTAGTCCACTAGTCGGCGTTCACACCGGCACGATATGCGATACATCTTAAGCGATACGCGACACGCACGGACAGATACTTGAAATGTAGAGGGAGGCGATAAAAATGGTTCACACCGAGGCGATTGCGCAATATATCGTAAGCGATGAATCGCACCAAGTGCAGCATGCTATCGGTCTTTGCGATTAGTTGCATACGATACTAGGAAGGAATTTTCTTAGTACTTTCTTAGTAATGGCGAAGGTGATATTGTGGAAGGTATCCATAATGAATAATAAGACGAAATTGTCACAACCACATTGCTTTTTAAAAAGCAGTTCTTATGTGTATTTCTCAGTTGACCTTGATTGCACTTCAGTGAGCTTCTAATTTAAAAAAAAAAATTAATTTTAGTTTGATTAAATTCTAGCCTTATTACAATTTTTTGTTACTTTCTTGATTTTCACAGTGTTTAGTTATTGATTTGACTCGTATTTTTGCTTGTTACTCCTCCCACCAGGGGGCGTGACTTGACAACCAATCACAACGTCCGATTAAGGTCAGCCTCTTTCCCTCTTAGCCAATATTATCATTCCATGCACAGTATATATAAGGCTTCTCTGTACTTAAGTTTTCAGTTTGATTGAGATTGATAATGGTGTAACAACCGAAACTAGTTTCTCGAAGTTTTAATAAATGTGGTTGTGACAATTTCGTCTTATTATTCATTAGGAAGGAATTTGTTAAGTAAACAGACATTGTGTCATACCGAGCCTACAATGTAGTACTCCAATATTCTTTCTCCTCTCTCTCCTTCATGCTATCGGTACATGCTTCACGATTAGTTGCATATTGACTTCGAGTAGTCAACATGTCGGGAAGAGAAGACAAGGCTTTATTTCATTTTATTAATTTAGTCAAATCTCGTCAGTGCATCTGGAATCAAATTGTTAAATAAATTTCAAAATGTGAATATTTTTTAAATCTGATACAAGAAATAGCTCATACTTTTCTAGTTGAATTATCAAAGAATTTCAAATTTGTCATTATCTCATCGCCAGAGGAGTCGCCGATTTATCGCCTGCAGTATGAACCTTCCTTGCGATTTATCTTAACGATATTTTTACTAAGATATATCGCATATCGTGCCGGTGTGAACGCCACCTAAGGCTGTGCGCAGGGTTTTTTGTTCATAATTTTTTTTGAAGTTTCTTTTATTGCATATAATCAGGGATTTGAAATGTTACTTATTTCCATGAGAAAAAGGTTTTTTCATCATTTATTTGTAAAATATGGAGGTTCAAAGTTGAAATTTTTTGGGGGCAATTTATTGATCTCATCACCATAAAATGGTGATGAGATCAATAAATATATTGATCTCATATATATTATATATATATATTATATATATATATAATATATCATATATATAGATCAATAAATATATATGAGATCAATCATATATTGAAATCATAAGTGATTTTAAACTTTTGATAAATTTTCTGTAACTGAAAGACACAACAAGGAATAAAATGACCTATTTTTTACTCTGATCAAGCTATTAGTTTTTTCAAAATAAGTTTTTTAGACTTGTAAAAAATTTCAGTTTTCCTCAAGGTGTCTTAGTTATGGAAAATTTATCAAAACTTTAAAATCACTCGTAGGTGAGATCAATTGCCCAAAACATTGAACTTTGAATCCCCATATTTCACAAAATAATCGGGGAGAATTTTTTTCCTCACAGCAATAGACAAAATTTCAAAGTCCTAATACAGTTAACCCCCGGTTATCCACCACTCTTTTAACCTTCACTTTCTGTTATCCGTCATCATAAAAGTTAGAATCTTATAATTTATTAGCATATTAGTAGCAGAGCTGATAGTTCTGTCCTCTGATTGCAACATAATTCTGCTGATATAGATATTTATTTCTGATTTAAATTATAATTCTGTGCACTATCTTATTTTCCCAACTTTGTCCAAACTATTTTAAATTTAGAGACTTTACTCTGTGTATCTATATAATGGTATTTCTATTATCAGTCTATTCAGTTATCCGTCAAGGCTCCAGTCCCGAAGGTGACGGATAAGAGAGGTTTCACTGTAATATGCAACACAAGAAACTTCGAAAAAAGTATGGCCA
This sequence comes from Conomelus anceps, assembly GCA_948455865.1. Lineage (NCBI taxonomy): Eukaryota > Metazoa > Arthropoda > Insecta > Hemiptera > Delphacidae > Conomelus > Conomelus anceps. The sequence goes on from OX418222.1 coordinate 22,748,698, forward strand.
AAGACTGCGCACAGTCGTTCCCAATCTTTTTCAAAGACTCTACCCCTCAATGAAAAATAACAATTCTGCGTACCCCCTTTTTATCGGGAGGGGTGTGTTGGGGGCGGTTAAAAACACAATATATTTGAAACGCATTACAAAAAATTAATGGGAAGAATGAGCTTGCTTCTTTTTACATAGTTCCTCAATGTTCGGTTCAAGAGTTGTTAAGTACAACCTTGAATCGTCCTCTACATTAAGTTTGTTTCTGTACTCACTTTTTAGATATGTTAAGCTGGAAAACCCTCTTTCACATAGGTATGTAGTTAAAAACCCAATAAGAATCTTTACAGCAGTATTTGAAAGTTCGTGGTACTCCTTTCCAACACCGATCCAAAAATCTAACAACGTAGCAGTCAAATATTTTTTTAAACATCGGATCACATGATATTTAAATCAGTTGTTCCTTCTGCTATGTTGTCAGGTTGCCTATTCAATTATATTCTATTATTAAATTATAACCTTGCGTGATTACGAAACTGAAAGAAATAAAAACGGTCTACTTTTTCACTAACCTGCCCCGAGTACCCCCTAGAAATTTTCTCCAAGGGGTACGCATACCACAGTTTGAGAACCCCTGCTTTAACGTATTGTTGATGAACTCTGAAGAGTTAACCACATTCTGGTCGGTTTTCAAATTTATGTCGGTATTAAACTTTGGCATATTTCCGAAATTTATTTCTTACATTTTGACCTCGTTTTAGATACTTGCATCTGCTAAGTGGATGTTTTGATTGATGGCAAGAGGGTTGTTTTTTCGAAATTATTATTAACCCTCAAGGTCGCCACCCTTCTAGTTCTCAAGACTCCCGCGCTCCTGACATGTGACAAGTAGGCTACCGAATAGGACAAAACACCGAAACACGTAGGGAAGAAAAATCGCACTGTGAGAAGAAAGCGAAAAATATTTTTGACCTGTTGTCAAATTCACCTGTTGTCAAAGGGTATAGAGTGTTGTAAAAAGGGCCTGATTGAAATGATATATTTTTTAAGAATTCTGTGATTCCGTTGTGGTTTTAATTGAAAGGGTTGATTCGTTCTCAAACAAGTCAAGTTTTCAAGTGTGAAGTAGGTGTTCTTCGTCGAAAAAGGGGTGAAATTTTGTGTTTTACACAAAAAAAAAATAGAACGTAGGTGATTTTAAGGTAGATTTTCATATCTGATTTGAGGGTTTATTGCTAAGAAAGGGTTGGTTATTTGTAAAACGGTCGTAGTGTGTGAAAAATCTAAAGGAATCTGAGTTTTACTTGACAGGAAATTGAAGTTTTGAACAATAAACTGGTTGTGGGAAAGAAACGTTTGTTAAACTTAAAATTTCCATGTATACCTACAACTGATGGACCGATTCACAATGAAGGGTTGATTTCAGTGAGGTATAAAAACTAGTATTTCAAAAGATTGTGTGTGTGTGTGATTACACCCGGAGAATTTTTATGATTGTGTAGTTTGTTACAATGTTAGTTTGTCTCAATGTTTTTAAAAATGCTGGATTTTTCTGTCTAAATAATGAGACTAGAAAAAGATTGTTAAAGTTTGTATTCATCTGTCGACGGCAGTCGTAAATTTCCGTTTTATTTTAATGCAGAATAGAAATATTGTAATTTGCTTACAATATTGATTTTGTTAATGACCTTTGAAACTGCTAGATACCGCTCATGTTTTAGCATTTTCATTTTAATAATATCTAGCTGAAAGTTGTTTAAACAAATCTCTTATTTAGAAATTTCATTCAAGCTAAAGATCGGATAGAGTTAATGTAAAAATAAGCTGCAAAATCGTATAAAATATATCTTAAAAACCTATTACTACCATATTTAATAATTAATTGTCCAGGAATCGGAATTTTTCCTATAAAACTTGTATAGTTCATATTTTTTTAATATATCACTCTAAAACTGTCAATTTAGAAATTATATTTATGTCATTTTGTCTTGTAATGTGGAATAACCTTATAGTTGAAAAAGTTCATAAACTCGTGTCTTATTCGCTGAATATCTGAATACGTAGTTACAGACTTTTAACAGTCACTATTCAATATTTTGCCTAATTAATTAACTCATCACATTACAAAGTATTATAATATCATGGGTCTCATAAAATAATGGTGTTCAGTAATGGATATTCGCAAGTCGGAAGGTCTGCGGTTATTGAGACCTGCGCGTTATTCTACCTGCTAACCCCTTAGTTTTACCTGAACTCAAAGTTGAGCGTAAAGTTCCGGATACCGGATTTGACAAATGTTAGGAATTTACCTGTCTCGCTGGGGTGAACTCATTGTAAACATTCAAAAATCACAATGCTCGAGAATGAATTTCTTCGTTTACTTTTTTTTCAACTTTTGAGTCATTTTTATTAGAAGGGCAGTGATTGTTCTCTTCGAGACCCACCCATTGCATGCAACGTGTACGGGCTTTTCGCAAGGGGCAGAGGGAAGTCAAGGCCTCTTGGATCGCGTGCTTTACCCTTTTAGTACAGTTTTGTTCTTGTGTGAGAATTTTATAAAATAGGGCCACCTTCTTAAAAACTCCTGAAAAAGCACTCCCTTAATAGTTTTTCAAAAGGAAATAAAAGTACTTGAACTAAAAAACTCGTTCATTCTGGGAATGTCTGGAATTCTTTTTTTTATATATTTATGTGGTTTAAAATACATGAGCTATATGAAACACACTAATTGAAGAATTTTTGTGTGTGATTAAATTTTACACAAATATTTTTAAATTTTAAAATATCTGATTTCATTTATTAATTTCGAATTTCTCAAAGTGCTATTCATTATACTGAAGCTATGCAATTTAAAATGTAAAAGATAGACGTAATCGTCAATAGAGACCCGGATGACGTCACTGCATCAGCTGACTGTAGCTTGCTACTGCGCATCATGCTGTTGAACACTACTCTTCTAATTACTGTATTTGCCAAGAATTGAACATTCTTTTATTACTTTGAGAAGATATCAACTTTTATTATAAAGCGTGTTAGGATTATACTGCACATTATTGTTAATTTTGGCAATAAAGGAATTTGAATTTGAATTATACTGTACTGAAATTTTTTCTATATCTAGATAAGCTTTTCCGAATTTCACTGTGTAACTATTTGATCGCATTTGAAATAAACGACAGCCTGTCTAAATTTCGTTTCGTGTTGTCGGAATTTTAATGATTCACAAAAATATTAACGGGTAGCTGTCAAAGAGATGTGTAAACTGTTGATTGACGACTACTACGATGTTGTCTTTCGTCTTCAAGACTTGGCTAGCTGAATACAAATCCCTTTTCTTCCTCGTCTCATCATTCATCGTCGAGTTTGTCGACTTTTTCTTCTGTTTTTCTTGTTCTGGCTCTTGTTTTTTACGTTCAAAAAGAATGTAACTTCACCAATAACTCTTCGCCTCTTTGCTTTGACGTGCTGGGTCAGGGAGCTTGTTGTTAGACTACGTTCTTAATAATGAACCGAATCGGACATTTCTATGAAGATTATATTGATTGAGTATAAGATTGTATTATATTGAGGAACAACCAGCGGAGCGCACCCAGGGGGCGGGCTTTATAGGCTTGGGGGGGGGGGGGCAAGGACCTGATGTCTTTGTCAAAATGTTGATATTATTCAAGAAAATTGACTGACTCAAGCAAATAACGTTGATACCTTTCATGATTATTCATTCTTGTTCAAATACATGTAGAATAATGTTCATAACAATATCTTTGCAACACTTGTAAGGAATAACAAGGATGGAAATAGGCTGAGTGGCCTTGCAGCATTGAAGATTTACCAAAAAATTTAATTCTCTAGCAAAGAGGTAAAGATAGCGGATTGCAGGTATCTTTATTAAGTTATTCTGAATCTATAGGGCTTCATTCATGTGGTAAATTAATGGGTTTGATGTTAAAAGAGCTGGTAAATACAATAAAAAATTGTTACAAGTCTTTATTTACCGTAATCATTGACGTATAGCCTACTAAAAAATACGCAAAAATGAGAAAAATTGTCTTTTTATGACTCGCTAAGCTTGCCTCTTAATATCTGGCCAGATAACTTGACCCCCCAGGGAAAGAATTCAAAGGATTGAGTCAGCATGCTCTATTCGCTCGTGGCTGCCCGACTGATGGAAGGTTTGTATAACATTTTCCAGATTATTAATTCTTGCATTTTTTGCGGGAAAATGTTGAAAGCAATACTTTGTATTCAATGATTCTGGATACTGAACTTCCTTGGCCACCTTGCTTGAGAAACGATTATCAACTAAATCTTCGCAAATAGTTTATTCTGGGCCCGAACTTTAAAAAACACAAGATTCACAAGAACTGCCATTTTCCAGCTTATATTTTGCAACCCTTTCTCACCAAGCGTCTTGGGCCTTAACAACCTGAGCATGTGTTCCAAATTCAACTTTTTCGGCCTAGCTAAAAAATCGCAAAATTATGAAAGGAAGTGAATTTTGGGCATAATTGTTGTTTGGGGGGGGGGGGAGACTAATCTTGAAAACCCCCCTCTGATGGAAACAGTAGTTGCTGATTAGAAAACAAATTGAAATGCCACTAAATAAGTCTGAATGGAGCCTAATTCACTTCATATATTTGTTTAGATATTGTGTTTTGTGTAGCCTAAACCAATATCGCAGCTACTAATTGACTAACTTTTCTTGTTGGAGAAAAGAATTTCTGTTCAATTTACACGTATACTAATAGGCTACTAATACTACAGTGGCGGTGGTAAGAATTATGTGGCCTCTCCGAAAAAAACATTCAAGGGCCCTGTACAGGCCTCAACTGGGGGCCTCCAGGGGCGTGTTACCGCCGTCATTGTGCAAGGAACTTCCAAATAACAAAATCACCAGCCTAATTTTCATGGTTTCTTGTGTGCCCTCTAGGACCTGTCGCATAACAAGTTAAAAACTGATTTTATTAGCACTTGTAATGGCAGTTACCGCAAAATCATGAGGAAGTTTCTACTGAAGATTATTTTTTCCATATACCTAATATTGTCTTTACCTTGATTATGTTGTTATTTCCCACATTATCATGACTTGATATGGTAATATTTCTATTGCATTTTTTTTAAATCCACTTCTCATTCCTAAACGTTAGTTGTGCTTACATTCATTCAAACTGTAAACAAATTGAAGCCGAGTGACCACCTGTGACATTTAAACAAATTGTCTTTGGCAGAAGCTTGGAACATACGTAGCATATGTGACAATGTGTGGGTGACAGGGGATAGAAAGGACTACAGATGGTAAGATAATAGAAATAAAAAGAAGTAACATGCAGAATGAAAAAAAGTCAAAAGTCCAAAACATTGGTAGAGACAAATTGGGAAGATGGTTATTCAGATAAAAGAGAATCCGACCTACCTTTATTTCTTCGTATTATGCTTTTGTTTCTCAACATAAAGTTTGCTTCTCTCGAGTTCTTTTAACCATTTATAGTTCTGATTCACTTCTCGAATTGAAATTATTCTTCACCATTTATCTACCTTCTCGTAAAGCGAATATCCTCAATTATAATAAATCTCTTGTAGGATATCAATTTCAATATTACTTTTGATGCTATAAATTATTTAGCAATTTAATAAAATTGCAACATATTTCTAATAGTTTGAGGTGTTAAGTCTCTAGTAGAATAGAATAGAAAAATGCTTACAATCTCCTTTAAAAAAATAAAATACTTATTTTACGCACATTTACGGCTTGATCACACGATCGTCAGCCACTAGCAAATATAGTCACTAGCAAATATAGTGAACAAAATTACAAATCTCGAAACGAATACTGTAAAAGAAAGAATATATAAGCATAAAATAACAATATTCCTGCTCTCAATATAGTATAAAAATAACAATATTCCTGAACTCAAGAGAAGAATAAACTTAAAACGAAACAACGTATTCGTATAATTGAGAAAATTTCAACACATCAAATTAAAAAAATCTTAAAAACCTAAAAAAGTAATATTAGAAAAAGAGAAAAACAAAATGTATATTGCCAGTAAGAGTTGAATTTATATATATGTATATAATTGTGGAAAGTAAAAGTGTCAATGCGGGATAAAATGGCATCTACTAGTTAAATTCCTGTGTGAGCACTAGTCTATATTTCCAGGCGTCTCTGCAAAAACAGGCTAAAATTCTCCAGTCTTTGCCGTTCATGAACACTAGAAATGCTTCCCTTGAAAGCGCTTTATCACCTGACCATTCACTTCTCCATTCCTCCAAACACGCAACAAAGTGGAATACCTCTATCTCTTTCATATTACACATTGAACAGACATAATAAATTTTGATCAGGAACCCAAGGCTTGTAATTCAAGTGAATCAACTCTCCCCTTGCCTTAAAAGTCCAGCTCATAACCCATATTTCTTTGTCAGTATTTATATAATTTTTAATACCCAGCTCTAAGTTGAATGACGTACCACGCATGAAGTTGTCCCGCCTGTGCATCCTGTGTGAATTTATCTTTATGGAACTTATGCAACCCTGTCAATATTTCTTTGAAGGACTCACCCCAAGTATGCGCGTTCTCCAATGTGAAATTAATATTTAAATTTAAATCTCTACTATACTATATTGAAAAACAAACGGATTTGAACTGTAAGACTGGGTGGAAATAGAATAGAGCCTTGCACGATCTCATGGTTATAAAAAAATAGCTGCACCAGAACAAATTTTTCCTTAATATTTCTAAAATCAAATTAATATTTAAATTTAAATCTCTACTATACTATATTGAAAAACAAACGGATTTGAACTGTAAGACTGGGTGGAAATAGAATAGAGCCTTGCACGATCTCATGGTTATAAAAAAATAGCTGCACCAGAACAAATTTTTCCTTAATATTTCTAAAATCAAGTTCATGCCGGTTTCCATAAGTAGATACACAGCTTATAATCTATGCAACTTGAAAATCCATACTTGTGGTGATTACCTGTGAGTGCATTGATAAAACTGATTCATACAAGTACTTGGGAGTCTTTTTTGGCAGCCAGGTGAAATGGAGCACATTCACATTGAATATTTTTAAAATAAAATAAGAAAATTAATCTATGCTTTTAGATTTATGAATGCAGTTTTAACAATAAAAGAGATGAAAACTGTTTACTTTTCTCACATCCAATCTTTGTTGTCGTTTCGTATCATTGCGTGGGGAGGTAGTTACAGGAGTGTTCTTGAACCTTTGATTATCATCCAAAAATCAGTGTTGAAAGTTGGTTTCAACAAAAACTCTTGTTACCCAAGTGATGCCTTATTTCGAGAAACATCCGTTCTCACTGTCCGTCAATTGTTTATTAAAAGCCGTTTCTCTCATATTTACAAAATATTCAATAGCGTCTTCCAGGAAGTTTCTCATTCTCACTACACCAGGCATCCTTCGCAGATTGGTATAGCTACCCAACAATTAAATTTCTTCTTTTTATCGACCTATTGTTTTATATGCCTCAAGTTATCTATCGTAATATATATATCTATTTTTTAGTAACATACAGATATTCCAATCGCCGTCTCTACAATGAAACAGCGTGTTAAAAAATGGTATCAATAAAAAATGTTGCCGACATTATTATAAAATCGAGTTATCAGTTTGAGGAGTACTGTCGTCAACTAACCTAGTGACTGACTAACTAACTAACTTGTTCCTCACTTAATAAATGACTGACCAATAGCCCACTGACTGACTAATCGCCCATCACCATCAATTTGCACCTCGAAAAACCAGTCATAACATTGCTGTTGAAAAATAATTTCAAAATTCCGACATTCAAAAGTATATAATTGAGAATTGCAATATTTATCTCAACCCAATTTACTGTTTATTGTTTTTGTAATTTTTTCTCATAATAAAAACATTCTATTAGTATATTACACTGCATTAGGTCAAAAGATGTTTCTTTTGAATGACAGCTCTGCAAACGCACAGGCAGTGTTTGCAGATTCCTTATTAGGACCAATTTCTTTTTTTTAATAAATAATATATTTTTGTTAAATTTCTAGTGTTGTGTACTATATTATATAATATAAAATGTAACTTAAAATAATACTTGAACATTGCTTTCTAATCACGTTGTAACAAAGAATGTATCAATGTTTAGTAATAAAGATTTGATTTAAATGGTGTGACTCCCTAAAATAAAAGAAAAGATGTGGTTTTGACAATTCATTAAGATCAAAGAGCATATCAAAACAGGAGGTAGAATTTTATGAAAATGACATCTGCAAATGAAATATAAATTTCAGTTTCAGTTCCTGCTCGATTTAGGCTGTCTAGGTAAACGTAGCTTTCGATCTCGATAGTGTCAAGCAGGAGGAATAGTCCTTGTAATTATTTGCATCAAAAAACTTAACACATTCTCCTGCTCAGCGCTCAGTTAAGTGATTAAATTAGGCACGTCGATGTTCATTTGTTCAACGTATGCCACTCTAATGATATTGATTATGACGTGACAAATGAATTGAGATAGAGTTTCTAATCTCATTTAATAACCACATGGCTGTCTATGTGTCTATGCCTAGCATTAGGCGGTTCACTATTATAATGACAGATAGCTGCTAGTTGCTAGGACCCAGCCTTTGAATTATCACACTTCACTAATCGGGAGGGTGGAATGGAATCAGTGAATGGGAGGTTTGTTAGTGCTGTTATTCTCAATTAGTACAATCCAGCTGTTCATTCATTGTATGTGTCTAACGTCTCTGTCATATTATGTTGCTGCGAGTCTAGTATGCGTAATTGTCAAGGGCGTATGAAGATGAGCTTGAATTTGGCGTTTTTAATGCTCTGCAACGGTTCAGGATTTCCCCGTGGGGGGGGGGGGGAGCAAATGCTTAGCGACGCTAGTGTCCATATTATCTTCAAAACTTGAGTAATTTGAATTTGAACTTTTGTGAAGTTTGTAATTAAAATCATTATATACATTTGTGTGTGTGTGTGTGCTATCATAATAGGCTACATTTTTTTGACAAGCTCTTTAGGTTTGATCTTCAAGAATTTAGTAAATTTTCTATTAGCTATTCCTCGCAAAAATATTAAATTAAACAATAATTCTTCTTATGATAGTAGGAGTAGAGCTTCTGTAGCATTTCGCCTATCCAAACGCTGAGATCTAGAGCTACACTGATTTTATAGATTAGAAATTTTTACTGACGGTGATGCCCACATGAATTGTGCGTCGGTAATGAGCTTTTTTTTTGATGATAAAGCCCACATAGGTCTGAGACCTATTTGAGTGGGTAATGAGTTGGATGATGGTGATTGATGAGTTGGACCTATAGTTTTAGGTGGGTTCCGAACCACCGGTGAGTGATTCCATGAGGTGAATGATTACATAAAATATGCCAGGCTGCATGAACGGGAATTGAACCCGTGACCGTAGAAATAAGTTGCGCTCTAACCGATTACAATACTGTGGGTGCGAATAACTGATTGTTGTAGATTCTAGCTAGACAAACTGCTAGAGCAAACGTTTGTTTATTTTATTCTTGTTCGCCACCTCTTCCCACTTCACTCTCTAGCTGACAGCTTCACTGGTCTACCTTGCTCGAAGCTCTCAATTTATGCGATTGGTGTCGCTCTAGCTCTCGTCTTTCTAACGGGTCTCTAAATTCTTCATGCAACTCACTCATATCAGTAATCTCAATTTCAATTCGCGACCATTGTCCCACTTACACGATAAGATTACATAGTTTGTTGATTTAAAACAAAGGAATCGAGATAGCTTATGTTGATAAGAAATTTAAAAATCTAATGCAAGCTGTAGCAACATGCCATCAGAACGATCTCTATGGGGATTAGCCAGGTAGGGATTTCAGTTTAACCTTATAGCGCTAAAAAAGAAGAAAAACACGTGCCCGTTTGTGAGTTAAAGCAAGGTAGACGTTATGTTAGTGTTAGAATGAGAAGGCTGATAGATGTGTGAGAGAAGACCATGAAAAATGTGCCCCCGTAGACGGTGATTTTTATGCTTGTCTCAGATGGTAAGGACAGATAATGTTGAAAGTGTCCTCCAGGTCTTGACTCCAGTGGATGTCCCCCGGATTCTTGTTGGATATTACCACCTTTACCTCTTGTTTTTTCTTCTTCTCTTCTACTTATTAACGCCACCCACACCCACACTGACACTCACCAATTCTCTTTTCTTCTCTATTCTATCTACTCTCTATCTTTGTTTTCCCCTTTTTCATTTTGTTGACATCATTCATATAGTTCCTTCAGCTTGAGTGGAAGACCCGTATAAGAATGATTAGATTATCATTTATTACAACAAATTATGCAGATAAGATCAGGGTTTCAAACTATGTGGATATATTATGCTTGACAATTGAATTTGGAGGCTTAGAGCCAACAGTCTTTTTCCTTCTATTCATATTACTAGTCATTCTACTTAAAATCCTGATGCTTCGAAATTTAATAGAATTACTAGGAAGTACAGTAATTGATAATGCTATAGTATTGTTACATTTTCTATATCACTAAAATAATGCTGGCAACACTTACAAGTAACACTCGAACTTTATTTACACAAATTACTTTCAACGCGCACTAATCAGTTATGTCACAAGAAGAAACCAATAAGAAAGAAACAGATCAATAACGTTCAGCTAATAACGAATTTACTATATCCTTGTGCAAAAACCAATTACTAATATTGTCAATAGGCCTATCAATAATTTAATGAATAACTATCCTACAAACTGTTCAATGATGTAAAAAGAAATGTCTAAAAAGCAGTTAAACCCTCAATAAATAAAAGTAACACTTACGAAGCGCAGTCTGGCACTTAAACATAATAGCACGGTTATATGTACTTGTATAAACTGTAAATGAAGTCTGAACAATATACTGCTAATATTTCGTTCTTCACTTTATCACAAACGTTCGAATCAAAACTGAACTACTGTTTACAAGGACTGCTCTTTATAAAGTGTTTGAAAGTATTCCAGAAAGTTCTAAAAACTGATAACATGATCTGGCAAATTCTTGAAAACACTAGAACTAAATTTGACAAATAGTAGTGAGAAAGACACTCGGGGGGGAAAAAAGAAACAACCAGAGTTAATTTACAGCCTCTTTGCAGTACGTGTTATCAATGAGACGGAAGAGCTGTTGACAAAACGAGTAGATTAGTGTTTTTCTTCTTTCTTGCGTTCCTAACAGTAGGCCTATTTAATAGTTTTATATGCAGAAATGCTATCTACTATACGATTGTATACCAATAATGATATCTACTATAGCATTTCTGCATATAAAACTACTAAATAGACCTACTGTTAGGAACGCAAGAAATAAAAAAAACACTGTTCTACGCTACCCTTTTTGGCAACAGCGGATAGTTTTTAATAGTAAAATCTTTACAATGATTATTTTTATTTACGGAGGATGAAGCCCACATAGGTCTGAGACCTGTGCGTGCGTAATGAATTGGATTATGGTGATTGATGAGATGGACCTACAGTTTTAGGTGGGTTCCGAACCACCGGGAAGTGATTTTACAGCAGAGAACAGAGTCTTTTTTGCTGGCCAATCCAATCGGTCACCCTGACAAAGAGCGCCCAGGAGTTTCGTAGCTTATCTCTGATTGAACAGATATCTGCTACGGCACTCTGCTATCACTTTGGCTATCACAATTATCATATGATTGTTACGAATACTCCTGTTAATTATTTTCATTATTCTTTTTTGTCCTATAATTTATTATCATCGTCCCTAGGTGCAGCCTCATAATCCTCAAATCCTTCGCCTTTCCCTTGCATTCAGTATATCCCATTTTCAGCTTATCCCAGTTTTACTATAGACTAGCTATTGTGCCCGTCCTTCGTACGGATTATGTTTAGAAATAAGACTTTCAAATAAGAATTTCGGCTTTTTTGATAGCAACGATCATGAAGTTGTTAACAGCTTAGGTCCCATTCATACGATACAGTTTTTTTGCGGTACGGTTTTCTTACTGTACGGCGTCAACTGTACTGTGATGTTCACACGGTCCGGCTTTGCTGCTCATCTTATTGCTGTGCTCTCCTCCTTCTTCCATTGCGCTTCCAGTTCAGTTTTATTTATTCCAGTCCAGGATTTTTTTATTTGTGTAAGATTTTTTTAAATAAGTTTCTTACTGAAGGTTTCTCTTAAATTTTGATCAAAGTACGCAAATTCTGGTTTCAATATTCTACACATTTTTCTCTCATTATTTTTATATTAATCTTAAGTCTTGTCCCACAAGGCGGGTCTCTCATATATTCGAGAAATTAAATTTTCACAATTAATATCTTCCACTTCTGGACACTGGAATTCACTAATAAGAAGATCAATGCTGAAGAATATCAATGAAGAAGATCAATGCTGACGATCTGAAGACTGCTTCCAGTGTAATAAGCGTATCGTTTGAACATATCCATTACCGGTACAATACATGTGCCACCGGATACGGATAGTTATTTTGCGGTACAGCTGATTTTAGTGATACAGTTTTCGAAGACAAAACCGAATGTAGAAATCGGCTAGAACAGCTTTTTTTACTGGATCCAGTCGAAACAGTATTGTGTGAACATACAATATGAAATTTACATGCAAACGAAAGCACTGCAAAATAACTGATACAGCAAATTTACTGTACCGCACAAGAACTGTATCGTGTGAACGGGCCCTTAGTAAACAACTTAGAATGTAAACAATTTAGTGAGAGGCATCAGAGAGAATATTTTTTGAGAACAGCTGATTGATATATCATGATAAATTACGTGATTTTTTCTAACATGGTAATAATAGTGCTACCTGGCGAATTCCCAAGAGCCTGGCACAAACCGAACCTTCCTAAAATGTTAATTTTTGTTTCGATAAATTGAAATTAGAAAATTTTGTTTTTTTCAACAAAGAAATAATTGATAAAACATAAGATGAGCTTTAATTCACCAGACATATGTTTCCTAAAAGACTGCAATGCTCCGACTACACAAGTCTGCAGACAGCGTAAATAACGCCGCGAAGGGCCCACCATTTATATTTGAGAACAGCTGATTGATATATCATGATAAATTTCATGATTTGTTCTTATTCTTATGTGGTAATAAAACTTGGAAGAAATGTATCCAAAATCGCACAATACTTGGTTTTTAAACGTTTATTATTCTGTTGAAAAAAAAGTTAATTTAGTTTTTTATAGCTAAAGACATTGTCAATAATGTTTTCAATACTGTTCAATAACTAAAATCCCGATCGATGCTCTCGTTTTTGAGGAGAAGGCCGCGTAAAATGTATCCAAAATCGCACAGTACTTGGTTTTTAAACGTTTATTACTCTGTTAAAAAAAAAGTTAATTTAGTTTTTTATAGCTAAAGACATTGTCAATAATGTTTTCAATACTGTTCAATAACTAAAATCCCGATCGATGCTCTCGTTTTTGAGGAGAAGGCCGCGAAGAATACCTTTGCGGCCGTGACAGACAGACAGACAGACAGACAGACAGACAGACAGACAGACAGACAGACAGACAGACAGACAGAAAGTGAGATAAGACTATTTTCGGCTTATTTAATGTATAAAACGTAAAAATAACCAAAAAATATACAATTCTGATAAATGTACAGACAAAACTCTAATTTTATTTATATAGATATATATACTTGATTTTCTATGGCCACTGAATGCAGTTTTATGCATCCGTTCACCTATTATTGACATGGTCCATCTCTTGACATGCGCTTTCATCTCCAAGGGAGCAGCATGTAAATATCCATTGACAAGATCGCTAAAGGAGGGTCATGGTCAGACCCCAGTTCATTCTGTTTATCAGTAGGAGGCGGAAGCACCCCTATTGTACTCTGAAAGGACCGATCAGGTCTTTGAAGGGCCCTTAAGGTAGGACAGACAGCCATGTTATTATTATTTGTAAGCTGACACCTTAATAAGGGCGATGGGTCTTCTCTCTATTCATCTCGGAAATGCACGTCTACCTTTGTTCGCACTCGGCAGGTTGTGATGCTTGCTCTATCAAAGCACGGCTAAAATAATGTGGGAAGTTTGTTTGTTTTATTTTGTGATGTTTGGATGCGTCGCCAATGTTGCATTTTATGGTGCTTGAACATATTTTTAATTTCGATGGCAAATTATTATGGGGATAATTATGAAGAAAATACAAGTATTTTTATGAGTATACTTAAATGTGATATTTTTATAAGAATAATAAATTATGAGGATAAATATCCCGACAATCATCAACAGTTTATGTGAATATGAAAACCACAGAAAAATTTATTCATTTACAGAATTGCTTATGCTGATATAGACTCATGCTATTTGCCATGTATGAGCGAGGGGTAAAAAGTTCGGGTTTATGGATTTACAACTTTACCAATGCGTCTGAAGGAACTCACTTGTGACAAATTAAGAAATCAATTGAAAAGGGAGCTACTGGAAATATGTGCTTTCTCAAGCGGAGAATTAAGGGCGCATTATGAGAGAAAGAACTGACTCAAAATCTTGACACCCTAAGTTCTATCATTAACTTAAATCAACGACAAATCCATAATTATACCCCTTTCATAGGAGGTCAGTGGATGCTAATAAATAAATGAATAAAAAAAATTGTTTGAATGTATTTTTAATATTGGGTCATTCCATGTCAAATAAACACACTTTTTTCGGTCACAATCTCAGATTTTGATAAAATTTGTTGAGCTCATACAGAGTGGTGTAACTAACTAAAATATATAATATTAGATTTTTATTCCAATCTGTTTCGAGTTGCAACCATTCAAAATTTCAAAAGTCCCCAAAAATTGGAAATCCGACAATTTTTAAATTGCTCTAGCAGCTGGTGTAAGTGGTATCATTTTGCAGCTTTTTTCTTTGTTCTTTACAGTGATATGTGTTGTAATAAAAAATGTTAAGCTAACACCAAAAATACATGTTTTTTTTTTTTTTAATTTCATCTTTGAAATTTTCTAAACTTTTTCTGAGATGCTTTGTAGTTTTGTTAAACACATGCCAGAATATGAAAATGGGATGAGAATGGGTTATAGTAGAGAAAATAATTTGTAATATAAACGTCTGTATTTGTCCAGTTTAAAGCGCTGAATTCGAATTTAGAGTTTCTCAAGTCGTGGGAGCGCCGCTTCTCCCCCAAAATATAAAAAACAACATTTTCAGATTTTTTGCTATTATCTTGATTGAGATGGGTTTTTATCCAATACAATAATACAGAAGATAAAATCCTATATAATGAGAGTTTGCTCTCGTGTACTGTTCAGGATAGATAGATAGAATTTATTGTATTGAACACTAAGATCATGCGTTTTACGTTAATGACCTGAAAAAATTTGGAAAACAATTATCAGAGCTGTCGTTTTATGTTTATTTCCAATGTCAAAGGTTGATGTCAAATCTATTAAGGCTGCTTTGATTAATGAATTACACTAAACTCCTGCCTCACGATTCTCCATAAGAATTAATTATGCTCTGTTCCAAGCATGTGTCGACAATTTAGCTTTTTTGAGATTGATTGATGATGCTTCTTGTCAAGACATTGGTAGACTATTTCATCCTGAAATCACTGCTTGTGTAAACAGATTCTCACTTCCATAATATTTGAGGTATTCAGTGATTTATTGATCTGTAACAGCATTCATGTTCAATCTCATCAGTTATTGTAAATACTACTGTACTATAACTGTCTGTATTATGTAACGCACTTCAATGTAATTATTTTCCAATTCAATTCATTTCTACTAAGTGTAAAATGTAAGACGGGTTGCCTAACCCATACATCTAAAACCCATTTTATGTTTCTGTAGTGTTCATAAATTTCAAGAATATTGAAACTTCTTTAAATAGAAATATTTTCTTCTTTTTTGTAGCTCTTCTCCCATTAAGCGTAGAGTTAATTACTAGTTCTAGCAGTACCTATTATTGTTATTCGTATTTGATCTACAATACTGAATTACATGTAATCCATGCATGGTTAGGGTGCCATGAAATTTTGATCATAAAACAAATTATAATTTTTCTAGGCCTTTTTGTAGGTTATGTTCTACTAATCGATTTCTTATTGAAGTGAAGTTAGGCTTTATGAAATTGATATCAAAATTTGTTCGTAACTAATGGGAAGGACTAGGAAAAACTAATTTAAATTGGTATAGTCTTGTAATTTCATTTTGACGTTAATACGACTCCAGATATCAATATGTTATTCAATGTAACCCATCATTAAAACAATTTTTTTAGACTAATATTCCTTCTTCTTCTTCTTCGTCATCTTCTTCAGATTATTCTTGCTTCTTCTAGTATATATTCCAACTTCTTTTTTCTTTCTATCCCTTCTTCTTTTTCTTCTTTATCATTTCAACCCCTTCTTCTTTTTCGTCTTCGTTTTCTTTCTACCCCTTCTTCTTCTTTTTCCTTCCTCCCCCTTCTTCTTTTTCTTTCTTCCCCCTTCTTCTTACTCTTATTTTTCTTTTCTTCCCCTTCTTCTTTTTCCTTTCTTCCCCTTCTTCTCCTTCTTCTTATATTTCCTTTCTACCCTTCTTCTTTTTCCTTTCTTCCTCTTCTTTTTCCTTTTCTCCTTACTGGGTTTCATTTCATGAAAATTATTACAGGAGAATCGCCTCTATCACAAGTCATCTTGTATATTGTATATTGTCACAAGTCATATTGTTCTTGTTGCCTCTTCGTGCCTTTTTCCAGCTTCTTCTTATCCGTATTGTAACCCTTCAAGAGTAATTAATTAAAAGTCCAGCTGAACAGCTGAAAAAATCCATTGACCGATGTCACTAAACAATTCCATGCTCCACTTTCAAATGACCTTTTCTATCCAACCCGTCAATATATCTATTTTTTAATCGACATTGAATAAAATTCTGTCTTCAAATACAGGTATTGATATAAAATGTCACCTTAACATGTCAAATAAACACTTTCTAGGCTCGTCTCTTTTAATAATATCAAGTACATACAAGAAACCACAAAAACTGCTGTCTACTACCACGTCCTGGAACCTCCAGGTACAGTCCGTTGTATATTGCCAACTACGGGTACAGTCCCCCTTTTAAAAAAGAAGAAAACCCGAAACGGAACACCGAAGAAGTTGAAGAAGGAGGAAGAGCATCATTTCATCTTTCTCTTGTCGACACCGGGGGAGAGAGATCCACTTCCACTTGGACCACAGCGCGCCTCTGTCCCTTTCTGCATTATCGTACTGTCTCTTTCTGTTGGCTCCTTTTCCCTCAGCAGCCTGTCCCCTTTTAATTCGACAGATATCCAGTTACACCCTTCATGAAGAGTTTCGGGTCTCCCCAACTCTTCTCCTTCACCATCCACCCCCACTAGCATGTCAACAAGGCCGACATCAGCGCCAACGTGGTATTCGCTTTCACATCTTCATCTTCGTTCAATAATATTCGCCTGCCAACTTTTCAAAACTTGCAATAATAATAAAAATAATATTTTGAATATCAATGAGCTACTATATACAATAGGTAAGTGAATCAAATTCATATGGAATACTGTTTTGAAACCCTAATCCAGGCTAATCCAAGGTGGGGATTTGGGGATGTATCACCCCCCCTCCCCCCCATATTTCTAACCTACAGTGAAAAAAGCTTTATTTGTTTTTTAATGGTGATGAGGACCTTTTTTCAGGTGATATCCTTCCCGAAATATTTTCCCACTTGATATTCATCCCGAAAAAATTCTGGATTCGCCCCTGCCCGCACACAGTTAGCTAAGCGTCACAGGCGTCAAGCGTCATGAATAAATGACTGTCATTGGTTTAGTGTCATTGTCTGTGGCACTCGGCATATCAGCTTGGAGCATATACGCTTGGCGAACGGCCCGTTTGCGGACTGTGAATGGTATTCAGCACAGCCATTTATCCATGATACATGGCAAACGCTCCGCGTGCGGACTGGACTGCCTTCTCGTACGTGGCAAGTGTTAACAGTAAATTTTACTGCATCTTTTACAACACAGATTGTGACAACTGTTTTGTAATTTAAATTTCACCATTTAGATCGATGAAGGTTCATCACGAATCACGAATGAAGGTTCATTTCTGAAGGGTATCCGACTTCAAGTTCGAGGATACCTGTCATTGCAGCCGCCGTTCATAACGAACCTAAATTCGAGATTGCGTCGATTTGAGTGGTGGCATTGAAAAGAATAGCACAACAACTGAGTCAGAATTTGTGTTACATCAATCATTGTACCTCATTAAACCTATTTTACATGTAATCAATGTACTTATGACTGGGTTTGAATTAAAAGTGTCAATAGTAATACCTGTATTCAAGAAAAGAGATCCCTATGACCTAATTATAAACCATTAGCTATTCAACATGTGCTAGAAAGTGGCTAAAAGTGTGTGCTAGTCCAATTAATGGAATATTTTGAAAACTTACTGGACATTGAATAACATGAATACAGAAAATCTAGGTCTAACTGATCAAAAAGATTACAGATACAAAAGTTAAAACGATATAAACTCAACACTTGATATAAACCAACAACATCAGCATAGGTCTACCAATACTCTTGAGCTATCATTACCTGAAACAACCTTTTCCTTCTTGGGCTTAATCTAGGCCAAGCTTTTCCTGAAATATTGAATTCTCTCAATGTTTCTACCCATTCCTTTCAGTTCCCACACACTTTCCCGTCCCAAGTAATATCATTCCCGTGACTAGAATTTCACATCCCTTCTGGCACCTGTAACCCGAGCTTGAGCCCCAAAGGTTATGCTTTATATACGGCAGCTTCACTGTTACTTTTATTGCATATCAGTCACTTCTTTGCACTCGTGAATAGCATAAATTTACGAAATTTGTTTTCTACCATTGCGAGATGCTACTAGAGAAACTGGGAGTTCGTCTGTCTAAAGCTTTTAGGAATTAAGAAAAAGCAGAAATAATGCATTATTTAGTATTTTAGTACGTAGTGAAAGTTTCATGGTACTAGGTTTGCTGTTTAAAACCTGTTGCTTGATGGACTCATGGTCAGGGGTGAACCCAGCATTTTTTCATGGATGGGGGGGGGGGGGGGTTAATCAACTTAGAAAATAGTTTGGAAAATAAGTCCCTGTTGTCATAAATAACACAAGTCCAACTATATTTCAGTGAGAATTTCGGTGGTGGGGTAAGGGATACATCTTCATACCCCTGGATTCGCGCCTGCTCAAGGTTGCTTGACTAATTGACCTTCAATATTTTCATTTTTGCATTATTATAATATTACCTGTTTACTGCATGTTCATTTCGTATTTGTCGATTATGTTTACTCAACCTGTAAAAAAAGATTTTGCTGTAATATAAAGATGTAAACCAATATGGGCGTATCTAGTTTCAGCCATCAGCCAATGACAAGCCTTCAACGTTCGGCCTATCGTAGGCTCCCATTCTATCAGCCAATAGTATTCGTCGATATACGGACGTGGGTAATACGAAGCTGCTCTATATTTTAGTTTTAGATTGAGATTGAGATAGTCGGTATAACAACATTAAGTAAGTGTCTTATTCATTACAACAAAAAATTCCAAATTATCTAAATTCCAGGCTTCTTCCGTTAACGATGTGATTTAAATTTAAATTATTATTGAAAATAATTCTCCTTTTCCACTTCTATAAACTTGACTTCTGCAAAATTAAACACTAAGCTCAAATACTGTTGAACTTGTAAATTATAACAAGATTATTATTGAAAATAAATTCACTGCTTTTAATTAAATCAAGATTTTATGCAAAACACCGGTTGCAACAACTTCTGTAAGCTATTATGAGATCGATTTCCGGTTTAAAATTTCGTTCCATATAGGCAATTTGTAAAATTAAATAAAAGGTACATTAATTGATAGAAATTGGCTATACAGCCATAAAGATCCGTTTCATTGAAATTCCATTGGGCGGCAAATAAAACCTTGTGGGCAAAGACGACAGATTAATATGTTGATAAAACACATTACAATCTATAAAATAATCTCTCTCTTGTAACAGCATCGCCTACTTGATCCTATAAGCATGTTCCTACTTCATTCATTATTTGCTGTTATTTTTATTTCATTTTATTATTATTCACTATTGTTGTTTCCACGATCACAAAATCGCTGTGGGTTTCATTCTGATCAAGAACATAGAATTGATGCAGAGTTTATCAGATGTCATTGGCACTGGCTTCATAAAGGTTGGACAAAATATTTTCAACTATACAGTTGTGGGTGGTACAGCTGTCTCCCCCCCCCCCTTCTACTTTTTGGTGAAGTATTGTAAAAAACTGTCGTTTTATTCAACACTTGTCTTGTTTGCTTTTTTAAAAAAGGAACTGATTTTTTCAATATGTAATTGACCGAACATGGTGAGGATTTTCTAGAGAAGTGATAGAAGAGCCGTAGCAGGTATATCTGTTCAGTCAGATATAGATAAGCTACGAACTCTTGGGCCCTCTTTATAAGGGTGGCCGATTGAATTGGCCAGCAAAAAAGACTGTCCTCTGCTGTAGAATCAATTCCTGGTTGTTCGGAACCGGAATCCACCTTAAACTGTAGGTCCAGCTCATCAATCACTATATTCTTCTAAATGCCCTCCAATATTCCTCTGTTTTTGAGCTTTTCACACATTTTTACACTAATACAACCCAACTCCGAATTGGCCAGAAACGTTATACTGAACCTTTAATTAAGTTAAAAATAATTCCTGAGATATGACACCACTGTCATCATTATGCAAGGCTTAGATCATGAGTTGTCATTTGAAACTTTCAAAAATTTTTAAATCCAAAATTTGATATTTTTTAAAGTAGGCTTAAATTGTGACGAATATGGGATTGAAACATTTTAATGGTAATGGTATTAAAGAGCAAGGTGAGACCAAACTAGCATTTTTATTTATTGAAAAACTAATTAAGAAACAGATAACAGATATCTGAACTATAGAGACGCTCCTTGAGCGACCACAATTTTAAAGCCACAATAATTATATGTTGTGTTAGTACAACTATACTGTATTGTTCAAGTTTCTATATAATGGTTGTATATATAAATATTGAAATAAATTTTGTAGTCTATTCCCATCGTTGTGTAGACTACAGCGTGAACAACTATGTCATTGTGCAATATGATACTCAGCTAGCAGCCTCTTGCTATGTGGTCTCTCAATCTAAATCAAGGATACGTGACAATTCACATGTCTGTTGTTTCTTGTCTTCTATTGGCAACACTGGTCTGCAATTCTGCAGTCGTGGCTAGCTTAGAACTGCAGTATAAAAAATATGAAATAATTAAATTTTGTCTTAATTTCTTTTATATTCCTCCCTTTTTTCAATCTGTTAACAACCATAGTAGTCCAGGTATTTAACTCCGCAATTCCTAGTGTCACCTACAGGTGCATGGTTTTCAATGATTTTTTATTCTTTGGAAACGTATGCCAAATAGCTTACAAACGTACTAGTACACTAATTGGACACTGAGGTGTCATGCTGTCATAGGTTTCGTGCCCCCCCCCCCCCCCCGCGCCTAACAAACATCGGAACTTCACTGGGAAAGGGGTAGTCTAGCAATAAAAAGGGTTTCTATATCCCAATTTTGACCCCCACTAAACTTTTCAGCTGGGAGCGCCCTTGTATCAAATAGTGCAGTTATTTAAAATTTTCAAATTTCAAATTTCAAATTTATTTATCAAAAACATTTTACAATACAATGAATGGATAATATAATATTATATATAATACAACGATAATAATTTCATGCCTCAAGTTTTTTTAAATATAAAAATGTAATTAATAAATTAATATACCCCACTATAATACTATGTGTTGGGGTTTTTCTACTTCAAATTCTTTCTATATTACTCAAGATATTAGTGTGTAAGTTTTAAAAGTGATTAATTACAATGCATTAAATAAAAGTGAAAAAGAAAATTAGTTAAAAAGTTTAAAATAAGTCATGAAAAAGAACGAAAAAAGTAGTTGCTCAACTATTTACAATGTTGCTTACTATTTACAACTATTTAGTTATTGGAACATTGGTTAAGTTCATGGGAGCTTTCTAATTTACCGGTAAATGTTACTGGTGGCATCTGATTGGTCTATTCGAATTTTTAGACGTCTATGAATTTGAATAGACCAATCAGAAGTCACCGATAGCATTTACAGGTTACCGGTAAAGCTTCAAAGAACTCAAAGGTCTCACATAAAATGTCTGTATGACTGTCACACTATAAAATGGAAAATACATTTTTTATAACTCCCTATTACTATATATTTGAAAATAAATGTATTCTCTTTTATTTCTCTCTTTCTACATGGACATCAAGCTGTTATAGTGCTCTATTGTACATTATTATTGTTTTGTTTTTTCAATAAAGATAAGCTTAGAAAATTGTTTTTGAATAATAGTTTCAAATGCCTTGTAATAATTCCTTGTGCCCTCAGCTGAATTTATGTTAAATAAACAAATTCAAAAAGTGAATAAATTTTATATAAGTAAATCAATCATTATACAATAAACAACATACAATAAAAATCTGCAATCGAAATGGGCATTTCCAGCGGTTTTTCTGGAATACGATTGAAATGAGCATATGATGAGACCAAAACCAATCAGTGGCTAACCTAAGGAGAAAATAACCAGTATCTCAGGATAGGCGGTTCTAATGGCTTCTGTTTTTCAAAGTAGAAAATGTTGAGTTGTCGGGGCGATTGCAGAAAGATCTCGACGCACAAAAACTACAAGAGCGGAAGACACTGACCGCTAAACAAACCCACCCGGCAGAAGAGGGTCGAACCCTGGACCATTTAGATTGAAACGGCTGGTCAAACCTTGGCGAAAGCTTTTCTGTGGTGAATTGGTTGGCTTCCCCCTATTCAAACTTTGAGAGAGGGTCGGTGCTCTGTGCTGTTGTTCTTTTTGGATAAACATTTGTCGGAATGAAATGGATGGGTATTTGGAAATGATGTAGAATTTATCCAAGCTAATGAATTGCAATGGTACCTTATAACTGGCTTTTTGTCTGTTTAGCCCCACTGTTTAAAAGTGTCAAGCATTTATTAACCTCTTCAGACCCAGCGTACTGAATAGTGTACATCAAACTTTGGTACTATTACCAGACTCGTAAAAACATTTTTTTTTTTCACTTTTTAATCAATTATCCTCAGTCCTTAGTAACGTTTAGAATGGGAAACAAGTGATTTCTCTTTTTATTTTTTTATGAGATGTATGTACACTATATTCCTGCTCACTGTTGGTGACAGCTGCTGCAGTTCAACCATAAAGCCAAATTGATCTGTTTATTCCCATTCTCAGATCCCTTTCACTGATAAGAGATGAAATCCTTCAATTTTCTGTAATATTGTGTTTATTAGTAATGAGATGCTCTGCAAAATTTGAGTCTCCTTTTTGAGTTTTCCAATATGTTCATTTATTCTGCGTTTGAAACTTCGATCAGTCTAACCCACTAACAGGCATTAGGCATTAGCCTACAATCGCCGCAAGTTACATTTCAGAAGTTTATGGACAATTTGGCGCCGACTTAAAAAGATTTATTGTATTAAATTGAACATTTTCTCAGTTTTAAGTAAATACTTTATTTTTAACCTTTTAGTATGTGAGTTTTTAATTTGTGACTGTCATTTCATTGAAGTCGGTTTCTTTTTTGTTTTAAAATTTTTTCTACCCAGTTTGAGATGTCATTTTTTTGCCTGAATGCCTGACATTTTTTCGTATTTTGGTTTCTGCTAGACCATGATGAAATCCAATCGATGGCTGTTCGCTCTGGAAGCCACCTCCAACTGCAGTGTCAGTGTTCTGGAAATAAGTATCATGTTACGTGCAGCTGGGCTACATTATTTTCGTTTTTTTTTGCCGCCAGAATTTCGAAAGGACGTTAGGACAGAAAGGGACAACACAGAAGAAATATGACACTGGATTTTTTGAAAAGCTACCCCCTTTACCATAGCATCCCTTGCTGGTGTCGTCTAGAACTGTCGACCTCTCTTTTATTCATCCGAATTTCATCCCTTATCGAATAAACGGCTTCTAATAAATGCAGTCGATAAGGGAGCGAATACATCGCTAAGCTAGTTGGAAATTGAAAAGGGTTGGCACTAAACAAACTTCGCATTGCTTTTCAAGCGGAATAATGATGTTGATTTTTATTTCATTCTTTGTTAAGAGTTGAAAATGTGATAGGTAATGATCGCTCTCGTTCCAAATGGTAGCTTGGGCTAGTCTTTGGGCGCAAATGGCTTCAATTTGAAGACTTCAACAAATGAAGATGTATCATAACTACGAACCTTTGTTCATTTAGAAGGACTGGCTTGATGACATCACGTAGGACAACGTTTTGTAAAACACAGAAATGGATTAAGCTGTTCAAATAGAAGCGAGGTTGAGGTCTGAATTGAAACGCGTAAATGGCTCTGTCATAAAAAATAATAAATTAAACTAATAGACCCGAAACATAAGAATGCAGGCTTGGTTTGTAATTTGTAATGAAATGGGTGACAGTTGATTTGTCTCTTTCAAGGAATTTGTCGCTTGGACAGTGGAGCATCAAATACTCTAGAACATGATAATAATAATTATACGTAATAATAATTCGTTTATTTCACTGCGAACATATACAAACATTTTACGCATGATACAGCATAATAAAAAATGGAACTCATGCAGTGGAATGGTGTATGATGTGTTGGAACAGCTTGAATACTATCATTTCACGGCATGTATTTGATTTTGTGACGGTGATAATCTTCGAGTAGAGATGCTTCACTCTAGACTTTAGACTTGATCATTCATATTCTAGGGTAGTTTTGAACAGATTTCTCTTATTTTAATCCCTAAAATCCCAGTACTCGATGACTGGAAGATCCGAAGTGTTATCAAATTAGGGTCTACGCAATATTTCAGTACCGTAATACACTTGTTGCTTTCTTTTCCCTCTTCTAGTTAGTTTTACAGCCTCACTCTTTTCAAGCTGCGTATTTAATAAGTAGATGGTGGCTCCCCAATGCTCAACAGCTTTATTACGTACACGAAATTATTCATATAATATGATGCAGTGAGTGAGGGATGTGGAGTGCCTCATACAGGAAGTAAGTGATCGTGGTTGTCGCTTTGGGTGTGGGTTATTTCTTTATCAAGATCAGAATATCATCATCTGGTGATATGGAGAGGCCACTTTGGCTGAAACTTATCACCTGACTAACAGTTCAAGAGCTTATAGGCTACAGTAAAGTTATATCTTCAGAATTTATAGCTTTATTTTCCACATAACAGTTCCCTTCCCCCCTTGAATTGTATGTTGCAGAAATTATCCATCTATTGACTAGTGATACGGTTGAAACAGAATCAAAATACAGTTTAATTTACAACCAATTGTAATGATAATAGTTGAATTTTTGACCTGTCCTGTAGTGAATCAGTCTATCCACAGTTTCAATGATCTTCCAACTTCTCCTTTGTGAATTATTAAAATTTGGTTGAAACCTGAATCAGAAATATTTACTTTAGTTACAGACGTGGAAAACATGTTTTATGCCATAGTATGCTCATTTTAAAAAGCACCTTTCATATCAGCAACCCAACAACTGTACACATTTCACAATAAATAAATCCATATAGATGGCTGGAATCTCCCGCCATTTTTATTTATCTAACAATATGTTACTGAAACTTTTTTCAGGCTATAGTCCATTCCAGGGGTTCACGCGGGGCAGGTTAATGAAAAATTAAACAATTTTTATTTCTTTTCGTAATCACGCAAGGCCCTATGAAATCTAATTGAATACTTGTGTGGTCGAGTTACTTGGAACCAACAGGTGCTATAGGTTTGTCAAATTATTTCTGACCTTGAAACTCAAATTGGACATCACCACATACAAAAAGTTCATTTCTCATCACATTTTTGGAATGAAATTTGTTAAACCTTCAAGATTTTGAATTAGCGCCTATTCACACACACACACACACACACACCACAACCCCCCCCCCCCCTCCCCCGATGTAATCAAATGACTAAAAAATTCTCTAATTTCTGTGTAGTTGAGTTAAAATTTTTAGAATCAATGTCCATTTCATTTTGCACTTTGTCAATCAGCTCCATAACCTATAATTTAATTATTATTATAATCGCACCAAACACAATTACATCAAATATTCAACCAAAATTACAAAAAGACTGCATTTAGGTAAACAATGTATATCTGACAGTTTATGCTGCGAATCCATTTAATTAGCCTTTTTAGAAGGCAATTTGATACGATGAATAACGGCTTGCTTTTTTAGATTCGAATATCTAAATTTAGAAACCACTGGGCTAAGAATAGTTGCCGTCAATTGTGTCCTTAATTGGTTGTTACTTTGTTACTTTTTGTCGGCTCTTTTTGAATCACTTCTCACCATTGTCTCTCTCACCATTTTCTCTCTCACTCCCATCCCACACTTCTTCCTTTCTTCATTTTCCTTCAAAGTCACCATTTGTCTCAACTCTAACTTATGTCTCTTCTTTGTCGGTCCATTTAGGCCTACTTACATCTGGGTTGTATATGTGTAGAAGATTAGTGTGAGGAGTATCTGATCCAACCATTATCCCAACATTTGAACATGTATCAGTTTTTTTACTGTAAATGAACTCTATTGGTGTGCCAAATTTTTATGATTAATATTCACTAATCCATACCATAGAATAATGATAATCAAGATGATTGATCTATGTCCATACTTTATTAGTCATTACTAAAGCCCGGATGTTAGGCAATAAAAAAACACGAAAAAAGGCAGTTAAAAACACAAAAATAGGGAGTTGAAAATGAAAAATAGGCATTTTATAAAGACTATAAACATTGTGAAAATACAAATATGGTAATTACATAACATAAATTTTACTGATTGCACATACAGTAATTACAATATATTATTTCTTCAAGTTCTCTCGTGTTAAACTCTGTCTCCTGTCCGAGAGGATATTTTTCATAATTGAAAACGATATTTCCACATCGACTGATGTGATTAGTGCGTATTTGTACTTGAATTTGGGCTCATTTCAAGTTCAATAGATTTGTCACCTTCAATTATTTTACAAATGTGTTTTATTTTTTCCAAGCCTGAGTTTGAAGATAACAGACGCTTACATTTTCTTTAATTGCACATCCCACCTCACCAGGAACAGCTTCAATGCTATTTACCATTTCATTCACTAGACTTACGGAAGCAATAAGGGTCTCCCCTCCCCCCTCTTTTCAAGTTTTGTTGTTATTTCAGGAAATGTAGAATAAGGCATTTGCATAAAGGACAAATTGTTGCAGATATTTAATAAGTTCTTGACTTCTCGAATCGAAGCAGCATCATCTTCGGAAAGTGCTGCGATATATTATGTCAATATGCATCATGTTAGCTAAATTCATGTGTCTACTCTATGCTATATAGTTGAAAACCCTTTTTATTCCTAGAATTCGTTGAAAATATTTAATTTTTATGCACACGTTCTTTCCTGCTGTTTGGTTTTCCTTTAAAATCAGCGTTTTAGGCAAAAATAGGCAACTTGTAGTAAAATAGGCAAACACATCCAAAAACTATCAAAGTAGGTATTATGCTTAAAATCAAGGCATTTTGCCTAACATCCGGGCTCTAGGCATTACTAATTGAACTCAATAAAATATGAATTTTTTGCTCGACTTCGAAGTCTCTTATTACTCGTATCTAATAGGTTGTCTCTCATTAATACACATCTCCTTTCTTTATCTATTGGTTGAGTCTGAGAGGACCTTCCGTCCTAACATCGCCTGCCCGTTCATGTAAAACGTCACTAAATGTCATCTTCAACTATCATATTTTATTATTTGGAATCACTAACTGATGAGTTTCCGAAAAAAAACATTCTTGATTATATAACTTCCTGTGATGCCAATATTATAACCATATGCAAAAAGTTGTTATTTCAGATGGATGATGTAAATCTAATCACATGCTTCCAAATCACTTGTGCTCCCCAAATTCAGCTTGTAAAAACAAGTTCATCTCTTTGGAATAAATTATTCAGATGCTTGACTGAAATTTTGAAACTTTTAAAATTAAATTCGATGAGAAAGACCTTTCAAAATGGGACATTACTAACGTGCCAAATTGGTGCTAATTGACTGAAATTTTGAAACTTTTAAAATAAAATTCAATGAGAAGGACCTTTAAAATAGGATATTACTAACGTGCAAATAAATTTGTGCTACTGATCCAGTAGAAATGTTGAAAACATCATTGCTCATTGAATGAATCCATCTATAAATCCGTAAATCTATAAAATACAATAAAATTAAAATAGCCAGGAATTGAACTTTGATAATTTTTGTAAACAGCGATTCTTTCATATTTTGTAGTTATTTGAAAATTACAAGTTTTTTACCCTTTGGTTCTAGTAAACCAAAGCTCAGTGAAATCGCTTCTCGGCCTGTTGGCTAAGATCAAAGTGTATTATCCTTTTATATAGCATGTAATTTATGGTTCTCCTGAAGGTCAATCATCTACTATTTTGTTCAGGAGTAGATGATTCCTTTCGAATTAACATACTCTATAGCTATATACACTCAACATAATATAGCCTTGTAAAATCAAATGCAAATATTGCACTTTGCTTTTTTCTCTCTGAGCTTTAATTCTGGCTTTGGTGAACCACGCCCTGATCGGCGATTGGTGGTGAAGGGTGCTTGGTAGGTAGGACTTTGGGGCCATGTACGAAATCTGCTCTATCGATTTGGGGCGGTGCTTGGTCTCCAAAAGGGTGCGTTTGGGGGGGAAGGGGGCTTAGGTGCGCGGTGCGGAGGATCATGCGCTCTCATATTACAATTGCTGAAGACAAGAGGATGCTATTCTGCACTTTCACCCCTTCATTCATTATCATCATCATCATCATCATCATCTACATCATGGCAGTGATGGGATAAGACCCACTCCATTAAAAACATTAGTTTTCAAGTCATTTTGCTCATCGAAAATCGTTCAGTTAATTTTCATCTAATTCAAAGGATTAATCGAGAGCTTCCAAGTGTATTCACGACCGTATCTCATTTTACCGAGGCAACCCTGGAGCAAAATGAAAATTAATTGAAGAAACCTTATTAACATCATATTCTTTATTTACGAACACGTTATTAGAATTATTAGAGGTTAGACAGTGACAGCTTACATCATTCACGCTTGATCAAAACCATTGCATAATGAAGCTTCTGTACAACGGAGATCGGTTTTAGATATTCTGATTCATTTGAATCTGGCTACCTGCTAGTTTAGAATAGATTGGAATAATTTTATTTGTCAACAAATACCTTGTCAGTTTGTATAGTGCCAAGCTCCAAGACCTGATGAGAGGTGCTTCCTATTCAATTATGATAATACTTCAATTTGAAGAATGTATACAAGAGCTGTGGGAAGATGGAAGAATCATAGCTCTTATTCTCAAATAAGTTCTATGTTGAAATATTATAGACGCGTGCTCGTCTATGTAATGTGTTTCTATTTGTACATAGTGTATAGAGGCCTACCTAGTTGACCAGACGGAGACACTTATTGCGATAAAGCGCTCTTGTAGAGCAATAGAGACTGGTTACACGCGTGTTGACAGGTGTAGACGAGAGCTGGACGAATCCAGAACAAGTCTACATTCGTGTATCAACGGTCTAGAAATCTAGATTGCTCTATGAAAGAGCTCTGTCTAAATGGTTCCATTTCGAAGAAAATGCTGGTTCCCTGGTCTAAGAGTTATTCGAAATGTCTCTTATTTATTATTAATAATGGCTCACATTCCAAGATTCATTTATTTATTTGAATGCTTGTTGCTTTAATAAACATTAATTTTTCTTTCAGGCGAAAAGACTTCGTCCAGAAGATGGGGAAACATCTGAAAGATCAAGGTAAGCTTAAGTAACTAATAACTATGACCAGTTGGATGAGTGGAATTCCCAAAATATTATGCATTTTAAGTTGTTAATGTACGAGGCTTACGAGATATCGAGTTTACGTCGTGCCTCTTGAAGGTTTTATAATAATTATTATTATTGTTGTCTCAGATAGTCCATGTATACCAATATGATCTATAGTCCTGGATCTGAGGCGGTTACTGGAGGAATTTTACGTATGGTGATTTTTTTGCTGGAATGGTTAGTAGTAATTTTCGTTCGGGTGTTCATTCGGTACGTGATACGCTTTCCCCACAATAAAAAAATCAAACATGGCAGCCGCTCAATCAAGAAATTTCTTACTTTTTTCAACATTTATCGATAATCAATTTTTTCTCAACATATGCATGCATTTTGAAAAGCTGAATCCGAATATCTCATCATCTTGTGGAATGGTTCTTTACCCTTTAAAGTCGAAAAAATCCCAAAATCAAATTGTGTAAAATAAATAATATTCTATTGTCATTCGGTTCATTGAACAATAGACAATGTTTATTGACGTTGAAAAACAAAATAGTGTGGTTTTCAGATTTTTTAATACAAACATACTACACGAACTTCAATAACAAAACATTTTCTACTAAATGAGGGGTCGCGTTTGAATTTTCGATGAGGAGTTGGAGAGTATTATAAGAAAATGTAAAAAAACCTCAAATCATGAAAATGATTTAGTTTGAATGATTTCTGTGAGAATTCTTTGAAATGATTTTTAACGAGATGTGGTCACAACAATATTATTCCCACATCAATTGCGATTCAACATTATTAATGACTTACATTTTTTAAAGCCTCTGCTTAGAATTTGATGATAATAGAAAATAAAACAAATTTTAAAACTAGAAAAGAAACTAACTTTAATGAAATTATACTAAAAAATTAAATACGTACTAAAAAGTTTAAAATAAAGAATTCATTTTTATTTAAAAAAGTTTTAAATTTAACACAAATAATTTTTTGAAGTCGGCGTCAAGTTTTCCATAAACTACTTAAATATAAGATAGAATTCCTTATTAACTTCATAAAATATTTGACGCCGACTTCAAAAAATTACTTTATTGAATGTTCTAAGTTTAAAATGAATTCTTTTTTTTAAACTTCTGAGTACGTGAATATTCAATTTTTAAGTAACATTTCATTGAAGTTGGTTTCTTTTTTGTTCTAAAATTTGTTTTATTTTAAGCTTTTCAGTTGAATTTTCAAACTTTGAAAACATGAGAAATTTCTTATAGCCTGCATTATGAAATATTTATCAAATTATCAAATCAATATAACATATAAACTAAAGTAGCTAAAACTCTGCCTATAAGAAAAGTTGATAAACAAAGTAAAATTCACAACTCTCTATTTAACGTAGATTATTGTATTTAGGAAAATTATAATAGCGAAAGGCTTTTTAAAAGTGAAATGGCCTTTAATTCGTCATTATTTGAATGCGGTTCCTTTCAGAATATACCTGCACTGAAAAATTGATAACTTTGAAGAATATTTTTCTATTATTTTGTTAAAATTAACGATCTCAAAAACATTTTTCACTCCAACTCATAATTAAAGCT
This sequence comes from Conomelus anceps, assembly GCA_948455865.1. NCBI lineage: Eukaryota > Metazoa > Arthropoda > Insecta > Hemiptera > Delphacidae > Conomelus > Conomelus anceps. The sequence goes on from OX418222.1 coordinate 22,780,197, forward strand.
TTATAACCTTATTCCTACAACTCTATAACATCAACTAAGTTATTTACAATGTTCATATGAACAGAAATATTATATTCTTCTTATTCTTAATTTTAATTAAGTTAACCTGATTGGTCAAAACGAGACATTAAAGGCTTGTTTCACACATAACTGGCTTTAGGTAGCTGATGCCGTTTACCCGGCATAATAATTACATTGCATCATATGTTTTTGAAAATCGGGTAGGTGTGAAGCGCTCCATATTTTCTTTATTGTGGATGATGCCCACATTAGTCTGGAGACTTGTGCGTGGGTAATGAGGTGAATGGGTAAATTATGACATGGCTGAATGAGATTCGAACCCAAGGCTGTAGGAAACGAAGTCAGCCAGATTTTATCACAGACAATCGCTCCAACCAACTGCGTTACCAGAGCCGCCAATTGATACAACGATCGGCCTGGTAAACGATACCGGTTATCCGACTGGCTGTTATGTGTGAAACCCTATTCGAACAAAAATTGAATGAAAACATCGATGAATGCTCGTTTTTGTTTAATATTGGGCCGATATTTGCGAAACTTGAATGAGACCACCGCTGAATGATTCTTTTTCAGTGAAAAAAAATTATCGAAATCGATTCAATAGTATTCGAATAATTGATGTGAAAAACAGGTCGAATTGAGAACCTCCTCCTGTTTCGAAGTCGGTTAAAAACTGATCATGTTCAAGTTATTGAAGTTCATCAATTGCTAAATTTTTATTTGAACTATATTTATGTTATGTTTTATAGCACCACCATCCCCCCCCCCCACCCCACCCCTCGTAACCTAATGATACTGCACTTTACATTGACGATATAACATTTTCCATCCCGCCAAATCTCACATCTTACCTGACATTGTTATATTTTATTTAGGTAAAAGTTCACCAAACGTTATTGTTGACTCGACATAAACGTGAGAAAGTACAAGGCATTTCCAATTTCCGAGGTGACAAAACAACTCCATACCAAGCAATTTCCTTTGTTTTAAATAGAAGAAAAAATGTTTTAAACATTTTAAATTATGGATGTATTTCTATTATTTGAGCGATTTCTATGAGTAAATTTACATTTTAGAGTTATAATTTGATACGAATTACCCAATACATTTCAGGATGTATTTATTATAATTTTGCGATTTATTCAAGTAAAATGATGCTTCAGAGTTATAATTTGATACCGATTGTGCAATATATTTCAATTCTCCATATATTATTCAGTAATTGAGGTATTACTGAATTGTCTAGGTCAACAAATGAGCAGACAAACTCCTCACAACCTCAGCAATCTACCAATGATAATGGAGGATGTGCATCCAGTCCTGGCAGCCAATCAGAGTCTTCTTGTGGATCACCGCAACCAGATCCAGGTAAATTTGTTTAATTTGCAAAAACAACTGATCTTTATTTATAACAGCTGATGATAAGAACTTATTCCTAGTTTGATCTAGCTATGAGAAAAGAACTTACACTTTTTTAGCTAGTGATAAGATCTTGAGAATATTGTGATAAGAGTAGGACTATATCCTCATTATTCTTCACGTATGATTTACGTGAAGAAATATATATTTTTCTTATAATTAAATTTACAAATAAATTAATATTTGCACTAATAGTACATGATAAAATGATAAATTTATAAAAAAGAATCTATTGCATAAAGGTGCACTAAAAATGTCTGATATAAGGTATAATAATAATAATAATAATAATAATAATAATAATAATAATAATAATAATAATAAGAATAATAAAATATTTGAATATATCTGATTATCTGACAAAGACGTTCTCTAAAAACTATTTAAATTTACAAAAATCCTTTAAAATTCCATAAAAGATGTGCACTTATGATGCATGATGAGATGACTAGGCCTCTCTAACAATAAATTATATTCACAAAAAACACATGAATAATAATTGATAAAACCTTCATTTATTTACCTTTGTCAAAATATAGTTTAAAATGGATTTCTTTGTGAGTAGCATTACATTCAGAGAAGTAGTTATTTTTACTCCACTCAAAGAGTGATGAAAATCAATAAATAAATTGCGCTTGTCAATCTAGAGAACATACTTTTCATTTTTTGAAATATTATTAGTCCACACTGATGCGATGGATTCATTTTTTTTAATAAATTTAAAATTTTATCGCTAGATTAACAAATTATGTTTCAGGATCCTTTCGTGTAAAACCTCTAGTGGAGGAGATAGTGGATACAGATCAAAGTGCTATCATTAATCATGTTTTTACAGTTATATTTTAATTAATTGAAAGTTTTAAGTTTTTTATATTAATATTTTTAATTCTTTGTTTTTTTAGTTAAAATTTATTCATATTTTATTTTTATTATTCTTTAATAAGAACTTTTCAATTTTCTCTCAAATTATAAACTTCTTGCATTTAAATACTGTTTTTTGGCTCTGTTTATTAGGCCTGCCTCTAGGGACCCGGGGACAGGAAATAAATAATTTTTTCATATCTATGATCTTTTATTGCAAGTTTGGAGGGCGCCGAAGCAATGCCCCCGCTGCCCTAGAATAGCCACGTCCCTGCTGTTTATCATTGAGAAATGTAAGCCTTGTTCGTGCAACATTTCAATCAATTTTTTATATTATTAAATTATATTTTTTAATAATCGTTCCTTTCACACTGAAATTTATTACACTGTTCAATTTTATCCCAGTTATAAGGCTTTCTGCAATGTTTATACTTTTTTCAATGTTTTGTTTCATGATTATTGTTTGGGTTTATCATTTTTTTAGGATACAGTTGTGTACTTTTTTATTCGCAGGCAGTATGATTGGAAGTAGTAGGGAGGGTGATCTACCAACAAGTTCTCATTACCCAACTTGGAGTAACCCAGTTCTACCCAACGATGTTTCACGTAAGTTGGAAAGTAGGTTTTCAATATTAATCAATTTTATGTTTAGGAACACACCTAAAACTGTAGATCCACTATGTTCTCCATAAAATGGCTAAAACGAAGAGGTGGAACTACCCTAATTATTTTTATCTTTGGATCATTTTGATAAAAAAGAAAATGCATGTTCAAATGAATATATGCACATAATCGTATTTACATATAAATAATACCTATCTGAATTATTTGCAGATGATACATCACTTTTTTCAGCAATTCCGTTCTAGATAATTAAGAAATAAATGCCCATATAGGTGTGCAGTCCATTGTCCAATTCTTAAATCAGTTGAAATTAATGATAAATAGCAAAAAAGTACCTTAAATTCAAAAACAAACTTAATTCAAATGAATCGTGTTTGTAAACGATAATCAACTAGACCAGGGAGAAAACATTGCATTTATAGTAGTTTTGTTGGATAGACGATTGACCTGGGCTCCATACATTCAGAAAATATGTTGTGAAATTTTATCTGGGGTATTTGTCCTGAAACAGCTTGCTAGATTCAATTCGAAAAATTTACTTTTTACAGCTTACCATTGACTGCTACTGACACATATTACTTATGCTATCTTAGTCTGGGATAATTCATCAAAACAAAACCTAGATAGAATGTTTAAGATCAAAAGAAAGCTGTTAGGTGTATGGAAATAGTAAATAGATTAGATTCATGTGACCATTGTTCAAGAAACTTGGTCTCCTAATATTGTACCCTGCTTATATGTTTATGAAGCTACTTTATATGTAAAAAAGAGTGATTTTAACCAAAATCTTCACATACTCGAATATAATACAAGAAGCCGAGGAGATATTCACTTGGTGAGTCACAATAGTAGGTTATTCGAAGAAAAGCCTTGTTATTTTGATAGGAAATTCTACAACAAGCAACCGCTGTTTTTAAAGAGTCTATAGAAATATTTTAAAAACAATTTAGTTGAAGTTTTTTATAGTGTACAAGAGTTCCTTTCACATCAAAATTAATCCTCACCTCAACTAATTGATATAGTAATTATGGTAACTAGTGTATGAGATTGTATAATTGTTGATCTGACTTGTCTTATAGCCTACTCCTTAACTGGAGTCTCCAAGACGTAATCTAAAGAAACAATTAAAATAATGTTGAATATGTTTGACGATACTACAACAATTAGGCTTTGTATTTTTTGGTGTTACCTATTGGTTTTCATTTTATCAATTAGATCAAGGGCCAAACTAGTGGCATCCTTGAAACATCTGCTTATTGTTGTAATGTAAACGATTCCAGCAACCCATATCCGACTAGACAGTCTGTTGTGGTGTCAGTTGGAAATTCCTAGTTATTATTATAATTATTATTATTATTAATAATAATAATAATTATGAAGTATTTCACATGAAGTTGAAGATCTATACTTTTTCAAAATAAAAAAATATTAAAAGTACATCATTGCCAAAAGAGTTGGTAAACTCTCTAATTTTAAATAATTCAAATAGAGAACGTTACTGATTCTAAAAATGAAGAAAGTACAAGTAATGTAATATCGACTAACAAGAGTTAGGAAAATGTGGAAATCTTGAATATTTTAAGCATGTCGAAGATGTATGTATGTAGTGCTCACGGTCTATCGGTCTACAGCTGATCTTATGGATGTATTTAGTTTTTTTTTTTAATGGAGTTTGGGCTCTTATTTTGCCTTTTATTCTAAAATTAGACTTTACTTGCGTTGCAAGAATTGATGGACTGAAATTAGAGTATGAAAAGAGTTGAATATCGTCGTATGTTTTCGTAAAATAATTGAAAATACACACTCAGACAACAAACACAAACTGAACTTGAAGAAAGTAGGTACAAAAATTTGTTTTTGAAAATAGCGCAGCGCAGAGGGCACTGAAATTTTATGACAAGAAATTACTCTATCTTAAACTATAGGAATTCTTACCACTAAAATACGCTTTCGTTTTTGAATAGTTTCATATTTGACAGGGACTGGAGCTTAGTAGTTAAGTTAATGTGAAGCTTTGCTCCAATGTAAGAAGGCATTTTCTCAAACAGTTGTAACCTATGTTGTCTCAAAGCTAGCTTATTTCTACCTCTAGTATTATGATTGTGTTTGTGGCCTGTTTTGAGATACGGTTGTGTGTGAAAATTATTTTTTTGAAAATAGAAATTGATGGCAAAGTTAGAATATTCAATCTTACAAAGGCCTCTCTCTATTCATGACTCATTAGACTTGAGCCCCACCAAATAGCGAACTAATCTTTTTTGTAGTTTAAATATATTTTGAAAGTGCAAATCCACAGAGCTCCCTCACAACTCTTTTCCATAAGCCATATGAGAGTAAATTAGTGCGAAGTAAACAACTCTTGAGACTGACAATGGTACAAATTTTACCATATTTCTTTTTACTAAAAGACTTACTTACCCTATCAAACCTAACCTAACCCAACCTAAACTAACCTAACCCAACCTAACCTAACTTAACCTAACCTGACTTCAGGTTACATCTACCTGCTCGTCCCAAACAAATTCGGAATCCAACTTCAGAATCTTTATTCCTTATATGATGATTTCCTATGTGCAATTGAGGCTAAGACTAAAAATCATGACTACTTTTTTAAATTAAAGGGAGTTGAAATACTGGACAACTCCATTGCATACCAGATTACAATCAATTTCCAGGTCTTCTAAGTTTTTGACCGCAAAAACACAAATATTGACTCTCTATACCCGTGAAAAGCAATCCAATCATAATGTTGTTTGAGGTGATATGGAAAACAATAGGAAGAAACTATATTATCAATTATTGTTTGTTCAATATTGTAATTGTGGTTCTATGTGATACTTTCAACTTTCACTTTATTTACGCAAATTATTTTCAACACGCACAAATCAGTTATATCACACAAGAAAAAACTAATCAAAAAACAAGAAACAAACAGACCAATAATGTTCAACTAATAATGTATTTTCTATATTGCGTATGTTTTTCATTCTTAGATTATTCCCATAGCAAATTTATGAATTGTCTCATGGCATGAAGAAAATACTGCTAACGTAATCTTTAATAAGTACAGCTAAGCATTTTATAGTATTCATTGATCTATTTTCTCTGTGAATGACCTTTAATTGATCTCAATAAGAAATTTTAAAAAAAAATAGGAAAAAAATTAATTATATTGCTGATTCATCAAGGAGGTGAAGAGCACTGGCGTTGAGTTATTTCATGTAGTAAATTCATAATAGAGTTATAATGTATTTGTCAGCAATTTTATAAAACAAATCACGCATATAGTTCGCGATCAAATTAACTCAATTTTTTCTCAAGGATAACACATTATGTTTTTGTGGGCAATATTCCCATAGCATTTTTGACGGGCTCTCTCAGTCACAATAATTTATTATTATTCTCCCAAGCTCATAACACCTTATTATACAATTTTAGTGGATCAGTCATGACAGTTGCACACAGCTAAATTTTTTTAACATATACAAATACAAATTTTTTAAATAATTTGTTAATATCGGGGGACAGAGCTCCTCTCGGTGGGGGAGAGGGGTGAATGTTTGGGGCAATGGTGTCTTGGTGTGTATCTTGAAGATTGAAGATGATGCAATAGGAGGGGAAAAGCGGAGGGGGATATGCTGTGAAGCAGTTCCCCCTCATAATTACGTTTCCCATCATAAACTATTGCACAAGCGTAATAATGGAAAAGTGTTATTTCAATCATCGATTATGTATTTTGAGTAACTGAATCTGAATTTCAAACTTACCAGCTCGTGGAACTGTAATTTTTCAAGTTAGGTAATGGTTGGGTAGAGGTTGTTCACACCTCATCTCATGGTTCATTCCTCTCAGTTCATTGGAACGACTTAAATTCATGGAACATGTTAAATTTCGCTTATATTTGTAATTCTACTTGGAAGTGTAATATAGGCTTTCCCTATACTGTAGGCTACTTGGAAAATGTCGATTTTTCGTTAAGAATAGTCCTTAGCCTAGTCGTTAACTACTCAAGATAAAAATGTAAAGTTGCTCTCAAATTGTGGGTATCATCTTTCATTTAAACATTTAAAATTCAGCTGAATCATAAGTAGCTAAATTTACACGAGTTTTTTCTCTTTTTTTCGGAGGATGAAGCTCACATAGGTCTGAGACCTGTGCGTGGGTAATGAATTGGATGATGGTGATTGATGAGTTGGACCTACAGTTTTAGGTGAGTTCCGAACCACCGGGAAGTGATTCTATAGCAAAGAACAGTTTTTTTTTGCTGGCCAATCCAGCCTTACAGAGTCACCCTTACAAAGATGGCCCAGGAGCTTCGTAGCTTATCTGTTCTGCTACGGTACTCGGCTATCACTTCCGATCCTTTGGAAATTTTTCCGGTTTACCGATCATAAAGCCAAAATATTTAAATTTGTAATTTAAAATATCCAAGCTTATGAGACAATAATAGTATATTTCGCACCTAGGGCCGAAAATGTGTGTTTGCCGGCTTGAGATCGCGGTTTTCAAGTTCGAGACGAAGTCGAGAACTTGAAGCGTTTGAGAGCCGGCAAAACATTTTTGCCCGTGTTGCGAACGCTATTTTTCGCCACAACACAAAAAAAACAAAACAACAATGTTAAGTTGGAAATTTTGAAAGCGTAATTTTAAGGCTATGGTACTTGCAAGAATACAAGGAACGGCTATCACCTCTTTATCAATCCTACAGCGCTCTGGGTGGGCATTTTGTCAAATACTACAACTGTACGCCAAAAGGTTAGTTGGTTAGGTTTTTTGTTGTTATTCCTGTTCCTGATTCAAAACCTGCATAAAAAACCAAAAACCTAACCAACTAACCTTTCTATACCATCAGTAATCTTTACCAACAGTTGCAGTAGTAGACAAAATTCCTAAAAACAAAAAACCTAACCAACCAGAGAGGTTAGCAACAGTTGTAGTAGTTCACAAAATTTCCACCCAGAGCTCTGTAGGTTGAATAAAAAGGTTCTATTGTTTGATATCAAAACTACAAAATATTACATATTAAGTTATAAAAAGTGATCATTTTTGACATTTTAAATACTACGTACATATTAAATTATAAAAAATAAACATTTATTGATGGTTTAAATCTTTTTGTTTTACATAAAAGTTGGAAGGATTCATTTTTACAATCATGACTGCTGTATCCAGAGACACGATCAGCTGTCATTCAAGGTCATTTTCTTTTCCGCCCTAGGGCGGTAAACGTTTACAGACCTCGTCGGAAATCAAACACTTTCGGCCTCCATATGACGCACGAAAAACAGCTCATTACGTCCTAGTGTGGCGAAAAAAAATTTATCTTTTGCTTGATTAAATTTCAATTTGAAAAGTTTGTTTTTTCACCAAAGAAATAATGGATAAAACATAAGCTTAGCTTTGACGAACTATGACCAGTCATATGTTTCCTAAGGCTCCGACTACACGGTACGCGCGTAAATTACGCCGCTGAGGTGCTTAACATGTTATTAAAAATAAATTGTCTCCTTTTAGCTGTTCCTTTAAGTATTTCTTCTTTTTGTGTTCCTCGGCGAGTTTTTACAGGAATGAAACCTAGCGCAAACGTATTTTTGCACCAAAAAGCCTCTATATTCTTAATTTCATCAAAATCGTTAGAGCCGTTTTTGAGATCCGTCGGTCATACATACAGAAATTGCTCGTTTAATATAATAGGATTTAAACATAATAATAACGTATGTATCGTAAAGAACGTGACACAATGTATGTCATACGCACACACATAGGCCTACAAATGTACATGCATAATTATGATTGGCACATAGTATGTACATTGATCGTACATATTGTGCAGGAAGGTTTTGATCGATTAATTCTACCACATTATATATATATATTTTTTTTTTTTGTTCCAACGAACTAGGAGGAAGCGATGGATAATCGCTGTGTAAAATGTAAGGAGCAAGGGTACAGAAACAGCAGCAGTATCAATGTCACAATCAGATCGTGTATCACAAAAGAAGATCGCAATAAGCCACAGATGTTAACACCTGTCGTAACGTAATGGTTGCTTGAGGGTGTGTTTGTGTGAAAGAGGAAGAAAGAAAGAAGAAGTGTGATTCAAATGTAAAAGAGTAATAGAAAAGGACTGAGAGAAGAGAGAAAGTAAAAAAGGGTTGTGATTGGGCTAGCTTTTAAGGTAGAGGAAGATGAAAGAGTCTCGCTTCCTATGTGGTAGATGCTGAAGTGGAATGTGGTTAGACGAAGAAGAATGTAATTACAAATTTCTAAAGCGATTCTCGACCCCTCCTAAGCTTTTAATGACGATAGTTCGTCTAACAATGCCCAGGTGTCATCCTACTACAACGACGCGTTTTTCGTATTTTTGTTTCCCTCTAGTCGAACAGTTTTCTTGTTTATTCTTTGTTTTAGCTCTTCTATGAACAAAGAAAATCGAGAAGAGATTTAAAAAAAATAGTAGCTGCAGAACACACACACACGCACACACTAGAAGATAGGCACGGTCAAGCGTTTATCCTTCTTACCTGGTCTTTGAAGCATCATAAGATAGATGTTGTACTCGGCGAATTTTATCTTTGTCAATATTTGTTGTTAATTTTGAATAAATCCTACAGGATTGTTGCTCGTGTCTAGGTGATTGAATGATAGTGTAAATGCCAGACCTAGATGCGAATCGAACCCGGTACCAACCGATTAGTAGACAGTTACACTATCAATAATAATGAGAAAAATAATAAAGTTTATTTCTGCACAAAACCTGCAAGTTATGGGTGAATAGAAAAATATGCAAATCCAAGTAGAAAAATAATAATAAAAACTTATAACAATTGAAAACTGTAATAGGTAATCATGAAAAAAAAATTAAACTTCGAAATCCTAATGGTTTAGGCGTACGACCGGCAATCGGAAAATCTGGGTTTGATTCCCAGCGTTGACAGAATAGTTTTGCTTTTTGGCATCCATTGATTTACATTAGCTATGTCCGCAGTAGCACAGGTGTAGGGCATGATTTGTAGCATTCAAAGGATTTCGAGATTAATTACTTTGTTAACAATAAGCAATTCAATAGAAATTGTAACATCTTTCCAAAAAACGTAATACATTTTACATGATGTTATCTTTACACCAGGGGTTCTCAACCTTTCAGGCTCTGTGCCTCCCTTAGTACACTGAAACTTCCTCTACTATCATCACCTTATGTGGTCAGCACAGGTAGTAGAATTTCAATTTGTAACTAAAGCGAGCTATGAGTTAGAATGAAGGTTAGACTTGCCGGTTTTAAAATAAAATATTAGATAGCTTTTTACAAAATATTCAATATTGACTCAATTCATCTAACATACAGTCACAATAAAGGAAATGATTGGACGGAATATACCAGGCTAAACAGCAGGAATCGAGCATGACAGCATTCAACCCGTTCGATTTCACTTGAAGAGCTCACACACAGGCTCTGTTGCCTAAATGGGGGACTTTCTTCCAAATTTATTGCACAATTGTGACTATTTTTTCATGAAGGTAATAAATAAAAATAAATAAATCGAAAATAAATGCATAAAATCTTCAAATGATTGTGGAGTTCTTAAAAAGACACTATTATATCAGTTAATGCTTGAATGGAGATAAGAAAAACAGCTAAGCATATTCCTAACCTGCATCACACAACTCAATATTGTACTACATTATACATTGGTTTTGGCTATTATTATTGAGTTTATTCTCTCCAACTTTTATTGTTGTACAATAAAATAATGGTGTTATGAAATATAAAAGCAGCCACGTATCTGTGTTAATTTCAGTTTCATTCTAACTATACTGGTTTACTGGCGCCTCCCTCGAAAATCTTGTACGCCCTCCCGGGGGTGCGTCCAGGTTGAGATCCGCTGCTTTACACTATACATGCAGCACATGAACTGAAATGGCTACTGAAATGAGCTTTTGCATATATTAGAGTGACGGTGGTTGCTAAGATCGCGTCTGCTTATATAGAAATATCGTATGAGTTGAAAAACTAAGACTTAATATCTGCATCTAGACTTATGGAACTAATAGATCGATCTGAAATTTATAAATATATCTAATAAATGATTTATTAATATCTATTTATAAGACTATATAAATAGACTATAATAAATTAATCTAGACTAAGAATTAATTATAATATTATGTTGGAAGTGATAGCCGTGAGCCGTAGCAGGTGTCTGTTCAATCAGATAAGGTAAGCAACGCTCTCCTGGACCCTCTCTGTAAGGGTGACCGATTGGATTGGCCAGCAAAAAAGATTCTGTTCTCTGCTGTAAAATCACTTCTCGCTGGTTCGAAACCCACCTAAAATTGTAGGGCCACCATGTTTCCAATAACATGACTCAATCGGTGAGGTGGAACTACCTGTAAGGGTCTCTCCACCAATAAAAGCGATACGCATTCACCTTTTTTAAAATATTATGTTAATGATCAAAATTAATTGAAAAAAAAGTATTCTCTTTTGTAAGTGTTTTTAATTCTTCAGAACAATCAGTTGCTGGGATCAAGTCTGAAGTGGGCAACTCATCAAGTGACCAAGATCCCATCTACTCTGTCGCTAGTGAAGCCATGAACACTTTCGTAGATTCTTCAAAAGATGCTGCCCAGTATCAACCATATTCTGGTACTTCGACCCAACCATTCTATTCAAGGTAAGTTTTCAATTTACTACCCTAACTTGCAGTCGCCCACAGTGGGAGTCGGCTAAAAGGACTATACATACACATACATTCACTGAGTTTATCAGAGCCCTAATAAGTCAGAGATTTAGGGACCTCCAAAGAATTTTTGAACTCTTATCAGTAGAGCCCTGATGTTAGGTAAAATTCCTTGATTGTAAGCATTATGCCTATTTTTTATTCTACTATTTTTTATTCTCCAATGTGCCTATTCTACTATAAGTTGCCTATTTTTGCCTAAAACGCTGGTTTAAAAGGAAAACCAAACAGTATGAAAGAACGAGTGCAAAAAAATTAATTATTTTCAACGAAAATTCTAGGAATAAAATTGATAATATAATCGTGGAGATTCAGGGGTTTCAACTATATAGCATAGAGTAGGCACATAAATTTAGCTACCATGATGCATACAGACATATGTCGAATTCAATTAAAACAGCATTGAGAATATTTTTTTAATGCGATAAAAAAAACGCAGAAGTAAAATTTCTTTGCCACCACAACCTATTTTGACTAGATGGGGGACATGGATTTCTGCTGCTTTATACTAAAGCTATGTGACGTAATCGGTGCACTTTCCGAAGAAAGTTTGCTGCTTCGCTCGATTCGAGAAGTCAAGAACTTGTTAAATAGAGTTAGTATCCCCAACAATTTATCCTTTATGCAAATGCCTTATTCTACATTTCCTGAAATAACAACAAAACTTGAAAAGAGGGGGGAGGGGAGACCCTTATTGCTTCCGTAAGTCTAGTGAATGAAATGGTAAATAACATTGAAGCTGTTCCTGGTGAGGTGGGATGTGCAATTAAAGAAAAGTGCAAATATGTGTTATCTTCAAAATTAGGCTTGGGCAAAATAAAACAGATTTGTAACATAATTGAAGGTGACACATCTATTGAACTTTAAATGAGCCCAAATTCAGTAGCATGCTACAAACACGTACCAATCACATCAGTCGATGTGGAAAGATCGTTTTCAACTATGGAAAATATCCTCGGACAGAAGACAAAGAGAACTTTAACTCAAGAGAACTTGAAGAAATATATTTTAATTGCGTGCAACCAGTAAAATGTAAGTTATTCAATTATTATATTTGTATTTTCACAATGTTTATAAAATGCCTATTTTTTATTTTTAACTCCCTATTTTCGTGTTTTACTGACTTTTTTCTTGTTTTTACTGCCTAACATCCGGGCTCTACTTATCAGTATCAATTATTGCGAAACTAGATCAAGCTATTTCTTAATTCGTCTTTTTTATTCGTTACGTTATAGATCGTTTTGTAAATTATAATGTTTTACAACAATATTTATATCCTGATTAAAGCAAACTGAACAAAGCCCATGAAGTTCTGTATATGGATCTAATTCTATTACATAAGGGACTTTTTAATTTGAGAGTTGGATTTTCAGCTAACAAAGATACGGTCTGGAAATGTTTCTCTACTATCCATTCATATTATGTCCAATAACTCCCAACTCAACTCTGCTCTTTTATTAACAAGCAATGATTTATTTCAGCCACCCAAAAAATACAAAGCATGTAACAGAAGCCAAGACATAAACATACTTATACAACAAAAGCACCAGGTCGCAATATACAAAACTTGAATACCACTAAAACACTCAGTTTTTCACTGTACCTTAGCATAAAATATGCATTTTTAAAATTGAATAATATGTTATTGAAAAACACAAAACAAATTATATGTGAATCAAATAGAATAATGAATAAAATATGACTTAAACTAGCTGAAGAATAGAGTTGATGTTAAAGGCCAACGCACACAGCAACAGATGGACGTATGCATGCAGACAGACGTTTTGGTCAACGCACATAGCCACATACGGATGGGGGATCGTCCGCTGGTAGTCTTCAGTGAGATTGCGTCAAATAATGTTGTGTGGTGTAGCACAAACTTTTCAAAAAATATTCCGTGGTCGAGAAATGCCTACACGCGAGGGGTTTTAAAGTTATTAAATTTTTATTTTATGGAAACGATTAAAAACTGTAACTTAGATAATATCCATTTGGTTTGAAGTCACAGCCTTCATTGATTCACTAATTGAATAATAATAATGATAATTATTATTATTATTTTTTATTATTTTTGTTTTTTATTAGAATGATTATTTTATTATATGAAATTTAAAAACCCTTATTTTCGCCTTATTTATTGCCTAAATTAGTAAGAAATATTTTTATTTTAATATTATATTTTAATAAACTGGGGAGCGATTTTTCATCCGTCTGTCTGCATACGTCCGTCTTTTGCTGTGTGCGTTGGTTGAATTGGGAAAAGGAATGCAATGGATTTGAAAAGAAACCTGGCTTGAACTGTATGTTGAAAAATAGTCATGTGCATTTATTATGTTGTCAGGCAGAACCTTGAAGAATCAAATGCTGGACACAGGAAAGCTCGTCTTTGAAATTGTCATGTCTAAAACAGGTCCACAAGTCTAAAAGTCGATTAAAGAGGCTACTTATTTATTTATTTATTTATTTTTTTTTTTTTTGAGGATGAAGCCCACATAGGTCTGAGTCCTGTGCGTGGGTAATGAGTTGGATGATGGTGATTGATGAGTTGGACCTACAGTTTTAGGTGGGTTCCGAACCACCGGGAAGTGATTTTACAGCAGAGAACAGTCTTTTTTGCTGGCCAATCTAATCGGTCACCGTTACAAACAGGACCTACGAGAACGCAGCTTATCTCTCTGATTGAACAGATACCAGCTACGGCTCGCATTGCTTATTTCAACAGCTTGGATGTGAAACTTTTAATTTCACATTTTTACAAATATCCTGAAAGCTTAATCCTGGGAAGTACTAATACTTATTCCAGTTCCATTCCTGTGTGTAAGTTCTTTCATAAGTTTACGTGCTGAAAACTAATGAAATACAGCTGTTTACTGAGGAGCGAGCAGTAAAGTACTTAAGCTCACCAGTGTTGCCAACCTTCCATTCTACGATTATCGTACCTGACGTCCAAAATTATCATATTTGTCAAATATTTTACTATAATTTGTTTTAATAAAAACAATAACCATCTTTTAATCATTTTAAAAATATTTTTTGTTAATATTTCTTTGAAATTATTGTTTAAAATCATTTGGCTAAATCCTACATCACACAAGGCACAAAATTATTGTACAAAACTATAATAATTATATGACTTACAACACTGAAGCTTGCTTAATCCGTTTTATTCTCTTGCTGAATTCCAAACTGTGAACATCACCTCTATTCTTGACCTCGTCTAGTCAATGTCATATTTTTTCATTATTGACTTTAAATTAATCATTAATGTTATCTAGCTTTAATATTTGTATTTAATCTGTCATTGTATGATGACTAGCTGGAGATATTTTAGTGATATATGAATACTTTTTAGTGATATTTTATTGACCTTATACTTTGTTGTATGTGTATTATCTATTATGACTTGGCCTCCATTGCTACCATTGTATTCTTTGCTGTAATAAGTCATTGAATCATTTCCAGCTGATTACTGTCAGACAATGAACTGTATTCTGCACAACAATGCGTAGTATGTTGCATAGCACACAGTTCATTGCTGCCAAATACATTTTTCATAACCTCAGTGATGGCGCATTGTACAGAAATGATAATTTTATACAACTGTTGAATGGAAATCCAAAACTGCACTTTTAGGAAAAATGTTTTATGTAATTCGAGTGCAAAGCTTCTTTATCACTCTCGCAACAGTTAAGCTCGAGTGATAAAGTCGCACGTAAATAACTACTTTTTCTACACCAAGGAGACTCCTAAATAGTTATAAGTCTCCTAAGGAGACTAAATATTTAGGAGTTATACTTGACCAGGAGTTGAATTGGAAACAACAAATAAATAAACTTCAAACCAAATTAAGGTCCAGCATGAGATATTTTTTATTTTTAAAAAATATCTGTAATCAGTATTTTTTCAAAATGATGTATTATGCAATAGTAAACAGTAGGTTAGAATATGGACTATTTTTTTGGGGTGGAACCTATAAATCAAGCATCAAACAAATTCACATAATACAAAAACCTTTTCTAAGGATAATAACGAAGAAGAATTGAAGAGTTTGTTTTTATCCACTCTTTAAATTGAGTCGAATTCTCCCTCTGAGACATCTCTTTGTATCTAAAGTTCTCACATTATATTTCAAAGAAAACAAAGACAAAATTGTCTTCAATGATCAAAAAATTAAACTGGGGAAGAAAATTATTATACAAGTTCCAAAATTAAATACAACCTTTTTCAAAAATTGTATGAATTTTAAGACCAAAAATATTCAATGAAATTCTATAAAACAGCTTATTGTCAAAATTTTAGCTCCTTCAAAAACAAAAATAAAAGATTGGCTCCTTTCCTTGGAGAACATTGAGTTATTATTAAATATTCAAAAATAAAAAACTAATTGAATGCTATAATCTTTCTTTCAATTGTTTCTTTTTCTTCTCTTACTGAAAAATTTGAAATTGTCAAGTACCTAGTATTAATTTAATCATTAGATTAGATTAATTTTTCATATCTATATTACCTCAAATTTGAATTAGCTTTTAACGTACTCTTTAAATTTTCTTAGTAATGGCGAAGGTGATATTGTGGAAGGTATCCATAATGAATAATAAGACGAAATTGTCACAACCACATTTATTAAAACTTCGAGAAACTAGTTTCGGTTGTTACACCATTCATTATCAATCTCAATCAAACTGAAATGATAATGGTGTAACAACCGAAACTAGTTTCTCGAAGATTTAATAAATGTGGTTGTGACAATTTCGTCTTATTATTCATTACTCTTTAAATGTTCTTTTCAATGTATCTTTTACTCCTGATTATATATACAGCTCATATGCCAATTATTATGTTAAATAAATGAGAAGGAACCTCTAAACATGCTATGCCTTAGCTATATGAATGCTATATTCTTCTTGAAAATAATAGATACTATGAAAATGTATTATGTTCATTTATTTATATGTATTTCTATTATGATGATCAAAATGTAAGGCACTAAAACATGTTTTTTCAAGAGAATAAAAAGATGTTCTATTCTACTCTACAATAATTCTATTCCTCAGTTGGAGAAATATGGAGATGAAAATGTCATGTTTTATCGAATCATTGAATAAAGTTTGCAATAAATTAAAACAGTTTATAGTGAAGTTGACTTCAACTACGTGCTAACATGAAGAATAAGAGAAAAATATTCAGACTTTACATTGAAAATTAATTTTAACAATGAATCTTATTGTCCAGTTCTGTATCCTTATTTTATTTGTAAATAATGATCTAAAACATTTTTTTTCAGCATGCAACAAGCTTACAGCGGTCAAAACCCTAGCTATATGAATGCTGCCGGCTTCTACTCAACATATCCTTCCGTGACATATTCTAATGCAAACAGTGAGTAAATTAACAGTGAGTGATTTAAATAATGGAAATAAATAAAATTAGACAAAAAAAAAACAATACCAAAATAATTTATATTTTTGGACAGCCTTAACTCTTGCTTGTTTTGTTTTGTGAATCAAATAATGCTGCCTCCATTATGGATACAAATTGATTTAATCTTTTATTCAAACTACTGCATGCTATGTGATGATAATACACATCATTGTATCCATATTGATAATTTGTCCAGTTCTAAAAAACAGAAAATATATCTATTCTTGACAATGATTTATTCTTGACGATTATTGTATCTTGACAATTCATTGATAATTACAGAGCTCCAACATATCATACATAACAGTCACAGAAGTTCTAACTTCAAATGCCTATGAAGTCTATTGAAAGCTAGATCGTGTGTGTGAATAAAATACTTGAGAAAAGACAATATAATCTGTTTATAGCGTATTAATTAGAAACAATATTCCTTAGACGACTATGCATTTTATTTATTCTCCATAATTACATTACATTTTTTTTTTATTTAAAAAACACCAGAAAACAAAATGTAATAGTACATCAGAATCAGATACACTATAAAATTTAGGTACTCAACTTTTTCTATCTGCTTCCAGGACTGAGTCAATGCGGCAAAAATGCTGGGTCGGGAACTTCAGGAACGAATGGCACAAGCAGTACAGCTACAAACGGTTATCTCAACCCCTATGCCAATTCTGCCTATCCTGGCCAACAAGCTTATCAGAGCTACACAGCTGGCTACAATTCACAGAATTACGCCAACCAAGACGTACGTAAACTACGTTCATTTATTTTTAGAAATCAATTTCTTCAAATAAGTAATATTTTTCACTCTGTATCTTCGTGAATCAGTCGAAATCGGCTATGGTACTGTATGAGTATTTGAAATATATAATGGGCCGTCACAAAAAAATGTTTTTATTTAAAAACTTTCTATGAAAGAACCCATATAACGCTATATAATGGGCTAAGTAACAGATACTAAGTAAGTAGTTACAATAAAATCCAACAGATGGCATATGTGCCAAACACAGAAACTTTTTCCAGATATAATGGGCTATGTTCCTGCCTTCTCATTACATCCAGAACTGGGTATTGAGGTTATGTGCTTGCACGAGCTGCTCCTGCCTACTAGAGATAGCTACTGTGTAATATTGCAAAAAAATTCTCTGTTTTACTATAATACCAAAAAGGAAAAGGGCGAGTGTAATGAATGGACTTGTTTTTTGTTGTTGTTGTTGTTGTTGTTATTATACAGTTCATGCAAGTTACTATATTTTCCAATTTGGACTACAATTTCTGATGTTTTTTCTCATTATTATACAGTTCATGCAAGTTACTATATTTTCCAATTTGGACTACAATTTCTGATGTTTTTTCTCATTATTATACAGTTCATGCAAGTTACTATATTTTCCAATTTGGACTACAATTTCTGATGTTTTTTCTCATTATTATACAGTTCATGCAAGTTACTATATTTTCCAATTTGGACTACAATTTCTGATGTTTTTTCTCATTATTATACAGTTCATGCAAGTTACTATATTTTCCAATTTGGACTACAATTTCTGATGTTTTTTCTCATTATTATACAGTTCATGCAAGTTACTATATTTTCCAATTTGAACTACAATTTCTGATGTTTTTTCTCATTATTATACAGTTCATGCAAGTTACTATATTTTCCAATTTGGACTACAATTTCTGATGTTTTTTCTCATTATTATACAGTTCATGCAAGTTACTATATTTTCCAATTTGAACTACAATTTCTGATGTTTTTTCTCATTATTATACAGTTCATGCAAGTTACTATATTTTCCAATTTGGACTACAATTTCTGATGTTTTTTCTCATTATTATACAGTTCATGCAAGTTACTATATTTTCCAATTTGGACTACAATTTCTGATGTTTTTTCTCATTATTATACAGTTCATGCAAGTTACTATATTTTCCAATTTGGACTACAATTTCTGATGTTTTTTCTCATTATTATACAGTTCATGCAAGTTACTATATTTTCCAATTTGGACTACAATTTCTGATGTTTTTTCTCATTATTATACAGTTCATGCAAGTTACTATATTTTCCAATTTGGACTACAATTTCTGATGTTTTTTCTCATTATTATACAGTTCATGCAAGTTACTATATTTTCCAATTTGGACTACAATTTCTGATGTTTTTTCTCATTATTATACAGTTCATGCAAGTTACTATATTTTCCAATTTGGACTACAATTTCTGATGTTTTTTCTCATTATTATACAGTTCATGCAAGTTACTATATTTTCCAATTATACTTTTGCAGGAATATAGTAGTTACAGTAACAGCTACGCTGCTAGTTACTATGCAGCATCGCAAGGCTACTCAGCTTATGTCAGCCCTTCATGCTCTGCTGCTTCATATCAATTACCAAATGCGTTACAAGGTAATATACCATACGTTGCTCATTTTTTGTTCTTCATCAACGTAGACTAGGCGCCTGTTGCACAACAATTTAAAAATTGCATCTACAATTTTTAAGTGAATTTTCATAACTCAGGGGGTGTTTACATCTAGGTGGTACGAGAGGATAGGTGATGGTATGTGGCATACCATACAAATCCAACTCCGCACTGTTTATATAAAATATTCAATTACACTTACTGCATTCCTTGCCTGAGTGGCAAAACAAGTGCACACTAGCGTGATCTCAGAGCAACACCGATTATTATCACTAGTTGTGTCGCAGAGGTGACACAGCATGTCGATCGCGCTGGGAGATAATTGGCGTGATAAAGTCAAGTGTAACGTGATTTCGATAATGAGGTGTGTTTGTTTTGTAATCATGTTGGCTACTTGACATTGTTACAGAGGTTATGTTTCACATTATGTGTACTTTGATCTTGTCGTCTCAACAGGAGAACTTTCTACTAAAATGTTGTGTGCTAAATTAGTTGAAAAAGAATCCATGTTTATGGAATTAGAGTTTAAAAGATACTGCATGAGTACTTTTCGGTTAGGTGAGTCGTGTCATAGGTTATTGTGAATTGCATCGCTTATCACATTGCTTTGGAGTGAACACCAGAAAGTTGCGGTGATACTGGAGATAAAAATCGTATCATATCGCATC
Source organism: Conomelus anceps (assembly GCA_948455865.1). Classification (NCBI taxonomy): domain Eukaryota; kingdom Metazoa; phylum Arthropoda; class Insecta; order Hemiptera; family Delphacidae; genus Conomelus; species Conomelus anceps. Next base: position 22,800,389 of record OX418222.1, read on the forward strand.
ACCTACCGTTTAGGTGTGACCTGTTAACACACTGCTGACTAACTTACAAAAAATTTCATAGGACTTTCCAGCAGCAATAAATACAAGTACTAATACAATTATTTAGTAAATTGTTATGCGACAGCCACCTGGAAATACTATTTGTACTTGAAAATCATCAAGGATTAATATCTTTCAATGTAGTTTTCCTATGTGGCATATTGATAGTTTTCTAAGATTACCATATGATTTGCTATTCAAAAGGAAACAATCCAAACCATCAAAGATGTTGCTGAATTATTCCTAAATTGGAAGTGTGGAAGGAACAGTTTTGGACTGAAAAGCCTATTGTTCCCTTCGAATTGTATTTTTATAGATACAGTAGACTTGATTCTTGTAAATTTTTAGCGAGTTATGAGATATTATATAGCATTATAATAATTAATGTTTAACACAGAAATCAAAGAATTATATCTGGCGGTGCCCAAAATATTTGTATGTAGATGAATGAATAAATAAATGAAAAAACTGGATTTCATTTCGGTATGGGAATTTAGTTGTCTTGGTGGCATTTCAAAGTTTGTCACATTGAGACTGAAGAATTCATTTAATTAACTCATTCTATTAAATTTAACACATTTTATTGGATGAACAAACAATAATATTCAACTTTGTACAGGGTAGGTACGTAAATTGTACACATTTATTTGCGTTATTAAACTATTTTGATGTGATATTCCTGTCTGCAGTATATTTATTTTTTTTAATTCAGAAAGCTGTACATACTATGGACAGCATCAAATATATGCATATGAACAGCCAAAGGTTTTTTTCACATTGGGTCGTTTATTGCAATTCAGCGCTCTTATATGCAATCTAGACACTTGCTACATGACAATCTAGATTTCTACTTGACTAAAGCTAGACTAATCCAGCACTAGTCACTACATTTTAGAGTTTGCATTGCTCTAGAGCAGTATCGTAGATAACTAGCCTATAGTACATAACTATAGTATCTAGATTATGCCTAAACACGTCCAAAAAATGTCCATATGTTTATTGCTCTATGGGAGAGCTGTATTGCAGTAAGTGTCTCTATTGGGACAGGCATTGAGGCTAGAGCAGTCTAGCTTTCATGATCTATACTGGTATATTCATTTTTTTCAGAATCTCCATTGGTCGCAGATCCGTCCTCTCCCGTAAAGACAGAATCAAATAGAAAAAGTAACAGTGACTCAAGTGAGTAGAACTAATTAATTACATTGCCTGTCAATTTAATTAATTAATTTACAATTTACATTAATTGTATTATATTAATACTTTAATGTATAATAATCGCTCCATTGCTACTGTAGTCATGCTATAACGCAGACTAGTCTGGCAAATTATGAAAGGGAATTAATTTAAGTATTCAATTCTCAATGAGGTTAGTTCACAAAAAAATTAAAATTGATGTTTAGTTCTAGGTTTACAATTTATTAAGCAATCGCACATTTAACAAGATAATTTTTAAATTAATCCTTTTATGAATATTGTATTTTAGACATGATATCGTTTATTGAGTTCTGTAGACGTGATACAATTATTTGCTTTAAGGCAGTAATGCTTTGTTTGCACATTTCTCATAAAGAAAACGTTGTCGGCGGACGGTAGACACGTAGACAGCTCGTTATTCTTCAAAGAAAACGCATATTCTTCGTTACATTCAACTAGTTGACACTGTCAACTAGTTTATCAACTAGTTAACTTTTATTCTAAACTAGTTTAGTTTCGTTGACGAGAAAACCGTCAACGACCCAAGACTAGTTTATTGTGTATAAAATGACTTATTAGACTAAAGTCCCCAAGAAAATACTTCCATCACAGCCCAAGATGACAGAGAGAGAGGTCCGATGCTCTATCCCTTACAATTCACTCCCACCACATAGCAGCATTTACTCCCCTTCGCTGGACTCTCTCACTCTTATTCTCAGCGCTCGCCACCAGCATGTCTTGCTAACAGGCTGGCTTTATGAGCTGAGTCGTTCTGTTCATCACAAGGATGACAGAGAAAGTATCATTGCGCATTCAGCTGTGCGCAGGTCAGACTCCACTCTTCTTCCCAACCACGTGTCTACAATACAGAACATGTGTAGTGGTGGAAGTTCGCTTCCCCGACTCCGTGTAGGAAGAACTTTCTCGGGCACTTAAGCTTATAAAAAATTTACCACTCGCTCGCAATGTATGATTGATGCATAAGGAAGCAAAGCTGAAATTTAGTTCTTAATAACAGTAAATATTGAGTAGGGTGCCTCAAAGTTGAAATTATCCTATTGATTCCAGTAAGCATTTTATATCAATATTAAGCAGGGTGTCTCTAGAATTCTGTAAGATATACTGTGATGACGCAGCACACAGATAGAAATTAAAAAATCAACATTATCATTTATTTATAAAATACAAAACATACATATACAAGACATGTAAAATATGAAAATACAGCTGAAATCAATATTATACAAAATAAAAATCCATAAACTATTTTAAAATATTAGTACTGCACTGTATGTGGTGATGAAAACCCCTTCCAACTATGGTTGCCCACGTACTAGGGAGCGGTCGTCATAATATTAGGTTAGGAGGAAGAAGAAGAAGAAGGGAAAGGTTGGAGAAGTCAATGGGGGAAAAGGAAAGATGTCAGGACAAATTTTGTACATTTTTTGTATTTCTTATGATGTCAACATGAGTTCGAGAATTGTTCGTGCGTGATAAGATAAATGATGACCCAGAATATGCCAGGCTGAACAACGGGAATCAAACCCGTGACCGCAGAAGTAGCAGAGTCTTATCAGAATTAACGCACCAAACGATTACACACTGCGGCTGCCAAAGGGTATAATCATTGGTTGAGTTCATGGGAGTATGCACTGGTGCAACAGTTTTCACCGCTACGCGTCTGATTATTCAATGAATTTCAGTCAAATCAAAATGTATTAATCAAAAATGTAATCACAAATTCCTTATAGTTCAACTTAATCAATACAAAATAAGTTATACCAATAATTCACCTTAAGAAACTCCACTGTAAATACTATGTGTTGGATTTCAATAGATCAATCAGACGTCTAGCAGTGCAAGCATTTTGTCTGAAATTGCGCGCGTATTCCATATAGAAGATAATTCGAAATTAATAATAATTTTTGTGTAATTGGTATGATCATCCATGTAAGATTAAATTGAAATTAATTCTCAATGAAATTGGAAACAGTATTATTCTTGTTTTATTTATTTTAGATCGCCTTGGCCGTGGAAGAGGAAGAAGAGTTGCTTCATCTCTGCACAATCCTTCTGCATCACCACCTCATCCTGTCCCCGAAAACAATCTTGAACGGGTATTCATCTGGGACTTAGATGAAACAATAATAATATTCCATTCACTTTTAACGGGAACATTCGCTTCCAGGTTCTCAAAGGTAACTTATTTTTCTTTTCTCTTCAACTTTGAACATTATTTTGTTTGTAAATACCATTGATACAGTATATAGAGTATCCCACTAGTAACCCGACAAACTTCTAAGCTGGTTTCTTCTCAGCACCTTAAAGTGCGTAGGAATCCGCTGAGAAAAAAACGACTGTATGTTTTTCCTGCAATCACAATCATACTTACGACACTGCCTATGCAGTGCTCTTAATTTGAAGTTGGCTTGAGCCAGAAACAGTTTGGAAAGTCTAATTATTACAACTATATGTGTAAAACGAAATCTTGAGCTATTTTTTTTTTTCAAAAAAATAATTATTGAAATCTATCAAGGGAGTTACAAGAAATCTCTAATGTAAAATTGATGTTTTCCTATTAAAACCTGATTTAGCTTTACTCTTCTGCCCGATTTGGCCTTTTCCCGCCAGAAAAAAGTGGCTTCACTATTCCATAGCTTTGAAGGTTAGAGTTATGCCTCTAGTAGCATATATCAATGTGTATGATATACCCGAGACAAATGTGTATTTCCCAATCTCTCATACTTACATGCTGCGAAACTTACACATTTCATTAATTTTTAAACTTGATTGCTCATTCACTTTTTATTGCAATAACATATTCAATTTGCAATGTAAATCTTTTAACTTATTCAATACTATCTATGACCAAAATCGCTGCAGAACTGTTGATTATATACTGTTGTATACTGTACAAATTTGAACTTAACGTTAACATTTTGTAATCATCATTGTAAAAGTTTTCTTGTGTGTTTTCATGTATGACTTAATTATGAAAATTCTTATTATTGTTTGGTTTCCTTCATTTCAATCCAGGATACACAAAGTATTGTTCAGCTCGGATTCAGAATGGAAGAAATGATTTTCAATTTGGCAGATACTCATTTCTTTTTCAATGACGTTGAGGTAAGTACTGACTTGTCGTGTATTTCCCCATTTTAAAATATTTTTCTCTATTTCAATATGTATTTCTTCATTCGGAAATAGATTCTACAATTCGATTCTACTTCTCGAATGCACAAATTTATTTTTATTTATATTATCAAGTCAGCTGCAGTCTTCTAGTTGTGGGACTCTATCTGAAGCTCGACCACACATTTCTGACTACGCTGCGTAGTCTCAGATGTGTTCTTGCGATCCTACGCTTATATTGTGAATTATATGTAATTTTTTATTGTAAATTAAGTATCATACAATATGAGTTTAAAATATCATTAATATACTTGTCAATATGACACATGAGATGATGTTTCTTCATTTACTTGCGTGTACAGCTTGTACAACCAATCTCATATTATTTTGTTCTGCATAGGACGAATTTTGATTTCAAATTCTGTGGCACACAACTCCGTACTTGCGACGAACAGTTTGCGCTTCACTAAAAAAATTATTAGAAGAAAAATCTCAATCAGTCTAGCGCATTCAAGGCTGGTGATGTATACCTGGCTGAAACTAATCCGAGAAATCAGTTTCGCTCTAGCTGTCTCGGGTGTTGAAAGATGAAAGAAAGTTTTATACCATTTGTCCTCAGGTTTTTAAATTATAGTTTACTGAATTATTCCTACTCACAGGTTATCCTTTGTGGTGAGTCCAGTTTCCAACGAAGTTATAATTAGTATTCTATTTGCTTGTTTGTATGTGTAATTTTATTTGACTGGAATATTTGGGAATAAATTTGAATTGAAAACGAGACCACTTAATTACGAGTTTACTGAATCGCGATTTTACTTGTTGTGAGTTTACTAAATTACAAGTTTACTAATTAAGAGATTACTGGATTACGAGTTCACTAAATTAAGAGTTTACCAATTATGAGATTACTGATGTACGAGTTCACTGTTGCCCGTATTTCACGTTGCGAGAAAGTGTGCACTCAAGTGGTCAAGGCCGGTTCTCATACACATAGCCCAGGCAAATTAGACTTTTGGTGGACAAAAATTGGTACAAAGGTGGATTTTTTTAATCCACTCTAGGCATCCCAGAAAAGATTCCCCCATGTTTGCGAAAAATGTGGCTTGTGCATAACTTTTGAGGGGCAAAAAACCTCAAAAATTTGGCACTTTTTTCTGTTTTTTGCCTAAAACTCGAAAACTATCTACCGCGTTGGAAACATTGTTTAATTGGAAATTGAAGAATATGAAACTGTTGTTCATTGGCAATCAGTTTTCAAAAATCATCTATTTTTAATCCCTTTGTAAAAATGAGTCACCTCCACGTTTCGATGCATTTAACTTGTAAATGCTCACTCAAGCACTTAAAAGTTATAGGAAAGAAGTTTCAGACCATTGAATTTACTTCCAGAAGAGTCCTCAATTTGAAAATTTTGCCAATTTGTTTCTAAGATATGCAAAAAACCTGAACCACTGTATATTAGGCCAGTAACCAAGTTTCATAAGTAAGAGATACAAGGAAAAGCATTTAGTAGTTGTTTTCTCAACGGATTCTCATGAATTTTTAGACACTGAGTCTGAATCTGAACTTTGGAACTCCAAAATGTGGTCAGGGGGTGGAGGGGCCCCCCTTCGTTACCAACGGTGGACCCCCTTCCCCTCATTTGACAATCAATCGCACCCCATTCAGTGATAGCTTATTATTTGGTATTGTTACATCAATCGACGATGCATCAATTTCGAATTGAGCAATGTTTTCAACGCGGTTGATAAGGGGGGTTACTCCCTTGATAAGGTGTTAAAGATCCAAAAGAAAGCTGTTAGATGTATGGAAAGAGTAAATAGAAATGATTCATGTAGGCCTTGGTCTCCTAACTGTACCCTGCTTATATGTGTATGAAACTACTTTGTATGTAAAAAAGAGTGGTATTAACCAAAATCTTGATGTACACGATTATAATACAAGACGTCGTGGAGATTATCACTTGGTGAGTCACAATAGTAACTTATTCAAACAAAAACCTAGTTATATTGGTAGGAAACTACAACAAGCTACCGCATTTTTTAAAGTCTTCAAAATATAGAAATATTTTTAAAAAACGATTGAAAAAATATTTAGTTGATAAAGCTTTTCATAGTGTACAAAAGTTACTTTCACATCAAAATTAAGCCCCACCTCAACTAATTAATATAGTAATTATGGTAACTAGTGTATAAGATAGTATACCGTAATTGTTAATCTGAGTTGTCTTATACTCCTTTACTGGAGTCTCTAAGACGTAATTTACAAAAAAAAAAGGATCCACAAGCCAAATGTTTTTGCAAACTTGGGGGAATCTTTTCTGGGATGCCTAGAGTGGATTAAAAAAAATTAGCTATGTATCAATTTTTGTCTACTACGGCCATTTTTTTGTTTAATTTATCTGGGCCTACATGTTAATGGCTATCAGCTTTTTATTGTGTATGAAAATACTTCTTTAACCTGAGTTTAAAAAAACACACACTATCGCAACAAGTAATTGAGGCATAAATTACGAGTTTACTGAATTACAAGTGTACCAATTAAAAGTTTACTGAAATACTTTCCTGCATCAGGATTGCGACCAGGTGCACATAGATGATGTGTCATCGGACGATAACGGACAAGACCTGAGCGCTTACAACTTTGCCACTGATGGCTTCACAGCGAATGCGGGCGCCGCCCCGGCCGGTCTGTGCCTGGGGGCAGCAGCAGCGGCAGCCAGTGGAGGCGGCACGGCTAGTGGCGTGAGAGGCGGTGTCGATTGGATGCGCAAACTAGCATTCCGCTACCGCAAGGTACTTCAGCCATCTTTTATTATTGGCACACAAACACAGTTCAGACTAGGTGAAACAGATTCTAGGTTTGGGCTACAATGTATTCTATTTATATGTATATCTACAAATTATTCAAAATGACAATCAAGTTCAAACTAAATAATAGTAGAGGTCTAAGATATAAGAGAATATTCAAATGCAGTACAAATATTGTACTGTTTTGCGGTCATTTTCCACTTTGAAATAAACCGAGTACAAAAGAGTACCGTATTCAAGGACCTGACAAATTTACATGAAATAATTATTATCAGTATGTTGTACTGATAGCCCATGCACCATTAAATTCCTATGATTTCTCAGTATTTAGCCGAACACGATAGTGTAAACATTATAGTGCTAGATTGTAGTTGTAGAAAAGTAGTTCACAGTATTCGAGCAATCAGCAATATTTTGTTTCTAATTCAAGTGAAACTAGTTATGAAAAATATTGGAACTTATCGAAAACTGTTTTCAACGTATGCATTAGCCGGTCAAGTTACCGACTACCACTCTGGTTGGAGAATTTGAGGAAAAGGAAAATCAAGACTCTAAATATGTAACCAACGTAGAGGACTCATTAAGTCTCACGGCCAACATAGGGAACCACAGCCCTTTTTTCGAAAGATGTAGTAAATCTAGTAGTAGATCTATCATCTTTTTCCAATTGAGGAAATAGCCAAAGTTTTAGAGCATCACGATAGAAAGTACAGTTACAGTTGCTTTTCCAAAAAAGAAAGCCCAATAAACTTTACTGCCGAGATATGACAAAAATCATTCAATTTAGGGGAGTCTCGTAGCGATTGCGAGCCCACGGGAGCTAACAAACAAAAACAAAACTGTATGAGCTGCTCTTTCATTTGATGTGATAATTTTAATTGTAAGTAGTATACAATATATACTACAAAGCGTTAAAACTCCGATATTATTTTATAAATACCCGGTGTATATAAAGTAGAATATTTTCTATTTGTTAATCCATATGTGTTTTAACAAAAAATAGATTTAATAGACAAATTTTTATTTTTATGATTTTCAATACAAGTATTGAAAAATTGTTCAGTGCTTTTAGCAAAAAGTATTACAGGAGCTCATTTGCCACAACCTTATAACTTACCTCTATTTTCTGTTGACTGTTGTATTCAATCATCGTTTTTTCCACTGTTATTAATAAATGACACCGTATTGCATGAATGTTCTAGGTAAAAGATATTTACAATAACTACCGCAACTCTGTTGGAGGTTTACTAGGGCCGGGTAAAAGAGATCAATGGCTGCAACTGAGATCAGAAATTGAGGCGGCAACCGATAATTGGCTGACTCTTGCTATCAAATGTCTCACACTAATTAATTCCAGGTAAGTAAATTTAAAAAATTACGGTCATGTAGATATTTAACTTCCCATTCTATCTATATTTACCAATTCAAATATTTGATTTTTTGCTCCAATTTTGAAGTTAATTCAATTCAGTGTTAAATTGAGTCCAAATTTGTCCATTTAAAGTTAGTTTTGTACAGTCAAGTTTGTGGTTTGGGATTTTCGACTGGTGAACAACACAATATAAGAGCAGAATAAAACAGGGTATTCAATTTTCGTATCAACTTCTACAAGCGTAATGCCAATATAAAAGCAATATTATGATTAATTAGACCAGGAATAAAATATGCCTTTTCCAAAAGTTTTACTGGATACTCGTTGTAAAAGCCTCATCACACATTTGTCCGACAGCAGCTTGCTAGGTTGAATGACTAGAAGGTACTTTTTAAATTTTTTAAACTACATGTTAGTAGGACTTAATTTTTTTGTTTTTGTAGGATGAAGCCCACATAGGTCTGAGGCCTGTGCGTGGGTAATGAATCGGACCTACAATTTAAGGTGCATTCCGAACCACCGGGAAGTGATGTTACAGCAGAGAACAGAGTATTGTTTGCTGGCCAAACCAATAGGTCACCGTCACAGTAAGGGACCAGGCGCACGTGACTTATTTGACTGAACAGATACCTGTCACGGCTCGCTTCATCACTTTCCTGAATACTTTATAACTTATACATACTTGAAATTTTTTACATAACTTATCAGGTGAGTAACCTTGGTATGGAGTAACTCATCAAAACAAAACAAGATGGGGTGTTCCAAAGAGCCATGTCAAAAAGAAAACTATAGGGTATATATTAAGTAAAGACCAAATAGGTTAGAATCATCGAAGCTTTGATTCGAGTTACTTGATCTCCCAACTTTTCCTGTTTGTATGGAGTTATAACTATCTGAAAAACGAGAGATAAAAATCTTGAAATATACATGAAACCAAGCAAATTTTCGTTCAGTGAGTCATTCAAATGGAACGAGGGAAATTAAAATGAACTTAAAAATTGAATTCAAACCAAGTCTATTTGCATTATCAAATAATGAAAATGTTGCAAAAAGTGTAAAATACTAAATACTAAAAGGTTGCAGCTGCCAGACTACTGGACGGGCCGAAGTAGCGCATGACCTGATAAGAGTCAAGTCCATTATTTATTTCAGTGATTCACATAAAGTAACGTTGCGCTGCGTGGTACAGCAATATGGAGCAGTATCTCGAGCATAAGGTGTGGAATCTCAGGGATCGGCCAATGGAAAATCATTGTTTTTGCCAACGTTTCGTGATATTCAATTTCATCTTCAGGGCTTGGACAATGATAGTTTACATTGCCGAAACAAGAACTAGGAACTATAAAATTGAACTCAATCGGGAAGGACAGCTTAGTGCTGTGAAGCTATAGAGTTTTGGTTCCACAGTCATTGTGTGTGTTTAAAGATACAGGGTGCTTAGGGTGGTCTGTCATCAAAGTTTGAGTTAAATTTATAGTTTCTTGTTTATCTCTTGTTTCGGTGATGTAAACCATCATTGTCTGGAAATGTAATTAAATATTACGAGACGTTGGCAACAACAATGACTTTTTATTGACCAATTCATAAGATTTCACCCCTATATCTATTATAATTTTATTGACAATTTTCATATATTGACAAATATTTGTAAAATATTGCTATATGCATTTAATAATGTTTTTCTCTTCAAGACCAAACGCCGTGAATGTGCTTGTAACGACAACTCAGTTAGTTCCTGCACTGGCCAAAGTCCTGCTATTCGGCCTAGGAGGAATTTTTTCAGTTGACAATGTCTACTCAGCCACAAAAATCGGCAAAGAGAGCTGCTTCGAGCGGATTGTGTCGCGGTTTGGAAGAAAGTGCACATACGTGGTTGTTGGAGACGGGCAAGATGAGGAGAATGCTGCTAAACAGGTAAGAAATACATAATTTTGAAATCTATATTGAAATATGTACAATGCTAACATACTGTACAACCTAGCATGTCATGAATCGCTGGTTACACACTTACCATTCACTTGTCTCCATTCAATTCAATAATTTTCAGGGAAAAATGTGTAAAAGCAAATTCCTCTAAAAATTACTCCTCTAATATGGAACAAGTCCTTGTTTAGAGGAGGAATCAAAACAAATTTATCAAAAAACAGTACAGAATATAATAGAAATGAGGTTTACGATTTTGATTTTTTTTACGTACTTTAACTATCTAGTCCTAAGACTATTGAGCAACTTTTTTCTGGCCTATATTACTAAACTGAACTTAAATCCTCCTTAAGGTCTCTTACCTACATCTTGAATGAAAAATAAGACGAAATTGTCACAACCACATTTATTAGAACTTCGAGAAACTAGTTTCGGTTGTTACACCATTATCAATCTCAATCAAACAGTTTGATTGAGATTGATAATGGTGTAACAACCGAAACTAGTTTCTCGAAGTTCTAATAAATGTGGTTGTGACAATTTCGTCTTATTTTTCATTATGGATACCTTCCACAATATCACCTTCGCCATTACTAAGAAAGTTACCTACATCTAATTACATCCATGCACACTTATGTTTATACTACTTAGCAAGGTTTCACTCAATCACTGCACTGCTTTTTCACTGGACACTGACACTTGAATCAAGCACTAAACTAATTCAAATGGTTTTCTCCTTTTGAGCCTCCGCACCAATCCTCCATTGTACAGCAGATGGATTGCTTCCGCGTTGCAGATAGTTTCATGTATTGCATTGTATTGTATAGGCCATGTAAACAAGAAACCAGAAGATTGTGTATTTTATTTCATTGTAGAAGATTGGTATACACATGATTACCTATCTTATTATTTATCTTATCAATATTGCTATTAAATCCCAGCTTTCAAAAACAGTTCCACAATGACCTTCCATTGAATGTTTAATAAGCAGTTTTAACTTCTAAGTGTATGGGTTTCATTATCAATCTTCCGTTTTTAGCATCTCGAATTATAAGGTACGGTATTAAATTTTTGAGGTACTTCTGTATCGTATCTATTTATTTATTTTAATTGATTGTCCTAGATGTATTCATAGATATGAATTATCTTTTTGGCGTTCTTGCAAAAATTCAGTAGAATATGATGAACAGAATTATTGTCAACCAAGCCTTTTACCATCAGCACGAAATGTTTCCATGAGCATGAGGAAATCATTAGATCTATCTGTCCAATTTTTCATTCAAATATTTTTCTAGAAAACAATTCACTGAAACGGCTAAAATTAATCTGTGAAATAACATATTTAATAATAAGGAACCGATTTAGAGAAATCCATTCAATCCTTCTCAAAATCCAGTTGAGAAGAGTAAATTAAAGTACCAGTTGTATTGAACATTTTATGGTGAGGTTTGAAAGCATGTGCAAAGCATGTGTTTGGGAAGTGATAGCCGAGTGCCGTAGCAGGTATCTGTTCAATCATAGAGATAAGCTACGAAACTCCTGGGCCATCTTTGTAAGGGTGACCGATTAGATTGGCCAGCAAAAAAGATTCTGTTCTTTGAAAAATCACTTCCCGGTGGTTCGGAACTCACCTAAAAATGTAGGTCCAACTCATCAATCACCATCATCCAATTCATTACTCACGCACAAGTCTCAGACCTGTGTGGGCTTCATCCTCCGAAAAAATATATAAACCATGGAAAATCATCATTTTTATCAAAAATTCATATTAAGAATCCAATAGTAAATTTAAATTGTTCATACAAAATGTTAAGTTTGTAGATGAAGTTTTATCTTTCAACATTCTTCGACTTTGATGGTTACAGTGCCTTGTTATCTGTGTATAACTGTTTCATAACGTTTCTTGCACTTTTGTGTCTTCACATATCATTTTTATTCTCATTATTACGTTAGAAGTTTCTTGTTTAAAAGATATTGAGTTTCTTAATAACACCTCTAAAATAACTCCTCAGGACCAGCATTATTGTGCAAAAATTATTGAATTGTATGTGTAAGTAATGAAACAGAAGGTAGTGTTGGGTATTATATTGAAAAAGAGTGAAGAACATTTGAATTGAATTTCAATACACATTATCCGCATTACTTATCTTAACATTTGTTTTGTTAATATAGTTATAACACCACAGCTTTTAAACAATTTCTAAATTACCTAACCTGACTGCCAAATGATTTCAAAATTTAAAAAATCAATCAATTTCACAAATACAAATAGCTCGGTTGATGGACAGAGTTATTCAGGGATATGTTGAAATTTTTACTGAATTGATAAAAGTTAACAAGACAATGAATCTCAAATTGTTATTATAATTCTTTTATAAATTATTGAAACTTAAATTTTTAGCATTGAAATGAATTTTAAGAGTGATTGTCTAGATCTAGATAAGAAATAACCCGATTTTATATTGGTATGCTCTCATTAACTGTTCTGTTGTACTAAATAATTTCAACCTGAAGATATTTTAATGTAATTTGTTTTATAATTTTTCAGCTCAATTTTCCATTCTGGCCGATCTCAAATCATTCGGATCTCATAGCTTTGTACAATGCATGTGATATGGCATTCCTTTAGATTGAAGAAACGTTATATTATTTGACATATTGTTTAATGTTTACCTATCATTATTGCATTTATCAAATTTCCAGAATAAAAATTGGAATATGTTTGAGTTCAAACATAATGGTAATGAGTTAAAACTTATAATTTTTTTGAGCTATTAACATCATTATTGAATTTGTCAATTTTTATAAAAAACCTATAACGTGTTTGAGTTACAACATTATTGGTGTTGTAACTGTGGGACTTGGCAATCCCACAATTTGTCAAATCTCTATGATAAAACTGATATGTGTTTGGATTTAAAAATATTATTATTGCATTTGTCAAAAGTTTTATTAGAAAAATTCCAGTTTCTAAGTGCAATAGTTTTTTCATTGCTGTTTCAAAACATGACATACCTTTTGCTGCATCCTACATTTCATAACAACCAAATTGTTGAATTAAGTTATTAGTCTTTTAGTCATCATTGATTAATCTTGTTTCAAGATGAGTTAGACTTGAAATGATAATTTTAAAATTAGAATTTCATACGCTTTATGATAAACTAATTGTTTTAGAGAGAACTATAAATTCCTACAAAACGCACATTAAAACAATTCAAATTAGTGTAGTATAATTTCTCTGAATAATTCTTGACTTTTATTAAGGTGGATTTACACATAGCTTTCGAGCTCGTGCGATTTTGACATCAAGTAATGCTTTTACTGTCGAGCCCCTGTCATGCTGTCTAGTTATTGGGGGACCTAGAGGATGAACTCAGATTTAATTTTCTTGCGGAAGGGGCTTAGCTGTACATGGTGACTTCGGACGTCTACTTATGTATAAGTCCACCATAAATATGCGTACCACAAAAATTTAAAGTGAATGCATTAATTAGAAGAACTTGCATTGAAGATACCTTTGCAGAATTTGACATTTACCATTGAAGGATAAATATGAAGTATTGAAGATAGATACCACAAATTTTTAAATCTCATCCACAATAATCATCTTTGTTTCAGCATTGAGAATGTGTAGTATTGAATTATTCCCATTGAAATGCTATTATTTGGAAAATACTACTGACTTTACATTGGCATAGTACAGTGAAGATTCTCCTAGTCACGAAATATCATAATGCAATACCTAAATACCATACATTTCTGAAGTTGAAGCAAAGATAATACCTGTGTACGAGATACATTATGTTTATATTTTATGGAGAATAAATTTTTATTTGAAATTTCATGTATAAGTTATAAGATTAGTAAGTCCTTATTAAGCAGAGCCTTTAAACAGACATTAACATAAGAGCCTTATTAAACAGAGCCTCTGCAGTCGTGCATCACAATTCAAGGCTAAATTACATCATTCGAGCGAGTGACCGAGCTCAACAATGTCAAAGTACTCAAAGGAATGTTAGGTCCCTCAGCTAATTTTTAATGAAATTTAGCCTGCAATTGTGGCCCGCGACTGCAGTAGCTCAGTATAATAAGGCTCTTAGATGTGAGTTTGAATATTTATTTCAAACAGAAATATTATTGTTTTATTAATTGATTATGTAATCATATTGAACAGTGTTATTATACCTCATCAACTGAACATGTACAGTATTATCATTGATCCTGCCAAGAAGATTTCAAGTACTTACGGTTGAGTTTTTATTTTTGTGTCTCAATACAGAAATCTATTCTAATCAGCAATGCGCAGTCCATGTCGACAGTTACTCAAGTGTGATGTGAAATCACTTCATCCTGCATCTTAATGCCACAAATCCATATTCAATCGGCTACTTGCAGCAGTTGCTCTTGTATCGCGAGTGCTGATACTACACTATTGTACTCCATTCACATGCATGTAAGGTAGAGTATGTATTTGAGCCCTTGATACAAACGCTTTAGCTCGGTTAAGGAAAGTAATCAATTGCAAAAATAACTGATTGCATATAGATTTGAGGCGTTATTAGAACAGATGTATTTATTCAGATACAGATGTATAACGAATTCAGTGGTAAGTAATCCACTTAAAAAACAGTTTTGTTTATCTTTCCAGAATGTTTTTACGATAATATTGATGGTTTTTTTACTTTTTGCATTGATTTAAGGTTTCAGTAGAGATATTCCAAATGATGGGCAGAGAATCAATTCCATATTGACAGTCTCTTACAGTAGGATTTTGCAAGAAGACGTATATAGTATTTTTCAGAATGGACAGGTACTTTCAGTGCTCCTTTCCTTACTGCTATTGAAAAAAAATTGAAATACCTGTATAAGTTAATTATCATGGACTCGCTACAACTTTGAATTTTTTTTTATTAATTTCTAATCAAATTTAATCAGTAATGGAGACAAATATCCCATATTAAAAAAAAAAAAACAAGAAATAACGGGGAATTATAGGGTGACAAGTGAATTCAATTTTATGCTCTCAACTGGTTTGAAAAAAGATTCTGTTAAATGGAAATGTGCATAATACAATTTCTAATACAAGAATTCATCTTTACTTATATCAGAATGTTATGCTGTACGGTATAAAAATATTTTTCTTTTAGATGAAAACAAATAAGTTAATTATCATTGAAGGGGAATTAAGTACAACATATGATTGAGTCTATGAGTGGAAAATGCGTAGAGAATCATTAAATGGCAGTGGTCTGTTGATGCTGTGAGATCGCGATTAGTGCACTGCACTTTTCATTAGTAACGCTTTCTGCGCCTCCTTCTCCTCTTCTTTGTCATCGTCTCGCCAGAATCTGCTGCGGCATCAGACACAGCATCAGACACATCATCAGACGCAGCATCAGACACAGCATCAGATGTTGTTGCACCTGCTGCAAAATAAAATGTACACATGTAAAGTGCAATAACAACAAATTCAAAATCACTACAATAGTATTTATTTACTTGTAGCAGCTCATAAGACATAAATATTACCAACAAAATGTGATGAGAAATTGTATAGAGAAGAAAAATGATATAATTTTCATTCTTTATGGTGAAACTGAATCAAGGCTTTTAGGTTTTCCCACTTAGGAGAGAATAAATAATGAATGAGGGTATTATGGCCAACTGTGTGACATAATTTTCCAATTTTTCCGGATTGGCATCTACTGAGTTTTAAAATGTTTTCCTTGGCACTGAGAAAACTTGTCAGAAATAATTTCGTGCATTTTGCCATCTAGTAGCTTTTTTTACATTTTTCGTTTCAGAAATAACAGGTTGGCATCAATTACTAGTGATCGAGTTTTTCAAATCATTAATACACGAATTGATAATCAATTTATTGTATTTGCAAAATAAAAGGTCAAGTGTTCTACTAAGCTCGTAGGTATTTCAGCAGGTGCCCTTGAACAAAATGATGACACAAACAAGCGACTGATAAAATAGGCAAAATGAAAATAAGTAGTGAGAACATAAAAGACTGAGTGGAAAATAAAAAGTGGAAAGGTCTGGACAGACAGATTGAAAATAAAGACATTTTAAGAAATGAAAACACGCCAACAAATTATGGCAATAATAGTTTGTATTTCAATTGAAATAGTCAAGGTTCTCTGCAAACATGGTCTACCATTTCCAGTCACTAAATAACTGTACTCACACACTAAATCTATGAGTACATGTGAGATTCAATCGACAAATCACAAGATTACTACTCAGCTTAGCAGTGAGTTGCAATCGACTATTATAATTTTTACCTTTATCGAAAGTTTTACCTTTCTTGAGGCCTAATGGCATATTTATTGTGAGATTTTGTCGGGTTGTACGACTCCCATAACAATAGGCCTCAAACCCACAAGCAATCATTGTTCTGCATCAGTTGAAAAATTGTATCGCGGGCGCAAATGCTTTTAAAAAAATACTACTGTACATGTATGTAGTTTTTTACCCGCGATAGAAGTTTTTTTTACTGACGTTGCTCACATGAGTCTGAGAATTGTGCATGGGCATTGAGGTGAATGATTACTCGAAATATGTCCGGCTGAATGGGAATATAACACAATCATTACGGTAGGAGTAGCAGGCAGTCAGAGTCTTATCACAGACAACGCTCTGATTGCGGCTGCCAAAGCTGTTTTTGCAAGTAATGCAGAAAATCAATTTGGGCCCTTAGAGAGCAATTCAAGAGTACCAAAATAAATGATCAATTATAAATCTATGTTTTTTAATAAAACAAGAAGCCATTCACTCACCAGATTTTTGTTTGGCACCAGACGTTCCAGCCTCTGATTTCAGCTGAGTATTTGATTTTCTGCCTTTTGGTTTCCTACCACGTCTACCACCAACTTGAGGACTGAAAAAATGTTAATTTTTTTTTAAATTAGGCATGCAATGCGAGCAACAAGTTGCCTACTATGCCAAACTATGTTTATCAGTATGTTTATGTTACTCCACATTTCGTTGCCATCGTAGGCAATATCTTTCTGAAGTGGTTAGTACAGCACTTAGGTACTCACCACTCCAGGAATTTTCGCTGCGATGACGACGAAACGTCGAGTAAGTAAAAATAATTTTACATGTCATTCTAATCGTATTTTCACCTCTCCTATATATCATGTATGAATAATAACTCTTTAGCCGCCCGATAGCAACTGTGGGTCACACTTCAGACCACAACACCAATAATACAGACATAAATATTGATAAAATACAAATGCTTTTGTTTTTACAATCTACATGTAAACCCCACAATAAGTAAGTCGTCCGTTACAGTACATTGAACACTAGCTTTGCTAGCAATTACCAACCCCGGGAGCAGCAAGTAAGGTTGCCCCACTTTCAACGGTTTTTGTAGATAGCACACCTAAAGCCACAGTGACGATTACACTGGGCTATTTTACAATCAGACAACAGAACTCGCCGGCAAGTAACTTGTTAACTCAATTAATGTAATTGTAGGTGAAGATTTTTCAGATTATATTACTACAACAATTACGAATAATAATATTAGTTTGTATTTTGTTATAAAACAGGTTTAGTCCGTACAAAGAAAAAAGAATATAAATATATATATGATTGATGATTTTGTGTCAACTTAACAGGGACATGAATAAAGACCGGTTGCAATTCCGTATATGTGGTCACAAAGAATTAATTGACTGAGAGAATGATGATAGTCGATGTATATGTAACGAACACAAACCTAAAACTAACCTATCGATTCTGTTAGTTGATTATTTAATTGAGACCACATACGGAAATGCAGCCTAAAGAACAATAATAAAATCACATAGAAAATATAACATAGACTTTTATCAGTTATTGTTTCTTAGAGCTGATAGTTGAGTTAGGTTGGGTTTGTCAGTTTTGTAGTCAAAACTTTTATTTTTTTGGATGATGAAACCCACATAGGTCTGAGACCTGTGCGTGGGTAATGAGTTGGATGATGGTGATTGATGAGTTGGACCTACAGTTTTAGGTGGGTTCCGAACCACCTGGAAGTTATTCTACTGCAGAGAACAGTGTCTTTTCTGGCCAATCTAATCGGTTACCGTTACAAACAGGACCTACGAGAACGCAGCTTATCTCTATCTGATTGAACAGATACCTGCTACGGCTCGCGGCTATCACTTCCCTAAAACAATAATTATTATTGTTATATAATTATTATTAATTCATGGTTAAGGGAAATTTGTTGAAACTTTAGTTTCACTTAGTTTGGAGGTATCTTTATGTTTGACCTTGCCTATACTGTCACAATTAAGGAGTGAGCAAAATAAAGGGTATATCCATGAATGAAAATATCCCTACCGTACGGCTATATGCCTTAATGTCTACCATATTACCTTACTGTCAGTAAACTTTAGTCATAATTTTTTTATAATAAATTTCAGAAGTTATATATAATGACATTATAGTGGATGCATCTTCATAATTAGCAAGATTTAAAAGTCTGTATCAAAGATGGTTGAAATTTATACTGTAGATTGCGGACTTTGAAGCAGCACAACTATTGCATTTACTATTACAAAGAGTATTATTATTGATGTTTGTGCGATGGTTGACAGTAAGTTAGATCATATCAAGTGTAAGTTAGATCATATCAAGTTATTAAGTTGGATCAATACTTGAATGCTTCGTCTATGTTTAGATGTAAAACTTTCAAATACTTACGCCGGCGAAGGTGGTAGCTGCTCCTTTTGCAAAAAATATTTCAGTAGTACATAGATTATAATTGCGCTGACAAATAATAATGCAGCCAGTGCGATGTGGGATTCAAGATCGCATTTCGGGGGGATTTCTGCTTTTTCCCCCCAAGATGGAAATTTGAAATCAAATGTTAGGTTAAAACTTGGTACTACAATCATAATTACCGTACCGTACGTACTCTACAACAATTAAAAAATGTTATTTGTTTGCGGCCGATTTGAAGGTTTGATTCGAAGTGTGTGCTGTTCGTGCGGGAGTATATTGATCTCAGGCTTACCACACACTACAATAAGTTCAAATAAAAATGTAGTGATGATGATTTTCATAAAGGTAGATAAAAGTATTATTTTTACATTTTAATTTTAAAGTATAATATTATTATTTGAAAGATTATAATATTTCAGTCATTACTTCAAGTCAGTGGATAAGAAGATGGACTACTGACACCACTCCCGTGGAATAAATTTGAACTAAAGAGATGATAGTAAAAGCTATGTTATATGCGCCATATTTATTAAGATGATAGAAGTTGTTCTTTCTTTTGAATTTAAAAGTTTTTCTTTTGAATTTAAAAGTTTTTCTTTTGAATTTATTTTGGAAATAATTTCTTAAAAAAATTGAAAAAATGCCTGAAAATGGTTGCAGAAGGCAAAAAGATACACAAGTCGAATATATTAAATTTCAATCTTTTCCCAGTCAACCTCACAAAAGAAGAGAGAAATGTATTGGGTACCGTAACAATGTTAGAAGGATCAAGTAAGTTGTATCGTGATATTCATTCGTGATACAATGTGACTTGAGAGTGAGATTTTTCCAAGCTATATATTTTTACAGGCCAGGCATTTGAGGCAAAAAATACCAAAGCTGTCTTTTTGAAATGTAGTAAAGACATAGAGTTATGACATTCTAAAAAAAAAGGGTAGAAAGTTGATGGTCCTATCATGTGAGCTAATCAAGATTTCCAAGGTTAAAAGTCACAAAAACGCAAAAAAGTAGTTTTTGTGCATTGCAGATCATTGAAACGTATCATGAAATTTGAAGATAATTAAATTCTCTATAAGTTTAGTCATTTTCATTTTTTTTTATGATCAACTATTTTCAAGACATCGTGCGGTAGAGGAGAGGCATTCATAAAGACTGAAGAAGTCCATGACCTTGAAGACCTACCTAGTTCATAGCAATATTAGATCTATACCTAGATCTAATCTATATATCACAGCCTTTAAATGTGGTTGTGATATCAATTCATTCATTATGGTCATGCGAAGGCTGTCTACTATATAATATCATCACAACATTCACAACCACCGATACAAAAAAAATATCAGGTTGTCTGGATGTGTAATTATCAGTGTTTGAATAGTTGTGTATGCAATGATTGTATTCCAATGTTTTATGACTGCTTCCAAGTCTCAAATGAGATGTAAGTTGGGGCATGATTGTACTAAACATCTCACGAGTGGCTTAAAGGCTGAATACAATCGTTGCATACACTATTTTATTCACAACTACCAATAACTGTCACTTACGTTTTACTTTGATAACTTACTGAAACTAACATAGAGTAGAGTGCTCAATTGCTACGATCGGTTGTGGATTTCAAATAGAAAACTGAATTTGGTTTTGAAATGTTCAGATCATCTGATGTGACTATTTTATAATTTTCATTATGATACTGATTGGGACCAATGCTGAATTCTGGTTAGTCTAGAAAATATATCGAAAAGTGACTATAATAGCCTTTGTAATTATGCAAAGGTTTTGATTAGGTATGAATAAAGTCAGCTGTTATGACAATATGTTTTGAGCCTTAATAAATCTTACATAAAGTAGTCAAAGAGGTAATAGTTATTTATGTATTAAGAGCGTAAAGCGCGACTTTATCGCTTGAGTCAAAAACAGTAATTTTGCGAGAGCAATAAAGAAGCTTAACGCGCGAATTACATACAACATTTTTCCTACAACTGCAGTTCTGGATCCCAACACAATAAAAGCTTGTAGTTTGTAACATCACAGATTTTAGCATGCGCGGATTTGGTTAGCGTGCGTCATTTTTATGAGAATGGGGTTATGAGAATTTCACGGATTTCATGAAAGAAAGAAAAGAACTTTTATTTACATGATAATATAGAAATAATAATAATAATATTGACAACTCAATCAATCTGAAGAAATTATAAATGTCTCTTATTATATCAAAAAATTCATAGTTCATTTTGCTTGGCATTTTCTGCCGTCAGCCGAAGTTGAAAAAAATAATAATAACCTTAGTGAATCAGTTTTGAAAGAAATAAAACAAACAATTGTATCTTAAACAGCATATCTAATAAATTGATAAATAAACAAACAAACAATGTGGCAGGCTAGCGTTCCATATACCTAGCTTATGAACAGCACCAAACCAAATTTATAATTTCGGATCACTCTAAAATGATACTTGCATTTGGCTGATACTATTCCGTTAAAGTGAAGTACTTAATTGTAATAATTTTTTGGATAGGCCAAGGAGCACCGAAGAGACATACTATATTATATATTTTTACCTATGTTAGCTGCTACCCGCACTACGTTTGGATCAAATAGGAATAATTACTTTCATTTACATTTAGCCTGCTCAGATAATTAGCCTATGTATTTAAATATTGTGATCAGCCTGGAATCCCTTTTATTTAATATTTAAGTCAGTAATTAAATTCATTAACTATTTCTCCTCTATGTTTTAATGCAGCTTTTACATATCCTACTAGATTCTTCCAGCTTTTACCATTTAAATACTCTATGACCTCTGTCCTTTCCAATGTCCAATGATTAAACCATGTCTTTCTTATTTCGCCCAAAATTTTACATCTACCTATGAAATGAAATATATCCTCGTACTCTTTACTATTACACATCGAGCATCTATATGTGCCCTCCTGTCTTTCCGGCCTGAAATTGAGTGGTAACGGATTTCATGATCCACCAATGAAAAGAAATCAAAAACATCTGGCGAGCGGTAAAGTACTTCACGCTCGCCAGCTGATTTTACTGCTCGCCGAGCAGTAAAGAGGTAATTTACAATCAGTTTTCAGTACAGTATGTAAAGAACTGCTTTACGAGCAGTTATAGGAAAAGTATTTTTGATTCATCTAACATGAATATAAATTCTTTAAAAGGGAATGAATTGAATAAAGCTTGAGATTCAAATTATACAGTACTATATTAATGCCATGTATTATGTAGGAAACGAAGAGTGTTTTAGATTTTAATTTTATATTTGTGTGAGTTCATTCCAAACGCACAGGAAGACTAGAAAAGCTCATAATGCAGACAAAAACTGAAAATTATTAGGCAGTAAATTTTCTTGAATAAGCGAAAGTGTTAAAATTGGGAAGTGTCAGAATATTTTTTTCTTTATAAAAGCTGAAACTGTTTTCCTTGGTTTCTTGTGAGTAGTTGGTTGCAATCTCTCAATGAGAACCTTCCCATTCAGAAAACACATTCCTGATAAAAAGTTTATTGTAAAATCAACAACTTTAAAGAAATACAGTGTTAGTTTATAAAGATTATTCAATAAGTAATATTTTGTCATGAAAAAATCACATATTCTGATATGTAAACATGTTTTCAACCGATGACAATTGGTGAAAATCAATCAGTAAACAAAACATATTTTTAGAGTGTAGTTAAATTTTTACTCTACTATCTATATCTCAATAATAATAATAACATATTTTCCAAAAATATCTATTTATTACAAAAATAATGAACACAATATATTGTCAATATACGCACGATTCGGTTTGAACAAATTAATGTAATTTTATCGTTACGAATATTATTAAATTTATACTGATTAACACAGGATAGTACCTACGGTAATGAATTATTACATCTTTGACTTTTTGTAAGAATATTTGGCTGTCTGTAAAATAACATGGATTCTGTTGTAAATAGAAATAACTTGACTATTTAAAATGAATTTTAATTCACAAATAATTTCATATTTATTCAGTTTGAGAAATCTTTCTTCCAATTTTTAAATCCATCAACCTCCTTCCATTGCACTTTGAGTCCCATATTCTCTCTTCTTCAGCACCACTTGGTATAAGTATTTTTCGAACTTAGTTTTATGGGCTTATAGTACAAAATGTAAGTTACAAATTCGGACTTATTAAAGAGACAAAAGGCTGACATTCGAATGAGTAACATTCGCCAACTTTGTTGATAGATGTCACTTGAATTTTAAACAAATTAATTTGATTTAATTGACTAAACTATTTTAAATAAATATTAATTTCAATAAATAGTATCTTAATAATAGTAGTGTTATATAATAGTATTTATTTTTTTGATAAATGTAAATTTAAATAAAGTTAAAAGTATGATGTGCGCTGTATTTTAAATTTGTCAATATACATTTTTACAAAAATATATTCGTATATTTTTAAAATATGGAGGTATTCAAAAAGTTAAGTAATTGATGGCACATGAAACTACATAAACTCTTCAAATTTAAAAGCTTGACTATCACTACACACAGCTAGATTTCAATTGTTTTTTCATGAGTAGGAGGAAATAAAAACCTAAAATGAAAAATGAATGAATCTAACCAAATGACAGAACCTCTGATCAAATTTAAAAAAGTAGAAACTAAAATATTTGAGGAAATGGTTGTACTAAAAGTTATAGTGAGGCTCTGTAGACAACAACAAATAATAAATTGAGGGGACGCAGGTAGGGAAGGTAGAGTATTGCTTTTGACATCCAGTCATAAAAGAGATTGCAAAGACCTGTAAATGATCATAGATCATTATTCATGAAGTCATGGAATTTGCACTGTTTGACTTATATAACTTCATGTTACTTTATAAACTTCATATTACTTTCTAAACATTGATAATTATAGTTAGACTATCACTACTTAAAGCTAGTTTTTAAAATGATCATACATCTTTGGTAAGATAGGCTATGGGATTTTGACAATTCATGTTGTGTCCCTCATGGCTACAAATTTTCAAAAACAGTTCTCTATTATATGTTATTAAGGTTATATAAGTTCAATGATTTCAAAGTTGGTAAAACCTAGGTCAGTAGAGACTATTTCTACCACCCTAAAAGTTTTAGTTGCATTTATGAACATGAGATGACCTGTTGCATCTGGCTGGGTGCGTTCATGGGAGTCTGCACAGCTTACCAGTGCACCAGAAACTAGGCGTCTGATTGCTCGATCAACATCTATGAATTTAAATAGAGGCAATAGATCAATCAGAGACACCTAGTTTCGGGTGCACCGGTAAGCGGTGCAGTCTCCCATGAACGCAACACTTGCCAAGCCTTGAACGCTGGCATACGAGCGTTGATAACGATATTATACAGATTTGCCGGTACAAACACGGTGTGCACTCAGCATCGCCCAAGGTACCTTGAAGTAGTACAATGCAGCTGAAACCAACGATGGAGTATTATGGAGATATGAATTGGTGTGTAGAATGCTTTGGTTGGTACAGTTACCGTACAACTTAGATGCAATTTATAAGTTATGCGATTTTTGTATGATGGAACTTACCAAGTTTTAGACTTAATTCAGATAACTAAAGTGGTTTCAAAATGTAGTGTTACTCCAGCCGAAAGATTTAGTTTGTATTTGTATTCTTTGAATAGACAATGATCTCATCTTCCAAAAGCCTACTTCACACAAATTCATTTGCATAAGTAAGTAATATTTGTCATAAATGCTTGTTCATATTATAATCTTGACCTTCCTGACACATCACACATCATAAACTGCGATGTAACATCGACATAACCATTTCACACTAATATTGATGACAGATTTGAATGAGAATGGTAACAAGTAATATTATTTTCTTGACTGGAGCAATGCTTTCAGATTTATTTAAATTTATTGTCAATCGTGGAAAATGGGTGCAAACAAATTCTAAGCATTATTTCACCCTAGTAATATTCTCTTAATCTTATCATATTATAATTGTAATATTATATTGTATATATAACATATATATATGTTAAGCTATAGCTTAACCAGGTACTTATATACGACTACTCGAATTATTCCGCACTATTCAATAGGCTTTTCGATGTAGATTGACTCTTAAAAGGCTGATTTAATCATCTTCAGATGATCTTGGATTTCGATTCTCCGTTCGCTTTCCACAAAAATTCTGTAAACAATAAAATTGGATGAATAAATCAACTGGAAAATCAGATTGTAACATGACAATCATACCTGTAACATGACTTGAGTTTTTATTGTGAAGTTCGTTGATGATTATAACACTCATTACCCCACATGAAAGGAAAATAATATCGAAGGGTCTGCAACCTAGGGCTTGTGATATATTGGGAATAGCTTTTGTTGGCAAGCATCTTCAGGCGACCTTACTTGCTTCTAGAAAAACTGCGATCAAAAAAATTTTAAATCGATTTTTTTGTTACGTTTTGAACCCCTTATTTATATAGTACGTGTCTAGGGCCACAAATGTATATGGTACCTACCAACTTAGACTTTTGGGTGCATGAATAGCTGTGTATTTGATTTCAGCATATTGGCCAGTGAGATTTATATTAGATATATTGTCAAGTGAGTCATCAACTTTCCAAAAGTTAAACAAGCAAAATAAATTAATTTTTGCAAAGCTACTGACATCAAACATTCCATACCTCGAGACTATATTTGCCAAACTGGCCCTTGGCTGAAAATTATTGAGAGCCCTGATATATTCTCATAATATTATCATGATTCTTGGATTTCTTGTTCCATAACAATCTGCTTTGTTAATATCAACTTTTTATTGTAAATTTAATGACTCGCAGTCAATTTGATTGCCAGTTGTTAAACTTGCAATTATAAGTTAATATGAATTCTTTACATAAAATGTGAAGGGGTTGCTAGTAATGTATAGCTTATCAACTCTTTCTTGGCAGTTGTATGATTTTTTCTCGCCCATGTCGGTACTCTACTATAAGGACTCCACACTCTATACTAACTGAAACACTGTAGCGACAAAACAAAATGTGTTTCTGCGCACTGCCAAGAATGAGTTGACAAACTCTAAACAAAGAGGCTTTTTTAGAACTCTTTTTCACTGAATATGATAATATTATAAAGTAAAGAACAATGATTCTGTAGACTGTATAGCACTATGATTCTTGGTCACAACATTCCAAGCGACTCTCACAGCTGATGTTTTGAGTTTGGATCAGCTGGGAAAACTTGGAAATGGCCCCACAACTGCTGTATAAATAAAGTCAATTTTTGTTTTTGGATGAAAACAGAAGTATTAAGTATTTGACCTTACTTGACCAACTTGTAAATTATTCGACCTTTGACTATATATATTTGATATTATAACACACTGACTTGAAAATAAATTATAAAAGCAAATATGATAACAGCCTAATACACAGCCTGACGTAGTTTTGGTATTGTTATTTGATACCGTGATTTCTTAATGCTGGGTTAATTTCATGGATTTTAGTTTGTTCATGAAACAGTTTTCAGGTGCACAGTGACAAATGACGTTAGTACACATGTGCTTCTACCTTCATCAGCCACTTCAACTCTATAATCCTTCAGCCAGTCAGCCTCCTCATTTCCCTTTCCATGCGCGGAATGATTAAGTTCATGAGAGCCTTCTCATTTTCTGGTAAATGTTACCGGTGGCGTCTGATTGGTCTATTAAAATTTTTAACATCTATGAATATACCAATCAGACGTCACCGGTAACATTTACCAGTTACCGGTAAAGCTCCCAGAACTCAACCAATGTTTCATGACTCGTGCATCCAACAGTCATTGATCAAGTATTTTTCAAAAGAAAACTATACTTTCAAGAATACTCTGCAATTAATAAAATTCAGCCTAATCAGTTTGAAAGCAAAGTTACAAGCGAGTTCTAACGGAAATGGTCTTTTCATTCTTGTTTATAAAAATAATTTTTTATTATTATTTGTTTGAATAGCAGTAAAAACCATTTCTTGCCAATGAATAAGGAAGATAAACAGAATGTTTAAAATAGAAAATTAGTCAATATAGAGTCTTCAAGAATGTGAGTAGCATTTCCTCACACACCTATCAAGAAACCCTGAGAAATGTATGCGCTAAGCATACTAATGAAAAAATGCATTTTCAGAATAAAATATGTTGAAACAATTGAGAAATTTAATTTAGTTATGCTGCGTTTGTCTCTTCACCGGAAGGTAGAAGATGCTTAAGTGAGTAATGCTACGCTTACACTTTATAGCTGGAGATAGCAGAGCTAAACAACCAATCAGCTTTCTATGATTGGAAGAAATAGCTAAAGAGTTTAATACATTTTTTATAAATGTTGAAAGGCAGATTTCGGAGAAGCTTGAGGGGGCAAGGTCAAACGATACAATCCATTTTATAGAATAGAATAATTATTTATTTCTGCAACACAACATCATACATTAAATAATACACACAGTAATTATGACATCAACTCTTAATTATAACATCATATAAATGAAAAAAAAGTAGCTATTGTTTGGGGTGAAACATGGTCAGTCACTTTTCAGAGCTAACCAATGTTTTAGTATTATTAGGCCTTGGTTGGATCAAATCCTTTCACATCTAAATCTTACAAAAACAAAAGTTTTTCCTTTTTCTTTTCTATCATCTGGATTGTCCCCTGAAACTAATGGCTGTCAAATAGTAATACATGGTAGAGTTGTAGTAGTACTGATTATGGGTGTGGATGACCTACATTACAGCATCAGAGAGTGAGAAAATATTTGGGTGTTGTATTAGATGATGTATTAGTTGATTAGTACATTTACGTTGGAGTTCGCACATTTCATATATTTGTTCAAAATTTGACAAATTAATTTATAAATTTGTCCAATTAAGGAATATCCTTCCAATCTATCAATTAAGAATGGTATTCTTGGCATTGGTACTATCTATTATTTGCTATGGCATTGTGTCTTGGGAAGGTTGTGGGATTACAATAAATTCTCAAACATCTCATAATTCTCGATAAAAAATAATTAAAATATGTTTGAAAAAGCCCATTAGGTATCCGACTGAATTGTTACATATTTGGTGTTTTCAATACTTTATATGAAATAAATCTAATGAAGTTTGTGTATCTAACAGGTTTTGAGTTTTCCTTTTCGGAAGAACATAGATATTCCTCTCGTGCTGGTGGTATGAGTAGACTGAGGGAGCCCTACACAAGAACTAGGTCAGCTTCCTTTTACATGCATTTTCCAAAGGACCTCGTTTCTTCAATATTTTACCAACAAGTATATCGGGGACACCCACTTATAGCTTGTTTAAAAAGAAACTCTATGGCCTCCACAAACAAATCAATATTTGAAAGAAGATAATTATGCTACGTTAAACTTTTCATGATGAATTTTCCTTTTTATTTCCTAAATGCCTGTATAGTAAGTGTTTTTCTTGGTCCATTTAAAAAATTTATATCAATGTAAAGATATTTGGTATTTTTCTGATTTCTGTGGTTTTCTCTGATTGGTATATTATACTGATTTCTATAGAAGAATAAGTATGATTATTATATGATGTTGAAGAACCATCTTGTATGTAATAAAAACTTAAAAAAACACTTTAAGTGGAAATCGTGACTCACTTTATGGCGTGACGGCCGTTTCACTCTTTGCTATGTTATTAAGAGCATTGTCAGACGAGTGTACAGTGGTTCATCTGACGATGTTCTTAACAACAGAGTGAAACGGCCGTCACGCCGTAACGTGAGTCACAATTTCCACTTAAAACTGTTTTTTAAAGTTTTTATTAAGATATATATTTTTTTTTCAATCGAACACAGTGACTGTCCTTTTTTAATTTAAGTTGCCTTATTTAGAGCGCGAGCCATCCCTCCACACAGGTATAAAGAGAGATGCACTGCAAATGCATTTTTTATTACTGTTTTACATAAATCATATTGTATACACATAATATACTACCGTATATTATGTGTAAAAAGTTTGTATGTATTCGCAGGGAAATAAATGAATTATTACTATTATTATAATATAGCTCCAATAGCTATAAGCTATTTGTAGCTCTGCTACAAGTTTTATTTGCTTCCAAATAGCACAGCTGTATAGCAGATTTTCAAATACGCTCTTTTAACTTATAGTTGAGATGTATAGCTGTTGAGCTACATTTAGCTCTGCTAGATAGTGTAAACGCAGCTTAAAAAGTGGCAAGCTACTTACCAGTGGTTTGACTAGACTGCAGCAGTATCTCTCTACAAGGCTTTTTACGTTGAGTCCGACAGGAAGGCTCGTGAAATATTCGTGTTGTAGTGCCTGACTAGTATCCAGTCTGTCTGCAGGATTCATTTGTAAAAGCTTCAGCAACAAATCAGCGGGTGATTGAAACCCATTAGTAATCATCAGGAGAGTAGGATGTAGCTGGTTCTTTTTGAATCTTCCAAATACCAGTCGATAGTAACGATAGTCCTTTAGGCTAGTAACTCGTGGCCAGACTTGTCGAGTTGGGAATCCACACGTTGCTGAAATTATTCCAATGTGTGCTGATTTGCCCATTGCACAAAAAAGTGTTCTTCTACTCCACAGCTCCGTCGCCATGCAACCTGAAGCCCATATATCAATTTTATGATCATACTCCTCGTCTCCGAACAAAAGCTCCGGCGCCCTGTAGTACGAAGTACCTACACGAAGATTCATTTTCTGTGACTTAGCCTCTAATTGAACTGACATTCCGAAATCGGCGATTTGAATGATTCCCTGGGAAGTAACAAGCACGTTAGCGGGTTTTATATCTCTGTGTATGAAACGATGCCTGTGAATGGCATCCAAACCTTTGAAATATTGATTTAGTATGATCCTCTTTTCGTCTTCCCCGATAAACATGTTTCTCATGTAAATAATTCTGTTAAGGTCAACCTTTGCGAGTGACATTACAATTGACAAAGAGGTAGGTTCTCGAATAATTTCAACAAGTTTTACAATATTGTCTTCATTCTGTAGAATTCTCAGAGCATGAGCCTCCTGGCGCTCTGAGTTTGTAATACCGCAACCACTACCAATTCCTCGTATCAGCTTCTTTTTAACTGCAAATCGTTGGCCAGTTTCTTCCTCGCCAACAAGACAAGCTTCGTATACGACTCCGAATCCACCTCTGTCTAAATATCTAATTATCTTATACTTAGCATTAGAAGGCGTCGGAGAATAATTGTCAACATAGCGAAGATGTTCTGGTACTTCTTCTCTGGGTGCGTAGAATTCGGGCTGATTCATTTTGAATACCGAAATTAACTTTGTCGAAAGCATATTAAAACAAATTGTCACTACTAACAAACAAAGTATATCACTTCCACCAAATTCAAAAACTTGTTCAAACCCTCAAATCAAATCATTAAGCGCAGAACAAAACCGGGCTGATTATTGTTTATAATATCGAAATAAACATTTCTCTAGGTTATCACTATTAGGTCTAACAAACAAAATCTATCACTTTCACTAGACAAAAATTTATCCAAATCTCAAAAATTAGATCATTAGACATAGAAAAAGCCGTAACATAAGCGGGAAGCAGTTTTGCCACTACCACCTGTTTCATGCACAAATAGTTTACAATTATTACCCACATTTAACCGAAAATTTGAAAAATAACATTATTGCTTGACGTTCAGCTGGTTATTCACTATTGGATTTTTCAGTATCCTATAATTAAACTTCATTATAGTATTATTTTTTCATATAAAAAATCATTAGCACACTCGAACCTCTGAATCGATGTTTTGTTTTTAACCCTTCACTTACATTTTTTAAATACTATAATTAAATAAAAATGCAACCTGATCGATGCGGGCGTTTTAATTATCGAAATAATATATGAAGTTGATTTTCACATCACCTGTAATGAATCAGCTGATCAACCATACCAAGCCGCGAGTTTACAGGAAAAATTTATGTCAATCCCATTTGTTGACAAATGATGGCGGATGTTGCCAACATACGTATTCTAGTTCTAATTTACTAGTTTAGGTTAGGTTAGAGCCGCCATGTTGTAAACAAATGGGATTGACATATTTTTCCTGTCGTTAAGAAGTGATTAGAAAAAGAAACCTATAACCTCATCCATGAGGCATTTCTAGAAATCGTAGTTCTATATATTACAACGGTATGCCACATTATGTTTCGTAAAACATAATTATATCAATTGGAGAGACATTAGGATGTCAGCAATGGTAAATTTCAATCTCATTTCTTCAGTCTAAAGCATTTTTTCTAAATAATCAAAATGCCAGTAGACTATCACTCCAAATTTCTACGAACTTACCGTACCTTATAGAACAGAAATTGAAGTTGATATTACTTAATCTACGAGCGTTTATCTAGGCCCTAACAAAATCCAACTTCATTTCAAGACCTTTGGAATTATTATTTTTCTTTTCAATGTAACCTTTTTGTAGTGCGTAAGTCCTATTATTGTTTGTTGTTAGTAATCCATCAAATCTAATTTGGTTGCCAAATTAGATTGGCCAGCAAAAAAGACACTGTTCTCTGCTGTAAAATCACTTCCCGGTGGTTCGGAACCCACCTAAAACTGTAGGTCCAACTCATCAATCAACATCATCAATTTCATTACCCACGCACAGGTCTCAGACCTATGTGGGCTTCATCCTTCAAAAAAAAAAAAAAAAATATTACAATCACTTCTGAATCCAGCTGAGGTGACTATTAATTCATGACCTACATTTCATTGGAATCAATATTTTTCTTTTTCTCCATATGTTTAGCCGTTTTCGAGATATTTCGTGGTAAAAAAAAGTAAATGCTTTTATTGGTGGCGAGACCCTTACGGGTAGTTCTCCTCGCTGCTTGAGTCGTGTTATTGGAAAATATGGTGAACCTACAATTCTAGGTGGGTTCCGAACCCACCAGCAGAGAACAGAGTCTTTTTGCTGACCAATCCAATCGGTTACCCTTTAGAGAGGGATTTTAGAGCGTTGCTTATCCAATCTGATCGAACAGTTAAGTTACCTGCTACGGCTCACGGCTATCACTTCCTTATTTCGTGGTGAGGTGTGAGAAGAGGCTACATCAGCATGGTGTAAGGTCAATGGCCTTGGTGCTCTAATCCATTTCAATATAACATTTCTCACAGCGAATAGAGGAGTAGAAACGGATCTGGATGTGGGCAAAAAAGGTCTCTTGGAGAAAATACCCTTCCATGACACCTGTCTAATTGACTGACATCAAAATTGTCAACCCTTGTCATCAGTCAACAATAGCTAAGCGTTTGCCCACATTCAAATGGTTTTATAGTCACAGATTATAGAAAGAGAAGAAAGAGATTGAAGAACAGTGGGCGAAAGAGAAGAAAAAAAGAGCAGTAGGTAGAAATAAGAAAAGAGCGGTAGGAGAGAGAAAACGATGAAGAAAACTAGGTAGAAAGAGAATGGAGATTATCACGTTTGATTTAGATAATCTTAGACTGTATGGGAATAAATTCATGCTTGATATCGTCTATACTCTGTAGTCATAAAATGACATTTAATGAGTTTTTTCTGTTCTTCAATTCACAAGAGAATTTACTGGATGCGAAATTACCAAACATTAAAGAAGGCTGACCAAGAAGTATCACCCTGACATGTACAGAGATATGGACAGTGTTGACTAGCTGTTGGTTTGACAGGTATTTGTATGGCTCCCAAACAATTTAATCAACATGAATGATTGTAGGCTGAATCAATCTCTGTTTGGACGGAAATCTATGAACGGAAATTATTTCTTAACAATAAACATAACGAGCTTACATTTGTAACCCATTTGGGTTATTTAAGAATTTATCTATTTAGAACACAACATTATTTAATATAGATTATTTTCCTGGATTTCTTGTTCCATGACGAACTGCGTTGTTAATATTAACTTTTCATGTGAAATTTAACGACTTGCAGTCAAATATTCATTAAGAATAAGTATAATTCGAAAGCGCTCGGCCTACAGATTAAGTAAGTTGTACTTATTCTTAATGAATATTTGACTGCAAGTCGTTAAATTTCACATGAAAAGTTAATAGATTATTTAATCAAGATTTCTATTCTGTATGAAATTTATTTTCACCAATACACTTTAGTGGTCTCATGCTTCTTCAAAATCAAAAAGTCGGTGTTCTCTCGATGAAGAAAGAAGCATAAAGGATTTTAACTTTTAACACATAACCACTAAATAAAGTTTCATTCACTTGAAAGTGAAACACTATCAGACCATGATAAAAATACTGTGAGTCTCTGTTTTCATGTTAACTGACTATGCAGTTATTAGTGATACATGAAAGTTCATTATGCAAATAAACATAGAAATAGAAACATGAATTGACCTCATGCCTTATGGAGTCACATGTTTCTTACTAAAATTATGTATATTTTTACACTTTCCTTATGCCTTTTGTTTCGAAAAACATAACTGGTGTGACGATGACACCAATATCACCAATATATACCGATAATACTGAGTTGATACTTTGATAGCCGATGAAGCTTCTCTTTAGAAGTGAAATGAAAATCATATATTAAATAGAAATACAGTGTCAGTTTTGATATTATACTGTGTTGAAATAATAATTGGGCTCAGTTACAATACAGTAATTGTGCCTATTTATTATGTCGTTATTAATTGATTATGTTGATAATACAAACTATAATAACTCAACTACCAATTATTGAAGTTTTTCCAGTGTGTAATTCCAAACCGCAACTACACAGGTATAAAAAATAGTATTTAAAAAATGAATCATGAAATTAAAGACCTGATACTTGCATGTAAAAGTATGCCAGTGCTAATAATAAATTTATTGCAGTGTAGTTTGAGTGGAATATTCATTGTCAGTTGAAAGTTATTGAACTGTTTGTTTCTTTTATTGGTTTTCTTGAGAGATAATTAATTATTGGTGTATGCTGTGAGTTAATTGTGGAAATAAAGTTCGAGTGTTACTTTCAAGTGCTGCCAGCATTATTTTAGTGATAGAACCCATAACAATAGATTTAGCAACGAAAATTGAGTCGAAGAAAGTGCTCTTGAATTTGTTTCGAAATATCATTTGAGTGAGGTGTGTTGGGCGAGTGAGGTCTACTGTTCACAGAACTACTAGTATAAAAAGCAGAGTTTTGCTGCTGCATACCATAAAAAAGTTGTTACATAACATGTAATTATAATTCTTCACAAAAGCTTCTACTTTACAATACGGTAACAAATTTCCAAATTGCTCAATGGCTGGTGTATGGATTGTGAATCTAAATTGAAAGAGACATAGCTAGTCACTTAATTATGAAGATGGAATTGAAAATGGAATGAAGAGAGTGGAGAGGAGAACGAAGAGGAAGACTGACAATAAAAGAGAGCCTGAGTGAGTACACACCAGATTTAGACCATCACATTTGTGCCAACAACTATAACAAATCACTTGACTTCTCAATTAAGTGGCACTTCCAAGTTTACACGAGCTCAGAGTCTCAGACCCGAATGTTTCACGTGATATGATCGTGGCTCAACTTTATATCGGTGCTTGAACTTATTTTTGTATGCAGAAAAGCAATTTACAAAAATGCAACCTGATCAAATCATTCGAAATTGTGACATCATTCTTTGGAATCTCAAGTTCGTTCGTTTGTACCGAATATACAGAGAATGACAAAAAGAGTTTATTTAAATGATACTGTATTTCAACCTGAGTAATGAGTTTTATTCAATAATTTAATAATTATTTATCTGTGATGTTTTCCATGACGAAATAATTAATGAACATTATAATTTAATAACTGACACTGTATTTCGCTTTTATATATTGTTTTACTCACTTATATTCGAGATGCTTGAGGGATGCATTTCAGGCTGACGAAGCTTCTTTTCAGAAGTGAAATGCATCCCTCAAGCATCTACAATATAAGTGAGTAAAACAATATATAAAAGTGAAATACAGTGTCAGTTTAAATATTAGATAATTATTTAATTTATTTAATAATATTATTGAATAATTATTTAATTTATTTAATAATTCAATATCAGTTTTCGTCACTGACTAGTATAGTTCTATGAACAGTACGTAGACCTCACTCGCCCAACACTCCTTCAAATAGGGATGTTATTTTTGAAACAAGTTCAACAGCACTATCTACTTTCTATATTCTATCAATGATAATAAAAACTACAGAAATCAATATTTGAAAAGTTTAAAATATTTCACACCCTCTGGAAATAACCCCTCATAGTAGAGGATTACTATGCATTTTCAGTAACTCTTAGCATTTAATACCTCCAATCATAAAAAAATTATCCATGAAAGTTCAAAATGAAAGTTATCCACAAAAAAGTTCAAAATTTGTCTATTACACCACCCCCATCATTTTTGTCATGAAATTTAGTTTGCCACCCTTAAATTAGCTAAAAAGGGAATTATTATTTTTCAAAATCTCTCGAATAAATGTCTAGAGTTTTTTGTTTTACCTGACGAGGAAAAGAATTTCCCCAATATTTGAGTTTTTGACATTTTTTCAACCCCCTTGCCAAACCTTTCAATAGGCACGTCATATGAAATGGCGAGCGATAACATGATAATGCATAGCTTTACTGTTTACTATAACTATGGAATAGCTAACAAAGTTTTATTATAAAATCTTGTTCAATTAGCTGTATTATTTTGAAAAAATAATAAGAATAATGCCTAATACAGTACCTTTTTTCTAATCAATCGAAATGTTGAAAATATATAATCGCCTGAAAATCATATTTTACACGATTCTAGCACTAAAACTGTAGTATTACAGGTGGAACATTTTTCTTTTCCTAAGTAATAATTTTTCGTAATTTAATGTTACCCGGAAATTACAAATGGATTAATACAACTTGCTTCACTTATTAAAATGAAATCAATCTGAATAAATTATCTTCTTCCTGATTCGAGCTGAACAAGAATGAAAGTTGAAAAGTAATTGATCAATATTTGATATATCTTTTGACATAGGCCTATAGCTGGAAATTTCCAAATATTTTCCACTTAGTTTTGATCAATATTGATACTAAAACATTGCTTTCAGTGCCTTGCTGAAAGAACCTCTGTTTTAACTGCTGCTCCACATTGCCAGATTGCAACACATTTCCTCTCCAGTTTTTTCTTGTTATCAAAAACTAACCTGAGCATAATGGAATAATTCAACATAGAAATCTCAGCTTATTATCAGATTTTTGATATAAGAATCATGGATTTTTAGCTGTGTAATAAATAATAGGCTGTACTGGCTCTTGCTAAAGTTTGTGATTTACTGTGGGCAAAGGCAGATCTTAATTACTTAGGACATATTTCATAACAAACTATATGAATATAGTCCAGTGGCGGTTTGATCTTATAGAGAGGGCGGTTTCCTTAATAATAACTAATAATGAAAGTGCATCTCCAAAGATTATTATACAGCACTGATGCTTATGATTATTGTTATTATTTGCACAATACGTTTATATCAGTCTACTCGGATAGATTAAAAGTCAAAAGTATGAAATATTAACTGGCTATTATTATGATATTCTCAAGTAAAAAACTCCACTTAGAAGTCTTATTTAAAAAATCATATATTTTGCACGTGAAGGACTAGTTTACTTACTGAAAACCTGTTTGGGGCATGTGTATAGTCACATAATGGGATAGAAAGGTAGATCAGGAGAGTGTGTGAAGGAGTGAGGTGGAATGAATTTGTGGGCTTGGGAGAAAGAAGGAAGATCGTGTGAGAGAGCGCAATTGAACGTGGAGCTTGATCAGCGCGGCGGTGTGATAGAGAAAAAAGTATAGAGAGTATGGCTCTTCTTCTCTCGAGAATACTCTATAATTACTCGGATATAGCGAGCCAACAGCTGGAGGAAGAATATTATTAGCAAACTTCCTCTCATTGAAGAAAAGCATTCACCTATCACGTGATTCGGTGCATAGGTAGTTATTGTGCAAAGCGAAACTTATCCACCAATGAAATTCTGTGATGTTGTTTCATCACTTATTATATATACAGCTGTTTTTTATTTTCTGGTTCGTGATAAATGAAAGTCGAACTTGTTCCTCAACACAACGATATACTTACTTGTAAATTTTACTAGCTTTCATTAACAGACAGAGCCAATTGTTGACTGCATTACTTCCTTCCTTAATCAACTGTCGATCTTATTGATCTGACAGTAGCCCCATGAGAATAATATTGTAGATTTATTTTTTTGTTGATGTTGCCCATATGAGTCAGATACTTGTGCGTGGGTAATAAGGTAAGATAATATTAAATATGCCAGGAATCGAACTTGTGACCACAGGAGTAGCAAACTGTTAGACTAATGCGTGGGTATTGAGGTGAATGATAACGCAAAATATATCATGCTGAACGGCAAGAGTAACAGTCAGTCTTGTGCGTGGGTAATGAGTTAAATTTCAATCAAACGTACACTCAATAAATATACAAAACTAATAATGAAAAATAGCAAAATAAACATAAACCTATAATATATAAATACATAAACAATTGGCCGAGAAGATCATGATGTGGTGTTGAGTTGAATAACCTTTTCAACTATTATGGTTACCCAGGTACTAGGAATAGGTTATTCTTTAAGGAAAGGAAGGGATGAGAAGAAGAAGAAAAGGGGGGAAAAGATTAAGGTTGAGAGCCATAAAAATCCAAAGGCAAATCTCAGCAAGCAAGTATACAATCAGGAACAACCTGTTTCACAAAATCATATACAGATCTGAAAAATAGTTGCTCTATCCAAATACTGATACCATGTGTCATTCTCTTGGATATTTTGCTGTTGATAATGCACTGGTCAGGAATTTTGTTCAAGATTTTTTAAATTGTGCAAATAAGCCAACTCCTGACAGATTCAATTTTAGTTTTATAGATCTGAAATTTATTTGATTTGGGTCTAAATCTATATTGGCTGATGACAATGTTATTAGTGCTAGGAAAAGTGGTTCTGTATTTAATTATATGCTTTACGACATTTATCACATACAACTGTCTGACAGTCATGACATTAAAGTCATATTTTGGAAAAGTTTCGGTTTATTTAAAATTGATTTGATATTAAAATGATTAATAGTGAGCTTCTGCATGATGAACAGTTCTTCAAGATGACTATTGTCACAGCTTCCCAAACAGTTAAACCATACTGAATTAAGGATTGCACAAGTCCCATTTCATATGTTCATCTGTTATATACACAGAATATGACAGGCTGGGCGGGAATCAAACCTTTGACCGAGGGAGTAGCTGTCAGTCACTATTAATGATTGTGGCGCTGCCAAAAATGTGAAAATGTGATGTGGTTCAGAAGCTGTGCTTATTTTTATTCTCAATCAACTGTGTCGTTCTTATTCATCAGAGAATAACCTATGAGAATATTATTGTAGTTTTGGAAATTCTGTCAGGTTCAGTAAGAGTGCTTTCAATTTTGAAAATAGTTATTTTAATCCTGGCTCAATTAGATCGTCACAATACAATTAAAACCTTATATTTTATTACTATAATGACAAACTGTTTAATTGTGGAATCTTTCCATAATTGAAAGAGGTATACTGTAACGTTGATAAATTGTTCAAAATCCTTTGGAAGTAGTTTATGCCATATGTGACAATAAATTGCTTTCAATTAATTGTCAAGAAAAATGAAAATTTAAAAAAATATTCATCACAAATGACAATATGTAGTCCAATACTTATTGAATTTTATTTCTTGTGACAGAAATGTTTGTCTCCATTTATTCTTTATCCTAATTTATAATTATTGTACTGCATCTTAGCAAGTCAAAAAAAAACAATATATATCGTCCGATTGCTTTGGCAAGCCAAATTTTTATTGACATGAATATTCATATTGTAGCGGATATGAAATTGGAGAGAATAGAAAGAAAGAAGAAACATTGGTTCTCGGTGTTATCTGCAATGTAAATGTTTACTTTTAAGCAATTAATTACACTGCTTTTGACACTTTTATAGTGTTAACTTGGTAATTAGTAGAATGTTCTAGTTGTTTGATTAGAGATTAATGGAGTCTTATCGAATATTGTAGAAAGTTCCAGTTTCCTTTATTTATTTATTTAGAAGTTGACAGAAAATTCGAGAGATACAGTGTCGTAGAACAGTACAACTTTGTACATAGAACAGTGACAGGAATATGGACAGTTTCTCAATGGAGTCCAGTGCAGAGAAGTCCCAGGAGGGTTTGCTGAGGAGGACTACAGTGATCTCTGGGTTGCATGGGAGGAGCTAGTCTGGGAAGAAACAGAAGGAAGATCCTGGCCAGAAACATGTGAGGTCCCAGAAGCAATCAACACAAGGGCAACCAACCTGGCAAGGAAATGTTAACAGTGCTAAGGAAGCAAGCAGGAACAGGAAGAATAAGGAGGAGCACATCATCACAGCAGACCAAGGTGGCAGTAAGAAGGTAAAGGAAAAACAAGCAGCTCAGGTTCAGCATACTCTGTCCCCAGAGAAGTCTACAGATGATCGCAGTTCAACAACAGTTTGGAAAGTGATCCAGACAAGTGAAAGGGATCTGTTCGCCCTGCCCAAGGAGTATGCACTGGCGCATTGTGTCACCAGCAACTTAGTGGAATCTCGAGGCATTGCTACAGTCTTCAGGAAGAATAAGTTTGGTGGTCTTAGAGACCTGGAACAACAAGGACCCAAGGAAGGAAATGTTCTTCATCTGCAGCGGCATGGTCAACATCTCTTCTTCCTGGTGACTAAGGGACAGCCTGAGATGAAGGCATCCTATGACACATTGTGGACTTGCTTGGTTCAGCTGAGGGACCAAATGCAGCAACTAGGAGTAAGGAAACTTGGCATACCACGGCTTGGAAGCGGATATGATGGCCTGGATTGGACAATTGTGAAGCCAATGCTGGAGGAGGTGTTCAAATCTACTGGTGTCCAGATTACCATCTGCATCTACAACCCTTGGGGAAGACCAATGAGGAACCAGCCAGTAACCAGAGCAAATCCAAACTAACATAAGTGCTTTTGTTCTGGGACAGAACAATCTCTTAAGGTGGGGGTAGTGTAGCGGATATGAAATTGGAGAGAATTGAAAGAAAGAAGAAACATTGGTTCTCGGTGTTATCTGCTATGTAAATGTTTACTTTTAAGCAATTAATTACACTGCTTTTGACACTTTTATAGTGATTACTTGGTAATTAGTAGAATGTTCTAGTTGTTTGATTAGAGATTAATGGAGTCTTATCGAATATTGTAGAAAGTTCTAGTTTCCTTTATTTATTTATTTAGAAGTTGACAGAAAATTCGAGAGATATCTCAATTATTGAAAAGTATATAAATAGAGGAAGTCTCTTGTAAAGGAGTTCAGTTGTCTCTGTAATTTGTCATGATAAACAAGTGTGACGGTTAAGTAGTTCAGTTATTGTTCTACGTTGATAAGTGGCAGTAGTGACAGTTCCCGTTAATACGGACAGTACAATCCCGTTGGCGCTTTTACAAACCATCTAAGGAACTTTTATTGTCTGTAGTGATAATTCTCTTACCTATTACTTGTGCTACGTAAGTTAATTGTTCTTCCTCGACGATTCTTTTAGAATATTATTGTACAGTTATTAATTAATATTAGATCGGCCTTTTAACTTTTAGTGATTGATTTTTTGTACAGTTTATTGAAAACTCATTATCAGTTGAACAATATCGTGTTATCTGTTTTTAATTGCTTATTTTTCTGTAAGACATTACTGAACAGTGATTGTTGTGATTATTTGTGTAAATAAAGTGCGAGTGATAAATTTAAGGGTTGCCAGCGTTATTTTAGACATAGAACCCATAACAATATGTAATTATTACATTGTCATATATTGCTTCATATGTGTAGAATCTAATTCAGTAAATAAATTCTTTATGATTATTGGGCAGCTTTCATCCATTTTAGGGGGTCATAATAAAATATAGAATATAAACTTAAAAAACACTTTAAGGTGGAAATTAACTCACGTTATGGCGTGACGGCCGTTCCACTATGTTGTCTAGAGCATCGTCCCACAGTACACACTCGGCGTGTAGAGTGTACTGTGGGTCGTCTGACGATGCTCATCTAGACAACAGTGTGAAACGGCCGTCACGCCATAACGTGAGTTAATTCCACCTTGAAGTGTTTTTTAAGTTTATATTACATATTAGTGGAAACAAGATGGATCTTCAACATCATACAATATAGATTTAATTGAAAAATTCTGTTTCAAACTGATGTTTCTGTCTGAAAATGCACCAATTTATTGATCAAATTAGCACTGATATACTTACTGTATTTAGTTTGGGTGTCAATAAATTTTGAATAGTTGACCAATAGTTCTGACCAAAACCCCTTCCACACTAAGGAAGTATGGGTATACTGCACAGTGGAGTATCCAATACGATAACGATAATCACCATCGAATGGAATGGAGTTATTCACGCTGTATCCACTCTGCTGCAATCTGTCTTACACCATCCACACTTCACTTTGATTGCCATAGAATATTCTATGCTCCTCTGTGCAAGCATCGTTATGGAAGCTGGAAAGTCATGACTCATATGGGAGTTCAAATTTTGGAAGTGATAGCCGAGTGTCGACTTCCACTTCCAATTATGGAAAACAGAAATTGTCCACAAAATGAGTTTTGTAAATTAAATGGGGGTAATAAAAACTTAAATAACATTTTTGAGTGGAGATTGTTACTCACGTTATGGCGTGACAGCCGTTTCACTCTGTTATGAAGAGCATCGTCAGACGACACACATTTTCTCATTCACTGATCAAGAAGGTAAAATTGCTGTTGTTTGTGAGAATACCATCCACACATCTGAGCCAAAGTGAGGTAGTGATTTAATTATCCTAAAATGAATTATTTAAAAAAATGGTTACAGTACATTGATTTATGGGTTTGTTCATTCAAATGAAATTAAATCCATTAGCTCTTTGTGAAATTTTAGCCATTTTCCTCTAAATGAATACACTTTTAATACATTTTGCTGAAAAATATAGTTTTTAGTCTTGCAACTGAAATATTTAAAACGAAAATACTTCTACTATGTGAAAGTTCTTAGACATAAAATGCACTTCTTGGAATACGTACTGTATCTGCAAGACATGGAAAATTGCTTGCTACTGGGGTGGAACAGAAAGTTTACTAGCAAATCTAAATATTTGAAAAAAAAAACAATGTCTTGTTGAAAGA
Organism: Conomelus anceps; assembly: GCA_948455865.1. Taxonomy (NCBI): domain Eukaryota; kingdom Metazoa; phylum Arthropoda; class Insecta; order Hemiptera; family Delphacidae; genus Conomelus; species Conomelus anceps. The sequence goes on from OX418222.1 coordinate 22,842,812, forward strand.
AGAATATTCTTGACCCAAGTGAAGCAGAAGCTTCAAATTTTTGCTATCTTTGACTTATTTTACAAAAATTTTAACATGAATTTTTGCACCAATTACGAACAAAATTTACTGGTATGTCAATAGTGAGAGATCTTTAAATGAGAAATCGCCTGCTGTCTCCAGCTTATGGATTTTTTTCAATCTACTGGCGCAAATATTCAGCACCATGAGCCCTGCTATAGATTCCTGCTTTTAGCCTTGTGATCGTTTTCATTTGGAATCAAATTTTATAAAATTAAAATTCCTTCAAATAATTATGTTAATAATGCTATGAAACTCAAACAAAGAACGTCCTTTAAGCGTTGCATTGTGGCAACAGTTGCCTTCAGTTCTGTTTACAGTTCTTGCACATTTCTGTTTACAGTTAGATAAGCAGTTGAGGCGCTTGTTAGTTTTCTCTCTCTCTCCGTTTAAATGCTCCCTTTTACTCTTGTTTGTCAAATGTGCTTCTAGTATTTTCGAGGGTATCCTAGATAACCTCTTATCCGATTTGATAATATTGTGTCAATAGAAAGATCTGGAATAGAACTCTCAGGATCACAAAATACAAGCCTATAAAAAGGGACTGTTTTTGTCAGCAGTGAGTCAGCCTTTATTCAGATCTCCAGATAAGGAGTTCGTATCTTGGCAGTACAACGCAGCACTATACACAGTACAATTGTGATTCGGCGTTTCAAGTGGGATAATAACTGTGTCAATAATTGTGCTTAGTTTATTATGAAGTTTATTAACAGTTTATTAGACATTTCTTATTGAGCTATTGAACAGTTTGTTGGACCCTTATTAATTGAATTATGATTAGCCTTTTGACAGTTATTATCTAGTTTTGGGCAGTAATTAATTTTGTATTAGAAATATTCATTGTTAGTTGAAAGTTATTGAACAGCTTGTTTCTTTTGTTGATTCTCTTGTGTGGTAATTACTGTATTAGTATCTACTGTCTAGTTAATTCTGTAAATAAAGTTTACTTTCAAATGTGTTACTTTCAAGTGTTGTCATCATTATTTTAGTGTTAGAACCAATAACAATTTTTTTTTAAATATAATTTTTTTATTATAAACAAACTGTGAAATATGTTTAAGAAATGTACTACGACTACCATAGTTTTATTGTTTTACAATTATTGGTTTTTCTGCGCCCATGAAAGTGCACCCCTAGGGGATCAGCGGCTTGTGCCGTCAAATTTTTCTCCATTAGTTTTCCTGTTTCTTCTGTTTCTTAGAACCACCTCCATTTGTTTGACCTTTCCTCTTTTGCATGTACGGCGCGCTCACTGACAATAATACTGCCCATTACTTTGAAAGTTTGACCGCAATGTACATCGCCTTTTGCACTTATTCTGCAATGCTTATGACCCGCAATAAAGCAACAATGAGTTTCTACTCAAAGCTTCTCCCTCACTTTACGTTCTCTTTCTTTCATTAGTTTTCCTTCTATTTCATAAGCTCTTTACTTTTCTCCTCACTTAAATTATATTACAAGCGTCTTCGCACGCTCTCGCTCGCAGATCCGGCCTCACCAGCTGATCATTCTCTGATCACGTGAACACATAGTGATTCAGACTTCTCCCTACGTGCTCACAATAAATTTCAAAACTTTGAGAAATCCTTATTTTATGAGGGTTGTTTCAACATTTAAAATACAATTCAATTGCTTTCCGTTACCTTCTACAACCTTAATTTTGATTGTTTGTTAATTTCAGAAACTGTCATTGCCGTATCTATTGAATAATATTCTAATAAAAACCAACCATCTGGGTTGGCACCAAATCGTGCTGGCTGACTTTCACGTCTGCTGCTCTGCTTGACACTTCTGGGAATTCAGATTCGTCAATCTTTCTGAACGTTTGAAAAAGTCTGGCCAGCCTTTACAACATTCTTTTCTTCTCAAATGTTTTAAAATTCTTCCCGTACGAATAAACAATTCAATATTATTTTGAAAACATTGCTGTTCTCATCTCCTTTTCGTGTTGTCTTTAAACGCCGTATCCTTCCGAGCATCGGAGATCTAAACTACATCATACAGCGCATGCGCCGCCAGTTCAGAGAAGCAGGGAATCCATATTGGAGAATTATTGTCCAAGAACAAATTTTCGCCATTCATATGAAGAGTGCCATGGGAGATTGTGATAAATTGTCAATTACAGCTTTCAAACAAGGCAATTTTACTTGTAGAAAACGCTACTCCATAGCTATTTATTTAATGTGTTATATACCCAAGTCGTATATTTAAGTATTTTCAGTCATAGTTTATCGGTTGAATTCTTGTTTTGAACGTGGACCAGAGCACAGTATCGTCGTACAAAATGTGGTGCTTGGTTAGTCAACCTAATTCGGTGATTCTGGAAGTGGAAGTCACCCAAAAAGCCAAAGGACAAGAGTGTTTAGAAAAGGTAGGTATTTACACTTATTTTCCATTGATATTTCATTGTTTTTCCCTGGCAAGAAATGACCAATGCTGCTTACAAAATGACCCTGAAATGTGTTGGAGAAATCACCTAAGCTAAACAAAGCCAATTATTAGCTTATTTCATAGATTTCTTCTGAGAGAATTAACTTATTAGTTGAATTTAAATAACCTACGATTATTGTTACCTTAGCTGTTGAAAGATCTGTTGGAATCCGAGAATTATTGATGTGGAATGTGCAGACTTGATCAAAATAACTCTAGCTATTTCAGAACTTGATAACGTAGGGAACGACTACCTTCATGAGGACAGAATTTCTGTAGACCAAATATGCCTGTCATACTTTAAAAAAAACTGAATTCTCCATTATATGGTCTAATTGAGCCTTATTTTGTGTTTACAATGTGCTAAACTTTTAAGGAATAATTCCCTACTTCAGAATGCCATTGAAAGGTGCCTATGCTACAGGATCTAGAAAGTACTTTTTAGAAAATTTATTATCGTATGATTTCCCATAGATTATTATAAACCAGTAGCCTATGTTGCATTTCTTTGCCTTTTTCCAAATACAAATCACGTAATCCAATTTATGCTAAATGCTATATGCTTATGTTATATCAACATCCCTATATAATCCCTTTTGGATAAGAATTCAATTCAATGTGGTTTTTGAAATAAATACTGTATCAGTGTTTCATCACTAATTTCCGCTAATTCAAACTTGTTAAAAAATTGAAATGTTTGTACTATCAGAGGCGGATTTACCCATAGAGGCTGGCAGCAATCTGCCGCCCTATCGCTCAGGTTGTGGAAGGGGGCTGTAAATTTTAGCACTACTGTTCACAGTAAAGAGAAAGAAGGAAGAGTTCTCTGATAATATTTATGAAGATATATATGATCAATTGCTTCTAAATTGGTGGAGGGGGGTTTTTGAAAAATTATTACTCTAAAACCACATTTTAAGCGATTCTGGGCATAAATAAATTCATAGATTTCAACACACATTTTATGTCGAAGTAGATTTTATTTAGTTCTTTCATCATTGTCAATGGGAGATCCAGCTCCTTATCAATTTAGTAAAAAAATGAAGCAGGCTTACTTGAAACCAATTTCACTTCGCTACTTTTGATCCCCTACCTCACCTGATTGGGGTTGGTCTCTTTTAATAGGGTGGTTCGAGGGTATTCCCCCGGAAAGTTTTTGGAAAGATAATTCTCAAAACTCACATTTTTAATGATACTAGACATCGTCTTTGACTCTTGTCAAAAATTATCTCTTTTGAGGATCCAGTTCCAAATTTAATTTGTCATCTATCCCCCTAACCCCCACCCCAGTTTCGCCACTACGTGGACTAGTTTACACACACCATGCTATTGTAATATGCTTAGAATATCTTTGAAATTCGCCCCGCTAATGTATATTATGTTTATTCGCGTTTGTACAGTGTGATGCTTTTAATTTTTTATTACTGATGATGCCCACATGAGTATGGTGACTTGTGCGTGGGTAATGAGGTGAATGGATGAATAATGAGAAATATTCATGGCTTAATGAGATTCGAACCCATGGCTGCAGGAAACGAAGCCAGCTAAAGCCTTATCTATCTTAGACAAACGCTCCAACCAACTGCACCACCAGAGCCGCCAATATGTATGTATCATTATCTCAATTCTATAAAACGAGTCTAAAACCAAAGAAACTTCTACATTAAGGAATAATGCATAGAGTAGGCTAATGATACAATTTTGAAATACTGTTGCTTTCAAGTTTTAAAATGGTTTTCTTCAGAGTTATTTATATTCGTGGCTGTACTAAATAATTCTATTTAATTCGACTTATTTATAATTCAGTAATATAGACCTACAGGTACAACGGTTGTACAATGTACAGATCTACATTATTAGTACTTGCAGTTACAGAGCCGCCCTATGAAGGACAGTAGTAACTGTCAGTTACGTGTTACTACAAAAATAATACTTGAGGGCACGCACTGGTCTTGTAGCTCTCCAATTCTTCATTAACAATTTTTTAATATAAACAAAAAACCTTATTCCAAAAACCGCTGTCCCCCAAATGTTGCAGCCCTTGAATCCACCATTTCTCGTTGTTAAATAATTGGTAGATCGTAAATACTACACTAAAGCATGCTTATCATTAGCAAGATCCTGCATGCAGTTCCAGGGAATTAATCTGTCAGTTTTTCTATCGAAAGTAGGATTCGATGTCATAGTTATTAGCCTAATTATTGAAGCATATTAAATGGGGGATTATAAGTTAAACTTGCTTTTACATTTAAATGTCTGGTCTCTGAATGTTTGTTACATGATTTCTTATGGATAATACATTAAGAAAGTACTCTACTATGGTATTGAATTTCAGTTGAGAAGCTGCTTATTATGATGCGTCGAGACAGGGAACGAAACCCCTCGCGAACATCACTCCGTTACACAGTATCAGCTGATCGTAACATCGTCCGCAACAGCACACCATAAATAGAATAAGACCATGTTGTACAATGGTTAAGTTTATGGGAGCCTTACTGTTTCCCGGTAAAGGAAATTTGATCGATAACTAAAGCATCTGATTGGTATATTCAAATTCTTGATTGTCTATGAATTTGAATAGACTAATCAGACGCCTTGGTTTCTGGTAAACTTCCATTTACCGGTAAACGATAAAGCTCCCATGAACTCAGCCATTGATACATGCCGATGCTGCAATCAGCTGATTCTGTGTAACAGAGTGATGTTCGTGATGAGTTTTGTTCGCTGTTTGGACGCACCTTTACAAGCATAAATTATTGATTTAAAATGATCATTCGGTTGGGCATTCTTTTCATTGGTCTCTACTATAATATTGGGTACTCTGAGGCCAACTAGAATCTTGAATAGACTACGTTCTTTGTGTTGAAATCAATTAACTATTGATAATATTATTGAAAGTCTTGATAACCTCTTTGTACTGTTCATTGGTTAGTTGATACGGTATGTCAAGACCCGACGTACACGTATATTAATGATATATGGAGATAATTGCATGTATATTATTGATATCCTAAGATAAATTAGAGCGTAGGTCATTTTGTCTTATGCCCTTTCACTCTTCTTCTTACTGATCTTAGATTACTTGAGATCATTATAAAATTGACCATGTCTCTTTCTCTCGAAACCTGGAAGTGTATGCACGTCACGACGGTTGCTATGTATAGAAATGTGTTTAACATTTGATAGGTAACTACTTGAAAAATGTGCCATGATGGAAGCTGAAATGTGTACTAGAATCTAACAGCGAGCAGCAAAAATCGAATTATAATTATTATAACGGACAACCGTGACTGTCAGATCAACTGACAGTTGAAAGCAGCACTGTTTAAATTAATTATTGGTGTCTGCATTATATTTCACAATTTATTATTGTTGTAGTTTTCTGAAATTTTTGTTGATACTTAACTGTAAATTTGTGAGCTACACAGCTGGTTTGTTCATCCAGTATATTGGTACATATGATATCCTGTTCATTTTTAAATGTTTTTTTGATTATGATGTATTCTAGAAGCAGCTCTGATGTTAACTGTCCCATTAGTAGTCTAATACTCTAAACTTCTAGCTATTCTAGTGCATGCTTATGTGCAGTTTTCATTGAAAAAATATTTTTTCTACGGTTTGATGCAGAACGTTTGCATATTTTCGGAGCTGAAAGCTACACTGTACTTGTATAAAGGTTTCTGGTCAGAAGTGTAATAGAATATACAGCACCTATTTGAAATCTGCACCACATTACATCAATCACGCAGTTAGAGAGGACCTGCGTGATTGATTTTCCTACATCTGAGCTCCGGAATCTCTTCCAAATACCCTCTTAGTAGGTCAGACGTGATTTAGCATCCATTCCTATTTTCTATAACATTCTCAATAACAGAATTTACTCACCTTATCTTATTTCTAAAATATTTTTCTCAATTCCAGTTTTAAGGCGTTGGTACCACGCACTTTTTTTTATCCCCGGTTCTAAGACTACTAACAGATGCTTCTCTCCTCTCAATAGAATTCCCAGATTGATAAATAGTATTGGCAGTAATATTTATATGTTTGTAGAAAACGGAACTCTCTGGGAGAGAAAGCACAACTTCCTCACTTGAAAATTATATTATATTTTCTCTTGTTAATCCTTCGTTTTCTCAAACTACTCTTTTCCTCTCCTCTTCATCTTCATTCTCAGAAAATACTTTTTATTCTCTTTCAGTATATTCTATTTGCTACCTTAACATTCATTTGTTATTTATACAAGTTAGTTTGAAATGACTAGCAATTTAACAAACTGACAGTATACAGAAACCGAATTTATTAAAGAAATAAAGAAATATTTTATTTCAGTAACAAATGAGAACATCATATGCTTTACAACGTCAAACTATATCTAATAGAACCAGTAAATAATAAAAATACACAAATGACAATACAACTACAGTATACTAGACATTTTTAACTATTATAAACATCCTCTATTTTTTCTCTTCTAGAACCATACCATATTAATGTTAGTTATTCTTCTAAAAATAGGTCATTCCTGTTCAAAATTAATCTGAAAATATTCATCTATTTCATACATACAATTATTTGTTATTATTGTTTTTAATTTACTCTTAAAACTGGCACTTCCTTACTGTTGAATAGAGGGAGGGAGAACTGTATAAAATTTATTATAAAATCTTATTGCCATATAATGAAAGGTTTTTTTGAGTTCTTCTGTAATTGAACCTGACAAAACTTGGAGCACTCCTATTTCTCGTTCCATAAGTGTGATTTGAACCCAACTCATCATATAAATAAATATTCTCTCTTATGTACAGAAGGCTCTGGTAAATGAACATTGCTGGTACTGTCATTATACCAATAAAGACAAATTTTCCTCTACAATGAGCTCGGGAAGGAAGTCCACAAATCAGTCTAATACATGTTTTTTGCATTCTCAGTATCCTAATACTAGAGGACTTATGACCCCAGAGCAAGGTTCCTCGACTTAACTGACTATGAATGTATGCAAAATAGACTGTCCTCTGCAACCTAGAACTCACACAGAGTCTCAATCTGCGCATCAGGAATATCCCCTTGCTGATCTTTGATTTTATTTTCATTATGTTACTCTCCCAATTCAAACTCTTATCAACCATGAAACCTAGAAAATTTACGGATTGTTCTCTGGTTTTAGTATTATCACTTCTCATGTAATTTATCTCCTAATCTTGAATTTTGCCTTTATTAATACATAAAAGATTAGCAGTACGTAAATTCGTATTAATTTCGAATTGCTTTAAGTGCTATTAATTTATACTGAAGACTTCCGCAATGGCGGATATTGGCAACATTATTGAATAGCTAATGGATTCAGAAGTATTAATAGCAATTAAAGGAATTCGAATTAATAAATTCTGTTTCTGTATTTTTGTCAGTTTGTTGAATTGTCAGTCATTTCAAATTAACTTGTGAGATACGAACCGATATGGCCAAGTTTAAAAGCAATGCTGCTGTACAGAAAGGTCATCATAATCTAGTGGTTAAGGCGACCGACCGGCAATTGGGAGGTTCGTGGTTCGATTCCCGGTGGTGACTGATATTTTTGTACAGTAGTATTCATCGATTTCCATCAGCTATTCAATACTGTTGTCAATATCCGCCATTGCGGAAGTCTTCAGTATAAATTAATAGCACTTGAAGGAATTCGAAATTAATAAATTCTGTCTCTGTTATTTATACCATAAGAAGTACTTATATCTCATGAAAAGTGTTCCTCTCTTTTTATTAATCTGTATCCTTTACATGACTTACCGTACAGTATTATTCAATTTTCTGTCTTAAAAATGTATCTTAATTTTTATACAGTGAAATGATTTCATGTAAACTGTGTTAAGATAGCTTTTTTGGGCGTATGCCTGTAACATTCCATTTATACTTTGTACTAAATAAATAAATAGTTGAGCAATTTTTTCTCGTTGAAAACTCCTTTACTTGATTACTCTATTAGTAGAGTAATCGTTGGTGCTCTAATTTATTGATTAGGGTTTTAATTCTACGAATTTCACTAATCGTGAAGCTTATCGGTCAATAAAGTAGGAATGGAGTTGCTTTAAACTTTTAATGGAGGTAAAATGCTTTATGTGGTTTGCCAGAATTTTAGTGTGTCTAGAGTTTATGCAAGCGAGTACGATGGTAATAGTAAATTTAGTAAATTTTTGTTACTGTAATGTAGTCGCTTAATTTAGTCTCTGGTGGGAAACATCGAGTTCATGTAATTTTTATTAAATTAAATAACATTGTATATTTATAAGAGGAATCGAACTAAGATAATATTTGTCAATTCTAGAAAAATGTGATGTGAATTATTTAACTTTTATAAATGTTGGAGAATCCTCACTAGCAAATAAATACTCATCAAATACTGATACTGTAATAAAGGATCATCGAAAAAGAATAACCGTATTTTAAAAAATCATTACTCCAGCTAGAATATAGGTATAGAATTGGTCTTAAAACAAAGGTAAAGGTTGGGAGTTTTTACATACCTTAGTAAGTTTCGATATGTGCTCCACTACGTGCACGGCAAACATCGAGTCGATAGTCTATTTCGCACCACGTACGGTGGAGCATTTCTGGAGTTACAGTTGCCATAGCAGCAGTAATCCTTTCTCTTAGATGCACCAGTCATGAACCTTTTCACCATAAACAATGTTCTTAATGTATCCCCACAACAAGAAGTCCATTGGAGTGAGGTCTGGGCTTCTTTGCGGGCAAGAAATCAGGCCACCTTTACGAATCCAACTACAGTATTCCGAAACTTTCAGTGCTTTGCGTACGTTAATTTTGTAATGCGGCGTAACGCAACAAAAACTCCCAACCTTTACCTTTGGTTCAAAACTATAAGCAATTCTATGTGTTCATTCTAGTTGGAGTAGTGATTTTTTAAAATAAAAGGTATCTTTTTCGATGACTCTGTATAAACTCATTGAAGATCCATTATAGTTGTCATATAAAAATAATCGATATGGATTCTCTATTTATTATTATTCAGAAAAATAAGTGATTAAGTGATTTGTAAATATGTTTTTTTTTAACTTGTGGAGAATTTTTCATAGACCGGCTTTTTGTTATGATTATTGATGAAGAATCTTAGGCCCTATTAAACAGAGCCACTGCTTGCCACACTTTAAGGCTAACTACTGTATAATAATTTTTAATGATGGATGTAATGTTATTATTTTATAGTGTTTTTGAACAATGAATTTTCAATTTCTAAATTACTTCAGGCGACCGTGTGACAGAGTTCAACAATTTCAAATGACACGTCGGCATAGTCTTCTTTAAAACCAACAGCTGATTTTTTTTTATCAAATTTACCCGGCTGGTGTGATTTTGTCTGAAATAGTGGCACGCGACGGTGACTGCAGTGGCTCTGTCTAATAAGAGCTTTACAGTCAGTAAAGCCACTCACAAGTAAGACAAATATTTCCTCATACAGTAAAAATGCCTTTTCTACTAGTATATTAATTATATAGGCCCGTTTGCACAGTGTAAGTTTAAGCTTCAGTTTAAACCAAATCTTACAATTTTGTGGTTTAAACTCAGGAATAACTTGAAAATCGTTTCCTCACTCTTCAGTTTAAACTGTGTGTGGAGTTAAAACTAGAGTAAATTTTAAACTTCAGAAATTGGTGGCTTGAACCAAATAATAGTTTAAATTGATAACATAATTATGGTAACACACAGCCTTCTCTAGCTAGGTAGAGGAGACCACGGATTGAAAAAATCGATTAGAGGATTGAAAAAAGGTTCACTGTACATGGTCATTAATTTATTTAGTTGTTACAAATTAGCCTAGTTTATAATTCAGTTTGCTGTAGCCTTTACATTACTAGCCCAGGCTCTCTACATCGAAGATCATCATCATCGACATAATCATCTCCTTCAGCTCTCCAACAAGTTTATTATAGTTCTATCTTTAATATTTTCTTGTCTCTTCTGCTTTTTGTATAATTACTGGCACTGGGCCTATGTCATCATAACTGTACATCTTCTGTCAGTCACCATTTTTCATCCTTTCTTGAACCACTATACAAACTCCCATTTTTCTCATCACCATATCCTTTATTCTCTCTGTAATATTTTCCCTAATTCTGTTCCTCAATTCCTTCCTAATTCACATCAATACTCAACATATTTTACCAACTTTTGCTGTGACTGTATTTCACCTTGTTGAATACCCCAAACTTGAGTGGGATATATTAACTAATAAATAGCGTTTCTATGATTTTTCCTTTATACAACTAATCTACTGTAATAGAGAAACTGTTCAAAATTAATTCTCTGTCTCTCTTTTTATTTATATATATATATATCCCTTTCACTTTTTGTATTTTTTAATAACTAACCAATCATTTCCTTTGTGAGTGTTGGAATATACAAAGTATGGAGCTCGAACACTCATAAAATATTGCTGAACAATGTAGCCTACTGGATAAAAAATGATAATTTTTTATGAGTGTTGTACAAACTTTTGCGCAATCTTTTAATAAAAACGGGATAAATAGAATTGATGCAAAGAATTTTAGGTCAACACAAAAACGTATAGGAAAAATTCTCTACATGCTAAAGTTGGTAATACATTTGAATTGTTTTGTTTTGACAGATTGGTTTGATACATGTTTAATTTTTCTTATTTCTCAAATACTTCAACATAAGTATCTATATATCTGCTGTTGGATACCAGGGGGCACGTGTATATCAAACACGGCATTTATATATGCAATTAATAAATACTTACAATTTATACATACAGTATTACAAATTATAATAAAATTTAAAAATGCTTTACTTTTTATAGAAAGAGCCGGTTACTTAAATATTGGTAGAGTTTTTGGAAGATTTACCGGTAACTAGTAAATGTTGCCGGTGGCGTCTGATTAGTCTACTCTAAATCATGGACGTTAAAAACTTAGAATAGACTAATCAGACGACGCCGGTAACATTTACCAGTTACCGGTGAAGCTCCCACTAACTCAACCATTGATCAGAGTTGATTGCCTATCACTCATTAGAATTTCCATCTGTGATGGAAATAGCGTCTGTAGCAATCGGCTGCAAATTTGTTACATTGCTCATGCTCTGCTCAGGGTGCAGCCAAAAGCCATGAGAAATTAATAATATCACATAACATTATTCAAGAGAGCATTCACTTGAATTAAGTAATAATATACCCAATTGAGAATAATTTCTCAATCGCTGCTATCCTATTGTACAATATTCTAGGAATCATCCAATATTTTTTTAGAATTAATTTGCGTTGCGGGTGACCGTTTCTCAATGAATATCGTTTGTCATTGTAGATTTTCCCCCATCCTGTTCATAAAATCTCGATTTCAAAACAACCATTTCTCGAACGCTTGCTAGAGTTTACTATTATGATAATTGCTCTACGCAGTTTCTTTTTAAATGCTATATCATCAACAATGATTCATTGTAAACAATAGGTCTTCAATAGGCCGTGGTATATTGAACACTTGTAGGCTACTGATTTCCAATCGTACGTTTTGATAGTGTTTTCCATTGTATTATTCGAAGCTTAATATTTAAAGCATAAAAATCTTGTCAAGTTTTTCAAGAAAAATCATTTTTCTGAATTTATAAATAATTACAGATACAACACTGTAATAAAGTTAATCCTGGGCAGAAAGATATTGTTTAAAAATTGAATGAAAAAGTTATCTGAATTAATGACGACTGATGTCCAAACCACTTTTAATTATTAAAGCACATGAGCCTATAGTTTCGATTGTTACATCATTTTCAATCTCAATCAGTGTCAATCGTTTGAAACTGGAAAATGATACAACAGACGAAACTATAGCCACTCGTGTTTTCATAATAATTGTGGTTGTGACATCAAGTTTTATTCATTATGGATAGCTACCACAATATCACAATCACCATTACCTAGAAGATTACTTGAATTACTCATAAACGGGGCATTGGTGCTACATTAATGTAGTGATGTGATCATGAAGTGCATTTTAAAATAAACAATATAATCAAATAAAAATAGGAATATAAGCTCTGTTGTTTTTTTCCTACCAAATACTACAACGGCTCTACAACCTTCCAATTCATGATGGATCTATCAACCTGAAAATTATAGCAAATCAAAACTATACGTTGTACACTAGACTAAATCAGAACTATGGGTAAAGGGTCTATGCTTAAATTTAATGTTAAAAATATCAATTTAACGCTTGTAGTAATTCCCATAAATTTTTTGAACGTCTGACATTAAGAAATATGATTTATTATTACTACAAATAGTTGTGGTTTAATAAAATTGTTGATTTCATGCTGAAACACTTTTTGAAAAACTCACTTAAAACACCAATAACCTCACGGTATGTTGAATGCTAGTTAATATTCTCTTTTAGATGAAGTATAGTTCGGAAACTATAATAATAAATGGATATTGCTGGAAAATAACAAAAATGTAGCATTCAATATCTGCCACTAATGGGTTCTTTCCTTTTCTCCGATAAAATCAGATGAATTCTCTAAGCAATATGAAGACAGTACAGTCGAGTTTCATGAAATTGATAATCTAACTATTTCTTTGTACGAACTGCACCTTTTGAAATTTTAATTGATAGCCAGTGGTTGATGGGGAAAAGTTACATGTCTAGATTGGTAGTATTTCCTACTGAGAATTCATTATAAATACATACATTATAAATATATAGCTTATAATTTTGCAGTAAGTATAAGCTAACGTACTATTCATTCATATTTTGTTGTGAAATATGCCCCCGGTCAAGTTGATCCTGTAGTGTGTAGTGGCTAAACTGACGATTGATGATGATAAACACATTAAATTATTGCTTTTCAGGTTGGACTTGAAAAGTTATCTTACTTTTGTAGGAAATTATAGATATTTAGGTATTGAACTCCAAGTATTTGTTCAGCTCCTTGGGTCAATGTTGAATTATCTTTATCTTGCTTTTATACTATTTTTCACTTCAATTGATTAAGAATTTACCTCCGGTTGCATAAACGTACTATTATTTTGATTCACCGCTATATATAGGAAGTGCTTTATAATTCTTCCTCGTTATAAGGAAGCTTCAAAATCGGTTCCTAAATACGGACTCTATCTGCTTCTCTTTTTTAATGAATTTTATTTTATAAATGTTTTCAAGATATTTGTTATATGATGTATACTTTACTATAATAGTATTGTTTAAGTAAATAAATGAAAAATAAATGCGATATAAGAATACTTTTCAGCTTTTCCTAGGTGAACTGTCATTTTATTAAAGAAATAGATATAAAAGAAAAAGAAAATCAAACTACTAACTGTGTAATCAGAAAACTCGTAATTATTGTAACTAGATTCCAAAATGCTCCACCTGATTAATGGAATTGCTTTTATCAACTATTATTGTCGACCTATTTGTTACGGTATATTGTCAAATTTTTGTCGATATTATCATTGCGCGGCTGCATTTATTATTTCTTTTTGCGATCATGACAACATCCAGATTTTTTCAGTATCTTTTGCCACAAGTTCTATTCCTTATCAGATATTTATTTACAAAAAGACATCACTTTTTCACGTACAATCTATATTAAGATACAACTTCACCTTGAAATGTCCTGTTATGCGCAGTAGCTTTCAACTTTCATATTTTCTTTAGTGCTTCTGTAGCTTGATTTAATGTTTGAATTTAATGTAAAATTCAAGTGTTGCTGATATTATTATAAGACGCCATACTATGCATCAGCAATTCAATTGAATTGAAAAATGTTTAGAATTACTATTGATAGTATTAAGTTTTCACTGTTAGACCGGTTTTATGTGCGACAGGAAACGCGGTGCATACAATGAATAAATTTTAAATAACTATTATAAATAAAATCTAAATATAAAGAAATAATAAAATATTATTAATAATAGAATAATAAAATGATTAAAGAAAATTCGATTTATTTTTTTGAAAAAAGGCATGGAAAAGTCCCGATAAACCTTACAAGAGTTTATTGCAGGTGCTTTATTATGGCACAATACAATACACTATTAGCCCAGTCAAATTAGATAAATGGAGAGAAACAATTGATAGAGAAATATTTTTTTCTCGCCAATTGCTCCCTCCAACGTTGGGTAATAACATATTAAAAGCCTCAAGGGTGGAGGGTGATCTCGATGAAGGGAGGGTGGGTGTAGGTACACTTTTTCATTTTTTGCTTATAAATCAGTAACGTCACTCAAATCGATTTTTCTTGTTATCACAGTTAAAGCTGACAAAACTCTCTACAAAAATGATTGCATGCATTTTTTGTAGAACCAACTGCAAGCGCGTTCTATTCCTTATCAGATATTTATTTACAAAAAGCCATCACTTTTTCACGTACAATCTATATTAACATATTCTCAAATTAAGGGGTTGCATAGTATATCACGTTATGGCACAAAAATAATTTTATTTCAGAGCTATTCCACCTTGAATTATTCATTATAATTCAATTCAAAGTTTAGTAAGTTGAACAATATCATACCGTTTTTTAAAGGTGAATCTCAATAATGATTGAATGGGTGAGGTGAGGCTGGGGGTAACCACTATAAGCTTGCATGACAGAATAGAAGATTTATTTGAATAAATGGACTAAATTCACAGTTTATCACTTCCTTTTCCATACAAACCACCTCCTTGTCAACCTATTCATTTGTCAATATTAGTGTGAGGGGGTAGAAGGGGCGGTTATTCTGAGCCCCCCTCCGCCAAACTATTGGATTATGCATTTCACCCTATCGAGTGATGGCTCGCTCTGCTCAGCTCATCAAGACAGACCAGTTTCATGTCTTGCGTGTGGAACACGACCTATTATTTGAAATTTCACATGAAAGGACATTTGTCATGTTAACCCCATTGGAAGAACACGATTTTTGAACATCTAAGCTACTCTCGAACTCGAACTTCAAGGTATAGGGCTTAATATGACAAATGTCATCCCTTGTGAAATTTAAAATAATGGGTCGTATTCCTCATGCAATACATGAAACTGGTCTGCCTTGATGAGCTGAGTAGAATGAGCCATCACTCGATCGGGTGCAATGCATAATCCAATAGTTTGGCGGAGGGGGGGGGGGGGGGCTCAGAATAACCGCCCCTTCTACCTTCTCACACTAATATTGACAAATGAATAGGTTGACAAGGAGGTGGTTTGTATGGAAAAGGAAGTGATAAACTGTGAATTTAGTCCATTTATTCAAATAAATACAATAGTTTGAGCGGGGTGTCAGATTAACCGCCTCTTCTACCCTCCTACTAATATTGACAAATAAATGGGTTGGCAAGGAGGGATTCTGTATGGAAAAGGAAGTGTTGAAATGTGAATTAGTCCATTTATTCAAATAAATCTTCTATTGTCTGTTAAACAACAAGCTTATAGTGGGTACCCACCAACCCCACCTCACCCGCAATTTAAAAATAATTGAGATTTCGCCTTCAAAAAACGGTATGATATAATTGTTCAACTTCCTAAACTTTAAATTAAATTATAATGAATAACGTTCAAGGTGAAATAGCACTGAAATAACATTCTTCCTGTGATATAATGTGATATACTATGCAACCTCTAATTTTGGAAACCCGTAACGCGCTTGTGATTGGTTCTACAAAAAAATGCATGGGATAATTTTTGTAGATCAATTTTGTCAGCTTCAACTTTGATAGAAACAAAAAAAAAAATAGATTTGAATTATCCTTACTGGTTTTGAAAGAAACAACTAAAAAATATTACCTTCCACCCCTCTCCCTCATCGAGCTCTCCTCTCACCCTTGGGAACTTTTGGTATGTTATTACCCAATGCTAGAGGAAGCGATTGGCGAAAAAATACATTTCTCTATTAATTTTTTCTCGGTTTTCTTGTAATATAAACGTATAAAATATTTTTGGTTTGCATAATGAAGAAATTATAATCTAGCTAACTATTATCTAGATTCATAAAATAAGAATTAGTGATGCAAACTAGTGCAGCTGATGCACGTACATTATCTTATCTAAACTACATTTTATTTCCTATCAAAAATATGCTGTTTGGTAACAATTCAACTAATAATTTTTAGTTTGGCTAGAAAATAAATGATATTTAACAGTTTTTTCGTCCGGAACATCATCAGCTAATGAATAAGGCTTTCAAGATCTTTCAATACCAAAGTGGTCTTGACCTAATATATTAATTTAACTGGGTTTTAAAATAATAGATAACATATTTTGATAATAAATTGCTACCATTAATTTATTTATGACCTACTTTTATCATAAGTCAACTCAAAAACAATAGTCTTAACAATCCTAGTTGATGGATGATTTTTTAAGTTGGTGATTGACCGGTATCACACATAAGTCACGACTGAAACTATTGCCCATACATTTATTGCATCATTCTCATAATATTGATGATTGGATGTTTTTTTAAGCGAGTTCAGATTTTGTACCCGGAATAAGATTGTAAAGAGGCATTGTGATATTAGTGCATGGTGCAGTTTTTAAAAATATCCATCATTTTTTTCAAGACTAAGTCAATAATATTTGAAATGATAATGCGGTTGTGGAATTGTTGTGATCATTTTACCTAAGGCTGTGTGCAGGGTTTTTGGTCATAGTTTTTTCGAAGTTTCTTGTATTGAATATTATTAGGGCTTTGAAATGTTATCTGTTGCTGTGAGAAAAAGTTTTAGTTGAAAGTTTAAAGTTGAAATTTTTCGGTTTTTGGGGACAATTGATCTCACCAACGAGTGATTTTAAACTTTGGATTTTCTGTAACTAAAATACACCTCAAAGAATAAAATTACATATTTTTTACTCCAATCAAGTAACTAGTTTTGTTCAAAATACATTTTTTATTTTCAAAAAATTATTTTGAAAAACTATTTGTTAGATTGAAATCATTTAATTCCTCAAGGTGTTTTTTAATTGTGGAAAATTTATCAAAAGTTTTTAATCACTCAGGTGAGATCAATTGCCCCCAAAAACCAAAAACTTTCAACTTTGAACCCCATTATTTCACAAAATAATTTAAGAAAAAAATTTCCTCACAGCAATAGATAACATTTTAAAGCCCTAATAAATCAATACAAGAAACTTCGAAAAACATTATGACCAAAAACCCTGCGTACAGTCTTAGTTGTCATTTTATCCATCTCAAATTCATAAGAACAACATATGTCAATCATTTGATTTATATTAATGTATTAATTGAAGTTACATAATTTGGTGTATACTGTAAATTCTTTCTAAAAGAAGTAGTATCTAACACTAGATAAACTTGAACTATCATATGCTGTATCAATCTTATTAAATAAAAGAGAGCGATAAAGGCCAATATTGTTTGTTGGTATAATCTTAGATCTAATAGCCTACTATTCTTAATAGTTTTTTTGTGATGACTGACACATACAGAACAAATTAGAATTGAAGAGAGTGAAAAAGTTCATAAATGAGGCAAAACAAGTTATTAATAGTAGATGACATTTTTGTGGGCATGCTGCAGTTAATAAATGTATAAAAACTATTCTATAAAACTGTTACTTTACAGTACCGTACTGTGGATATCATTATAAATATGTTTTAATTCAAGTACAAAGACTTTCATTTGTAGCCCAGTCAAATTAGTAAAGGTACAATTTTCAGTTTTTTGCTCATAAATCAGTAACGATAACTCAAATCGGTTTTTGTGTTCTTATCAAAGTTAAAGCTGACAAAATTATCTACAAAAATTTTCTTCTTGTTGAAATTCCAAATACTATTAAAAAATGACAATTGCTTCTCTCGATGGATATTTGTTTGTCTCATTTGAGTGATTTGACTGTTCTAATTATCTTTCTTTGTATTGGTGACAGTGATGATAGCTGCTAGGTGCAGTGTCGGATTGGCAGCTCTTTGACCCCTCGGAAAAATTAGCCATGGATCCTCCTCCCTAGCGGAATATTTAACAACAAATATTATAGTAAAAACAGTAATTTTTTATTTAGTAAAAAATGTATATAGTGTTTCGCAAACAGTTACCAATACTTCGTTTCTCTGCTGTATGCACCAAAATAATAAAAAGTTCATATAAGCAGATAATGCTTCTTTGCAGAGTTAAAGATGGCGGAATTTAGAGCTGTCTCAATCAGTTCACTTAATCAGAACTATTTTGCCTTCATTTTACTCGTAAATTGGTCAGGTTTTACATAAAATGAACTGAAAAATCAAATAAAACAAATTAGAAATGCTTTTCATGGTATCACTTACGAAACTTGGTTACTGGCCTAATAGCGCTATACAGTGGTCCACGCTTTTGTTCATATCTTGAAAAAAATGGACTATATTCTCAAGTTGAGGTCTTTTTGAAAGAAAATTAAACAATCTAAATCTTCTTTCCTATAACTTTCATGTGTTGGGTGAGCATTTACAAGAAAAATGCATCGAAACCTGGAGATAATCATTTTTCATAAAGTGGGTTAAAAATACCTTATTTTTCTAATCTCAATGAAAGATTCCAAAAATGTTGTTGATTGAAATTGTGTACCTGCCGAATCAATAGTATCTCGTTTTTTATTGTAGATGTTTTAGTGACTATATCGAGTCTTATTCTTAATTTCACATTATATGGTTTGCACAAGAACTCATCATAGTTGAAATTTTGGAATTGATGGATGAATATATTTTTTTAGCTGATGGAATATGATTTTTCTGATGATTAAATTAAAATTTTAACTGCTGATTAATTCCTTAGTTTTAATTGTGTCGCATAGTCGTGATAATTTGTTCCATGGTTCAAAGTGTACGTCCAAAATGCACATTTTACTGCTGATCAGTTGATAAAAGTACTACAGCAATGCTATTTTCTGGCACTATATATCCTCCTGATAAAATGTCATCAGAATTTATAGATTGAACTTCAACCTCGACACTGGGTTGCAATCTGTCAACCCTCCTTATCTGAATAAAGTAATAAACTGTGTTTATGTAGTTCTGTCTGACATATTGCTATAGAATATATATTCTTACTAATAAGAATAGAATCTTATTCTTAATAATAGAATCTTACCACTCACTATATTATATGTAACACTAGAAATTTGGTTGGCTTATATTTATTATGTGCCAAAAACATTCCATATGAAACTCCATAATAATATTGATTCATTGATTGCATTAATTTATTTCACGGCCTAGTATTATGGTACTGTATCGAGAAATAGTCAGTCATTCAATGAACACTAAGCAATAATCATAATTCAATCATTTAATCTCTATACTGTAATATTAAATCCAAACATCTAAAAGTAAAGAAGTACATCTAAAGTGTACACAGTGTTATGGATAGGACGTAATAAAGAATTTATTCTCTCTTGAATGTAATGTACGGTACCCATAAATAATGCATTATCAATCATATTTTGTTTATTCCTGATAAGTTGCACTCACACTGGAACTAAGTCATGATTTATGTCTATACTGTTATCACTTGGAACTCAATGCTATAAAGCATTACTTATAGATTTGAAACATTGTAACCCTAAGTGGCCCTTTGAAACGGACTTGCATTTGTGAGGCTCGTGTTAGACGAGGGGTTCTCAGCATGGTGGGGGGGGGGGCGTAGAAAACTTTCGAGGGAGGCGTCACTGTACCAGAATAGTGGGGGGGGGGGGGTGAAACTGCAATTAACCCAGATTCGTGGCTGCTTTTATATTACATAACACCATTATTTTATTGTACAACACTTGAAGTTGAAAAAATAAAAACTCAATAATAATAGCCAAGATCAATTTATAATTTAGTACAATATTGAGTTGTGTGATACAGATTGGTAATATGCTTAGCTGCTTTGTCCTTATCTCCATTCAAGCATTGACTAATATCAAAGTGTCTATATTTATTTTTTAATTTATTTGTATTTATTTTCTTCATGAAAAAATAGGCACAATTGTACAATAAATTTAGAAGAAAGTCCCCCACATAGGCAACAGATTCTGTGTGTGAACTCATCGAGTGAAATCGAACGAGTTGAATGCTTTCATGTTCGATCAGTGGCGCACCCAGGGGGGTGGGCTTAGGGGGCTTAAGCCCCCCCCCCCCAAGAACCCGAGCTCCTTAAAAAATAGTTAATAATTTTCAAGAAAATTTACTATATAGAGAGTATGTGCTGCAGGCTGATTAGTGTTGGTACATGTCATTCACACTTTTCAAGTAGAATAATGTTCATAACAAGTGGCTTGACATGGGGGGTTTTGGGGCTCAAGCCTTGCCCTCAGGTCTGAAATCCTTATCAAAATGCTGATAATTTTCAAGCAAATTGACTGTGTAATATGGACTCTAAGCTGTACATTTAAAACTTGTTTAAATCGGATGACAATTAACAATATCGTTATACTATTAGCAGGAATACTATGAGTGACTACCATAAGTGGAAATAGAGTTTGTAGCCTTGCAGAATTAAATTTGACTAGGTGGCTGGGTAAAGATAATAAAAATAATTCTTTTCACTCATATCAATATGGCATTCATTTAACCAATAAGTACAGTACCTCTAGCCTCTAGAACCTCATAAACCTGTAATACATTTAACGGTAATAATGTAATTCCTTTCGGAAGGTGGAGCCGAGATAATTCTGAGATCTGTGCGTGGGCCCACAGTTTTTGGTGAGTTCCGAATCATCGGCAAGTGATTTTATAGCTAAGAACCCTTTTTTTTGGTGGCTGATCCATTTGGTGGCAGCTTGCCTTATGTGACTGAACAGGTACGGTACCTGTTACGGCTCGCGACTAACAATTTCCTAAAAAAGGTTTACAGGTTTTTGCGAAAAAATTTCAATAAGATTGCATAAGCTTATTCCTTTGAAAACGCTTCAATACAGAAATAAATATAGCAGAATAGTGAAGCTATCTTTTTCAATAAGAGATCAATAAATTAGTACTCATTCCGAAAACTCTAGGCTTCTAGAGCGGTGAGATTGATGAGAAATGAACTGAAAACCCAAATGAAACATTAACTACCGTGATTATACTACCGTGAGTAATCCTATGCAATACACAAAAAAGGCCAAAATAAGGCATTTTTAATATTGAAATGTATGAGCTTGGCTATTAATTGTGAATAAAGCACCCAGATCTTACAAAACCATAATTTAAATTTGATAAAAAAACAGAAGAAAAGCAAGTGGAAAGCATATGTGCAAAATCAGTATGCTTTGATTCAATAAAACTCTATAAACTTTGGGACCGTTCTTGACTATTGAGTACATTCATATTTCATTTCAAAAAATGATTTGGCAAGTTTTGAAGGAGAAATTGAACAAACTTTTTGGTTCATTGGCAATTGAATTGGTTAACCACTAGGCCAACAGTAAAATAGCAACGCAAAAGTCTCAGAATGGTGTAGACATAAAAATTTATAATAGTAGATGTAGCACGTTTCAGATAATTTTACATTGATTCAATTTAATTCACACCATCTATATGAAGACCTTAGTCATTTCTGAATGGATGCTGGAATAGCTGTAATCTTTCGCCCTCTTTATTTCTGTAACAAAGCGTTCCGGACCTACATTGATTCTAATTTTTTTACCCTCATGAGAAGTTGCTTAAGCAGTCTGGCAGAATCATTTTGAACTCCTGAAACACTGTACAAAAAATACTAATGATGGACACATTTTGTTTCCCCATAGCTACTCTTTAAAAAGTCAAGTAATGAATCCCCGCCCTCTCAATAAACTTTTTCGGGCAACAATCTTGCAGAAAGTCGTCTGATAATCTCAATTCAACCCCCCATACAATCGTACCATAAACTCTTGTTTGCTATATGGACATTTTTCAATATGGTCATTTTTCAATTAGGATATTTTTTATCATTTTCTTAAATTGATCAACCTCAAGCTCTTTTAAATGTGCAGGAAGTGTACTAAGGGAGGCACAGAGCCTGAAAGGTTTAGAACCCCTGTGCTAGATGGTGCAACTTCTTGAAATAGAGCTGGGCTAGTCTATGTTGCTCTACGAGACTTACTGCACGAGTGTAGGCTTGATGAATTTTATAGCTCTCTCGTACACTAATCTAGCACGAGACTACATTTGAGTCTTTGTAGTAAGCAATGAACTCTATGTCACTGTTCACCATTGCATTGGTAGTAAGAGCCTGGATGGAGAGCTCTCTAGCGCAAATAGTGTCTCGGGATTAAAATTAGCCAATCCATTTGCGCTAATCTGGAAGCGCACAAATTTATAAAAAATTTCAGAATCGTGAATGCAGTGAAAAAGTTACATAAATGTAACATAATTGATTATTCTTACTATCGATGATGGTGATATTTACAATGGATAATACTTATGTTGTCTTAACCACTTCAATTATTTACACTCGAAATACTAGGGGAAGTGATAGCCGTGACTTTCTTTGTAGTGGCGAAGGTGATATTGTGGAAGGTATCCATAATGAATAAAAGACGAAATTGTCACAACCACATTTATTAAAACTTAGAGAAACTAGTTTCTGTTGTTACGCCATTATCAATCTCAATCAGACATGACCACATTTATTAATTAAAAACATTTATTAAAACTTAGAGAAACTAGTTTCGGTTGTTACACCATTATCAATCTCAATCATACATGAGATCATGAATCATCTCTATCAGACATGATTGAGATTGATAATGGTGTAACAACCGAAACTAGTTTCTCTAAGTTTTAATAAGTGTGGTTGTGACAATTTCGTCTTTTATTCATGATAGCCGTGAGAGCCGTAACAGGTATCTGCTCAATCAGACTAGATAAGCCCTCTCTGTAAGGGTGACCGATTGGATTAGCCAGCAAAAAAGACTGGTTTTTGGTGTAAAATCACTTCCCAGTGGTTCGGAAGCAACCTAAAATTGTAGATCCACCATGTTTCCAATAACCTGGCTCAAGCGGCGAGGTGGAACCTGGGAGCGGTATCTTGCTAGTAAGGGTCTCCCCACCAATAAAAGCCATACGCATTTCCTTTGTACGTACTCGAAATACCAATTTTGACTGTCCTGCCATTTAGAATCTCAATCAAACACAATAGCAGCCTATATTGTGTTAGTTATGCGTAACGATTAGACGTTGTCATAACTACCGTTTGAGCGTTTGAGATATATAACGAACGAAATTATATTGTCTTATTATTATAGAATAATGGTGTTGATAATGGCGCTGTCATCTTGATTGCTATTCAAAATCTATTGATTTATGTTTATTGCTATCTTTATTGATTTGGTATCGCTTTCTTTTATCGATAATTGTATAAAAAGTAAATGTCATATTGAGAATGAATAATGTGATTGCATTAATTTTTACTTTTACATGCAAAACAAGATATTCTAAAATTAGAATTGACAGTTGAAGCTGTAAGACGCATTCCAAGATAATTATGTGAGAAGTAGTACGTCATCAACTCATAATCTTATGAATTTTATTTCACTTTCAGTTACAACAAAAAGTAATTGGAATTTGAAATTATCTTGTTTTGTTCACCATCCTCTGGTTTGGTTGTTGATAAAGATGATTTGTGATATTTAAATGAGATGGTAATTAGGTAATTATTGAAAAGGATCAACATTTGACTAAAAGTGAGACCAATTTTTTAAATATTAAATATTTGTTTTAAAAATTGAAAATATCGACTCTTAGTTGATATTTGACAAAGTGATTGATGTAAAGAAATTTCGTCGGTTTGTAACTTATGTAAATCATGCCCAAATATGTAACTTTTATAAATCATGCCCAAATATGTTTTAAGTGCACAGCCTTCATAAAATTTTTTTATGTTTCACATATCATAGTTCATCACATATTAATCGAATAACAGCCTGTTTTTTAACATCTCTTTTTCTTCTAATTGATTGTTTATCAGAGACTATATTAATCTGGCACTTGGGATCAGATCAATAATCATAAGATTAAAAATAAGGCCTCCAAAAGACGAAACAGGAATTGCGTTTTATTGAATCATTTCAGAATATTTTCCAACTTAACAAGATCCTGCATAAGTTCTAAATCACAATGTCTATCTCGTTTATGTAAGGTTCATCTGCAAAGACAAAAACCTGTTTTAGCTAGAAAGGTTTTTTGTTGAAAAAATGTACTCTGCTAGCGCTTTGTGTTGTGACAAGTTTATTTTTAGCGTTTTATAAAACCAACTGCTTCTATTTATCTATCACTCCTCTCACCGAAGCTCTGGTTAGAATTCAAATTCAAACATTGAGAACTCAGTACTGAGATGGTTTTCAGCCGAGGAAAATCAATCTTTTAATGTAGGCTAATTTGTTTGTATTTTCCTTCTAATGTGGAAAAGTTTCAACATTATCTTGTCCAAGAATGACAAGGTTTTCAAAAATTCATTCAAATGCCTTCAGTGCAAAACTGAGGGACGTATTTATGAACCTTTCTTATCACAGAAAGACTTTGATAAGTCATCCTAAGCAGTAATTAGTCTTACTTACACTTACAAGTTCACAAAGCGACAGGCCAGCGAGTAGTAGCTGTAACACTAGCTTACCAAACAAAGGCCTGACTTCTGATAAATATTTACACGAAACAATACTAATTTTTACTAATATAAGAATTTTCACTACATAAATATGGCGGGGACAGCTGGGAACTTGACTTTAGCTAGAAAACTCACTCACTATAATCAATGCTTCAACTAAGTTCGTTTTTAAGAATATCACTTGAAGATCTTCTTAACTTAAAGGTCATTCAAGTCTTTCTTAAAATCGGTATCTCAACTCCGTTCTAATATTTTGGCTTCATTTTTTTTTTTTTTTTTTTTTGTATAGCATTGACTCATGAAAATAAAATAAAATCATCTTATTCAATTGTTGTATCATTGCAATGTAATTTACTGTTTATCTGACCTGTTCAAACTATTTTTAATTTCTCTATATAAATCGACTTCCAACATATAAATTTTTCTTCTCGCCTATGATGAAGAATTGGGATGGAAGAAAGTTCTTTGGTCTGCTGTCAGATAGCGCTCACTACACTACATCAAAATTCCATTATTTTTTCAAATTCGAAAAAAGAGATTGTCAATATAAAGAATATTTGTGTGTTACGTAACAGTAACTAAATTTACATACGGTGAATTATCTTCATCTTTTCATCTATGTTAATTTATGTTTGTTTTCGTCTGAAATTATTTCGATTTTAGGTTAGTTTGTGACATGTTCAATGTAATAGAGCCTTTCCAAGTCATGCTTAGGTAAGAACGCTTCAAGTTACATTCATAAATACGGCCCTGAAAGTTTTATTTTTAATTGATGCAATCTTTTCATTTGAATCTGCAAAGTTTCCTGAAATATCAGCGTCTCTCATTCCCATGAAACGATTCCATAATCTCGAGAAGAGACTTATTTTTCTCGAAAATTTATTTCTTCCCAAGGGTTTTCCAACCGGAGGAGGCACTTTGTACGCTAGAGCACTTTTTGAAGCAATCTATACTTTTGATACACAAACATATGCTACTTGTATTGAGCTAGATCAGTCTACCAGGAGCTTACACTTCTTTTAGATGTGGCTAGATTGCTCTCGAGTGCGATTAAATAATCTCTATATTCTTGAATTTCTTGATCCATACCGATCTGCGTTGTTAATATAAACTTTTTATGATGAATTTAACGACTTGCAGTCAAAACGCTAAAAACGTTCTCGAATCGTAATGATTCATTTTCAGCAGACTTTCATGGCTGTTGAGTAAACTTTACTTGAGTAAATATTTATTTATTCTCTATTAAAATTGACTGCAAATCGTTAAATTCATCATAAAAGGTTAATCTCAATAATTAGTTTCTCCGTTTGGACGAGCCTTTATTATACTGGTTTCAAGCTATTACACTCTCTAGCATAGGAGTCCTAATTGTTATTGAACACATTATATGAAAACTATAATTCTTACAAGTTAGTTTGAAGTGACTGACAATTGAATAAACTGACAAATATACATAAACAGAATTTATTAATTTCGAATTCCTTTAATTGCTATTACTTTATACTGAAGACTTCCGCAATGGCGGATATTGACAACAGCATTGAACAGCTGATGGGAATCGATGTATTCTTTTTGTACAGTAGCATTCATCGATTCCCATCAGCTGTTCAATGCTGTTGTCAATATCCGCCATTGCGGAAGTCTTCAGTATAAAGTAATAGCAATTAAAGGAATTCGAAATTAATAAATTCTGTTTATATAATTCTTAGTTTATAAATGAATAAATTTAGTGAAAGAAAGAAATTTCCTTATTTATCTTAGTTTACTTTGTGAAACTCCTGCACAGCACAACACCAGCAAAAACCAAAATCGAATTGCTCTCATGTAATTCAGTGGGACAGCGCCCACTTATCCAGCAACAGCAGCTTCCAGCAAGCTGAGAACGAATTGTTAAAAATGAAGAGATCATTTCAGAGCCAGCAAAATGCAGAGATGGACAACTGAGCGCTAGTAGGCAAGCAGCGACCATCACAAAGAAGGCATTCGTGTATCTTCGTCGATCTTCGGCATAGTTCGCCTCAGTAGCTGACTGTGTTTATAGTCACAAAAATGTACAATTAAAGTAGGAACTGGTTGATGCTGCTATGCTGGATAAGTGGGTGCGATGCATTAAATAGTTCTATATTTAAATCATACTACAAACGTTTTTAGCAATACTATTCTGTGAAGCACAGAATTTTTGTATGATTTATATGAAGCATCTCTTGATGAAATTCCACTCAAGTTAATTTGTAGGGGTTTTCATTCTCGTGGAATAAATTTGATTGGAAATTTAAAAAACGTTTAGGGTTTTGCTTGATATTCAACTTTTAATTGTTTTCTGTGTTCAATCATAGTTTCATCACTTTTTTATTTATCATGCGCTCAGTTATTACCTTTCCAGATGTTTTCTTTTTAATTATGAACAGTAGAACCCACGCACAAGAATAAGGGTGCTTGCACAGAGGAGCATGCTCCATGATAATCATCACAAAATTAAACACAATCATTAGAGCTGACCCTTGGTTCTATTTGTGTAGTCCTTTTCATGTCTGTATTCCAAAAAATTTAGCTCTGTTTTTCTTCCCCAAGGCTGTGTTTCTACTTTTCAGTCAGCTGATAGCTCAAACAGATGATATTTCTCATGTTTGCTGATTGAATTGATATAACAATATTAATTGAAATATTAGAAATGATTTGTTTCTCTCGAATATGTATTTTTAATGATAACTTGATTTATATGATGGCTCAACCTGATGAATAAGAGGGCCTGAGGGCTATCTTTAAATCTGATTTCAATCGCACATGATGGAGAAGCTCATTTTAAAAATCATATGTTTCCTAGGCCTAATAACCATACATTTTCCTTTTAAAAATCCTTTAAATTCAAGCAAATTTCGAAAATCCTTGCACATACATCGCTGGGCATTTCTTAAAGGAAGATCCATACAAAGTTTCATTGAAATTGGTCCATGCATTTAGCCGTAAATGCGTTACTAACAGACAGACAGACAGACAAATGCAAAACTGTCGACTTGAAACAGAGACCTCTCTTCGTTCGGTCAATATGTATCTTTGTAATACTAATATTATTGTACTACATGTATTTATTAGAATAAATCTTGATGTTCCTCAGTTAAATTTTCGACGGTAGCAAAATTGTGTCACATTTAATGCATGTGATGAATGTCATAATGATACCAAATAATGTTACTAAGACAATCCGATTTAGAATTTAATCGATCTCTTGAATAGGAAGTATTGTTTACAGAACATAAATTTCGATGATGAGCCTTTGCAGCCTGAAAACAGATGAATCAATTTGGCAAGCGTCTGCATCTCACGTTTCAAGACACATTTCATGCCCATAAAAAGGCAATCATTTGATAAAACTAACAAAGCTATCTGTCCCATTTCAACCGATATAATAGTATTTTTTTATCCCAAGGACTACTGTTATTTTAGTGTGAGGTAAAGTCTGTTGTAAAAAACATGCACACTCACATGATACTGTATCACAATGTGAACCCAATATGTGACGTTTTCACATCTAGCTAGTTATCATTGCTTGATTATAGTCCACTGAACCTTATTCAGGCACTGAATGGTAGTTGGAGAGTGCATTTGCAGTTCGTGTATCTTTCCAACCAACCAGAGAAAGCTCGTGCATTGCTCATAATATTTTGCGAAACAATTACTTTATTAAATTGGTAGCTATCCAATGGACATTAATTCCTTCTAGTATTATCGTCATTGAATGTTATTACATTGAATTATTCTACTCAAATAAAAAAGATAGAATCTACGGAAATGATTGTATGTGATATACATTGTTTGTACATTGTATGTTTTTGTATATTGCGTATGAAATTTTTGTATACTTTGTGGTATTTTAGTATGAAATAAGTACATTATAAAATTGATAGATAAATAATTGATTGTTGTACAGTATTCCCTTCTTAGTATATTCTCTTTATTGTACCTCTGATGAATTAAAATTATACATAATTTAATTATTAAATTCAATGAATAATTGAAACTCATTAAAATAATTTGTAGAGTAATGCTATTGGTGTATTTATTAACCTTACCTCCCCGAAGAAAACCCCATAGAAATTATTTAATAGATCAAACCATACATGAAAATATATAAAAAATGAAATTTGTTATGAAACATTTCATTTCCGGCTGAAGCTCAGATGTAAATTATGTGATGTTACATTATATTTGTATCTTGGAATCAATTTATTACGATTCCAAATTTGATTTGTTTGTTTCTAATTAATTTCCTGGTGGGATTGATTATCTTCTTTATCAACCCACGTTTTTTACTAAAAAAAATAACTATATTAATTATTTTAAAAGAATCAGTAAATTGTCTCTTTCTCGATTCTGTCATGTACTGATCCAGTTTTCTTGATGACTTTTGAAAAACACTTGTTTAGTGAAGCAAATTGTATTTTGTCGTCTGAACTGAGGCATTTATTGCAATAGAACGCTGTCGTGGAGCAATCTAGTCTTCATACAGAGCGCTAATGGCAATAAGTTTCTCCATTTAGACGGGGGTTTAGAATGTTGTAGATGTATTAATGATAACAAAAACAATTGCCAGAGATCAGTTCATTGGCTACAAATCTCTCAGAGATTTAACAGATCCCTATTGTTGACAACAATTGTAATGTATTTGAATAGGCTATATTATCAAAGTGTGTCAAGTATGAAGACAAAATAAATAGATTGAACTGACTGAATGCTTTTTTGATAAGTGTAAGAACTAAAACAGAATTAGGTCAAATTTTCGGAAATTCATTCTATGGCTTTAAACTTTCTATTTGTCATTGCTTCTTCAAACTGGTTTTAGGCTAGATTTTAGTCTACGTATCCAAACCCAGTTTGTATTAAGCATAGACGAACTTAGATAAGTACTTTTTAAGACGTGTTTGCCTCAAATGGAGGTCTTCAAGTTCTAAAGTGTTGAGTTTCAGATTGAAATTTGAGAATTACTACCACAACTTTTATAAGTCATCTTTATGTGTTGGAAATCTTATATCATTCAATTGACAATTGAATGACTCAAATGAACATTAGAAACTATTATATAAATTACCAAATACAGAATGTTGCATTGACACAGATCTTTATAGGTATTTAAAAACTTCGATATTCGTTTATGATAGAGAAACAAGCACTTGAATGTTTTAAAATGAGGACACAACATTCATTTCAAGAAATTACTGTAAATAATTTCTCATTTGGATTGCTGATAATAACTGTTGTAGCTAAATATTAAGTGCTTCATTCTAGATGAGAACCTGTTTACTAAATTTTTATAGTTGTACTGTTACAGTTGGTATCTTAATTACCATTGATTGAAAATATTCTACATTTTCCTATGAAAAAACGGTAGTCATAAAATATTATTGCATTCTATGATATATTTTTGTAAATACTATTTTTCAGTACTGATGATCTACTCGTTTTATGGCTACTACTTCTGCTTGTTTTCTACTCATTGCACTAATAGAAATCGGTATTATTCAAAAGAATTCAGTGTGTGTGAAACTATAAATAACAACTGCATTGTATTGGTGTAATCAGTCTTCCATTGGCTTACTTTCTTTGTGCATACATGAAACTATAACATCGCTCTATTGAAAACATTTATACTCATATTTGTAAGAATTTTTGCATTTTAATAGTTATATGTGTAAGAATTATTGGGATAAGGTAGATGCAGGTAACGTAACAATACTGATAATGAAGCAAATGAAAAATCAAGATAGAAAGAGAATTTATGGAATTTGTGAGAAGTGTTTTTGCAAAATAAAACTTTTCTTTCAAAATCATTAGTTTTCATTCAAATGAAGTTCTTGAAGAAAATATCATCATACATTTTGATTCAGGGGGCTAGTGTATCGCACTTCATTAATAAATGAATTACTTTGAACCCCTTGATATATTTATTAATAAATTCTACTATCGTCAAAAATAACGGGAATTTAGGGAAGTGATAGCCGCGAGCCGTAGCAGGTATCTGTTCAATCAGATAGATAAGCTGCGTTCTCGTAGGTCCTGTTTGTAACGGTGACCGATTACATTGGCCAGCAAAAGAAACACTACTCTGCTGAAAATCACTTCCCGGTGGTTCGGAACCCACCTAAAACTGTAGGTCCAACTCATAAATCACCATCATCCAACTCATTACCCACACAGGTCGGAGACCTATGTGGGCTTCTTAAAAAAACGAGTCTTGGGCATTACAAAATTTTGCAATAATAAATTATTCTAGTTTTCTAATTGAATTAATTAATGAAACGCGATGCACCAACCTCCATAAATTGAAAGCTATATGTTATAAGGTAAATATATAAGTTGTTTAAGGTATAAAGACATCACTCCCGCGAATAAGTGTGCTTGCACAGTGGAGCATCCAATACTTGATGATAGTCAAAATCGCAAAATCTAACTGAGAAATGGTGATATTCACGTCATACAATCTGCGTTACAAACCAACAGACGAATGCAAAATGGTCGATTTGAAACGGAAACCTCGCTTCATTCGGTCAATCAGACGTTCCATTAGTTTTTTTTGTGTGCAGAGGGTCAACTTACCTATTCATTATAAGAACGGTGTCATGCCAAAGAAAATCTGTAATTGATGTATTTTTTGGCAAGCCAAGTATCCAATTACAATCCTGTCTTCTTTCTTTTTTAATTTTATTTCTTCTTTCTAGTGAAGCCAAACAGAAGAGTTCTGTAAATATATCTTTTGGTAGCCTTTGGGTAGCTTTTACTTTCTATGCACAATTCTCAGACTCATGTGGGCATCATCAGCAAACAAAAATGTCACAATGAACAAATATTTAAATGTGTGTGTGTGTTATATGCCATTATATTTTATGTTTTTAATAATTCTGTAAATCGCTGATATTTAATTAGTTTTTCACTTGAAACTTTTTATTGTAATGTTTCAGGTTTGCAATTGCTTAGGCATCAACAATGAGTCGGATTACTTTGGGCTGAAATACCACAGTGTCAAAGGGCAAGAATGCTGGCTCAATCTTCGCAACCCTATAGAACGACAGGTTGGCGGAGTTGCACCTTTCCGGTTTGCTCTTCGTGTCAAATTTTGGGTGCCTCCTCATTTGGTGCTACAGGACACCACGAGGTAAATACTCTGACATCTAATAACTGGCCTAACATTGGTTCCATTCTAACAATGGGTAATAATGTGATATTAAAATTTATAAAGATTTTAATCGATTTCTTTTGGATCCTATCAATGGAGAGTTTGGGCAAAACTACATTAACGATAACACTAATTCTAACTTGAAAACACTCCAGGTTAGCGTTATCGTTTACTTAGGTTTGCCTAAACTCTATTGATTAGCATTAATTTGGGTTATATTCAACACAATTCAATTTCTCTCTTCGTCTTGGTGATAGAGATGTGGTTAATTAATATAAATCCATAATTTGTAAGACTCGTGGATGTCACAACCATATTTATTTCAGAATACTACATACTATAGATACTGTATTCACACCTTTCTCAAACTACACTAAAATATTCACTTTACTCTTCATAAAACACATATTTATTGAACACATATTCACTAGTATAGTCACAAAATAACTGTTGTAACATATTGTATTGAATTCAGTAAAAATATTCGGATAGTATTATGCACTATCTTCTCTTTAAATACTTTCTTTCATTGGCCTTATCAAATTTAATGAACATTGTACCTGTTAGGTCAGTTATTTATCTAGTGTATGACGAGTCAAATTCAAAATTATATTAATTTTTCATTTAATGCGTCTGTATCAACTTCAACAACGCTCAACAAAAGTCTACACTATAGACATTTACACAACATTACATTCTAATCAATCATGATACTATTGGCACTTGTCATGCATTGTTGATTTGAACAGCTGTTCATGCTGAGGCACTAAATGTAAATATCTTCAGACACGCTAACTTACATTGCAACGATTGGAATAAACGGCGGTTGGCAGCTTTACTCGAGTATAAATCATTCATGTAGCGTGTTTACCTAGTTTTAGACTTGCTGTTGATTATTGGCTATCGTTGAACCATTGAAATTTACATGGAATAAAATCAATTTAAAAGAAAGTAAAGCATCATGGTATTTATTTTATACCTTTCAACTTCTTTAACGTGCTATTTTTATCAATATACTGGTATAAAAAGTCTATAATATTATCCTACTAAAGACCACCACCATCATGACTTCGTATAAGCATGCCGAATATACGAAAATGATACAGCTGTGTGCTATGTAACCTAGTAGATCGGGTGCAGTTGGTTGGCTTAAGTATGAAGCAAATACGGGTTTAAAGGATGGTTGGAATTGGTTGATTTTACTTGTATACTGAATTTTTACAAGCTTCGACTACACAAAGCTTCATAATAACTGATTGAACTAAGATATCGATTTGGATAGTTCTGATAATTCATTAATAACTTGTTTTTTTTTTTTGAAAATGAACATGAAATTGAAGCTTGTAAAATTTCCCTACTGAGAAAGTTATGTGTAGATTGATTCTGTGTATGTCTGAAACTTTATAACATAAGATATAGGTAAGACAAGTATAAGATCTACTTGACTAGATATGACGAAAGAGTTTTATAGTAATCAGTAATCGATAAAATTCAAAATAATTGATTTTTGTATAGTTGGTGTTGATTGGCAATATAGATTGCTAATAATAATAATAATAGAATAAATATAATCCTGCAATAGGAAGTGCATTCTGGATATCTTAAATGTTGTACTATGTGTAAAAATGATTTAGTATATATTCTAGTAATCCTATGCAAAGCAATTTTAATGGCATGCAGAAATGGAGGATCCATATGCTGATCAATGTCAAATTAAGATATTCTCTTTGCTAAAGGCCCTAAATTACTCAATAATCAGACTTCATAAGTTTATTTGACTCTTTCCAAAGCAATTCATACTATTCATTGACTGAATGCCAAAGAATGCTCCTGTATTGTTTCATAAGGTTGATCAATCCGGTTGAAGAGAAAATTAGATTCTTTTGTCTGAAAACTGTTGTTATGAAACAATCAATGCGCTTATAAACCCCCAAATATTAAACTAATAATTCTCAGTACTAATTAGTATTTTAAAATTTATTCTTTATAAATACATTAGATCAAGTTCTGTCCAAACGGCTAGAGTTAATGACACCAACTGCATACATTAATTGCTGCATGAGCTATAGTCTACTCTGAATAAACTAGAGTATAGCTTTGGGTAAATCTGCTCCAAGCTCTCGATTTTTACAGTAAGTGTCGCTGTAGTTCTCGCCGTTTGAATGGGCCTTTAGAGAAACGTCCTCCATTACAATTTCCCTTGTACATTCTTGTCAGTTTAATTATAGTTGGAGATTGAATCCTGATTAATAAATACCAGTGTGTATTGCTATTTACTAATTCTTGATTCTACTCCCATATAACTTTCACCTCTATAATTTTACTCATACTTTTTTTTACATTTCTTCCGATATTTTTTGAAGTGAAGATCGCTACACACTGAGGGTGATTTGAGTACGTTCAACTATTTGTGGATATTATTAATTTGAGGTTTCAAGATGACTAGCATTACACACTAGTATTTTACAAGTTCTGGTGTCTGCTATTTAGTAGTGCCTGATATTTTGATTATGAAGTCTGGGGTGTATTATTTTTTAATTATCAAACTTCATCGAGTTTGGTTCTTGCTTAAAAGGGAGATACAATTGTTTTCAATATAATATGGCATTTAGGAATAGTGCACAGGCCGAGATCTATACCGTGCGTTACCCAAATTGTTTTTTTGATCATCAATAAGTTTTAGGCAGACAATTTTTGATCTTCTGATATATGTTTGGGCGAGGGAAACTTTCCAATAGCCCCACTCGCCATTTATAAACCTACCTAATTGAACCCTTACAAATGTTGGTGGAATCCGAACGAGTAAGATGTTCAAAGAAAATAATGTGTCACTTTTAATGCGGTCACCCATCCAAGAGCATGCGCAAACGACCGTGTTTAGCATCATGACCAACCAAGCTTTAATAAAGACAAAAAAGGTAGTCTATGTAAACATAACCTTCTTATATTGTACAGCTAGTTTAATACATATTCCAAGTTCAGAATTTCATGTTTTATTACATCCATTTGATACTGATAAACATGAAGCATGCATTAAACAATTTTTTACAATATTAAAAGGTAATGTCCCACATAGACTACCTTTTGCCATTATTTTATTAAAGATTGATTGGTCTTGATTCTAAGTACGTTTGTTCAACTATTCAGCAAACTAGGCACTTTTATTTTCTTTGAACTATCTCATTCGTTTTTTTTTTTGTTTTGTGTTTCTTGAAGATTCTAAAATAACAATAATGCCTGCCAGTTCGGATTCCACCCAGATGTATTGAATTGGTTCAATTATATATAGGTTCATAAATAATGAGTGGTGTTAGAAAATTCTTCCAACCAATTAAAGTAATTTAAACAAAAAAAAGGACATACATAACCTGACAATTCCTCACATAACCTATCTTCGAATCAAACCGATTTCAACAACTACAGCTGACTCTAGCTGAAGCAGAGTAGCCAGCCTATTTCTGAATGCAGAATAGGGAATCTGCGTATTACATGCTCACTATTTTGTGTTGTTAGGCTGCAAATCTGGAGTGCGGAAAAGTATTTTTGCGCACTGGAACTTACTTTCCCGCACTGGTGCAGGAATAGACTATTTTGCGTGCTACAGTTAGTGCAAAAATAGGCATTTTTTCGGGTTACTGTAGGAAAATGTCATTACATCTCCTGCCGAATGAGAAATACCCTATTTGAGACGCTACATACTCTATGGAGATGAATTTCTCCCCTTCATTATTGGATATGAAACTTGTGTTGCACACTACACACCTGAAGCCAAAAAGCATTCTCAATAGTCGCCTCATACCTCTCAACCTCCGTAAAAAAGTTCAAAACCAAAATATCAGTCAAGGAAATCGTGGAATCCATGTTTTGAGTCTTTCAAGGCATAATTTTAATTGAATATAGGCCTATGCCTCAAAGGGAGACCATCAACTCTGCAAGATACTGTAAAACCTTGGAACATTTTGAAGGGTGAAGAAGAGAGACAATGTCAAAGAAAGTCTTCCTCCTGCACGACAATGCCAGACTAAACACGGCCAATGCCACAAAGAAACTGCTTTCCTCATAAGAAATAGTTTCCTGAACCATTCCCCTGGCTTGGCATCTTCAGACTATCATCTCTTTACCACCCTAAAGTTGCACATGGATGGAAAAAGTTTTTCAACAGACAAGGAGGGCGAGAAAAAGTAGACGAAGGGGTTGGCGGGAAACTACTTTGAGGAAGGCATCAAAAAATGGTGCATCAATTTTCACCATCTGCGTTGAGGAATGGTGATTGTATTTTAAAAAAAAGCTTACAAATGTGCTAATGTAACCAAGTAATTATTTTGTTGAAATAATTTTTTTTGTAACCTAGAAAAATTCAGTGCACATAACTTTCTGGACATGCCTCTTATTTATTACAGGTATCATTTCCCTCAAGTCATTACATTGATCTCAATTATTTTCATTTCATGATACTGCACGTATAAAGTCTGACTTTTAATCATTGCAAAGTACCCAATGAAATGTACCCATTTCCCATTTAATAAGAGAAATCAAATACTTGTTTGTATTTGACAATAATATTTTCCATTTTGATATGAGCAAATATCTTTTAATATGAAAAGCTTTCCCAAATGGGTTGTTTCGAAATTTGTTATCCCATCTTTATTCTTTTTTTTTAATAGTGATGCAAATTTTATAAATCTTATAAATTCCCCATACAATATTCTTTTTCTTAAAACACATGCATCACTAACAAGTAATTTTTTCTGCTTAAAAATGTAATTTTATGAAGTCTAATAAATATAAGATGATCTAGTAAGGATAAAATGATTTAAAACAAGTGAATTATGAATAATCAGGGGAAATGATTGGGACCCATTAGCAGTGGTACACGAAGAAATGCATGTTTAAGCAAAGAACGGGTTGATTGCATCAAGTATTCAATTATCATTCCATCTTAGATATAAATTTATTTCTTATTAACGATCCTTAATTCACATAATATTAGAGTAATTTTTCTACCATTGTTTGTGAATATCATAAGAATCTTGTGAAGTATATTTTGTTGAAGGATCTCAATCACAAAATTGTAGATTGGCGTATGACATAGTGGAAAAGCGTGATACCATCATAGATGTAATAATACAACTTTTGCACTTTACAGGCATCAGTTCTACCTTCACGCCAAAATGGACATCGCCGAAGGTCGACTGAAACTTGATAACAGAGAAACAGCGCTGAAGATAGTCGCTCTGATTTCACAAGCAGAGATGGGAGACTTTGAGCCGACCTGTCCCCCAGTGCATTTCTACGAGCAGTGGTGCCAATACCTTCTAGGTGAAACCGAAATTGAAGATTCGACCATTGAAAAAGTTGCAGAAATGCATGACAATGTCAAGGTGGGTGTTGAATTCTCCAGTACTAAAATTCAAGAAATTTTTACAAAATTTTTGAGTTTTTTCTTTAAGTTTAATCACCTGTTTAATGAAATCCCTATTGTTTTCTAACGTCTTGGTGCTAATATTAGCTAAGCTCGAATTTGTTGCCATATCTGATGCAAACAATTTCGTTTGTTGGTCCTCCATAAATCGGCATCTGTTAATGATTGTTTATTTTCTTGTGAGTAGAAAATCGATCCATACGAATGATTAACTTTGGTTATCGATTTTATACTAGTATTATCCAGCACATCAGCTCCCTTCAAAATGATAACGGTCCTGAAATATTGGCTATCTATCTATGGAGGTGGTAATGTCCTGTTGCTGGTTGAAGCCTATGTAGGCTTGACATTTCACAACTCGTATCAGTTTCAGTTTTCTGAAAATGAAGGAAAACTATTCAACTCGAGAATAATAATTTATTAAAACAACAATAACAATAATTATTATAATAGTAATACTTAATAATAATAATTGAAGAATAATGCGTGATTAATTAATTTTGAATTACTCAGTGCTATCAAATATTTTCTTCCACTGACAAGTTAACACTATCGAACAATAAGGTTCTTTTATTTCTTATGGTACTGATCTAATAATTATAAATAAAACCCTAGAATATCAGACAAATTGAATTTAATATTATAATATATCATAAATATTTGATATTATGTCATCTGCTCTCGAAAGAAATCAAAATTTTTGCTTATCCCCTCCTTTTTACCCATTGATTTGCCGCCCTCTGGAATTTTCCGCTCTAGACGGTTACCCAACTCGTTTTTGACACATAAATTCCCAAATGTTGACACGCTACATGCTAAAATGCTGTAACGCTAGTTTTCTATGTGCTAGGGGCTGCGCCCCTAACCGTGTATATAATACTATTACTATGCCACTGTGACTGACTGCACTGCAAGAGATTGACTACAAACAATTTACACAGATACATCATTAGTTTTGATTATCATTCCATGCCTGATATTTACAAGTTGGTTTTGAAGGAACTGACAATTTATCAAACTGACAAATAAAAAGAATACAATTATTTATTAATTTCGAATTCCTTAATTGCCTTTAATTCTATTGCTCCTTAATTCCTTAATTGTCATTAATTACACTGAAGACTTCCCC
This sequence comes from Conomelus anceps, assembly GCA_948455865.1. Taxonomy (NCBI): domain Eukaryota; kingdom Metazoa; phylum Arthropoda; class Insecta; order Hemiptera; family Delphacidae; genus Conomelus; species Conomelus anceps. The sequence continues at coordinate 22,881,555 of OX418222.1, forward strand.
GCATTAGGGAATATTGACAACAGCATTACATAGCTGATGGAAATCGATGAATGCTACTGTAAAAAAAATCAGTCACCGCCGGGAATCAAACCGCGGACCTCCCAATTTCCGGTCGGGCGCCTTAACCACTACACTAGAGTGACACCTCTGTACAGCAGCACTTATCGGCTCTTATATTAATTCGAATTTTATACTAAATTTAATTCGAAATTAATTAATCATGTTCTTTAAATTTGTCAGTTTGAAAAATTGCCAGTTATACTTATATACTACTACATTTGTCAGTTTGAAAAATTGCCAGTTCCTTCAAAACCAACTTGTGTATAATTCTTATTGTAGCAATTTGATGAATTGTATCAACGAATAATGCCAAGATTTACCTTTAAAACATAGTATTTAGAAGTACAAATACGTTACCCTGCTTTAACTTTTTATAGTAAATACTGTATTCTATACAGTTAATCATTATTGCATTACATGACCTAATACTGCAAGTACAAAGTTATCTAAATAATGCATTGTGAAGTACAAGGTATTTAGGAGTACTGTTTTTTAGAGTACAAACAATGAGTGGTTGCGAGAATAATTTTTCATGTGTGGTAAATCAGTATGTATGCTGTTGAGAAAAAATAATATTGTAAATAGTAAACAAGAAGAAGTTTTGTCATTTTCGTTATAATCCTTGGGTGTAAATTTTCTTCAAATGGAGTTGAAATCATGAATAATGTCAATTGTGTTCGTAATGTGCATAGGATAGTTTTGATAATTGAGAATGGTGTGTTATTGCTCTTATATGCGTTATAAACTCTCAGTCCCCATATTAGCTCTTTATATTCAACTTCACTGCTATTTTTATATGTTAGTAAAAAATTGAGGCAATTCATTAATCTATCAACAGAATATAAATTCAAATATAGAATAATATACGATATATAAATAGAATATAAAATACATATTTGTTATATAATAAATATTAATAGAATGTGAAATACAATTCGTTTTTCAATTTTGAATATTATAAAGGGATTCTATTTTTTTACTCGATATCAATTTTTTCAAATCGTTATTTTTTTCTAAAGGGCATGAAGTCATCAGCTGCTGAGTACTGGCTGCTCAAGGATATCTCTACAAATGAATGTTATGGAGAAGAGATATTCACATGCAAAGGAACCACAATGGGAATTGGACCTCATGGAATTACGATATACGAGCCACAAAAACAAAGGTGTGCTTATAGTGTACTTGAGAGCTCGGGTTGTATTGTCTGTTTTCATTTAAAACCACCAAAAATCCACTGTAAATTCAAACTGAATACTTTCTTCCCCTATAAAATTTTATAGATCCAAGTAATAGGAATACTAAGTGAATAATGAAATCCACTGGCAACATCTTGAAAGAAATGAGCTAATAAGAGTAAAAATAAGATAGAGGACAGATGTCCTCTGTAAACAGGACAGATGCAGTCCTGTACGTATAAAATGATTTTAATCTTTCATCTCTCAATTATCTCACATATCTAATCTTTCATCTCTCAATTATCTCACATATCTAATCTTTCATCTCTCAATTATCTCACATATCTAATCTTTCATCTCTCAATTATCTCACATATCTATAACTATAAATACCGATGATTTCAATTAATATCGTTGCAGACATTATTTGTGAATCGAAACTCATAGGTTTGGTGATAGCCCAGTCAATAAAGGATTTTCCAGGATATCAGGGATGACGTGAATTCAGATATCTCTGTAACCAATCATCGGATACAGTTGATTCTTCTACCATAATGGGCTACAACAATGGTCCTATTCATTTTCACGATAAATGATAGATTTCCTCATAAAAATTGAAAAATCTTTCAAATTGGAATCTTTTCAACTAGATTCCTTCATATTTTGGAAAGGGAATTTCTCGTTTGTAAATTTACAGGAAAACGGTTTTAGTAAAAGGTGTACTTTTTTCTAAATCCAATGATGTGTATAGTTTCATACTTACTAACGAGGATGATGCTGTGGAGGGGGATTAGCGACGCGTTACGCTGTGACGCAGGTCCCCCTTCATCAACATATATTGCACAAAATTAGTAATCAATAAATCAATCAGCAAATTAATATTAATGGAAAAAGAGTTTTTTTAATGGCTACTTATATGTATTTTGAAGCACTGTATCCGAATTTCGAGCTTTTCCACTCGTAGAACTGTGAGTTTTGAAGATAGAAGGGAAGGGGTGGTAAATTTCAATTTCAAAAGAGGACCACCAAGTCTGCATCTTTGGACCCCTCACTTTAGAACGGTCTGTCACACTTCATCGACGCACAGCTCATTCTTCTCAGCTCATTGAGGCATTCCAAATGTATATGTAACGTGTCACATTTGGCCTATAATTTGTAATTCTACTTAGAAGGGCAGTATAGGCTTCCTTTATACTGTAATTGGCGGTTTTTCGTTAAAAAACAGTTCTAAGTCGGAAACTACTCATATATAAATAGTTACATATAGTTACATATATGAATAGTTAACTCAATTTGTATGTAGAATTTTTCTCAGAATTAAAAGTGTTTTCTGAGGTTTTGATGTTATTGATGTGAACAAGGATTTTTTTCTGTAAAATGGCAAACGAGAAAGTCCTTGCGAAATAAGAAGAGATCTAGTTGAAAAGATTCCACTTTGAAACATTTATCAATTTTTATGAGGAAAACTACTATACGGTTTATCATGAAAATGAATAAGACCATTGTTGTAGCCCATTATATGACTAACATGATGGTAGAAGAATCAACTGTATCCGATTATTGGTTACACATATATGTGAATTCGCATCATCACTGATATTTTGAAACTGACAGGTGACAGGTCCTGGGGGGGGGGGGGGGGGGTGAACCAGTGGGATTTTTGAGAAAATGACCTTCTAGTAGTTTTCCATCGATGGTGTGAGATTTTTTTCCTGAAAAAGTGTTTTTAAACCTTTATTGACTGGGCGATGATGTGTGCTGGGTGACTTTGTGAAGCACAGAAATGGATAAGACCTCACTCTATCTATTTGCATAGTCTAATGCATTCCAGCATTCCACAAAAAGTAACTCATATTATTTGTGTTGGGCATTGTACAGTATTTATATGCTTTTCCTTCCTCTATTGGTTCTATTTATCCTCCTGCTTTCTACTTCTAACTGCGCATTTTGGTGTTGATTCATCACTTGAATACGTCTAATCGGATCTAATACGGATTTTTATAATTATATCTATTTCTTCATATGGAGTTGATTCATGAAATAAAAAATAAAATCATTATAAGGCGGAGTTGAAGACAGTCTTTTCCACCAATCTATGCCAATAATTCAGTGCTCGGATTCATTTGAACTTAAATAAAAAATAAAATCATTATAAGGCGGAGTTGAAGACTGTAGTCTTTTCCACCAATCTATCATTTTAGTTTAATATTGCCAATATTTCAGTGCTCGGATTCATTTGAACTTCCAATTCAATAGACTTGAAAAGAATAAGAACTAAGGTTTGTATTTTCCAAGTAAAAATTTTCTGTGATACTGAAAACTAACCTAAAACGATTTGAACCAAGTTGAAATTTTGTAAAGGTGCGTCCAGACAAACCCCCATAACGTAACCCTGTACAAACCCTGTACATCGCTCTGCAACAAAATCAGCTGATCGTAACATACTCGCATAACATCTTATCATTGTATTTATAAGATGTTACGATCAGCTGATTTTGTTGCAGTGATGCTACGCTTTGGGGGTTTTATTTGAAGTCCGGACGCACTTAGGAACAGTTTTGGGCTCAAAGAGTATTGTTTCTTTATTTTTTATTGTGCTTAGCCTAGATGAATAAACAAAATAAATGTATTAACCTTGTACAAAGTATTGTATTAAAATACCTATCAAGACAAGCAGTCGCGGTGTCTCTGATAGTACTCTGGCTGGCTGTTTCTCCTGCGGCCTTGAGTTTGAATTCTCGCCTTATTACCCTCGCACAATTCTCACTCATCAATCTCAATTTCAGACTCATGGGCATCATCCAACTAAAAAAAGAAAAACTCATTATTTTAAAGTTGAAACTTATGTGGCTTATTTTATGCTATCTTCTCAATATATCAAGTTTCAATAATGATTATTTTCTTCCACAGTATTCCATACACAGCAATTAAATCAGCCGCATCTCACCGACGAGTATTTCAGCTAAGCTATGCCAACACGGATCATGGAGACTCAATGCTTGAGCTGAAATTCGACAGTTCTCTAGCCGCATCGGCAGTCTACAGAGCTCTGACTGAAAAGCATGCTTTTTACTCGTGTGAGACAGTCCGTGGTGCCGTTACGTCACAATTCATAAGGGACCTGAAGGTAATTAAATGAATCCAAATTGCATGTTGGCGTAACAAAAGTATTAAATTTGATCAAAGTTATTCATGTAATATCGGTTTTTCTCTACAATTATCGAATTACGTATTTGACAATAATAATCACTGTTATTGACAATGTTATAGAATCAGGTTCAAATATATACAAATTTAAATTCAAGAGATTGGATATCTCTTGAGATTTGAAGAGATTGGAAGAGATAGAATCAAGTATATACATTTGAAGATTCAAGAGATTGGAGATAGAATCATGTAGACTAATTCAAGAGATTGCTTTTGGGAATCGACATAGGATATTTATTTATATTATGATACGTACTTGAAAGGAACCAACGTAAAAGTCAGTTTGTAAATATTTATTTAATAAAATCATTATCATTAATAATTATAAATAATCTAATTATTATCATTTATTATTAAAGAGAATAAAGTGTGGTAGTATAAATTGTAGCTTTCAATAATGGAGACAAGTGATGGTTTACTAGATGGATGACAGTTTCCTCTCATATTTACTAAAATAGATAAGATTAACATCGGAATTTGGTGGTTTACATATAAACCTGAGTTTTGTACATGAAAAATGTAGTGAAGTGACAAGATAAAGATACCAGTTCTATCCGGGAATCCAACCCAGAACCAATAGGATAGTAATGGACCAAAGAGTAATGGTGCAGTCAGTTTGAGCGCTTATCTGATAAAACTCTGACTGACGGCTACTTCTGCGATCACGAGTTCGTTTCCCGTTCAGCGTTGGATATTTTATGTAATCATTCACCTCATTACAAAACTTTTGTGGGCATCATCATAAAAAATCAGGGTTTTCAGGTGACAGCTAATTCAGAGTATTTATGGGTGTGAAAGAATCAACATTTTATTTTGTAATAGTAATAATAGTAGATCTTGTTTCTGTATGTGTATTAAAGTAATAGAACATTATTACCCGCATTATTTGATTCACATTTGTATAAGAGTTATCTCTGTCACTATTTAATCATTGCCTGGTTTGTATCAAGTAAAATGTTAATTTATTAGAACTTATCAATAGTGAAACTATTGATTTAATTTTTTTATGTTTGGAGTATTATGCTGGCCTGTAAGCTGTAATTGAGATTAATTATCAAAGATTCTAATTTGCCATGTTTTCTTAATTTTCTTGTTTTCTTTCTATATATTTTTTCTATTTTAGAATAGAATAGAGTAAACTTTTATTTAAAAAAAAAAACATCAATACACCAAAAAATTTCACACATTGAAAGACATTTTCTCTGCAATTAAACGAACAATGTGATTTGAACATCATTATGGAAATTACCTGCGTACATAGGAAAATCCTGTGCGTGAGCAGGGGTTGGAGTCATGTGTCTAGATGATCATGAATCACAATTGAATACAATAAACATTTTCAAAGAAAAATACAATATGAAATAACTCTTAGTACCCTAGATAACTTGTACCCAATATTTATAATTTGACAGTTGACTTCTTGCACGTTTGAATGTGTATGCTAGGTAATTAAAATGAACTGGATCTATTCTGCATACATTGATTGGAGAATACCACTAACTCCTTCCCTCCCAATCTCGATGAACCACTTTACAATTTGTTTCTTATATGAGTAGAGAGATACCCTTTCAAATGTTTTCAAATACATAGGAATATTCCTGAAAACTATGTGAGCAACATAATATGTGTTGGTCGTAATAAAGGCTATGTTTATTATTTATTCTTCATTTGCATACGATTTGTCTGGCACTATTTAAACAATGACTGTTGTTGTTTTATCAAGTAAAATATTAATTAATTAGAAGTTATCAATAGTGGAACTTTAGATTTAAATATTTTTTATGTTCAGAATATTATGCTGTCCTGTGTAAACTGTAAATGAGATTAATGATCAAGGGTTCTAATTGTCATTATTTTCTTTGCAGGGAACGATAGTTTCAATATTCAATGAGTCAACGCCTTTGGGAAAGAAATACGTGTTTGACATTCGAAGGACATGCAGGGAAGTGCATGATAATGCACGAAGGGCCTTATATCAAGCACCTGCGGTAGAGACAACGTCAGGACTACAAACAGTCAAACAAGTAAAACAACAGGAGAGTGGCGCCAGTGAAAAATTGGCTAGGTTGCTAGATGCCCTGACTTGCAGGTGAGGATTTCAGTTGAATTGATTTTAGATATGCTTTAGAAATAGGCATTATCTAGCCACACAATTAAAATACAGCAATAACGATGTATGGAAAAAAACATGAGATCGTCTCAATTTATTTGTTTCAACGAATTTATTTATTGATACAGTCAAAATACAATTTCTCATAAAGAAACAACAGGCTTTTAGCCCAAAACTGCCAATTACTAAATTTTTACAAGAAACCAAATATTTGTAAGCATAGGTTATGTTCACGTTTTGGTTACAATATACAGTAGCTTGAACCTTCTGGAAAACACAATTACCAAGTTCAATTTAAACAATGATTTTAAATTGAATCACTGAAATTTTGACTACATTATCAGAAAAAGTTGAATTTCGCATAACATTAGTGTGGGTAATTACTAAAAAATATGAAGTTGAAAATGCCAGACCTAGCCTGGAGTTGAGTCCAGAAATGAGATGTCCTAATTATCCGTTCCTGTTACAATTTCCTTTTGGATCAGGAAATGCTAAATGTGCCCAATTCGCAGAGTAATTGTTTGAGATTGGAGTAAAACTGAGTTCCAGACAATGAAGCTGATATTTGAATTCTAAAAAAATATACCACTTGTTAGTATTAAATTATATGTAGTGGGCTGCTAAGGACGGCCTAACATTTCGTGATTCTATTAGGTTTCAAATATCAGCTGGATTCCCAAAAACAGATCTCCAAAATTTGTTTTTGTGACTTGGACCCCTTAAGCATGAGCTGATTTCAGGGGCGCACCCAGACTTTTGGATTGGGGGGGGGGGGGGCTTACCCCCAGTATGAAACATTCTGGAGGGGTGGGGGGAGGGTGGTAATATTGGGATTTTTCAGAGCTCTTTTTACAAGATTGTTGCCCGATAAAGTTTATTGAGGAGGCGGGGATTCATTACTTGACTTTATAAAGAGTACAGTATTAGTATTAGAGTAGCTATGGGGAAACAAAATATGTCCATCATGAGTATTTTTTGTATAGAGTATTTCAAAAGTTCAAAATGATTCTGCCCGACTGCATAAGCAACTACTCATGAGAGTAAAAAAATTAGAATGAATGTAGGTCCGGAACGCTTTGTTACAGAAATAAAGAGGGCGAAAGATTACAGCTATTCCAGCATCCATTCAGAAATGGCTAATGTCTTCATATAGATGGTGTGAATTAAATTGAATAAATGTAAAATTATCTGAAACATGATTACTATTATAAATTTTTATGATGCCTACACCATTCTGAGACTTTTGCGTTGGAAATAATGTGAACGAAAAATGCCAGTCTGAACGCGAATCGAGATTACCAAATCTTAATTGGTGGGATATTTTACAAAAATTCACAAAATGATCATAAAAACACGTTTTATTGACGACCTAGTGGCCAATTCAATTGCCAATGAACCAAACATTTTGTTCAATTTCTCCTTCAAAACTTGCCAAATCATTTTTTGAAATGAAATATGAATGTACTCAATAGTCAAGAACGGTCGCAAAGTTTATAAAGTCGAGTTTTATTGAATCAAAGCATACTGATTTTGCACAGATGCTTTCCACTTGCTATTCTTCTGTCTTTTGATCCAATTTAAATTATGGTTTTGTAAACTCTGGGTGCTTTATTCACAATCAATAACCAAGTACATACCCTTCAATCTCAAAAAGGCCTTCTTTTGGCTGTTTTTGCGTATTTCATAATTATAATAACTCAATAGTCTCAGTAGTTAATGTTTTATGTGATTTTACAGTTCATTTCACAACGAATGCTGCATTCAATTCACCACCTAAATGAGGGCTTTAGAAGCCTAAAGTTTTCTGAATGAGTTCTAATTTATTGATTTCTTATTGAAAAAGATAGCTTTACTCTTCTGCTATATTTATTTCTTTATTGAAGCGTTTTCAACGGAATAAGCTTTTGCAATCTTATTGAATTTTTTCCGGAAAAACCTGTAAACCTTTTTTAGGAAATTACTAGCCGCGAGCCGTAACAGGTACCTGTTCAGTCAGATAAGATAAGCTGAAAATTCCTATGGTAAGGGTGACCGAATGGATTGGCCACCAAAAAAGAGGTTCTCAGCTATAAAATCACTTGCCGATGACTCGGAACTCACCAAAAACTGTGGGCCCACGCACAGGTCTCAGAACTATCTGGGCTTCACCTTCCAAAAGAAATTACATTATTACCATAACGTTAAATTTATTACAGGTTTAGGATGTTATAGAGGCTAGAGGTCCTGTACTTATTGGTTAAATAATTGCCATATTGATATGAGTGAAACGAATTATTTTTATTACTTTTACCCTGCCACCTGGTCGAATTTAATTATTATTTCCACCTATGGTAGTCACTCAGCATTCCTTTTAATAGTATAATGATATTGTATAAACACTATCCTATTTAAACACGTTTGAAATGTACAGCCTAGAGTACATGTGACACAGTCAATTCGGTTGTAAATTATCAACATTTTGATAAGGATTTCAGGACCTGAGGGAAAGGCTTAAGCCACAAAGCCCCCCATGTCAAGCCACTACCTATGAAAATTATTCTGCTTAAAAAGTGGGAATACATGACATGTACCAACACTAATCAGCCTGCAGCACATACTCTATAGTAAATTTTCTTTAAAATTATCTACAATATTTTAAGGAGCTCGGGTTCTTGGGGGGGGGGGGCTTAAGCCCCCTTAGCCCCCCCTGGGTGCGCCACTGGCTGATTTTATTCACTTTCTCAATTTCATCGTGCAATTTCTATGATAATGAATCAGCTTAGAAAACTTTGAATCATTTTAGAAAGATTCTATAATTGGAAAAAAATATGCGTCATCATTTTTAAATAACCTAAGTTGTAAGAGAGGATGAGTCTTTTTGGTAAGAGCACCAATTCACTGGGATGTTCAGCACATGAGCATGTGCTGTCTACGTGTCCTCTCAAATACAATAATAATAAGTCAAATATAATAAAAAATGAAAATCAAATAAATAATATGGGCTATTATGAAGAAAATAATTTCTATTAGACAAGTAACTGGACAATACCTTGAATAATTCGAATTGATGTACATTCTTGAAGTTGTATCATGCAGCCAGCCAAGAACAATGCTCCATGAAGAGTGCTCGATGATCCGTGAGATAAGCTGCATCTTCAGCTAATTTCGAATTGAATTTTCCAACCGGCAATTCCATCATCCTACAATCTTCAATCTCGGTTCTGGTCACCTAATCTCACGAGTCGCTGTTGACAAAATAAATACCTATTAGAATCGGCTATTTAAAACTAAAAAAAAAAACATCTTTTATGGAGAAACTCTATGATTCCTCCAGTGAAATTTATAATCAATTCACTTATATTTAATTACTAGAAAAAGGCAGGCTTTTTCTTAAGTTTATTGAAGAAATCATGGATGCTAATAATAATGATAATAATAATCATCTTTCTTTTCATTTCAAATCTCCCAATAAACGCAATTATGGGTGTAATTATCATATCATCATCCTCGAACATATTCCCTTGATGTGCATTGTCAATAATAACTGCGTATTATGATTTTAAAAAAATTATTATTATTGTTTATTGAAAAAATAAATGAATAGCAACCTGGAATTTTCAGTAGGCTATAGTTAGTAGATCGATTATTAATTAGTCCAGATCATCAAAATTTTAGTGTAATAGATGAATAATAATCTGATAAATTAAGAAAATATGTTTTGTTATAAACAGAATTCAGGGCAGATTATGAGAAAAAATAATAAGAAACACATTTATTTCAACCCAATTTGCCTTTAAAAATGAAAAATTATTAATAAAATCTTTAAAATACTTTCAAGTGGAAATATGACTCACGTTATGGCGTGACGGCCGTTTCACTCTTTTGTCAAGAGCATTGTCAGGCGACCCACATAACACTGATCTAAGGCATGAGTTTGAGGGTTATGGATCTTGGAAGGGTGAAGGGGGGGATGAGTAGGCGGTAGGTTTGAAATTGGGATTATTTTGTCAAAAAGGGTATATGAGAAGAAGTTAAGTTGATCATTTGAAATGTTGTCAGGTTGCTGCTTTTGTATCAATAATCAAAATTTATTAGTTTATATTTACATTATTTAGATTGTTGGAATTTGAAGCACAATAATTACACTTTTATTTAAACTGACTTTTGATAAAATCTATTTCTTTTCTACCTTATCTTTTGGTATGAATCAATAGCGATAAATTATGAAGAATTGATCAAATTTACCCAACTGTTTGTGAAGCAAAAAATGTTGTGTTATTAAGACAAAACTTTGTAAAATTTGAATTTCAAGTGAACATATGTATCAAGTAGAGAGTGGTTTGAATACTAACCTTAGTATAGCTGATGTGTAAGTAGAAATAGTAGTCAAATAATCTTGAAGTTTCTTTGAATTGACTAGTCAACCATAATATTCTCTTCCTTGTTCGATCTATTCCAACGTTCTGCCTTTAATGTTGTCAGCTTGCATCATCCAAAATCGTTTTGAAATTTGATGCTCTGAAACTAGAAAATGTAGTCTGTCAGATTCAGAAGTTATTAATTGAAGTGTTGAAACATGCCATCTATTGTCAGATTTACTGGCATTATTATTCATTGCTATGAAATTTATAATAATAGAATTATTTATTAGGTGAAGCTCAGAAATATGTAATTTATCCTTTTATATTGTAACCGACAATGAAGAATGTGTTCTGAATTGGAAGCTGACGAATAAGACTCATTCTTAAGTTACTTAGTAATGTTTCCCCTGTAATTAACAAGCATTAAATAAAATTAATGATAATGAATTTTCAATATTATGTAATTTTCAATTTAACTAATTAAAAGTAAAAACTCCCATAAGATTTTTCAGTAGTAATAAACACAAGAAATATTTATTTATTCATGCACTCATCAATTAATTTGGTCAAAGTTTTACAAACTATAAAAAATATTTGCGCAAAAGATCCACAAAAAACTAATATAAATGAATAAGTTATCCAACATCAAACAGTGCCTCATCCAGATAAATAGAAAAAAATAGGTTACCCTAACAATTTTACTAGAATAAATTAATGAAGCTTTGAAACATGATATTTATTACCAGATTATATAATTATATTTTTTACAACTTATTTTAAAGAAACAACAGGCTTTTAGCCCAAAACTGTTATTAAATTTATTATTACTATAATTATTCCCTATTACTAAATTTAACAAGAGTTCAAATATTTGTAAGCAAATATTATTCACAATAATATTTATTATAACTATGTACTGTATATTTTATGTATATGTTATATGCTATAGTTTCATGAATAAATAGACTAGTAACAATTACTAACAAGCTATTAATACAAGTAATTATAATGCTGTATTAGATTAGTTTGGCATATGAGTGAGGAATGATTGAACTTTGTATTGACAATTTTTTTCATTTTGTTTCAGAATATGCATGGATGCCAATATCGACACAGTTTTCTTCCCTTGTTCACATGTTATCTGTTGTTCAAAATGTGCTGAGAGGTGTCAGACATGTCCATTATGTCGGGCCTCCATTGATACAGCAAAACGTATCTACTTGCCCACACTGGAGCATGACTTGGCTCTGTCCTAACTAACGGTTGACTTCAGAGGAGAGTCTCAACTCGAATGCAAAGATGAAGAAGAGGAAGAAGAAGATGAGAAATAGGGAGGTGCTGAAAATAAATATCGAAACGTGGATGGTGAAACGTTTTATTAGTAGGAGTGAGGTTTGTTGAATACAATGAAAACACACTATTGTACGAAAATGAGAGAATGTTTGTTGGGTTCTTATCAAATCAAGCAGTTTTTTTATTTTTGTACGTTCAGAGAGGATTTTGTGCTAATGGTTGGTCTAAAATGAACAAAGCCACTATGAATTCTTTTTGATTTGCATAGTTGTTGTCAATTGTGGATAAACATGAGATCAGTCATTGTAAAGTATACACTGATAGATTTAATTTATTGACAGGATGCAAAACCGTTTGAGGACCTGTTCATTGAGATGCGTAGAAAGCAAAAACTGTTATGCTTTCTATAATATAAATGTGATTTTCTGAGCTTGATTGGAGCTAAATGGTGAAGTGAGTTTTTTAATATCTAGATGTGTGGTAAGTGAGAGGAAACTTGTTGAGTCTAGAATGTGGAAGAATTTTTAATTATTTTGTTTTGTGAGCAGTGATAACATATGCACTATCCATTATTACTCTTGTTGGGTAAGAGATATGTGAATTGTAAAATTTATCGAACTATAATTGAAGATTCAATTGTGAAATTTACGAGGAATGAAAATTTTGTGGTTTGAATGAGAATCAATAGTACAAATGAGTATTGAACAAGAATACGCACTCTAACCCAATAATGTATCATTCAATTGAATGTTTTGTTGCGATATTATTGATGTTATTGTAAGTTCAATTTTTAAAATGGTATACATGAATGAAAAGTGTAACAGAGGCTCGTTTCTATGACGAGTTATAAGTTCAGTTGGAAATCAATAGCATCTTACAAGTGTGGTATTGGGTCCAAGATTGATGAAAATCATCAACAGATTGGCAAGATGAAATCAAGATAGTTAAAAATTGTTCGAATTGTGTAAATAGGCATTTAATTGATGTTGGGAAACTGTTGATTGAATTAATTACTAGATAGAGTACGCTTGTAAAGCAAATATTTTCAAGTATATTCTAAATTCTACCCTTTTATTATAATGTGATACGTATTTTAAGAGAGACAGTGAACGTTTTTGAAGAATGAGCGCCCCAAAAAGGCACAAAACATCAGATGAATCTTGATGCATTGAATGATCTCAAAGTAACTATTTCTTTTAGTTGAAAAGAAATTTTCGTTCGCATAATTGTTATCTATCACCTTGAAGCATCAAACAATATGAATTGGGGATATTTTTCAAACACAACACGATATTCTTTTCATTCATTTATCTTTTCTACAACAAATACACCTGTTTTCTTTCTGTTCTGTCTTTGAAAATAATTGTTGAAAAGATCATTACTTCATTGATAGAACATCAGTTTTAAAAATATCCCCTTTTGTAATTAAAAATCTCATGGCCTTAGTTTTGCTATGAAATAATTATTGATATTGTGTTCTCTATCGCATCTTGATTAATGTCAAGTGAAAAATTTAATTTGAGTTGTTGCTCTTTTTCTAAAAAGCAATGCAAAAGTCAATGCAACATGTAATTTACTATCTAAATAATTATACTTAAACTTAGCTGTGAATGTGTTTTGTATATATGGAGCTTTCCCTATTATAGAAATGCATCCCATAGCGCATATATTATGTGAATTGAAAATAACAAATAATGGCTATTATACACATGCAATTTTTATAGTTATTAATGTGAAGAGTAACTCAGTCTATTTGGCTGATGCTATTTTTTCAAACTGTAGACAATAATTGACTGCAACACAAATTTTTATGTTATTTCATTCAAGATGACGTAGAGTTGCCCACCCTTAGATTTAATAATTGGATGTTGAATTGTGAATTGTCACTAAATGTAATATAATTGAAATATGATCACTAGCCTATCCAATTTGATCAACCACTAGAATGCAATGGGATAATATAATAGGATAGCTACTTGTTTTTTTTTTTATTTTGTATATATGTATGTATATTCAGTGTTAGACTAGTTTTAAATTAAGTTAATTTCCAAGGTGCTCGATAACTGTATGATTTGTGGTAGGGATATCCACACTAATATTTGTCCCTCCTAAGCTTTTTTACAAGTAGCATTAAGAATATTGTACTTGAGTATTCATAGGTAGGTTTTTTTTAAAGAATTCATTGTCACGAATTTTCGCCCTTGTAATGACCATCATGACTAGAGTAAAATAATTTCCATTTGACAAAAACAAATTTCAATTTTTCTTCAAAACCTTGTGTTGCTTATTTAGCATCAAGGATAACCACAATATCCACCTTGTTGTTTTGTCATGAAAAATGGTAATTCAACTTATTTTATTTGTTATATTTTTGTAATCAGTGGATCAACGAATCAAATGAAAAAGAAATAAACGAATGTAATTCACTTGTTAAATTTCTAGTTCTTATATTTTACTACCAAATGATACCATTAAACTTGGCCGAATCTATACAATCATATACTATTCACTTATTCTATTTACCAAGGATCATTATTTACATATTTTTTAAATCAATGCGGAACTTTGCTTTAAAAATACTGTATTACGTTAATAGTACGCATAATTAATCCTCCACTCGGATCTGAATATTATTAATCTGAAATTAATAATTTGTTGAATGAGAATATCAGAAGGGAATAATCACTGTATCGTAATTAATTGATGCCCAATGCACATTAAATGACTGATACAGAAATATTGAATTGAAGCATTCAAATTGCTTTTATCTTTAGAGCGGACAAGTTGCTTTAGGAAGGAATTCACTAATCTTATGAATCTTAAATGATTTATATGTTGGAAAAAATGTAATTGGGAACAATAGATATGCATTAATGATATCGCCGAAATCGATTTTGAAACTAAAAGTATTTTGAAACCAGTATTTTTAACAAATGAGGAATTATGTAATGACTAGAAGATTGGAATGTAAGATTGTATCCTTGTGTGTGTGGCCTACTCACACTTTGTGCTCTTTTGTTTGGGATAATTGTGCAACTAGTGATAATTTTTAGTAAAATCATTTACGTCATGACATATCAACCTATTATATCTGAAAAGTCTGTTGGTAATTCATATCCCGTTGGTCCCAGGTTTGATTTCCTGGTGGGTATGGCATTCATTATTTCATTACCTGCTTTCAAATTTTGAACTTTCCTCGCAATAAAAAGATTGTTTTGAATCCTATCATTTATTGAGAAAATTAGCCAACTACAGTACCGCCAACCGAAACCATAAAGCTTGAAATAGACCGTTTCATGTATCCTATTTATAATTCTATTCTTTGTATTGGAAATGCATTCTAATTGTTTCTGCTGATGATTCTGTTCAGAATTCATAAAACACAAAAACCCTTGAAATGCACTTTTATCCCAAAGGGTAGAACACATTTTTGTGAGTGCATCATTTTTTTAGTTTTTTTCAAACTTTTAACCAAGTAGTATTTGTTCTTTATTCAAGATTGAGCTTAAATGTTGTGTACAGTATATAATAGTGTGTATTTACTGACTTTGATAAGTATTCTTACAATTGGCATTTTATAATGAATAGATTTAAAGGCAACGATTGTATCAGTACTATGAAATGGTGTACTTTTCACATTCTCAGTGTTGTAAATTAAATTTGTTACATTAAGGAATATCTTATTTGAAATGTAATGAACTATATTAGCTGACGATATCGTCGAAAATCATTTCTATAATAAAACTATTTTTGATGTTACTAAAGAATTCTGAATAATTATTTCTAACAACCTCTTCAAATTAAATTTTTTACAATTAATGGATGACAAATTCTCTAGGGATTTTGGTTGATTTGATTTGGGATTTTGGAAGATTTTGGCTGCATTCCAGATCTGGGAAATTTTATTTGTATGTGTACTTTTATGAATTGTTTTTAGTTTATTATAAAGTAGATGAAGTAGGTCACTGGAGTTAGAGCATTGCTTTCTGTTATTTTTTTTAAATAATTTTCACCCACTCAAATTCCGTAGGTTTCTAGTGAACGATAAAACTTGGTAACTAGTGTAGTGTAGATTTTTGGCTGAGAAATTTCAAAACTATATTAATCTTTTTTTTGACTGTGAAAGTGTTTTGTTAAAAGTAAAATCAAAATTAATATTCTTTTTCTGAAAAAGACTCGTGAATTATTGTGCTTTTGAAATTTTCAAATTCATTTTTTTGTGAAACAGACCTAACCTAAGATTTCGATTCCAATTTGAAATTTTGTGAAAAGCAGTTTTGGGCAATAGCATGTTGTATTCATATTGATTGTATGTTAGTTGAATGAATAAATAAATAAAAAACTTACACGTCCACATTTCAGCCGATAGAAAGAAAATGCAATAAATGTTAAATGTTATGGCCGGTCCAAACGGCGAGAGCTAGAGCAACACTAATTGCACGAACTGAAAACTAGACTAGAGTAGATCAATCTTCTATTCAGATTAAAATCAAAACTCTAACAAGGAATCTACACTTGTACGCACTGTTCTAAGCTCTTCAATAATGCAATTAGTGTCGCTTTAGCTCTCGCCGTTTTGAGGGGCCTCGAAAGAGGACTTGTATCTCCGCTCTCAATCATATTCTGTTGCAAATAATTGCCAAATGAGCCTGACGCTTCTATGTGAATAATGAGGTGAATGATGATGCAAAAATGCCTGGTTTGTATGGGGAATCGAACCCTAGATCGTCGGATATATTAATATGCTAACCGCTACACTAAGGCTTTTGATAAGTTATTTATCGATTTCAAAATGATTTGTTTTGAGTGTTTCTAATCAAAATTAAGTGTCAATCACTTTCCCAAGATCAAACGAAACTATATTAAACTGCCACAAGTCTAAACAATACCAGCCTATCTATTCCTCTATTGATTCCAATCAATCTCTTTAAAGAGTCTTTACTCAGAAAACTAATTTGGTATAAACTGTTGTTTTGTTTACATCACGCAAGATTTTGACGAAAACAACTTGGTACATGCCAAGATCCAAGTAGAAGTAAACAACTTGTAAAGCACGGGGGAATTGCGTGACTCATCTACGGGAAAGTTCCGTTTAGTTGTCTAAGCATATAAACAACAATTTCTAATGAGTATTATGATTCACTTTTAAATTCTCATACATACTTCAAAATTGTTACATCCCATGATTGTAGTATAGCTGATTATAAATGATGAATTTTTCCATTATTATTATTATGATAAAAGTAAATAGTGATCTCGATTCTGCTTAGTCTACTTTATTAATAACTTACGTAGTAAAAATTGAACTGAAGCTGATAGGATCGCCTATTATCCTCCCCCCCGTAATGCTACACATTAAAAACTAATATCAGATAATACTCATACAGTTATAAATAACTAATATAAATTTGCAGGGGCGAACCCATTTTTTTTTTTTGTGGGTGGGGGTACTAAACATATCCCCTAAAAATAGAGTTCCACCTGAATAAGAGACACAAATAAGTTTTTTCAAGTGTTATTTAAGAACTTCCACCTTCATGGTTCGCGCCTGTCAATTTGTGAAAAAAATCCTTCAAAACTCAAGCACCCATAATACACAACATAAGTTTAATTTAAAAGAGATTTGAGTGTGATGACTCACATTCAATAGCATAATAGTTGCCAACCCAACAAGCTAGAAAAACTCATTGACTAAAATGATACCAATGCATTGTTTTACAATAATAACAATAAGCCTGTGTATGAAACATTCATGCAAAACTGTATGATGCATGGTTGTGTTTCAAACTGCAAACTATACATTATAGGTATACTAGCTCATTATAGGTCGAGTACCGTATTCAATAATTCAAATACATGAATAAGATAAACCTACTTGATAGACAGATTAAGATAAAGATTGACAGCGTGGGCTATAATCAATTTTATTAATATTAAACTCCAGCATGTATTGTTTATTTATTCCATTTTGATCTTTGAATGTAGCCTACCTGGATGGAATGATTCTAAATTCTTTAATTAATCAGTAGGGAACTAAATTACAGTATTTATTAATCATCAAAGTAACTTTTGTTATAGAGCCTATAATGCTCATCAATTTTTATGAATCATAGACTATTAATTAAATGAGAAAAATATTTATTGCATTTAAGTTAGATTCTAAAGAAAAGAGGAAACTGTTAGCAACAGAATGAAGTATTTCTCATTTTTATGGGCTGTTATTTAATGAATATGAATATTTATTTATGCTATTTCATTTGATATGATCGTGATAATATTATTGGAGATTGTTATAAATAATTTAAAAAAACACTTTTAAATGGAAATTAACTCACGTTATGGCGTGACGGCCGTTAAGTCAGTGTACTGTGGGTCGTCTGACGATGCTCTAGACAACAGAGCGAAACGGCCGTCACGCCATAACGTGAGTTAATTTCTATTTAAAAGTGTTTTTTTAAGTTTATATTACATATTAGTGGAAACAAGATGGATCTTCAACATCATAAATAATTTATCCACCTGTCTACTTGAAATGATTATTTCTACATTCAGCACGTGTGCATACTAAATAATATCATAATTTCTTTCTGATTTATTTCACTACTGTAAGTTAGTAGGGTACTTTCAATGTGTTTTTGATGAGTCAAGACCCAAGTATTCAATTAACATGAATGTTTTAAAAAAATGTAATAGTTTTATTATTCACAATAAATTATTATTAGATAAATTTGAGGCTGCTTCATGAATTTTATTTCGCTATTTCCAATCTATACTTTTATGAGATTGCTATTATTATATATTCTTATAATAAATGCTGTACGGCTTATTTTGAGAGGGATATTATGAGGGTATAACGAGGGAAATATGCTATGAGGTCTTTAACAAAATCATGGCTCTACAACCAGGGTGAATACAAAGCGTTTAGATCACCCTTATTCTAAACGCTTTGTGGTAAATAGGTCTACGCCTTTCATGCCCTTTTTATTTTATAAAGTTTTGATTTCGAACCTTTATTATTATGAGAGTAAGGGACGGGTTGAACTACCTCCTCTTGATAAATTGTATTGTCAGTCGATGAAAAAATGTTGATTACTATAGTCAGTTGAATAAATAAGTACGGTAAATCTAAATAACCCGATTCCAATAATGTTGAATAGGAATATTTGAATAATTTAATATCAAAACTGACACTGTATTTCAATTTCAAATTTAATTAACCCAAAATTCCTTTATTGTCCCAAAATTAAAAAAAAAAAAAACAGAAATTGATGCAACTAATTTATTAGAGTAATTACAGAATAAAAATGTTTCCTTTAAAATATTTGACACTAACCAGTAGTCAAACCTTGTTCGCTGGTGGGAGTAATACAGTTCAAACCTAATAAAAAAGTATTTTCCTTACAAGCCAACCTCAGAGGTTGCCTTAATATGATTATGATTTTCACTCAGTTATACTGGAGGGATGTATTTCACTTCTCAAGAGAAGCTTCATCAGCCTTTCTTTAGAAGTGAAATGCATCCCTCCTTTATATCCAGTATAAGTGAATGAAAATCATATATTAAATAGAAATACAGTGTCAGTTTTGATATTCGATTGTTCAAGTATTTCGTCATGGAAAACATCACTCAATATTTGAATAGTTCATAAATTGATATTTGGAAAGTGAAATCCAAGCTTTGTTCATATCTTATTGTGAAGTGAGTATTGATAAACGATATGTTGAATGTTCTTTTTATTACTTATTTGTAAGCTTTGCATTATTTCTACTACATTAATAAAAATGAGCTCATCAATCGATTTGTTTGCTCATAATGTTTTCTATGCTTCTATTCTCAAAATTATAATTATGTTGTGATGTTTTCCATGACGAAATACTTTATGAACAATCTAATATCAAAATTAACACTGTATTTCTATTTTTATTTTTTTTTGTGAAAGTAAGGGAAGAGTTCAACTACCGGTACCTCCTCTTGAGTAATTTAATTTTCAGTTGTTAGAAAAAATATTTTTTGGTGCTTTCCATGACGAATCACTTGATGAATAATCTAATATCAAAACTGACATTGTATTTCTATTTATGAGAGTCAGGGAAGGGTTATTTTAGTGTTGATGAACAGTACTTTGGATATGTTTTTTTATTATTTCATGAAGCTTTGCATAATTTCCACAAAAGTTTCCACCAAATTGAGATAAGAATTAATCTTTTCATCCATGTGTTTGCTTATAATGCTTTAAGTTTTTATTTAAACTGCCTCTGGTGCTGGTCTCAATAGCCTACTTATATTATAGTACTCGATATTTTTGGAAACAATTAGGCCTACCTTCACTTACAGTAGCATGTTTCTCACAAATTATTCAACTATTATAAATGTTCATTGTAAGTGAATTCTCAAAATTATAATAGTTTTTGAAAAATAATAACTGAATATTGAGGGTCTTTTCAACAGTCACATATACCTTACTTAGAGTAGCATAAAATATTCTTTAAAAACATCCAAATTATAAATGTTTATAATAATGTTTTCTCAAAAAAATCTAGCTAAGCTATCCAAAATATAAACAATTAGGTAGTTAAAATAAAGTTTTTCTACTTACAAATTTTTGTTGTAGATTATGGACTTGCAGAAGTAGGGAATCATCCGTTGAAAAAGTTGTATGAAGTTCATTGCTGAAGATCAAAACTTTGATTTTTTGGAGTAAAACACCTAAATAAGTCACCTGAACTTCGTTCTCACTGTTATCGGTACGGAGCACTGATGTTGAATAAACTCAAACAGGAATTATTTTGTCAGGCCATAATGCGGCACTCTCATTGGCTGAAAATATCGCCTGATCCGTCGAACGATTTGACGTCATAGTAAAGGCCAACGTCAGAGACTAACAAACTCGTAGTGCCAGCTGTTGTACCTCTCTTGATACAAAAATACTTGATACTGAACGTTAGGAAATGATACAATTCTAGATGACTATTTACAGTTGTTTAGTTTCCGCAGATCTTTCACTTGAATGCCAGCACCAATGGTTGAGTTCCTGGGAACTTGACCGGTAACTGGTAAATGTTATCGGTGGCGTCTGATTGGTCTATTCAAATTGTTTAATGTCAATGAATTTGAGTAGACAATCAGACGCCACCGCAAACATTTACCAGTTACCAGTAAAGCTCCCTGGAACTCTACCAATACTAACAAAAAAGTTCAAAATTTGGAATCCTTTAATTTTCTATCTGAGGATCTCGGACAAGTTCTGTATTACTGAGTGAAAAAGTTGAATAAAAAAATGAGCGCCAAGATATTTCAAATGCGAATTACTAACGAAGACGATTATTATAAGACAAATCAAGTTAACGATTAATGAGGAAGACAATTTTCGGAGATTTATGTTACAAATCAACGATTTGTTAACCTTTTAGAGGCCACCGTTATCTTTTTGGGAGCATGAATAAATCATTTTTTTATCAACACATGAGGTTTTTATTGAATATTTGAAACTCATATTGACATAGAAGCATTTTAGAATGGAAAAAAAACATTTATAGTTGTTGAATTCATTAATCATGTGAATGTTTTTTGTTGGTTCAAATAAAGTAAATTTGCGATATTTATCAAAAGCCTTTTTCCTAGTTGTAATTTCTCCATCTTTTCATTAGTAATCAAATGAAAACATGAGCTTGCAACACATTAAAACACTAGTCTCTTGAATTTTTATTGTTGAGCATGTGATTTATTAAATGTGTTTTATTGGGAATAAAAAATTTTGATTGATTGATTGATGTGTTTCAGGTTGAAATTGATGCATGCCCCATTTTTAACGTTGGCATCTACGCGTGTGTTAGTCTAGAACCCTATTTTGGGAACGTTGGCAATTTCGAATTAACAATACTTAATTTTGTGATGTTTTGGGCAGCTTTGAGAGGCCCGGAGTAGGAAATAGAAGGATGCAATTTGAAATCAGCAATTTTTGGACAAAAGTCAGTCCAATATTGGTTTTTGTGAAGTAGCGAATCAACTATTTCTATTATCTTATACTTTAATAATCGAATATATTTCTCAACAGGAACAAGTTATCAGAATCTTCTCTCAAATTCTGTGGTTTATGTTTGATCTGCTCAACTTCTTGGAAAGTGATTCTACAATGGCTGTAATACTTTTAATTTCGAATGAAAGTAGGAATTGGCTTTAACGCTCAAATCATAGGTAGTAGTTTAAAATTGGACAAGAAAAAATATAACATTAAATAATAAATCTTTGAACTGCATTTGCACAGCCTCAACCTTGAACTAAACATCATTCTCCATTTTTTAACGTTAGTTTTCATCTTTCCTAACTACTATTGAAAAAATAATAGAAAAAATCTATATAATTATGATGGATTTGCTACAACTCAAAAATAAAATGAAATTAATTTCTAATCAAATTTAATTAGTAATAGAGACGAATATCCCATATAAAAACATGAAATAAGGGGGAATGATAAGTTGACAAGTGAGTTCAATTTTATGCTATCAACTAGTTTGAAAAAAGATTCTGTTAATTGGAAATGGAAATGTGCATAATGCAATTTCTAATACAAGAATTCATCTCTACCTACATCACAATATTATGCTGTACGGTATACAAATATTTTTCTTTTAGATGAAAACTATAAGTTAATTATCATTAAAGGGGAATTAAGTACAACATATATATGATTGAGTCTATGAGTGGAAAATTCGTAGTGAATTATTGAACTGCATATCAGTAGTCTGTTGATGCTGTGAGATCGCGATTAGTGCACTGCACTTTTCATTAGTAACGCTTTCTGCGCCTCCTTCTCCTCTTCTTTGTCATCGTCTCGCCAGAATCTGCTGCGGCATCAGACTCAGCATCAGGTGTTGTTGCACCTGCTGCAAAATAAAATTAACACATGTAAAGTGCAATAACAACAATTTCAAAATACAGTAACAGTTCACTACAATAGAATTCATTTACTTTTAGCAGCTCATAAGATATAAATGTTACCAACAAAATGTGATGAAAAACTGTATAGAGAAGAAAAATGATATAATCTTCATTCTTTATGGTGAAACTGAATCAAAGCTTTTAGGTTTTCCCACTTGGGAGAAAATAAATAACGAAATGAGGGTATTATGGCCAACTGTGTGACATAATTTTCCAAGTTTTCATCTACTGAGTTTTAAATGTTTTCCATGGCATTGAGAAAACTTGTCAGGAATAATTTCGTGCATTTTGCCATCTAGTAGCTTTTTTTTTACATTTTTCGTTTCAGAAATATTCACCTTCAACAGGTTGGCATCAATTACTATTGATGAGTTTTTCAAATTATTAATACACGAATTGATAATCAATTTATTGTATTTTCAAAATAAAAAGTCAAGTGTTCTACTAAGCTCGTAGGTATTTCAGCAGGTGCCCTTGAACAAAATGATGACACAAACAAACGACTGATAAAATAGGCAAAATGAAAATAAGTAGTGAGAACATAGAAGACTGAGTGGAAAATAAAAAGTGAAAAGGTTTGGACAGATTGAAAATGAAAAAAATATATAAGAAGAACACACAAATAGATTATGGCAATGATAGTTTGTATTTCAATTGAAATCGTCAAGGTTCTCTGTAATCATGGTCCAGCATTTCCAGTCACTAAATAACTGTACTCACACACAGAAACTATGAGTTCATGTAGGATTAAATCGATTAATCACAAGATTAACACTCAGCTCAGCAGTGAGTTGCAATTGACTACCGTATTATAATTTGTAGGACGTATTTTCGAAAGTTTTACTTTTCTTGAGGCCTAATGGCATATTTATTGTGAGTTTTTGTCGGACTGTACGACTCTCATAACACTATGCCTCAAACCCACATGCAACCATTTTTCAGCATCAGTTGAAAAATTGTACCGCGGGCGCAAATACTATAAAAAATATTACTTTACATTTATGCATAGTTTTTTCACCCGCGATAGAAGTTTTTTTTTACTGACGGTGCCCACATGAGTCTGAGAATTGTGCATGAAGTGAATGATTACTCAAAATATGTCAGGCTGAATGGGAATATAACATATACCGTAGGAGTAGCAGGCAGTCAGAGTCTTATCACAGACAACGCTCTGATTGCGGCTGCCAAGACAGTTTTTGCAACTACTGCAGAAAATCAATTGCATTTGGGGCCTTAGATAGTAATTCAAGAGCACCAAAATAAATGATCAATTATAAATCCATGTTTTAAATAAAACAAGAAGCCATTCACTCACCAGATGTTTGTTTGGTACCAGACGTTCCAGCCTCTGATTTCAACTGAGTTGTTGATTTTCTGCCTTTTGGTTTTCTACCACGTCTACCACCAACTTGAGGACTGAAAAAATGTTAATTTTTTTGAAAATTAGGCATGCTATGCGAGCAACAAGTTGCCTACTGTTGGACTTTCAAGCCAAACTATGTTCTAGAATGTTTATCAGTACAAGAGAATAGATAAGAAATATCAATTTTTTAATATGTACCGTATTATATAGATACTGCATCACTATTATCACCAAAATATATATAACACTGGATCGATTTAAGGATGGAATAATATGAAAGGGTAAAATGCAGGTACATTCGATTAGAATGAGATGTAAAATTATTTTTACTCACTCGACATTTCGTCCAATATCTTCCTGGAATGGTTAGTACGGTACTGCACTTACCACTGAGATACTCACCACTCCAGGAATTTTCCTTGCGATGACGACTTACTTACTTTCCATGTCCCGAGCAAGCATTATACTACACTAAATTTTACAATAATAGTTAAACTATATACTTCCAAAAATTAGCTGCCAATTTGGCATTGTCATTTGCATTTTAAACATCCTCCATTGAACATGGGCTTTCAAGTTGGGGGCATTCAAGTAGATGTTTTTCATCCTGAATGGCCCCACAATCACACAAGATGTCCTGGTGAGCCGGTAAGATGCCCCATTTCTGGAGGTTAGCCTCCATCTAGACACTCCCACTCTCAGGCGGTTTAGGGCTTTCCACGTCAAAAATGGCATATCATGGCCAGGAGGCAATTCTTCTTTTGCAGGCAAACCTTCAACCGACAGTCCACCTCTCCACAGTGCAACACGATTTTCCTCTGGAGAACCATCTAGTACCTGGGACGTTGCAAGGAAGCTTTTTCTTGATTTCAAACGTCCTGCTGGAGGTTGATGCTCAAAAAGTGGGTGGCGTGGGTCATTTGCCTGTTTGGTCCTCTCAATATTTGTTGCAATTTTTCTCCTTATATGGGGTGGTGCTATACCAGCAAGAAAATATAATTTGTGCACTGGTGTTGGCTTCAGACATCCGGTGACAATCCTCATTGTATCATTTAATGCAGCATCAACATGTTTAGCATGCACTGAAGAGTTCCACACCGGCGCTGCATATTCTGCCACTGATACACACAGTCCAATTGCTGACATTCTTATGACGACGAAACGTCGAGTAAGTAAAAATAGTTTTACATCTTATTCTAATCGGATATACACGGATTTTCACCTCTCATATATTATGTAAGCATAATATCCCTTTAGCCGATAGCGACTGTGGGTCACACTTCAGACCACAACACATATATATTATACAGACATAAATATCATAATAAAAATAAATAATAAAAACTTAATATAATAAAAACTTTACACTCATATAATAAAAACTTAAAAAACACTTTGGAAATTATGACTCACGTTATGGCGTGACGGCCGTTTCACTCTGTTGTCAAGAGCATCATCGTCAGACGACGCACAGTACACTGATTTAAGGTATGAGTTTGAGGGTTATGGATGTTGGAAGGGTGGAGAGGTGAGTCATAATTTCCACTTAAAAGTGTTTTCAAGTTTTTATAAGATTTTTCAGCTTATATATTTAATTAAAACAATACGAATAATATTAGTTTGCATTTGTTTATAAAACAGGCTGGTCAGTCCGTACAAAGAAAAAAGGATAAAATATTCCAGGTAAGTTATATAACCTGATGATTTTGTGCCAAGTTAACAGGGACATGAATAAAGCCGGTTGCACTTCCGTATGTGGTCCCCACGAATTAATCGACTGAGAGAATTGATAGTCGATTTATGCGTGTACCAAACACAAAGCTAAACCTAACTTATCGATTCTCTTAGTTGATTATTTCATTGAGACCACATAGGAAATTCAGATTAAAGACCAAAATAATAAAATTACAAGGGTAATATAACCTAGTCACTTATTGTTTCTTAGAGTTGATAGTTGAGTTAGGTTGGGTTTGTCAGTTTTGTAGTCAAAACTTTATTCATTCATGGTTGAGGGAAATTCAGTTTAAACTTTAGTTTAACCTTGCCTATACTGTCGCAAAATAAAGGGTAACTTATCCATGAATGAATATCATTGATGTACGGTAGGACTGTATGCCTACCATATTACCTTACTGTCAGTAAACTTTAGTCATAATTTTTATAATAAATTTCAGAAGTTATAATGGCAATACATAGTGGAAGTAGTATCTTCAGAATTGGCCAGATTTAATAGTCTGTATCAAAGATGGATGAAATTCATACTTATAGCGTACTATAGATTGCGGTTTTTGAATCAGCACAACTATTGCAAAGAATACTATTATTGATGTAATATATATTTATGCGCTTGTCAGAAGTCAGTAAGTTAAATCATATTAAGTTGGAACAATTATTCTTGAATGCTTCGTCTATGGCTAGATGTAAAACTTTCAAATACTTTCAAATACGCCGGAGGTGGCAGGTGCTCCTTCTTTTGCCAAAAATACTTTAACAGTAAAAATATCATTATAGCGCTGCTTAAAAATATCAATCCGGCTGGTACGACGAATTTCTTTCCCGAAATGGAAATTTGAAATCAAATGTTAGGTCAAGGTACAGTATCATAATCTATTAATCTACAATACGGTACTGTACGATAACATTTTTATTTAATACTGGCCGATTTGAATGGTTGATTCGAAGTTTTGGCTGTTCGTGCGGGAGTGATGATTGACCAGGCTTACCACACTACATAAGTTCAAATAAAAATGAAGTGATGATGATTTTCATAGAGGTGAATAAAATTATTATTTCTAAATTTTAATTTCAAAGTGGAATTATTATTAACAATATTATAATATTTCAAAGTCATTATTATATTAACTATACACATGGCAGTGCTGAGTTCTACGTATTCATGACAATGAGCAGAGTATGATATGATTTTTAAAAATTAAAAAATCCCAAATGTTATATTTTTTTGTTGCTAGCTGAGTTAAAAACGGAGATGCTGACCTTGTCTACAAGTGCGCGGTTCTAGTAGAATCGGCTACAGGCCGGCTACATTGCAGCAAATTGTGCTCTATCCTGTGCTCTACTAGAATCACACATCTTTTGATAATTGCTCTGGCTACAATCTCACGATTGTAATTGTAGCTTGTGAGAACCCAGCCTAAAGCTTCAAGTAATCTATCAATTATAAAAGAGATGAATAATTTCATGGACTTTATTACCTGGTGTGCCACAGCATTATCCCTTTGCCTTCTTCAGAGCAGCAGATAAAAGCAGTAGCAAAATACAGGAGTCGGCTCAGTGAATCACCAGAACATGAGAATATCAATTTTTTGAAGAAGAATCTGTTACAAGAAAATTGGAGTAGAGTTTACAACAGAAATAGTTTAAACAACAAGCACAATAGTTGCATTGATATTTAAAGGTTTCATATTACTATGTGTTGTCCAGTTAAAAAGTCCCTGTAAAAGACAATAAATTAGACAAAATTGAAGAATGGATAACTGATGATATCCCTGCAGGAAGAAGAAGGGTTAAAGATGCATATAATGAATTCAAATTATCTAGAAATAATAAAGTGGAGATAATTTCAAAGCTCCCTAAAGAAAAACTATATGAAAGAAAGTGAAAAGAGCAAAATGTAAGAAAACAGTTGAAATTTTGAATAATAGAGTGAACTTTAACACAGCAGTGTTGGATGTAATAAACAAAAATAGGCTCATGAAGATGCTTATACTATAGTGTCCCCAGAATAATTAACGAATATAACAAATATATTTTTACTTTTTTTTTTACTTCTTGGGTCTTCCCAACAGTCTGCTGGTGACTGGGGAGTCGTCCTATATTTTTTCCCCTTTGGCGGGGTTTCACATATATATGTGCTCTTTTTCAGTGGTAATTCTATCTCAAGTGTTGATATGTATGCTCCTCTATGTATTCCATTGTACTGTAGTATGGCCTTGAAGTCAGATACCGCCCTATACCCTTCATGAACGCCTTTGAGTTTGCCATACCTTTGAGCTCTCTGGGCAGCAGGTTGAAGAAGGAAGCTCCTGTGTAAGCTGGTGATTTGCTAAATTTTTCAAGTCTGTGCTGTGGAAGGTTTATGTTTCTTTTGTCACATGTATTATAGGTATGCTGTTCACATCTTAAGGCAGGATTTGTCTTCAACACCATAACTATGGATTCCAGTATATACAATGATATCACTGTAAGGATATTGTTCTGTACAAAGAGGGCCCTGCAGTGTTCATACATGCTTCTCCTTAATATTGTTCGGATGGCTCTCTTCTGAATACTTAAAACTCTCTCAAGGTTTTAGCTCTAGATGCAGAACCCCATGCGACAATACCATATCTAAGGTGTGATGCAAACAGGGCGTGATAGGCTGTAAGTGCTGCCTTCTCCTCTGATATATTTTGGACTCTTTGTATCACATACACATACACTGCAGATGACAGTTTTTTGCAAAGTGAATCAATATGGTTTTGCCATGTTAAATTTTTGTCTATTGTAATGCCTAGAAATTTTGTGGTGTCAGCCCTGTTAAACTGCCATCCATCTGTTCCTGATCTTGGTTGTTGTTATTTGGAGTGAATGTTATGTGAACTGTTTTTTTCCTGTTTATGGTAAGTTTTAGTTTTTTGCAAATGTTTGTGGCTTCATCAAAAGCTGCGACTATTGCGTTTCCTCTGGATGTGTTTCTATTGGTAGGTATTAGTATTGTAGTGTCATCAGCAAATAAGATACATCTTTTTTTATTTTTAAGTTAATACATTTATATACATTTATATATATCAGGAAGAGCAGTGGTCCTAGTATCGATCCCTGTGGCACTCCTTTGGTGACTGTTCTGAGAGATGATTTGTAGTTTATTATGGTGTTTTTCCTTTTATGGTCTACTTCTACATATTGCTTCCTGTTTGATAGGTAGTCCTCTATCCATTGTAGTGCTTTTCCCACTATTTTCAGTTTTTTTTTTAAATTTAATTCTCAAGGTGTTGAAGTCAATAGTGTCAAAAGCTTTTTGGAGGTCAATGAAAAGTCCACAAGGGATTTTTTGCTCTTTCCACATTTGAGTTATCTCATTGCACAGACTCGAAATTGCAGTCATTGTGCCAAGGCCTTTCCTAAAACCATGTTGTTGCCCTGATAACAGGTTGTTTCCTTCCAAGTATGAAATGAGCTGATCATATACAGTACCATAGACGAACCATCAATGGTTACATCCCTGATCAATGACAGTACTTCCCACTCTATGATTTTTGAGGGTGTTGGCAAGTTTGCTATGGGCCTATAATTTCTTGGGTCAGCTTTGTCACCTCCCTTCAATTTCGGGTATATCTTAGCTATCTTCATTCTCGCTGGGAATTTTGCCTGGTCCAAGGATGAGTTTATGATATCAAGGAGTGGCTTCCTCAATTCATCTCCACAGTACTTCATTACATATTGATAGTAGTGTAGACATTTGCAATATTTTGAAACATATTACAAACAGGTTGCTAGGAATTTTAAAAATTATCTTAATACTGATTTGATATTAATAATTTAAACATGTGGAATGCTGAGACGATCCAAAATGAATTAAAATATAATTCAGTATCCCAAGATGAGTTGACCAAATATCATTGATAGTTGAAGACTATAAGTAAAAACCGGTCTAAGTGCCAAAATTGGCCAAATTGAGTTGAGTATCAAAATGTAAGCTATGTGCCAACCCCAATACAGTATAAACTGGGCTATGTCACAAAAATTCATCTAATAGTTCAAACAGCTGTCAAAATAATGCGCATGAGCCATGTTCCACAACTGTTTCAGTAAAAACCGGGTCATGTGCTATTCATGCTGTTGAACTTAGAGGTTATGTTCAAATTGTTTTGGTGTAGTCCTACAATAAGTTGAAGCATATTATTGAGCATTATTAATTTCTGTTTACAATGGAAGTGATTGAAAATGAACATTCAGTGTCTCAACCTAATAAAATACGTAAAAGGGGTGAAAGAAGTTTCTTCAGTGTCCAGAAAAAACGGAGAGCAACAGGTCTGGAGTAAGTTATATTGGTTGTAGCCAAGTTGTTCATTCCAAAAAACCACACCTAACGAGGTATGTTGCAGGTTGTTTATTATTTGAATTATTGTGCTATAATCCCACTTGGTAATTTGAAGCCCCCTTTTTATTCTTAAATATATATTTTCATGGGTTTCCTTTCACTTATAAAGGCTGTAACAGACATGAAGGTTAGTAGAGGCAAAGTTAGATCAGGCCTTTATAATACCCTTTGTGTTTGTTTCAGGTGTCCTGTAAATCTAAATATAAATGTAGAGAGATTGGCTTTGAGCAGAAACTAAGACTTTTCAATAAGTTTTATGATACTGGTGACTTATAATATGCAAAACTCGTATTTGATGGGACTAATGAGTGATTGTGAAATAAAACGCCAGCGTTTTTATGTTTTATGAAAAGGGTAGCCAAATTTCTGATTTATGTACCAGAATTTTTATTATTGTCTTGTTTAAACAATAAAATAGTGGTTTACTTTACAGTGAGTTTATTTTACATATTAAAACAAGGTTTTTCAAACCAGGCATTTGCTCATTCTGCAAAAAGCCAACCTTTTCATAAAAATAAGGGTTGGAACTTAGGCCATTATTTATCTCAATTGGTCTGGACTTACCCATTTCTTGAATTTTGCAAACTCAAATTTTTTTCTAATACAATTAAATATTTGGTAATGTTATTGTGATAAATTGATAAGAGTAAGTATTTTGTTTCAATATAATATGCTAAAGTTCCAAAATATTAAACAATATAGATTTTAAACAGTTTTTCTTGATTTTCTCAAAATTTACTAATTGACACTTAGCCCAGTTTTTACTTCAGTTTAAATAATAAAAAAAACTGTAGGTATGGATCCAGTAAAATTCTAAAAGAATGTAAAGATCAATATTGTTAGACTCTGATTCATCTGATTAATCATTAATTAGAAAAAGGTGTATTCCAGAGAAATTGGGAAGATTTTGCCAATCTTCAAAAGTCGTGATAGAGAAAAAGTGGAAAACTATAGGCAATTAGTAAATTTTTTGAAAGAGTAGTTCCAAGTAGGTTACTTCTGCACCACCAAAATGCTTACTTCTTCTGTGATGAACAACATGACTCCCAGAAAGGAAGATCAACAAAGACATTCATAGTTTCTCTAGTTGAAAAACTAATAGATATTGTTTTGGGTTCTAACTCTAAAATAATGCTGGCAACACTTTAAATTAACACTTGCACTTTATCAACACAAATTACCAACAACTCGCACTAATCAGTTATATCATACAAAGAAATCAATCAGGAACAAATAAATCGATAATGTTCAGCTAATAAAGAATTTGCTATAGGTACTACTGTTCAAAAATCAATTACTAACTGTTAAAAGGCTGATCAAATATTAAATCTAAACTGTTCAATAAACTGACCAATAATTAAAGGAGACACGTCTAAAACATAACAGTTGAAACACTTCAAGCACTTTTGAGTCACTGTATAAACTGTTAAAGAAGCTCGAATAATAATTTTTCACAATATACTGCGATTATCACTTTAACAACAAATGATCATATAACACAGTTTGTATTAGCGCTCACTGGTAATGCGGTTTGTATGAGCGGAAACGGTCACTCTGCCACTTATCACATTAATGATCAAATCACAACTGACTGGCTTTTACAAGAGCTTCTTTTATACATTTATCATAATCTAGAAAGAATGAGAAGTTTCTCAATTTCTCTATAAAGTTCTAAAGTAAACAGATAAGACATTCTCCAATTTTCCGTAAAGTTCTAAGTAAACATTCTAAAGATATTTAGATAAACAGCAAGGTGAGGAGAGTATGGAGGAAAAGCAAATAGAACAACATACTGCTTAATGGTAACCAGAAGATGTATTGGCACAGCAGTAATTACTTCTTCCTTCTCCATAAAAATATGATAGATTTGGGTGATGAAGTTGCTGCAGTCTTCTTAGATCTATCAAAGGCATTTGATTGCGTTAATCATAGAACTTTATTGGAAATACTGCAATGAACTGAAATGTTTTGAATCTTACCTTATTGGGAGAAAACAATGTCTAGAACTAACTGCAGTAGTTGGGAATAGTATAGTAAAAAATAAATCTGATATATTGGAGGTCCAAACTGGAGTGTCTCAGGGTCAATACTAGGTCCATTGCTTTCTTTGTTTTATGTCAACCACTAACCTAAATAGTTAGTGGCAGAGCCCTCTTATCTGCAGATGGTACATCACTCATTTTCAGCAATCCCATTCTAGATAATTTAGAAATAAATGCCCTTACAGAGGTGTGCAGTCCAATTCTTAAATCAGTTGAAATTAACAATAAATAGTAAAAAATGTCAATACCTTTAATTCATAAAACGAACATAATTCAAATGAAGATAGGGTCATAAACGTGTTTGCAAATGACAATCAACTAGACCAAGAAGAAAACATTGCATTTCTAGGAGTTTTGTTGGATAGATAATTTACCTGGGCTCCATACATTGAGAAAATATGTTGTAAAATTTCATCTGGGGTATTTGACCTGTGACAGCTTGCTAGATTAACTAACAAAAAGTTACTTTTTACAGCTTACCATGGACTCTTACTGTCACATATTAGGTATGCTATCTTAGTATGGGGTATTCATCAAAACAAAACCGTGATAGGGTGTTTAAGATCCAGAAGAAAGCTGTTAGGTGTATGGAAACAGTAAATAGATTAGATTCATGTAGGCCGTTGTTCAAAAGACTTGCGGCCAGTTGCACCACCAAATTCAACCACCATAAGATGACGTCATCTTATGGAGCTCAATAGGGAAGTTGTTGCACTGGCTCTGTCAAATTTAATTTTCTTCCATGCAACTGGCTGATAGTATCCCAACTCTACCTTACTCATATGCATATGAAGCTACTCTATATGCAAAAAAGAGTGATATAAACCAGAACCTTGACATACATGATTATAATACAAGAAGCTGAGGAGATTATCACTTGGTGAGTCACAATACTAGCTTATTCAAACAAAAACCTAGTTATATTGGTAGGAAACTTTACAACAAGCTACCGCAGCTTTTGAAGAGTCTTGAAGATATAGAAGTATTAAAAAAATCAATTGTATTATTCATAAAAACCAATATTTGGAAAACAAAAATATTTAGTTGATAAAGCTTTTTATGGTGTACAAGAGTTCCTTCCACATCAAAATTGAGCCTCACCTCAACTAATTGATAAAGAAATTAACTAGTGTGTATGACTGGTAATGTAATTGTTGATCTGACTTGTCTTATACTCCTTAGCCAAAGTATCCAAGTCATAATCTACAAAAAAAACCTTGGAAAAATATGTCAACAACTTGGTAAACACTGCTCTCTGTTGTGAAATGATCAAGAAGGGGGTTTTCCAGAGGGAGAACAGATTTTTAAGCATCTCACTGTATCTGGTGACACAGCAAGACATTGCAATAAATGATTTTGAGTTGATGGGAAGTGTTATCAAACCAGGCCATGCTGTAATCAAACCAGGCCATGGACAGGTTGTATTTGTATTGCACTGCATCCTGCATCATGCACCTGTCTTCAATAAGATTTCTCTTGCACCCTGCCATGCCTTTTTTTCTACCTCTCTGCTCATATATTTGCTGCCACAATGGCTGAATGTGTGGGAGAGGCGGCAATATTTGATCACTGATGATCCTTGAAAGGACTTTGTAGTAGATATCCAGGCAGTTGATTGGCCTATAATTGACTGGGCTTGACAAGCATCCCTCTTCGGGATAAATAAATGCTCTGCCTCTGACCAACCAGCTTGGAATTGTGAGATTTCTGGCATCTGGCCATCATCTGGATCATGAATACAAGGCAAATGATTCCACAATGACCATCTGGACCTGTTTATTATCATTATTATTTGAAGACATGGTGTAAGTTACATTGCATAAAAAAGTTAGTTGAACAATGATGAAACATCTTAATTGTTGATAATCAAAATCAAGGAAATTCAAAAATCGACTGTAATTTTTTATTGAAAAAAATTGATGTATAAAGTTCCTGAGTTGTGTTTAAGCGCCTCAATGAAATTTGGAATAAGCTGCTGACTGAAAATCTAACAGCTATGAAGAGCATTTCTATTCAATTAGCAATTCAATGATGGTGATCTGAATCAGCTGGTTGTTTTATCCAGTAACCATGAGGTGCAAAATGATGGTGTCCATGGTCGGGACCCCTGTACACTTTGATTTGCACTCTGCCATGGTGGTCTGCAAAAACAAAGTTCATTGTCCAGAGAGAATTATAATAATAGATTAAACTAGTTTGAAAGATAAATAGCAGATCAATTCTATTCACACTGATCAATACAAAGAAATGACATAAACAAAACATGAATGGTGTATGTTCTGGGCCTGTCCAACCAGGAGACTTCAATTGCCATAGATTGAAAGCTTAGATCACTCACTGGCTCTAAGCTCTAGCTCTATGAGAAATAATGTCTCTTAAGAGAGAATAGCAGTAAAAAATTTCCAATTATCGCTAAGTTAGCAAAATATCCATCATTATCATCACAAGTTCCAGTGATTTTAATAACTTTTGTTAATCAAATTTGATCATCCAGATCATTATTATCTAGAGATATTTCATTGATCAGAAGTCTTGCCAAGATTGCAATTCCAATAAAGGACACCATAAAAATTATTTTTGTAGAGCATTTTGTTATTTAGAAGTTTGTAACATAGAAGTTTGACTGCATTACTTTGTAGTTATAGTTATTCACTTACTAAATGCCACAAGTGGTTTTTCTTTGATAATAAATATTATATTTTCATACATATTCCTTATATTATATTATTACATCAATTTAGTGAATTATATTACTTCATTCATCACTTTAATGAGTTCTGCTTCAAATTGAACACAATAAAATAAAAATATATTGGACAATATTTTGGGTTCTATTGAATTGAATAGTAACTTTTTTAATTCACATAGTATATTTTCTACTATTTTTGATTTTCTTTTAGGCTATACATATAATATTATTTAGTAAGATACCATACTTCTTGTTTTGTGTCTGGAAGTATAAAGTCATATATTTTTCCAATATTTAGCCACAGAAACTGCTTTGCTGTTTGCTAAAATAATATCCTCCATTGTGCAATCTGTTTTCATATTGGGACAGGCCATGAGGTGATTATAGTTTTGGGCTATTCCACATTTCTGAGGCGGTTCAAGGACTTCCCTATGGTGTATGGTAATTTATGATCAATAGCTTCTTCTTTTTCAAGCTCCATTAATGGTTCTGGAGCTTTTCTCCTCCATAGAGATGCTGGTGTTACTGTCAGCTCGCAAGTTGCTTTTATGAAGGTATAGTGATATTTAAGTCTCCAAGGCTGTTCTTGGTGGTCGTAAAGTGGGCGCCTTACAGTATACTGCATTATATATGAACTTTCAATACCTCACTGAACTGACTAAGATTGCTGATTCCTTGATTGTTATGCAAAGATAGCATCTTGCAGAACTAGTAAAATAAGATGAGCTGCATACAACATTGGGTATTTACAAATATGTGCATAAGCGCTAAGGATGAGCAGCTTTATTAAATGCTTGTTTGCAATAAGAATAAGACAACTTTTTATTATACTTGTTCTGTGATGCAAGACAGGTTATAGTCAAACAATAGTGAACACTTTAGATCACAAATCCTAGTTTGTGTATAGCCTGATTGTCTTATTCTATTAAGAATAAATTCTCAACTTGAATACTATTATTAATTTTTTCCAATCTGTAGATATATTGGGAAAGTTTCACTTGGAACAAGATGATCCATTTGATTTTTGAATGACTGTTGTAGATTTTCTTCCATCAGCAAAGGGAAGGAGATTTTTTGTAGGTGGCAAAAAGCCTTCATAGGCACCTGTCTCACTGGTAGTGTGAGATTCTTACTCAATAAAACACCCACCTACATTTCGCCACATAACCCACTAAAAGCATTTCTTCATGTCAGGCTGTGCTAGCTTGCTACTACTGCAATTTGCAATTTTACCTGCTTATCAGGGGTCGGCCATACACCCCTGTGCCTAATGAGAAGGAGCTAAGAGAATCTAACTTACAGGGGCCACAATAACTCAAACCTCAGCTCAGTGGTCCCACTGTGTGAGCTATGGTGCTTGCAAAGTGAATCATCTAATACTTGATGATAATCACCTTTGCAAAAGCAAACACATGCTGTGGACACACACTTGCATTGTGAATACCACCATTCTGTAACATGAGCTGGATTTCGTGATGGTCATTCTTATCGTAGTTTATCATCTGCAATATTATTGATGGTGACGAATATTCAAGATACAGGTTGTATGAAAATAAATCTATTTCCATTTGTATTTAAAACCATAGCCCTATTTCTAGCAAATAAATCCTGCATAATAGTCAGCTATTTACAAAAAGTCTCTACTATTTAATTATTTTTAATAGGCTCATTTTTTTAAATTCTCACAACTGTAGATTTTTTAAAGGGTAGATTGAAAGACATGTAGGATAAACTCCACTTTAACCAAATTTGTTATTGACTGTGGGCACCAGAGTATGCCTATATGCAAGCTATTATTTTTGTATGTGAATACTTTATTCATATTTCACATTTTTACTTGTCTGTATCATGAAGGAGCCACAAGAAACCCTGTTCATTTTAGGCCTGATGTATGTGCCATGCCCCGCATGCAAGCCCTTTTTCCGGTGACGCTCCAGCCAACATTAATGGACCTATAGTCTTACCAATCCCATCAATTTAAAGCTCGAAAATAGTTCTAAAACATTTAGATATTTAGCATTTGCGTGTATCTCACATATAAAATCTTTAAGCAAACAAAAATTTATTTTTTGCTTATGAAATTATGAAATATGCATTTTGGAAAAATGGTTTCATACAAAGGTAGTCTTGAACGATTACCGAATTGCAGTTGATATAATAAAACTCTGCAAATTTTGACCGCCATCTTGTTTCTAAGGCGAATGAGCACATGTTGAACTTATCATCATTTTATTCGGCTATCCATAATGAAGAGATTGACACCACTCCCACATTTGTATATTCAAAAGGCCCACGGAAGCCCTATTTTGTAACACTTGCCCCCGTAATATAAAGTGCAAGTATTAATCAGTCATTTTTAAAAATTCGGTATTTACTATTTTTTGTTATTTTGATAAATTTTTATTTCATATTCATATTATATTTCAATTACCCTCATTTACTTTCATTACTTACGTCCAGAAGCCGCCGGTTGTTGGTCCTGCAAGGATGCATAAGGAGCTTCAGCACTCTCCTTGTTCAGTGACCATCGACTTCCCGATACAATAACCAATAGCAGTTGAGAGATTATCAATAAATACACCTGAAAACATTAATTTCATTGATTGAAAATTTTTTAATATATAATAATTAAATTAATTTTCATAAAAGGTACAATTAGATTCAGATCAGAAGTGCGAAAAAGTAAGTAGGCTACCTGTCTACAGAATTGTGCTCTAATCTAGAATCAGTCTGGAGCATCTATAAAGTAAATTTTAAGGATTCACAGCCAGTTAATTTGGAGCCGTTTATAATTTACGAACTTTCATCTAGAGTATAATCCTAATATCTATCTAGAGCAGGGGTTCTCAACCGTCCATGCTCTGTGTCTTCCTTAGTACGGTACACTGACATTTCGTCACCCCTCTACTATCATCACCTTATGTGGTCAGCACAAGTAGTAGAATTTCGATTTGTAACTAAAGCGAGCTATGAGTTAGGGTAAAGGTTAGATGTGCATGTTTAAAATGAAATATAACATTTACAAAATGTTCAATATTGACTACTTTTTTCTAACATACAGTCACAATGAAGTGTGAAGTGCATGATTAGATGGAATATACCAGGCTGAACAGCGGGAATCGAACATGACAGCATTCTACTCATTCATTTCAATCGAAGAATTCGTTAACCGCAGGCTTTTGCCTATGAGGGGGACTTTTTTATAAATTTATTGTACAATTGTGTCTATTTTTTCATGATGAAAATAAATAAAAATCAAAACAAAAATAAATATAGAACTAAATTGTTTAAGAAATCTTCCAAAGGTTGTGAAGTTCTTCAAAAAGACACTATTACAATACATTAGTCAAGGCTTGAATGGAGATAAGGACAAAGCAGCTAAGCATATTACCAACCTGCATCACACAACTCAATATTGCAGGTACTATATATACATATAATACATTGGTCTTGGCGTCTTGGCTATTATTATTATTATTATTATTATTATTATTATTGAGTTTATTTTCTCCAACTTTAGTGTTGTGCAATAAAATAATGGTGTTATGAAAGATATAAGCAGCCACGAACCTAAGTTAATTACAGCTGTCTTAACTATTCTGGTACACTGACGCCTCCCTCGAAAATCTTCTACGCTTCCCCCACAGGGGAGAGCCCCTGATCTTTGAATAGTCATTCAATTTAGGATAAAAATCCCACTTCTGAAACTTCTCAACTAGCCCAGCAAAAAAATTTGGCAATTGTTTTAAATATTAATTCTGGAGAACTTTCTGCCAGAGCTCAATAAAATTCATTATTTATATTAAATCAATAAATTTATTATTGATGATGAACTGTAATACATAAATTAATCACTTGAGATCAAATCATTAGAAGTTATAACTATTGTTTGTTGGTAATTTTGAAAGTTCATGCATACAGTGATACATTCCCATTCAGTTTTCAGAAAAATTTATTTATTTCTGGAATTTTTTATTGAACAGGCAACAGTCCGCTGTCAAAATTGAAGGAATATTGTAGGAATTGTAGAAACCAATGACTTTTCGCCTCAACTTCAACTCTTATTAATAGGGTAGGTAACGTAATCAATAATATCTCTTTCCAATAAATTTCCGTTTGCATTTGTCTGTTTGTCTGTCTGTAACGCATTTACGGCTAAACGCGTGGACCAAATTCAATGAAATTTTGCATGTATGCTCCTATTAGGAATTCCAGCGATTTATGTATATGGTTTTTTTTTTCAAAAAATGCCCCTCATATTTTTAGGGAGTCAAATTTACCCCCGATTATTGGAGTGTCTGATTTGGATTTTTTAAAATTTATTTTTCTGGAGCTTTCTGAGCTGAGTGGAATTGTGCATTTTTGATTAATTTACTATTTGTGGATGGGGGTGGGTTAAATTGACTTTTTCAAAAAACTCATTTTGTGGATCATTTGTTTTTTTTTAATTTTTTATTGTAAGTAGAAGGTAACCTATTGAGAAAAAGGTTGAAACTGAATATATCTTCTATCTGAATATTGATTGGAATGTTTTGTTGGGAAGGGGGTGAGAAAACTTCAAATATTGAGATAATTGAGAAATTCTCCTAGAACGTAGAAACTCTGGAGACTTCCATTCGAAAAATTGGTTTAAATAATCCCATTTAAAATTAGGAACAGGAAACTAAATTTTATTGAAAAAAATTTAAAATTTCTTGGTTGGGTATCATTTTTAATGTTTATGATTGAAGATATCAAGAGCAGTTGAAATTGCATAGTAGCTATTTATTAGGTGGGTATAAGGGGTAATTTCTAGGGAGTGACAGAAACTTTGAACTTTTCGAAAATTATTTCTTTCATTTGTATTCCCAATGATAGCTTACGAAATGAAAATAGAGTTGAAAGTGCTCTTGAACTTTTTTGAAAATATCATCCCCTTTTGAGTGAGGAGTGTTGGGTTCGTGAGAAAAAGGTTTGTTCATAAACTACTAGTATTCCAATGGAATCACATTTTTCAACTATTAATATCTTAATATGTAACAGAACTATTTCCAAGGTAATAATCATGGAATAATAATGTTATAATAATTGACCGCAGTATTACAATTGTATAGCTGCATGTGTTGTAAGCCATAATCATCAATTTATTATTATCAGTATTGCTAATCAGTATAAACAAAATTCAAGTTGGTCTCGGAGGAACTGACAATTTATCAAACTGACAAATATATAGAACATAATTAATAATAATTAATTTCGAATTCCTCAACGTGCTATTAATTATACCGGAGACTTGCGCAATGGCGTATATTGACAACATCATTGAATAGCTGATAGAAATCGATGAATGCTATTGTAAAAAAATATCAGTCACCGCTGGGAATCGAACCGCGGACTTCCCAATTACCGGTCGGGCGCCTTAACCACTAGACTAAAGTGACCCTTCTGCATAGCAGCGCTCATTCTAGACTTTAGACTTCATATATCGGCTCGTATATCACAAGTTGGTTTTGAAGGAACTGACAATTTATCAGATATTAATTCGAATTAAAATTTTTCATTATTCCTCAATCTTGATTTTAAAAAATCATCATCTCGGTAAAAGTTTTTATAGCTGTGCATTATCTATTGTCAAATATCACTGTGAAGGTGTACTAAATTTACTACAACTAAACCAAAACAAAATAGAAAATTAAAATTAGAACAATATTCGGCTTGAAACTATTTAAGGAAAAATGTTGTTAATTTGAAATCAAATTTTTTAAAAAGAAATATTACTAAGGCTTCTTACTCTTGTCTCCATCATGAATTTATTATAGACTACGTTCAAATAGAATTTTAAACACTAATATTTACAATACAGGAGTGAATGAAGTAATTTTGTCATAAAAGGCATGAGCTGTCAATTATACATGATATAAAAATCTTGTGATAATGGAAGTCATAATTCAACTGGTAACAAGTTGTTGTCTATCATTTAATAGTTTTCACTTTAAAAAAATTCAACTGTATAATATTAGGAAGGATGCAGCGAATCACATTTAATCCCTGAATATTTTAATAATAATTAACAGTCACAAGTTTGCAAATTTTACTATTGATATCAATGCGAAGACATTCAATAGCTTTAATTAATTTTTATTTAAAGATCCACTTTTGAAAACACAAAAACTTCTGCTTAGGGTGATTTGTCACAAACGCCCTCAATTTCCATCAATACAACTGTTTAGGGATTGCAGGGTGCTCAGTGTTAGACAGCTATACATTTTAGTAGTTATCACTTCTTACATAAAGAGATATCCAATACGTTGAACATGAACACAAAAGCAGACGCCGCAATAGAGATCTTGCAATACCCAGGATCAACACAACTTTTGCACAAAAATCTGCATTGTATGTTGGTTTCCAAACTATTCAATAAAATGCCAGGTTTTTGAAAGAGGCAGTAAATTTATCAACATTTAAGAGCTTATTAAAAAAATGGTTGATAGAAATGAATTACATAGAATGTGAAGTATTGTGCAACACTTAAAAGTTTATTTATAGTAATGGTTTTTGTTAATGATTTAATTGATTATTTGTTCCATTATAGTCGTTTATGTTGTAAACTGAGCTTAAGATTGGACTGGATAAATTTATGTTTAGTGCAGTAATGGTAGTGGTATTAGTATTAATATTTGTAGTGGTTAATATTACATATTAGAAGTAGAAACTAACGTAGTCGTGGTGGTGTTAGTAGCGTAGTAGTAGTAGTGGTGGTGGTAATTGTAATACTAGATTCAGCACTATATTTATAGATTGTGTTGGATTTCTAGACTGTTTTATTTTTATTTATTATTTTATTTTTGAGGATAAGCCCACATAGGTCTTAGACCTGTGCGTGGGTAATGAGTTGGATCATGGTGATTGATGAGTTGGACCTACAGTTTTAGGTGGGTTCCGAACCACCGGGAAGTGATTTACAGCAAAGAACAGTGTCTTTTTTGCTGGCCAATCTAATCGGTCACCGTTACAAAGTGGACCCAGGAGAACGCAGCTTATCTCTATCTGATTGAACAGATACTTGCTACGGCTTACGGCTATCACTTCCCTATGTTCACCCCGATATATATTTTATATAGTGGGGTGATCATAGTTAACAATATTGCTTAATATAGAAACTACAAAATTGTATTCTCAATTTATCATATGCTTTTGTTTTATTTTATTAAACTCCTCTGGGCAATTGCGATTTGCTCAGAGAAATTATTATTATTATTATTTGAATCAATAGACATAAAAATGAGTTATAAAGATGAAAAAATGACTTGTTTTTTTTAATATAAAATAAAGCAATAATTATTACTAAACTTAAAACTGTAAAAGGGAAAATGTTGTCACTTTGAAATAGAATAAGAAATTACTAAGGCTTAATACAAATGTGTAGGCCCATGTTCAAACATTGTGAATATCATTAAAAAACTTGAATGAACAAGTACAAACCTTATAACCCATCACAGACCTGATAACACGAATCTCGTAGCGAAATAGCTTCCTAAAAATGTGACAGAGTCTTTATAAAGGTTGAGAAATGGTAGTGGAAATTTGTACTGAAGCGTAAAACCCACAGAAAAGAGAACAGTTATGAAATAATTGCTTGGTCATGCTGGAGCCAATAATAGCTTTCGGAAACTAGTGACTATCCAAAGGAAAAAATATTCTACTGGATCAGAACAACAAATTTCACTTCCTTAAGAAAGCTAATAAAGAAAAAAAATAGAACCGTCATCCAGGCTTAGACGCTTTTGTTTAGTTTCTCTTTGCTGCTTTTCATCTGATGATCAAAATGGATGACACGATATTTAGTATTTTTTTGTCAGATGATCATGTCCACAGATCTCCTGTCTAAATTCTCCATAGAACTGATTGTCTATAGAACTCGAGTCATTGCTTTTTTATTTACTTTTTTTGTAGATTTTCGTCATGGAGACTCTGCTTAAGGAGTGTAAGACAAGATAGTAGTCAGATCAACTATTATAATGCATACAATACTACCAATCTTATGCACTAGTAAATTTACTAGTTTAGTTGAGGTGAGGCTTAATTTTGATGAGAAAGAAACTCTTGGACACTGTAAAAAGCTTTATAAACTAAATATTTTTTCAATTGTTTTTAATATTTCTATATTTTCAAGACTCTTCAAAAACTGCGGTATCTTGTAGAGTTTCCTACCAATATAACTCTAGGTTTTTGTTCGAATAAGCTACTATTGTGACTCACCAAGTAGTCTCCTCGGTTTATTGTAGTACAAA
The DNA here is from genome assembly GCA_948455865.1 of Conomelus anceps. Lineage (NCBI taxonomy): Eukaryota > Metazoa > Arthropoda > Insecta > Hemiptera > Delphacidae > Conomelus > Conomelus anceps. The sequence continues at coordinate 22,925,142 of OX418222.1, forward strand.
AATGTACATTTAAATAAATAAAATTCATTTATTTTTGTATAGAATAATAATAGAATACAAAAAAATAGTATACCTATATATTTTACCTATAAATGATGAATTACCTATTTTACCCATCCTCAATGATGAACAGTGTTGTATTTAGGGGGATGCTGCAACCCAGGGCGGCAAGATTTAGTGAGCGGCGCTTTTCGGAATGTTTTCAATTAGAAATATGAAAAATAATTTTTTAGAAGTTAATATTGAAGAGAGTTACAAAACTGTTGCGTGCCCTAAAGTATTTTTTTTTTTTTTTTTGTAGTAGCATGTTAACCTACAGTTACTGCTGTCCTTCATAGGGCGGCTCTGTAATTGCAAGTACTAAAAATGTAGATCTGTACAACTATTGTGACTAGCTCTATGGTAGTACACCGACTCCTGAATATTACTGAAGTCGAAAGAAAACCATTTTAAAACATAAAAGCAGTATGATTTCAGCATTTATCAGTTGCCTACTACTCTTGTTGCTACTCTACTCAGATTTTTCAAAGGCATTTGATACCATTAATCACAAACTTTTGGTAAGAAAACTTAGAGTAATGGGGTTTGTGAAAATATGGTGAATCTTGTCTGGAGTCAGTGGCGTACCGAGGTTTCAAGCGCCCTGGAGCGGAAGTGTCTTATGATGCCCCCCCCCACACAAAAAAAATCAGTCTTACACTCAACCACCCGATTAGGCTGATATTATTACAGTGGTCATTTAATGAATCAGCCGCTTTTTTTCCCGCCTCCAACTACGCCTTATTTGTCAGAGATGCACTCCAGTGAATGATTTTTCACCAGGCCAGATTCTACTTTTATCAATTTCCAAACAGCTTGTTGAGGATTTTTTCACTTTTCTATAAATTTATTTACAGTTATTGTTTTAGAATGCAAGTTATTCCTATAGAAATTTTCTTATATTTTGGAAATTGGATTCAAAAGTGAAGAATTTCAGTCCTGTTCTTGTTAATTTAAAAAACCAATGAACTTCTAGAGGATTTATTTTTCCAGAATAAATTCATAGTCTTTATTCAATTACTTGGAATTTTGTTATACCTTCTGTCACCCAATATAAATTGTTTTTGCTTTGCTACTTTCGACTATTTGCTATTTTTGACTCGACCGTTTTGCATTCTGTCAGTTTGTAACGCATTTAGCCTAAGAGGCTGAACGCGTGAACCGATTTCTTTTAAATTTGACATGAATGTTCCTTTTAGTAATGCGCAGCGATGTATAAATACGTTTTTTTTTAATTGTGTTGCATTTTACCCTTTTGGCCTTCATTATAGTGATACATTTTTTGTAAGTAAAAGGCAATTTTCTCTCAAGAACGGTGCGCCCCACAGAGCCTTGCGCCCTGGAGCGACTGCTCCACTCGCTCCATTATCGGTACGCCACTGTCTGGAGTTATTTTGATCAAAGGAGGCAGTATGTTAAGGTCCATCATTTTAAATCTTTAACTTTTGAATGTACATCTGGGGTGCCTCAGGGTCTAACCTTGGACCACTCCTTTTCATCTTGTTCATAAATGACCTTCCTTCTGTCATCAACAAAGCATTTTGTCTAATGTATGCAGATGATGTGAAATTATTCAAAGAAATTAATAGTCCAAATGATTCAATTTGCACATTGACTATTTAGCTGATAGAGCTAATCAACAGATTGGCTTCGTTTTGAGAACATGTGCTCCTTTCAGTGATGTACAGCCTCTGATGCTAAATATATAAATTGCTCGTCAGGAGTCTGTTAGAGTATGCCTGTGAGATTTGGAGTCCCTATTGTCAAGACCGAATATATATTCTGGAGCGTTTGCAGAACAAATTTCTAAGATGTATGTACTACATTCCATTATGTCCATTTGATTTTCCAACTAATTCATTAAGAAACATATTCAATATTAGATCACTGAAAGACAGACGAGATGTCAGGTCACTTATGTTTCTCTACAACTTGTTAAATAATAAAATTGATTCATCTCATTTGCTTTCTAAAGTAAATATTTATATATCTCCCATTGCTCGCCGTTCTGGTTTTTCTTTTAATGTTCCTTTCTCTAGAACGGTAAATCATTATAATTCTCCTTTAAATAGAATGCAAAGAACGTTCAATCTTTATTCAGAGTGCCTGGATATATCTTGGTTCTCTCCATCTAGGTTCCGTAAAGTGCTGTATGATTTTCTTTAGTTTATAGCAAGGATGTATCTTTTTGTTTGAGTGAGTTAGTGGTTGAGTGATTCGTGGTTTATTTTTCCTGTGTGTTGTTATTACAAGCTTCAATAATATGAATATCCTTCTTTCTAACTTCCTTCCATATCATTCCATTCTTTCATGACAGTTAAATTAAAAATCCTATATAATTTAATTTTAGTTTTAGTTTAATTTCTTTTAGTTTTATATAACTTCTTTGGAGTGTGAATTGTATTGAATTGTATTTTGTAAAGGAGGCAAAAGGGTTTCTACCTGTTGTCTCAAGCAATAAACTATTTATTTATTTATTATTTCTTGAGCATTTTTAAACCAAATTTGTAGAAATAAATTTGTGCATCACATTCTCTTGACACAAGAGTCAAAGAAGCTGTCTGAAATCACTGAAAAAGTGGTTCAGGAGAAATTATTTGCAGAATTTTTCCCCAAATCCCCCTTCTGAAAGAAATTTTCAAGTACGGTACCTCAATCAGGTGATAGGGGTTTAAAAATAGTAGAGTAAAAATATTAATTTTTACTAAATCAATAAGGGTATGGGATCTTCTATTGACAATGACAAAAGAACAAGATAAAGTTTACTTTTATACATAACAGTGGAAGAAATGTTGAAATGAATGAATTCATGTCTAGGATCACTTGAAATGTGGTTTTAGAGCAGTGGTTCCCAAAACTATTTGCCTTGTGGACCTTGACGTAATTTTCAGTTTAGGGTGAGTTAGACATCCCCTGCATGGATGTCTTTTTTCTTTTAATTAATCAGTTCAAATGTGTTTTGATAGCTGGCAAAGTAGGCCTACTACTACTGACAGTAATGTTACGGGTTCTATCTCTAAAATAACGCTGGCAACACTTTAAATTAACACTCTCGCACTTTATTAACACAAATTACCGACAACTGGCACTAATTAGTATAATGTCTTACACAAAAAAAAAACCCAATCAGAAACAGATAAACCGATAAAGTTCAGCTAATAAAGAATTTGCAATATTACTGTACAAAAATCAATCACTAACTGTCAAAAGGCCGATCAAATATTAAATGATAACTGTCCAATAATTCAAGAAGAACGTCTAAGAACATATAACAGTTGAAACACTACAAGCACTTACGAATCATGATATAAACTAAAGAAGCCTGAATAATAATCTGTCACAATATCCTGCGATTATCACTAACAACAAACGTTCATACCACAGTTTGTATAAGCGCTCACTGGTAATCCGGTTTGTAGGAGCGGGAACTGTAACTGTCACTGTCAATCTGCCACTTATCGCAACTGATACTGATACTGATAAAATCACAACTGACTCTTCTACAAGAGTTTCTCCTATATATACATTTTTCATAATCCAGAAAGACGGAGATTTTTCTGAAACGTTCTATCAATTTCTAAAGTAAACAAATAGGACATTTCTCCATTCATCAAGTCATCCAGTCTATTTTAATTGCCAAGATAAGAACATTCTAGAAATATCCCAATAAACTGCTAGGCAAAGAGACGAGTGTGGAGATAGTAAACATCACACTGCTTAATGGTAACCAGAAGTTAATATTGACATAGCAGATAATGCTGAAAATCACTGTTCCTTCTTTCTTTCTTTGTCCATAACACTAACAAAAGATTCAAATTCTGCATTGTGTCACCATTGGTTTTAAGGTTAAAGTTTGTTAGGTATACGTTTTATTTCTCAAATCTGATTGAAGGATTATTTTCAGTAGAATGTATTATTTAAAACACATTGTGACATTTGGAATAGATTTTGATTAGGCCAGAAGTATTTCAATGCCATTTATAAAGTCAAATTTAATAAATAATTATATTTTGCTTGAGATAACTGATAGAGGTGAAATGTCAAATTATTATGTTCAAATATAGATACAATAAATTATATTTCAAGTGAGTAACCAATCATTTCATTCTACCTGAGCTACGCAGCCCTTTACATACATGGCGTACACGGTTACATATTAAGAAATAGTAGTTACAATTGTAATTGTAGTGCAGAAAACATTCCAAAACACATGTTTAGGCTTAGAAAATATTTGTTATGTAATCGAATTTTAATTGAAACTAACCAAACAGTATGATATATTGTTATTCTTATTAGTAGACCTAATAGCGGAATATTATTAATGAAATTCAAGAAGTATAATAGTTAGTATTTTATTAAGAATTAAGCAACATTGTGTCCTCTGTGGCAAATGCAAATCCGCAGCTCAATGTAGAAGAACACAGTACTCATCGATATTGATGAGCCCGTCCTGGGCTACTAACTTCATGTGCCTGATAAACAATAATTAAATTCAATTAATTAAACCAATTAGAAAAAGACCATGCAATTTTTAAAAGTCTTATCCCTGTAATTAAAAGTCGCGACTGAATTATTTCCTCCTTATCCTTTCTCCTCCTCTCTCCATCAACTCCTCCTCTTCATCCACCTCCTTATCTTCATCATTCTCTTTACTACACTGATTGACAGCTTGACAGGCCCTTATAATATTGAATAAGCTACACCTTATTCAATATTTCACATAATTTTACTCCCCTTCTCATCATTTAGTTCTACCTCTTTAGCCTGTGTCCTTCCATCTTTTTCGGAGGACAAGAATAGATTAGCTACTTTGTATTCTCCGTCATTCCTCCAAGGGCGGTCATGGGGGGGAGGGGTAATGACCCGCCCCCCAAAATTTGGGCCTCGCTGGAAAATGAACTAGAATAAATAATAATATTGACTAGTTTAATTGTATTCAATTTTTATAATATGAAGTGTGCTCGTAGTTCTTAAAACATCACGATAACATCAAATGTCATAGGAAATTGCAAAATTTCTGTACAATCACACAACCTGCACTACGAAGATAACTTGAGACTTGGAGTACTGTATATTATTATAATCTCTTTCAAACTGACCGATCCGATAGCTTCCTGTTCATCTGCCAAGAGTTTAAAAGCTCTCTGTTGAGGTCAGGAAGCTGGAGTCGCGTTTTTTGAGATAGGACTCAGTTTTACGGAAAGTGAAGTATACCATCATATAGTGACTTGAATTGTGTGACTTGACTTGAAACATTTATGAAGTTGTGAGTACTCTGGATCTTCTCACTCCAGTTTCAAATGCAGTTTTCCAGCATAATTTATTGCTGATTAGTTCTTCATGTAATTTTGCTAGTAACTTGTTTTGAACAAAATGATGAGAGTTTTTCATTTTATTTTTTATTTACATGTTGCATCCCAAACAATTTACCTTTTTTATTCAAATTATTGGAATAATTTGCTTGCTTTTGTTCTCTTATTTTATTCGTTTCGTCTCTTGTTTAGTTCTAACTCTTGCTTTCGTTCCAGTTGGGTCTAGTGAAGATTACTTAATTTTTTTGATTGGTTGGCCTCATCTTGAATTATTTCCCAGTCCTATTTTGAAATCTATTATTTTTTATGACTGAACAAACCAAGTCATTAGCGGGCATCTAGGTTCCACAACTAAATTAAAATCTAAAATTTAATCCACTTACAGAGCCTTGACCTCCTCTAAGATGCCTCTCCAGTCCTCTCTATCAGCTGCCTTACGTCTGCAACCTCTTACTCCCAGACTTCGCAGGTCATCCTCTCAACCTCCATCCTCCTGGATTCTCCCTGAATAATTTTCTTACGACCCTTGAGACGTTCATTCTCTCTACGTCACCTAACCAGCTCAAACGCCAAATTTTTATTTCATTCACTATTTGTGTTTTCATATAAAGGTCACTCAGCTCTTGGTTTGTTTGAATTCTCCAGTCTCCATCAGTACACATTGGCTTAGGGGTTAATTTCAGTGGGAACGCAAGGGGACGGCGTTCCCTTACCTCCCAAGAGTGCAGGAACGCAAGGGAACGCACAGTTTGTGCCAGTCTGATTCCGAAGGTGCCTTATCTCGCTATTTATTCAGATAATCATGCTAAATATTGCGAATAATAATAATAATAAAGTCCTGTAACGTAGGGCGAAGCAAGATCTGTGTATTGTATATAAATAAAAATGTAAAAAAGGCTTTATTTGTTTTTATTTCACCATTTATTAAAAAAAGTATTTTGGTTAATGTAATCTTCATACAAAATGGTTGGTGTAAATCGAAACAGATTTAGAGGAAATTTATAGTAGGCACCGAGATGTTAACGGGGTGCGGCGAGGGTGTGAATGGGGGGGGGGAATGTTCAACTAGGCCTTATTAGAAAATAGAGAGGGTGGTTTATAAAGATAAATGAGCGTTCCCACACCTAAAATTTTAGAAATTAAGCACTGCATTGGCCCCAATATCCTTCTCAAGATATTCCGTTCCCAGATATTGAAGAGATCTTCATCTTTACTTAAGGCAAAGTAACAACTATTCCCTGTGGCTATCTTTGCTTTTACATCCACATTGACATTGTTTTCATCTTCCTGATTCGCCTAATTTTCCCTGAACGTTTTTCTTTTCTGGCATATTCTTCTGTTTTCTTTACTTATTCCTATTTCTTGCTCCTCTCTGTTTTCTTCTTCAACTTCTCCTATTTCCTCTACTTTTCATCAATCTTTCTCGCTGCTTTCTCTCCTTCATTTTCCACTCATTTCATTTCGCTCCTGAATTTTTTTTACTTTCTTCCTTCTCGTCTTTCTCTCTAATTTTGTTCTTCTAATAAATCTATTAATTAATAAAAATCAACCTGAATTCTTCAGCCTCTACTCTTCTATTGTTTGTTCTTTCTTTTTTCCTATTTTCTTTCACCTCCACCCATATCAACCCATTCCATTTAATTTTTATCCTACTGAAAAACAGATAACATCTAGTTATTAATTATTAGAGTTGATATTAGTAGGTAATTGCATATTTCCTATTTCTAATTTTCACTAAATACAGTAATAAGTTGAGTTGTAATTATACGAATGCACTCTCACGCACTGTTGTGTTTTTGTGATCGCTTGTGTTCTAATATCAGTAAACTATCAACATTGTCAAGGATTTACTGAAGCTATTAGCTCAAGGAGCTTTGTCTTTTTTGTTGTCCTCCACTCTTCAAGAAAAATTATTACGTGTATAAAAATACATCACTGATACGAAGTACACTATTGTGCTTCTTGCGTTTTGTTGAGCTACTTCGTGCATTATCATCCATTTTAAAAAGTCTATTTCCAAATCTCATTTTTACGAAAATTCATCTTATTGATATTTCGCAAATTTCAAGTTATTCAAGTTCTAATCTGATACATTGAAATGCTTCTCAATTGTAATAATCAATATTTTAAATCTTTCCTTCTTGTTATCAATGCAGTCGCCGTTTTCGGGCACCTCAAATTACGTAAGTTACGTTTATTGTACAATTATTTAATTTACAAAAATCTTCTTTGGAAAACTCACTCAATTTCTATTGCCTATTAGTATTATCATTATTATTTTCACTTCAATCGCTTTTAATAGAGATGGCTCCAATACAATGTTTTGGTTGAGCCCAGCATTCTATTTGTGTTAGAAACGGTCTAAATTTCGTATATATAGAGTTATCAATACTTGTTGAGCTTGTACTCACCAAAATAATGGAAAAGTTCATATAAACGTAGGTTCGAAAATGCTTTGTTACAGAGTTGAAGATGGCGGAAGTTAGCAGTTTGTCCCATCACTTTACTTGTTCAGAAATTTGTAGTGCCTTCATCTTACTTGTAATTTGGTCAGATTCCATGTAAAACAAGCTGAAAAATCTAATTCTCATCACCTTTTTCTCAGTTTGTCTTGACATTTTTTTAGTAGCTTTTCACACTTTTCCTTTTTTTTTGCACGTGGGTGTATGTGTGTGTTGGTGGAGGAGGGTTGTATGTGAGGGGCTAATAGTGAGTATTTAAATGCGGGTTATTAATATAATAATCAGTTTTCAATAATTTTTGATAGTTAGGTCTAAGAAGTTTAAGGTGTAGTCTGTTTCATATAGTTAGGTCTAAGAAGTTTAAGGTGTAGTCTGTTTCATATTCTATCAAAAAAGCTAAATAACATGCACAATTTCAAAATCTACAGAAAACCAACTCTCTCAGACACACTCATTCACGACTCATCCAACCATCCAAATCAACACAAACTTGCTGCTTTCAACTCCATGATCCATAGACTCCTAAATGTTCCACTATCACAAGCTGACCACCAAGAAGAAATCAATACAATTAAATATTTAGCACAACAAAACGGATACAACACCAATCTAGTAGACAAAATCCTGAATAAAATGAAAAGTAAAAATTCAAAACCCGCAAACCAAAACAGATTTATCACACTCACATATTTCAACAAAAAATCACACAAAATAGCTTACATCTTTCAAAAATCCGGATTTAACACAGCATTCAGAACAACAAACAACCTAAATCATCAGATCCAACAAGAACCAGCTCACCTAACAAACAGCGCAATTCACAAATTCAACAAACCAGGAATATATAAGCTCAAATGCAACACATGCCCCAAGTACTACATAGGACAAACAGGCAGATCATTCAACACAAGATACAAAGAACACATCAAAGCACTACATTCCAACACTGACTCAACATTTGCAGATCACTTAATCAACACTGGTCACTAACACAATAACATCCAAACTGACTTAGAAATTCTACACACATTCCAAAAAAGCCACAAACTAAATACACTGGAGCAATATGAAATATTCAAACACCATAAACAACATAGAACCAACATACTCAATGACCAAATACAATTCAAATCAAACGCAATTTTTAACTACGGTATATAATGGCTGCTCATCCTAACCTAAACAAAGCATGACCCCTGGCGGCAGGCTGACGAAGCTTCTTTTCAGAAGTGAAATGCATTCCTCAAGCATCTCCAATATATGTGAGTAAAACATTATTTAAAAGTGAAATACAGTGTCAGTTTTAATATTAGATTGTTTATTTATAACCTCAAGTTCATTTTGTACTACCGTACTTATATTTTTATGATGAATAAATAAATTGATATTGGAATGAATAAAACAAGTTTTAAGTCAGTAAATAGTAAAATGAATGCACTAAACATTTCCTAATGAGTAAGTTGATGGGGCTAGTTGCTAACTTCAACTTTGTAACGAAGCGTTTCCGGACCTATGTTTTTTTTTTTTTTGGAGGATGAAGCCCACATAGGTCTGAGACCTGTGCGTGGGTAATGAGTTGGATGATGGTGATTGATGAGTTGGACCTACAGTTTTAGGTGAGTTCCGAACCACCGGGAAGTGATTTTACATATATGGAATTTTTTCATTATTTTGGTGGGCACAAGCCCACAGAGTATTGGTAACTCTATGCGAAACACTCGCATGGACCTTTAGCCTAATACAAGAAAACCAAAAGTTTTGGGCGGGTTAATTGAGTTATGACAATAATTATTATAGCAATAAAAGTTGAAATTTTTTGAAACACGGAGGCCAAACTGAGGCAATGCCGAATTTTGAAACACCGACCATGCGAACAATGCGATTTAAAAAAATTAGTTCTTCCAAATTTCTAGGTCATTCTGAATTGAGAATTGACCATCAATATTCTAATTTTAAATTATGTGGTTATTCTTTTCATTATGTAATAAAAACGAGATTGCAGTACCTTTTCAGAGAATAGTAATTACTGTCGCTATTACGTACTGTTTTCAAGAGACGAGTATTGGATTAAATAGTAAAATGAAGGCACTACACATTTCCTAATGAGTAAGTTGATTGGGTTAGTTTCTAACTCTAACTCTATACCGTAACGAAGCGTTACTTGACAATGGAATATTTCAGCTACTTACTAATGCAGATCTTGCAAAACAAAATTTAAGGTACGGTATCTTTTTTAACCGACTTCCAAACAGAAGGAGGTTCTCAATTCGACCTGTTTTTTTTTAAATAAATCAATAGCCTACTACTCTCGTAAGAACACTAAATGGAAAAGCTTAGGCCCGCTATTAGTCAAATATTCTAGCCTACAATATCATTCAGTTTCATTTCATAGCTTCAACCAAAACAATAGGTATACTGTATTTTGATTCCTTTGTCTAAGTGGAGAATTATTAATTACCGTACTAATTAATCTATATAAATAAAATTATAGAGTTTTGTCCGTACATTTATCAGAATTATATATTTTTTGGTTATTTTTATACGTTTTATACATTAAAGAAGCCGAAACAAGTCTCATCTCAATTTCTGTCTGTCACGGCCACGAAGGCATTTTACGCGGCCTTCTCCTGAAAAACGAGAGCATCGATCGGGATTTAAGTTATTTAACAGTATTGAAAACTTTATTGACAATGTCTTTAGCTATAAAAAACAAAATGTACTTTTTTTTAACAGAATAATAAACGTTTAAAAACCAAGTATTGTGCGATTTTGGATACATTTCTTCTAAGTTTTATTACCACATAAGAATGTATGTATGTTCCCAGTAAATTCCAAAACTGCTTTCATAATGAATTCTTTGGCCTCCGGATACCAGTATAAATATAAATAAAGGTTTAAATACCTGCGTTTTGATATCCAATAAACAACTTTCACTACCGGTTTCAACCCTCCTATGGGGTCATCATCAGGTGGTTGTGGACGTTATTATATCATTGCCGATTTGGCAATTCGTCGTAATGTAAAACGTCGGAAAATAAAAAACTCACACATCACATAACACGAAACGAATACGAGGATGACAGGACGGACAACACGCTCGCGCTGACTGACAGGTCCGGACTCTGTCAGTCAGCGCGAGCGTGTTGTCCGTCCTGTCATCCTCGTATTCGTTTCGTGTTATGTGATGTGTGTGTTTTTTATTTTCCGACGTTTTACATTACGACGAATTGCCAAATCGGCAATGATATAATAACATCCACAACCACCTGATGATGACCCCATAGGAGGGTTGAAACCAAAACTGCTGAACCGATTTTTATAAAATTTTCAGGCATAATATGTAGAATAGTCCGGAGATGGTTCCTGTGAAGGTTGGGAGTTCAAAAGTCCTCACTGAAGGACACAAAAAGGAGAAATCTATCCTTAAAGGAACAGCTGATAGAAATCAACAGTTTTTAATCATATGATGGGCCCTTAGCGGCGTTATTTACGCTGTCTGCAGACTTGTGTAGTCGGAGCATTGCAGTCATGTAGGAAACATATGACTGGTGAATCAAAGCTTAGCTTATGTTTCATGCATTATTTCTTTGGTGAATAAAATTCTAATTTCAATTTATCCAAACAAAAATTAACATTTTAGAGTAGGTGCTGTTTGTGCTAGGCTCTTGGGAATTCGCCAGGTAGCACTATTATAACTAAAATACCGTTGCAACGCACGGGTGAACCGCTATATGGTTACTACTAAGTGGAGAATTACTATTAGCCTACTTGAATAGAATGACTGTTATTTTGAAATATTCAACTACTTGACTTGAAAGGGTCTGTCCTGAATTGTGGCGCAGGTTGATTTCACATATCCTTTCAGTCATAAATTTTAAGTATCTTATTTATACCCTTATTCATATCTAACCCAAGTATTTATTTTAAATCTACCTATTAATATTTGTAGTAGAAGCTTGCCGTTGACAATTGACACAACACGATGACCAAAAGGGAAATCCTGTTTTGAAATTATTAGATTACTCATAGAAATTGGTATAATAAATTTGTTTTTTTTTTTCAGCTGAAGAAATGCCTTTATGCAAAAGAAATGACCCAAACTTGAACGAATGCCTGAAAAATGCTATCCAAACTTCGCTTTCTGTTTTGGTCAAAGGTGAGTTATTCTATCCAGAACTATACTCTGTTCACGCAAACGGGAGACAAACCAAAGCAAACGTTTGCGTTTGTGTGAGTGAAAAAGTGAAGACTCATATCAGCTCTAGACCGATCGATTAATTTCTACCAGTTCACACTGAGTTCAGTATCACATTCGCTGTCACAGTTACCGGTCCACTTATATACTGTGCATTAATTGTATTTCTGTAGTTAATTGTGAATCGGCTACTGCAATACCGTTGGTCTTGTTGTTCGAAGATACACTCTCGCACGCACATCGTTGTTTACATCGTCACCCCTTTCCATGAACAGAGTATAGTAGCGGCTGGTGGACTGTTGGGAGGGAGGGGCGGCTAAGCCCATGAAGTTTTAGTGTAATTCGACCATAAAACCCATAAACGCCCAAAATGAACAATTTTAGTAAATTTATTTGTCTATATTTTCTCTTTCTTTACTTGGCCTAAAAATGTGTTATCCTGACTCATTAGATAAGAACCATTCCTGGATTTCTTGTTCCATGACGAACTGCATTGTTAATATTAACTTTTTAAGTGAATTCAACGAATTGCAGTCAAATTTTACTGCAAGTCGTTGAATTCACATAAAAAGTTAATAAGAACCATGTAAAGCTTCTAAAAAATTTCTCAGGAAGTGCAAAAATTGATCACTTCTTACATTTTGTATCACTGGGTCAAGACGAGCGAAGCAAAAAATACTTTTCAAATAACTCATACATAGTGCAAACGCTTAAACGCCTTGGCAAGTTGAGTAATTGATGAAAAGGTTTTTAAAATACTCCCCTAAAACTGGGTTTACGCCCAAAACTGACAACCTTTTCTTTTTAAATAGTGTCACTCGGCTCACAAAAACCATAAACATGGTTGTTTTCTATTTTTATGTAACTAATCAGAATTCTCAAGAAAAAATACAAAAGCCTCAAGTTTTTTGAGCGTTTGGCGCCCCTTATTTACCCTTTTAAGCCCTCCTTAAACCGGCCCTGCAAAGAACGGCTATAAATTGAGCCCTTTAACCTTTTACAGTAAAAAATTCTTCATTTGTTTCTAAACTACAAATGATTCATTCTGCCAATTGGAATCGAAAATTACAACTGATTGAAATATGATTTTTTCCAGGTATACCGTCATTGGATGTACCCACAATTGATCCACTCCACATTCACGAAGTTCTCGTCCATCAGAACAGCTCACATTCAGTAAGGATATCACTGACTCTCAATCACGCTGATGTTATGGGACTCTCAGAAATCGAAATACAATCTGTTGAGTAAGTAATTTATTCTTATTCAATTTATTTTAACGTATGAATCCCTACATGAATTTACACTGGCGTGTGCTGTAGTGCGTACATACAAAATATCAATTAAATTATAAGACTACTGGTTAGATAGATTTATTCTCAAAATAAAAATAACAATATACAGTGCTTTTTCTTTCTACAGGAAAACTATGTTGGATGCAAACTATATGCATAAAATAATCACATAATTCATGAAAAAAACAATATAAAATAAAAATAAATAAAATTAAACTTAATGGGAATATACAATCCAGCACACAAGATAACTTGCGGACCGCTGAAGGGAGTCTATAAAATAAACCTATTTTACAATGGAAGAGATTAAAAGAAAAAAGAATAAGAAAAGTTATTTATACAATATTCTGATGTTTAAATAGTTATATATCTAGAAATATAGAAATCTAGAAACTTACCTAAATCTATCTTATACTCACTGCTGGCGATCAAGTCCTACTTCTGCCAGTAGAGCCATATTTAATATATAGATAGTTTTGTTTGGATTTAATATTAATTTTAAGTAAGTATGTTCTTTGTTTTGTTTCATTGTTAATGTTTTTTGTGCATATGGCAAATAAATGAACTATTTAAATCTACTGACCAATATAATAAGTTGGAAGAGAAAGAGGAACAAGTTTCAAAAAGTGAGTTTGCGAGTTTGAAAAGAGGAAAAATTCCACACGAAAAGAGGGCTCATTTAGGGTTTAAAAAGGATTTACTAAGTACGTAGGATAGAAATAACATTGGAAGGGTTTGCGGATAAGTTGATGCACAACCATAAGAAATTATCATAAAATTTTATTAAATATAAATAAAAGTATGCATTTGTTTAGAATTCAAATGGAATTGTTCAATCTTTCAAATGGAATTGTTCAATTTACAAGCTCAAATAAGGACCTGGAAAAAGCTTTCTATATAGTCGGGTGTTTAAGAAACAATAGTCACACTTTAATTTTTCTTTAAATCAGACTTTTACTATTAGATGTCATGATTTCTGGCTCTAAACTAAGGGGCATAGCATTGAAAAATCTAAATTCCAAGAGCATGAATGTTTTCTGTAAGAGAGTGCAATTAGCATTGCTTTGATAGTCGATGAGAACGGTTTTCGTTTATCTCGTCGTTAGCGATACTGAACGGCCGGTTTTGCTCTTGATACGGACTTTTATTAAGCTTATACTAACGTATAATTTCTAATCTATTATTGCCCAGTTTGTGTTCACAGCATATTTCTAATATTCACAGCATATTTACAATATTTGTGAAGAAGTTTTGGACTTGAGTCTGTTGCTCCCCCACATTCATTGTAATTTTTTCACAATAAATAAATATAAGAGAGTTGTGCTGATACTGCTGTCATCATATTCGGTCAGTAAGTAGGCATACAAAAACGTGCTCTATTCACTAGCATTACGATACCTGTCTACGGGAATACAAATACTGCGATGCTGTGTGCAACCTATAGTAAAGACTTTTCAAACATTCAGGAGTTCGTCAAGTGCGCTACATGGGCGTAGCCAAGGGGGATTCCCTGGGTCCGGATCATTGATGATGACTTAGATAGAATCCGCTTTGGCCCATAGTGTAGGTTGAAATAGAAGGATTTATGTAAAGAAACGCTAAAATGCGGTTATGGAGAGATTATTTTTCAAATTTCTTTCTGGAGGAGGGCCCCCCCCCCCCCCCCCCCGATTTTTAAGGGAGATCATATATTTATTATATCATTATTATTAGGAGAGGACATTTTCTTGATAATTTTAGATCAATTTACAAGTCGATTTAATCAAGCGCTTTATTTCTGTAATAAGTCATGACTCTGGCTGACTTCGTTTCCTGCAGCCTTGGGTTCGAAACTCATTATTCAGCCATGGATGTTTCTCATCATTCACCCATTCACCTAATTGCCCACGCACAAGTCTCCAGACTCATGTGGGCATCATCCACAATAAAAAAAATACAAGTTTGAGTTGGTAAATATAAATCTCGAAACTCGATGTGAATTAGGCCTGAGTGACAAGCAGTACCAGCTCTTCTATTGGCGATGACTCAAGGACTAGATAGAATTAACTTTTACCATAATGTGATTTAAAAATGGAAGGATATGTATAGAAATATGTGGTTTCCGAGGGGTTAATTTACAAATTTTACCCGGGGGAAGACCCCCGGACCTCCCTTTTATAAGAGCCATACGTTTCCTCAGAATTGTCAGAAGTTATCTTCTCAAGTTTTTGAGGTAGGCATATATTAGACTGTAAAGGTAGATTACAGTGCGCCTCTCATAGTCAAGGATAGACTTATTGGGACCTGTAACTCAGTTATGGTATACTGTATTTGAATTTCCTTCAGCTTTCTTCATTGAAATACATCATTTGCATGATATATTCACAGTATAATAAGTAGTAAAACTTAAACAATATTCTTATTGGTTATGTTTGCATAAAGTAATTTCAATAGATTTCAGGTTTGGTCCAAATAAAACAAATTTGTAAAATAATTGAAGGTGACACATCTATTGAACTTGAAATGAGCCCAATTTCAGTAGCATGCTACAAATACGCACCAATCATAACAGTTGATGTGTAAAGATTGTTTTCAATTATGAAAAATATCCTCTCGGATAGAAGACAAAGTTTAATTCAAGAGAGCTTGAAGAAATATATTGTAATAATTATGTGCAACCAGTAAAATGTAAGGTATTCAATTAAATTCCTGGATTTCATGTTCCATGACGAACTGCGTTGTTAATATTAACTTTTCATGTGAAATTAAACGACATGCAGTCAAATATTTGTTAAGAATAAGTATAATAACTCACTTAAACTGGCCGAGTACTTTCGAATCTATGAGATCCATCATCAGAGGCTCCTAGATCATCCAGGAGCCAGGATCAGCCAGGATGATCTAGGAGCCTCTGATGATGGATCTCATAGATTCGAAAGTACTCGGCCAGTTTAAGTGAGTTATTATACTTATTCTTAACAAATATTTGACTGCATGTCGTTTAATTTCACATGAAAAGTTAGTATTCAATTATTACATGTGTATTTTCATAATGTTTATGAAATACCTATTTTTCATTTTTAACTGCGTATTTTCGTGTTTTTATTGCCTTTTTGCCCGACTATTTTCGTGTTTTTTACTGCCTAACGATGAGTAAACCATAGTGCTGCTTGATTACCCATATAAGCGAATCAACTACTTAAATTAAAAAAAAAAACGTCTAAAATTGTAAAATATCCCAAATCATGAGTATGTTATGGTCTAGGTCTAGAGTCTAGACCCTTTGCAAAACTCTGACAGCTGTTACTATACAGGGTAGTAGCCTACTATTATACTGTAATATATACAAATAGTAATAAAACAATTAGAATAACATTTTAATGTAAATTATCGTTAATTTATAACAATGGAGAATTTAATTTATATTCTACTCCACTGTTAAAATGTAATGCCATCTTTTAAATTTTTCACAGTGCCGATTGGGATAATTATAAAATTCGTATCGATATGAAAAGTAATCCCATTGTGATTGTTGGTGACTACAAAGTGGATGGAAAGATAATGGTCTTGCCAATATTTGGAGAAGGAAAATTCAATTTATCGTTCAATGGTGAGTAATAAAAGAATTATTATCATTTTACACAAAATATTAACTGTTCTGAAACATGATAGTGGAGTACTGTAGTTTTCATATAACTTGGCAGCAGTTGGGTTCAGATGTAGCAAGTATTCTACATCTTCTACACGCTGCCAAGTTATATGAACACTACAGTATAAATTGACCCACTGTTTTATAAGTTTTATTACAGTAGTTATAAAAGTTTATCAAGAGTTTATCAAAAGTTTATCTATCATAAAAGTAGTATCAAGTTTTTACAATTTCAGAAGCAAATTATTGAAACAATCAAATTTTAATTTGCAATTTAAGAAGCGAATTATTATTATTATGATTCCAATTTTGTATTAAAGTGGAATGACAATAGTTTGATTCCAAAATTAAATTTATTCTGCACATGCATTTTTCAATTTGAAAAAAATGACAAATTAACATTTCATGTGAAATTTAACGACATGCAGTCAAATATTTGTTAAGAATAAGTATAATAACTCACTTAAACTGGCCGAGTACTTTCGAATCAGTACTCGTGATCATGAGATTCGAAAGTACTCGGCCAGTTTAAGTGAGTTATTATACTTATTCTTAACAAATATTTGACTGCATGTCGTTAAATTTCACATGAAAAGTTAATATTAACAACGCAGTTCGTCATGGAACAAGAAATCCAGGAATGACAAATTAAATTAAATGACTCCATTCTCAAATTTTTCAAGTTTTGGAAGCTTAAAAAATAGATGTTAGTGTGAATATAGCTCAGCTTAGGAAGTTCTAAAAACTTCAGTTATAATTGCCTATAATGTTAAAACTTTGATTATTAAAAATGTTTTATAATTATGATACATTTGGATTTTTATTTTGATACCAATTAATAGAGCAAATTCAGCAATTCAAGTAAACATAAACTTACTCGTAAACTAAAGTAACGTCACTTTAAAATACAATATTTATTAAATAAATCTTATTGTTTGACAGAGGGAGGAGATGGCCATATTGAATTGTCTGGAAGACCCGAAGTCATAGATGGCAAAACCTTCATGATAACCGAAAAAGTAAGCTGGGACTATAAACCGAATCATCTTTACATAAATATGGATAATCTATTTAATGGAGACAAGCCTAGAGGTGAGTGAAATCATTTTCAACTGTATTAATTTATGATTTTGAATTAATTGATTAAAGTTTCTAGTATTCAATGGGTAATTGGGTAAGCAGTTTTTTTTTACAGGCCTATTAATCTCAACTACCATATGAAATACTATACTATATACAAATACTATATGAAAACTACCTCTATCCCTAAATAAAAAAGAGAAGGAATAAAGACTTGATAGGAAAAATAAAGAAGAAATATCATCTATCCACCTTCAATAAACAAGGCACACAATAATATTTAAATATCAAAGCATGATATGTAGGATATGGTATGTAGAAGACATTGGTAGGATATGTGAAAGCCTCATTATAATTCAGAGAGGCTTTCGTAAATGAGTTTAATTATTAAAATAATCCTTTTCTGAAATTTAAAGCTTATAAAATTAATTTGAAATATGAGCAACCTCTACACACACACACACACACACACACACACACAGCGCGTATTTTCGCTTAGTAGCTCATGGTCCGGGGGCAAGTGTAAACCCATGGGCCCTTTACGTATACGAGTGGAAGTGGTGTCAATAATTCGTTGTGAATTACAGTTGAAGAATATCGATGGTGATAAGTTCAACTCGTACTCATTCTCCTTAAAAACAAGATGGTGGCCTAAATTGGCAGAATTCCACTGTATCGACTGCAATCCGGTAATCGTTTAAGATATTCTCTACAACTTTAGTGCAAAATTATTAGTTCTAAAATGCATATTTCATGAGTTATAGAATTTTAAAAACACGAGAATAGTAAATTCAAATCTCTTAGAACTATGCTCGAGCTTTAAATGATGTGATTTGTAAGACTGTAGGTCCAGCAATGAAGGCTGCAGATTCATCGGCAGCAAGGGCGGTCCCAAGGGAGATGGGGGTCATGAACCCCCCCCCCCCCCCCAAATCTGAGCCTCACTGTGAAATCAACTAGAATGAATTATATTTATTTACTTTTTTTTTTCAATATATTTACTGTTACTATCTAGTCTTAAGACTAATGAGCAACTTTTTTCTAGCCTACATTACTAAATTAACTTGAAACATAGAAATCCTCCTTAGGGTCTCTAAGCTACATCCAATTATATATATGTGAACTTATGTTTTCACTACTTAGCTGGGCTTCACTCAATCACTGCTCTGCTTTTTCACTGGACACTGACACTTGAATCAATCACTAAACTAATTCAAATGGCTTTATCCTTTTGAGCCTCCGCTCCAATCCTCTATCGCCCAGCAGCTGGATTGCTTCAACGTTGTTGTGTTGGTGGAGACGTTCTTCATGTTTTGCAGCATACCTCTGAATTTCGCTGGATACCAGGTCGACTCCCAGGTCTCTATGAAGATCGCTGTTCCTCACATACCAAGGTGCATTAACAATGCTCCTCAGCACCTTGTTCTGGAAGCGTTGTATGATGTTGACATTGCTTTATTTGGTACACCCCCAAAGTTGAATACCATATGTCCAGACTGGTTTCAAGACTTGATTGTAGATTAGCACTTTGTTGTGGATTGAAAGTGTAGAGTTTCTTCCAATCAGCCAGTAAAGTTCCTTGAACTTTATCCCAAGCTCTTCTCTTTTCTTTTTGACATGGGCCTTCCAGCGAAGCTTTGTATCCAAAGTCATTCCAAGGTACTTGACATTATTAGTATATGAAACAACTTGATTATTTATGATTATTGGGATGGGCTCACATTTCATATTGGTGAAATTAATGTGAACCGATTTTGTTTCATTGAGCTTAATTCTCCATTTTTTGTCCACTCTTGAATCTTTCTGATGGAGCTTTGGAGTTTTTCTGTAGCACAATCAATCTTGGAGTCTACTGATAGTATGGCTGTATCATGTTACAAATGTTGCTATGGTGTTATTTTCCAGACATGGAAGATCACTGGTGAATAAGAGGTAGATAATTGGGCCCAAAACGCTGCCTTGAGGCACTCCTGCTTTAATTTCCTTTAAATCAGAATATGCATCTTCATTTGACTCTAAAGTATCTTCCTGCCAGATATCTGTAAAATATCTGAGAACTGCTTAATACCATGATTTTCACAAATTAAACTTGTAAAATATTGTTTACAAAACATAGCCACTTGAAGTTTTTGTTCGCCCCCCCCCCCCCCCCCCCCCCCAATTATTTGGGCTTACCCTAAATTTTAACTAAGTGCTGCCGCTGAATAAATTATTAAAATCCTTATACTTGAGTGATATAAATGTGAGTAGTGTCAAAATACAATGAATCGAGTACATAGAACAATGAAAATATGTTAAATGTGAAATGTATATGTAAAATGAGCTCATGAGGGATTTAAAATAAAGATAGCTGCTAAAATATACTAAGGGATATAATGGATGTGGTGTCAAAATGCAAGTAATCCAGTTTCTATTTCCAGGTACTTAGCCTACTTTTGAGGTGCACTCTTGAAAAAAATCGAAATTTTGGTCGCCATCTTAATATTAAAGTTATTTTAAGTCTCTATGGTGCTTGATGATGATTTTCTAAAATATTTTCATCATCCTATGAACTAGATTCCTTGCATTCTGACACCATATCCGTTCAAGCTTAAGGGCTTTAATTATATTTTAGCAGTCATCTTGATTTAAAGTACATCCTGAGCTTATTAATAATACCCAAACATAATTTCAATGTTCAACGTACTGGATTCTTTCTAGTCCATTCATTTTATACTTTTATGCTATTAGAAATGATCTCTTTTTCAAAAAATATATTACTTCTATGAATGATAACTTTATTCATATGAATAAGGTTCAACCAGATAAATAAAGGGGCCCGAGGGCTATCTATATGAATCTGATTCCAATTGCATATGATGGAGAAGCTCATTTTAAAAATCATATGTTCCTATAGTAGAAGGCCAAATAGTCTTACTTTTTCCCTTTTAAACATCATTTAAATGCAAGAAAATTTCGAAAATCCATATACATACATCGCTGGGTATTCCTTAAAGGAAGATGCATCCAAAATTTCATTGAATTTGGTCTACGCGTTAAGCCGTAAATGCGTTACAGACAGACAGAAAAATTAAAAAACGGTCGACTTGAAACAGAGACCTCTCTTCGTTCGGTCAAAAAATGAGTTGGGGGTCTAGAAGACCAAATTTGTACCACGTTACCAGCTGACGCTTAGAAAATTATTATGTTTGAACTTAAAATTTTTAAACAAAGATATTTATCGTGTCATGATATCATGAAGTATTTACTGTTTTTCAGGTATTCAGATGAACGCGTTCCTGAACGATAACTGGGAAGATGTTCTTGACGAATTGAAGGATGTAACTCAAGCATCTTTTGCAGAAACCTTCAAAGACATTGCCAAGTTGATTTTTGATAAAGTGCCTTTGGATTCTATTGCAATAGAATAAAACAAGACCCAAGTAGTATGCTGCTTTCAAAACAGCAATTTACTTTACGGAATCCAGAAGAGGAGAATTAGTGGTGATATTAAAAAGCATGTTGCTAGATTTCTTTCCAGTCAAGTATTGTGAATTTAATTTTATTTTATAATCAAAGTACCGTTGTTTAAATGGTTATATTAAAAAAAATTCAATGGAAAATTTTGTATTGATCTATTAAACAAATAAACCTATACCACGGAGTATCCTAGGACCCAACGAATTCACAAGAAATAAAAATTGTCAATTGTGCTGACAGGCAGACACATACACCATTCAACATCTTTTTTTCGGAGGATGAAGCCCACATAGGTCTGAGACCTGTTTGGAGGGTAATGAATTGGATGATGGGGATTGATGAGTTGGACCTACAGCTTTAGGTGGGTTCCGAACAACCAATAACTGATTTTACAGCAGAGAACAGAGTATTTTTAGCTGGCCAATCCAATCGGTCACCCTTACAAAGATTGTCCAGGAGTTTCGTAGCTTATCTCTGATTGAACATACACCTGCTACGGCACTCGGCTATCACTTCCCCAATGATTTCTGTAAACATCGTATATGCTTCCCGATTCACAAAGAAATCATATCGGCAGTTCTTGAAAAAGAGTTTTGTCTATTCTTCTTCTTGTTGTACAACAGACCTCGTAATATATCATGCCTCAATATTTTCTCACTGGTTTTTGTTTTAATTTCATGATATAAAATAATTTAAAAAAAGATTTCAATGCAATCAAAAATGAAAACGTCAATGCTTGCACTGTAAAAGTTAAGTGAATAATTGGGATACGGTAAGTTACAACCTTCGTAATATTCTTCAATTATTTTTGTATTCGGATAATAATAATAATAATAATAAGCGTATGACTTTTAATGGTGGGGACTTGGGCTACGAGGTAGCTATCTACCAAGTTTCAAGAGTCTAGAATCTTTCTTTCAAGCGCTAGAGCACAACGGACGGACGGACAACGGCACGATTCCAATAAGGCCCTGTCGGGTCCTCAATTATCATTAACATCGAAGCTGTATTTGTTAGTGGTTGTATTTTTACTCAATTATGATTGATGATGCATTTTCAAAATGCAGTTAGTGGAAGCGAAATCAATCAGAAATACAGTGTTGTTTCAAAATAGGAGATTAATTCAATAGCTTTTTATGGTAAATTTTAATTGAGAATAAATAATATTTTTACTCACTTTTTGCTAAACGTTTTCGAATCATGGAGATTTATCTTCAAAGGCGACCTTGATCGCCAGTGTCAGGTTATAAATATAAAAATTATAAGGTCAGGTTATAATAAATAAATGAACATAAACAAAACATCCTCAATGAACAATTAAATTTTAAATCACACAAACTTTTTGATCACATTCTATAAAAACACAATAATTATTCTAACCAAAAATCGACACTGACGACCAAGGACGCCTTTAAAGATGAATCTCCATGATTCGAAAAAAGTGAGTACCGTAAAAATATTATTCTCAATTAAAATTGACTGCAAGTTGTTGAATTCACCATATAAATTTAATATTAACATTATTATTAATATTATTGTGTATTAATAATTCATAGTACTGCTGTAAAAAAAGATAGAATTCTAAACATAGAAGAATTTAGGAATATGATTAAAAATAGAACTGATTTGAATACATCCATACAAACAATTGAAGAGCTCGAATGTGAAGTGCAGGAATTTGTGACCAACATTCAACATTGTGCTTGGGAAAATACACCTCTACTTCAGAGCAAGATCAAAGGTAATTGCTATCCACTTGTAGTCAGAGAGCTGATAGTTGAAAGAAGAAGAGCAAGAAGAATGTGGCAAATGACAAGAAATCCAAGAATAAAGACCAATTTGAATAGGATTACTAATAACTCAAGACGATTGATACAGGATTTAAGACAGCAGGGTATTAATATTTACCTAGAAGAGCTCAGTAATGACTCGAGTACCAACTACTCATTATGGAAAACTAGAGAATTGAAGAGACCAGTTGAACAAGTTGCTCCAATAAGGTAATTAGATGGATCATGGGCTCACAGCAATAAGGATAAAGCAGACTTATTTGCTAATCATCTAGAGAGAACATTTACTCCTCATGAAAGCAGAACTCCAGATGTTGAGATAGATGGAACCACACAGCCAAGACTTCCAGATAATATTCCTTCAACTTCTCTAAGAGAAATCCAGAAAGAAATGAAAAATATGGCAAAAAAGAAATCACCAGGATATGATCTTATTTCAGGAGAAATATTACTACATCTTCCTAGAAAAGCAACTGTAAAATTGTGTCATTTATTCAATGCAGCCTTCCACTTGAAATATGTGCCAAGCCTATGGAAAGTACCTGAAGTTATAATGATTCCAAAGCCAGGAAAGCCTCTGAATGAAGTAACCTCCTATAGACCAATATCTCTTCTACCAATACGGTACTACCAAAACTTTTTGAAAGAATACTATTAGCAAGACTGAAACCAATTCTGCAATATCAACTTTACATCATACCTTTACATCAGTTTGGATTTCGCAGCAAACACTCAACAATTGATCAAGTGCACAGACTTACAGATGTAATAGAAAGAAGTCTAGAAGAGAAAAAGTTTGTTCTACTGTATTCATAGATATAGCACAAGCCTTTGACAAAGTTTGGCATGGAGGCTTGTGTCACAAGTTAGATCAGTTTCTACCATCAGAATATAGCCAACTACTGAAGTCTTAATTACTTGGAGGAAAGATATTTTAGAGTAAAGATAGATGATGAATACTCCACGTTAAGGCAAATTAAAGCTGCGGTACCACAAGGAAGTGTACTAGGACCTCTCTTATACCTGCTATACATTTGCAGATTACACTGCAATTCTTTGAGTTGCAGAAAAAGTTTAAGAGTCTACAGGGAAACTGCAAAGAGCAGTTAAGGCTGTGCGCAGGGTTTTTGGTCATAATTTTTTTCAAAGTTCATTGTATTGGATAGTATTAAGGTATTGAAATGCTAACTATTGCCATGAGAAATGATTTTTTTTCATCAAATATTTTATGTAATATGGGAGTTCAAAGTTGAAATTTTTCGGTTTTTTGGGGGGGGGGGATTGAACTCACCTAAAAATTATTTTAAACATCTTATAATTTTTTATAGCTGAAAGACACCTTGGGTAAAAGAATTACATATTTTTTATTTCAGTTTAACAATTGGTCTTTTCAAAATAATTTTTTGAAAAACTGAAATGTTTTGCATGTTTTAATAAATTTATTTTGAGAAAACTAATTGTTTGATTGGAATGAAAAATATGTCATTTTGTTCCTCAATGTGTCTTTCATTTAAAAAAAATTATCAAAAGTTTAAAGTAACTTGCAGGGGAGATCAATTGCCCCCAAAAACCGAAAAAATTCAACTTTGAACTCCCATATTCCATAAAATATTTGATGAAAAAAATAGTTTCTCATGGCAATAGTCAACATTTCAATACCTTAATAATATCCAATACAATAAACTTCGAAAAAAAATATGACCCAAAACCCTGCGCACAGCCTTAATGAAGTGAACACATGAACAAATCATTGGCTCATTAAACTCAATGATACGAAGTCTGTGCGTGTGAATTTCACTAACAAGAAAATCTAATATATTCCAGTTTACATTAATGAAAAAGTCATTCCTCATGCAAATACCGTACTGCCAAGTATTTGGGTATGACGCTGGATGTCAAGCTCAAATGGAAAGCACATGTCAAGAAGAAAAGGCAAGAACTAGGAATCAAATTCAGGAAAATGTATTGATTGCTGGGAAGAGGATTCAAGCTGTCAATATACAACAAAATTCTGTGATGTTTTTCATGACGAAATACTTAATGAACAATCTAATATTAAAACTGACACGGTATTTCACTTTTATATGATGTTTTACTCAGGCTGACGAAGCTTCTTTTCAGAAGTGAAATGCATTCCTCAAGTATCTCTAATATAAGTGAGTAAAACATTATATAAAAGTGAAATACAGTGTCAGTTTTAATATTAGATCGAACAAAATTCTTCTGAACAAACAGCTACTGAAGCCTGTATGGACCTATGGTATTCAACTTTGGGGCTGTACCAAACCATCTAATATACAAATAATTCAACGTTTTCAAAACAAAGTACTGAGGAATATAGTAAATGCTCCATGGTACATCAGAATGCTGATCTCTCTACTGTGATCTTCAAGTGGAGACAGTCACTAGCGACAGAGAGGTTTGCGGCTAAGCATGAAGAGAGACTCCACCAACATGACAACATTGAGGCAATCCAGCTGCTTGACATTTGTGATCTGGTTCGGAGGCTCGACAGAATAAAACCACATGAGCTAGTGAAGTGAAGTGAAGTGTGCCTATGTGTTTAGTGTACAAAAGAAGGTGATAGTGTAAATTTCAAGCCTTGAAACATAATCAAATAGTAACCAAACCTAATTATTATATAAGTTTGGTAATGTCTCTACTTAGTAAAATCAGGATATAATAAATAGCTTATTAGTTTCTAACTAGGTGCTAATTCAAATAATAGGAAAAAAGCAATAATTAGTCTAACCAAAAACCGACACTGACGACCAAGGACGCCTTTGAAGATGAATCTCCATGATTCGAAAAAAGTGAGTAAAAATATTATTCTCAATTAAAATTGACTGCATGTTGTTGAATTCACCATAAAAAGTTAATATTAACATGTTATGGAACAAGAAATCCAGGAATTAATTCATTTCTATGTGAATCTATTTCATGGATCAAAATGTTCATGACTTTTTGGGATAGTAAACATCATCGTACACTTCTAACATATGAGAATCAACAAAAGTTTGGAATCCTTCTACAGCTGTCTAGTCCTTCAGACTTCAACGTATATTTAGGCTGAATATTAACTGAGCTTCATACTTTATCCAGGGGTGCCCACCCCCCCTAAGCCTCATGACGCACCCCCCCCCCCCTAAAGTTAGCACCAATCCCCCCTCCCCCCATAAATTAGGCCCCCCCCAAAAATGCGAAAAGAGCCCCCCGTATTCTTTCTAAAACTAAAAGAAGATTTATAAAACTATTGAAAAAATTCAAACCCAGTCGATAATATACAAAATGTATAGGATGATAAAATAATAGATGCCTACATGAGAAAATAAAAAAATTAAAATTAACAACACCTATTACTTGGCCCCAAAAGGGAATTGAGAACAGAAAGGAAGAATAGTAAAAATTCATGAAAAGCGGTAGTGAGAGACCACCAAGATTAGTAGCAGATAGATCTGTCTACTAACTTTGGGTGTCCCTAACTTCGCCAATCGCCAGAGCCTTGTCGGCCGCAGTCACTGTGGTATCCCACCGTCAGGGGACATCTCAACACTGCCTCCAGTCAAGAGATGAACCAAACCGAGGGCACCCAGGACGTACGTTTCCCAGCCCACACGAGGTGTGGCATCAACACCATTCGAGGACGTAAGGTTGACTTGCCCCCCTTCCGGGAGGGGCCTTGTGGGCCACGCGAGGTGGATACTGCTCCTAACTACAACCCATTAACGGAGGGAAGTAGTGTTGGAGTTGAGAGGCAATCCCTGGGGTACCTCCAGAGATCACCTCTGTCCTGCCAACCAAACAGTATCCCCTGACCACATTTTCTATTAATAAATAATAATTGTTTTAAAAAGAATATATTTTAATATAAATCTCATTTGCTGGGTTTTCTGCAGTACTCCTCTGATACAACAAATAGACATCAAAAGCTATTCTACAAACTGACACCGTAGCAACACAATAGAACCAGGACCGCAAACAATACCCCCCTCCAGCAAACAATACCCCCCTCCCTAAACACCAAAAAGAGAACATCATCAAAATACACCAGAAGAGCAGAACTTCAGATGTAATTCAAGATGGACAAAAAGAGCCTCTCAAAATTCTCCATCGGTTTGTACAGCAGAGAACCCAGTATAAGATTTTATAAATGAAATTCATACAAAAGAGAAAATAATTTTGAATAAATCATAACATTTAAAAAACAATGTTTCCTATCTATATAACAATAAAATATTATTAAAAGTGGAAATTAAATTAAATGTTGATCATTCAATATAATATACTAAGAAAGATGGAGAAGCCCGTGGCCTAGACCTCCCACCTTTCTCGCTTCTTCCTTCTTCTGCCCTTTTCATCCTGTATTTTTATTTATTATTATTTGAATTTTTTAAAGATTAAGCCTTGAAAACTCCACACATGGAGTACAAGACAAGTCAATACCAACAGTATTCTCACATTACATTAGTCACCATCGATAAAATTACAGCAGTTGAAACTTGAAATTATACTTAAATTATAAATCATTATCAACTAGATATATCTTCAATTGTTTGAAGTGGGAGCTGACATTTTTTAACAATGATTGATACAAAGTGTCTGGTAAAATCAATGACAAGAAATACACAATAAAACAAATAAACGAAGTAACAGAGAACTGCATGCCCTACCTAGTAGTGGATTGTACAAACTGTGTTTCAAAATCATGCCTTGAAGTATTAAGACTAGTCAGTACAAACAGTATTCACAAATTACAATAGCCACAATCGATAAAATTACAAAAGTTGAGACTTGAAATAATCTGAAAAGGTCACTTGTACTCTATAGAAACTTTATCAACTATATATATTTTCATTGTTTGAATTTAAATAGAAAATGATTTTTTTGCTATTATTAATACATAACGTTTTTTAAATCAATGCCATGAAAAACACAATATAACAAAGAATTGTAACAACATAAATGCATGCCCAATTACAAGTACAATATAAAAAGTTGCTAAAAAATATTTTTTTAATTCCCGACATACTTAGAAAAACGTTCCGGTATAACCCTGAAATCTGCGTTCCAGAATTTGTGCATAATTCCTTCCCCACCAGTAGAAAAGCAAAAAACAATTATTATTTCAACATTAAACAAAAATTATTGCATTTCAATTCTGATTAAAAGGTTTATAATACCAACGAACTACTGAAACTGTGTATTGGTAGCCTAATCATGTTTACAGAAATTTCCTGCATCAATATGAAAACAATATAATCTTTTGAAGAATATTATTCTATCATTTTCAACAATAATATTTTTTCAAGTAACTGTCCAGCTAGCAGTTTGTCTGGATCATCAAATACCAAGCTTCAAACAAAAATTCTGTTCAGGTAAGCTACCGGTACTACTATATATCTTATCAGTTTTAGTTTTGGAGTTTCCATCCTCTTTGATAGCAATTAGATGAACACTTCTGCTGGCAAACTAGCCTAGAAAACAATCAGAGATAAAAGAAATTTTCAAAGCATAAAGTCCACTAAATAGTTTTAAAACAACATAATTTAATTTTTAATTCAAATAATCAAGAATAGTTTAGAATTGGATAGCATTTAAAAAAGCTAAGTCGGATTGGCTGGATTTATTATCTGATTTATTGATGGAGATTCAGAAACATCACTCATGGAAACATTCAATTATTACTGCGTTGAGATATCTGGACAAATCTCAAAATGCAATGCTTGAAACTCAGCACTGGATTAGATATTTGAATTGCTCTGAAACCGAATCTGTTTAGCTATGAAGGCTATTGTGATTTCTTCAGTTATTTAGAATAGATTCTACAAGAAAAGAAAAACAGTTAATTACCTAGTAGATGAAGCTTAAAAAAAGACTGTAGCACGAATGGAGTTGAATCTGTTTGAGAAGAATACCCGAGAAGAAGTGGTGATGACAACAACACAGTGTGGCTGAAACAGACTTGAGCAAGAGTGATTAAATGGGGAAAATTCCTTATTTAACAATAGATAGTATCACATATTTGCACTCCTACCATCTGCAGGCAAGCGCCAATAATCTATCAATAAATAGTATCAAATTTTTTGCACCCCTACATCAGTAGGCAAGCGCCAATAATCTATCAATGAATGATTTCAAATATTTTTGCACCCCTACATCTGTAGGCAAGCGCCAGTAATCTATCAATAAATAGTATCACATATTTTCATTTCCTAGCAAGTATAGGACAGCACCCTTAAACTACCCTTGAATTATTGCTTCCATGCTTGAATGTACCCAAGTGAACTCTATTCTCAGTGTGGTAGAGCTTATGACATTTTCACTGCCAAAGCATTGCCAGAGAGAATGGCATAAACTCTAAGCACAAAGCCAGTAGCTGAAGCTAAAGTGAGAGCCACTTCCCCAAATTTTGAATAATCAATGTCTAATCTCATTTCTTATCACATTCACCGTACATGAATAGGCAAGAGCCAATAATCTATCAATAAATATGGTATCACATATTTTTTCACTCCTACCATCTGTAGGCAAGCGCTAATAATCTATAAATAAACAGTATAATATATTATTTTGCACTCCTACATCTGTAGGCAAGTGCCAATAATCTATCAATAAAAAGTATCAAATATTTTTGCACTCCTACATCTATAGGCAAGCGCCAATAATCTATCAATAAATAGTATCAAATATTTTTGCACCCCTATGTCTGTAGGCAAGCGCCAATAATCTATCAATAAATAGTATCAAATATTTTTGCACTCCTACATCTATAGGCAAGCGCCAATAATCTATCAATAAATAGTATCAAATATTTTTGCACCCCTATGTCTGTAGGCAAGCGCCAATAATCTATCAATAAATAGTATCAAATATTTTTGCACTCCTACATCTGTAGGCAAGCGCCAATAATCTATCAGTAGATAGTATAATATATTTGCACTCCTACATCTGTAGGCAAGCGCCAATAATCTATCAATAAATAGTATCAAATACTTTTGCACTCCTACATCTGTAGGCAAGCGCCAATAATCTATCAATAAATAGTATCAAATACTTTTGCACTCCTACGTCTGTAGGCAAGCGCCAATAGTCTATCAATAAATAGTATCAAATATTTTTGCACCCCTACGTCTGTAGGCAAGCGCCAATAATCTATCAATAAATAGTATCAAATATTTTTGTACTCCTACATCTGTAGGCAAGCGCCAATAATCTATCAATAAATAGTATCAAATATTTTTGCACTCCTACATCTGTAGGCAAGCGCCAATAGTCTATCAATAAATAGTATCAAATATCTTTGCACCCCTACGTCTGTAGGCAAGCGCCAATAATATTTCAATAAATAGTATCAAATATTTTTGCACTCCTACATCTGTAGGCAAGCGCCAATAATCTATCAATAAATAGTATCAAATACTTTTGCACTCCTACGTCTGTAGGCAAGCGCCAATAGTCTATCAATAAATAGTATCAAATATTTTTGCACCCCTACGTCTGTAGGCAAGCGCCAATAATCTATCAATAAATAGTATCAAATATTTTTGCACTCCTACGTCTGTAGGCAAGCGCCAATAGTCTATCAATAAATAGTATCAAATATTTTTGCACTCCTACATCTGTAGGCAAGCGCCAATAGTCTATCAATAAATAGTATCAAATATCTTTGCACCCCTACGTCTGTAGGCAAGCGCCAATAATATTTCAATAAATAGTATCAAATATTTTTGCACTCCTACATCTGTAGGCAAGTGCCAATAATCTATCAATAAATAGTATCAAATACTTTTGCACTCCTACGTCTGTAGGCAAGCGCCAATAGTCTATCAATAAATAGTATCAAATATTTTTGCACCCCTACGTCTGTAGGCAAGCGCCAATAATCTATCAATAAATAGTATCAAATATTTTTGCACTCCTACATCTGTAGGCAAGCGCCAATAATCTATCAATAAATAGTATCAAATATTTTTGCACTCCTACATCTGTAGGCAAGCGCCAATAATCTATCAATAAATAGTTTCAAATATTTGCATTCCTACCATCTGTAGGCAAGCGCCTCTAAGCAATTGATAAATAGTATCACATATTTCCACTTCCTAGCATGTGTATAAGAGCCCCAGAAATTTTTTTGATTCTTTCAAATCATGATTTGTACTTTTGAAACTGGTATATAAATATACCATATAAACTAGTTATATATTTGTTGATTTAGTGCAATTTTATTTTATATTATTCAGATGTATTTTTTATATTTTTATGTTTCTATTTTTGTTGAGGAGGATATATAAATGATTTGATTTAGTGAACTCTATTCTCAGTGTGTTGGAGCTTATGGCATTTTCACTGGCAACAGTAAATACGGCATAAGCTCTAAGCACAAAGCCAGTAGCCGAAGCTAAAGTGAGAGCCACTCCCACAATTTTTGCATAATCAATGTCTAATCTAATCTCTTATCACAATTACCAAACATAAAGGTGCTAACACCTGCACTCAACATATGTCGGAGACATCATTACTCCAGGGTTTTCACCCGGCAACCGACATCTCTTGATCACAGGGTAACACAGTCCATGCACAATGAATGTGACATGAGAATCCTGACAGGGACCTAACAGCAAATCCCTATTTACATTTGTTAGCCTTATATCAACCCACCAGCTGCAATGAAATGTACCACACCATAATAAAATGGTTGTGGCGACTGAGCAGTGCACCCTGTTCTCCTTGTGGAACTAACAAGTAGTCACAAGGCCTTAGCGAGGAGAGAGACTCTCGAAGCATCCGTGAGAGCCACTGAACCCAGCCAAAAAACCATCAAGCGCGATAAGATTATGTCATGACACAAATCAAGAGCCCGGATAGAAAGTGTGATACATGATTAACAACTGCAAATGCCCTACAACCCAATAAATCTCCATTCACGATTGTTAGCCTCATAACACATCCCACCAGCTACAATAAACAGTACCACTCCATCATAAGACAGACGTATAGCAGCGTTATCTGACAACTGCGGTCATGAACTCTACAAGAGAGACATGGACTCTCAGATGCAGACCCTGCCATCGAAGCCACAAATATGACTTTGTGGCACAATCCAAGAGCATGGTTGAAGAGTGTGGTACTTGACTAACAACTGTAAACCTCCTAGCATATGCAGGAGAATGGTGGAAAACTTCTAACCTAACTGACTATAAAAGCAAGATACATAATACCAAATCTCCAGTTTCACGTCCTGGCCAGTTTGTACTCCACCATCTTGACCTACTGAAGAGGTTACCGTGAAGTTGAGTCTTTTCATATCTCCTTCTTGAAGTAGGTTGAACTGATCAGTCATCCTGTTGAAAAAAAAAATAGTTCAGTTAAGCTATTACAAATTTGGAGGTGTGTTGATTGCTTCAATTATATCAAAATATGTGGTGGTGTTACATTGATAAAAGTTTGTAAAGTTGATTGGAAATTGATATGTGCTGGCAATATTCAATTGACTATAGAATGTGTTTGAAGTGATGATGTTGATTAAGATCAAGTATCTTGAGCATTAAACAATGTGTCCTAATATACTGATACTGCATCATATGTTTTGCTGGATATAGTTGAAAACTCAGAAATACTTGTTCTTAAAAATGGAAAGCCATACAAAATAAACCAGTATCAATACGGCTCCAACAATAATTATATTGAAATTTTGATAGGGTAAAACAGCCACTTCATTCATCAAGTATATCAATGAACAATCTCTGCCCTTGAGAATAATGTTGGAGGATACTTGGAATGAATTAAAATTTCCTATTCAATCCCAATAAGACTATCATTAGTATATATTAGAATTAATTGGTGATCCAATGGAATTGAATTTGGAATGAGTCATTTCGATTCACTGGCATGGAAATAACATCATGATCAATTTAATATATGGTTCATGCCTGGTTTCTTAGTCGTTTAGAAAATCATTCAAAAGCTATTGATTCATTAGAGGCCCTAAGGCTTGTTTCACACATACCCAGCAGTTAGGTAACCATTATTGTTTATCCGGTATGATTACATAGTCCCATATAATGCAATGTTCGTAAAGCTGGGCAAACAACACCAGTTACCCGACTGCCGGGTGTGTGTGAAACAAGCCTTAGGGCCGCTAATGAATCAATAGCTACTGAATAATTTACTAAACGACTGAGAAACCAAACTTGAAAAAATATTTTACAAACTAGCTTCAAGTTAATAATCTTGCTAACTATATTCAGCAATGCCTGAAACGACGTCAAATAGTGGAACCCAATTTTATAATATCCTGAAAATAATTGTGAAATAATCAAAGAAATTGGTCAATTTGGGTTGCAGCAACATAATTTTGAGAAAATGTTGGATTAGTACAGTAGGCCTATCTATAGTCACTGAACATGTCAAATTGCAAGTGGGATGTGTATATATTTGAGTAGTGAGTAAGTGGAGTTTGAGCAAAAGGACAGAGATTAAAGATAATAATTAAATGAGACTGAAAAACATTTTCTCATTGAAAAGAATATGGATTAATTATCTATAAGGATTGGAATAGTTTGAATCAATTATTGGTAGATCATGGTTCAAATCAGTACGGTAGCTGCTGGCTTGTAAGAAACATTTCTTGAAATCATAAAATTAAATTAGCCCAGTATGCATACAAGTTCTAATAAGAGGTTTATCAATATAGTTACTAGTTACTTGGATGATCATCATGATATAAAAGCTCATTGAAATTCCACTAAGAGGCTACTAGTGTGATAACTAATTTTAATTTGATTATATAATATCACTATCAATTTATAATAATTATAATGTAGGCGACGACCAGTTCTGAACTTATTTTTCAAACAATGAATTATTTATTTTTTCAGTCAAAAACAATTTAAATTCTCTGCTTTTGATTTTTGAAGGACGTTTCAATTGATGGATAGTTTTAAGATTGACTTTTGAAGCACACTGTCTGGAAAATAATGTCCAAGGGAAAATAGAAGCAATAATAAAAATAAATTCATGAGAAATTTGAAATCAAGCAGCATTGGTAGATTAAAACTAACAAAATGAGAAAATGCATGTTCACTGAGAATGTCCCAATAAAATTTATAAATTCTAATGATCTATAAAATAAATTGGTACCGTAGTCAAGGTCAATGTATAATAATGAATAGCGAGAAGTCTACCTGAAAATGAATAACAATTCTTTCTTGGTTTTTATATTAAAAACTGTAGTTATTAAATAGTTTCTTAGCTTGGCTTTGAAATAAGTTAATAAAGGGGAAAACTAGTAGAGTTTACCCTACCCGAGTATTGAAACGTAGTTATTGAATTAGAGTTGGTAACTGAAAATGACTAGACAGATTTCAAAGAGTTAGTGATGATGAACTTTTTAGGTTAAATTTTAGCCATTTCATTTTAGTTATTTCTCACTTCAAAATAATGGAGCAAAGCTATGCAATTAAGAAACTATGGTATTTAAGGGTATCTTAAAATAGACTAAATTGCAAAAATTGATATGAAACTGCTTACCTTGTGAAAGATATCCAGAATTGATTTTCCATTTATTCATCACTAAATCATTTGAGCACTTGAGTATTTAATCAGTAGGCACTGTTTAAATAGCAAATTTAAGGTAACATTCCAGTGATGTGTGTTGAAAAATCTACTGGAGCACAAAACAGCTCTTCTCTCTATCAGTGCTAGACATCAACTGATGAAGGTTTGAGGTTTGATGATGACGTTGAAGAAAATGGAGGCAGTCAGCTGATTATGAAAGCCGGTAACTGGTAGCAATGCCAACTTGATTATCATGTGGTTCTAGTTGGTATTACTGGGACTGTTTTTGTTTACAGGAGACCGAATCAAAGTGGACCCGGTTCATCAGCTGATGTTACCATATTAACACTCTCAAATCGACAATATTGTCCTAATCGACAATAACTATAATAATTATTGTACTTTTTAAAACTATATATTTTTGGATTTTCAAAATTTTTCTTAGAAAAATAACAGTTTTAGATCAAATAGTATTGTTACTAGTAATACAGTCGTCGCCCTTCCACTTCTTGATTGCCCATTTTGTGTCAAAAGCGTTTTCAAGCCCCCCCCCCAAACAATTTGTAAAATCAGGTTGAAAAGTAGATTATTGGTTGAGTTTATGGGAGCCTTCTCATTTACTGGTAAATGTTACTGGTGGAGTCTGATTGGTCTATTCAAATTCTTCAACATCTTTGAATTTTAATAGACCAGACGACAGGGAAGTGATAGCCGTGAGCCGAAGCAGGTATCTGTTCAATCAGATAGGGATAAGCTGCGTTCTACTGGGCACTCTTTGTAAGGGTGACCGATTAGATCGGCCAGCAAAAAAGACACTGTTCTCTGCTGTAAAATCACTTCCCGGTGGTTCTGAACCCACCGAAAACTGGTTAAGTGGTAGATTGGACATAACTGTTCAAACTTCGCCACGTCAACAAATAAAAAAGTCATTCTATTCTAAAACTGTAGGTCCAGCTCATCAATCATCATCATCATCATTCAACTCATTACCCACACACAGGTCTCAGACCTATGTGGGCTTCATCCTCCAAAAAATGACACTGGTAACATTTACTGGTTTTGAAATCTTGAAATTTGGTATGCATGACGAACTGCGCGTATTACTAATAATAATTACAGTATTTGACTTCATGAATAATTGCACGACTATGAAGTCAAATATTTGAGTAGAAAATTAAAATATTTTACTCACTGAGCACTGCAGTGGCGGCCGGCAATCAAAAATTTTGGTGAAGGACTCTTATATTAAATT
Organism: Conomelus anceps; assembly: GCA_948455865.1. Lineage (NCBI taxonomy): Eukaryota > Metazoa > Arthropoda > Insecta > Hemiptera > Delphacidae > Conomelus > Conomelus anceps. Next base: position 22,961,210 of record OX418222.1, read on the forward strand.
ATTCCACAGAAATTAAATTATTTTTTAATATTTGGATTTTCTCTTAGTGTTGGAGACACATTTCGACCATTATGCTAGAAATGGGTGATCACATAGGGAGGTCGGCAGGATGGCTGTAGTATATTCGTCATTGAATTGGAAGTAATTTTATTTATGATGTTGAAGATCCATCTTGTTTCCACTAATATGTAATATAAACTTAAAAAAACCACTTTTAAATGGAAATTAACTCACGTTATGGCGTGACGGCCGTTTCGCTCTGTTGTCTAGAGCATCGTCAGACAACCCACAGTACACTGACTTAAGGTATGAGTTTGAGGGTTATGTATGTTGGAATGGTGCTGGGGTGGGGGGATGAGTAGGCGGGAGGTTTGAAATTGGGATTATTTTGTCAAATAGAGTGTGTGAGAAGAAGTTAAGTTGATCATTTTAAATGTTGTCAGGTTCCTGCTTTGCATGTTTGTGAATCTCATATTGTTCTGAAACATTGAGTTTATGGCTTTTGTGAGTGAAGTGTAGTGTGTCTAAATTAGTGTCAATGTCTGTATAACTGTGGCCTGTTGAAATGATGTGTTCAGCAAAAGTGGAATGTGTGTTTGGGTGTGAGATGGCTCTTGTGTGTTCTTTGAATCTAGTGGTGAATGTCCTGCCAGTTTGTCCTATATAGAACTTGTTGCAGTCATCACATTTCAATTTGTAAATTCCAGATCTGTTGTACTTGTTTTGAGATGTTGTCTGAAAATGCAGGTGTTTTTTGAGTGAATTATTTGTTCTGTAAGCTATTTTATGAGTTTCCTGAATGAAGCTGCTATTTTATGAGTTTTTTGTTGAGGTAGGTAAGTGTGATGAATGTATGGGGGTTGTCATTCTGTTTGTTGCTGGTGTGAGTGATTGGTTTTGTTGATATTCTGTGCAGTAGTTTGTCTATTAGTGTGTGTTTGTAACCATTCTGTTGTGCTATGTATTTTATAGTATTCAATTCTGTAACGTAGGTGGTAGAAGTAATCACAAACTCATTGTAATTGATGAAATACATTTTATTAAAAGAACGAATAGCGTAAGTAAACTCATTACATCATGAAAATTCAATCGACAATAGAGACATAGTACAGTAGGCGTTGTCTCTCTGGTGTGGCACAGTCTTGCCAACTGCATAAAATAAAACTAAAATTCATGTTGTACAAGGATATATGAACCTCCCCCCGTAATGAAACCTAGGGTGAATACCTTTCAGGAGGTTTTCTGAACCTAACAGGTCTAGCCTGTGGCGTATGGTAAATAGTATCTGTCACAATCGGTAATTTTGTAGAAACTGGCGTTGAATGTAAAACATTCTTGAAAGAATTAGAAAAGAAAGTAGAATCATCAACATCATTGCTTGTAATAGCTTTCGATTGTTCAGAAAGTACTGTTGATTTAGGCACAATTACATCAGTATCATAATGAACATTAGGTATATCAGTTGAAAAATCCTTTAAATTAATTTTACAATCCTTCATTTGATTAGCATGTCTCCTAATAGAAAGATTATCATCAGTAATGATATTGTACATAGAAGAACCAATTTTATCAGCTACAATACCTGTATTCCATTTACCCTTATTATTGTAAATTCGGTACATAACTCTATCATTGATATTGAAACATTTATCTTTAATTGTCTGTTTTTGCATTTCCTTTCTTTGAGTATCTAACACTTTGTCAGTAATATTGGGTAGCATCAAATCTAGTCTAGTTCGAATATTTCTTTTCATGAGTAAATTACATGGACTTTCACCAGTAGTAGCATGTGGTGCTTTTCTGTAGTTCATTAAAAAATTATTTAATTTGAACCGTAAAGTAGAATTTACAATCATACCTTCGCAACATTTAATTAATCCTGACTTCACAGTTTGTACAAAACGTTCTGCCTGAACATTGGATGCAGGAAAGAAAGGAGCACTGGTTTTTTTTTTTTTTTTTTTTTTTGTAGATTACGTCTTGGAGACTCCAGTTAAGGAGTATAAGACAAGTCAGATCAACAATATTATACACTAGATACCATAATTACTTCAATTAGTTGAGGTGAGGCTTAATTTTGATGTGAAAGGAACTCTTGTACACTATAAAAAGCTTTATCAACTAAATATTTCTTCAATTGATTTTTAAATATTTCTATATTTTCAAGACTCTTCAAAAACTGCGGTAGCTTGTTGTAGAATTTCCTACCAATATAACTAGGTTTTTGTTTGAATAGGCTACTATTGTGACTCACCAAGTGATAATCTCCTCGGCTTCTTGTATTATAATCATGTACATCAAGATTTTGGTTAATATCATTCGTTTTTACATATAAAGTAGCTTCATACACATATAAGCAGGGTACAGTTAGGAGACCAAGTCTCTTGAACAACGGCCTACATGAATCTAATCTATTTACTCTTTCTATACACCTAACCGCTTTCTTTTGGATCTTAAACACCCTATCAAGATTTTGTTTTGATGAATTACCCCATACTAAGATAGCATACCTAATATGTGACAGTAAGAGCCCATGGTAAGCTGTAAAAAGTAACTTTTTGTCATTCAATCTAGCGAGCTGTCGCAGGACAAATACCCCAGATGAAATTTTACTACATATTTTCTCAATGTATGGAGTCCAGGTCAATCGTCTATCCAACGTAACTCCTAGAAATGCAATTTTTTCTTCCTGGTCTAATTGATTATCGTTTACAAACACGTTTATAGCCCTATCTTCATTTAAATTATGTTTGTTTTTGAATTGAAGGTATTGGCATTTTTTACTATTTATAGTTAATTTCAACTGGTTTAAAAATTGGACAATGGACTGCACACCTATATGGGCACTTATTTCTAAATTATCTAGAATGGAATTGCTGAAAATGAGTGATGTATCATCAGCAAATAAGAGGGCTCTACCACTAATTAATTCTTTAGGTAAACGGTTGACATATAACAAAAAAAGCAATGGACCTAGTATTGACCCCTGAGGCACTCCAGCTTGCACCTCTAATTTATTAGATTTATTCTTTACTATACTATTACCAACTACTGTAGTTAGTTCTACACATTGTTTTCTCCCAATAAGATATGATTCAAACCATTTCAGTTCAACCCCATTTACACCTACATTTTGCAGTATTTCCAATAAAGTTCTATGATTAACACAATCAAATGCCTTTGACAGATCTAAGAAGATTGCAGTAGCTTTATCACCTGAATCTATTATATCTATTAGTTTTTCAACTAGAGAAACTATGGCTGTTTTTGTTGATCTCCCTTTCTGGAAGCCATGCTGTTCATCACAGATAAAGTTAGCTTCTTGAAGGTGCAGAAGTAACCTATTTAGAACTACTCTTTCAAAAATTTTACTTATTACATTTAAAATACTAATGGGCCTATAGTTTTCTACATTTTCTCTATCACCACTTTTGAAGATTGGCAAGATCTTCCCCTCTTTTAAGTTATCTGGAAAAACACCTTGTTCTAATGAATGATTGATCAGATGAATCAAAGGGTCTAACAATTGATCTTTACATTCTTTCAGAATTTTACTGGATACTCCATCCATTCCTACAGTTTTTTTATTATTTAAACTATCAATGATATTTGACAACTCGTCTTGGCATACTGGGTGGAATTTTAATTCGTTCTGAATCCCCTCAGTATTCCTCATGTTTGCATCACTAATACCTGTATTAAGAGATTTTTGAAGATCCTTAGCAACCAGTTGATAATATCTGTTAAAGAAATTACAAATGTCTACACTATCATCAATATATTTTTTATTTTCGTTAATTATTCTGGGGACACTAGTATAAGCATCTACATGAGCTACTTGCCTATTTTTGTTTATTACATCCCACACTGCTGTGTTAAAGTACACACTATTATTCAAAATTTCAGCTGTTTTCTTACATTTCGCTCTTTTCACTTTTTTCATATAGTTTTTCTTTAGAGCTTTGTAATTATCTTCACTTAACATATTTCTAGATAGTTTGAATTCATCATATGCATCTTTAACCCTATTTCTTTCTGCAAGGATATCATCAGTTATCCACTCTTCAATCTTGTCTAATTTGTTCTTTACAGGGACTTTTTTAACTGGACAACTCATAGTAATATGAAACCTTAAAATATTAATGAAACTATCATATTTGTCATTTAAACTATTGCTATTGTAAACCCTACTCCAGTTTTCTTGTAGCAGATTCTGCTTCAAACAATCGATATTCCCCTGTTCACATTGTTGAATTTCTTTCATTACTCTACTCTTTTTAATTGATTTATGACCTTGCAACCCCACCTCTAAGATTTGATAGTCATGATCAGATAGTTCCGAGCCGCCTAATCTTGTTTTAGAGTAATCTATATTAGTAAGGATGTTATCAATTATTGTTTGTGATGTTCTTGTGACTCTGGTATATTCATGAACTTTTATTTCCAAGTTATTCATGCATATAATATCCTTTAAATCTTCTGTCATTTTATTCTGTGTTGCAAAGTCTGTATTGAAATCTCCCGCTACAATAACGTTTGTAAAACGAGTAGTAGTAATCTCTAAAAGCCTATTGAATAGTTCACAAAAATTGTTCCATTCCCCATTTGGTGACCTGTAAATACCTAACACCGCTACTTCGAAATTATTGTCGATTTTTACTCTCAAACCAGTAACTTCTAAATCCATTTCCACAGCAAATTTCTCTACATATTCTAAATTAAATGTTTGCATATTCTTAGCATTTTTAGTGAAGATAGCTACTCCCCCACTTCGATGAGATGTCCTGCAATACGACGTTTTCAATGAATAGTTTGGAATATTAAGTTGTGACAATTCATCTTCTTTTAAACCATGCTCTGTGAAAATAGCTATATCAGGAGCCTCTTCTTTAAAAAATACTTCGATTCTATCTATTTTGTTACGAATGTATTGAATATTCTGATGGAACACAGTGAGTACCGGTACTTCCCTATCATCCCTTATTACTTTATCGTTGCTTTTGCATATTGAAGTAGATTTACTTAATCTCTTAGAATCTTGAGAGCCTATCAGATTGCTACAAGAGTTCCTTCCACTAATGCTATCCTGATTTTTTGATCGATTAACGTCTTTTAATACAATTGAAGATATGAATTTATCATCTGAAACTAGTTTCCCTTCCCGGTTTTGAGCCACTTTACTAAAAAAGGTTCCTTAGATGATTGTTTAGGAGAATTATTGACAGTAGATTGCAAACGACTTTCAATCAGCTCTGCCAGCCTATTACAAAATATTACTTTGCCAGATTGATTTAGATGTAGACCATGATTAGTGAAGTTTTGTTTTTTCAGCCTTTCATTTAGAAAACAAATCCCCAACTGCTTAGAATTCTTATTTTTTAGGCTGTTGATTGTATTATGAATTGATTTATTTGTTGACTTAATGGCTTCATTTAGCTCTGGCCTATCAAACCTATACGGAATTGTACTTATTATTACATTAGTTTTTTGGCTGAGTGGCACAATCTCTTTAATTTTTTCATTTATTTCAGGAAGATGTTTTATATTAGGTTCATTTATATTGTTTGAGCCACCCAGTACTATTAGAAAATCGTTTTTTCCAAAATCTTTAGTTTGTTCCTGTGCTGACTCTACGATAGCGTTTATAGGGGCACTTGGTTTGAAAAAGCTCTGAACTTCATACTTATTTTTTAATCTTTTATTTAGTAGGTCACTACAGTCTCGTCCATGACTGGATGTCAAGAGCAGTACTCTACCTTTCCTATCGTTATTTGCCCTTACTTTAGTTTTGGTTGCTGTTTGCAAAACCTGACTATACGTTTTTGTTTGACCATTTCTATTTATTTTTTCCCCATTTGATTTAGGTTCTACTTTTTTTGTATTGATCAGAGGTTCAGATCTTACATTAGCCAAGTTTATTTTTGATTTTAATATTTCGATTTCCTCTGACATAGACCTACATTGACTCGTGAGATTTAGTATTTCAGTTTTATGGTCTTCCTGCTGCAATTTTACAATAACTTCCAGAGATTTTATGTGATCCACTAACCCTATTCGTTCTTCCTCAGAATTTTTTAGTGATGTTTCTAATTTTGTTTTCAATTTGGTGTGATCACTCAATAGTTTAGCAACCTTTTCTTCTACATCTACAGTAGCTTTAAGAGCTGTTGGAGATTTTTTCGTTAATAATTGCTGAGATCGCGTAGCTACTTGAGTTTTAGTTGAACAATTAGATTTAGATGCCTTGTTTGGACTCATTTTCCTAGCTAAAAATTGTTTTCAATTGATTTTAGTTAAATGTTTAATGAAATATTACTTAATTTATTACAATTGTCAACTTGAGACTATTTAATTACAAGAAAATTTATCAATATCGGTACACCTAACCTCGAAAATAGAATTTGACTTTTTATTTAAATACTTTAACTTATATTAGACAAGTTAATGATGTAAATTATTAAGATATTATAAATACTAATAATAATAAACAAAAATACTACTTATCCGTTCGAATTAAAATTCTATGCTTCAAAATTCGCAGAGCCTGTTCAGACAACGTATGCACAGTACCACTGCTACCTCGATCATCCATATGCTTTATGCCATTATTAGTACAAAAGGTTTGAAATTCACTAGAGGTAAACTGAGTACCATTATCTGATACTAGTGTAACTGGTAAACCAAATCTAGCAAAACATTCACGCAAATTTTCAACTGTTTCTTTGCTTGAAAGAGTTTTCATTATGTAAGTTTCAACCCACTTACTGTAACTATCAACAATTATTAACAGCCATAATCCTGGAGAAGGATTAGCAAAATCTCAACTGTTTCACGCAAATTTTCAACTGTTTCTTTGCTTGAAAGAGTTTTCATTATGTAAGTTTCAACCCACTTACTGTAACTATCAACAATTATTAACAGCCATAATCCTGGAGAAGGATTAGCAAAATCTATATGTAATCTTTGCCATGGTCCTGAAGGAAATTGCCATGGATGTAAATTCACATTAGACTGTTGTCTAGAATGACGCACACAATGTATACAATTCTTTGTAATAAGCTCAATATCAGAATCAATATTTGGCCAATAGACATAACTTCGTGCAAGGCCTTTCATTTTTACAATTCCTAAGTGTCCTTGGTGTAGTTCCTCAAGTACTTTAGATTGTAAAGATTTTGGAATCATAACTCGTAAGCCTTTCATAATACAACCTTGTTCAACTGAATATTCAGCAATATTGTTTGTATTTTCACCATTTTCAGTACCTAAAATTTGTCGAAGTAATTTACACATATCTGGATCTTTTCTAGTTTCATGAGCTATTTGTTCCCTTGTAACCGGTAAAATATTAATTTGATTCATTTGTACAATTTGAACCTCATCAATAGTATTGTCATTAACCATTTCCATAGGAAATCTTGAGCAAAAATCAGCATTCATATGTTCAGTGGTCTTACGGTATTGTATGGTGTAATCAAAACCTTGTAAAAATAATGAATAATGTAATAAACGTGTTGCACTGATGGATGGAGTAGCAGCATGAGCATTTAAGATGCTTTGTAATGGTTTGTGGTCAGTCAGTAAAGTAAAATGACGACCAAACAAGTAATTGAAAAATTTCTTAACTCCCCAATAAATTGACAATGCTTCCTTGTCTATCTGGGAATAATTTCGCTCAGCTGCAGTGAGACATCTACTAGCAAAAATTATGGGCCTTTCCACACCTTTTTCATCTAAACATGAAAGAACCGCACCAATAGCATATTTACTAGCATCAGTAGCAACAATTATAGGTTTAGTGACATCAAAATCCGCAAGAGTAAGTTTTGTTTCAATATCTTTCTTAATTGTTCGAAATGCAGTTTCACACTCTTGTGACCACGAAAAAACAACATTTTTCCTGAGTAAGTTGTATAAAGGTGAGAGAGAATTAGCCATGCCCTGTATAAACCTTGAGTAATATGTAACTAACCCTAGAAAAGATTTCAACTCTGATACATTAGTAGGACGTTTTGCATTTTTAACAACTGCAATCTTATCATCAGTTTTATGTATGCAATCTTTGTCAATTTTAAACCCTAAATAAGTAATTTCAGATTTCAGTACTTCACATTTTTCCCATTTAAGTCTAATACCATTTTCACGGCACATACTAAAAAACATATTTTAAAACAAAAAAAGAAACCGACTTCAGTGAAATGATTAAATACTCACGTACTAAAAAGTTTAAAATAAAGTATTTACTTTAAACTGAGAAAATTTTAAATTTCATACAAGTAATCTTTTGAAGTCGGTGCCAAATATTTTATGTAGTTGATAAGAAATTCTATCTAATATCAAAACTAACAATGTATTTTTTTGGAGGATGAAGCCCACATAGGTCTGAGACCTTTGCATGGGTAATGAATTGGATGATGGAGATTGTTGAGTTGGACCTACAGTTTTAGGTGGGTTCCGAACCACCGGGAAGTGATTGATAAGAGATTCTATCTAATATCAAAACTAACACTGTATTCCAATTAAATATGTGATTTACACTCACTTTTACTGAAATACATAGTAATTGATAAGAAATTCGATCTAATATCAAAACTAACACTGTATTTCAATTAAATGTGATTTACACTCACTTTTACTGAAATACAGTGTCAGTTTTGACAGGGGTGCCCACCCCCCCTAAGCCTCATGACGCACCACCCCCTAAAGTTAGCACCAATCCCCCCTCCCCCCATAAATTAGGCCCCCCCCCCAAAAATGCGAAAAGAGCCCCCCGTATTCTTTCTAAAACTAAAAGAAGATTTATAAAACTATTGAAAAAATTCAAACCCAGTCGATAATATACAAAATGTATGTACCGTATATTTCTTGAGATTCTTTACATAGCTAACATTTTTTTGTAAAGGTAAAAAAGAAATATCAATGAAATGAATTTATGAACTTCTGCTCAATGAACTTGATTGCAAAATAGCTAAATAAGAATTTGAACCTAAATGGTTTTTAAACAATAAAATATTATTACAAATACACAATGTTCAATAAAAATGAAATACCTATAAGTTTATGTTCGGTGTCCCAATTACATTAAGGTTAAATAATTCTAAAAAGTTGTTCATTTAAAGGAAGTGAAAACAATGAGTTAATAACTTCATTTGTAAAAGACAAAGATTCAAAATACTAAGACATTTATTGGACAGTAGTTAAACAACAGGTTATTTACTTAGTGTAGTATCTTGGGAGAATTTATGTATGGATGAAGTACATAAAAGGCACACATTTCATGTATAGTTATTTTACAACACACAATCGAAAGAAGTGTCTTTCAAAAACAAAATAAAGACATAGTTATGAAAAATTACTGAATTTTTAGTATTTAGTAAGTTTTTCAAAAGCAGTTCTTACTTATTAGTAAGTAGTTATCGTAAAATACATAATCAACAGTTTGAAGACAAACATTTTAAATTTGTAGACTGTGACCATCTACAAGTTAGCTAGGCACCTTCTGTTTTTTTTTTTTTTTTTTTTTTTTTTGAGGATGAAGCCCACATGGGTCTGAGACCTGTGCGTGGGTAATGAGTTGGATGATGGTGATTGATGAGTTGGACCTACAGTTTTAGGTGGGTTCCGAACCACCGGGAAGTGATTTTCAGCAGAGAACATTGTCTTTTTTGCTGGCCAATCTAATCGGTCACCGTTACAAACAGGACCTACGAGAACGCAGCTTATCTATCTGATTGAACAGATACCTGCTACGGCTCGCGGCTATCACTTCCCTCTAAAATCTATTGTTAAATCTATCTCTCTAAACCCCACATAGAAGTTTTTGGGATGAGGAAACAGAAAACCTTTCAATTATTTCTTCGTTAGAAATAGACTCAAGTACATCTGCACAAGTTCCTGCACAAATCCTAAACATTATTATTTTAGCTAATTCATATTCAATTTATTTATTTTATTTATTTATTTGAACATTACACAATGCAATAGTATCCCTCTAGCTGTAAGCTATTTGAGGGATATTTTATTAAGACATTATATTACAATCAAATTCAACAATGAATAACAATAGATTCCTTTTCGTAATCTATATAACTGTATATAGCCCATTATATTTTCTTTGTAATCCATTGATCTGTCTATTGTCTATTGCACCGTAAAAAATCAAGTCACTTAAACAACCAACCAATATGGTATCGCTCTTCACTCATTGACACTTATCACTCTGGGATACACTTTAATACTCACTTGACACTCCTATTTTCTACATCATAATGTGTTTCTTATTTTTTATTGAACAACTCTAACCTTCATTAATAAATATTTTTTTTTAGCTTAAACTAAATCATTTATTCTCATAAAATAGACTTTTAATTTTGTTCGAATCTCACTGTTCCTCTGTAACATTCTCAACTCCAATGGTAATGAGTTTAAAAGAAATGGAATTCTACATTCTGGGGCTCTTTTACCATAGGCATTGTTATATCTCTGAGTTCTATAGATTCTATGTCTTAATCTGTAATCTATTTCATTCATTTCTCTATATTCATTCTTGAAATAGTTACGTGACAAGTCTGTATATTTGGCTAGAGCTTCTACTGTCATAATGCCTAATAACTGATGTTCAATACCATTAAAAAGAGTTCTAATAATTCTTTCTATGGTCCTATGCAGTGGCTGTTTTATATATTTTGGTGCCAAGTAATATATAGTAATTCCATAGAAAAGAGTGCTTTGAATCATTGAGTAGTATATCATTCTTTTAGTATTAACAGGAAAATAACCGCTTATTCTAGAACATTTGTAAAGTGCAGCTCTCATTATCTTCAAAAGTGAATTGTTATGTGATCTGAATCGCATATCAGCATCAAACGTTATTCCCAAATGTTTAATACTCTCACAAAAATCAAGTTTTTGACAGTCACATCCATTCATGATTTGATTCTTTAAACATTCTGTTTTATGACAGGTTAACTTAACTAATTCATTTTCATTAACTTGAATTCTCTGATTCTTAAATACTATTACTTTAGTCTTTTGTGAATTTATTTTGAAATGATTATTAAAGAAGTACTTAACTGCTAAATCAAGATCTTGTTGTATATGTCTTAAACCTACTTTTAAATCTTTATGTATTATATACAGAATATTATCATCAGCATATTGCATAACTTTACTTTTAAATTTTAGGCTGGCGAAATCATTTACATATATGTTAAATAAAATTGGCGATAATATGCTTCCCTGGATCAATCCGCATGTTTGTTCGTAACTGCTACTAATACAAGTACCTATTTCAATCTGCAGAGTTCTATCTATGAAATAGTTCCCGAACAACCCTAGTAATTTGCCACCAATACCTATTCTACTTAATTTATGAATCATGTTTTCATAATTTACAAGGTCAAACGCTCTTGTCAGGTCAGTTGTTACAGATATAACAAATTTACTATCATTTAAAGATCTATTAATGTCACCTGTCATATTTTCTAGTAAATCAATAGTTGAACTTCCGGGGATGAAACCATATTGATTCTCATTTATTATTCTGTGTCTAGTTAGATGTTGTTGCAACTGCGCACCCATAAAATGCTCCAGAATCTTCATGAAAACTGAAACTGATCCCACTGGTCTGTAACACCCCAGGACTTTTTTTGATCCCTTTTTAAAAATTGGTCTGAGATGTGTTACCTTCATAAGTGGTGGTATATTTCCAGTCTCAATAATTCTATTAATAAAATGTATCAATATCAATCTCAGGTAGAATGTATTGTTTATTATATCCTGTGCTTTGATCCTATCTGGTCCTGGTCCTGATTTTCTGTTTAGTTTATACATGACAGTATAAAGCGATTCCAAGTTCATCTTTCTGAAGTTCATACTTAATCTATCTCCTATTGAATAATTTCCTTCATTAAAACTTTGTGCTAAATCAAACGGTTGCCCATTCATGCCAGCGATGATATCTTCGATTGCTGATTTAAAATTATTTTTGAATTTTTCTGTCAAGTCCTGCATATTTTTTTCATCTGTTACTTTAAAATTATTCTTTATTGATTCTATTATAGTTGGTTTACGTTTCTTATTTATAAATCGATTGATAATTTCCCACGTTTTTTTAGTGTTATTAAAGTTGTCAGAAAACAATTTATGATAATAGTTTCTCTTTTCTATACGAATCTTATTTGTCAGTTCATTTCTTAGTGTTTTAAATTGATCTCTTAGTTCTAAATTATTTTTGTCTCTTTTCAACCTTTGCCATGTGAGATTTTTTCTATCAATCAATTGCTTGATATTATTATTGAACCAGGGATTTTGTTCTTGTTTTTTATCTATTTTTATCTTTATTGTACTTTTATCATATATGTCTTTAAACTTTTTCACTATTTCATTATATATATCTGATGGGTCTCTTAAATCCAGTATTGGCCACCAATTTTCTTTTTGAATTAATTCATTAACTTTTCTTGTGCTGATAATATTCTTATGCTCGTTCTCTATATCTATATCTGAATCTTTACTAAAACTTATTTTCACCCCTGTCCAGTAGTGGTCTGAAATTTTGTTTTCTACTATGAACGCAGTGTAGGAGTTTTCATCGTTTAATTTAACATTAACATGGTCTAAGCAAGATGAAACCAAAACATTATTATAGAACTCTTCTCTAGTGGGCTTCTGGATACTATTATAAAGACCATTCGAATACAACACACCCAGATAATCCTCTGATCCATACCTATCATTCAAATAACAAATATTAATGTCACCCATCATGATAATATTCTTTTCGTTTTTAATTTTAGGCATTGTTAGAAATTTTTCCAATTCTTCATTGAAGAGATTTAGATTTTGGTTTGGAGGTCTATAAAATGCTGCTATTAGTATTGACTTTTCCCCATTATAGATTTTCAAGCATAATAACTCTGCAGATACGAAATCATATTCTATATTCTCTATCTTTAAATTTTCTCTATAAAAGATTCCTAATCCTCCACCCCCTCGGCCATCTGGCCTACATCTGAAAACATTCGAATATCCAGGGATCCCATATAAATCAACTTCTTCCATCCTCAAATTAATTTCACTTAATACTATTACATCTATACTACAGAGCACTTCATTTAATTCTGATTTCAGTGTATCCCAATGTTTCCTGAGCGATCTCACATTGGTACTTAAACAAATAAGTTCACTATCTACAGAGTTATCTATCCGTTTTAAAAAATTTTTCGATTCATTCCAGTTTTGGAAATTTATGAAGTTATAATTTACATTCACATCGTCCTCATCTAAATCTTGCATATTCCTAATAATTAATGTTCAATTTTTGACGAGTCGACACTTTACAGTTCAACGTAAAATCAATCACTAATAGAATATCTTTCCTAAATTTCAAAACTATAATTTTACTTGCCATAATCAGTTTTATTTAAAAGTGTTTGCATTGCTTTTATGTAAATGGGACAGTTAGTGTCATTGACTTTATGATTATGACTTTTTTTCAGCTTTCTGCAATTTACGCATGATGGGCTCTGTGATTTATTTGGACAGGCTTTGAAATCATGGCCTTCTTGAGTGCAATGACCACAATTTTGGGATTTGCTCTTACAATATTTGGAAATATGTCCAATACCTTGGCATTTGAAACATCGTGAGAGAGCGACATAGTCTTTAACTCTACACGATGTCCAATCCACATATAAGCGTGCTTTATTGATTATTTCTCGCCGAATTTCTGGAGAGCATTCAATGACCCAATGTGTGGTCTTTCTATCTTTTTGCCCTACTTTGAATAATGGGGAAAATTCCTTTTCAAATTTACTTTGTTCCAATGTGCTAGAGAAATTCCTATTGAATACTTCAACTCTAAGATCCGTTTCATTAACCTCAATTGGGACATTATATATTATAATTCTCGGCTTTTTCAACTCGGGTACGCTTATTTTAAGATTTTTATTTTCTATGATATTTTTACCAAGTATTTTATTCTTATCTTCAGATGAGTCCAAGACTAACAGAACTCCACCACCACGCACATTTACTGCTTTTTTAATTTTAAGAGATTTTTCTCGCGGAATATTTTTTCTCAGAGATTCTCTTATTTTTACACTAGATTCACTTTCACTTTCTGATAATATGCTGGGTTTCACAATAACAACGTTATCCTTTTTCACTATCTGCCGCAGTTGTTGTCCCATTTCCGGTTTTTGCTGCTTCATTTTATTAATTTTTCCAGGTAGCTGTACCACTTCTGCAAACGATCTTGCAGTAGCAGTAGTAGTAGGCGGCTGTCCTCTGTTGAACTCGGATGAGAGCTGGTTGATGCTTCTTTCCAACTTCTCCAATCTGCTTACAACCTCGTTCTTCTCTTTTTCCTGGGTCTTCTGCCTCGTTTCGACTCTGGTTATTATCAACGCCAGCTTGTTGCACAGTGAATTGTATAATAATAATAATAATTATAAATATATTTTCATTAATTGACATTCTATCTGGTGACTTCTTAGTATATTTTTTAATGTTGTCACGTTAAACACGGTTTCAATCAACTTTACGACCCCCCCCAAAACGTTTTTTGGAACCCCCCCCCCCAAGAATTTCAATGACGCAGTCTGCGTCACAGCCCCCCCCTGTGGGCACCCCTGCTTTATCTCAAATTAACCCAATTTTCAATGTATTTGGCAGTGCTTAATTGATTTGAATTCTCATTTATACACACATGTACCTTATAATATAATCTTTTATAATTATTTACACTTAATATAGTGCGCATGTCCTAAAAATTCTACATACCATTAGAATGTGGCTGGATTTTTATTTTTTCAAATCCGTCCATGCTTTATTTAAAATTATTTACCTTCTTATTTATCTATTTAACGACAACAGGTCACATCAAATAATGTCTTTTGAAACCAGGAGAGCCATTGGATTATCTGACCGCCATATTTGCAGAGCTCATTTAGCGTTAAATTACACAAAGTGCAATCAAACGGCTAACTATAGCTTTACACACAAATTTTTTCCGTTACTTTAAGCTTCTAATATTACTGTAGGCTATAAATATGATCTATAAGAATAGAGTCCGGTCTCATAATATGAAGTTTATCAAACATTGAATTGGCATCCTTTGAGACCGGACTCCATTCTTATAGATCATATTTATAGCCTATTATGAACCCATGCTATGAACTACACCTATTGTATAACAATAAAAAAATTACAATTACAATCTACAAGTAAAAACTTCCATACAAACTACAAACACAAACTTTGATAAAACTGGTTTGTGAATATTTATGCAACAGGCCCCAGATTGACTGATATCCTGTTTGGAAAAGACAAACAGCGTTTTTTCTATTAACACAAAATGATATTTGTTTAACAGAGACACAACTAGAACATTATAGGCTATAGATGTATAGTTCATAGAGGTAGTTAGATATAGATATATACCGTACCTATTATTGTTTACCATTGTGTTGGGTCTTCTTTGTTTACCTGCACTGTCAACTATCACCCAATCTCACTCCTTCTCACTTTCTCATCCCCTATCCAGCTACCTATTCTCTGACTCTTCTCGATCTTTCCACATGCTTCCGGCTACCTATTGTTTTCAATTGGGTAATCCCTGTCATCTGCAAATGGTTCTAGATTCTTCCAAATTTTTGTAGATTTTTTTTGTTTGTAGTCCACAACTCTATACATAAGGGACCTGTTCAGTTGACCTGCAAGTCAGAGAGAGGACAGTCTATCTTGAGAAGTCAGTGTATCGTGAAAGGAAGTGCAGTGTAGTTGTCGCTGTGTGAGTCTGGGTTTACAGGCGAGTTTGTGAGCTATTAGAATTCAGTGATCGATTTGTGTAATAAATGTGATCGATTTATTCACTGTGAGTAAGTTCTGTACAGCGTTAGTAGTTGGGCTCCTACACATCTTTTGGAGGAAATCGTTCCAATTGAGTGTTTGTTTGATCAAAGGAACTGTGAGTAGATTGATTTGTACAAATGTCACCCTAAGGCCCTTATTAGACAGAGCTTAGCAGTCACCGTCGCGCGCCACTATTTCAGACTAAATCTCACCAGCCAAGTAAATTTGATTTAAAAAATCAGCTATTTGCTTTAAAAATGTGTATTCCTTTGTGTAATTTGAAATTGTTGAGCTCGGTCACCTGTGTAATTCAGCCTTAAAGTGTGGCAAGCGACAGCGTCTGCAGTGGCTCTGTCTAATAAGGGCCTTAGGAAATTAGCTGATTAGTGCACTAATGATTAGTACTTTGCTGATTTTACTTAGCTGATTAGTGATTGCAGTTGTGTAAAGGTTTTCTTGTATTTAGTCGTTCTTAATCAAACAAGTCCCTAGAAACCCCGCCTTAAAAACGTCACATTTGTTAACAGAAAAAAAAGGGAAAGGAAATTCTGAGCTGATAAGGAATTTCTAGGTGGATGAGAAAATGGAGTCACATCTACATAAAAGAACCGAAATACTTGGTGTTGACCATTATCCTTGATGAGAATGTGAAAATAATCATAAATAAAACAGAAATTAAATGGGGAAGAAATTTATTGATGATTCCAATAGAATTGAAAAGTATAAATATAGGTAACCTAATTAAATTTGATTAATATAATAGTGCAATACAAGGTTAATAATATTGAGGTGAATCTTTCGCTCTCTCTCCAAATAGTTGATCCTTTATTTTCAAAATGTAATTTTTCATAAAATTCCAATGGAATGTAATAAAATAGGTGATTATTTAATATAGTGCCTATGTTGACTCTTATAATACACTAAATATTAGCTAGCTGATATTTTGAGCATGATAAACTATCAACTATCAATACAATTCAAATAGAAGATGATTCTGTTTACTACACAATGTATACAGTGAATTACTATTGTGTTACAAGTTTCACACAGCACACCACTGATTCTATAGTAGCGGTTCTTAGTGATTGATAATAACAATATTGATGGAGATGATGTTGCCTGATAAGACAGTGTAAACCTCAAGAAGATGAACAAACTAAGTGGTAAGTAATATATTATTTATTGACGTAACATAAATAATATGAATAATCACAATAAATAATATTGATTGGAGGAAAAATACATTACAACTAAGAATATTAAGCTATTTTTAAATGCAATGCTGCAGTTAATTGTTCAACAAAAACATGCTACATTACCACCTTAGAAGTTCTGAAGATGCATAACGAACATATGATATCTTAAAATAAATTTATAGTTTTTGGAATTGATTTGGAGAACTTCTTAAGAATAACAAATTGTGTTCATTGTTAATGATTTTAAATAAAAAGATAGATAGAAAATAACTTCATTGAGTTCATTTTAATGATGAATTATAAAGTGTTCATAATTATTATGATCTATAAATTAGATACATTTAAATCTTGCAAATTGAGTTGGGGGCTTTGAAAGATCAATTCACGTCACCTTTCATTGTTTTAAAGATTATTAATGCCTAACTAATTGGCATCTAACTCTTAAATTTGAGAAGAAATACAATTATTTATTTTATTTTTCAATTATTTGATACAAACTGACGATATAAATCCATCAATATATTTTTAGGACAATAGAATATGTGACATCAATAGAATATAATGACTTATCAATAATGTTCAAGTAATACAACATAAATTTTTTTAAATAGTGTCTTTTTGAATTATTGTTTTATGTCTGTTGTTTTTCAATTATTGTCTGTATATCACAGTCCTTGAAATTGTGCCGGACAAGGTTTCACATCTTTTAATCCTGTATTTTATAATAATTCCAGTTGAACCTTAAGTTATGGATTTAGTCGAGAACGATCTGATTGAAAGGAACCTTGAGGAAGACTCTGTTTGATATCTCGCGGAAAGCTTCACCCAACGCCTCTTCAATTGCTGGCTTCAATTCTTTGAGGATTTCGTTCCAGTTTTGGTTGAGGAAAGTGTTCATGTTGTCACCTGTTAATGGATGTTGATGCAAAATATTAGTTATCAGACATTTTCTTTAAATAGAAATACAGTGTCAGCTTTGATATTAGATTGTGCATCAAGTATTTCGTCACGGAAAACATGACAGACATATAACAGGTAATCTTTACCCAATTCGTAATAAATAAAATAAATGAGAATATATTGGCAAGTAAAACTCAGTAGTGCTTGTAAAATGTGTTCAAGACGGATTTGAACCAGTCTGGGTTTATGATTGGAATATTTGAAAGTATTTACAAGTTGGTTTTGAAGAACTGACAATTTATCAAACTGAAAAATAATCAATCATAAATATTTACACTTTATTCAAATAGAAAGCTAGTAGCATTTGAATTACCACCTAGCTGAATTGCATATAAAAATGTCTTTCATCAGTGTAAAACTAATATAACATTGAAAGTATTAAGTGTAATCAATATGAAAGTCAAATGCCACTGACTGATTCACTGACCCATTCATTACAACTTCTCCAAAATTGATCTTTTATTAAAACGAAGCAATGATTTTCCAGCTTTTAAGAATTACGTGAACGACAAACTTCAAATTTTTTAAATCGGAACATGTCCAGTTGAAGACCCGTACGCGTGCTAAGGATTTTTTCAAAATTCCCTCAAATACGCCTAACTTTCATAAACTGACGTTTGATGAAAATTGAGCAATTATTTTCCAGCTTTTCTAGATTGCTGCGTGGTCGAAAAAATTGAAACGTTGAACGTTAAGCCCCTAAATGCATGTTGATGAACGGTTTTAAAATAATATTCTCTACAATACATCGGTAGGAACTACTGACAATTTTCTAATATTTGGCGCATTTTGAGCTTCTGGGCTCACGCTAGTTGATCACAGTCTCTAAAGAAAAACGTTTGGTACCCAGGTTCATTTAAGACTCTAAAGACTCTAGATGAGCAAATCTTTTTCTAGAAGGCTTGAAAATGGATTACTTCTACATTTCCCCTTCACATCAATAGGTATAGTTGGACGGCTAAGGCGAGCGCAGCGAGTCTGCTGGCTCAATTGTATGTATTTCTCCCCCACTCTCGTGTGTCAAGGGGGGGTGGAGCATCCTGGACAGACGACTAGGGCGAGCGAAGCGAGCCTGCCGGATATTATTGTATAAATAATAGCAATAGTAGTCTATTATCAATGTAATAAATTTTCTATTGTCTCTCTCATATTAGTAAAAGAATAACCTATTATTGGGATTTAGTGAAATCTCTAGCAGCAATAAGTAAACCATTACTAAAATGTTAATATCCAGTAAATACTCACGAATTTGATAAATTTAATTATAGTTATAAAGCAAAAATTCATTTCAACATAGCCTACAGCTATAATAATTCGTCTCTGCTACATCATATAAGCCTAAATCTATAAGAATTTGCAATTAAATTTCACGATCAATAAAAATGCAAAAGCGACTTTATGTACTTTTTCTTGAAGGATAGGTCTGAGACCTGGGCGTGGATAATGAGTAGGATGATGATGATTAATGAGTTGGGCGTCCAGTTTAGGTGGATTCCGAACAACTTCAAATTATTTATGTATTTGTACTACCTCAAGTATTTGAAATACTAAATAGCAAATATTTTAGCAATCTTTTAATGAGATCGACTGTGATGAACTAAAATAAAATTGATTTTAATGTTTAAGCACTTGGCATGAATGCCAGTTTCATTACGTGACATGATGACAAATCAATTAATAAGATCACTTTTCTCCATAGGCCTATGATAAAAATATGTATAAGCCTATATTTAGGCAAACATAGCTCAAAGTAATATGTGATCCAATAATACATGCCATCTTTCTTCCTCAGACGGTCGTATAACCATCAGAAATGTCTGTCGCAGTATTTTTTTTTGTTATCTTTTATTGTTCACATTTGGTCCATTGCTAGATGGTTTTTTCATCTAAGTTATGTATTTTGAACTTGTGGCGTTAAATTAAATACCTCATTCATTCTCAACATCTTTCTCCATACTTATGACTTGTTCTTCTATATTATCTAATGAATATAATATACAATAATAATATGTCATTACAGAACTGTATAAATTTGGGCTTCCAGGACCTACTGAACTATAAATAATACAAAGATCTCCTCATCACAAGAAAGCTCTTTACTTTTATGGCACTTCAATTTTAACCATTTTGATTCAATTTTTTTTAGGTCTGAGACCTGTGCGTGGGTAATGAGTTGGAAGATGGTGATTGATGAGTTAGACCTACAGTTTTAGGTGGGTTCCAAACCACCGGGAAGTGATTTTACAGCAGAGAACAGTGTCTTTTTTGCTGGCCAATCTAATCGGTCACCGTTACAAACAGGACCTACGAGAACATGAAATTGAAATTGAACATCAAAGTTGGCATTATAAATCTTTCCGTGCAAGATACTTACCAAGAGCTTTATCGCCATTAAATAGGTTACCGAAATAGAGGTGCAACCGAGTGGTATTGAACCTGAAGTCGAACTTCTCTACGTCCATATGTATTTTCTTTTCTTTGACAACCTCCTTACCTCTGAGACCCATTGCAGCGGTTACGTCATCTGGAATTTATAAAAGAAACAAGCTGATATACACCTAAATCAAAGAACAAGAAAATGTCTATTATTACGCTTTATAGTTACTTATTTAACAATTTGTTAATGGCATTGTCACTTCTAAAATAATTGCTTGATGTAAGCCATTTTATTTTTCACAAGGAATTTCTTCAACATAATTTATTCATTTCGAATTCCTCAAAGTGCTATTAATATATACAATAAATAAAAAATTAATATATACTGAAGACTTCCGCAATGGCGGATATCGACAGCAGCATTGAATAGATGATGGGAATCGATGAATGCTACTTTAAAAAAGGAATTCGAAATTAATAAATTCTGTTTCTGTACATTTATCAGTTTGTTAAATTGTCAGTTACTTAAACTAACTTGTAAATTTCTTTAGCTGAAGCTAATGAATGCATTCCTTCTATAAGTCAATTGAAGAAAATACAGTATCAATTTTGTAAAATATTTTTTTTGTGAAAGTGAATTTAACTTTGAACACTAAGTACCTATATTATGCAAAATTAATTTTTCTTTTTTCCAGCAACTACATTGCAAGGTTTTACCCGAAATTAACTCTTACTGCTTACCTAGAGTGAGCTTGCATTTTCCGGTTCCAGATATGGGAAGGATCAGTACTTTTCCATCAATTTTGTAATCGCCTTCTAGAATGATAGGTTCGCTCAGATCACCAGTAGAATCGAGACTGTATTTGTCCCAGTTAGCACTGTAATGAAAATGTCGAATTATTTGAGATTAATTCCATTCAGCATGACAAAAATAGGTACGCCTCATGTTTTAGAGAATTAAAATCAAGATATTTTATTGTGAGATCCAGGGATGCTAACATTTTTAAAATCTAAATTTGAATCACTATTCTAACAAGCCAGCAGGTATACCGGTAATGACAATAATATCTGTGATCTTTTCCATGACGAAATACTTGATGAGTAATCTTATATAAAAACTAACTCTTTATTTTTAAATTATAATAATTACTCACTTATACTGGAGGGAGGCATTTCGCTGCTAAGGAGAAGCTCCAGCATCAGCCTGCCACCAGGGGTCGTGTTTTGTTGTGTAATTATGTAATTGAACATTGCATAAGATTTGAATTGTGTTTGGTCACTGAATAAATTGGTTCTTTCTTGTTTATGGTGCTTGAATATTTCGTATTGTTCCAGTGTATTTAGTTTGTGGCTTTTTTGAAATGTGTGTAGAATTTCCAAGTCAGTTTGGATGTTTTTGTGTGAATGTCCAGTGTTGATTAAGTAATCTGCAAATGTTGAGTGAGTGTTGAAAGAAAGGAAAATTCCCAGTTTCAATTCCTAGAAAATTGAAACCTTGAAGACTCCCTTTTTTTATTTACGAGTTTTGCAGATAATAACTTGAAGTTCAAGAACAAGTTGATTTTACGAAACCTTATAAGTCTACAGTTCTTAAAAGTAGTGGAGTTTTGAAGTTGCAAATTTATTCATTTAATGTCCGTCCAAAATATTTTTAAAGTCCGGTAATCGAAACATTCTTTTGAGTTATCAAGGTAAATTTTGTTAAAATTGTATGTATTTTCCTTTGTTTTCTGTTGCTTTTCTCTATGCATTCTCTTTATTTCTTATTTCTCTACCTCGTTTCTTTTTTCAGTGGGAACACATTTCTTTTTCTCACCCAAACAGGTTTTGTAGCCTTTGGGGTTTATTTGCCAGAATTAATCGATTATTGAGTAGTTTAGATTATGTTAAAGTAAAATTGTCACTTTGACTGAATTGGATCACAATTACACATACATAATGTAAATGATGAAATTCAAAGTTTGTATTTTAAGAAAAACTTTGATATTTGAATTTGAATATCCGAACAATGGAATGATTACAGTCTCACAATATACAGTACTAACCGATGAAATTCTAGCCTATAAATTCTTAAATTTCCTTGATATTCATATATATTAAATAATTTATTACCTGACGCTTAACACCATAAGGGATAGAGAAAGAAAAAGAAGAAGAAATAAAGAAGCAGCAGAAGAATTTATTAAAGATACTTGTTGGTGTATCAACTCTATAAGTTTTTTGAAAATTGTTTAAATTCACTGAAATTTTTTGAAATGAGAAGGGAGCCACAACATTAGAAGACAAATCAAGAAAGAGGAAATAAGATCAATAGAGAAGATACAAATTAAGGAAATTAATTCTTTAATAAAATTAATCTGATGATTATTAAAATATTATTTAATAATGCAATATAAAAACTGACACTGTATTTCTATTTAAATTATGATTTTTACTAACTTATACTCAAGGGATGCATTTCACTTCTAAAGAGAAGATTTACGCAGGCTTCTATTTAGAAGTGAAATGCATCCCTCTAGTATAAGTGAGTAAAAATAATAATTTATACAGAAATACAGTGTCAGTTTTTATATTAGATAGTTTATCAAGTGTTTCGTCATGGAAAACATCACAGATTTTATAATGGTAGGAATAAATAATTTTTCAAGCTGGATTCAGACACTATTCTTGAAAGCATTTCCTAGATTTGGTGATATGTGTGACAACATATCGTTACATTAATTAATGTGGTAATGGTGACAAAATTCTTCCTAGCGTGGTGAATAGCGTTCCTGATTACCAATAGCAAGTTTGATTCTGATCTGCCATTATTACCTCCACCAATTCACAAGCTATAAGCTTATTCATATCATTCATCTACAAAAAAAATATTATAAAAACCATGATAATTAAACAAAAACTTGACTATTATAAAATACGTAATAATTAAAATCACCATACTTACTCAACAGTTTTCAAAGATAAACTTCTAATACCAGTCATGTTGATGTTGATAAAAGTCAGATCTATACTGACTGGACCTGATCCTTGCTTGATTTGAAGGTTCTGTATGCTGAGTGGATCTAATGGCCAAACACCTAAGTTTGGAATACCTGTAAATCACCATAAATTTGATGCTTAACAAAAAGAAGAGCCAAGTCAATATTAAATTCTGAATTAATTGAAACTTTCCAAAATAAGTAATTGAAAAATTATACAATTTTCATTGATTATATTTTTCAAATCTTTGAAAAGCTGTGGTAATGGTAAACTTCGAATATTATTCTCGCCAATACCTAAACAATACAGTATTAAGAAATAAATTGTTCCTTCCAATATTTTTCCTGATCAATATGATTTATCTTTAAAAGTGAAAATGAATTTATATTTAATCATATCTATTAGGTTTATAGATATGGTATCTATAAGAAGATCTATTAAGGATATTAAGGTACTGTATACCTATAAGGAGATTGATAATTGATTAATAAATCGATAATTTATTCCAAAATATATTGTTGATAAGTATTTCATCATGGGAAGCATCACAGGTAGTCTTAAATATTATTCTGAGAATATTAATTTTATAACTCAATTAATCCACTAATTTTATTAGAGGAAAAATACTGGGACATGGATACTTCATCACCAGAAAAGATTCATTTGAAACGGAATCTATTAATTTCGAATTCCTCAAAGCGCTATTAATTAACTATTTCCATCAGCTATTCAATGCTGTTGTCAATATCCGCCGTTGCGGAAGTCTTCTATGAATTGTCTATATAATTAATAGCACTTTGAGGAATTCAAAATCAATAAATTATGTTCTGTATATTTGCCAGTTTGATAAATTTTCAGCTCCTTCAAAACTAACTAGTGATACATTTAAAACAGAGACGCGTGCATTAGATTGATTGTACATGGAAAAATTATCAGTTAAAATAGGCTATTAATTTAACTGGCCAAATTTAATTATTTTTCTCAATTATATTGATTTCTGCTTTGCGTTGAACAAAGCCAGGATATGATTCAACAGACTATGATTTACCTATAATTTTTAATACAAATATGAGTAGAGTTGAATATTTCTCATTTCAAAAAGTAACGTTCGCGAATAAAATTTTAAACTACCTTTTTTCAATTGTTGCTGTAAGAACGGCATTTTTATTGTATTGATCATAAAATTTATGAGGCTAAGAAGCGACGATGCTTGCTGCAAAGTAGCTTTTTAAGGTTCAAATCATGCCAATTATCATTTATTCAATTCAATTCAATTTATTATCCTCAAAATAATACAAATTCACATTGAACAAAATCACAATTACAATTTCAATAGCAATATTTATATAGGGAAAACAAGGAAAAAGTACTTCAGAGGAAAATTATAATACCTGCAAAGGTTTCCCTGAGCGCAGGTATGAGTCCGTAAGAATAACATAGATTTAATCAAATGAAACAAAGATGAAAATAAGATTTTTTTTAAGATTTAAAGAAACAGAATGAAAAGTAAAGAAGAAAATATAGAAGTAACACAGAAGAAGATTTTTTAAGAATTAGAAGATTTTTTCAATTATATTATCAGAAATGATCCATTCATCAACCATTTTTCCAAATGATTTATTTTTCTTATTGTTATTTAAGAAATGAACAGGGATGAGATTTGCCACTTTTCCAGTGATATAAGTGAACTGTCTTCTACATACATTTAAAATAGTTCTTCTCATTGCAAATATTGAATGAGAAGGTCGTAAATTATGCATTATTTCACGATATTCAAGAAGATATTTATTCACATTCAAATAATATATTACTTGTTTGATGTACAGCTGTCGCACAGTCAAAACATTCAACTCAGAAAATAGATTACGGCTACTGTACAGTCTTGGCCTACCAAGAACGGCTCTTAATAAGTGCTTTATATTATATTATTCATTTATTATTTTGTATACAGTAAGTTACCTACTAGAAAGGATTTTAAAGCTTTTTCTCTAAGCTCCATAAAGCAAAATGAAGTAACAAATTATACTTTGTTGGCGAAGTATATTAGTGTACTTGCGCACTCAGTAAAACAGTATTGAAGCTCTATTCAACAAGTTACTTCAAATTATTTTCAAATAGCCTCTAGTATTTGTTTTTCCATTTGCTTGAGTAGGGATACGAATGGTCAATAAGTAGTAACCTACTATAGGCCTATGTGGTAAATAAATTGAGCAATCCAGTGGCTCGTTTGAATGTTTCATTTTGCTTTATCCTGCAAAAAACATGTCTACTGCTTTTTCTCTGTTATACGTGTCTTTTATCACGTATAGCTTGGAATAAAGGTATAAAAATCAAAGTTTAGGCCTCTGTTCTCTTATCTTTCTCAAGCCTTCTCATACCTTCTCTCTTCCTACCCAAAAGACATTTATTTCTCATTTCCAAACATGCTTGACGGACAAAGGAAATAATAAAGTAACGTCAAAACGATATGGAAATACCTATTTGACGTTTATGGGTTTCGAACATTTTCTGAATCCAAAACTAGTCTCTGATTACTGTCACGCTACTACTTGTGAATGAGAGAACATTAAAGTGTCCTTTGGATAAAAGAAAAATAGACAGAAAGGAGAGTCGATAAGACTTCATAATGAACGTATAAGACTACAGCATGTGAAAGCATTAGTTTGTAGCTAGCTTACGAAATGATAATTCATTGGCATTCAAAATTTAATTTGAATTTTATATTGCGCATAAATAGACTAATGGAACAAGCATATCACACTAATTCCATTGCCTCCTTTCATGGAATTTCACAGAGGCAATTTGAGATGTGATGGATATCTATTTCATCATGCATATTGAAGAGTGAATGCACTTCTAATGATCTAATTGCATTACAGAGGTGAATTCTCAAAAAATCAAGTGGGCTAGCTCTTGTCAAAAATATTTTTTGTTACTCCTCACTTTTTTTTACAAGATAGTTTGAAGTAACTGACAATTTAACAAACTGACAAATATACGGAAACAGAATGTATTAATTTCGAATTCCTCTAGTGCTATTAATTTATATTCATCGATTTCCATCAGCTATTCAATGCTGCTGTCAATATCCGCCATTGCGGAAGTCTTCAGTATAAATTAATAGCACTTAAAGGAATTCTAAATTAATAAATTCTGCCTCACCTTTTATTTCAATTTCTTGATAAAATGGTTGATTTATTGTGAATGGGAGTCTCAATAAAGCAATTAAGTTATTGCTCATCAGCAACACAGTGTTGGAGTAAGAATGATTTTATAATATAATTCTAGATTAAAATAATAGCCTAATTGTTCGGAAGGTTTGCACTAAGCAATGTGTATCTTCCAGGGAGCAGCTCTCTCTTTAGATTTAACTCGATGCCCAACATTTACAGAGCATTCCTTTCTTTATTTCCGAGTTAGCTCATTAAAAATAGCTAGGTACCGGTACTGTCATTGATCAGGGATAGTAATAGGACTGATGGTTCGTGTATTTATGGCTTCTCCACAAAACCCCTCCAACATCTTCATCAACCTCTTTTGAAAAGCATTACTCAAAGCTTTGCTATACAAGATCAGTCATGTTGGAATCTTCACTTACAGCACTACATTAGCATATCCCAGACAAATTGTATTATGATAATGACTGTTCTCTATCAATTGGATGCAGTTATTATAAATCTTGATACTTTAGGAAAATATTGGGAGGTATTGAACTTTTGGAC
Source organism: Conomelus anceps (assembly GCA_948455865.1). NCBI lineage: Eukaryota > Metazoa > Arthropoda > Insecta > Hemiptera > Delphacidae > Conomelus > Conomelus anceps. The sequence continues at coordinate 22,988,298 of OX418222.1, forward strand.
TTTGCAGCTAGCCTGGCTAGCTGCACCTGTTGCACAATACGCCCCTCTGTTGCACTATAAGAGTTTAATATTTCAAATTTAGGAAAGTACTCCTTTAATCAAAAAAGCATTAATCGTATAGTATAATAGATATCAATCTGAGTAATAAAAAAAATTAAAAAACGGAAAAACATCAACCAAGCAAATGATGATATTTTATATGAATAAATAATAGGCACACTATGGCTCAATTAATTTGAACTTGGTTCCAAAAATTAATATAAATAGCTCAAAGATATCTTATACAGATAAATAGCTCAATACAGATATAAATAGCTCAAAGATATCTTATACAGATAAATGGAATATGAGTAACTGGAATAAGCTGTATATTTCCAGCAACATGTTGCCATTTTATTTATTACGATTTTAAATGCATGATTCATTCATTCAAGGTTTTATCATTTTCTAGATGGGGGAGAGGTAGCCGTGAGCCGTAGCAGGTATCTGTTCAATCAGAGATAAGCTGCGGTCTCCTAAGAACTCTTTGTAAGAGTGACCGATTAGATTGGCCAACAAAAAGGAAGCTGTTCTCTGCTGTAAATCACTTCCTGGTGGTTCGGAACCCACCTAAAACTGTAGGTCCAGCGTATCATTCATTATCATCCAACTCATTACCCACGCAAAAGTCTCAGACCTATGTGGGCTTAATCCTCGAAAAAAAGATTGATAGTATCAGGGAATACAATAATTATTGATCATTTTTACTCCTACTGCAATACTAAAAAAAATTTATTTAATTAGCAAAAACTTCCCATACTGTTACCCATATTTACAGTATGTGCTCATACAGCTCATGTGCAAAACATAAAATAGTAATTTATGAAATTATCTTGTAGCCTTTTTAAATTCTACTCATAATCCATTAATTAGCTGTAGAAGAAAACTCTGGTTTATTGATATTATATTTTTAACTTCTTGTTTACCATGCTTAGATATTGCTCAATTCTATTTCGTGAAATATAATTGTTCAATATTATTCATAATTTTTTTTTTTCAAATCAAATCTAGCGCTCAATTGTATCATTCTGCTAGATCTGCTGTTTTATATTTTGCAGTTTGCTATTTCCAAAAAATCGGAGATTTATTCTAAAAAACGCCCACAACCAACTAGAGTTATTTGATAATTTTTATGAACAGTGCTCAGCGTTGGTGAATTAATTTCTGGAAAAAAATTTAATAGTTCAATGAAGAGACTTTTTTGTTCTATATATGAATATTGTACAGTATTTGGAAAAACAAAGAGCTATAAAAGGTAATAACCCATAGATTCCATCCCAGCTTGGCAACTAGCATACTGCTATTTTTTAATTAATAATTATGAATATGTAGAATAAAGCTTCCAAGTACACTGAAATTTGAATAAATGATGAGTTTTTTAACCCGGAATTTGCTATCAAAGACTGTCCAAGCTGTTTGAATAATTGATTATAGGCTACATGATAAGTTGGGTGGTTAGTGATTTAAATCTTATTTCATTATCTGTTTGTAATGTGATTTATTCTAACAGTAAGTTCTCTGTGATTTTTATCTTCATTAAAAGTAAAGTTGTAATTGAGGCAACATTTGAATTGGTCTGAATTATTTGATCTTTTTTGTTCTATTTTTGTTCATTGAACGGTGATTAAATTTTAACTTTTTTAAAATTTTGAAATGATAGACATAATATTGGTAAAGTTCAAAGTACTAAACAGATATACGTAGGGCTACTTGGCAAAAAAAAAAAATAATAGTAGTACGTTTAAATTTACTGGCTCAATTTTGATCAGAGAATGTGATCATTCAAGGCCATCCACATAATACACAAGCTAAGACAAATAAAACATACCATATAGCGGTATTTTAATACATGCTTCAAATTTTAAAAAATTGGTAGTAGGCCAGGTTCAGCTTTGAACTTACCTTTAACCAATTCTGGAAGTATTCCTTTGATAGCTGCTTTTAGACAGTTGTTTAGATCAGGGTCACTTCTCTTGCATTTTTTGTAGTGTTTTGCTGTGAAGGAGAAAATAGAATAATATTAGCCTTCTCATGGGCGCTCCCAGGGGGGTCATGAGTCATGAGGGCTATTCCCCACCCCCAAATCTGAGACATACTGAAAAGTGAACTAGAATATTTTTTTTGTAAACTTTACCTGCATTTTGAAAAGCTGTAACTCGGGAAACATATGACATAAAATTTATCCTCCACCTAGGAAGATAAAATTGGTATCATTCTCTTGTTAACATCATTGATGTATCAATAAAGCCTACTGCTGACAGTAAAAAGAGGTTGTAGACAGTGTACTAGGCTGGAGGTTGTACAGTAATTGCTTTTTTAAATTTATTGGATAAGTGGCTATCAAGATCAAGCTAGTAAATAGCTATGTACTGTCATGAAATTTTTTTGTAAATCATTTTATAGACAATCTAATATCAAAACTGACACTACATTTCTATTTAATATATGATTTTCACTCACTTATACTAGAGATACTAGAGATAGGTTGAGTGGTAGAGGGGACTCTCAAGTCCCAACTCCGCCTAATAAAGCATATTTTCATTTCATTTCAGATACTGAAGGAATGCATTTCACTTCTAAAGAGAAGCTTCCTTTAGAAGTGAAATGCATCCCTCCAGTATCAGCGAGTGAATACAGTATCATAATTTAAATAGAAATACAGTGTCAGTTTTGAAACTAGATTGTTCATCAAGCATTCCGTCATGGCAAACAACACAGATCTCACATTTTATAGAGTATTGAAATTTTTTATTTTCTATCATTTGAAACACCGGCAGGCTCACTTCAATAGCCTCAACCGTCCGATTGACCCAGTCATGGGTGAGGAAAATTTAGACAAAAGAAAGTTATCAATTTTCGTGCATTTTACGGGAAATTCGAAGGTTTTTAATTCAATAATAAGAAAGTATTTTAAAGAGTGTTTTGAAAGATTATAACAGTTATTGTGGGAAATTCAATGTATAAGGTTTCAATTCCATCAAATAATTAACGCTCACATATCAAAAATGAAAACAGTTTGATCACTATAAGATTTTGGCTGATGAATAATTTAATAGTGGACCCCTACTATTTTATATGCAAACAAATCTATAAAAGAGGATTTCTAGAGTATCTTCATCTGTAGTACTATTGCTTTAATTTGAAAAATAAAGAAACACACTTGAAGCATGATGTGTACTTTTCAAATATGTACACTTTCCACGCACAATCGAAAAATTGACTCATAATCTGCATAGAGAAATAAAAAATCAATTTTAAAATCTGCTTAGATAAGAGATTAATAACAGTGTGGTAATATTTCTAATAGATTCTTATTAGTCTCCAACTCCTAAACAAATTAGAGTGCATCATCTAGTGCACGAACTTTTGGAGTTGCAAAAATTTATTATTTACAACTAATAAACGTGACTGTAACAACATTGAGTAATTAGCTCTACTAATTTATGTGAATTAATTACTAACAACAATTAATGAGTAGATATTTTTTCAAGACATATATTTAAAAATATTCAAATATGCTTGTTATTGGTTGAATCTATGATGCATGGTTGAGATATTACAATTGAAAATTAAAATACAGCTATTACCATTCTAGTATGACAAATGTACAGAAAAAATGAAAAATGAGGGAAATTCAACTTGAAATAAAATTGACAGGTAAGTTAAAAATATAATAATATTCTCACAAGGTTTATCATAACTCAGTATAATCAATTTGAAATTTTGATTTGATACTTATGTAATTTTTGAGTAGGTCCACTAATAATATTCTCACAAGGTTTATCACAACTCATTATAATAAATTTGAAATTTTGATTTGATACTTACGTAATTTTTGAGTAGGTCCACTGTTGACAACTGATACACTAATTAAAAAAATTGCCGCAATTAGAACAATATTCGAGCACCCCAACATTTTATCAGATTTTAAAATATCAGTACTGAATTAAAAATCAGATAATTTGAGACTCCGTTTCTAGAAGCTAGGTAACAACGTTATAAGGATCGTTGGATCTTAGAAAAAATAAATTCCAGAAAATTTGTCAAAAACTTGGATTATGTATTAATTTATAAATTATATTCCGCTTGTATTTTATTTCTAACGTTATCAATTCAATTTCAAAGAGAAACGTAAAAAAAATAACAACAGTAATTTCAGTCCATGCGGAGTGTGCTATGCGAAGACTCGTCTATAGCCCAAGCGGAGTCCATCCAAACACTACAGTGATACTGTTTAAATGAAACAAGTTTGGTGTATTTATATGCACCAAAGGCTAGTCTGAATGAAGGATTACAGGACGACTATGTTGCTAAACAAAAGATTCTTCCAGTAGTTGAAATCTGGAAGGAGAGAAGATGCTCTCTCGGTCTCTTTTTCCATTTCCTCATTCTCACTACTACACCTTTTTCTCATTTTTTCATTCTCTCTTATCCTCTACTTCTTTACGCTTTTCTCACTCATTCAAGGCTTGATCTCTCGCTTAGGGCTGGTGTAACCTTTATTATATTACAAATTTTATCGATTCCACTATCTATATACCGTAATTAATAAAAAAAATTATGAATTATAAATATTTCCTTGATATCACAACCGTTAAAGAAAAGTTTGATAGAAACATTAAAAAATGAATTATTTATGTATGGAATGTCAAAAATCAAATGAGTTTTTATTTGCATATACAAACATAGAATATTTAAAGAATATATAACATTAACATAACATAGATGTATATCATTGCATATTTATTTATTTGTCACATGCAAAAGCTCACAGAGTTATCCATCAAGCCTTAATTATACAATGAAAATTAATTTCACAACTGACAAAAATTAAGATAAAACAATACAATATTTCGAGAAATCAAAAACCTGCAGGTGGAAAAAGTTTTTAGATTCCGCTGGCCGCCTAAATGGTGTATTTTCTAAAGGACTAATCCTTTTAAGGAGTAGCTAATAAACTAAGTTTAGTCCATATTTTGGGACTCTGAATTTGATTTTTTACATGCTGGTTCATTGCACTCCACTGCGAGAGATCATTTTTAATCAATCATTGAATAAAAGCTCGTTTATGAATCATATTATGAATTTGGTGTAATATGGGTAATGAGTCACTGTCCCTGCTCAGCTCTAGGCCTCTAACATACACTTTAGCTATAGAATTTTATCAGCGGGCAGTGGTGCCATTTTCAATCAGTTCAAATTGTAAAGATATTAACATGATCTCAATGTGGTACATGACCGGATCATTTGTAATATTAAATTTCAGTTGATATTGCAAATCGATGGGATGTGTATCACACTGTACTCATGTGTTGCTAGTGAACTGAGCAAGACCTTCGAGGCCACGCCGATGTGACCGACTATCCGGAAATTTAATTATAGTCTAGTAAGCTTCTCAGTATTTCAGGTTACAACACCACATGAATACAGTGTGATACATCCCATCGATCTGCAATATCAACTAAGATTTAATATTACAAATAATCCGGTCATGTACCTCAACAATAATGCTATATAAAATAGAATAATAACAAGTTCGGATACGTATACGCCTATATAACAGGTTTTGCTCCTGTTAACCTCTGTTGAAAGGGTTCAACAGAGAATATTTTTGACGGAATATTATGGATTAGAAAATAAATTAATATGTATAAACTAGTTTAATATGTTTAAATTAGTTCAAAATAAAACTATAAGTTTAATGTTTTTTACCCTATGAGCATATGAATAGTTGAAATAATTGGCAAAACACAAATTATTATTGGCAAAACACAAAAACAAATTATTGCTGTAGGGCTAATATGGTAGTCAAGGTAGCTCAGTCGGTGAGAGCGCTTATCTCTGATAAGATTATATAGCTGTCTGCTACTCCTGAGGTCACGCGTTCTAGTCTCGTTCAGCCTTTGTGTAATCACTCACCTCATCACCCACGCACAAGTCTCAGACTATGTAGGCATCATCCGGGTAAAAATCTTTAACAATTAAAGAAAAACAAAAAAATAATACTATATAAATTAGAAAAATAATTATCAATTAAATTATTTAGCAGCTACATTTCTACACAACAAAATACAAAGAAATTGGCTGAGATGTTAGACTGCATTAAATTGTGTACTATACAACACTGTTTACCACAGAACACTCTCATTTCGGATTGTTAGGTAGACAGTAGCGGATTACTGATAGGCATTTCTACATTCTAGTCAGTCAACATCTACAAGAAGATGTGTAGACTAAGATGTCAGACCGAGGCAAATGTGACGTAAAGAAGTAGAAGAATGTCAACAATGAGCGGCTATTTTTCTTTTTCAATTTTTCTACATAAACTCCTAGGTCACACCCCCTGTAATGCCGTCTCACAAAAAACCGGTTTCCACCCATAAATTCCTTGGAAGGGCAAATGGATACAGATCGCACTGTTCTAATGTCATTTGCTGGTCAGATAATGATAATGCAATGCATTCGCTATAATCAACTCATCAATAGTTTTGCTTTGGGTAAATGTAAACCAGTCAGGAGTCTTCTTCTGTCACAGCTCCAGTCGGCTTATCAATAGAAACCAGTTACTCAGAAAAGCCTCGAACTAATAAACAACTGAAAAGCCTGATATTCAAAACATCTTGAACTCCTGTAACATTTAGAAGTGTCTACGAAACTATGAGTTAGTCAGACTTCCTTCGCTACTATCTAGGCGTTTTCAAGCTTTCTTAATCAGCAATAATTTATTTTTCTGAAGATTACATCTTGTAGACTCTACGTATGGAGTATAAGACAAGGGAGTGATTGACCGCTCGCTGATCGTGATGTTCAGTCACGTGCACTCGGGTCTATGGTTGCAAGGGTGACCGGAAGCAAAACATGACGTTATCTGAGATTAATTATTGTAATTAAATTGGTGATTTGGAACCCACTTAAAACTGTAGTTCACCAATTATTACATTATTGTATCACCATTCACCTGAACACACTAAAGAACTAATAGAGACATTAAAAATCATCACATCACCAAACTACTTCACCAATAATAACAAATATTACACCCAACCAGAGGGACTACCAATGGGATCTCCAATTTCCAGTATGGTAAAAGGGTGATTTATGTCAATTATGGTGCCTCAAAAGGATTGCTAAAGAAGTGATCTAACTAATAATTATCTAATGTATTTTAAAAATGTATCATGTATCAAATTACAATTTTTCGTGTGTAACTACAAGTTTAGGCCTATGAAAAAACAAACTTCGTCCTTTCAAGGACATCATGCTGTTTGCGATTGTTTTTGCTGATGATGCTCACATGAGTCTGAGACTTCCACACAGGTAATGAGGTAAATTATGAAAAAATAATGATATGGATAATATGCGAAGTCACAGATCATTAATATTTTCTTTTTTGAACTTATCGTTTTCTAACTACATTAAAACTTTTTTAAATTAAATGGTCAAGATAAAAGACTGAAAAAGACCAATAATGACATTGAAAGAAACTTAATGACATTGTCTTAGAAAACTTATGACTATTCTTTCTGTAAAAGGGAGCCATTAAGGTTTACAATTTGATGTATCAGAAAAATATAGGCTTCAGTTTATAAATACAGGCCTGCAGTAATTATTGTTCTGATCACTAGCACATTTTGTTATTGTCCAGTTAATTTCCATCTTCTAATTGGAAAAATATTATTAATGAGATGACAAACTTCTCTGGTCGTATGTCCTTGAGTTGGTTAGAATGAATCTGATAGCAGCTTTCACAAGTCCGACCATAATAATAATAATAATAATAATAATAATAATAATAATAATAATAATAATAATAATATCGAATATCGCGTGTGATTATTTTGAAGTCAATGTTATCATTATAAACTATTATTCAGAAAACTTTCAACGAGACAAGTGTTTGTATGAAAAGAGTCGTTCTTTGTTGAACAGCTTCTTCTATCTATTTAAATAAAAACCAAATACTCTGTCATTCATCACCTTTCTCAAAAATCACTCAGCCAAAAAATGTGCCGACGACTCAGACACGTGCTAAGAACGGATTTTGAAAAATTCCCAAAAATACGCTCACAATTGTCGGTTTTTAGCGCTTTCAATGTTTAACAGAACTTTCTCTGTAGTAAGGAAGGTGATATTGTGGAAGATATCCATAATGAATAATAAGACTTAAAGTTGTCACAACCACATTTATTGAAAACAATGAGATACTAGTTTCAGTTGTTACACCATTATCAATCTCAATCGAACTAAAACTCTAGTTTTAGCATAATGAATAATAAGACTTGAAGTTGTCACAATCACATATATTGAAAATAGTGAGATACTAGTTTCGATTGTTACACCATTATTAGTCTCAATCTCTAGTTTTAGTTTGATTGAGATTGATGATGGTGTAACAACCGAAACTAGTATCTCACTAGTTTTAGAAACTAGTAACTCAACTAAGTATTTAGTTGATAAAGCTTTCTATAGTGTACAGGAGTTCCTTTCTCATCAAAATTAAGCCTCACCTCAACTAATTGATATAGTAATTATGGTATCTAGTGTATAATTGTTGATCTGGCTTGTCTTATAGGCCTACTCCTTAACTGGAGTCTCCAAGACGTAATCTACAAAAAAAAAAAAAACTGTTTTCAATAAACAGTGGTTGTGACAACTTCAAGTCTTATTATTTCAAGAAGAATTTTGTAAATTCGCAAGAAGGCCCGAGTTAAACGTTTTCCCATCGTTTTTTTTAGTTTCTCAAGAACTATGGAGCCGAAAAAGTTGTAATTTGTATAAATGTTCAGTCTCAAACCCTAGATGCGTGTTAAGCACGGGGTTTAAAAAATCCCAAAAATAGAAAATAGACTACGCCCAAAATTGAAGTCTTTTAGCGTTTTCAAGAGTTATTCGACCAGAAAAGTTGAAATTTTGTATATATATATATATGTTTGATTGAGATATAGGCTATATAATTATATAATAAATAATATAAACAAAATTTATTTTGTAATTTAGACTTTAGTTTTGGGGGGATGATCCGGGGGCGGGGCACCCTGACTAGAGGGTGAATTTTCGACACATAATTTTGGGAAATATTTCATTATATAAAATATTTATTATACATGCTAAATTTATATGCTTATAAATTTTGACGTTTTTTAGCGTTCTCGCGAACTATGTGGCTAAAAAGTTGAAATTCAGTACACATGTTCACTTATGGACCTAGACACAAACTAATAAAGATTATAAAATTTGAGAATTTTATAAACTTTTTAGCGAGCGTGCTAGTATTGTGTTAATTTGCCTTCTTCCTCAACGGTGGGGGAGGGGATGATCCGGGGGTGGGGCACCCTAGCTAGAGGGTAACTTTTTGAAAAACATAATTTTGGGAAATATTTTAATAATCTAGATGCTACATCAAGCATGTAGCAGCTACGGTATCAAATTACAACTTTTTGGAGAAAAATTTTCTTGAGAAGCTAAATAAAATTAGTAATCATCTGGATTTTAGTTTTTGGTAAATCATCTGGAAAAGCTAGAAGTGCCTCATGGGAGAACTATGTAGGGTAGTGGACATGCACAATTTTTTCAAATAAGTCAACGGTATTATTGTAATGATTTTTTTCAAATAACGGTAGCCAAAGTAACTGCTCCTCAATCGACAATGTACAAGCCTTCCGTGGAACATGTATCTTGGCCAGAGCAGAGCATTCATCCTCTCCCAAGGCCAAGTTCACAATCTGGTTAGCTATGATAATCCTATAAACTATGAATATGCTTCCAGTGCATTTCCGTTCACTAGGTTAATTCCACATAGCACAGAATATTATTTATTTGCCAAAAAATAAACGTTCAATATCAAATTATGTCAAATAAAAAATATAAAAAAATAATTTCACATTCAAAATTTCAAAGTCAAATTCTGAATATGTATTGTATGTCAAAGTCACATAACGTCAAATTTCGAATCTTTATTGTACCAATACGTCATGTTCAATACGTCATGTATGTTCAATACGTCAAAGTCAATCATGACAAATTTTGAATATTTCTTGAATATTCAAAATGTAAAAAAAGGTGATGTTCACCTTTAAAATTCCAAATTTTATATTTTCGTGAGCCATTATATATAGTGAAAGGATCAATATATTCCATTGAACCTTTGCACAGATATTTAAATTCATGTACTTTACAATAAAAAATAGTCTAATTCATGAGATGAGATATCATTTTTTCAAAATGGTGGCCAAATGAAATTTCCAAGCTCGAAATATGAAAAATTAATGTTGTAGCCCTTTATAAAATGTACCTTATCCTAATAGATTGTTGAGATATCTTAATAAATGGCTGAGATATACAAAAATTAAGTTCAAGATGTAATTTCATAAAGTATGTATAGGTGCTTTCTATATTTCCTATTGTACTGAATGTTCAAAAAATTGTGGATATCCTCAAACTGAAACCTTTTATAGTCTACAGCACAAGTATTTTCTATCTCAAATTCTTTTGATAAATTTAACGACTTGCAGACAATTTTAATAGAGAACAAATAAAACCAACAACGAAGAGAACACTGACGATCCAGGTTGCTGTTGAAAACGAATCGGCACGATTCGAAAACGTTTCAGCCTGCGTGAGTAGGCTAAATATTGTTACGGGTTCTATGTCTAAAATAACGCTGGCAACAGTTAAATTTATCACTCGCACTTTATTTACACAAATAATCACAACACTCACTGATCAGTAATGTCTTACAGAAAAATAAGCTATTAAAAACAGATAAATCGATATTGTTCAACTAATAAAGAGATTTCAATAAACTGTACAAAAATCAATCACTAGAAGTCGATCTAATTAAATAATCACTGTACAATAAACTGTCAAATAATATTCAAAAAGAAACGTCGAAAAATAACAATTAACTTACGTAGCACTAGTCCGTAATACAATAAAAACTATATAGTAGCTCACTGGTATGAATTAAACAGGAAAAAGAATTATCACTATAGGCAGAGAGAAAGATTTATCACTCTATATATAGACACAATATATAGATAGAACTGTCACTTCCTGCTTATCATGACGAATCTCAAACAAGACTGACTAATTTACAAAAGTCCACCTCTATTTATATACTTTTTCATAATTGAGATATCTCTAGATTTCTCTACCAACTTCTACCAATAAACAATCAAGGAAACTCGAACTTTCCACAATATTCGATAAGACTCCATTAATTTCTAATCAAACAACTAGAACATTCTACAAACTACCAAGTAAACACAATAAAAGTGTCAAAAGCAGAGTAATTAATTGCTTAAAAGTAAACATTTACATAGCAGATAACACCGAGCACCACTGTTTCTTCTTTCTTTCTATTCTCTCCAATTTCATATTCGCTACACTATCCCCACCTTACGAGATTGTTCTGTCCCAGAACAAAAGCACTTATGTTAGTTTAGATCAGGTCTGGTTTCTCATTGGTCTTCCAAGGGTTGTAGATGCAGATGGTAATCTGGACACCAGTGGATTTGAACACCTCCTCCAGCATTGGCTTCACAATTGTCCAATCCAAGCCATCATATCCGCTTCCAAGCCTTGGTATGCCAAGTTTCCTAACTCCTAGTTGTTGCATTCTGTCCCTCAGCTGAACCAAACAAGTCCACAATGTGTCATATGATGCCTTCATCTCAGGCTGTCCCTTAGTCACCAGGTAGAAGAGATGTTGACCATGCCGCTGCAGATGAAGAACATTTCCTTCCTTGGGGCAAAAGCCAGCCAAGGAAGGACCAAGTAAGTAAGATCACGGTCCTCTAACTCACGTTTTAGATCGGCCTTTTGACATTTAGTGATTGATTCGTGTACAGTTCATTGGAAATTCATCATCAGTTGAACAATATCGTGTTATCTGTTTTTAATTGCTTATTTTTCTGTAAGAAATTACTGAACAGTGTGAGTTGAAGATTATTTGGGAAAGTGACAAATTTAAGTGTTGCCAGCGTTATTTTAGACATAGAACCTGTAACAATATCTATTTATCCTCTAGTGATAGCCGAGTGCCGTAGCAGGTATCTGTTCAATCAGAGATAAGCTACGAAACTCCTGGGCGCTCTTAGTAAGGATGACCGATTGGATTGGCCAGCAAAAAACTCTGTTCTCTGCTGTAGAATCACTTCCCGGTGGTTCGGAGCCCACCTAAAACTGCAGAACCAATTCATCAATCACCTTCATCCAATTCATTACCCACGCACAGGTCTCAGACCTATTTGGGCTTCATCCTCCGAAAAAAATTAAATTGACTGCAAGTCGTTAAATTTATAATAAAAAGTTAATATTAACAACGCAGATCGGTAGGGATCAAGAAATTCAAGAACTCATCTTTTTATCGATAAATCTGATGGAATGGTCAGAATTCCAAAAATGTACTCTTTAAACTAGGAAATAATGTTTGATGTTATTGAAAACTGTTTGGACTTTGTAAATCGCGCCCAACGGGGCTTGCCCGGAAGTCGCACCCAACAAGGCTTGCACGGAAGTTCTTTGATTTTGAAGGTTATTATTGTTGTTCATGTGTTCACCACCTGCACAGTGCGTCCTGTGTCGTTGGAGTTGTGTCTTTTATTATATTGCTTTTAACTATAATTATTGATGTTCAACGTAGTTAATTGAAAAAGGCTAAGTTTGGGCCTATATCAGTTTTTTATTTTGGGTTTAAACACCAGTAAAACAAACCCCTGGCACTAATTGCTGACGTTTACGAGTCATCAATTCCAGAACATGTAGGTAAAGTTATCTTATAAGAATTTGAGGACAATTAATTGGCCTAACAATAAGTATCCAATCCGCAAAGTAACTTAAAACGTTATTTATTTCCTGGATTTCTTGTTCCATGACGAACTGCGTTGTTAATATTAACTTTTCATGTGAAATTTAACGACTTGCAGTCAAATATTTGTTAAGAATAAGTATAACTCACTTAATCTGTAGGCCGAGCTTGGCCTCTGAAGATGGATCTCATAGATTCGAAAGCGCTCGGCCTACAGATTAAGTGAGTTATACTTATTCTTAACAAATATTTGACTGCAAGTCGTTAAATTTCACATGAAAAGTTATTTATTTATACAGCTGGCCAAATGTAAGATGGTAGTCTATTTTAAGACATAGACAGCATGATTTAGGACTAGGTTATGTTTTAATTTGAATCAATAACTTACTGTTGAACTAAAACAATCCATTTAATAAGAATATTTCAACGGTTTTTTCATATTAAGTTTCTCGGCTGCAGTTCCATAGCTTCCCCACAAAACAATGAAATAAGAGAATTGATAGTCAATATGAGTTAGTTTGGTACAGATATCAATTATCAGAATTTTCATTTAATTGTTTTGTGAGGAAGATACGGAACTGCAAGCCGAGTTTCTCTTACAACTGTCACAGTCATACTGACAAAGATGAATGTATTATTCAAAACGTAAAATATAGGTTTTCTATAATACATCAGATTGGAGCAGAGCAGTTAGTAATATTGAATGTGCCTCGTCATAAAGTGTTTTACCCCTATCACTCTTAGATTAATCCCTTAAAAAAAAGATTTCGCAATAAATTGTTACTTACCCCCCAATAAACCCCCGGTCGTTACTGAAACTACACACATCAATTAGTATTATATAGAATACATTCGCACAAATTATAAAAAATTATAAAGTGCACAATGTGCAAGGAAATGAGTTTATTCTCCCTAGAAAATAATACCTAAATGAAGGCCAAAAGTTTGATATTTACTGAATATATTTGAATATTTAATTATGTGAAATCTATCGACATTTGAACCTAAATTGAACGCTTATTTGACAACAAATAAACGTTAGCGAATATAAATTTGATATTCAAAAGTCAAACGTTTGATATTTTTAAATGTAAAATTAATATTTGGTGCTATGTGGAAATGTGCATGTGCAGTGGAGTGCAAATTGGCCTGCCCAAAGTGAGGCTTAAACGCATTTACGCTGATTCAAAAGTTATCATTAATAAATCTATACTTAAATTCCAATTGCTTAACATAGGTGAAGATAATCAGAGTTGAGTAATGATCATCTAGCATACTGCATCCTGTTATCAAATTAATTTGTTTTATTTCATTTATTAGTTTATAATGATCCTATGGAGGCTGAATGAATAATGGAGTTTAATTGAATATTATATTTGAGAATTGACCGTTGTTTGAGATTTAGTAAGAGTTATGAAATGTTTAGAAATTAATTAAATGTGATGACAGAAGAATCCTCCTTTATTCTCTCAATAGCACACAACTTGCCAGCCTAGTTTGAAAGCTAAAAGTATAATTTAAACACCTTTTAGTGAGATCACTGATTTATGATCTCCTCATCTTGATGGCCAGTTATTACCATGGTTCATTGCACTTTTGAAGATGCAGGCAAAGTGCCAGATAGACTGCGTAATTATCTGAGAGTATTTAGCGGCAAAAACTCCCAAGTCACCACTCGCATCTTTATCTGAATTTATTTGCTTGATCATGCGCCCCAAGGTTAGGGTTTGCTGACTCTTTCAAGGTTTTTTAATGTCTCAGGCTCAGTTCTCGAGGGTGATGCAGACAGACAAAATCGCTACAGTTCGAGTTCAATGTTGTTTTTATTTTGCGGCCGGTTCAACTGCAAAACCTAATTTGCAGATCAATCTGATCCAAACAAAATCGTTTATTTTCTAGCCTTTCTGAACAAATTCACTTTTTGTGGAAGAAAATTTCTGATTGCAAGCAGTCCAATAAATTTATTTCCAACTAAGTATTGTCATGACCTTGATTTTTACAAGATATTCTACAATACAATGAAAAAAAACATAAAAGATAACTTATGGACATGGCGAATCTTTCAGCGAAGGGAGCGAAAATTGACAGGTTTTGATGATTAATTGCAAATAAACTACAGAACCAATTTGATATTGTTTTACATCAATCGATGTAGAATTTTATGTTCTTCTCTTTGAATTAAACAATGATTTGAGCCCGGTAGAGAGTTTTCGAGTTTTAGGCCAAAAACAACGGGCTTGACATATAAAACTCCTCCCCCAACAAATATTTCATCATAAGGACAGGTAATTTTAAAAGCCAATATGGTATGTTCAAAAATCCTCTCTAGCATGATATAAATCGTAATAAAATTCCATTAATGCTGAATTAACTTGCTGAAACCTTTTCCGAGGGCAAAAATATGTGAAACTCCGTTCAACCCCCGTAATTTGCAAACTTGTAACGCAATTGTTTTCAGCCCTACAAGAACGTTATGGGTATAATTCGAAAGACATTTTCCTCAGCTTTAACTTTGCACTGAAGAAAAAAAATTGAGTCATCGTTTTCGAAATCTGAATAGGGAGAAATCTGAAAACCTTAGGGCCCAGGAGAGCGTTGCTTATCTAACCTGCTACGGCTCATTGTTATCAATTCCCATAATGGTCACTTTATGCAAAACACTTTGTATAATATCTACATAGATCTATCTCATTTAATGATAGTGTAGTAAGTATTATGAAATATGTAATTCATTTGAGTATTTTTTTTTTTTCAATATTTCATATTGTAATTGAACATAGCTTAATAATATTTTCTCATTCTCTAGGCCTGTGAACAGTACTGTTTCGCACAACTATCTTACGAGAATACTGGTTAAGTGGTTACTTTGAATACTGTTTTTTTCTTAAAATTGAATGAGTGGTAAAAATTGAATTGAGTGGAAATTGATAACTTGAGTGGTAATTGATACACTTCACATCCTCATATTGTTCGAAGCCCTACTCCCCCCCATTATGGAGCCATTAATTACTGCGGTTTGAACAACATTAATTATCAATTGTTTCCCATAATAATTATGTACTTCTATTTTTTGCAGTGGAAAAAGTAACAATAGCCTAATTATATCACTAGATTTTCAATGTGATAATGCTCAACGAGCAAATTCGAGCAACACCACTCCATTTGAATGCTTCTTCCACGCAACTCACAAGGTCGCAAGGTAATTATTTCATTGGACTATATTGATTCTATTTTAATCACTTGAATAACTTGATAAAGACTGATAATTATGATTTAATAATTAGTTTTATGAATTATTAATTCAATTGTACAAAATAAAAAATATATTTAACTAATATAATATGCCGAATAACATTAATAAATCAATTCATAAATAAATGATAATAATAATTTATAAATTATTATTATGACAATAACAATAATAAGTCGGAAACCGCAGGGTGTAATCGATTTGAGCGTTAACTCTCTCAAGATTCTGACTCACTGCTGCTCCTATGGTCACAAGTTCGATTCCCGTTCAGTTTGGCATTTTTTGTGAGATCATCCACCTCAGATTCATGCGGACTTCATCAGAAAAAGAATTTACTTATGTATACTATATTTGATTGTACATTGAATTTATAATGATAAATTATCAACTAAATATACTTATAGTTATTATAATTATTATGACAAATAATATCATTATTTTATGACAATTGATAATTACATCTACGATAAAAATTTATAATAATTAAATATTACTTTCTTTGGCGAAGGTGATATTGTGGAAGATATCCATGTTTGAGATTGATAATGGTACAACAACAGAAAATAGTATCTCACTAATTTCAGTGAATGTGGTTGTGATAACTTCATGTCTTATTATTCATTAATTAAATACTACTTGATTCAATTTGAACAATTTGTTCTTTTCAAATCCCACAAGATTTGTAATAGACAATGATAAAAATAGTATTAAATTAATTCATTTAAAATTATTAGATCCGCAGCCGCAGTGGTGTAATCGGTTAGAGCACATCTCTGATAAGATTCTTACTGAACGCTACTCCTACGGTCATGGGCTCGATTACCGTTCAGCCTAGCTTATTTTGAATAGAGAAATCATTCACTTTTTTACCCACGCACACGTTTCCTACACATGTGGACATCATCAGCAGAAAAACGATATAATTATAATATATTTTTTTGTTGTTATATAATGCAATATTATATATCAAATTTATAATTATTAAATTATTTATTAAATAGTCATAACTATTATTAGTAATGATTTTAATTTATTTTATTTTATAATAATAAATATGGTTTAAAATAATTTACTATAATTAAAAATTATTTAAAATATAATAAATATATATATATATAGCCTATAATATAAATATACTATAATTTAAAATAGTTGATTCTATTTGAATAACTTGCACACATCAATACATCAATGAACGCAACAAAGAAACGTTCCACTTCGAAATGACAGTCTGTTCAGTAGAAAGTTGCTTGCAAAATGTTACTCGTTAAGAAGGCTCAATATGAAATAATGTATCTGCTGTGGCCGCGAGTTGCCGGGAGTGGCTCAGAGTTACTAGCAATTGAAACAGGATTTTCAGTTGCGGGAGGTGGCGGCAACTGATAATGATCTCTGTTGTCCGTTAAGAAGCTCTCATTTAACACAATATATTTGTTGTGGCGTAGAGTGACGTTGCTCCAAGTTACCCGTTTCCCGTTAAGGATGTTTTTCTGTTTTTTTTCGTCGATTACGTCTTGGAGACTCCAGTTAAGGAGTATAATACAAGTCAGATCAACAATATTATACACTAGATACCATAATTACTATATCAATTAGTTGAGGTGAGGCTTAATTTTGATGTGAATTTTTGGAGACCACAATTAGGAGACCAAGCCTCTTGAACAACGGCCTACAAGAATCAAATCTATTTACTCTTTCTATACACCTAACCGCTTTCTTTTGGATCTTAAACACCCTATCAAGATTTTGTTTTGATGAATTACCCCATACTAAGATAGCATACCTAATATGTGACAGTAAGAGCCCATGGTAAGCTGTAAAAAGTAACTTTGTCATTCAATTCAGCTGTCGCAGAACAAATACCCCAGATGAAATTTTACAACATATTTTCTCAATGTATGGAGCCCAGGTCAATCGTCTATCCAACAAAACTCCTAGAAATGAAATTATTTCTTCCTGGTCTAATTGATTATCGTTTAAAGCCCTATCTTCATTTAAATTATGTTTGTTTTTGAATTGAAGGTATTGGCATTTTTTACTATTTATAGTTAATTTCAACTGATTTAAAAATTGGACAATGGACTGCACACTTATATGGGCACTTATTTCTAAATTGTCTAGAATGGAAATGCTGAAAATGAGTGATGTATCATCAGCAAATAAGAGGGCTCTACCACTAATTAATTATTTAGGTAAACGGTTGACATATAACAAAAAAAGCAATGGACCTAGTATTGACCCTGAGGCACTCCAGCTTGCACCTCTAATTTATTAGATTTATTCTTTACTATACTATTACCAACTACTGTAGTTAGTTCTACACATTGTTTTCTCCCAATAAGATATGATTCAAACCATTTCAGTTCAACCCCATTTACACCTACATTTTGCAGTATTTCCAATAAAGTTCTATATTTACACAATCAAATGCCTTTGACAGATCTAAGAAGATTGCAGTAGCTTTATCACCTGAATCTATTATATCTATTAGTTTTTCAACTAGAGAAACTATGGCTGTCTTTGTTGATCTCCCTTTTTGGAAGCCATGCTATGCTATCTATGTTCATCACAGATAAAGTTAGCTTCTTGAAGGTGCAGAAGTAACCTATTTAGAACTACTCTTTCAAAAATTTTACTTATTACATTTAAAATACTAATGGGCCTATAGTTTTCCACCTTTTCTCTATCACCACTTTTGAAGATTGGCAAGATCTTCCCCTCTTTCAAATTATCTGGAAAAACACCTTGTTCTAATGAATGATTGATCAGATGAATCAAAGGGTCTAACAATTGATCTTTACATTCTTTCAGAATTTTACTGCATACCCTATCCATTCCTACAGCTTTTTTATTATTCAAACTATCAATGATATTTGACAACTCGTCTTGGGATACTGGGTGGAATTTTAATTCGTTCTGAATCCCCTCAGTATTCCACACGTTTGCATCACTAATACCTGTATTAAGAGATTTTTTAAGATTCTTAGCAACCAGTTGATAATATCTGTTAAAGAAATTACAAATGTCTACACTATCATCAATATATTTGTTATTTTCGTTAATTATTCTGGGGACACTAGTATAAGCATCTACATGAGCTACTTGCCTATTTTTGTTTATTACATCCCACACTGCTGTGTTGAAGTACACACTATTATTCAAAATTTCAGCTGTTTTCTTACATTTTGCTCTTTTCACTTCTTTCGTATTAGAGCTTTGTAATTATTTTCACTTAACATATTTCTACATAGTTTGAATTCATCATATGCATCTTTAACCCTATTTCTTTCTGCAAGGATATCATCATAAGTTATCCACTCTTCTATTTTGTCTAATTTGTTTTTTACATGGACTTTTTTAACTAGACAACTCATAGTAATATGAAACCTTAAAATATTAATGAAACTATCATATTTGTTATTTAAACTATTGCTATTGTAAACCCTACTCCAGTTTTCTTGTAGCAGATTCTGCTTTAAACAATCGATATTCCCCTGTTCACATTGTTGAATTTCTTTCATTACTCTACTCTTTTTAATTGATTTATGACCTTGCAACCCCACCACTAAGATGATTGTTTAGGAAAATTATTGACAGTAGATTGCAAAGGATTTTCAATCAGCTCTGCCAGCCTATTACAAAATATTACTTTGCTAGATTGATTTAGATGTAGACCATGATTGGTGAAATTTTGTTTTTCAGCCTTTCATTTAGAAAACAAATCCCCATTTGCTTAGAATTCTCATTTTTTAGGCTGTTGATTGTAGTATGAATTGATTTATTTGTTGACTTATTGGTTTCATTTAGCTCTGGCCTATCAAACCTATACGGAATTGTACTTATCATTACATTAGTTTTTTGGCTGAGTGGCACCATCTCTTTGATTTTTTCATTTATTTCAGGAAAATGTTTTAGATTAGGTTCATTTATATTGTTTGAGCCACCCAGAACTACTTATTATAATTACAGCTACTGTAGCTCCATTGAAGACTACAAATTCTAAGCTGTTATGATGTTCATACATGTGTAAAGTACACCCCTGAAGCATCAAGAATTGTTGGTGAATTCTAGAACTAGTCTAGAAGTTTGCTAGACTAGTTTAGCTCTAGCCTAAAATTGTATAACCAGTAAAGTAACAGTAATTGTATTAACAGTAGTGTAAAGGCAAACGGCGACACTTATTGCAATGGAGCACTCTCAAAGATTAATACACCAGTGTAGAATTGTGCTAGACCAGTTTAGCTCTAGCCTAGTTCAAGACTAGTCTTCACTTGTATGGAAAAGTAAAGATAGCAATAGATCACAAAAAGTGCCTCCGTTTGGAAGGGACGTAGCTAAGTTATTCAGCGCCGTGGCAAGTACTAATTTTTGCGCCCCTCCCCAACCATTCTGACCTCACCCCCCTTCGCAACCATTGCTGGTAGTATTTGGAAAATCTCTATCTTATAAATCGGTATTAATTTAATGTAACATTCTGATATGAACAAGTCACTCAATTGTTAACCCAGAATGTATGGCCTATCCCAAAACCTCCTTCTAGTCCACCATAATATCCAAATATTTAGCTTTAAATAATTTTTATTGAAAAATATTGAATAAACAAACTTTTCTACAAAGGTTAGAGGCGTTTTTAAAAACAATCAAACTGAAATGGACAATGCTCAATAAAAACTAAATTGACTGTAGAAGTAATGTCAAAAATATTGTTATTATATGTCAGAAATAGTTCCCTATTGAATGGTTCGTTAGGACTTGTTGTCCTAATATTGATTAACTTTCAAGTTAGTTGGAACTCCTTTCATTTGAGATTTTTGTCTGGCTTAACAGACCGCAGAACACAATATTAGGGTTTCCTCAAACCTCCCTTTGGAGAATTCTTCGATAGTTTTATAATTTGAAATTCTATGGAAGGACTGAAAAACCAATCTAGTTTTACTGAGAACGTGTCCAATCAATTTCATCTTGAATAATCTTGCCACTTTTCTATCAAAAGGAAAGCCTGGAGGTTCAGAAGGGTCACCCTTGGGACGATTTGAAAACTAATCCATCTGAAGCATAAATTATAACCAGTCCTGAACATACATCCACACATTTCAACGGAAGACAAAAATTGTTTCATTTTAGACGGTCAAAAAGGAATATAGTGCTTTTTTTACTTTCCTATTTGGGAATGATTCTAGGATTTTGTTGATGACAACCTTATGTGCCATACCTGATTGGTCGCAGGAAGTCTCATCATCTTAGTTTGCTGATTCAAGAGATATTGGTTTCACATTTTGAAATTTAATCCCACTAGCAAATGTAAACACTGTCTATCGGACAATAAAGTTGTTATTTTATTATATTATGGTAATGAACAAATAATTTAAAACCCTAGAGTATAAGACAAATTGAATTTAGAAATATTTGATATTATGTCAACTGCTCTTGGAAGAAATCAAAATTTTGGCCCCTCTTTTTTACCCATTGATTTGCCGCCCTCTGGAATTTTCCGCTCTAGACGGTCACCCAACACGTTTTTGACACATAAATGCTCAAATGTGAACACGCTAAATGCTAAAATGATGTAACGCTAGTTTTCTATATGCTAGGGGCTGCACCCCTAACCGTGTATATACTGTAATACTATCGCTATGCCACTGTGCCTAACTGCACTGCAAGAGATTGACTACAAACAATTCACATTATTAGTTTTGATTAACACTCCATGTCTGATATTTAATTTTGAATCTAGTTTTAGAGCTTATTTTTAAAATTACTTATTTTACGGCTGATTTGGCGTCTCCCAAAACCTTGCACCCAGGGCACGTGCCCCTTCTATCATCTCTGCTGTTTGGAGTGACCATGTAATGTTATTGTAGAAATGTAAAGAATAATTAAGTGGCTTATATAAGTTGCTATAAGGTGCTGCACTAGATAATTGAGTAGTTATAATTAGAGCCAGGATTTTAGGCAGTAAAAAACACGAAAATAGGCAGTTAATGATTGTATAACTTACATTTCACTGGCTGCCCATAATTACAATATATTTCTTCAAGTTATCTTGGGTTGAACTTTGTCTTGTCCAGGAGGATATTTTTCATTAATTGAAATCAATTTTTCCACATCGACTGATGTGATTGGTGCGTTTTTGTAGCATGCTTCTGAATTTGGGCTCATTTCAAGTTAATAAATGTGGCAAATTCAATTATTTTACAAATTTGTTTTATATTGTCCAAACCTGAGTTTGAAGATACCATAACACACGTTTACACTTTCCTTTAATTGCACATTCCATCTCACCAGGAAGAGATTCAATGTTATTTACCATTTCATTCACTTTTTTCAAGTTTTGTTATTATTTCAGGCAATGTAGAATAATGCTATATAGTTGAAAACTATCTTCACTATTATATTGTCATTGTTATTCCTAGAATTCGCTGACAATAATTAATTTTTATGCACACGTTCTCTCATGTTGTTTGGTTTCCCTTTAAAACCAGCGTTTTAGAAAAAAAAGAAAGGTAACTTACAGTAGAATAAAACATCCAAAAACTAATCAAGGAATTTAGCCTAACATCCGGGCTCTACTAATAATATAATGTAGGCACAGCTGTGATTTTTTTCTTTGTTTTGATAAGAAGGGAAATAAGAGTGATCAACTGTGTCTCACTGCCAACTCACAAGTTATCTTATGTTGGTCGTGGCAAAAATTGCTTTGATAAATCTTAAGACACTTCGGTATATTTCCTTTTATGCATATTATTATTTTCTGTTTGATTTTTAGCAATAAATTCAATATACGGTGCTGATCTATCACAATATTGGATTGGTTTCAGTATTTTTTTTTCTCAATTTTTTCATCTTACCACAGGCTTGTTTTCGAGTGGAAAGGAATGACAAATATCCTGCATTGTTTAAAAGCATATAAATAATTCCAAATAAAGTCTGTCACATGTCAGAAAGAGCTCAGAGAATACCTTCAAAAGGAAGGCCAAGTCTGCGTTACTAAAAATAAACGGGTTTCAGCAAAAAATGGTCAAGATGAATGTTCAAGACAGAGTCTCTGAAATGTAATGGAATCAGTCTTCCCTTCCCATTTATTATGATCAGTACGGTGAATTGAAGAGATTCTTCAAGAGTAGTCTATGATTTTTTAAGATAATAAATTATCACGTTCATAGAAAATATTATAAATGCATAGACAAGTAAGGTAAACAAAGCTGCAATAACTGAAAGTTGTTACTCTATTCACAAAGAAATATATAAAACATTGCTTATCCAATCGCTTGCTATAAACAAATTCACCTTCAAAATTGATCTTAAATAATTCATGAGCCTGAATTTGAAGCAAGGCAATGAATATGTTGTGAGCTAGCATAACTTGGAGGAAGAATTCTCCTCGCCAGTCGTAAATAAAGCTTCAGCATTTCCGTGATACAAATGAGGAAAATATTGAATTCATTTCCAGTTCTGCAACCTGTTTTGCATTCATTTCGTCAACAGTACAGATCACCTATTGAGATAATATAACCCAAGTCATCTGGATGTAGTCTTCCTGTTAATAACGAATTTTCTTCTCTAAAGACTATAATAATCTGAAATTACTATGGTACTGGAGAAGAAAAATATACATGTATTAGCCAAATGTTGGTGATTAAGCTAATGACTAAGCACAACTGACAAGGTTATGAGCAAACACGATATCAAGCTAGAAGGTATAATTAGTTGCTCTTGAAATATAGCTTCTTAAAACAGTATAGCCTGCTAATGGATTCCTAGCAGGCCTGGGGCAGAAAGTAAATCCAGGAGCCTACCTTTTTTCAAATGTATGACTTTTTGCAAGTTTGAGCATGAGTGGAAACACGCTTGAGATGAAGCTTTTCATCTTGAGCGTGTGTCCCCTGCTGTAGTGTTGTAGGCATTGTTGTAGGTTACCATCCCGATGCCTCACCTACTCGCTGGACAGATCAAGATGGCGTGTTGTTGGAAAGTATAATATTGTTAACTTCAAACTTATTGAAAGCAGATTATGTATAACACAATATGTATGGATATGAAAGCAGATTATGAAAATTAATCGAATACATTACCAAATTAAATTATTATAATTTAAAATTTGAAAGCAAATCTAGTTTATATATTAGTCTATATAGGTCTCAGACCTATGTGGGCTTCATCCTCAAAAAAAAAAAAAAATAAATAAATAAATAGA
This sequence comes from Conomelus anceps, assembly GCA_948455865.1. Lineage (NCBI taxonomy): Eukaryota > Metazoa > Arthropoda > Insecta > Hemiptera > Delphacidae > Conomelus > Conomelus anceps. The sequence continues at coordinate 23,012,589 of OX418222.1, forward strand.
GTATGTGGCCCTGTCATCACTGACATCATAATTTGTGATAGAAGGCCTGATATGTTTTTCAAAAGTAATTATGAATAAATATGATCAGATTAGATCACTCATGTCATACGTTTTGATACTTGTATTGGCGATGATGACGATATTGAGGTAGACATCCATAATGAATAAGATTCAAAATTGTCGCTTACCAGAGTAAAAGTGCATAATAAATTATGTACATTAATTTCAATATTACTGTTGACAACATGTTTAAGAAGATTTTTTAAAACTTATAAATAGCCTGTAGTGACAGAGAGCGTTTACATGGTTGAATCAGGTAGCAAACGTCATGCCACACTGATGTAACAGGAATTGCTGTTGTTGTAAATAGTAGTTTACACGAGCGATGATGTGGCATGATGTACGAGCCATCCCCCCCCCCCTTAACTAAATTGGAAGAACATGCTTGTCAATATTATCATGGAAGTGAGAGCCTAGAAATATCGAATAAATAGATTGAACAATTGTTCGATATGTAGTTTTATTAAAAAAAATATTTAATATTCGCAAGGATTGCACAGTAACAATATATAAATTTCAGATCATTCACGTTTTTTCGTCTTAGAATGATTTTCGTAATTACAATAGAATTTTCGTCTTTTTATCGATGAGTTATTAACATATAATACAATTTCAATAACACCCTTAACAATTTGCAGTTCAAGCTAACTACAAACAATTTTTATAACTTATTTATATAGTCTATAAACATGCAATACATTATTGATAATAAGCTTAACAATAGTTATTTTAGAGTTCAATAAGCTAAAACAAGCACTTTTCCGAAATAATAGTTAAAAAAATAATGATAATAATATTGAGTATCTCCATTTTTATCATATATCTATGAAGTGGCTTTTTGGAGTTTAAAAATCAGTCATTGTCACCGCAGTTTGCAATCAAATATACTATACTAGGCTATACTAGGATATTTATAACCGGTCTACCAAGTAGTTCTCTTTATTTGAAAGGCTTAGAATGCCTCGGCCACCGTGATACGAGCGGTGAGCGGCAGAAAAAATTGATAAGAAAAGGCAGCGAGCGGCGCCGCTTCGTTAACTGCTCGCCGAAGACGATGAAGAAGAAGAAAGGAGAAGAAGAAGAGGAATAAAAAGAAGCAAATACATTATTAATCGCACGCTTGCACGTGCGAACCCAATTTGTATATATTGAATTTAAATATATTATTATTATTATGGCAACGTGCACAGTGGGTTTGATAAAAAAAAAATTGATTGCAACAAAATGAATGTGAAAGCCTGCGACCAATATAGCTGTTCTCTTTCTTATTATAAGTGAGATTAGTCAGTCATATTCCATATTCCATCTTGATCTGATATAACATACAATTAGCCTAAATGTTACATTGAGTTGATCATGATACCTTGAAGAACGAACATTTCAACTGATAAATCTTCATTTTTCAGGAAATTGATTCTACATTCTCAAGCCAAATCAATCATGGTATTGATTCCTGATCCAGTAGCATCTAACTTTGGCTCAGACAACAAGGATGGAGGGCTATTTCACGGAACTACTAAAAGGGACCAATGACGATTTGTCTCCTATTTTCTCACTCCCTACATAAATTAAAGAAATGCTGGAGAATATTGAACACTTCAAATTCTATGATCCATCAGAGAATATTTATTTACAAAATAATCAAATTATTGAACTACAAGATCACTTGTTTGGTGACACACAAGCCTTAGTTATTGTCACATCGCCTACCAAGAACCCTTCTGATAAAGAAAATGACTTGAAGTGAATAGTACTGATACAGCTACAGCTACAACAAATTTCATTTGACCATGATGAAAATTCTTCTCTTATTGACAACTCATTCTGCAATTTGGTACCTATCATTTCAACACCAATATCTGTATCAAACACATTGGAAAAAATTCTTACTGTTTATGAGAACATCAAAACTACAACAAAAAGAGTTTTATTTCCAGCTGAGAATGATCCATGTCGGATGAACCTACTTCTATGGACTCTGAAACAATCTGAGAAGCCAAAGAAACTTACCATGCAGTCTAAGAAAAATTATGCACAAGACCACAAGAAGAAAACAACAAGAAAAGAGACAAATGATGTAAAAGCTGAAATCAAAGGTCTTTTAATAGTAAGCTATAATTCATCTACAAGGGATTACCAATATCAAAGAATATGAAATATTGTTTAGAATTTTTCAGATAAATTAGTAGTTTGGTTGTTTTTAATACTAACTTGTATTCTGTACAAACTACTGGGAGTTTATCAATGCAACAAGAGAGGAACAATTGGATTTCATTGATATTGCAATACTGATGGGGATTGTTTCAAAGCCCTCCTTTACTGATTATTGGTCTAAACGTCTAAACAATCCAGATTTGCCAAAATAGAAAATGATATACAACTAAAATGCTTTCAACAAATCAGGCGTTTTTGCCATTTTATTGTTGATGATGATGATGATGATGATAGGTATTCAAAAATAAGGCCTATGGTGGACTGTGTGGGAGATGGGTGTTTGAGAATTACTCAAGAGCAGAGATTTTCAGTTGATAAGATGATAGTACCTCACAAAGGTAGAAAAGCTTGGAACAAAAGGCAACAGTACAGTGAAATTCTTTGCTTTCGAATTGGTCTCTTCATTATGCCACGTCTTGATGTTTTCTCTCTTAATGGATGGAACAGTTGGGCAACTACTCTACAATTATTGCTAGGTGTATTGTTCAAGGATGTTAATCTATTCAACTAAGATTCTCCAGGAGACTCATCTCGTTTTCAGAATTAGAAATTAGTTTCTAGCAAAAAAATAAGGGATTCACAATATTTGTCTTTCTTGTATAAATGGTATTATTTATGATTGTTTTCTATGACGGTGCTGATACTTTTTGTAATGTCACCTTAAAAGAGAATGAATTGGAATTTGGACTTGTAGAGAGAGTCTTTCCTGGATTGTCTCTCACTAGACAATCAAGTGTGCATTGCAAGATGACAGGATAACAAACCAGTGACTATTATAAATATATTTTCAGATGCCTATCCCACAATAAAAGATACAAAAGAAGCCAAGCAGTGTGTTGATGTAACATTTCCTTATGTAATAAAAGTATAAAAGAATATAACATTTATATAGAAGGCATAGATTTTGCTGGTATGTTGGTGATTCTGCATAGAATTGAGATGAAATCCAGATTTGTAGATATCACAGATTCTTCACTTTTGAAAGTGTCCCTTCATCATGTCCCATCTTGGCGCTTTCTCTCTTAATGGATGGAGCAGTTGGGCAACTACTCTGTAATTGCTAGGTGTATTGTTCAAGGATGTTAATCTATCCAACTGAGGTTCTCCAGGAGACTTATTCATCTGGTTCTCAGAATTAGAAATTGAAGTATTTTTCTAGTAAATCCTCAAAATGTTGATCCATAACTTTCACAAACTTGAAATATTTGCTCAAATGATTGAATTTGTTCAAATAATTGACATTGCCTTGGATTATGGCTGCTGCAAAATAGGTTAATGAAACTGAAAAACGTCCCATGTCAAGATGTCACTGAGATACTTCCATTTTGAAATTTTTGAGTCTCATAGAAAGGAAAATTAAGTAACTCAACATAAAAGAAAACAGGATTCCATGGGAGTTGATAGTGACACCAGCAATTTCCTGGCCATTGTCCAGTTTGACATCTTTGGACACTCTCCAGTATACACCGCAAGAGGATAATGCAAGTTCTGTAAAAATGGCAAATCATCAATTGATGTTTCAAGTGTAGTTTGTGACTTTGTCTGAAAGAAAACATTTCTTTGTGGGATTTCACCATAAATGATGTACTGATAATGCAAACATAAGAAAGGATTATGAACAATATAGATAGCTATAGTGACTTGCAATTGCTAAGTGCATTGCTCAAGGATGTTAATCTATTCAAATGAGATTCTCCAGGAGACTCATAATTTAATTGGTATACAAGAAAAGAAAAAAATGCTGATATTATTTTTTTTTTAAATAAATGTTGGTATTATATGCAAAGTTTTGTATTAACTATTACCTTATTGATGAAATTTAAAAATCTGTTATGAGGGATGTTATTATGCTCATCTAGCCAAAATATTATAAACATAAAGAAATTACATGAAAATTCACTATTTTGGCAATGTGCCAAAATTGTCACATATCAGGTAGTAAAAAAGATTAAATATTTTTTGAGTTATTTAGGAAGCTTTTACTTCAAATGATTCAGAGAATCGCTCCTTTTTGAAGAAAAATATTACTTCCAAATTAAGGTTTGAGCCCCAGAGCTCTAGAATGTGGAAATTACAAAAAATCCACAAAAACACAACTTTAGTATTTAGTGAGTAGTATTTGAGCCTTTGACATGCATTGATCATACAAGACAAGACATTGTTCTCTTTCAGCTCAAGCTGAATATGAGAAAAAAATTATTTTAGAGGGAAAATAAAGAGTAAGCAATTTAATTAGAAAATAACGAATGTAGAATAGTGATCAATCTCTGGAAGATAAATTCAAGTTTTGTATGCAGAAATGCCTATCAAATATGCTGTTTTTTAATTTTTATTAGAGAACAAAAATGCTTAACTGGAATTTCTCTAATTGAATTGCATGTGATGCATTAATTAATAAACAAGTTTGAAGACCTGTGGGTTTGACTCAGAAATCTCAAGAAAAAAAATCAGTTGTCCTAGAAAAGTTATGTTCTTAATGGCCTCAAATTTAGTATAGGACCAAAATTGCTTCATAAAATTGAGTTGAGCAGCTTGAGTGATATGCAACAAGTACTAAGGAGTATCGCTCCTTTTTGAAGAAAAATATTACTTCCAAATTAAGGTTTGAGCCCCAGAGCTCTAGAATGTGGAAATTACAAAAAATCCACAAAAACACAACTTTAGTATTTAGTGAGTAGTATTTGAGCCTTTGACATGCATTGATCATACAAGACAAGACATTGTTCTCTTTCAGCTCAAGCTGAATATGAGAAAAAAATTATTTTAGAGGGAAAATAAAGAGTAAGCAATTTAATTAGAAAATAACGAATGTAGAATAGTGATCAATCTCTGGAAGATAAATTCAAGTTTTGTATGCAGAAATGCCTATCAAATATGCTGTTTTTTAATTTTTATTAGAGAACAAAAATGCTTAACTGGAATTTCTCTAATTGAATTGCATGTGATGCATTAATTAATAAACAAGTTTGAAGACCTGTGGGTTTGACTCAGAAATCTCAAGAAAAAAAATCAGTTGTCCTAGAAAACTTATGTTCTTAATGGCCTCAAATTTAGTATAGGACCAAAATTGCTTCATAAAATTGAGTTGAGCAGCTTGAGTGATATGCAACAAGTACTCCTTCCATGATGGAAAGTGACTGTCTATAAATTACTAACAATAACTAGCCACCACTCAAAATTATATAAAATTATAACAAAGAATTATATTTTGTGTACTGCATTTTTCAAACCCTTCAACATCCAAACCACCATTATGTACTTGTAATCAAAAACGTTCTCTATTGGAAACATTAATAGGATCGACAAGACTTCTAGATGATAGCTGTTCTGGTGAGGGCTCTAAAACCAAACAAGTTGTCCAGAATACAATCTAACAAAGTATCTTGGAATAATAGTTGATAAGAATCTTAAACAGACTAATAGAAAGCTTACTATTCATGATTCATGATTATAAATCAATAAATAAATATATATATCACCTAGAATGGAGAATATATCATCTATATTATAATGGAGATGTATCAGTCATCATCAAATCTGTGTTTATAAGAATCAAGATCTAACATTTTTACTTGGGATGAAAATTTTTAATGACAAATTATTGTCATGCTTATGTTTGCATGCTGCAAAAATTGAAACCAGAAATTTGTTTCAATTAACTTATTCAATATTTTTGAACCCACTATAACATATTTTTTTATGAAATTTTAAACATTTTTTAATGGGATTCAACAATTGATTTCAAGATTTGAAAAAATTGGATTTCGTTCCACTGGTGGACACTAGCCAATTCGATGAACAATAAAATTACTTTTCATCACTAGTTTTGAAAATATTGATTGTAAGCTGTGGAAAAAATTTGATTGGATAATGCATGTGGAGAATGAACTGTATAAAATATTAGTTATATTTTCTATAGCTTGTAAATTATAAAATAAGAGAGTGAAAAAATATATTGGTATAACTATAGAGATTATAATAGTTTATTGGAGGATTTTTCATAAAGTATTTCATTTAAATTTGCTTTCCCAAATTCAAATTAAGATACATGTCTAATGGAACTGAAAACACCAACAACTGCAAAATATTTAAAAATATATTATATTAAATACATTACATGAAAATACGTTTTTACATGAAACGTTTGACTTCAAATAAGAATTTCTTCCACCACTAGAAATCAAGGTTTAAATACCTTTATATTAGAGTAGTCTGGCAGAGATCAATCTGATGAAGAAGATAATTATGAGAAAGAAAATATTTTGTCACCTCAATCAGATGATACTGCAATACTATTGTAAAGGTTCATGGAAAAACAAAAAACTTCATTTAGACTTTATGTGTTCAGAATTGTAACTGTATTGGACCATGGCTATGATGTGATTTTCAATACAAGTGTGTTCCTAAAACAACTTGATTTGAAGAAACAGAGGAGGATGGCTATGTTGAGAAAAATGATATTAATATTAGTTTGTCAAAGCCAGTTAATAAAAATGCTGGTAGGTTTCTCAACACCATTGGCTTTCAGGAGGAATTGTCACATTTGACAATTTGGATTTTTTAATTTTATTTTTTGTAAATTATTATAACGTCTTGTTTGGAATTTTTTCTACACATCAATATATTTAAACTGTGCTCATTGATTGCAATCAAAATATTTTTGTACTCAAGTTTAGTTCAAGATCAAATGGAATTTAAATTCATGATAATTTTATGTATATTTTATTACACAATTCATTTATAACATTTTTGAGAATATAATTTCAGTTCCTAATCCAGTTTTAATTCAATTATGTTTTCCATGAAAACTTGTTGACCAATATTGCTTATATTATTTTAACTGACACTGTATTCCTGTTAATTAATTAGTTTCACTCACTTATATTAGTGTGTGAAACTAGTGACTGAATAGAATTACAGGGTCAACCCTTTGTAAATATTAATTAAGTTCCTTTACCAATTCCAACCCCCTCCCCACTTGGCTACTTGCCTTGGTTACAGGTAGACAGCACAGAGAGGTACATCATAGATGAAAACTGCACATACTAGCTTGGGGTTTGGAGGATTGCATAGCTCAGAATACCAACACTTTCTACCCCCTTTATGGGGGTAGAAACTAGTACTGCAATCTGCAAGGCTGAGCATGTCTTGGAGGGCCTGAGGAAATGGAAGACCAAAACGTCTCCCAGATCTAAGACTCCAGGGAAGCCTAGAAGAGAGGACAGACATCAATCAACATCTGACTTGAGCCACCATAAGAAGTCCCCAGAGAAATCTGGTAAGGATGATGACAGTAGCCACAAGAAGAAAGGTCAACCCAAGGCTGCCCTTGCCACATCACATGTGGGCATCTTGGACTCAACACTTTGAAGTGAAGCAGATATTGAGGCCAACAAATCAGTGGTGGAGGAGGTTCCTCATGGTAGGATACTTTCCACTGCCACCCCATTGGTCGAGGCTGAAACACTTCTTGAACAACTGATAGTGTATCTCTCACCAAATAAGATGAATGTGGGTAAGTCTGCAGCTAACTACTGCAAAGAAGAAGTTCAATAATCAGATCATTGAAAGGTCTCATAATAAGATTAAGGCAACCTGGGATCTAGTAAAGTTGGAGTTGGGTAAAAAAGCTACAAAAAAAGATACCCTCCCTTTTATAGGAAGCAGTTCCATGGGCAAAGACAGCAGTGTAATTGTGAATAAGCTGACCAATGATTTTAATAATTTTTTTGTAGATGTACCCAGACACTTTAGCAGTTCTTGTAACCCATTGATTGCAATAGAGAACTTGAAATTCCCCCAAAATTCGCTGTTTAAGTTTAATTTGTTGACACTATTACATGTGGAAAAGTTTATTGAGTCTCTGAAAAATAAGAATTCATCTGGCTGGGATGAGGTTCCAGTGAAAGTTTTTAGATTTGTGGCTGACATTGTTTCTGAGCCTCTGTCCAGAATCCTAAATCAGTCATTTAAACAAGGTGTGTTCCCCAAAAAGATGAAATATGCTTTGGTAAAGCCAATTTACAAGAAGAATGATAAGAATGATCTCAACAATTACCAACCTGTTGCTATCCTTAGTGCATTTTCAAAACTCTTTGAGAAGGCTGCTAATGAACAAATCCTCAATTTCCTCCATAAAAATGAGATTATATCCAAGACTCCGTTTGGATTCACCAAAGGAATGGAGTCAGCAATGGCAGATTTTGTGAACATGATATCATCCACTATGGACTCCTCCAATCATGTCTGTGGCTTGTTGTGTGATCTTTCCAAGGCATTTGACTGTGTCAATCACAGCATTCTCCTTGGCAAGTTAGAGAAATATGGTTTCTGGGGTAAGGAGTTGGTATGGTTCAGGACATACTTGGAGAATAGAAAACAGGCTACACAGGTTTCAGTCAGGAATAACACATTCTGATCTGAATGGGCTACAATTAATGCAGGAGTGCCTCAGGGGTCAATTCTTGGGCCTACCCTTTTCTTATTATATGTGAATGACTTATTATCATGCACTAAAAGGCTAATCATCCAATACACCAATGACACTTCAGTAATAATATCTGATATTAATCTTGATACTATAACCAAACAGTTACCAGAGGAGCTAAATAATATAAAATCTTGGTTTGCAGCTAATGGTTTATCAATGAACACTGACAAAACTAAAATAATCTCTTTTAGATCTGTGCATTCCAATAGTCCTGAAATTACAGACAGCTCTATTGACTTTCAAAATCCAAATGTAGAGTTTTTAGGCTTGTTGTTTGACAAGCAGTTACAATGGTCAGCACATGCAGAAAAACTGTCTTCCAGACTAAACTCTGCTTGTTTTTCTTTGAGGGTGCTTAGAAATGTTGTAAGTCTGAACTCACTTATGACCATTTATTATGGCTACTTCTTTCCATATCTTAAGTATGGAATACTTGTTTGGGGTGCATCTAGTTCCACAGAAAGAGTTTTCAGGATACAAAAGAAGGCAATAAGAGCTATATATGGTAAGCCTCCAAAACACACATGTTGGGAACTCTTTCATTCTGAAAGGATTCTTACAGTGTCATCGCTTTTTCTATTAGAGGTTACATCACACACTCATAAAAATCTAAATACATTTAAGCTGAACAATGCATTCCATACCTAGAATACCCGAAATGCAGCTCTAATATTATCTATCCCACACAAAACCAAACTTTGGAAAACTCTCCTCAATATATAGGTCCTAAAATATATAATTTATTGCCTCAAAGCATAAAATTTTTAAATTATAAACAATTCAGAGTAGAGCTAAAGAAATGGTTGGTAGATAAGGCTTTCTACTCATTGGATGAGTTCTTTGATGGATGAATGTGTTTTAGCTTCAAGGATGTTAAAATTGTGTATGACACTGGCTGTATTGAAGTACCGGTATCAGTAATTTAATTATTTCTAGGGTGAAAATGTTCATGTGATGGAAACCCACCTTCTGAAACTGCAGAACTCAATCTGTTCCTATGGAACACAGCTTGATGGCTTGCTAGTCAAAAGAACTGCAATAACCTTAGCTGTTACCCCAAGTGTCTCTTTCTTGGAGGCTCTGGGGCATAGGAAGAGTGAAAAGGAGAGAGTATTGTGCATTGAACGCTCTGAGGAGGGCAGAGTGAAGGAGGATTTCCTCAGGAAGTGATGTCCTAAATTAATGGCCTATGACATTCCAAAAAATTTGGAATGAGTCAAAGACATTGGAGACCATCAGGAAACAGAATACGGATCTCTCTTTGGAGAAATTCAGTGAGGACTTCTGAGTGGTCCAGAGGATTGGCATGCAGGACACTGAAAATCAACATCTGGTGGTTGAGGTTGAGCCATCTTTAACAACCCAACTGAGAAATAATGGCCAGTTGTACCATGGGCATGAGTTTCATTGAGTGGTTGATTTCTTTCAACCACTCTGGTGTAACAAGTGTCTCCATTATGGCCACATGGCTTGTGTTTGCAGCAAGAAATCAATGTCCTGCTTGAAGTGTGGTGAATCTGGGCACACTTCAAAGACTTGCAAGAGTGATGAAGTGCACTGCATCAATTGCAAGTGAGAACAAAAGTCACATAACCACAGTATCAACTCCAGGAAGTGTCCTGTGCTTGCATGGGTCACAGAACTGGAGAGGTTGAGAGTGTTGACCCCTGATGACAGTGATTAGTCTTGTAGCTGAACTGTTAGGGTTCCTGTGTGGTGCAGAGTGAGCTGGAGCATCTTGTTGTGTCCCTTGGGGCAGATGTTGTTCTGGCTCAAGAAACATATACTGTTACTGGTCAGCTTCCTGGTTTTGCCAACTGGCACAAAACCTTTACCGGTGACAATTCAAAGGTTGCTATACTGTGTCAAAGTGATTACAATGTTTTGATGCTTTGGAGCTTATGCACCAAGCACCTTACTTGTATCTCTTAAGCAAATGGTGAGGAAGAGCTGGAGTTCATTAGTGTGTATTTTCAATACCATGACCCAGTGGTGCCTTACCTGCAGCAAATCAAACAAGCTCTGGAGGCTTTGCCTGGAAGGCCCATCATTTTGGGAGGCGATTTCAATGCAAAATCTTCTCTCTGGCATAGCAATATTAGCGACCCTAGAGGTGAGGAGCTTGAAGCATTATTTATGCAGCTTGACCATGTTGAAAATATAGAGGGTCACTTGAGCACTTACCATGGTAATGTTGACCTGAGACATATGTATGATGGAACAAACATCAACATTATGGCCACAAGAGGGCTCTTTGACACAGTCTTTGAGTGGTCTGTGTCTGATGAAAGTAGAAGTGACAATCAGCTGATCTCCTTTGTAATTGATTGTCCTAGAACTGAGGGTAAAGGTATATTGTTGTAAAGGAGAAGAAAATACAGAAACCACAACATTGAGGGGTAGAGTTGAGAATGACATGAGAATGAAGACCAGATATTGACCACTTATGCTGAAAGTGGGGTTTTATCTGTTTCAGAATCATGACAAAATTCTGTATTGCTTAGAATGAAAACCAGGTAAAGTTAGTGTTTCTTTTGCTCACTAGAGTGCTCTGATGTTATGTGGCTAATATCTGGTTTCTTAATATTATACATCAGTTGAGAATGACTTTCAGACATTTCCACTATCATTGAGAATGAAAACAAGATATATTTTTGGCAGTGGCTGGATATAAGTGGTTTTCATTCTCAATCGATTATGTTGAGGTTATGCACAATCGTTTAGTGTGTAGTACACAACTGTTCAGTTTTATTCTACATCAGTTTTATTGATATTTATTCAATACTGTATTCAAGTTATGGATGAAAGTAGTGACTCAAGTGTAAGTAGTGATGCATATGATTTGGACAAGGATAAAGAATATCAACCAAATGAAGAAAGCGACACCACAGATGAAGATACCTTGAATGAAGAAGCTGGGCCCCCTCAAAAGGTGAGAAAACGATTGAAGAATATAAGAAAATGGAAACAAGTTGAACAGAAGCATAAATGAAACAGTGGAAAAGAATACATAAACATAAAGGGTGATTTAGTTGTGCCACGTATTTATAAAGACTGTACCTGTACCCATAAATGTACAATGAAATTCAGTGCTCAAGAAAAGACTAATATTGCCAATAGTTTCAACAACCTTGAAGGAAAAACGTTCAAGATGCATATTTGTTTGGTTTAATTAAGACATTTCCCATTGCAAGATGTAGAAAATTAGATGCTGTGAGAAGAATACTTCAAAAACAACCAGACTTGTGTGTTGATGCAGAACAAATAGAAGATAAAAAACAGTTACTTTCAAGTATACAATTCAATCTAATGGCAGTGAAATTCAAGTGTGTAAGAATGCCTTTTGTGGATTGCATGGTATAAAAAATCAAGAGTGGAATGTATTGCAAAACACAAATCTTCAAATTCTACTCCACCAACTGATAAACGTGGATTGCAACCTGGATCTCACAGTAAAAAAATGCCAGATGATATTGTAAACCAGATGAAAGCTCATATTAAGACTTTCCCTGCCAGAGACTCGCACTACTCAAGACGTGACTCTACTCACAAAATCCTTTCACCAGAATTAAATGTAATGAAAATACACAATTTATATTTACAGAAATATGAACTGGAAAATCATATTAAGATAAAGGAGGGTCAAAAGGTGAAGCCTATTGTCAATTATGAGTATTACAACTTCATTTTCAATACTCATTTCAATTACCGGTTTGGTCAGCCACGCATTGATGCTTGTGCAATTTGCAGAGAACTAAAAAAACTATTGATGATGAGGTGGATGAGGAGAAGAAGGCTGCATTAATTTTGAAGAGGAAACTACATATTACAAAAGCAGATAAGTTTTTTGTAGATTTGAAGGAGAAAGCTGCAACTGCAGAGAATGATTCATCTGTTGAAATGTTGTGCTTTGATTACCAACAAAACTTACCATTGCCATTGGTTCCTGAAGGTGATGTCTTTTATTTGCAACAACTGTGGGTCTACAACCAGTGTTTTTATTCTGGTAAAACAAAAAAGTAAAAAATGTATATGTTTGATGAAATGGAAGCAAAAAATGAAGCAAATGAAACTATTTCTTTTCTAGATCATTACATTAAGAACTTTATACCAGCAACTGTGAAGAAACTGTATCTTTTTAGCAACAACTGTGCTGGTCAGCAAAAAAATATGACAATGGTTCAGTATTTGTCAGCTTTAGCTATGTCACAAAGATCTGAGATCATCCATTGCTACCCTGAATGAGGCCACTCATTTCTACCCTGTGACCAACAGTTTGGATTGATTGGAAATAGCAAGAAAAAGAAGGAATATATCTATATTCCTGAACAATATTATTCACTAGTGAATTTTGAAGTAATAAATGTGCAACAATCAATGGTGAAAGATTTCAGGTCACTGTTAGACAATTTTTTTAAGAAGAAACCCAAGAGCACAAAGAATAAGATCTTCACCATATCCAAATATAAGATATTCTTATTCAACAATGAAACACTAACAGTCAGTATCAATCATGGCCTTGAAATGGTGAGTGAAACCTTTTTAATCAAGAAACATTCTGTGTGTGCTGTTGATATAAATTTGAGTTTGGCCAAAAGACTTAATGTTCAGCCAATTCCAATCAATCCCAAAAAGGTAAACGATGTCCTCAAGTTATATGTACCCCAGTGCTACCAAGTATATTACAATAGACTAAGACCAGATAATAACAACCCAGAACAAAATGAAATGACTTCCCATGATGATAATGACAGCAAACCTGATCGAGTGATCAATATTCTTATCTATTTAGTTTTCTATGTCGAATTTTACAGTATGCTATGCTCACTTCTTATAACATCAGTGAATGCCTGTTTTTTCTTTCCTTAATAGCCTATTGTATTTTTGATGAAATAAATATAAGAAGTACATGTTAGAAGTAATACTTCTAACATGTACTTCTTATATTTATTTATTTCATAAAAAATACAATAAAGGACAGAAAAAACAGGCATCAGCCCAAAACTTCTAATCCAAAATTTAGTTGAGAAATGTCCAAAGTTGGGTTATGTTCAAAATCTCTTGATCACATACACAATTTTCATTTAAAAAAAGTAATCACAAATTACTTAAATTTGAAACCATAAACCTTATATTTATCACATAACTTGAGGACATCGTTTAAACCTTAAGGTTGAATATGTTAAACTTCATATACTTCTTATAACATGTTATCACTTCTTCATGTTAGAATTTATCACTTCTTAATGTTTATATTGATGTCTATTAATGAATTATATGGAAATTTTTCTATAGAAAGTTGTACACATTATTTTCCTAGGCTGGCTGATAATGAAAACAAGATATCTCCAAATTCAAAAGTAATCACAAATTACTTAAATTTGAAACCATAAACCTTATATTTATCACATAACTTGAGGACATCGTTTAAACCTTAAGGTTGAATATGTTAAACTTCATATACTTCTTATAACATGTTATCACTTCTTCATGTTAGAATTTATCACTTCTTCATGTTAGAATTTATCACTTCTTAATGTTTATATTGATGTCTATTAATGAATTATATGGAAATTTTTCTATAGAAAGTTGTACACATTATTTTCCTAGGCTGGCTGATAATGAAAACAAGATATCTCCAAATTCAAAATTTTTCAATACCTTGAAATTTAGTATTGAAACTAGTAAGAAATGGATGAAGTTTTTTGCCTTTGGTATATAAATTACAAAAAATATCATAAAAGTTATTAAAAACTTGAAAAAAACTCCATTGAGATTGAAACCAGGTATATCCAAACCCATTTTTCAGTTTTTTTCTCAAAACCTAGAATTATTTTTTCAACAATCATGTATTGTTTAAGACTGGTCTGAGTTACTGAAATAATGTGCATAATTGCATTTTATTAAAAATAAGTAGTTAATGTGCGAGCATTAATGTGTGTTCAGTTCTGTGCGAGCAGTCGAAGGAGCAGGTTGTGTTTTTGTAGCTCTCTTATCTAAGTTCTTATCTTTCACTTAATAACGGAACCATTAATTAAAATGTTGTGCAGTGAATGCAATTGCGAAGTGTCTGATCGTGATGTGCTATTGTGCTGTCGTTGTAAATTTGATCATCACTTCGAGTGTCAGAATTTAAAAGAATCTAATTTCCGAAAAATGTCGGCTGAAGCAAAATCGAAGTGGAATTGTAAAAAGTGCAAGTCAGTTAATACCGGTTCAAGCTCGACAGCGACAACGGTCTTATCAACCAACGATAAGCAATTTCAACAGGCTGCGGACGATAAGAATAGTAGTGCTTCACTTTCGCTATCGCTAACCCAAGCCGACCTTGAAGCTATCGGAAAAATTGTTAGAGAAATGATTCAGGCGGAACTATCTCCAATCAAACAAGAATTCAGTGAGATTAAGAAATCAATTGAATTCATTTCTAACGAATTTGATAATTTCAAAAGTGAACTGTCTGCTTTTGGGAATAAGGTTATGGAACTGGAAAAAGGAAATAATTTATTGAAGGGTGAAAATGATAAATTAAAATTAGAGTTAGCTTCTATTCATGAATATACACGTAGGGACAATCTGATTATATCCGGAATTCCTGAAACAAAGAATGAGTCAATCTACGAGATTTTCAATTGTATATCAACTGCGATTAGTAGCCAGCTAACTTCAAAGGACTTGAGCATCGCACACAGGCTCCCAAACAACAGTAAAGATAGAAACATTATTAAACCAATAGTAGTAAAATTCGTCCGTAGACAGGACAAAGAGTCTTGGCTAGCGGATTTCAAAAGAGTGGCATACAAGGACGAATCTAATTGTGGTCTTCCGACAAAAGCTATAAAGAAATCGCTTCCTGATGGCAAGGTATTTGCTTATCAACACTTGCCGCCACTGCCACCATCCATCCTTCAACTACTCAATCGGGTGCGAGGTGTCGCCTTACAAAAGGGCTACAAATACGTATGGTCGAAAAAGGGCAAGATTTTTGTTCGCAAAGACTCCAACCAGCCGGCATTTATGATTGGTTGTAATGAGGATTTGAACTCTCTTTGAATCCAGTGGCAACGACTCCTATTGTTTTTTTTATCTTTTTTTTTTGTTGTACCTTAATTGATTTCCTATGCCGTTTGAAGACTTTAGTGAAAATCAATTTGTTTGTGACAATTATGAAACATTATTAATAGAGGATTTTTTAAGCTATAGAATTGCCAACTCTTATGATGTGAATATTATTCATATGAATATTAGGTCTATCAAGAAAAATTTTGATGAATTCATATATTACTTGAATAATTGTAAAACTAAATTTGAAATTATAATATTATCCGAAACATGGATTGGTGTAGACTCTGAATTTGTTTTTAATATAGAGGGTTACTCTGTTGTAAATAGGAATAATAGATTCACAAGAAGTGATGGATTATGTGTGTTTGTGAGCAAAGATATTGATTTTCAGAATATTGATGTGGAAATGGACAACGTAAACTCAATTATAATCAAGTTTAATTTCAATAATTCATATTATCAGTTGATTGCACTCTATAGATCTCCTTCCTTAGAAATAAATGCCTTCTTGCTAAGTTTAGATTCGTATTTGCAGAATATTAGCAAGGATTTATCTGTCATTGTCATGGGAGATATAAATATTAATATAATGGATGAAAACAATCTAAATTATCTGACTAATGAGTACCTAAGTGTATTGCAATTAAATGGCTTAAAATCATACGTAAATAAATATACGAGATCTTTTAATAGTGTCAAGGGGCAAGTTAACAGCTGTATAGATCACATATTTTTTAAAAGTGGATCAAAAAAGAAAGTGGATGTGCTAGGTGCAATTTTGCAATCAAATATCACTGATCATTACAGTATTGTTTTCCATATTAGACTAAAAGACCATGATGCCAACTCTAAAACTACTCCAAGTAAATCAGTAACTAGAATTAATTTTGATAAACTGAAACTAGAACTTGAAGCTCAGGGTTGGGAGGACGTTTGTTACAATTTTACCGATGATATTGACACCTTAGTAGATAAATTTACCATCAAGATAATTGAAAATATTAATAAATGCACAGAAACTATTAATTATTCACATAAAAACAGACCCTTGAAAAAATGGATTACTCCTTGTTTGATTTCAGCAATTCGTAAAAGGGATAAATTGCATATAAAATTGAATAAGCAACCTTTTAATATTGAACTTAAACAAGAGTACATAAAGTATAGGAATATTTTGAACTCATTAATAAGGAAAGCAAAGAGTGATTATTACAACAACAAATTTACGGAGTATAAAAACAATTCCAAGAAGAGATGGGAGTGTATTTCTGAATTGTTGGGAAAAGAGAGAGTTTATCAAGAACCTAAAATTGATCCAAAAATTTTAAATAGTTATTTTGTGAATGTAGGAGTTGAGCTTGCAAAAGAATTATTGGACTCGGTGAATTATATTGAAGTACCACAATCATTAAATTCACCTCCAGTAGATAGCATGTTTCTGAATCCAACTTGTGTAAATGAAATCTTAGAAGTAATTGGTGAACTAAAAAATAGTGCTTCTCCAGGGGTAGATGGTATCAGTACTCATTGTGTCAAATTAATAAGTGAACATATTGTTCTGCCATTAGAACATATCATAAATAGATGTTTTTCAGTGGGTTATTTTCCGAGGGCATTTAAGTCTGCAAAAATTATTGCATTGCACAAGAGTGGTGATAGGACAAATCCAGAAAATTATCGACCCATTAGTATTTTGAATAGTTTCTCTAAAATTATGGAAAAGATTATAAAAAGAAGAATTTTAAATTACTAGTCATCAATAATTTCCTGGAGAAAAATCAATTTGGTTTTCAGCATGGAAAGTCTACAACTGAAGCAATTATCCTCCTAACTAAATTGATAGATGATAAGTTCAACTCTAAACAAAAAACATTGGCTGTATTCTTAGATCTGGCAAAAGCGTTCGATACAGTCCCGCATGGTATTTTATTGAATAAATTAGATAAATGTGGGATAAGAGGCTTATGTAATGAACTTCTGAAAAGCTATCTTCAGGACAGAAAACAAACATTAAACTTGAATGGTACATCAGTTACAGATCATTCATCTAGTTATGGCCTACCACAGGGTACAGTACTGTCCCCGGTATTATTTTTGATCTACTTAAACGATGCTCTAAAATTAACAATACCTCATTGTACCCAAATTTCATTTGCTGATGATACAGCACTAGTTTTTTCGGGTGAATCCTGGCGCCAAGTCTACCAGTTTGCTAATGAGGGTTTAAAAATTATGAAGAATTGGATGGATAATCATATTCTAACTGTTAACTTGAAAAAAACAAAGTATATCACCTTTTCTCCGACACTGGCAGGTCAACCAGATGATTCGTTGCAATTGAGAATGCACACTGATCCTCACTGCTTGAATACTGGGTTGAACTGTTTGTGCCAACAAATTGAAAAAGTTAATTCTATAAAATATTTGGGAGTGATGGTGGATGGATGTTTAAGATGGGATTCTCATATGAATTACCTGTCTTCTAAACTTAAATATCTTATTTATAGCTTCTACAAAATAAATCAACTGAAAGACCTGGATGTGAAAAGATCAATTTATTTTGCCTATGCCCATTCGCTGTTTCAATATGCGATTGAGGCTTGGGGTGGTGCATATGATTGTCACTTAAATAAAATCTTCACATTACAAAAGCATCTTATAAGGGCAGCACTGGGTAAACCAAGACGATACCCAAGCAAGAAACTTTTTGAAGAATTAAAAGTACCCACACTTAGACAGATGTATGTAACGAGGATTGTTTTGCACTTGAATAAGGATAGAAAAAATCTAGAGGTTAGGGATATTCCGTATCAGACTCGTACACTAGCATTAAATAATTTCAATATCAACCTAATAAAATTGGTAGTTTGTCGACACCAATTCACCTATCTTTGCAATATATTTTCTAACAAAATTCCGATAACATTCATTAATTCAAAAATTACTAAAGCACTAATCAGAGAAATAAATTTATGGGTTGAGCAAAATATATATTCTACATTACCTAAATGTTAGTAAGTCTGTTCGTGATTCATTTGAGTCTTGAATGTCTTTCTGTCTTCTATATTATATATATTTTTTAATATGATTAAGCACTGGGATGTGCTCATAACTAAGAATTTCATTTTTTGTATTTTCTTCATTAATTTTCATATGATGAATAAATTGGGGCTATATGATTTGTTTTGGTTAACACCGGTATTTTGATTTTTCGAAAAATTATTCAAATTTTACCATTGTATTTTTTTTTTAAGAAGCATTATTATTGCAATTATCTTCACTTATGTTTGTCTTGTTCGTTTCGTTTGTCGCATTTGTATTGCTTTGCTCTTTACTGTTTGCTTTATGAACTCACAGCTAGCGCATAAGTTTAACTTTGCTGGCTGTGCCAAATCATTTGGATCTATTTTAATTGACATCTTTATTATGAAATTTGTATGAAATTTGTATGTATTTAATTTTATATGTAATGTAAATGTAAAGTGTATGTAGGTTATCATGCATATTTTGTAATTTACTACAGTATCTAATTTTTTTGGCGAATAAATATTCATAATGAAGAATATGTTTTTTGGCTTTCCTGTAAAATTCATTTTTTGGTTGATATCTGGTTTTCATTCTGATGCCTTTGGTTGTCCTAGTTGCTGGTGAAAGAATGTGTTGGAACCCTGATGACTATAATGCTCAAGACTTATCTGATCACTTCACTGAGGATTTAACAGATGTTCTGAACAGTGAGGTCAGTCATGTGACAGGATGTGACAGAGTTGTAAGGTGGTGGAGTATTGAACTCCAACGATTAAAGACTTTAAGAAACAGGGCTCATAGGAAGCTTAACTCTGAAAGAGATCTGGTATGGGGGGGGGGGGGGGGGGGTGTGGCTTCAAATGCAGTACATGGAGGCCAGAAGAGTTTACTTTTCTGCTACCCATAAGAGCACAAGAAAAAGTTTTGGAGAACTACTGTGGAAGACTCTGCTAATAACCCTTGGGGATTAGCTTATAAAGTGACCTTTGATAAGTTAAAGCATAAAATCCTGCTTGAAGCTCTATGAAATCAAGGTGGAGTTCTCATGAGCAATCGCATTGTCATGAACCACCTGTCACACCAACTGTTACCGGATGACAAGATTAATGACAAATATGAGTATCATGCTAGAATTCATTGAGAGTCTGAGAAGTATCATAACCTTGTTGAGTGAATAATATCTCTCTTGCTGAACTGGAGCATGCCATTTTCAGCATGGCTAGAAAGAAAGCACCAGGATATGACTGTGTTACAGCTGAAATACTGCATCATCTAATACCACACATAAAAAATGCCTGGCTATTAGAGATGAGGCGTATTTACTGGAACAGGTATTTTTACTGAGTATTTGAACGTACGGACTAGCACCTAGTATTCGAAGAGCAAAATACTCTGATATCTGTGAGTATTTCTAGAAGCTAGTAAACTGCGCGACTTCAAGTCCCCACTCCAATTTACGGAGTGGGAGTGGAGCTTTGTAATTTGCAGTTGTACAGTAGCTATTAATAGCTCATTTCTCGTTATAGAACTATTCAACTACTCACTCATTCTTTCTCGCTCACTCACACGCTCTCTCTCTATTCACTATACTCGATTGTAGGCGCATGCGTCTAGATTGTTTTTGGTTGCGTATGGCGTATGCGCGTACTTTTCCAGTAGAAATACTTCTTGAGTACGAGTACTAAAAAGTAGTTTGTTACTCAAGCGTCTCAAGGTCTTGCCGTCCGCGTCTCATTTCGCTACAGCACATTTGAGAGCAACTCAATAATTAGATTCGTGCTGTATTTAACACGAGTAATAAAGATTCGTGCTGTATTTAACGTGAGAAACAGTACCAGTACCGCAGTACGATACTCTCTTGTACGTGTACTCTCTGTACTCATGTACTCTGGCGAACTGGCTAATATAAAATACTACCTAGTATTTTGGAACAGGTATTTGGAATAGGTATTAGAACGTACTAGTACTTGGAATACTTAGTATCAGAAAAACCTAGTATGACCCATCTCTACTGGCTATCTGTTTTGAAAAAGTGTTACACTCAGGGACTTTTTCCCTTGCAGTGGAAGCTTGGCCTTGTCAGAATGTTGTATAAGGGGCAAGGTAAACCCTTTGATGAGCCATCATCCTTCAGGCCATTGAATCTATTGTCTGTTCCCAGTGAAGTGTTTGAATGCATTCTCAATAAATGCATTACCACAAGTGTTAATCATTCTTTGCTTAACAACCAATATGGTTTCTGAGTAGGAAAAGGGAAAGAAAGCAAGCAACACATAGTCTCCTAAGATATGTTTGTGAAAGTGAAAGTAAGTATATTTGAGCTATACTGTTTGATATAAGTGGTGCCTCTGATGGTATGTGGTGGCCCTTGGTCCTACATCAGCTCAAAAAGAGAGGCATATCAAAACATGACTATCTCTAAACATGTTGAGGAGCTATTTTGAAGATCAAGGAGTGGTCCTGCAGGATGGGGATCTTGAAGAACAAAAGTACCTTACCAAGGGGTGTTCACAAGGTAGCATCCTGGGTCCTCTCCTGTGGATTGTTGAGTTTGACTCACTTCTCAGGATCAGGATGCACCCAGGGTGTGAAATAATTGCTTATGCAGACAACCTAGCACTTTTAGTGTCTGGGAAGTCAAGAAATGACATAGAAGAGAAAAAGTGAATTGTGTTCAACTTCTCCTTAATTGGGGAAGGCAGCACAAAATGAAGTTCTCATTTCAGAAGACCAACGCAATCTTCCTTAATGGCGCTCTAAAATGGTATTTACAACCCATCATACCCCTGTATGAGGAACAAATACAGTATGTTCCAAAAGCCAGATATTTGGGCATGGTGCTAGATGAGAAGTTGACTTTCAAGGCCCACATTGAATATGTTGGAAAGAAGGCTTTTGACATTTTCATGAAAATGAAATGCATTAGCAGTGCAACTTGGGGACTGAGTTTCAAAGATTGCCTCTTGTTCTATAAGGCCATATTTGAGAGTATCATCTTCTACTCTGCATCAGTCTGGAGAAACAGAATGGCACTGGTTACACATGCAAGGCTATTGAACAAGTTTCAGCATCTGGCACTGATTGGTGGCTATCAAACACTAGCTCACAAGACTGTCTGTGTCCTTGCTGGAGTCCTACCCACCAATCTGAAAGCACTTGAACTTCAAAAGAAGTTTGACTCCAAGTCCCTTGGTCAGCAAACTGACCATAGGAGATCAAGTGGGAATCCTGGGATGCATGGCAGGAGTGGTGGACTATGAAGGATAAAGGCCAAATGACTTTTGAAGTCATTCCTGAGGTCATCAAACAAAATGAGTGGACCTGGTTTGTGCCAGATCATTTTACAACTCAAATGCTTACTGGTCATGGAAAATTTGGTGTCTACCTGAATAAAGTGGGCATGCAGCAGGAGTTTCACTGCAACTTTTGTCAAAGTGAGGATACTGCACAACATGCATTTGAAGAGTGTTATAGACACCTGGAGCTCTGAAATGAGTGTCTTTGGTGTCTTAGGGTTGTTGGGGCAAACATGAATCTCCACAACAATATTCGAAACTCTGAGGAGTGGAGGATAGTTGTGGGATTTGTGAAGCAGGTTATGAGTGGCTGCATGGGTTTGATCCCACAGTGAAAATTGTGTTTCATTGGTGTCTGCTCCCTGTAAAACCTCACCTTTCTTGACTGATGGATGTAGCATGTGATTTAGAACTCTATCCAGCTATACCTGGCCATCCATCTATGGACTAAGCAGAGACCCACAGATGTTTCTGTAGCCATGTGATATTGTATGGAGGAATGCTGATGGATACCTATTGGGAATATGAACTCAACCAACATTAGATGAACAGCTTGACTTCATTGCAGGTCTGGTAGCCTGGTGTCTTTTTGGCCAAGTAGAGACCTTAGTGAGTACAGTGGAAATCGTTTATTATGACATTGCTTGTAATGACATATCAGATATAGTGACCGGAAACCTGCCTCTTGTTTGGTTTGCTATACATATGGTGCTTTATTATATTGCTTATAGTGACATATCAGCTATTATGACCAGATTTTCATTAAAATATCAACAATTCTATCGTATATAATGACGGTCGATGGACAGTTGAGTAAACAGGATGTAGTTTCTGAAACCGGATACAGTCAGCCAAATATGTACATAAATACAAAACAAAGATTCTTTCTAAATGAGTCATCCAGTCTGTATTTATTAAAGTTGAGACCTGCTATTGGTTAGCCCATTATTATTTGATCATAAGCAGTACTGGAAATTGTTCAGGGCTCAGTCTCAGTTGATTCGTCGGTTCAGCCAGTTCGGTTTCGTGAGTCTCATGCGTGTTGTAATAGTGTACAATTTATATTGTGTACTGTGAAGTTTAGTTTATTGTAGGCTATAAATATGACTTCCCGTAAGACTTTTACGATCGAAGAGAAGGCGCACATCATTTGGCGATTAGAGAATGGGGAGGCTAATAGGGATATTGCAAAGGAATTAGGAGTTGGACATTCAACAATCTCAGTGATCTGGAAGAATCGAGACAAAATCAAGAAGAATTTTGAAAAAAATTCCATAAAAACAAAAAAACTACGACCCAGTCTACATAATGATGTGGACCAAGCTTTGATCAAATGGTTTAAAATTCAGAGGGCCAATAATATTCCAATTAGTGGTCCAATTTTGCAATCGAAAGCAAATGATCTCACAGAGAAGTTGGGTAAACCTCGCAATATCACACCTGCATGGACACAACGATTTCGCCAGCATCATGGCATCACTTGTGGGAGAATAAGTGGGGAGGCTGCAGCAGTTCCAACTGGGGTACCTGAGGAGTGGTTGTGTGGCCGAAATTATGAGGTGATTATCCAGACGAAAAAATCTACAATGCCGATGAATCAGGACTTTTCTTCAAACTGACTCCTGAAAAAACATTACATTTCAAAGGCAAAAAGTGTACCGGTGGGAAAATGTCGAAGGATAGATTAACTGTGTTAGTTGCTGTGAATATGGATGGGAGTGATAAAAGCAAGCTAATGGTTATAGGGAAAAGTGCTAAACCTCGTTGTTTTAAAAATGTACATTCACTGCCAGTCACATATGAAAGTAACAAAAGAGCTTGGATGACAAGTGAATTGTTTGCTTCCTGGTTACGAAAATGGGACAATGAATTGAAATTGAAAAATGATAAAATACTGTTACTGGTTGATAATTGTCCAGCTCATCCACATGTTGAAAATCTTTCATCTATAAAGTTCGTGTTCCTACCACCTAATACAACATCTGTTTTGCAGCCCTTGGATCAAGGTGTTATAAGATCACTAAAAGTTAACTATTGAAAACATCTTATTTTACAAATGATACAGGATTTGGATGAAGGACATGAGACAAAAATCACCATACTTGATGCAATAACAATGTTGGGAAGAGCTTGGAGTGAAGTTACTCAAGTGACAGTAAAAAACTGTTTCAGGCATGCAGGATTTTTAACACAAGATGAAGCTACTGGTTATACATGTGAAGAAGAATCTCTACAACAATGCGGGAGAAGTTTGGATAATCAAGCAGTGTCGCAAGAACTTTTTGAAGACTATGAAGAAATTGACAAAAATTTGGAAACCACTGCATGTGTAAGTGATGATGAATTACTGGCTTCAAGTCAAGAAAACAAGGAATCAAACAAAGACACCATTTCAGATGATGATAATGATGAGGACATCAATCCACCAACACTGGCTGAAGTTTGTAAAGCAATAAAGACAATTTCCCAATTTCTCAGTGTTACAGATGTAACTGATGAAGCAACAAAACAGGTTTTGTTCAATCATGAAAAAAACTTTCACACTTTGTATTACCATTCCAAGTGCAGCAAACAAACCAGAATAACTGACTTTTTGAAGAAAAAATAATTTTTGATTTTTGCAATACAGTACAATAATAAATATTGTGTTCACATTAATTGTCATATTTTTTATAAGTGATGTTTTTGAAGCGCATTCCAGCAAATTTGTGAAGTTCTTTCTCAGTTATGTTCAAATGTGTAGCTTTCGTTTCTATTTCCAATCAAACAAACAAATATAAGGATGTGAGAAAATGCAGGTTGTTTCAATTTGTGATTCCTGTTCATCTCAATGGGATAAAGTATGCTGCAACGAAAAACGTAAGTGCTATTAATATTATTTCCACTACTGCATGGTATTTCTTGCACTCAGTCCAGTATCGGATATAGTGACTATCGCTTATAATGACCTAAAATTGATGGTCCCTTGAAGGTAACGATAAGGTTGAGATAAACGATTTCCACTGTATTTTGGTGCAAGCTGAGGCCCTCCTCTTCAATGTACTCTAATGAGAAAGTGACTTAATGACCAATTAGTCATCTATTAAGAAACTAATGAATGAATAGCCATTTTTCTGGAGGAGGTTTGTGAGGATGAGAATCCTTATGGTCTCTTCTCTCTCCAGAGGTCAGTAATCTGCAGGGGGGTCTGCAATGGGCCACAAGAATGCAGATAAAGTATGGGCCAGCTTTCTGCAGCTGAGTCACGAGTCCCCTGTTAAAAGCCTGTGAGCTTGTATACAGGGGAGGGGGGGGGGTGGTAAGGCAAGGAGCGCGCACACTCTGGGTACTCTTCCCTTCAGGATTAACACACACTCCCTTTATGCTGCATTTGTAATTATTCATAAAATATTAATGTTGAAGCACAAATGATCAAACAAATATTGATATGCTATATTTGTCAATAGTCAAAAATGAGTTTAATAATGTCATGTTCTTCTATAAATCAATAATTGAAATCATTCTATTACAAGAGAATTTGTGAACAAATATAGTAAAGGGTCACCTTTACTAAATAATATTTTCAGCATTGAAAAGAAAAAAAATTCAATTCAAATTGAAATTTTGATATAGTTTATAAATATTGTATAGATACAGCAGAGCTACATGTTGAAAGTAAGGCTTATGACAAGGCCCTCATGGTGAAAATTTTACATAAATTACACCATATTTCTTATCAATCTGATTATCTGTTAACAATATAATAAAGGGTCAGCTTTACTACCGAATGTCCTAGTCAGATGAAAGTTAAAAGCAATTTGAAGTATATTCCATTAAGCTAGAACCAAAACATTATTTTGACCAGCTATGAACCTAGTGGAACTGAAACAATGGTGGAAAATAGAGGAGCTGCATGTTGGGTTTCAGGATTACAGCGAGGCTCTAATAGAATACATGGTTGATTTATGACATATCTTATTTTTAAATCATGAAATGTCTATTGAGAAAATGTTGAAAGTTCGAAATAGTAGTCTGATGACAGTCTCTTCAAAACAATTATTTTTGCTATTTCAAATAAAAGGTGAGCTACCTGGTAAGCTGGTAGCCTCTCCAGTAAAATACCGGATGGAGGATTCGGCTAAGGTGTGGTGGTGGTGTGTGTGTGTGTGTGTATTTGTGTGGGAGGATATCTGGTTAGATTATTGAACATGAATAGTTCACTTTACTTGAATTCATAATTTTATTTTGTTTATCCAAAGCATATTTTCTTAGATTTTAATTCAAATTATTATTATTTTTTTATCAATTAATTTCCGCTGTCTTATTCTATAATATCTTTAGTCGTTCAATACTTTGATTTTATTCATTCTTTCTATTCATTTTTTACTTGTATAATCGTTTCTCTATCTCCTATTTTTCAGTTCTTCTGTTTGTTTTGTTCTTCTATTCTAATATGTTCTACTTATTTTAATTAGAATTGTAGGGGAGGGTTAAGTGGAAGAGAGGGCCGGCTGCGCTCTAACTTCGCCCTCCCAGGTAATAAATAAAGGCAGCCATTCTATTCTATTCTGCTTTTTCCTTCTTTTTTCTTCCTGCTTCTCCTTTTCCCATCATCTTCCTCTTCTCATTCTTCTTTTTTCTTATCCTCTTTCTTCTTCCTCCGGCTTCTATTTTTCTATTTTCCTTCCTCTCCTTCGTCTCATCCTCCTCACCATTCTTCTCCATTTCGTTATTCTTCTTTTTCCGTCTTAGTCTTCTTCTTCTTTTCTTGTAATAGAAGAGGAAATAATCAAGATTGCATAATGCAGCAATCTATGGATTGCACAGACTATGGATTCAAAACATTTTAGCTACTGTTTCCATTTATTTTATTGTTTATCCATAAATTGCTCCATAAATAAATTGACATCTTTAAAAATCTGTTTCTTTGTGTAAATATTCATTATTATTAGAATGTATTTCTATTTAGATATGATAATGATGTGCATTTGTATTTGATTTGTTGACAAAAACAAATTCAACTGAAAAAATAAAAATGGATTTCAGTATTGGACTTTTATATTTACGGAAGGTCCAAGTTTCTTAAGGCTGTGCGCAGGATTTTAGTAAATAATTTTTTTCCAAGTTTATTGTATAGGTGAGAGCTTTGAAATGTTGTCTATTACTGTAAGAAAAGGTTTTTCATCAATTATTTTATGAAATAAAGGGGATTCAAAGTTGAATTTTTTGGTTTTTGGGGGCAAACGATCTCACCTGAGTGATTTAAACTTTTTATAAAATCACTCATAGGTGAGATCAATTGCCCCCAAGAACCGAAAATTTCATCTTTGAACCCCCATATTTCACAAAATAATTGATTAAAAAAAATCCACAGCAATAGATAACATTTCAAAGCCCTAATGATATACAATACAATAAACTACAAAACAAATTATGACCAAAACCCCTGCCCACAATCTTAAACTCTTATAACTTTACACCAGAGAATATACGCTTGGAATGGACGTTGATTTTTTGGAATTGGAGCAAGTGTAAAAGTGGCTTGGAACTCATTTAGTATCTTTTTAGCAGTGATTTGCTCAATCTCTCCATTGTGGACGATGGCTGTCTTTAAACCTTTCTCTAGAAATTTTGATATTTGGTATCAATTATTTAATCAGAAGTTAACAATATTTATTTTATTTGCAGGATTGACCATATAGCGTACTTTAATACTATAATTGAAACGGAAATTCCCTGAAATTCCCGAATTAATTAATGAAAGTATATTCTTTCATGTTTTTCAGTGACATATTTTTTTTCAATTCATTTCATCTATGGCTAAGTTATAAAGAATAAGATGAAAGGTGTTGGAAAGTAATGACAGCTTACTCTATTACACGGATTATCTAACTAGTGTCATAATGAAGCTATGTTAACACTACTGACACTTTATCGTACAGGAGTCTAGACCAATCATAATGTGATGACTATGTGCCAGGTACTGATGAAGAAACCAGCCGTAGCTCTGCCATTCTAAGATTAAACATTAGAAGGAAATAATCTGCTTGCACTTCATCTGAGATACCTGAATTATTGCCAAGCTCTGAGATAAATCATAATGTTTCAGGTATTGATTGCTTGCAACTGGCAACAAATAAAAAAAGAAGACATTCCCAAAGCAAATAAAAAGTTCTAGGATATAGTCTCGAAACATTGAATAGTTGAAAACGAAACAAAGCTGCTAAATGTATAGATCATAGCTATATATCTTACACAGGGAAATAAATGGGAGACAAAACTGTTGCTGAAGATATTTTATGCAACAGAAAATGCAAATTGAAGTGTAGTGGAAATATCAAACTTGAAGAGAGTCAATCATGTCCATCTTCTATAAATGTGATATAAACTCAAAAAATATGCTATTATTCAAAAGCATTTCAAAATATGATGTTTAAAGACACCACAAAGGAAGTCATAAAAGTAAATCAGCTACATACAGATATCATGTAGGTAGAAAAGGTGAAATAGTTCATGTGTGTAAAACTGCATTTTGTTCTTTGTATGGTATAGGAAGGAAGAAGGTGGACATTATCAAAGCCAAAGTCAGTAGCAGATTGCCTGTGCCATTAGCTGATAAGAGAGGAAAACATGATTCTAGACCTCCATAAGATAGATTTGACTTTAATGGAGCATATATAAAGTTTCCCAGCAGAAGAGACCCATTATTCAAGGAACCACAATCCACATATATACGAAATATCTGTCCCCAACTTTATCCATAAACTTTATGCACAAACTATATCAGTCTTTTTCAGTCCAAAAATATGCCACCCAAATTCAATGTAAAGATAGGCACTCACAGGAAGATTTTTGTATTTTTGTAACAAAATTAAATTTGTAATTTTCATTGCAAAAAAGTAACACTTGTGGCAAATGTGATAGTGGAGAAGGCAATTCTGAGCACATTGAGAATGATAATGCTGGTTTTGAAGCTCAAAAACT
Organism: Conomelus anceps; assembly: GCA_948455865.1. NCBI lineage: Eukaryota > Metazoa > Arthropoda > Insecta > Hemiptera > Delphacidae > Conomelus > Conomelus anceps. The sequence continues at coordinate 23,041,704 of OX418222.1, forward strand.
TGATAGATCTTTTGCCCAAGCATCAAATCACATGGCTTTTGTATTTTTTGACTTACAACAATGCCACTTCCAAAGATAACTGCTTCACAAGCATTCTATTTGAGGCAGTTATGCTTCTACAATTTAGGCATTCATGTCACTGCAAAAGGCAATATTGATAAGGCAATATTTTGCACTTGGAGTGAAGATAGTGCAGGATGAGGAAGTACAGAAATTTGCATTACACTCCTGACAGCTATAGAGTTAGATGATAGTTTAAGGAGCAAAAATCATTAGGTGATTTGGGACTGATTCTTGTCCAGGCCAAAATAAAAATTCACAAATAATCAACCTGTATCAGTATCTGATTTTGAAGGGATATTTTACAATGATTAACCATAAATTTCCTGAGTTTGGACATACATACTTGGACTCTGACAAGAGATTTTGGAAGAATTTAGAACTTGAGAAAAAACAAAAATGTTCATCTCCCAGACCAGTATTGGGATATAATCAATAACACAGGTAAGAGAAACAAAGTCATTTACATGAAAGAGTATTTCCGTTCATTTGAGAAATTAGCAAAGCAACTCAATATCAGAGATACTAAGAAAGACCTATTGAATGAGAAGGTGCGCTTTTGTGATGGAGTGAAATGGATTTGGGTTGAAGAGATTGGCTCATATTTATACAAGGAGTCATATGATAACCACACACCATTTAGGAACGTAAACCTCTACTATAACAAGAAAAAAGATGTTAACTCATCAGCAGTGAGCATCACAAGAATAATGAACAAAGAGAGGAATGTTTCACAAAAGAATCTGCTTTGGAAATGTTGTGCAGTGGAAATGGAGGGTTTTGTTGTCAACATGTTGGCAGCAATGTTGCGAACTTAGTTCGAATCGAAATTAGGCTTTATTGGCTATTATTTATGAATTATATGAAACTCATTTAAAATACTGAAATTTGTACTTATTGCAGTCAGACTATCAATGAACAAGGCCGAATGAGACCGATTCTTCAGATTAATTATGGTAGGTCATTCCTATAGTAGAATATAATCTCTATGTTTTCACTTGTTCTTCTTCTTCCATATTTTTTCTTTTGCATACGACTTTCAAAGTTTTGACTCTTGTTGTATTCCTTTCATTTTTCTATTATCTCCACCTTTTTTATTATTATTTAGCAAGTGCATGAATATTACATAAGTATAAATAACAATAATGCATTAGAATACATGCATTAATTATTATAATGAGCTCTGAAGATTATTTATAATAATTAGGCTTACGACTTTTATTAGTGACTGCTATGTCTTCTCACCCATTTCAATCATCTCATAAAAAACATGTCCACCAATTTTAAGTGGGTTCCAAACCACTGGGTAAATACTAATAATTTAAAAAACATTAAATTATAGCTGCCAGTCACCCACCCACGCGCAGCATTGAGCGATCGTGACTTGACACCGCATTAAAACTCACAACTCATAAAACTCACAACTCATAAAGCTCACAAGCTTGCTTTAATTTTATTATTTTTTTCTTGATTAGCCTATGTCTTGAAGACTCTGGTTATGGCTTAAAAGACAAGTGAAGTCAGATAAAAAATTATATAAAATATTAAACATTCTTATTCAGTAGTTCAAACACATCAGCTTCCTTGAAACACCATTTTGTTTTTTTGAAGGATGAAGCCCACATAGGTTTGAGACCTGTGCGTGGGTAATGAGTTGGATGATGGTGATTGATGAGTTGGACCTATAGTTTTAGGCGGGCTCCGAACCACCGGAAAGTGATTTTACAGCAAAGAACAGAGTATTTTTTGCTGGCCAATCCAATCGGTCAACCTTACAGAGAGAGCATTGCTTATCTAATCTGATTGAACAGAGATACCTGCTACAGCTGACGGCTATCGCTTTCTATTTTAAAAATCATTTCAAGTTTTTGTGCAATAGTTGACACAACGTTGTTTAGTTTTTCAGACATGCCACCTGATACGACATAATTCCACCGGACATGACACCTATGATTTTATAGAAATTCATTTTTTTTAAATAAGCTGGACACCTGGAACTGACACTGGAGACTAATAAATAAATAAATATCATAAACCTCATAGTAAATAGGCTACATATTGAAATACTAAACGTACGTATTTAGCAACTATTTGCTGCTAGAAATTCGATTTTTTGGTAAATCTTGGTAATTTTTCATTTTTACAAAATATCTTGCAAATTATCAGTCATAGCAAAAACTTTATTCCAACATTTATTGAACTAAACAAAACTATCTACAATTTGAGACCAAAACCAAAGTTTACCTTCAATCTACCTTATACATTCTACCATCTTCCAAAAAATCTACCTTCAATCCTTTAGGAGACGGAAATTTTCAAAATACTCAATTTTTTCAGTTTTTTCATAGTTCTTGCACCATAACAAGTTCTACATACAAGTTTCATTAGCAAGTGTGCTAAACATCTCACGAGTTGCTTAAAGGCAAAAGACAATCGTTGCATACAGTATTTTAACCACGATTACAAGTATATTATGTTTAATTTAACATATCAATGCATCAGATAACTTGCCCCAATTATAGATTGTTGTCAACAGTTCAGATATTCGAAATCCTGTTTAATTTTTTTCAAAATTATATTTTATGTAAAGAAGATTTATATCAGCTGAAATGACTAAAGCATAATATTTATTTCAACACTTCTTTGAAGAAATCCTGAGTTTGATTGGTCTATACTTCTGTATTAAAAAGCGACAATGTTAAAATGGGTTCACTGACTCTAGTTTGTTGAAGCATTGAATAATGTTAGCTGTATACTGACATCGCTTTCTAGCCCCTTTCATCTATTTTATACCATTGCAGCCATAGATAAATTATATTAAACTTGATTCTTGAATCTTATAATTCTCTTTTGGGCTTAAAAAAACTTGCAGCAGATTTCTCCAAAGTAATATACCATACAACGGCAGTGGCTGAAAATAACCATGACATGCAGTTTAACTTTTGGAGAGACTGTGACCTACCCCAATTCGAGACAAACATATACAGAGACTGACAACGATGTGATGGTGGATGAAGAAAAACGGTTGACTGTCGATTTTGAGAAATTGAAATATGTTGATCCTTGCCACAACACCTGTAATCAAAAAGGTGTTTGGCAAAAGCGTGATGAAAGTGACTCTCAACCTACCAACTGGGACAAAAGAGTTGAGAAAACCAGAGGTGGATCTGTTAGATTAGGCTGTCATTGCCATGAGTGAAAAGCAATATGACATTGGTGATGAAATTGTTGAAACGGATCTGGAGGAGGCCAGAGACTTGGTCAAGAGGACTAGAGCTCCATACAAGGTGAGGGCCCCAAAGCAGAATGTTTTTGGTCTTTCTGCGACGGACCCAAAATATGTCTGGAAAAGTACTGGTTTCAAAAGGGGACAAATGTTTATGAAGTAGACAAGGGACCAGCCAAAACGAACATTACTGTTTTGTATTGTTTTTCTGCATCTGGCACCTTAGTGCCTCTACTTATAATTTTTCCCTACATAAGCAGAATTCCTCAAGATATAAGTAAGTCTGTTGCAGATGTAAGTGATGATTGGGATATTGGGCACCCAGAGACTGAATGGATGACAAGTGAGGTTTGTGATGAGTATGTAGAGAAGACTTTAAATGAGTTTGTTACCAAGGTATAAAAAAACCGTAGATAACGCTATGGCTGTATTAAATGAGCTTATCTTTAAATCGGCAAGCGATAAATTGTCATTCAAGCCAAATGCAAATATGTTCAATAAGCAGGGTTGGTTCGATAAGGATTGTGAAAAGAGTAGATTGAAAATGTTTACGCTGTTGAGATTATTTAGGAAAACCAGCTCTGATATAGTAAGAATGAATTATTTAAGCGCGGCAAAGGAGTATAAAGAGCTTTGCAAGAATAAGAGAATTTCATATATAAAACAATTAGATCTCAAATTAAAAACAGTAAAAGACCAAAAAACTTTCTGGGAATTGATAGGGTATTTTAAAGGTAAGGTGTCATTGAGCGCAACAAGTATTACGTCAGAAAGTTGGGTAAGGCACTTTCAGCAATTATACTCACCTGCTGGAAGTGACCCAACAAATTATGCAGCATCATTTGTAGAGGATTATGATTTGGATAAGGAAATAGAGATGGATGAAATTCATTCGGCTTTGAGAAAGCTTCGTGAGAATAAGGCACCAGGAGATGACAGAATACCGGGAGAATTTTTTAAGAGATCACCTATTGAGTATAGGGAGCTCCTATCAGAATTTTTTAATAATATTTTTGTAAATGAAACCGTGCCTGCAGCCTTCACCAGGTCGATCATATTTCCCCTGCATAAGAAAGGTGATAGATCAATTGTTTCTAATTTCAGAGCTATAAGTTTCATTAATTCTTCTGCTAAAGTGTTTGTAGGAATACTATTGAAGAGAATAGAAGAATGGATAGAAAGCAGAAAAGTAATAGGGGAGAATCAGGCAGGTTTCCGAAGAGGCTACTCAACAGTTGATAACGTGTTCACTCTCCACAGTATAATAAAGTATAAGTTGAGCGTTGAGAAAAAGAAAACTTATTGCTTTTTTATCGATTTCGAGGCCGCATTCGATAGTGTGGATAGAGAAGCTCTATTTTACAAACTTTATAATTTGGGACTTTCGAATAAATGCATACATTTGATAAAAAATCTCTACAACAAAACAGAGGCTGTTGTGTGGTGTAACGGAGGAAAAACTGAAAGTTTTAACATTAAAAGCGGATTAAAGCAAGGCTGCTTGGCCTCGCCGTTATTATTTCTTATCTTTGTACATGACATATGTGAAAAGATAGAGGGAGGCTTAAACATAGATGGTTTCAAAGTTAATGCTCTACTGTACGCAGAAGATATGGTAATTTTTTCAGATAACCCTGTGGTATTACAGAGAATGATTAACAACCTGAGGAGATACTGTATGCGTTGGAATCTACATTTGAATATGTCAAAATCAAAAATAATGGTATTTAGGAAGGGCGGAAAACTATGTAAAAATGAGAAGTGGTTTTTTGGTGAAGAAAGATTAGAGGTTGTGAAACAATACAAGTATCTAGGAGTCACGTTTACCCCTGCATTATCAATGCGCCCACATTTCAAAAATAAAGTGGTAGCTGCAAAATATGGGATTAATAGTGTATGGCGTAAGCTCATTTTGAATGATGACGCTCCCATTTCAACAAAATGGTATGTGTATAATGCTGCGAGTAGGGCTGTGGTAACTTATGCTGCGCAGATGTGGGGCTACATTGAGTCTGACGAGTTGGAAAATTTCCAACGATTTTTCATTAAAAAATTACTTTCCTTGCCAAGAAATACACCAAATTATATTCTTTATCTCGAGTCTGGAGTAGATACAGTGTGGCTGTATACTTTTGTCTTACACTTTAATTATATATTGAAGACCCTTGCACTCCCTGCTCACAGGTTTCCTAGAATTCTCAGCGAAATTTTTATTAGAAGAAAATGTGGGTGGTATCAGCATTGGTTGAGACTGTGTCGAAATTATGATATAGATTGGCCAGATAGACTGGAAGAGAAGGATAAGTGGAGCGAAATGGGCCAACTTCTAGTCACAAAAATTAGACAGACAATTCGCAGTAAGTGGTTAGATAGGGCTAATGTGGCGCAATTCCACTCAATATATGCTTTACTCAATAAAGAGGAGAATCTTATTAGAGGATATATAAATGATAGGAATAAGCGGCATTTCATAAGTATAATCTTTAAAACTAGAGGAGCTCTATTGCCGCTTAATTACAGGCCCGAAAGACAGGAAGAAACGTTTAGATGCTCCATGTGTAATAGTCAAGAGATTGAGGACACCTACCATTTTATAGGGGAATGTAAAATATTGGGGGAAATTCGAAAAATCTGGTTCAATAAGTGGAGATTGGGAAGGAGAGAAGTTGTCGAGTATTTGAATGGTAGGAGTTGGAAACATCTGGTAGGATATGTGAAGGCCGCATTGAGATATAGAAGGGTCATTCCTATGAAAACGCATATTAACTAGTCACAGGGCATTTTTTTTTTATAAATACTATTTATATTGTTGTATATTTTTGAAAACTACAACTAATATTAACAATAAATAAAAGTAAGTAATCAATTTTAATAGTTAAAATCAAATCTAGTATTAAAAGTGTCCACTGACTGTGATTTGTCATGTCCATTTTGTCACAACCTCAAATTTTGATCAAGAATTTAAGTTTTTTTAGTTATTTTTAATTGAATTTGAAGAAACAAATTAAAATTAAATAATTGAAGTAAAAACTAATAAGATATTATATAAGTTATTTTATAGATAAAGATAATTTAATTTGCTTTAATAACCAGTTTTATTGTGTCACCAGATTCAACATCATGTCCGTGGACACATTTGATTTTATTGTTAAAAATATTAGTTTCTTACTTGAATCCAGCAGTACTAATTGGAGAAGAAAGGAAGCCATCTTGGATCTAAACTGAGTTGGTCTGTTGTGATTATTAGTTGTTAATGTTGCTGCTTTTATGGAAATTACCTTAGTAAAGTTTAAGTGTAAACCTCAAGTCATCACGTCTGTGGTCAAGGTAAGAATATTAAATCAATATTTAAATCATGATTGTCAATAGTGTACTTATTTAGTCAGCTGTTTTACTTTCCATATTCATTTTGCAGTTTTCTAACCTCATTTGTGAAGATGTGAGAAAATATTTTCATAGAAAACATCATGTCCATGGACATCATGTCCGTGGACTTAAAGTGTCCATGGACATGATGATAAGTCCATGGACGTGATGATAAGTCTTGATTATTATTTTTTTACGAAATACGAACCTAAAACTTGTTGTACAGCCTTTTTTTCTGTTCACTATAGACACTAAAGACGCAAGTTGATCGAAAAAAAGACGCAATTTGAAAATTAGTAATATTTCAGAAATGACGCATATTCGAAAAAAACGCAAAGTGAGGTTTTAGTGTATGCAGTTTCATATTATTATTATTATTAAAATACACGTTCAATAACCTGGGTGAGATAAAATTTCTAAAAAAATTATAGGACTACTCCAATTGTTGGATAGTTATCTTGTAATTTTAATTCATATATGTTCTATTCTGACAGGTTTACTGAAAAATGGCAAGAAAAAAACTAATACAAAAAGCTACATGATGAAGAGAAGGGAAGCAAAAAAGAAATCTATGCAAAAAGCGAGAGATAAACTTAAATTAGACCCGGAGAAGCACGAAGAAGCGAAACGAAAAGACAGAGAAAGGAAAAAAGCTCAAAGGAGAAGCATAAATGAAATGTCTCAAAGAGAACAAAGGAAAACCAGAAAAATGTGGAAAGAAAACTCCAAAACGTATCGAAATAAACTTAAAAAAAATAAAGAATTATTGGAACACCTTGAAGATAATACACCTCCAGGGAGCCCAGTTATGGAAAATGTCGATGAAAATGTACAATGTCCTTCTACGTCTCGATTATCAAGTGGAAAAAAATAAGAAGAAAAAATAGACAAAAACTATTGAAAAAGATTGAAGATCTAGAGTTAAAGAACGAAAAACTACAGAAAAGACTAGTGAAGTATCGGCAACGGCTTCATCGCGCCAAAAAGTCTCCTAACAAAAAAGACACACCAAAAAAAACTGTTAAAAAACTTTTGAAAGGAACTCCATGCTCCGACACTATTAGGAAAAAACTTCTTTTCTCAGAAGTTATGAATTTGCAGCTGAAAGAAAATTTTACTCAAACCAAAAATAGAAGAAGTAGAAAATCACTAGCCCAGCTGGTCAGTGGAAAAGTGTTAAAAAATACAAATGCTTACGCCAAGTTATGTCCCTAACTTCACAAAGAGCTTTAAAAAATGAGCCAAGTACAACTATTAAGAAATCCCTATTAAAGACTATAAAACAACGCACAGATGTAACTCTATTCCTCGAAAGTGACGAGCACAGCATACAATGTCCAGGGAAAAAAGACACAATAACTCGTAAAAAGGTTAAAAAACAAAAGAGACTGTTGAATGACACACTTATCAAACTGCATGAGAAGTTCATAAAAAGTTATCCAGAACACAAAGATATGAGCTATTCAAAATTTTGCACACTGAAACCATTCTGGATTTTGAAACCTATCTGTAGTAACAGAGACACATGCCTTTGCAAAATTCACGCAAATTTTGGTTTTCTAGTGAATAAATTGAGCAATATAGGCATTATTGAAGAAAAGACAACTGACGAGGTACTAAAAAGCCTCACTTGTGATGGTAAAATGAAGGAAGAGTGTTTAGAAAGGCGCTGTAAAAACTGTAAAGATTACAAAATAGCATTAGAAGAAGAATTTGATGAAACTGATAGTGTGAATTACTTTCAGTGGGTTGACAAAAAATATGAAGTTAAAATAAAAGGAAAACTAAAGATGTGCAAAAAAACTACCAAAGATGAAATTGTGTCAACTAAAGAAGAGTTGATCAAACGTTTTAATGTGTCACTTCTGAAGTTTATGCATCATGTTAGCAACATTAAGCATCAGTATGCTGCAATCAAGAAGATAAAAGAGAACCTCTCTGAAAATGAAGCGTTATTACACATGGACTTCTCTGAAAATTACAATTGTAAGTACAATTCTGAAATCCAATCAGTTCATTTTGGTGGTTCACGGATGCAAGTTTCTCTGCACACATCAATTTTATATCATAAAGTTGAAAGTGCACTTAAAACCGTCTCTTTGTGTACATTCTCTAGCAACACTAGCCACACTAATGAGGCCATCTGCAATCATCTTAAGCCAGTGTTTAATGAAATTAAAGACTTAGTTCCTGACATTAAGACAATTCATTTTGTCAGTGACGGCCCAAGCAGCCAATACCGGAATAGAAAAATGTTCATTCTAGCAACAAAATACTTATCTGCTTGGCTAAATGTAAAATATATGCATTGGCACTATTTGGAATGTGGACATGGGAAGGGAGCTGCAGACGGAGTTGGTGGCGTTTTGAAGCATACGGCAGATGATATTGTTGCCCGAGGAACTGATTTACCTGACATACATACCTTAGTAAACAAACTTAAGATAAGCTGCCAAACTTAAGATAAGATAAGATAAGTAAGGATTTTTCTCATTCCTGATGAAGATTTTGTTGAATTACAAGTTGAGGAAGTGCCAGAATTCAAAGGAGTAATGAAATGCCATGAAATTTGCTGGTCAGCACAAAAAAAGAATATTATATATGTAAGACGCCTTACATGTACCCAAGGCTGCAACGGAGAATGTTCCCACTATGGAATAGGCCAGATGTTGATTCCAGAACCGAAATCTACAAGCTGTATCCTTTTACAATGCTACATATAAGTTAAGTTAATTTTAAGTAATAACTTTATCAATTGCTTTTTATTGATGTAATTTAGGTATACAAATTTTAAATTTCCCAACTTAAGTATCTTTAATTCAAGTTGTTACTCATTTCAAATGTATTTAAGGGATTTCCTTAACTTAAAAAATATTACAGCTAATAAACAAGAGACAACACTGAAGAGGAGATCCGTCTACAGTGACATTTATAGTGACGATGATTCAGACAATCCTGAAGAAAATAACGTGAAAAATAATGACTTTGTTGTGGTTAAAGTTTTTGGGAGGAAAAACACAGTGTGCCTCTATGCAGGCTGTGTAACTAAATGTTTTGAAGATGGTAGTTACCAGATTAGATTTATGAAGAGGTGTAATGACACAAAGGACAAATTTCTCTTCTCCAAAGAACCAGAAGCTTGTGTCAACAGAGATGAGATTGTTGCCATTTTAAAGCAGCCTAATTTAATCAATGCCAGAGGACAATATGTTTTTGAAGAACTACCACAAAAGTTTAAGTTGTTGGGCTAATTTCAAAATGAACAAATTGGCAGTTTGTTCTATAGTATCCTGTTTGTAATAAATAATTGTAATAATGTATATTACAGTTTTCTCATTTATCTTTTTCTATTATTTAATTATACCTAATCTTTGATACTAATTATTGTTACCAGAACTAGATATACTGCTTTCTTAGGTGAGGTAATTCTTTAACAGAAAAATCACAGTTAAGTACAGCTTACTTGGTAAAATATCAAATCGATAGGTGCAAATATCATGTCCGTGAGCACAGTCATCATTTCCGTGGACAGCCAAAAACTATTATTAGCTTTAAAAATAGAAATAGCATTTAATGAGCTTGACGATTATTTTTATATTACTTATGATGCTAAGTACTAACCAAAACTACCTCTATTTGATTTATTTCATAAAAGTACAAAGTTGAAAATTACAGCACTGAAAATATGCGTTTTCGGAGGAAGCACCCAGAAGGGCAATCATTGAGGAGTTCAATTATTGATAATGTGGTAAATAAATAGTGCAAAAGTATGTGCCTTATCACCCAATTCATTCTTACTAAAACATTTAGTCATCTTTTGTTCATGTTTTTGAAAAAAAAAAATTATTGTTGTTCATCGCAAACCCAGCCACACATATTATGTGTGGGTAATATCAAGTATCAGGCCTAAAATACTGAAATGATCATCAACTTCGGCTGACGGCAGATTGCCAAGCCTAATGAACTGTGTTTTCTTATAATTTATTTAGTTTAGTTTTATTTTTACTCCTTATTGTTTGGAGTTAGATCTGATAAAACTATTTGTTTATTTTTTTGTACTCAATAAAGTTCAAGTTCATTCATTCATAAAAAAAACCACTAGTCTTGTTTGTTGATGGGCAAAAAACTCATTTAACATATGAACTGTCAAAACTTTGTAATGATTTGGGCATAATTTTAATTGTACTCTACCCCAATGCTACCAGAATTCTCCAGCCCTGTGATGTAGGAATATTCAGGCCTTTGAAAGCAGCATGGAAAAGGGAATCATTGGCCTGCTACCATAGTCACCCTGGTGAAATAATATCAAAAGTTTGTTTTGTCCCAATACTCAAAGATACCATGAAATATATTTCTCAGGAAACTATGATGAATCCATTCAAAGCTTCTGAACTTTACCACTTTGATCCTAATTCTATAGACTTCACCAAAGGTCTTGGTGGCACCAGCTGCAAACCACAGTTACCACCTGAACAATACTTGAAGAAAAAAGATTTAAAAAAAAGCATAGTAGCATTGAAAACAAAGCTGAAGATATCTAGCAAAGATTAAATGCTGCATTTTCATTGGTTTTTCAAAACCATTAAAAATGATAAAATTTTGAATGTTGATTTCCCCTTGACAATTCATCTTTTAACCCAAGTAGAAGTGGTGAACCTATTACCATTGCTGAAAATTTGTTTTCAATAAGGAAATTGATGCCCCAGAGTTCAATAGCGATTTTTTGCAAACTTCAGGGTTTTCAGACCTCAATGCCTTTCTTGCACCACCAAGAATGTCAGCCTCTACTAGCGACGCCAATATGCTACTCAGTCACTGCCAACCACCCAAGTTGGAAGATATTTTAAATTGGCCAATGACACCAAAGAGGAAAAGGAAAATAAATGTTACCAGAGAATCATAAGTTTTTTCTTCAAAGCAGTGGCAGATGGAACAAGATGAAAAAATAAAGGTTAGGGAAAAAGATCTTAAAGAGAAAGAAGAAAAGAAACAAAGGAGAGAAGAGAATAAAGTAAAAAAAGCTGACGCTCAAAAACTTAAGGGACAGATAATTAAGAAGCAGTGGGTGTTATCTTCAGATAGCTCTGAATCAAGTGCTGAGGTGTCTTTGGGGGAAAGTGATTGGGAAGAACAATCAGGAAATGATGACTCTGAGGACCATGGTTGGATACCACCCCAAAGAAAAGTTGATGAGTATGTGGTAAATTCGTATGGCTTTTCATGGTGGGGAGACCCTTACAGGTAGTTCCACCTCACTGTTTTTTTAACGACTGCTTTTTTTTTATATGCAACCGGGACCGACGGCTTAACGTGTCCTCCGAAACACGGATGTGGTGACATGATATGACAATAATTTTTTCCCTAGGAAAATTCTTATTATTAGTGAAACTGAGGCTACAGTCACATCCATGATGATATTTGGGTGATTGTGGAAGTGGCCAGAAAGACCTGACATTTTAAACTATGAATGGAATTTAGTTGTGTCCCATTTTAATGAATCAAAAAAGGTTAGCAAAACTAGGAATGTGTATTCAGTTCCAGAGTTGGAGTTGGTCTGGCACTGAGTTAATGTTTTCAGCCAAATCAAATTCTGCAAAAGTATTTACTAATTTACTTCATTTTAGATAAGCTATTTCATATGTTTCTCTTTTATATTTTCTTATATATTTGTATGTTATGTACAATTTCATGTTTTACTAATTTTAAAGTATCATTAATAAAGTTATTTTTCAAAGGAACTGCTTGAACAGCTGTTTTTGTGTGTTTGACCATGTGGGCCAATGAATGTGGGAAGACTATGCCAATAACCATCATTGAGGGGGCAATTTCTATGTTCTGAAAAAATATTCTATATTTTGTCTCCTTTTTCAAAAAAGGTTCAACAAATTTGCATTTTTACTGATTTTTTAGAATGACCACAGATTTAGAATGCTTATAACATATTTTGAAGTAAATACTATTTACTAAATAGTCCAATGGGCTCTGCTACAATGGGCACAGTAACTGTTTTGACTCAAGCAATAAAGTCGGACTTTATGCTCTTAATACATAAATAACTATTTCAGAATAGATCACGACATTGCAGTCATTTTTAAGATGTCAGAACAATAAAGAGTCACATTTCAATAAAGAGTCTCTCACATTTACAAAATCTTTCAGTGTCAAACCATCTTTCTGGTTGTGCTATGCAGTTGTAGTGTAGTCAGTTAAATGTAGCTAGGGGGAGAGATGATGGTGATGGGGGAAATCCTTTTTTGAATAGGAAAGTGAAAGGAAAATTACCTTATGAATAGGAAAGTGGAAGGGAAATTACCTTGTGAATGGAAAAGTGGGAGGGAAATAACCTTGTCAATGGGAAAGTGGAAGGGAAATTACCTTGTCAATGTTAAAGTAGAAGGGAAATTACCTTGTCAATGGGAAAGTGGAAGGGAAATCACCTAGTGAATTGGAAAGTGGAAGGGAAATCCTCTTGTGAATAGGAAAGTCAAAGGAAAACTACCTTGTGAATGGGGAAGTGGGAGGGAAATTAGCTTGTGAATGGGAAGGAAATTACCTTGAAAATGGGAAAGGGAAATTTTTTTCCCCACCGATGAAGCCCATATAAGTCTGAGTCCTGTTTGTGGGTAATGAGTTGGATGATCGTGATTGATGATTTACCTTGTGAATGGGAAAGTAGTAGGGAAATTACCTTGTGAATGTTATTAGATTCAAACAGGACTTAAAAAGTTGAGAAAAAATGTTGGTAAGTAATACCTCAGGATGACAAGTAGAAAAGAAATAAGAAGAAAAGGAACCTGAAACTTGACATGGACACAAAAACTCAGCACAGAAAAAATAAAAATTGAAAATCTGATTGAAAAGTAAAAGTCAAGTTTTGTGTGCCGAAATTCCTATCAATTTGTTTCAATTTTTTATTGGTGTACAGAAATGTTTAACTGAAATGCATGTGGTGCAGTAACCCATACAAATAAGCTTGTATAACTGTGGTTTAGGCTCAGAAATCTCAAGAAAAATAAATCAATTGTCTTAAAATAGTTACTTTTTCAATAGCCTCAAACTTACGCGATTTCTTAACCCGGTATAGCAGTAATATAATCATGTCAATATGCAGCAATATGTCATGGAGTTGAGCAGCTATAGTGATATGCAACAACTATTCCTCCCGCCATGAAATGCGACTGACCATAATATACTACCAATAATATTATCCACCAAGGGTTTTTTATACTAGTATTTCTGTGAACAGTAGACCTCACACCCAAGAATAAGGGTGATTGCAAAGAGGCTACTAGAAGTACTCAATGATAATCACCATCGCAAAATTAAACACTGTCATTAGACCTAACCCTTGATTCAATTCATGTAGAATATTTCATGTCTGTTGTTCACAAAAGGTCACCCTGTATCACATAAACAATGCTGTGTTTTCTATTTGTGAGACAGCTGATTGCTAAAATTAGATTTCATATGTCTGATGAATGAGTTTATAAAACAATATTAATTAGATTTGTGTACCATTATTTAGTAATCACTTTTTATTATACTTGATTGAAATGTTAGAAATTATTTGTTTCTCTGAAAAAATATGTTAGTCTTATGAATGTTAACTTTATTCATATGAATAAGGCTCAACCACATGAATAAGGGGGCCCGAGGGCTATCTACGAATCTGATTCCAATTGCATACAATGGAGAAGTCCATTTTAAAAATAATTTATGTTCTTATAGAAGACGGCCTAAGAGCCTTACTTCTTTTTCCTTTCAAATGTCCTTTAAATGCAAGCAAATTTCGAAAATTCTCACACATCGTTAAGCATTCATTTAAAGAAGATCCATGCAGAATTTCATTAAATTTGGTCCATGCATTTAGCCATAAATGCCTTACATACAGACAGACAAATGCAAAAACGGTCGACTTGAAACAAAGACATATCTTCGTTCTGTCAAATACTGAATATTTTTTTGAAATATTGATTCATGTTCTTACAATACAACATTGATTTTTCTATGACCCTTGTTTGCGATGATCACATAAATAGCCCTGTTAGAAATCAATCTAAGCGAATTTAAAATCACACTAGTTCCCTTAGGAATGAAAATCCCCTAAAACAATAAAATACAAATTCAATGATTCAACTACTTCATACAATATTCATAAAATAGTTAAATTACTAAAAAAAACTTGAATAGAAATTGACAGAAAATTCGTTTCAGATGGGTTTGTAAAATGTAACCAATATTGTATAATTATAATTTTATAAAAAAGTAATTAATGATTTTATAAAACGTAAAAGGGGTATAAGTGACATTTTTGAAAATTTCGAGATACCAGGATGGCTGAACTGGAAATTCTTCATTTTCTTTGGAGGTAAAAGAATCCTAGTGAGAAGTTCATCCAGTGCTGCTATTCAGCAAACCAAATATGAGAATAATTTGGAAGTGAAGGGGTAAATTTGCACTCGTACCCTATTACACTGAGTCGGTTTTTGAGTGCTGCAATCATCTTAACATTGAGCTTAAGGAATACTTCTTAAATGCTATTATTGTGCTTTTATTTCCTCAGGTGTGTAGAAAAATTATTGAAATCCTTGATATCCTCACACCAATTTCAAGAAGGCCGTTAGTGATAAATTATACAGAGTATGGAAAGATTACATTTTCAAAAATGAAAAATTATAGGCCTACCTTATTTTCAAAAATACAAGAGATTTTAGAAAGAGATTTTTTATTCCAATAATTTTGGAAATGAAATGAAAGAGATTCTAGTGAGCTCTATATGAAGTAACAACCCCACCCCCCCCCCACCACCCAAACGTTACAATAGCAAGTGACGAAAGACCGCACATCAAACAATTCATCAATAATACCAATCATGCAATATTACTTATTTTACATATTAGAAGGTATTTTGAATAATAGCTTGAACTGCACTTTCATACTATGTATCTTTGAATTATTCGCCTTTCTATTACATTCCTTACAGGTAAAGGGGTACAAGTGCTGCTCAGTTACATAAAAGTAGATGGGACAATCAATGAAATTGTAGAAAAGTATTATTTTTTCCATAAAATAAATGACGAAAACTATAGTTTCTCATAAAAAAAATCATAGCAATTACAGTGTAGGGCCAACTTTAAGTACGAAACATACATTTTGTCACTTGTACCCCTTTACCTTTAGAGGCCTCATATGTGATTTCCAATCTAAAAAAATGGCAAAATTTTCCAAAAATTCAAATATTGGAATTCATAAATTTGTTAATATTTAGCTAATACTGTATTTAAAGCACCAAAGATGGTTCACCTAATTGCAATGCTCATCTCAAGACCCGCCACGAATAAAAATATACAGGCATGTTTTTGTAGCGCAAGGTGACTTTTTGTGAAACTGGGCTAAGTAAATAGAATAATCCAATTCCATGTATTACAAAAACTCACCCAGAGACATTTCGCTAAACTTGCGTTTATAGTTGAACGACCTAATAGATGGTTAAACAGATTGAATTATTAATTTATTTATCACGAAACGAACTGATAGTTGAAAACAAACCCGACTTAGTTAACTTGCAAAATTATAAAAAATCTCGTGTTTGATTAACAATACAGTATATTCATAAAAATATGAAATTAAGTTTCTAATAAAATATTGATTGCCATGAAATTGCATTAGTTGCCGCCAAGTATTATTTGGTAAAACTCAACTATTATTGCCCATATATTTTTCCAATAGTTTGAGATACAAGAGAGCGCCAGGAATCAGGATCGCGGTCATTAACAAGAAATTATTTTTTCAATGTTCAATTCAACAAAGAAATATTGTGTGTACTTGTTTTCTAATGCTCCAGCCTACGCTCTGTACTTGCAATCAAAATAGCATTATACAGTACCAAAAATTGTATGATACAATATATATATATATTAAAGTTAAAATTATTATGGTATAGGCTATCATACCAATTAATAGATAAAAGGTACATAATACAACTCAGGGTTGGTTACATTAATTCTTATTTTGAACAGTACAGTAATGCAAATCGCATATATGCATTAGTATCCGATGCACAAGCTTGGTGCATATGCATATGCGATGGTGCGTATACTTATGCATGTTAGGTGAGATATTTAGCTTCTCACTGCATTGTAGATATAATTTTCAATGATTCATGATTCAATTTATTCGATGATTACAACAATACAGAGGGGTGCTGGAGAATAAAATGGTTAGAAAAATACAATTAATTTACATGTAATTAAAAGTTTTGAATTCCGGATAAACCGACAATTCGGATGGTATTCCAGATTAAAGGCGCTCTAGTGTATCGAAAAACTTTGGTTGGTATAAACTCTGCTGGACTGTATTAAACTATCAAACCTTACTCGTAGCCCAGGAATTTGCTGTTTCCAAAGTTGTTAGCCAATCTCCAGTCCAATGGCGTGTTCAAACAATTTTCCATCATCATTTCGCCTTGTAGGGCTTTGGATATGTGAAGCACCTTTGCATCAGTCCTTTGAGTATAGATCCTGGTATCCTTTGATGTGTTGCAATCAAGTCCTGCATGGCAGCAGCCACCTATAAAAAATTATTGAAAATAATTGCATAGAAAAATGTATGACGTTAATGGATTTCAGACATAATGTATAGTGATAATTTCTTTTTGTGATTTAATTCTATCAATCGAAACGGAGACTTCCGTATTACTGATATTTCCTCTTTCTGAAGAATTTCCAATTTTATTCAAATAGTTTCAACTATTTATTAAAGTTGTCGATGAAGTTTATTAAATACTACGCTACGGTGACGCTACGCTAAATCAAGACGTAAGATCGAAGGTTATATTAGAGTGTTCTTGGTTATAATCAGTTTTGCACATGCACCAACTAAAAAGTAACATGTCGGACAAGCTATTTTATGTCTCATATTTTTACAAAAGATTAAGCTATTTCAAGATGAATCTCATTGAAGACCCAAAATAATGGGATAAAAATAGAGGAATAAATATCTCTCAAGAATAGGCTTCAAAATTATTAATTTATGACAGACCTAAATCGTTCATCACTACATCAGAAGCATAGATAGATAATTTTTAAAATTAACTATAGGCCACAATAACTCCTCATTTGCAATTGGGTTTTGTCATCTGCCAATTTTGAATTTCAAATTTCCCGAGTGAAGTAAAGATAGCTTAATCTAGTGTTTACGGTACACAATTTGCTCAATCTCTCTGAAATCTGTAATACAGAAGTTACCAGTACATATTATCGATGAAATTGGACGAGAAACCCAAATTATTAAGGCCCTGTATTTAGTAATTACTCATTACAATAACTGATGTATTTCCTCCATTTCATGATAAATTTTAACTATTGTTAGCTGAAAATATGTGATGTACAATAACTATGCAAGTTGAAAAAACAACCATCAAAATATTCTACAACGATCAAGAGTAATCTAATAAGAAACTAATGA
Organism: Conomelus anceps; assembly: GCA_948455865.1. Classification (NCBI taxonomy): domain Eukaryota; kingdom Metazoa; phylum Arthropoda; class Insecta; order Hemiptera; family Delphacidae; genus Conomelus; species Conomelus anceps. The sequence goes on from OX418222.1 coordinate 23,059,822, forward strand.
AAATGGAAAATAATGTTTTGGGTACAACTTGCCTCATGGGTCCAAACTACCTGGCGCTATCCAGAAACAGGTTATTGGGATGGAAAAGTAATTAAGTATTTTGCCCTACTGTTCCTAAATCTAAAAATTTTTCCCCGATCATCCTTCTCATATTGTTCCTTAATAGCTGAATTTTTGGACCCTTCTGATGATTTTAAGACCTCGCTATTGCCGTTGTCTATAGAGCGCACATTTTGGAGTAGGTAGGAATTTCTAAGCGAGAAATCTATAAAACGGATGTTCGAATCTCTGTTGAACATATTGTAGGGAAAGGTCGATCGTTTCTCACAGCATTCAACTAGATGTTGTAGCCTATTATTACTTACTGCAATCAGTGGCAGGGCAAACGGTCCAAGAAAAGAAGGGAACAATGGTTGAGTTCATGGGAGCCTTACCGGTTACTGGTAAGTCTCTCATGAATTCAACCAATGACTTATAAGTCAAAACTAGAGGCTGTTTGCAAATATTTAGCAGTTTGCTGTGGATATTGTGGATGTAATAAAACTCCCTAAGAAAATTGAAAAATAAAAAATTTGAAAACAATCATCAAGCTCTACTAATCAATATTCAAGTATGTTGCTTTCAATATTTTACTATTATTTTTTACTTCTTGATTGTAATGAGGTAGCCTACTTCAAAAGTATACATCAAAGTAAGTTTTGAGACCACATTTTCATAAGTCTTCTCATTATTTTAGTAAATTTTCCACAGCTTGGCGCTTTGCATTACAATTTCTAAACATTTGATTAGAAATTGTAGAATTAGCATTGTGATAGATAATCATGGAATCTGTTTAAAACCTTAAAAGGGAGAAATATGTAGAAATTGTTCTTAACTTAGTAGAAAATGACATTTTTATCCGCCTATTTTATAATAGTAGTTTCTTAACAAAATCTATCAGTTACTTCTGTCCAAACTATCTTAGGCGTTCCAAAATATTTTTATCCCATTAGGATATCACCACTCTAAATCACAAGATCATAAGTATCACATAGATCTCCAAATCATGCTCCCTTTAGATGCCAAATACAAAAATGGCCTTCAAATCATGTATTGGGTCCAATACTCATATATCCAATACTCTAGGAACAATGGGGCAACCCTTTTCCTTCCCAACAACCTGTTGTTGAGGAACTTCAGGTAGAAATTCTATCTTGGACCCATCAGGCGAATTGGGCCCTAATGTTTTTGAGCACTGGCTTGTTTCCTACTACTAGCAAAAAATAAGAGATAAATATGCCAGTATTGTCTTTGAAAAACAATCATCAAAATTTTCGATGAAACTTTAGATTCTTTCTGATTGAAACTTAAATTCTGATAAGGTGAAAAGGATAATCCAGAGATTTGGTTCAGAAATCTTCAAGTGAACTGTAATGAATGAGAAATACGTCTTTTGTCGAATACATAATACATAGGCCGATTACTTGATGTTTTTTCTCAAAATATATAAGTGAATAATTTATGTCATTCAATAGGTTTCTCCCAATTGCTATTATTTTCAATATTAAAATAAAATGAATTCAATTCGAGCACAATATGAATAAGAGGAAATAAGAAAATTGTATGTGGTTGCCTGGCTTGTGTGTGCACTTAGCCTTAATTTTATTTAATAGGCCAGGCAACCACAAACAATTTTCAGTTGTGCAAGTATTTGGTTGCAAAAGTCACTTCATAGGAGTGTGCTAACATGCAATAGTTTAGATCTGCAAAAGTTTCCATGCAAGTCTTTGACTTTTGCAAATAGACAGTCGCAAACAGTTACTCAAAATTGAATGTAGATATCATATAGGCAAATACAAGACACGACTCAGTTTTTCAAAGCAATAAATACTATACAGTAAAAAGTGTACAAGGAGCAGATCAAGAACTGTTTTCACAAAATATAATCCTATTTCAGCAAAAATAGTCTTTCTGAAAGCGAAAGGGTTTTCTTCAAATAGTTTTTTGGCGAATTGTATTTTACAACGGCATTATGTAATTATCGATGTCTGATTAATTATACCTTCTGTTGGAGTTCTTCAGGAGAAAGGCTACTATCATAAGGAATGGGTAGACCGATGTGTGTTGTCAGTTTGACAGGAAAGCCTCCATAAATTGGAACGAAAGGAAAGCGAATCCACAAATACAGTTTTAGCCAAAACCGTTTCCCAATACCAATTGAACGAAAAGCTTCACGTACATTCTCTGTGAAGATTGGTATTATAGGCTGCATGAAAAAACCGAGAACAGCATAAAGAACAAATCAATTATAAAATAATAAATATTAATTTATTCTTAGTTATACATAATACATATATTGATATAATTTCTATAACTGCGTTTCATTTTTCCTGTTACCTTAATAATAAAGGTAGCAATTAAATTGCCTCGAGCAGTAAATTAAACTGTAAATCAATTATCAAGCATTTTATTGTTCTGATAAATATTATAGGCTATATTACAACTCTAGTTTCTCGGGAGGATTTTGGGTTTGATAAAAAAGTGTTACATAAACTAAATTATCTTGTTTTTTTTTAAGATCACTAGTTATGGAGTATGACATGACAGGTCAGATGTTTAATATAACTATTCTCATTCACTAGTTACGACAACTACACTTTCAATAAGTCAAGGTGAGGCTTACTTTTGATCTGATAGGAACTCTTGTACAATATAAAAAAAATTATTAACTATATTTTCTCAATTGTTTAATGAACACTTCTACATTTCCAAGACTTTTTAGAAATTGCTGCAGCTTTTTATGGAATTTCCTACCAATATAAGATAGTTTTTGTTCGAATAAACTACTATTGTGACTCACCAAGTGATAGTCTCCCCGGCTTCGTATAGTTATAATTATATACGTCAGATTTTGGTTTATATCACTCTTTTTTTTATACATAATGTAACTTCAAACACATAAAAGCAAGATACACTTAGTAGACCTAGTTTCCTGCTCAACAGCCTATATGAACATGTAACTTTAAGAATCCATGGCACGCTGTAAAAAGTAACTTTTTGTCATTTAATCTAGCAAGCTGTTGCAGGAAAAATACCCCAGATCCCCAAATCAAAATTTAAAAAATATTTTCTAAATGTAAAGAGCCCAGGTCAATCGTCTATCAAACACAACTCCTAGAAATGCAATGTTTTCTCCTGTCAAGTGGAAATGCACCTTCAAATTGGATGAATGTTCAACTCGAGATTCTAATGGTTGGAGCATGCAGCCTGATTTCAGGCCTGCAATGTAATTTCCAATTTTTCAGCAATTCCACTACCATGAATAATCCAATAGAAGAGATAATACATAATTAGACAATACTTTAGTGGTGCTTATTGAAAAATGTCAGATTTAGATCAAAACTCTACTGGGGGTAAAAAAAAGGTTCCCAGTTAGGGAAAGAAAAGTTTAAAATTTCAAACAACCTGGGAAGGACTTTCAAACACAACTGCATTGACACTGTTGGTTGACTATAACAAAATGGCGTCCATATCACTAAAACGATCATTTTGTGTTTTTGAGCCAACAGAAATTTACATCATGAGCAAGAAATGTACTTGAAATTCCTCAACCAATGTTATGGCGGGTTCTGAGAAATCGCTGTCACTTTGTAACTATTACTAATTGCAATTATTGTAATTTTTCTAGTTGAAGCACACAAAATTATCATTTGTCTGTTTTGGAAAATTCACTACAGTCATACAACAGCATCAATGTAGCCAGATTGTAGCTTCTGGGTTGTTGAAAGATTAAATATTTTCCTCTTTCTATGAACGGGATTATGTTTCTGAATTCGATAGTTTGGAAGAAATAGATATTTGAAATGTGTTTCTTCATTTTTAATATATATTTTATCTATTTTTAATTTTTATTTCGAATTTCAAATGTCAATATTTATTTCGAATTTCATATAAGCTTGAAGCTTGTACGTACATTGGGGTAGAATGATGAAATTATTGAACCAGACCGAGCCAGGAATAAAGCCCGCAGTTAATTAATAATGTAACTAAGCATCAATTATGTCATCAATGGCTATTAACATGGATAGAAGAGCTGCTTACAAAATCACATTCGATCAGTTAAGGCTGCTTTAGTTGAAAAAATATTAATAATTGTATTAAACATAAAGAAAACGTACCACTTTTGCATCCAAGGCAACCTTGGCAAATCCCAGGCGCTTTTTCCACATTAAAGAATAATACGAATCGCCAAACTGTGCTTCATATACACCTCCAGGCGATATAGCCAGAAGATTGTTTTCTTTTAAAACTGTGGAACACGTTTGAACCGTTCCTGGTATGACTTTCATCACTTCTGATATTATACCAAAACCTGAAAATAATTACAAAAAAATTTGAGCACACAAAAAGAATATCACATATGACTGTTAAACAATCTTCGACAAACATTTTCATTCTGTTCTCTGTCGACGAGACTCTAGCACAGGAAAATAAGGGATTGCAGAAGAAGTGAAGAAAGAGAAGAAAAAGGACAAGAAGAAAAAGAAGAAAGAGAAGTAAAAGGGGGAAATAAGGAGGAGAAGAATGAGAAAAAGAGAAGGCGAAAGAGACTATTATATCAAATTTGTAAATATGCTATGTCATGTTTTAGATATCCAGATTCTACTGAATCGGGAAACCTGCAAGTACCGTAATAAAAATAATGAGTGACTTGAACACAAGACCATCAAGTTTATTTAAAAAGCTAAAACTTTTGGAGAATGGAATCTGCTTAGGATTCATATCAAAATAAAATGTTAAATATATGTATTTATATATTTTGGAATTACTGTTGATCTTGCTTATAGGATACCCAGGAAAATACTAGAAGCACATTTGAAAAATAAAAAGTAAAAGAGAGCATCGAGATTAGGAGAGAGAACCAACAAGCGACTTAACTTTAAGAAATCGATTGGCGGTACGTTGTAAACAATTTAATTTTCTAAAACCTGTCACCAATCGATTTTTTGTAGCATGCATAGATCTTAAATAATATCATTCAAAAAATCACATTTCTCATTTTTCCAAAATTTTGGATTACAATAACTTTGGATTACTAACCATAATAACCCAATTTTCATGGATTTTACCATTTTTTTAGTTTTTTCAATATTACAGCCAAACTATGTCGGACAGTAAATACATCCGAATCCTTTTTTTTGTAGACAATCCAATTTCCTAGAACCTGACATAGATCGCATCATCCCATCATGCATAGAACCTGAGTTATTGAAATTCAACATTAAAAAAAAGAAAAAAATGATTTCTTGAATGCTCTTACCTGATCTATGCATTCTAGGAAAAACTGATTTGTGACAGGTTTTAGAGAATTAAATCGTCTACAGCCTCCCAGCCCCTCTAGCTAGAGATCTTTTCTCTAGCAAGCAAAGATCTTTCAAGTTGAAATCATTCAAAAAATCACATTTCTCATTTTTCCAAAATTTTGCATTACAATAACTCAGGGTCTATGCATGATGGGAAGATGCGATTTATGTCAGGTTTAAGGAAATTGGATTGTCTACAAAAAAGGATTCGGATGCATTTACTGTCCGACACATAGTTTGGCTATAAGATCGAAAAAACTAAAAAAAATTGTAAAATCCATGAAAATTGGGTTATTATGGTTAGAAGGATTATGACGAGGGGGGACCGCGTCACAGCGTAGGACGTCGCTAATCCCCCTCCCACAGCATCATACTTTTGACAGTGAGTATGCAACTATATACATCATTGGATTCAGAAAAAAATGTGCTACAAACTCTGTTTCAACTTTTTTCCTGTAAAATGACCTAAAAAAAATCCCCTCAAAAATAAGAAAAAATAAAGTTGAAAAAATTGGCATTTTCAGGGTGTTTCAATTTTTATCAGTAAAACTATTGGGTTTACTGTAAAAATAAATTGTACCATTATTATAGCCCACTATAAGACTAATATAATGGAAGAAGAATCAACACTATCGAATGATCCGTTACTGAGTTATCGAATTTACAGTAATTACCTACATTTTAGAACTTTGAGGGGTAGTGGGCAGTGGGGGGAAAAAGCACTGACGGGATTTTCGGGAAAATACACCTCTAGTAGTGGTCTAACACCTGGCTGAGTTTCAGCTGTTCACTAATTACTTGCGACATAAAACCTTTTTCCTGCAACTGCTCGTAAAGTAGTTCTTTACGTACTGAAAACTAATTGTAAAATATCTCTTTACTGCTCAGCAAGCGGTAAAATACTTTACGATCGCCAGCTGTTTTCTTTACGCTTCTGTTTTGATTTTGATGTCTTCTCATTGGTGGATCACGGAATCCGTGAAATTCACATAACCTCAAAAAAAGTGAACGCTAACCAAATCCGCGCATGGTCTGTGATGTTACAAACTACAAGCTTTTATTGTGTTGGAATCCAGAACTGCAGTTTTAGGAAAAATATGGTATGCAATTCGCGCGTGAAGCTTCTTTATCGCTCTCGCAAAATTACTGCGCTCCGTTACGCGTCGCGCAGTAAATGTTTTGGCTCGAGCGATAAAGTCGCGCTTCACGCTCTTAATACATAAATAACTATATTGACTGGGCTACATGTATAACCAATACAATACATTAGCATTGCCTGATAAGTTTTGTGAAACGGTCTGATATAAACTAATGTATTTTGCACTGTCTCATAACTAAAAAAGTATTCATACTACAGTGATTTGGCTTGGAATACTGTATTTCCATAATCAGTCAAACTACCCTAATATAAAAGTGGATAAATGCAATTTTCTTAATAAAGCAGATTATACTTCAGACTATAATTATTGTCAGCTACAGAATTTCAATAATTATATAGAACTTGTATAAATTTATGTCCAATGAAATGTAAAAGTTAACAGTTATTGAATTGTATCAACAGTCAATAGACATTGCTAGGTGTATTTTTATAACTGAAGTTGAAGCATTGCTCTGAGCCTATCATGTAAAAACAAGAGAACCATGAAAATATTTATAAAAATGAACTTACCCGGTATTTTAAAGAGGAATCTATCAGCAACCGTGTGTACTAATCTATTTTTGATCAAATATATTCTGGAGATTATGTAATAAAGATCAATAGGTATTGCACCATGGTAATAAACTAACAAGGCTGGTGTATCCGTTGGAACGTTTTCTAAACCTTCCACGTCATAACCTGTAAAAGATATGCAGGGAAAAACAATATTTTATTATTATACAGGAATATTTTAAATATTTACGAAGAATGAACAGTAATAAACACTATTCTTTATTTAGATGAGTTAATTTAGTTGTCCAACTTAGTATGTCTTATAAACTAATTTACTAATCATCACTTGCATCCAATTTAAGATTAATTTACAGTAGCCTACAATATTCTATTCAATTATCTCATCGATATATGTGTTCCTCAGAGCCATACTGGTCTAAGTCACATTCCATTAATTTTACAGATGAGCAAAAAAAACTAAGATTTTTCTCTGAATCCTAGTGAAAACAGATGTCTGAGCCAGACTAGTCTAAAGGGGCCCACACACTAGCGAGTATGGCTCGCGAGTAAGACTCGCGAGTCTGGCTCGGCGAGTAAGACTCGGAAGAAAATCACCACTAACGTGTTGTGAACTTCCCGAGTCCGGCTCTGCTACTTTTCAAGGTCGGCTGGAGTACGCCCGTGTTAATTCTGATCCATATAGCTCATCTAATCTCAAAATCTTTAAATTACAATCAATATCTGATTTGGAAGGTCATTTTATGCTTTAGAGAGAGTATTGGTTTTGCTAAAATTTCATAATTCTTTAAATTTGATTATTATTATTATTAAGAAATGTTTTATTTCTTCTAATTTTTTTCTGACATAAGAGAAAGAGATGTCAGAGCGTTTATAGGCACGATTTATGTTTTTTATAACAATTATTTTCCCACCTCTAAGTATCTTTCTTATAGATCTATAACATAATTATAGATATAGATATAGATCTATAATTAGGGAAGTGATAGCCGCGAGGCGTAGCAGGTATCTGTTCAATCAGATAGAGATAAGCTAAGCTGCGTTCTCATAGGTCCTGTTTGTAACGGTGACCGATTAGATTCGCCAGCAAAAAAGAGACTGTTCTCTGCTGTAAAATCACTTCCTGGTGGTTCGGAACCCACCTAAAACTTTAGGTCCAACTCATCAATCACCATCATCCAACTCATGACCCACGCACAGGTCTCAGACCAATGTGGGCTTCATCCTCAGAAGAAGAAGAACGTCTACAATAAAATATGCAAAAGTGTAATAGGGGGCCCATAGAATTCAAAAGGTCAGATGAAATATAGGATTAATTTCATCTACTTTTTACTCAATTTTTATTTTTCAATTACTTCCATTTTTTCCAGTTGTATCGAAGTAATAATTGTTATATTGCAATTTATTAAATACTGTTATATATTTATAATGATAATGTTATATTATAATAATAAATATAAAATAGGCATTGGGCTTACATGCAAAGGAATGTATTATTATTATTATTATCATCATCATCATTATCATTCAATAATTATTTATTTATTTTATACACAATTTATCTGTTAGCAGCTATTATTATTGAAATTATTTTTTAGAATTTTGTTTTTATGTTACTAGGTATTTTTTGTTGAAAAAACAACATTCGAATGTTTATTTGTATTGTATTAAAAATAAGCTCTGCACTGCAATATTATCATTTTTATTTTCTCTTGAATATTCAAGTTTTAATATACGGTTTCTTTTTTATTTTTCTGTTTATACATTAGTTTAACTTGGTAACTATTTCAGTCATAGTATTGTCATAGTAACAGTAAATATACAAACTTGAATAGATAACTCAATCAACTTATTTTTACGTCTTGTGAACAGTGCAAATAATAGCTTTCTGACGTTCTGCTATGTTATAATGAGTTGCCGAGCCTGGCTCGGCTCGGAAAACGTCCACTAACTAGCGAGTCCCAGCCGAGCCCAGCCGCGCTTGTAGCCCTGCGCGAGTCTGGCTGGGCTCGGCTCGGCTCGGGAGAAAAGAGCCCACTAACTAGTGATTTTCTCCCGAGTCCGGCTGGCCGAGTCTTACTCGCGAGCCAAACTCGCTAGTGTGTGGGCCCCTTTAGTCCACTTAAAATTTTAGGCACAGCACACACGTGTCACATAGTGACCAGCTGATTATAAATTATATTTGAATACAGGGCATTGATTGTCCATTAATTATATTGTTCGAGCCGCGCCCTACGGCAAAATTCATTGCATGTGTGATGAGACCAGAGAAATAATGACTACATTATGTGAATAAATGAACGATTTGTTGTGGAAATCTTTTTATATTGTTCTGTTTTTAATATTGTTGTGATTTGCACTTTTGCACGTTAAAAGCCTCCTTTCATCACTGAAATGCTACCTCATTTTGAATGCATATCTAATTATCAATAAAGGCTTCTATTATTTTAATATATACGAATGTATTCTATTGAAAGATTGAATTAAAATCAATCTAAACCCAGTATCATATAGGCTACGTTTTTCAGTGTGATTGTAAAATTAGCCATTCATACACTTCTAAGAGCCACCTGCTACTAACAATTTTTTCGCCTTTTGAGAACAGTTTTGCTTACAGGTTTGAGCAATTCTATCTTGCTATGGTACTACTATTATTGCTTTGGTATTCAGCTAATCTGGTATTATGAAAATATCTATTTACCATGCCATATCCAGCCATGTGCATCCCATATAGCAGCACACGTTTTACGTGCCCCGTGCCATATGTCAACTTCATAAGCGTGGTGCAGTCGATCTCTGAAAAAATGTACAACATATTATTCACATTCAATGACATAAACGTTCATTCACTTGGTAAATTACAAAATTTAACGGTAACATCGATTTCTAAATTCTGAATATAATTGTCAAGCACATAATGAATAAAATTTACTGTATATTCTTTCTAAGCATATGATTTATGAAATGTATGGTACTGTACAAGGCGGTACTGTATGGCACTGTACAGTATGTTTGGTACCTAATTTAATGGAAAGAAATTTTACAATTGAAAAACAAAGCTTGTACACATAGTTTGAATACCTATTTGCTAATAATGGTAGTCGCTTCTTTGGAATTGGTTTTTCTAGTAATTAACTATTCATGAAGTTCAGTAAAAATTCCAATTTCCTAATATTAGGTTTTTATCTTAATCAAGTCACACATGTACACAGAAAGCAAGCATTACATTAATACTAGTTTAAACTCGAAAAAGTGCAGTGCTAAATTAATAATTTGTACTAGGTTGTCCAGATGACTTTCATTATTGGCATGAACGGTAAATAAGATCCAATCACTTGCTGTATACCAAATTTTGAAAAATAATATATGAACGAGAAACAACGCACGCAACGTTGAATATGGCTTGCGTCTAGTAGGAATGCTCCATGGATCGATGCACAATAAATTCCAGTGTTCAATATAAAAGTGTACGCCCGCATCCTCTAAACAAAGCGTCACTTTATTAAATTCATATTTTGTAAATTTTGACATGAAACAAATAACTACATCTCATTAAAATTGCGTATCTCAAATTGGAGTGAAAAAACAGAAGCTAACACTACCTACTCGCAACAAGACAGAATTTGAAATTCTGTGGTTACAACTTATTTTTGCACTACCCACTCCAACATATGACTATGTTGCAACCGTTGCTATTATACGTCAGGGTATGTTCTCGCTCACTCACTCTCTTTCCCTCTCACTATCACTTAAACACTCTCTCTCCTTCTGTCTCTCATCTCAATCATTTACTCAAAAAATAATTACAATAATAGGTCTCGCTTAACCTTATAAGGTTTTTCAGCAGGGTGCCTGTTTACAGAAAATCAAATAATATAAGTACAATAAATCATTACGAATAAAGACAAAACTATTTATAAAAATTAATCCAGTATTATCCCATGATAATACAGGAAAATTTCAACATCATGTTATTGTTGTTATTATTATTATTATTATTATTATTATCATCATCATAAAAAAACAAAACTATGTTAATTCATCTCATGTACGAACGTGTTTCAAGATTAAATCTATGTTATCAATATAATTATATAAAGATAACGCAGCCGATTGGTCATATAAGGTACATAGGCTTAGAAACATTTTTGAAGATATCATAGAATTCTGGTAGGATGTGCATAGAATTCTGTAGGATATAAGGTACATAGGCTTAAACACATTTTTCAAGATATAGAATTCTGGTAGGATGTGCAAAATGACACAAGAAAACAGCAGTTTGATTATTGCTCTGAATCACCAATGGCTCAGTAGCCTTTTTAAATCTCGAGACAAGAAGAGAAGTCTGATTGACGTTTCATTAGTCAACATGAAAAGTTGACAAAGTTTTCCAAAATCATGGCGAAATGTGACCCATGAATATTTACAGTTGATAATCAAGATCAAACTGACCAGTTCCTATCATTGGAACAATAGGCCTATCTTTGACAATAATGAAGAAATAATTTTTTAATACTCTCACAATCCTGAATGTTGATGAGAAGGTATTGCTTCAAGTAGTGCTAATAACATTTTTAAATACAGAATTCGTCACTATAATGTTGTATTCTTGATGAGTACAGTGTTATGTTACTATAAAACTGTATTTATTGATCATAAATGTGTTCATGAATCATCAAATAATTTTCAATTTTAAAGTATCCACTACAAACTAAACTATAATTCATAACTTCGAGTATATTTAAAACTATTGAATTTCTAAAATTTGGTTGACACGTACACGGCTCCAACGAAGGATTTTCAGCTATGGGTCATTCTATACATCTTACATTCTATACTATACATTCTATACGTCTAGTTCAGAGGTTCTCAACGTTTCAGGCTCTGTGCCCCCCCCCCCCCTTAAACACTGATGCCAGTAGTACAATCGAAATCAAAGCTAGTTATTAAATGAAAATATATATAATTTCATACACAAAATTGAGTTACTACACATATCTGCGCCGAAGAAACCGTTCGCATCAGCGAGAAACAGTTCTCACGCTCTTGCAGTGTCGCCAGACGTCCGACAATTATCATGTTTTACAATAGTCATGTGTTTGAGTAGCAATAGAACGTACAAAAAAGTACGATAATGTCGAAAATATTAACCACAAAATTGAGTGAATTTCAGTTAGTATTACTTTTAATTTATTTTTTCTTTGTTAAACAACTCACGCCTCACGCCTCCCTTGAAATTTTTCCAAGACCCCCCCCCCCCCCCCCCCGGTTGAGAACCTCTGGTCTAGTTCGTTATTTCAATATCAGAACTGCTTATAAAACGTAACATTTTATCCCGTGGTTCAGAACCACCTAAAACTGTAGGTCCAACATGGTTAACACAACATGGTTTAAACGGTGAGGTGGAACTACCCACAAAGGTCTCCTTATCAACAAAAATAATACTAAAAAAGCGTGTAACAATCACAATACATGAAATGAGATCATGCTTTATCAGAGAAAAATTAATTTATTTCTTCAACATTTTTTCCAAAACTAATAAAATTGTAAAATAATGCATTCACTCACCTGTGGAACTTATAGATGTACATAATACTGGCAGTTAAATATAAAAGAAGAACTATCACAAGCGGTAAAAGGAATGTTATCAGTAAAGGTGCTAATAGCCATGTCAGCCATAAAGTGAAGTCAACATCTATGTATTCAACTGTAACAAAATAAAAATTCATGGATTTCAAGATACTGACAATGATTTGAGTCAGGTTTACGTTAGCGCTCTCTACCACGTAACCCAGAATTTACAAGTCTAGCGGGTCTTAACAGTTTGTTGATAAGAATGGAGAATAAAAAAAAAGTGACAGTCATAGAAAAAATTGAATTGTCCTTTAATAGTGAAAATTATTATTGATTAAATAACTTTGAAGCAGAGTAAAATAAGATATGGGAGATAGCAAAGTACTTGAACTATCGAATGATTTCAGAAATTTATTGTTCTGTGAAATAATAATTACACAAACGAGAGAAGAAAAGAAAAAGGATAATAAACGGGCCCAAATGATGAATAGTTTCAAAATAATCTTAAAGTGAGATCTACGAAAACAGAGATGTTATTGTAGTAATGTAGAAACTCCCACGAGAAGCAGAAAGTACTTTCAAAAAATATTTGTGAAGGAACACAACAATTTAGAGGGTAGATAAGTTTCCCTCGGGATGAAAATGTTGTGTTACACAACACTTGAATTGAAAAAAAAAATATTGTATAGGACAACTATTACCTGTAACCTACAGTAAACCCATGCGTAGTATATAAGTAATATGAAAGTAATTTGTTCAATTCCATGAAATTTTCAAATGCACAGTCTTGTGATCTAGCATTTTAAACACAACTTTTCCATGATTCATTGTAATATTGGGAGTTTACATACATACGTTTACAGATTGTTGGAATTCGATTTGTTTTTTAATAGATTTTACACCTCAAAAATAGTGATTATATGTGTGATATGAAGAAATACTTGACTGACAAAGGTAATTTCGTTATTCCATATCACTAATCTTTTAATAAATAGTTCATTTTAAGAATTTTAATAACTTCAACTTATTCACATATAAAACCTAAGTAATGAAAAATTTAAGTTGAGAATAATATGTTTTTTGTATCTAAAAACTTATCAAAAGAATGCTATGGAAACAAAAGTTGTATAATATAACTGACAACTTTCATGAAACGGTGTGGTCATGAATCAAACTATTTGTAAAGAGCTAAGTTTTACAACAAAATAAAATAATAGATTTCAATAGAATAGCTTCAAGAAGGCAATTGCAGATATGAAACTTATAGTCTACAATACACTCCTTATTGGGGTTGAAATTTGAATAGCTTACCGGTACGGTATGCAATTTTTTAATACAAAAAAAAATAAATACTTTTTTGGTTTAATATTCACATCAAATACGCATAATAAAAAAGGTAGAAAACCCAAAGAAAAAAACTACACAAAAGTTTATTAAACAAAAGTTTCTAAGCTTGGCTATTCATGTTGAGTAAGTACTTGACAAGAAATTATTTCCATGCTCTGAAATAATTTGGCACGATAGAATCATTTCAAGAATGCATAAGGAGAGGTCTAACAAATATTAAAAAGTCGAGAAGGAAAATTAATAAAGGATAATTAAATAAGGATATTATGCTAAGTTTGTTTGTTGAAGCACAATTTTTTAATTTATCACAATAATTCTCAGCCTCAGCCGTTTCACATTAATTTTTTATTCCACAAACATTCATTATTTGAAACAGAATTCATGAGAGACAAATGTTTATAAAATTCTGTTACCGATAGTTTCATTTTTGTTTTCATTTGTGTGTAGATTAACTGCCCTACTGCTTCATATCTTGTTATTTTTGAATCACTTGAAACTTCACTAAATTTTAGTATTATGTCTCTTGATCACAATTATCTAGTTTCTAAGTGTCGGTCTCAATTAATTAATTATTCAATATTAAAAACTCACCTTTTGAACTGAACCCCAAAATGGTTATCTTTAGCAATTAACTTGAATTGAGTGTTTAGAACGCATGAATCATTGCAACACAATAATTTTCATTCTAGTTTATGAATTATTTACTCATACAATTTATCTATTCAACAATAAAAACATTTTCAATTTGTTCCTTAATCTTATCACTTGATGCATTGCACATACTTCTACATAATCTGTTGCCACAGCCTGGGTTTTGGGCGCTTGGGCCTTCTATTTCTTTAGCTTATGAATTTTAACGACTGTGACTAACGATAACGGATGATAATATCATAGAGTGCTATAGAATCTGAAAATGATGCTTTTGTTTCACTCTGAACTCACAGTTATATTGTAATGAGAATATATTTGAAGAATAATACATTTTATGTTGAATAATGATTTTTGTCTGTTATTTTCCAACCTGATATTATTTCTGAATGTAAAAATTTTAAAGTAACAAAAAAATTATCAAAGATATTTTTTGCATTACAGAATTAATGGAAACATAATAGGCTAATGATCACTATAATTAATTAATATAGTGACATAATATTGGGAATATATTGATATTATATCACAATAAATATCAATACCAGTTTCAAAATATTGATATGATAAATCGATAATTTTGGTATTGATACTCCATCCCTACATTGAAAAAAGGAAATAACTCAATTTTAATTGTTCATCATGGCAGAACCTTTGAATGATACGTGTATTTGTGATGCCTTGTGCCTAATTATAGAAATTCCTAACCAACCCAGCCTTGCTAGATTGGACCAATTTATCAATGTTGAATGTGACATGTAACTTGCATATACATCCTAACCTATGTTATGTTATGTTATGAAGGGACGGATTCAAAGATCCAAAGATCCTCACACGTCAACCGAAGCTTATTGTGTGTCCCTAGTACGTTAGTTGGGCAAACCAATACCTGTGCCCTTTACAAGATCCAGGACTGTTTTCCCTATGCTAACGTCCCATTCATCACCTGGTTGTTTGCAGCCGAACAGAGCCCTTCTCCTTGCCCTGAGTCTCTCGCAATCCATCCTAACCTAACAAAGCCGAACGTAACCAAAGCTAACCTAACCTAACCAAACCTAGTATTGCTAGATCTTTAGTATTCTAATTCAGCAATTTTAGGGCAGGTTAGGTTAGGTTTAATATCACAAACTTCAACTAGCCACAATAGATTGGTTCCACTCTCTGGCAGTCTGCTCACAGGGCAATCAATAAAAGTTCAAAATGTGCTAGATGTATAAAAATTGGCAGTTTAGGTTTTCACCTATGTCATTTCACCCATAAACCTGAAAAGTCTATTAGACAGAAGATTCTTGACATTTGAAACTTTGAACATAACAGGCTCCTTGTAATCACTAAGTGAGATTCTTATTGATTTGCAGGTTTTTGGGTCAAATATAAAAATAATTTGAATGAAAAACAAATTAGCACTACATTATGTAGGTTTATTCATGACACATAAAGGCAAGTTTGCCTAGTGAAATGCCATGAGAAGCATGGTAAAAGAGAAGCTAGTTAGATACACTAAAAAGAGTAAATTTAGCACTGATCAATTGAAGCAGTATCAGCAGTTTAAAATTAAAATATATCTAATAGATTTAACAAGTTTTTGAAAATATTTTAATTTTCTTCTTTTATCATTTTTCTTGTCTTTGAAGTGAATTTTGTTGAAGTTTTGTGGTTGAAACTGACAGAAATAACTTTGATACAAGAACCAAATTAGTAGCAATACCTAACCGTTTCAATATTACAGTACAGAAATAATATTGATATTAAAAAGAGAGAAATCTCTCAAAGTTACATTACTGCACATACGGTATTTATTATATCTGTACTGGGAGTCTGTACTGGTGCATGAAACTAAAACTGAGCATTTGATTGGTCTAGCAGTCTAATCGCATTCATAATTCTTAACCCACTTTTCAGACTCATAGGCTCAGAATAATGATCTTTATCATTACCGGTAAATGGAATTTTACTGAAAACCAAAACTTGATATTAAATATTTGTAGAATTTCATTTACCGGTAAACGGTAAAAGGCTCGAATGAACCAATGCATAGCACACCCGTTATTACCAATTAATTTCTAGGTGAAAGTAATCAATGTTTTGTAGCCTAATTAACATTGAAAACATACGTTTCTGATAGATTGATGGCACTCCATTGCTCAAACTATCTGTTCGTCTATGATGTTATGCTTAAGGCCACTATAAAGGCTTTTTACAGAGCCGTAGTTATGTTCAAAAAGTGATAATATGATAATTGTGATCAGGAGAGACATAATACTAAAATTTGGTGAAGGTTTCAAGTGATTTTTTCTTGCTAACATCTGCGGCACAATTAAGTTACCGTAATATTTATTTAAGTTTTTCGAGTTCATTTTACGATTCATTGAGATCTTTCCCAAACGCACAACTATTTATATTGAATTGGAATTGAAATGTGTAAGTTCATAACTGGAGGAGGTGATAGCTCTTTTGAACTTCCATGTTTGTTTTCACCTCTCATTTGGACTTCAATAGTTAGCATGTTTTTCATTACAGTATTTATTTTATGTCAATATAGGTTGTTGGTGCTAATTTTTCTTACTGACAAATATTTAATAGAATATTACATGCTCATCTAATAGTAGTTGTTTTATGTGGTTAGTCAGTGTAGCTATTTTTAATGTAATAGTAGTTCAAACGTGTATCATAGCGGAAGTTAAATCTAAATAAGCTTATTGTAAAGAAAATAACATCTTATTCATAATGGAATAGATAAAATAACAGGCTTCATTTTATTGGATGTTACAAAGTTGTGAGTTGAAATTCATTTCAACTAAATCATTTTCGAATGATGCCATTGCGGATTTCATTCGACAATCAATATTGAGTAATTACAATTTCAAGGTGGTTGGTGTCAAAATTGTACAAAGCACATAATGCCCTCCATAACAAGCTTAAAATCAATTATTTTTTTCAATCATGGACTGGAAATTACCAGATAAATGCATGCTAACCTCAAAAGTTGAATAAGGCAAAGTTTACCTAGAAAGTTCTTGGCGTAGTAAATCCAATTGCCGACTATCGTAAACATGTTGGATTATACTTTAAAATACTCTTGAGATCACAGATAATTTCACAATAATACTAAAATCAACCACTAACTACATTACAAGTTTGTTAATGGGGTCATAATATAACCACGATTTCATGGGAGCGTGGTTCACAAAATATTAATGCGATTTAAGAATATTAAGTTTGGAATTTTCTCTCATATCACACTAATTTAAACTAAAGACGAAATAGTTGAAGAGAATCACAATATTGTACAACAGGAAAATAACAACCTGTAGACCATGATGATGACTATAGAAAGTGATTGACTTTTGAAAATATTGTATTCGATCTTCGATGTTCGATCGTAAATATCGATGTATAGAACTGTCGACTAACTATCCTTTTGACCATTCGACCTGCTCAATGACAAAGCCGGCTTCAATCAGCTGTTAACAGTGGCGCCATTGGTGGTCGGCAGGGGGGCCTAGGCCTATTAAGCCTATCTTAAAATGTATATAAAAAGATTTGTAAATTAATTTTGTCTTGTCACTCGGTTAAAGGATGAATTTAGTATGAGCTCTGGCTGAAACTCTCTGTTTCTTTTCATTATAATTATTATTATTTTATTGTTGTTGTTGTTATTATTATGTTTATTGTTATTTTGTTCTGCTTTTCTTTTTTCCATAACTTTGTTTAACTATGTCAATAAGGCTCTTCATGGCATTTTCTGTATGTAATCATATCTTGAATAAATAAATAAATAAATAATGTGATTCAACAGTGAATCAAAGATCTCAGACCTATGTGGGCGTTTTTCTTCTAAAAAAAAACTGCAGCTCAAATTCAAATTCATTTATTTGCCATATTCGCAAAAAAAAACATTAACAATGGGACAAAACAAAGAACATACATTCTTAGTTAATAACAAATCCAAACAAAACTATTTGTACATTAAATATGGCACTACTGGCAGAAGAAGGATTTGATCGCCAGCAGTGAGTATAAGATTTAGGTAAGTTCAGAAAAGCAAGAAAGTGAAAAAATAAGAAAGAAAGTTCAGGAAAAGAAAGGGAGACATGATATTATGAATACATTAAACTATTTTGTGGTAAATGTTAGTGTCTATCCATTCATCTATCACATTGCTGAGTTTCTTAGTAAATCTAATACTTATGAAGTGATTGGGGACTTTATTGGTAAGGTACTCAGGCCCGTATTTATGAACATGACTTATCAAAGATCGACTTAAGTCAGATCGCCGATCGGTTAAGTCAGACTTAGCGGCAATAAGGCTTACTTACACTAACAGGTTCAAGCCAACAAGCAGCTGGAAACCTATAAGCCAACCCAGCTCCCATAACAAAGATCTGACTCCTGATAAACGATTTAACATTAATAATTTACATTAAACAACTCTAATTTACACTAATATGAGAATTTACACTACGTAAATGTTGCAGGGACAACTGGGTTGACTTATAACCTCACTTTTCAGCTAGTAAACCCACCTAGTACAGTATAAGTAAAGCTTAGAATAAAGTTCGTATTCATGAACCTTTCTTAAACATCTTCTTAACTTAAAAGCCAAGACGTGCTTATAATTGGAGTCTCAAATCCGTTCTTAGCCAAGCTAGGTACAGAGCTGTCTTGAAGCCGTTATTAGATTGTTGTGTTGCATCATATTTTGATTTCATTTTTTAGTATAGTATGTTTGTTTGCCTCAAACATCCACAAATCAATTATATGAACATTATTGGTATTTTACGAATAACTCTATTCAACTTGGCAATCATCAGATTGACATTGGAATCAGCATGTAGATCGTACCTATAGGGAATTGTAGACACGATTAAATTTAAATTTAAACACTCTTCAACAGTCTTACCTAGTCACATAGTATATTTTTCAATGTCTTTCTCTGTGAATTCGTTTGTGACACTATTTGTTCCACCAATTAAAACTATCCAGCAATCACCATCTGGTTGAAGATGCACTGCAGGATGGGCACTAAAATCCAATATTGACCTACAAAGTTTTTCAATAGGAGCTCCAGGAGCAATGTATGCACTACAGCTAAATTTAGAAGGTAAAATTTGTGTCAATAGCTCACAGATTTCCCTACCATGACTGTCTGCCCAAATGTTAATTTTTATTTTTGAAGAGTTTTTTTGCCTGTTATATGGGACAGGACTGATATTAGAGCCCACATTTCCAGGTAGTTCCCTGAAACAATTGGTGACTGACTCACTATCTTTGAAAAGAGATATTTCTTTTGTCACCTCTTGAATAATCTGTTGAAGAGAGCAGTTCACTTCCTCTGCACTGTACAGTTGTTGGCGGCAGTTTGAAATATCTTCTTGTAGGTCAAGGATTTCTCTTTGAAGTTTGTCATTATTTTTCTTAAAGAACTCAATGGATTTATGATGCATAATCAACAAGGACTTGACAGTTGAAGACTCATCCAATTCAGTTTGAGCTTCTTTCTCCATAAAATGTTTAGGGCAGGAGTCCTCATAGGTGAATGAGTTGTCCTCAGTTTGAGTTACACTGTCCATACGGAGTCTCGGAGTACAGCTAAAGTCATTTAATTCACAATTGAACTGCTTTGAAACATTTGCATCAAAAATGATGATCTGGTGCTCCAATTCAATAGCTCTGTCCGTCAAAGCATCCTTCTCTCCTCCTTTTGTGAAAATTCATGGCAAATAAATTAATTATGCTGTTACATTATACCTGGAACTATCAAATCGATCATGGCGGCGTCCTTTGGTCTAAAAATAGACAAAAATGTGATTTTCACACCTTTTGGTACTTTTTTTGCCATTTCAGCAAAATCTGACATTGGCGGCAGCGCATTTCAAAAGTTAATCATAAGAATGTGTAATATTCACACCCTGGAACAATCAAATCAATCATGGTGGCGTCCTTTGATATAAAAATAGACGAAAATGTGATTTTCATACCTTTTTTGGTAGTTTTTTGCCATTTCAGCAGAAACCGACAGTGGCGGTAGGGCATTTCAAAAGACAATTATTCAAATGTATAAGTATCCACACCCTGGAACAATCAAATCGATCATGGTGGCGTTCTTTGATCTAAAAATAGACAAAAATGTGATTTTCTAACCATTTTTGGTAGTTTTTTTTTCATTACAGCAAGAACCAACAGTGGCGGCGGCGAATTCCGATAGTCAATAATTTGAATGTGTCGGTATCCACACCCTGGAACAATCAAATCGATCATGGCGGAGTGCTTTGCTCTAAAAATAGACAAAAAAGTGATTTTCCAACCATTTTTGGTAGTTTTTTTGCCATTTCAGCAAAAACCGACAGTGGCGGCAGCGCATTTCAAAAAACAATCATTCAAATGTAATGGTATCCACACCCTGGAACAATCAAATCGATCATGGCAGCGTCATTTGATCTAGAAATAGATTAAAATCTTATTTTTGGTAGCTTTTTGCCATTTAAGCAAAAACCGACTATGTCGGCGGCGATTTCAAAGGTCAGTCATCGGAATGTGTCGGTATACACACCCTGGAACAATCAAATCGATTATGGCGGCATCCTTTGATCTAAAAATGGACAAAAATATGATTTTCCCAACTTTTTTAGTAGTTTTTTTTCTATTTCAGTGAAAACCGACAGTGGCGGCGGTGCATTTAAAAAAACAATAATTCAAATATGTCAGTATCCACACCCTGGAGCAATCAAATCGATCATGACATCGTCCTTTGATCTAAATATAGACAAAAATGTGATTTTCACACCTTTTTTTAATAGTTTTTTTGCCATTTCAGCAAAAACTGAAAGTGGTGGCGGCGCATTTCAAGAAGGAATCATTCATATGTGTGTATATTCGAACTGTGGAACTATCAAATCGATCATGGCGGCGTCTTTTGATCTAAAAGTAGACAAAAATGTGATTTTCACACCTTTTTTGGTAGTTCTTTTGCCATTTCAGCAAAAGCCAACAGTGGCGGCGTCGCATTCCAAATTACAATCATTCAACTGTTTTGGTATATCCACACCCTGGAACATACAAATCGACCATGGATGCGTCCTTTGATCTAAAAATGGACAAAAATATGATTTTCACACCTTTTTTGGTAGTTTTTTGTCATTTCAGCAAAAGCAGACAGTTGCGGCGGCGCATTTCTAAGGTCAATCATTGAAATGTGTCGGTGTCCACAATCTGGAACAATTAAATCGATCATGGCGGCGTCCTCTGATCTGAAAATAGACAAGAATGTGATTTTCACACCTTTTTTAATAGTTTTTTTGCCATTTCAGCAAAAACTGAAAGTGGTGGCGGCGCATTTCAAGAAGGAATCATTTATATGTGTGTGTATATTCGAACTGTGGAACTATCAAATCGATCATGGCGGCGTCTTTTGATCTAAAAGTAGACAAAACTGTGATTTTCACACCTTTTTTGGTACCGGTAGTTCTTTTGCCATTTCAGCAAAAGCCAACAGCGGCGGCGTCGCATTCCAAATTACAATCATTCAACTGTTTTGGTATCCACACCCTGGAACATACAAATCGATCATGGATGCGTCCTTTGATCTAAAAATGGACAAAAATATGATTTTCACACCTTTTTTGGTAGTTCTTTTGCCATTTCAGCAAAAGCCAACAGTGGCGGCGTCGCATTCCAAATTACAATCATTCAACTGTTTTGGTATCCACACCCTGGAACATACAAATCGATCATGGATGCGTCCTTTGATCTAAAAATGGACAAAAATATGATTTTCACACCTTTTTTGGTAGTTCTTTTGCCATTTCAGCAAAAGCCAACAGTGGCGGCGTCGCATTCCAAATTACAATCATTCAACTGTTTTGGTATCCACACCCTGGAACATACAAATCGATCATGGATGCGTCCTTTGATCTAAAAATGGACAAAAATATGATTTTCCCAACTTTTTAGTAGTTTTTTTTCTATTTCAGTGAAAACCGACAGTGGCGGCGGTGCATTTAAAAAAACAATAATTCAAATATGTCAGTATCCACACCCTGGAGCAATCAAATCGATCATGACATCGTCCTTTGATCTAAATATAGACAAAAATGTGATTTTCACACCTTTTTTTAATAGTTTTTTTTGCCATTTCAGCAAAAACTGAAAGTGGTGGCGGCGCATTTCAAGAAGGAATCATTCATATGTGTGTATATTCGAACTGTGGAACTATCAAATCGATCATGGCGGCGTCTTTTGATCTAAAAGTAGACAAAAATGTGATTTTCACACCTTTTTTGGTAGTTCTTTTGCCATTTCAGCAAAAGCCAACAGTGGCGGCGTCGCATTCCAAATTACAATCATTCAACTGTTTTGGTATATCCACACCCTGGAACATACAAATCGACCATGGATGCGTCCTTTGATCTAAAAATGGACAAAAATATGATTTTCACACCTTTTTTGGTAGTTTTTTGTCATTTCAGCAAAAGCAGACAGTTGCGGCGGCGCATTTCTAAGGTCAATCATTGAAATGTGTCGGTGTCCACAATCTGGAACAATTAAATCGATCATGGCGGCGTCCTCTGATCTGAAAATAGACAAGAATGTGATTTTCACACCTTTTTTAATAGTTTTTTTGCCATTTCAGCAAAAACTGAAAGTGGTGGCGGCGCATTTCAAGAAGGAATCATTCATATGTGTGTATATTCGAACTGTGGAACTATCAAATCGATCATGGCGGCGTCTTTTGATCTAAAAGTAGACAAAAATGTGATTTTCACACCTTTTTTGGTAGTTCTTTTGCCATTTCAGCAAAAGCCAACAGTGGCGGCGTCGCATTCCAAATTACAATCATTCAACTGTTTTGGTATCCACACCCTGGAACATACAAATCGATCATGGATGCGTCCTTTGATCTAAAAATGGACAAAAATATGATTTTCACACCTTTTTTGGTAGTTCTTTTGCCATTTCAGCAAAAGCCAACAGTGGCGGCGTCGCATTCCAAATTACAATCATTCAACTGTTTTGGTATCCACACCCTGGAACATACAAATCGATCATGGATGCGTCCTTTGATCTAAAAATGGACAAAAATATGATTTTCACACCTTTTTTGGTAGTTCTTTTTCCATTTCAGCAAAAGCCAACAGTGGCGGCGTCGCATTCCAAATTACAATCATTCAACTGTTTTGGTATCCACACCCTGGAACATACAAATCGATCATGGATGCGTCCTTTGATCTAAAAATGGACAAAAATATGATTTTCCCAACTTTTTAGTAGTTTTTTTTCTATTTCAGTGAAAACCGACAGTGGCGGCGGTGCATTTAAAAAAACAATAATTCAAATATGTCAGTATCCACACCCTGGAGCTATCAAATCGATCATGACATCGTTCTTTGATCTAAATATAGACAAAAATGTGATTTTCACACCTTTTTTAATAGTTTTTTGCCATTTCAGCAAAAACTGAAAGTGGTGGCGGCGCATTTCAAGAAGGAATCATTCATATGTGTGTATATTCGAACTGTGGAACTATCAAATCGATCATGGCGGCGTCTTTTGATCTAAAAGTAGACAAAAATGTGATTTTCACACCTTTTTTGGTAGTTCTTTTGCCATTTCAGCAAAAGCCAACAGTGGCGGCGTCGCATTCCAAATTACAATCATTCAACTGTTTTGGTATCCACACCCTGGAACATACAAATCGATCATGGATGCGTCCTTTGATCTAAAAACGGACAAAAATATGATTTTCACAACTTTTTTGGTAGTTTTTTGTCATTTCAGCAAAAGCAGACAGTTGCGGCGGCGCATTTCTAAGGTCAATCATTGAAATGTGTCGGTGTCCACAATCTGGAACAATTAAATCGATCATGGCGGCGTCCTCTGATCTGAAAATAGACAAGAATGTGATTTTCACATCTTTTTTGGTAGTTTTTTGTCATTTCAGAAAAAACCAACAGTGGCTGCGGTGCATTTCAAAGATCAATCATTGGCATATGTGTTTAAAATTTGAAGTTAATTAGTCAAAGCGTTCGAAAGTTATCGTCGAACATACAAGCCCACAAACATACAGAAAAAGCCGCGAGCCTCCAGTCACGAGTTACAAGTCAATACTAAGAATTCGCTAAGCGAACTTGCTCAATAAGTTTAATTAAATAATTTTTTGTATCAATTTGGTGAGATAAATTTGAATTTGAAAATCATTTAAATTTAATTTTTTTATTTGTACCTAATAGTGTCTCCTGTATTTGGGAAGAGATAGATGCCCAAGTTTGGGGGGGGGTGTTGAAGAAAGGGGGCAGTATAAAAGGTGGGGGGGAATTGCGCTCTTGACCTAGAGTGGGGGGGGGGGGGGGCACCTCTGTTTGTAATGAAATGGAGATAATGGAGGGAAGTAATTGCCCTGTGCCGTAGGAGGTATCTGTTCAATCACATTAGACAAGCAACACTCTCCTGGGCACTCTCTGTAAGGGTGACCGATTGCATTAGCCAGCAAGAAAGACTCTACTCTGCTGTAAAATCACTTCCTGGTGGTAGGTCCAACTCATCAATCACCATCATCCAAATCATTACCCACGCACAGGTCTCAAACCTATGTGGGCTTCATCCTTAAAAAAAAGTTCTTATGATGATAGAAAATGTCAGACCGTACACTTAGTTTGAAAATCGAGCCCGCGACTTTCGAGCTAGTATTAATTCAGCATGATTCAAATTAAGTTCAGTTACATGATTCATTAAGGGACTGATGTTTAATTATTTGTAGGTGAATTTTCTAGCAATCACTTACTGCACATGACTTAGTCTAACGAGCAGGGGCGGATCCAGGATTTTTGTAAGGGGGGGGGGGTGAAGGGGGGGGGGGTGGTATGTACTCTGCACAAAAAGGAGGTCCAGGGTACTCGCCAGAAATTTTTTTAAATTTTAATGCTAGAAATATCTTTGTAAGGGGGTTATTGAAAACCCCCCACGGGAGGGTGTCCAGGGGATATCCTCAGCAAAAAAATTTAGAAAATGCCTAGAGATTATTTTTTTGATGCACTAACACTAAAAAAATTGCTGTTAGTTTTGTACAAAAATCATTATTGAATTATAGCAAAATTAATTGAAAATAATCATGATCTGACAAGTGTTCAGGCCTGAAATCTTATTGAAAGTAAGAAACAATAATCATTTATTCAAGGGGATATATATTTTTTTTAATTTCCTCAGTGGTTTTCATTCGTACATGAACTGTTTGTACCATACTATTGATGTCAATGACAATTCGAACTTGCATTTTACACCAGAACTTAACTTTTGTAAGTAGTATCAGACGCGTTTAAGGACCTGAGTCCTATTCTCAGCGAATAGAGAATAGAGACTGCTGTACAGAGTACACTACATAGAGTATACAGAGCGAAAGGAATTAGGCCTATGTATTCTCTGTTTGCTGAAGATAGTACTCGGGTCTTGAGACGCGTGCGCTAGTACTCACAAAAATGTAAGTACGTTTAATGCAAGTTTATCATCGTAATTAACATCGCTATCTTTTAGGTATATTATTTATGTATTTGAAATTAATAGTAGTCAAGCATGAAGTTTAAGTATGTTTTAAAATAATAAGCACAAAATACCAGGAGGCCACGTTGAAATAAATTTCATCTAGCTCTTGTATCATTGTCAATGGGTGATCCGGACCTTTATTGTTTCAATAAGAAAATAAGTGCCGGCTTACTTGAAACTATTCCCATTCCCTAGGTTTGATCATTTATCTTTCCTGAGTTGTGATTCCGTACAAATATGGCACCGTGCTTAAAAATTTCACTTGAAACGGGTTTTGGGATACCCGCTGTAACTTTTTGAGAATGAAACAATTTCCCTGAAACCACATTTAAGCGATTCTAGATATGAATTAATCTATTTTGAAAATTCAACCCACGTTATGTGTCAAAGTAAATTTCATCAAGCTCTTGCATTATTGTCAAAGTGTGATCCGGGCCCTCATTGTTTTAGTAAAACAATTAAATGCAGGTATTTATACTCTGCTATTTTTGATCCCTCGCCTTTTCTGATTCTGGTACTGTGCTTTCCTGATACTTGATAATTTCGTCTAAAAGGAGAGTTTGGGGCTGCTCTCTATTATTAATTTTTTAAGGAACATTTTATTGAAGTCGGTTTTTTTATTAAAAAATAATCAATCTAATACCACATTTTTACCGATTTCAGACATCTTCTTTCTTCAAATGTTGTCTCTAAAGGCTTCTTAAAATTTGAAAATTTATTTTGTCTCTGGAGGATCTATCCACCTGATTTCCTTATAGCTACGCCACTGTGATGTTACATGAACAATGAATACATAGAAATTAATCGATTTTTAAAACGTGTGTAACATCACAAAAAAAAATCATTGGTACTCATTATGCACTTACAGTTAGTTATACATAGGTACTACATCATACAACCTACAACTATGCATAGTGAATCATTCAAATTAAAGTGATGTTAATATACAAAACTTAAATATTTTCTTCTAATAAATCATAAAAATTTCGGATAAATTTTGCGCGCCCCCCCCCCCCCCCCCGGCATTATATGCCTCTTGTCCGGGGCATATTTTTAAATCAAGCCCTGGTGAGGGGATACCAAATGGAGAAACATGTCTACTTTTTTTAAATAAATATGACTAATGACAATGTTATTTTACAGTAGTCTTATTAATTCTAGATATCTACCATAACATCACTATCACCAATACAAATTAGATTATTATAAAAGGATGTTAAAGGAAAATAACAGTTTAGAATCAGTTGGATTACTTAGTAGATGTATAAAATATGTAAAGATGTATCATTTTTCATTTTCACTAGTATTAACCATAAAATATATTTTCACACCACCTCAAGGGGGGGGGGGCGCGCCCCCTGCGCCCCCCTGCTGGATCCGCCCTTGCTAACGAGATGGCTAGTCTATGCAATGAATACAGATACTATAGTATCTGTATTCATTGGTCTATGCTTTGTCTTTTTAAATTATAAACGTTTAATACAGTTTATGAATCACTTGAATCCTGACGATTGTAACCAAAGTTATTAAGAGTTAGTGTGATCGCAATCTGTCCGTTTTTTCTATCCGCCATCTATTCACCATCTCTTAGTCACGTACAGTATATATTTTGTAAAAAAATTACAATATCAATTATGTTTTGACATTGGCATTACTTTTAGCTGATAAAATATCTTATAAGAATCCACGCATAAGATGCTATTCTAAAATAATTTATAAAGGACTATAATTTTTCCTTTCGGTAGGCTATTGTAATCACTGTCAGTGATTTGCTCTCTGTACTTGTTATTTGTGTAATAAAGCAAGATTTTCTTCTTCTTCTTTCTCTATCCCTTATGCAGCTAAGCGTCGGGCTCCTTCAACCACTCTCTAAACCTTATTCTGTCGTGTGCCATTCTTTTAACCTCATTCATCGTTTTTCCCCTTCCAGCTGCTATGTTCTTAACATACTCATTCCATTCCAGTCGTGGTCGTCCTCTGCCTCGTCTTCCTTCTGGTTTAGCCTCCATCACCAACCTAGCCTTTCGTTCCTCACTCATACGAGTTACATGTCCATACCATCCTAATGTCTTTCTTTCAAGAGTAGTAATTAGTTCCTCCTGTTTCAATGTCTCCCTGATTACATTGTTTCTTACTCTGTCCCTTCTTATTTTTCCAACAACTTTCCTTAGGTATCTCATCTCTGCAGAGGTAATTCTACTTTTATGTTTGTCCAACAGGGTCAAGTACTCCATTCCTTAGAGTAGAATAGGTTTATATACTGCCTGGTAAATTTTCATTTTCGTTTCCTGGCCTATCTCTCTTTTTCCTAGTAAGCAAGATTTTCACTTGTTTTAATAATTTTTTTCTAGTTCCAATCTTTCTCGAAAAATTACAATTGAATGGTGTGTCAACAACAAATGTGTTTTTCTGCAACGATTGCAGTGTTTTTTAAACATGCTTATGCATCTGTATTTCAAGTTCCGGGATCAATGTTGGAGTTTTACCAGTAACTGGTAAATGTTACCGGTGACGTGTGATTAGTCTACTCAAATTCATAGCCGTTAAAAATATTGAATAGACCAATCAGATGCCACCGGTAACATTTACCAGTTACCGGTAAATCTCCCTTGAACTCAACCATAATGAGTTATTAGAGAGGTTGCCCAAATCTATGCTTAATCTACTTTATTTAGTTCAGTCACACTTGCTCTGATACAAAAAAAAAAAACATTGCCAATCTGCTTCCTTGCCCCCCTCAAGATATTCCAAAAATGCGTGATATTCCTCATGACGCACCCCTCCCCCCTAAATTTAGCACACCCCCCCCCCTCCTATAAATTAGGCAATCCACCCAAAAAATGCGAAAAAATAAGCCCCCGTATTCTTCCTAAAACTAAAAGAAGATTTATGTAGGAATTGATAAAATTCAAACCCAGTCGATAATATACAAAATGTACCGTATGTATATTTCATGAGAATCTTTACATAGGTAACATTTTTTTGTAAAGGTAAAAAAGAAATATCAATGAAATGAATGTATGAACTTCTTCTCAATAAAATTAATTGCAAAATAGCTAAATAAAAATGTGAACCTAAATGGTTTTTAACAATTCCGCGCCCCTCCCTCTCAGCTCTCACGTCTCGCTAAGCTTGAATAATAACAAATCCTAAACATAACTATTTTACCTAGTTCATATTCAATGGTACAATAATAATTACAAATCTATTGTCATTAATTGACATTTTATCTGGTGACTTCGTAATATATTTTTGAATGTCCTCACGTTAAACACGGTTTCAATCAACTTTAACCAACCCCCCCCCCCCCCCACCCCCAAAGAATTTCGCTGTGGGCACCCCTGCCTAAATCCCAAATTCACTGGTGAAGGGGTTGGAAGGAAGGGCGATCTCGCAAAACAGCAAAACAAGGTCAGCGAAATCCCGTTTGTGGCCCCCCCCAAACTTTCCTTCTCGGACCGCTCCTGGATACAGTATCATTCTTTTGCAACATGGTGTGATCATGTATCACACCACCCCCAGATAGCATCAGCACATGCGTACTGCTGGCATAATGACGATCACAATCAACGGACACATGAGCGGCAGAAATAGCAGTTTTACCAACACAACCAAGTCACAGGTCAGTAGCCGGTTGACGTTTCATCTCATTCCGAGGTGAATTTTCTTCCCGTCACGTTGGCAATGTGGACTCCCTTCAAGACAGATGTAAAAGCCCAGAACCAAACCGTATAATTCGGGATGCTGGTTGTAATGAACCGTGCTGGACCATCATGTTTTTAACGTGATTAAAGAAATTGGTGCTCAACAGTTTAATAACCACAACGCTTATCTTTAGTGACGGACTGACTAGTAGTGATAGTTTTAGTGTATGTTCAAGATTTAATAAGTATTTGAATAACTGTAGTCGTGCAAGTAATTTTACAGCATTCCCGCTTTCACAACCGCGTCTAGATAAATTTTCTTTGGTTTTCCCATG
This sequence comes from Conomelus anceps, assembly GCA_948455865.1. NCBI lineage: Eukaryota > Metazoa > Arthropoda > Insecta > Hemiptera > Delphacidae > Conomelus > Conomelus anceps. The sequence goes on from OX418222.1 coordinate 23,089,916, forward strand.
GTGTCGAGCTTTAGCCTTCAATTTCTCCCCTACAATCAATTGCATCTCTCCTGTCGGTTTTTTGAGGAATTTGTGCTCACGTCGATCAGATGAGTGAAATTTAAGGTGATTAATGCATATTATTTTTTCAATAATAAATAAATTTTCATGAACTTACTCGCATGAAAAAAATATTATTATAGAGTTTGAATTTCTAATAATAAGAAATATTGCTCTTAATCTCATTCATTATTTCAATTTCATCTGCATGGAGATAAGAAAAATATACTGATTTTCTGATATTATTATGAGAAAATTGGTAAAATGACATTTTATAGAAATAGTATCAAAGATCATTTATTGGGATTTTCAATGTCAATAGAAGTATTGTTAGCTTTCGCGTTAGAAAATTATTTGAGATCTACACATGAATAGAAATGAATCATAAACATATTTATGTTATCATTATTATAATTTCTAATGTCTTTAGATTTACACATTGAACTTGGATGAGAAACATTCTCACCTTATGCATATTATTTATTTATTATTGAGATAAAATTACAATGATTGTAAAGATGCAAAAGACTAAAAAGAGTCCTAAGGTTACCCACTTCTACAGTATTCAAATTGGACTATTGTTAAAATTGATCCAAACATTGCAAAATATGACAATTCTTATTAAAAATTCCAGTCGCTCTCTTTTATTATTTCTTATTAAAGACTGTTTACTAAGAAAGTATCACTGAGATTTTGTTTTAACAGTTGAAATTATACGCTCTTCTTCATAGTGCTACTCAATCATTATGCACTATCAAATCTATCAAATAATAGATCCAGAGTATAACAAAAGGAAATTTAAATTTCCAGGGATTCAGCTACATATAAGAAGGTCTCATTGATTTCATCCTACTGATACTGTATAGCACTGTTTGACTGCTTCAGTGCAGTTCTTTCTCTTTTTCTATTACATCTTGTAAGAATCCTCTGTTGTATAACATGCGTAGCTGATTAATGAACATTTTATAGAAATGAACCGAACTTTGTTTTTCCGAAAAGTGAATCCGGTGGCGCAGTTGGTTGGAGCGCTTATTTGTGATTAGATAGGAATCTGGCTCTCTTCGTTTCCTGTAGCCTTGGGTTCGAATCTCATTCAGCCATGGATGTTTCTCATCCTTCACCTCATTGCCAACGCAAAAGTCTCCAGACGCATGTGGGCAACATCCGATACTTGAAAAAACCGTTTTTTGTAGAATTTTGTTGGCATTTTCACACAGTACTTCATTTTTTGTGATCTTGATGCTGGCTGATAAATTCATATTGAATTTTTCTCGAACACCATTCAAGAAAAATATTCCTATGTATTCTTTTGTTTCACTTGTCTGAACTACGAGTGAATCGTATAAGAACTCCAAATATTGACTATCGCAGTACCAATTTGGGGTTAATTTTTTTTTTTGGATACTGTTACCTTAACTTGAAATTGAATTTGATAGCTTGAAATTTGACTAAAAGTGTCTGCGATTTGAATTTACAATTGATCTTTCAAAACTTCTTTTAGCAGAAATAATATTCCAAAGAACTTAAAATTAAATCTGGTCACTAGTAAATTTTTTGACTAGTCTCTGTGACTTGAGAATTGATCTTTCAAAATCGCTTCTAGCTGAAATAATGATATTTCAAAGATCAGTTAAATCAGCGCAATGGGGAAACACTCAATTTCTAGCTATTAAGCAAATGTAGCATGTAGCTACTACATTGGTGTCAAAAAAATGGGGTCAACATCCTAATCTTCATTGTAACGAAGAAAAACATGCTATTTTTCGATTCCGGATGATTTCAGCAGATAAGCTTGGGAGTGGGTAATGTAATGAGATGGATTGATGATACAAAAATGCCAGACCTAACCGGGAATCCAAATCAGAACCAACGGTATAGTAGTCAGATAGGCTAACCATTGCAATAATATTATTGCAGTGGAATAATATTATTCCTTCCATTACCAGTTTTCTACTGGTTTATTATTGACATATTTTCATATTTGCAGTTCCAAATTTGATGATTATTTGTTCTCTCCGCCTATTTCATCCACTAGGGTTCTTAACTTGCTGGGCGCGCCCCTGTGGGGGGGGGGGGCGTAGAAGATTTTCGAGTGAGGCGTTAGTGTACCAGAATAGTTTTAAAAAAACAGCAATCAACTCAGACTTTTAGCTGCTTTTATATTAATTTCATAACACCATTAGCCTATTTTATTTTACAACACTAAAAGTTGGAGAAAATAAACTCAATAATAATAGCCGAGACCAATGTATAATGTAGTTCTATATTTATTTTTGATTAATTTATTGATTTTTATTCATTCCCTTCATGAAAAATAGGCACAATTGTACAATAAATTTAGAAGAAAGTCCCCCACATAAGGCAACAGCCTGTGTGTGAAGAACTCTTCGAGTGAAATCGAACGAGTTGAATGCTGCCACGTTCGATTCCCGCTGTTCAGCCTGGTATTTTCTGTCAAATCATTCACTTCGTTGTGATTGTATGTTGGAAAAATTGAGTCAATATTGAACATTTTGTAAAAGGTTATCAAACATTTCATTTTAAATTCGGCAAATCTAACCTTTATCCTAACTCATAGCTCGCTTTAGTTACAAATTAAAATTCTACTACTTGTGTTGACCAGATAAGGTGATGACAGTAGAGGGGTGGCGTGAAGAAATGTCAGTCTAATAAGGGAGGCACAGAGCCTGAAAGGTTAAGGTCCTGCACAAGAGGATGTGTTTTAAGTCTCAGTAATCAGCAGAGGCGGATTTACACTTTTGCCGACTAGGGGCTAAGAGCAATCTGCCGCCCTTCTCATATGGTGCGGTTTGAGAGGGGGGGGGGGGAGTTATAGACTGGAACTATTGTTCAAAATAAAGGGAAGGAAGGAAGAGATGGAGATAATATAGCCTATGACTAATTTCTTCTAAACGGGGCAAGTTCGTGGGTACTCCCCCAAAACGTTTTTGAAAAATAATAATCCCTCTAAAGCCACATTTTAAGCGATAGACATTAATTTATGTTTCTGTTTCAACGTTTCAGCCGTCATTAAGTGTCACAAGAAATTTTATCTAGTTCTTTTGTCATTGTCCTTGGAAGATCCAGACCCTCATGTTGATTTAGTAAAAAATTTAAGCACGTCTACTTGAGACTATTTTCACCTTGCTATTTTTGAACACTCACCTCAACTGATTGGGTTACTGTACTTGTTTCCCAATTCTCCAATTATTATATTTTTCATCTGGAACTCTGGCGGGATCCATCCATAGTTAGGCCAATGCATAGACTAGTTCACACACCATGCTTTTGTGAAATGCCTCTCAATAATATCCATGAAATCCCTCGCTGATGCATCATTTGGTCCATGGATAGAACTTGGCGAGAGAAGTTTCGAAACCCATTCATGGCCCGCTCTCTTCACCAAAGTCTGAGTAAATCAATTTGAAAGGTAAAAATTGCAAATTTTCAAAAGCTCATATCTCCTGAATGGGAGTGAATTTCGCAAATCTGATTATATTCTTGAAGCTCTCTTCAAGGAGCTCTCTCCATCCATCACAGTATGAGCTAATAATGCATTATTATGTTTATTTTCGTTTTAACAGTGTAATGCAGTAATTTATCTTTAAAAATCTAGCCTAAAGCCAAAGAAACGTTCAAGAAACAACGCGTAAATGAGACTACTCTAAAAATGATACATTTTAAAGTCTTATAGCTATTGAGTTTAAAAAAACTTTTCAAGTGAATTCCACGAATTGCAGTCAAATTTTTATTAAGAATAAGTAGAATTTATTTACTCTGTAGGCCGAACGTTTTCGAATCTTGGAGATCCATTTTCAGAGACGTCTTTCTTGATCATCGATGTCAGTTTTTTTGTTAGAAGAATTGTGTTTTTTTTTAGAATGTGATCAAAAAGTTTTTGTGATTTAAAACTAAATTATTTAGTTGTTCGTTGAGGATGTTTTGTTTATTGTGTGTGGTGTGTTTGTATATTTCAAATTGATCTCTGATCTACAAACTGAACTGCTCTGATTGTAACATATTCTACATAGGACAAACAGGCCACACATTCAAACAACGTTACAAGGAACATTTTCAAGCCTTAACATCAAAAGCTGAATCGAATTCGGCGGCCATATCATTCAAACTGGACACACTGTTTCTGACATCTCTACCAACCGACACATTCTACATATAAAATCTAAAGGACACGAACTCATCACCTTGGAACAATTTGAAATATACAAACATACCACACACAATAAACAAAACATCCTCAACGAACAACTAAATAATTTAGTTTTAAATCACACAAACTTATTTGATAACATTCTTAAAAAAACACAATTCTTCTAACCAAAAAACTGACATCGATGATCAAGAAGAACGCCTCTGAAAATGGATCTCCAAGATTCGAAAACGTTCAGCCTACAGAGTAAGTCAATTCTACTTATTCTTAATAAAAATTTGACTGCAAGTCGTTGAATTCACTTGGAAAGTTAATATTAACAACGCAGTTCGTCATGGAACAAGAAATCCAGGAATTTTAAAATGATTTTCTTTTCACAGGTGTTATTCAACAAGTGTAGATGTACTATTAAATAGAGCTACACTTACAACCAGGTTACACTTACGGTTGTACAGAGCTAAAGTTGTACTTTCAATTACAGTGCGTGCTGGTGCAATAAATAATACCTGAGAGCACGCGCCGGTCTTCAATATTAACTTTCTTCATTGAAACTATTTTTTAACATTTTTAATTGAAAACCTTATTTAATAGTGTTTTAAATGGAAAACCTTATTAAAAAACTACCGCCCCCTAAATCTTGGAAAAACTTCCCTGTTTATGACAAAGATTTTCAGTTTGGACCGTCCGTAGTCCACATATAATTATGTTCATGACTTCCGAAACTATAAACCTATAACTGCCTAAATCGTAATTATAAATGTGGTCCTTACAGTTTCAAGCCTTATTCATTGTGGCTTTTTTAGATGCACGATTTTCCAATAATGCGTCTAGTGGTTTATCACAAAACCGTTAATCAGCAACCTCGTACGTAAAAAAGTATGGTAGAACCCGGTTTTTTTAAATTCGTATTATTGATCAATAAGTATTGATTGTAATTGTACTTTTTGATGTTCTACTTCAACTTCGTAAGTCGAAAACTAGGACGCTCAATAGAAATAAAGATATTGATTTACTTTTCTTTTTTTTTTTCTTCTGTAATCCGTTATTCTCTATCACTTGATTTTTTAAACATCGGAGTTGCTGGCCAACGGTGTCGGTGGGTGTTTAAGATGAAGAAATCATTTCTATGGCAAACTGAAATTGCCATTTTTGTGATAATCTGAAAAGTAACGAAGGTCACGGAAAAAGCTATTATTTATTTAAATGCATCTCAGAGAATAGAAAGTGAAAGAATAGATGAAGGCATGAATGAAGAGGATTGAGGTGTAAGAAAGAGTGAAAGGAGAATGGGTAGAGAGTATGAGAGGGAGAAGGTGAGAGGGGAAGTGAGTGAAAGAGAGGGTGTCAGAGAAAGAATGGCGCAAGTGAAACTTCCCTTGAGCTTTCATAGCTTGTCTACCAGTAACGTCGCTTTGCACGGTTAGTGGTACTGACATCTGTCAATTCCCAATTGAGTCTCTCCGCATATCGGCTAAACAAAGTTTCATTCTGGGTGATTGAGTTTATAAGAAGGGAGCATTTGATTTTTTCTTTTAATAAACTATGATCCGCTGTTCAATAGATGATTGGCGACAGAAACCAATTTGTTTCTTCTGTTACAAATCTGTGACTTGACTAATTTTTCTTTAAATTTAATAGGACAGGTTTCCAGGGGACGGATCACGTAGTTATATACGTATGTCTGAGATCTCTCGAACGTGATAATTGAATTCATATGTTATTCAATTTTTAAATAAAACTTTGCTTTCGAAAAGGTATTCAATTTAATACACTCTAGGTCATTGCTGTAAACCAGGGGTCTCCAAGCCTTTCAGCCTACGGGCCAAAATAACTACTCCGTTAAGCTCCGAAGGCCTGAACCATTCTAATTTTTCTATAATCATCTACAATTTTTTTCAATTTCTAGAGTAGTTATCGAGTACGATCCCTGAGCAAACATATATTTTCTAAATTTGATAATTGAATTACATATCGACGTAAGAATATGATTTAAATATTATAAGCATTCTAGGCCTACATGCACAAGGTTTTTTATTTTTTTTATTTGAGGATGAAGCCCACATAGGTCTGAGACCTGTGTGTGGGTAATGAGTTGGATGATGGTGATTTATGAGTTGGACCTACAGTTTTAGGTGGGTTCCGAACCACCGGTGTTTCATATAGTGTTAATAAATACTTGTTATAATCACCAGTAATAATAAAAAGAGTCCACATAAACATTGGTCCGGAAATGCTTCGTTAAAGAGTTGAAGATGGCGGAGATTAGCGGCTAACTCCATCAGTTTACTTATTCAGAAATTTGTAGTGACATCATTTCATTGGTAAATTGGTCAGGTTTTATGTGTAGAAGTTAGAAGATTATAACTACATTAATTTTTTTTAGATATTTAACAGAGATATGAGCGATTGCAGTCCTAGAAGTAGCAAAGATGTCTTACAAAAATATTTTTAATAGCTATTGTTCAATACTCCATTTATTAGTTGATATTACATTCATCTATGAAAGTAACTTCATCATTTAGAAACCTTTATTTAATGTAATCATTTCAACCTCTTTGTCATACCATATTCTCGCACTAAACCCTGTTGCTCTGAACTCTTTTGACAACTACGTTAACCTTAGCTTTGTCGAACTAACCGGATATGTAACTTGAAACGGTAAGGAGATGTTAGCTGCAATTTGCTCAAGCTCTAATAAATAACATTAGCTTTTCCACATTAACAGAATTTCAGCGAGGAAAACCTGCAGGAAATATTTTGGTTTCAAAATATTTTTTGATTCCGTCGCGGGCCATGTGAGGCTTAGCTTTCGCGGGCCGGATTGATCATTCTGGCGGGCCGTAGTCTGGAGACCCCTGCTGTAAACAATAATTTAATACTGCCTTTAATTGCATATTACTCCTCCACGAGCAAGAAATTTGTACTTGGTAACGAGGGGAATGATAATTATAACCCCGAAGGTATGAAGCCCGGGGCGAAAGATCCAGCTATCAACTGCTTACATCCACCCCTCCTGCATGCAAGCCAACAGGACTATCTATCCACGAAGGCCAGGTCAACGATAAAGAATTTGATATAACATTGGCTTTTTGCAGAAGACTGGTGCTCCTTCCCGCACGCGCGATACACTTCTGAACTTGCTGAAGCTTATTTTAAAGCTGGATTGCATGAGTGAATACACTGGGCTGAGTCAGTGTTTTCTCTTATAGCCTTCTATACCCCTAATAGATAAAAAACAATTATGGATAAACTTTTTATTCACTTATATCAAATAGGAGGTGGAAATTAAAAGTCACGTAAATGAAAACTGTTGGCTTAATGAAAAGCTCCATTCTCACATGTGTACTTACTGTAGCTTTAAGCCGTGTGGTGTGATTCTTCTAATACGGCCTCGGAATCGGATTGTAGACTTAAAAAGGGACATGGATTTGAACAGAGGAGCACAGCGCAGTACTAGAGGAATCAGGGATCTCACTGTCATTGAGGGATTAATGAATGTTTCTTCAAGTCAACAACAGGCTAATTGCCTTCTTCCAGGGAACTGTAATGCTTCAAATAAGGCCAGTTGGTTTTAACAATGCAATATGAGATTGGACCAGGAGCAGATGCGGAGCGGATAGTCTAGTAAAATGAGAAGGATCCCATCTGGAATTTACTATTTGAATTTAATTGCTATTACAAGTCGTGATATTCTCCATTATTTACTTCCATCCGGCTCCTTCATTGCAATTTTTTCAAATTTTCATTCAGTTCCGGAAACAAACAGTTCATATTGACAAGAAGAAGGGCTCACATGCAAAGTAAAGTCTGCTGTGATCAAATAATAGCGTGCTAAAGCAGCTAGGATGATAGGTTAGCATTGGTTTACTTTTCTCAAAAAAGCTTTATTTGCGCCTAGTCGATTCTGTTGATTTTTACGATGCTCGCAATCAAAAGTATTCAAACAGAAATCGGAAAATCTCTATGAAATTATATGTGCAAAGTTTATTTAGGACCAGCCTAGGGAAGATGATCAAACTATTGGCCCATTCAATTATTGACAAGGGATGACCAAGACTTTACCCCATCAAAAACTAACATCTTTGGCCGAAAAGGTATAGGTTACTGTCAATAAAATTGTACAATCATTATAATAGATTTTTCAATTAATGATATTGAATCTCCAAGGGTAAAAGTAAATGAGTATGGCTTTTATTGGTGGGGAGACCCTTACGGGTAGTTCCACCTCACCGCTTGAACCATGTTATTAGAAATATGGTGGACCTACAATTTTAGGTGGGTTCTGAACCACCGGATCTCCAAGTGTGACTGGCTGCTATGACAAATCAACATTCGTTTTTTCATTGGACTTAGAGAGTGAAAGAATAAATGAGGCGGAAATAATTGTATAATGTTGTGAATTGCATATATACAAAAAATTGCAAGTTCAATGTAAATTATGCTATTAAAAATTCAAACTTGTAATTCAAGGTTGAACTATTAAAACTTGAATGCATTCCTTATCATATTAGAATTTATAATTTACTATCAAATGATGTAATCTAGTATAACCAAATGCCAAAGTAGTATAACAAATGGGTTAAAACCAAGGGGGTCCCCGGGTCTGGACCACCCCCATTGGAGATGACTCAAGTACCAAATAGAATTCACATTGATCCATGAAATAGAAGGGTGAAATAGAGGGGTTTATATCTAGAAACGCTCAAAATGCTGTTTTAAAAAAGGTTATTTTTCAAATTTATTTCTGGGGATACCCACGGACCACTTTTTTGTACGGGAGAGCCATATAAATATAATCATTATTGTGAGAGAATACCTTCTTAATACTCTGAGGTATGGGCTCAGGGTCCATGAACAAATCGATGCACATTCGATTGTATGCACAATCGCACAAGTTTGAGTTGGTAAATTAAAATAATTACGAAATGTCAGTTAGGCCTGTGTGACGAGTAGGGGAGGATTTAAGGGGACTCTCAAAGTCCGAACTCTCACCCTGTTGGCGATGACTCAAGCTCTCAAGCACTAGATAGAATTCACTTTTACCCATAGTGTACGTTAAAATGGATGTATTTACGTCCAAAAACGCTCAATATGCGGTTTTAGAGAGGTTATTTTTCTAATTATTGTTGAATAGTTATGAAATTTACTTTGTATATATTTGAATGGTTGCGTGCTGATTGCGTACACCGAGGATTGCGTACATGGGCGTGTCAGCGAGGATTGCGTACATCTTTTACTTGTGAAAGATGACAAGGGTCGGCCATGCATCAAGAACATTTTGACAGGCGAGGATTGCGTACAAATCAATATGGCATTAATTGCTGGTTTTTTTCACTGAATTTTGTTGTCTACAAAAATTTGAGTTTGAGTTGGCCTTTCTATCTCGAGTACCTATCAAATTGTAGCTAGCTAGTAGCATATTTAGGTGAGGTTAGGTTAGGTTAGGTTAGGTTAATACGCTATAAGTTAGGACTATAAGTGAAAAAACCAGCAATTAATGCCATATCGATTTATACAATAAACGGAAAGGAGCAAACTTATTAAGGACGGACGTTGTGATTGAATCTGTTAGGTGAGAAAAGAACAATTACTGTCATAGCGAAAAGGAGAAAATTCTAATCAAGGACAGACATTAGGAAACAAGAGAAAGCTGTACGCAATCCTCGCCTGTCAAAATGTTCTTGATGCATGGCCGACCCTTGTCATCTTTCACAGGTAAAAGATGTACGCAATCCTCGCTGACACGCCCATGTACGCAATCCTCGGTGTACGCAATCAACACGTAATCATTTGAATTGTATTAATTTTTGTGGAAATTTCAATAAAAATAAAGATTGTGCATCACATTATATGTGAATCAGCTAAATACCATTTTTTCCGGCCCCTTTTTTTGTCAAAATCTTCAGAGATTATCTCCAGGTGTGGTCCTATTACACTGTAATGACGAGTCTGAAATGATTCCGGCATGAAAGCGCCTTATTTGCAGAGGGGTCGTAAAATAAACATGTCAAAGTTCATTCCCCCTTACCACATCTGAAGCGAGCACTTGGTGTTCTCTATCTCATCTCAGCGCTCTCTTTTACTCTTATATGACAAATGGGCTTCTGGTACTTTCAAGCTTAGGCTAGATGATCTTATCTGTTTTGATAGAAAAGTCTTTCTGGAACGTTAAAAACTCATATAAAAGAGGCTGTGCTTGTCAAAGTCAGTTTCAATTCAGCAGGACTCGTGTTAAGTTTATGTGGTAATTCTCTCTGTAGTGACAGTATACACATGTCGAGAATACATATATTGATTCTGCATATCAAATGCCTTGACAGACATTGATAACAGGCACTTTTTGTTTATTCTTCTCCTCTTTTCTCCATCTCCAATGGTAAAGTCAACTTCATCTTTGTAAATAGAAACAACAAGAAGCCTATGGAGATTTCAAGAATATGCCAGAATGTTTCATAAATATTTTGTTATCAGTTTCCAGAACTTCCTGGAATACTTTCAAACAGTATAAAAAGAGTTGTCCTTGTAAAAAGTAGTTCAGTAGTTATTTTCTCTTCAAAACGTTGATATCCAGTGACAGTTTGTGACAGTATAGACATTGTGATTACGCATATAAAGTGCTTGTGATAAGTTTATGTGGTAAATTCTTTGACAGTTGACATCCTTCTTTGTGGCAGAATACTCAGCGCTATTATTGTAATTATCAAATAATATCGTTCGGTTATGTTATTTATATTGAATCATTGATCGGCCTACTGACAGTTGGTAATTAGTTTTTCTTGTGTGACATAACTGATTTGTGCCTGTCGTAATTTGTGTAAAATAAAGTTCAAGTGTTGCCAGCATTATTTTAGTGATAGCCCGTAAAATTATCTATGACTTTTGGTCAAATAGGTGTTGACTTCAAATCCTTGAACGGAAATTTATCTAATTCACCTAACTGTCTTTAGTTTCAAGTGGAAAAGAGGTCTATGAAGTTCAAGAATTGTTTTCAATTCAGACATTTTTCATTTACTTCGTTTGGCTACAGTATTATTTTTCCAATTCGGGAAAGCAGTATCGGTGGACATTCTGCGAAGTGGTTGAAACCGTCCGAAGAGCTTTCGTTAATTTTAATCTAATTTCTTGGAGCAAGCCACTCGAACAGGGAAAGACATGCAAGGATGAGTCGAAAAAGAAATTAAGAAAGAAAAGAATTCCACAGGAAATGGGGACACCAAGTGTCAAATGTGAACAGATATAGAGACGAGTCTTTCCCTCTCTTCACTATCATTCGCTCTCATTCTAAATCATTATCTCTCTCCCTCTCACACTTGTTCACTCTCTCTATGTTTGAAGCAAAACACATACAGCCGCTCCACTCAGTCATAATTTTTTTCAGTCCAAGGCCTCTCGAAACCCAGAGCCAAACTTCGGATATTTTTAACCATTTGTGTCTCATACATTTTGTTTTTGATGCGTCTAAGTCTGATAGCAACTGTTAATACCTTTGCCTTTAGAGAGATAAAGATTCTGTAATATTCGAGCAATGTTTAATGAGAAAGAATTTGTGCCAGAACGTTCCACGATTTTTCTGCTACAAGAGCATGAGATTGAGAATAAAAAAGCTGGAAAAATTTCAAGTACTTTGAAAGAACAGGTGGGCTCATAAACACAAGAATGCCTCAATTAAAAAAAAAAAACATCAAATTTACGTTCAAATTAGAGTAGCCAGCCTTGTCATTCATTGACGCTTAATCGTTGTAGATAATGAGAATAATTTATTATAAGAATGTTTTTTTTTTCATCATTAGGGATAGACAATAGCATGAGGCATATTTTAAGGGATAAACAATACTAGTTTAAGACATAAACATTGCTGTAGGAAACGTGAAATAGATACATCAATTATATACAGAATGCTGTAGAAGAGTTAAGAAAAATGTTAATTTCCTCTTGGTTTTCAATTTTTTTATTTTTAAATTAGCATATCTTGTGGATAGATTTTGATGGGATGAAAGCAGACAAATACAGATTTTTCTAGGGGAGTGAAATATTCTGTTTTTTTTTTGTTTTTTTTTTTTGGTGTCGGTCGAAAATTTTGTGGAGGATACATCCTCTTTATTACCCCTTGATTAACCCCTGATTAAAAGAATAATTATTGATTGATTGAGATTAATTTTTTTTTAAATGGCAGTGAAAAAAAATAAAAATGTTCAACCTCAATTTAACTGAAAACCCGTTGATTTTATCAAAAAAGTTTCACGGATCAAAATTGTTCAACTTATCCTGATCAAAATAATCAGTTAATTTATGATTTGAAATTCTGTGAAAGGACTGGAAAAAGCCATTCTAGTTTACTGAGAAAGTTTCTCATTGGATTCCATCTTGAGTGATCTGCTACTCTCTTTTATCGAAAGGCGGACCGGGAGGTTCAGAGGAGGCCTCACTCCCGAGACGTTTTGAAAAATGATCCATTTGAAACATAATTTTAACCACTCCTATTCCAACGGAAGACAAAAATTGTTTCATTTTAATTGGTCAAAAAAATCGAATGTTTATTTTACCTTTCCTTTTTGGAAATGATTCTAGGATTTTGTTGAGGTGAACTTTCTAAGCCATAGCCTACCTGATTGGCTAGATAATGAGAAGGTGGTCGAGGGAAGTCTCTCATCATCATCATCATAGTTTGCCGAATTCAAGAAAAATATATTGGTTGCACATATTGGAATTTTCTCTCACTAGCAATAGTGAACACTGTCTATCGGACAGTTCTATCTATCTATCTATCGACTGTCTATCGTAAGGTTCTTTTATGATATTATGGTAATGAACAAATAATTATAAATAAAACCCTAGATTGTGAGGCGAATTTAATTTAGTAATATTAATATGTCAGCCGCTATCACATGGAATCTGATCCCTAGTTATTTCTATCTCTTTCTTTTTGGGAGGATAAAGCCCACATAGGTTTGAAACCTGTGCGTGAGTAATAATGTTGATAAATGAGTTGGACCTACAGTTTTAGGTGCGTTCCGAACCAACGGAAAGTGATATTACAGTAGTCACCCGAGTCCTTTTTGCTCGCCAATCCAATCGGTCACCCTTACAGAGAGGGCCCAGCTTATTTTTATTTGACTGAGCAGATACCTGTTACGGCTCACAGCCATCACTCCCTAGTTCAGGAGAGTAATCAAAACTGCTGGAATCTTCTTGGCTTCCCTCCTTTTTCCCGTTAATTTGCCATCAAGAATTTTCCTCTCTCACAGAAAGTCGCCCAACTTACCTAGTGGATCTACTGACTTGCTTCATTTTCCTTGCCATGGCGATTTGACACATAAATGTTGAAATGTTACATACTACTAAAATGTATGGCTAGTTTTCAATACTATATTATATTTCAGTTCGACTTCAGCAGTTGCGCCCCTGGAAACCTTGTGCCCCCAGCCACTGCCATGTTATTACCCATACTCATTATTATTTTTGATAATCACTCAATGTCTTATGTTGAGTTCTTCATTTTTAACCAATTTTCAAACTAATTAAAAAAATTATTGAAATTTTTAAAACTCCTGGATTTTTCGTTCCATAATGATCTGTGTTGTTAATATTAACTTTTTATGGTAAATTCAACAACTTGCAGTAAATTTTAATTGAGAATAAATGATATTTTTACTCACTTCAGGCCAAAGGAGTAAAAGTATAATTTATTCTCAATTAAAATTTACTGCATGTCGTTGAATTTATACCATAAAAAGTTAATATTTTAAAAATGTTGCGCATGTGCCCCCTCCCCGCTCAACCCCCCACCCCGGCAGCTACGTCACTTGTTTTTAAACAGTGGAGCATCCAAAATTCGAGGGTGATCACCACCGTAAAATCAAACCCATCATGTGAAAATGGTGGTATTGAAGCTGTTATCAAGTTTTTACAATCTGTCATACATCGGTCCACAACAAGTGTTTAATTTTACGATGGTGATTTTAATCGAGTATTGGATACTCTACTGAGCTCGTACCCTTATGTATTTGAGGGGATCGATGATCAAAATCATTATTTAATTCCACCTGTTTAAATAGTATTCCACAATAGCTAACGGACCGTCTCATTTGAACAAGGTTTATCGTTCATAAAGCTCCGTTTTATATTCAAATGCGCTTGTAATAGGCTGTAATATTTGAATGTGGCTAGTGAGGATGTTGAAATGGTACACTTCACGGGGAACTATGCTCTATTGTGCTCATGCCAGCAATTTGTACAGTGTGATAGTGAAAAATGATTCATTAATTTACTAACGAATAACTTGGGAGCATCCTTTGCATTTTTCTACAGAAGTTGTTGCGGTCGAATAAGATAAAGATTCAAAAATGATATGAGAAATACTCAAGAACTTTGTTCTGACATGAATAAGTTGTGCGTGGGGCTGCGTAGTGAGGAAAGGCTGTGGGGAAATAGAAAATAAGAAAAGAGAGAGAATGAAAGAGATGAAAAAAGAGAGAAAGAGTGTGAATGAGTATGTAACTTTGAAAGACGCGTTGCGAATTGAAGAAGTTCTGATTGGAAAGTCAGACTGGTCACATGTTTCGGACTGCTTGCAGATACAAAACTTGAGATTGTTTTGTGAGGAATATGATGAGGATTGAAGAGATTAGAAATCAGTAGGTAATATTCTAAATCCCATAGAGCATGTCATGGACTAATGTATACATAGACATGGACTATTATACAGGAATTAATATATACATGGACTAATATACAGGACTAATAAATCGAAAACTTCAGATTAAGTTCATTTGTGATTGAGAGTAATGAGGCTAGTAGAGGTTACCACAAACACATTAATTACAAAAAAAAACCGAGATACCAATCCCGGCAGTTACAATGTTACACCATTCTCAATCTTATTCGAACTGAAACTAAAAAATTTCAAAAGTTGCATTATTCAACAAGAATTGATGCTATTGGCTTAGAAAATGGAAGATTCTCATGGCAAATCTGTGATTGGCTGTGTATTGAGACCTGTTTCACAAGTAGGTGTGACCAGTTGCGGTTCATCTGTTGTGACTCTTGGACGCAGCCCTCCCTTTGCCTAATCAATTGAGAGGTTTTTATTTTATAAAAAATAACTGTTCTATATAAATCATTTACCTAACTTTATGCTATCAGTTTCATATTTGTGATATTCGATGAATCAAGCAGTTAAAACAGTTCCTATAAGATGAGAACATTGAAAACTTTCAATGTGAAGCACGAAACTGACTTGTGGGGCGTTACGAAGTGAGTCCGTATTCTCTGCTAACGAAGCCAGTGCAAAAGCCATACACAGCTGAAACGGTGCTGTGACATAATTTGCATGAAGTGTATAGGACGATTAGGGACTCCATCCATTCCACTGCCAACCTCACCTTCATACTTTACAGTTGGGGATCACTGAGCTCTCATTGATCTCTTTTCTGTCAGCCAGATTAAATTATATACACAATTATTATTGATTCAAATTTATATTTGATTATTTAGTTATTCATAATACTAGTAGTTCTGTGAACAGTAGACCTCACGCCAAAGAATAAGGGTGCTTTTACAGAGAAACATACTCGATGTACTCAATGATAATCACCATCACAAAATTATACACAGTCATCAGATCTAACCCTTGATTCAATTCGTGTAGTCTACTTTATGTTTGGTTTTAACAAAATGTCACTCTGTATCACATCAACAAGGCTGTGTTTTCTATTTGTGAGACAGCTGATTACACAAAAAATCAGATCTCAGATGTATGATGAATGAGTTTATAAAACAATTAAATTAATTAAATTTGTTTATAATTTACTTACTAATCACTTTTTATTATACTTAATTAAAATATTAGAAATGATACAAACGAATATAAATGATAACTTTATTCATATGAATAATGCTCAACCAGATGCTACGGCCCGATGGCTATCCATGAATCTCATTCCAATTGCATAAGAATAATGGAGAAGCTCATTTTAAAACCATATGTTCCTATAAAAGAAGGCTTGGTTGCCTTTCCTATTTTACTTCATAATTATTCTTTAAATGCAACAAAATTTCAAAAATCCTTACACATACATCGCTGCGCATTACTAAAAGGAACATTCATGCCAAATTTCAAAGAAATCGGTTCACGCATTCAGCTGTAAATGTGTTAGGCTACAAACAGACAAATGCAAAACGGTCGACTCGATACAGAGACCTCTCTTCGTTCGGTCAATAATGTTTAAAGGTCATTTTGATATTACAGTATTGACAATTATATTTGAGTTGAATTGGCACAACTAACGAGATGGCAGAAGGTTGAAAAAAACACGAGATTGTGAGGTTATTGTATGAATCACGAATATCATAAGTGTATCATTTTTATAAGGCGGTATCGCGTTATTCTATTTTAATACCGGTATTATTTTTTACTTGAAATAAAAGGTTGGGCTTGTGTTTGCTGAATGATTCGTATAAACAGTTTATTGACTGTACCAGTTGCAAAATGGTATCAGATTATAGTACCAGTGTTTCTGTTTCCTGTTCTGGAATTACATAAAATAAAGTGGGTGATATCATTAAAAGAGGGAAAATTAGCGTGGATCAAAGAGTAGAACTTAAAAGAGTTCCCCTGAACTCTGATGTCGGTTTTTATTTCTTGCTTGTTTAATGTTTGATAGAAGAGTCTGCTATTTTGGGTCCAGTAAATTAAAATTCGTTATTTTTAAATAGCAGGCTGGATTTAATTTCTTTGAATTTCTTTCGATTTGCCAATTTTGAAGCTTTTCAATAGAATTTTTGTGTTATACTGTTCAAGGGTACAGTTGTTGAATAGAGTAGGTATTCTATATGAATAAAAAATTATTTTAACAGCCTCAAAATCGATAAGAGTTATTCTCTCTAAGGGCTATTAAAATAAAATTTGGGGAAAGGTACTCCAGGACCCCCAGGGGTAGCCTTGGAATAGCCTTGGACCCCCTCTTACTGGGGGTATTCTAGACCCGTGGAGCCCTCCCAACACTGCCGCCAGTGGGTGTGACAGGTCTCACAACCATTTAAAATACTCCATTTCCAGCCAGTGATAGGGGCATCCATTTTATTAGAAATGGTATCATTCCTTGTGGTGTGTAAAAGTAGCTAGGCCCAGTGGCGTAACATTTTCCAGTTGGGCCCCCCCGCAACCGATTTTCCGGGCCCCTCAAAATCATATAAATATCCCCCCTCACCCTTGCCACCCCCACCCCTCCCTGAAAAACTTGCATAATTATTTTGTGGGCAGTTATAATTATGTAAGAACTAAACACCTTTTTATAAATTAAATTTTAAAATTCAATCAAGTTTCAAGGGGAGCAAGTCTAATGATTTGGGCTGTAGCGTGCGGGCTTCTGAAAGATGGAAATAGTTGAGAGTTGATTATATTATAAATAATTAATCTTGAAACCTAGAAACCTTGAAATTGATGTCTTCCATAGGATCCACATTCACATCCTCCTTGTTAGCACCTTCGCTCCTTTTCCCAGAAAATGTGTTCTCTCAGAATTCGCCTCATTTGCAGACACGGACACAGGATCAATTTTTGATAAAAAGGCATTTTATCTAAATTACCGCGAAATTACTAAGTCAGGAAAAGAGAAAAAAATTAAGAAATTTATTCTTAAGAGACACAAGATAGAAAACGTAAACTACTTATACAGTACTTGATCCTATTATAAGAAAAAAATTCAACTACGTTGGGAGAACTGACAATTGTTCCAAAACTATTATTTATATACTTATACAATAATCACGTAATTTATCTGATATATCAAGGGTATAAATATTCCTTCTGAGCATATTGTTTAAAAATGTACTAGTCGATAAAAAATAGAAATAACTAAAGCATGACCGTACAACATCACAATACCAAAAACGCAGCATGTTGAAAAATAGAATAGAAATAAAAAAAAAAAAAATGGCACTCCAAATAATAAAATTCACGATCACGAACTCAATAATGAATAAACATACGGTTTACTCTAGGCCAATTTACCGGACACGTGTATCCAACAGGACGATTCAAAAGAGACTGAATTCAAAATACTGTATGAAGAAAAATATTGACTTTAATTTCTACACAACCCCCCCACTTTCCATTACTTCGTATATGCTAATATACATTGAGGAATTCGATGGGAAAATAATATTAATTTCCTCTAATATTTGCACTGTGGAGACATAGTCGTCATGATTTATAACAGTCTAGATAAGTTTGTTTGAAGAGTGTTTTGTCCTAGGTATATCTCCATTCCCGAAGTCACAACATCCTGCTTCTGAATTCCTTCACTATCTGCGAATTATCTGCTATCTTGGAATTAATTGATAAAGTAAACAATAAACATTGGCCTGACAATATTTAGCCAATTCATTCTTTCTTTCTTCCTTCATTGTTTCAGTTTTATTTCTTTTGGAAAAAAAATTTTATTTCAGTCTGGGCACGGGCCATTTTTTGAAAAAATATATTTTCATTCCGGGCCCCCTTATAGCCCGGGCCCCCCCGCGCCGCGGGGTCTGCGGGGGTGTACGTTACGCCACTGGCTAGGCCTATTGAAAATTTTAACCTATAGCAACACTTTATAATTGATGATCAGCTGGAATTGTTTGAGCTTTGTCAAGGGAAATTCTCCATGATTTTATACTTAGTGTTCCATTCTGTAAGCCACTTTTGTAGTAATTAATATAGTTTTTGATTTGAACGAATGCGTTTCGTAGTGCATAAGACTTGATATTGCCACAACCCAATTTATTATAATTTTATATATATATATATAAGGATAATCCTCATATCCTACATCGAAACAGAACATATTTCCAGACTTATAATGAAATTGAATCTAAGATTATGTTGATTGAAATTTGTGGATACGATGTAATATGCTTCAAAAACTCGAAACATATAGATGGAGTTTTCAAAGTTTAAATGGAAATTAATTAATTCCAGGAGAATCGAGAATTTGCTATTCTGTATTTTTATTGAAGGTGAATTTTTTCAGATTAAACTACAGATACTCTTTC
This sequence comes from Conomelus anceps, assembly GCA_948455865.1. NCBI lineage: Eukaryota > Metazoa > Arthropoda > Insecta > Hemiptera > Delphacidae > Conomelus > Conomelus anceps. Next base: position 23,109,156 of record OX418222.1, read on the forward strand.
AAGCATTGGAGGAAGAAAATGTTTATTTTATAGGGCCAACAAAACGAACCAACTGCAAATAGCATTTTAATAAATCGAGTAAAATCAATCTTTTTTTTTAAATCCTTGATAAAAATGTGTAGCGTTTATTCACCAAACTAAATGCTGGGAAAGAATCTTGTCAAACACCAAAAGAAGGAAAATATTTGGTAAATAAGATAAACACAACTATCTAACTTGTAATATTGCTCAAAATAGAGAGTTTCGCTCAGTTTCCCGTATGCAGAGATGAGTCTCCCTCTACCACTTTGCACAGGAACTTGTGCTAAGTGTGAGAGGGTGAAAGAATCGGAGTGAGTGTTAGTGAGAAAGAGAGAGAGTATGTGAGTGAGGTTTTAAACTAAACACTGGCTACATCATGGAGTAAGGAAAGTGATCTTAATAATTCAGCAATGTCGAAGCTGTAGGGTGTTACGCCAATATGTGGTCAAGATTGAAACACCAGCATTATAATTTAGCTGTACGAAGACAATAGACTTCATAAAGCTAGGGTATAGCAGGGCCTACCTGGTTGGAGTCTCACTTTCCTCAACTACTCAGCTTGTGACTGAATAAAGCATTTTCACACTCAAATGCCCCCCCCCCCCCGCTCCGTACATGTTCACTTATACCTCCATTTTACGATTTTGTCCTCATAAAACTTTTACACATCCCAGATCCCACCCACTTGTGTGTTCTCTACTGTCAACATACATTGCATGGATGGATTCCATTGCTTTTATGTCACTTATTTCATACATATTCTGTACTAAAACTTTCTTTTTAACTTTCGTTGGTAAGATCTACCAGATTTATTGACGGTAGGGTCAGTCATTCCAGGTCAAATCAACACACTTTTTTCGGTCACCACCTTGGATTTTAATGAAATTTGGTTAGCTTTATAGTGAGTGATGAGATTAACAAAAATATATAATTCCTGGATTTCTTGATATCTAAATCTTGATTTCTAAATATATAATATTATTCATATGTATAAACATATGTAAAACTCGGCTCGAAGAAGAACGACATAGTTCGAAACGCGTCCGCCGCGACTGAACGACATAGCTCGAAACGCGTCCGCCGCGACTCAAAAAAGGCCAGTTCTGCACAGCAAGTTTATACATATGAATAGTTCTACTGCAGTTCACGAAAAATGGATATCCACAACAGCAATATAATATTAGATTTTTATTTCAATCTGTTTACGAGATAGGCTACAGCTTTTGTTTGACGCTTACTTAGTTAATCCTTTTTAAACCCTAATTAAGCCCTCTTTCCGGGTGGAATTTTTCCTCTGTTAAACTTCTATGATAACTTTTTGTAACTTTCTTCTTTTTTTTCTTCCAACCTATTATACTGTACAGTTCATTTGAATAATTATTTCAATATTATATAAATATTTTAACATTAGGATATTGCATAAATAATTTTTCGTTTTCTTTTTATCTCTTTCATTGTAAAATAGGTTTATTTTATAGACTCCCTCCAGCGGTCCACAGGTTGCATCTTGTGAGCTGGATTGCATATTCTCATTAATTTTAATTTTATATTGTTATTTTTAATGAACTATATTTTTGGATCGAACATAGTTTTTCTGTGAAAAAAACACTATATTTCTATTTTTCTTTTGAGAATAAATCTATTTATCTATCTATCTTTTGTTTGTTTGACGCGTTCTAGCTGCGAAACCACTGGTCAGAGAATCAAATTTGACCTCTCATTTTGTAGGAAATTCTATTGTCTTCATAATTGTATCTTTTCTCGAAAATCCCATATCAGTCGAAATAATAGCAAAAGCCTGAGAAAACCCGAAAATATTATGTGTTTTTTGTATTTTGGAGGTGAAGCGGCGCTTTCGTGACATGCGAAACTCGAAATTCGAATTCATATGATGCAATGCATAATTGCATTGCATCATATGATTTCGAAAATTGTCTAGATGTGGAGCGCTCCATATGGTACAATGATCAGCCTGGTAAACGACACTGGTTATCCAACTGGTGGTTATGTGTGAAACTGTCGTACTCGATCAAAATTGAAATGAAGACAGCGATGAATGTTTCTTTTTGTATAATATTGGGCTGATCCTTGCGAAACTTGGATGGGACCACCACTGAATAATGCTCTTTCATTTAAAAAAAAAATTATCGAAATCGGTTAAAGAGTGTTCGAATAGTTCGTGTACAAACAGGTCGAATTGAGAACCGCGTTCTGTTTTGGAAGTCGGTTAAAAAATATACGTGACAGGGGGAATATCACTAAAAAAGGTCCTCACCACCATAAAAGAGAAAAATAAAGCTTTTTTTAGTGTCAGTTGGGAATTTCAAAGGGGTTTCCCGTTTATTTACCCCTCCTGGATTCGTGTCTGTCAAGAGATAAAGTTAAATCTTATACAATATTTTAGTTATGATGATGCTCTCTAATATATATTTTTCTTTGTTTCAGATTATATTTGGAGAGTAACCGCAGGTTTGGAATCAAGAGCGTTTTAAAATCAATAAATAGATAGATAAATACCAGGCAACATAAAGAAAACTTGTATTCAAAACACAAATTCATCAATGAAATCGTTTCTACTTCAAATTCGGGTTTTCTCAGTTTCTAATAATGGAGATTTCAAATATTGTTATTCATACTTGAAGCTTGGAGAGGGTTTGACTTGTCACAGCCAATTGTACGTAGTTTTGTTATCGGAAATGATACAAAAATTTCCAGTTTTAAATCATAAATCATAATAATATTATCGTATTACCAAGGGCGTAGCCAGGATTTTCTTCATGATCGGGGGGGGGGGGGTTTAAAGAAGCAAAAAAAATGAGGTGACATTTTTTGAAGAATTCAAAAATTGTTTAGGCAATAAAAAATGAGAAAATTAAAGCTATTTTTCCACTTTCTATAGTTGTAATATTGGTGTTCATCTATTTTGGAAACATAGCATTTTATAACATCTACTTTTTTAAATGTTTGGAATTTGTATGGACATCATTATTTCTTGAACGATCAAGTAAAATAGTCAGAGCCTAGCAGCTCTGCTGTTTATACATATGACACCAGTTGTCCTGTCAACAGTAGACCTCACTCACCCAACACTCCCTAATCAAAAGGGATGATATTTTCGAAAAAAGTTCAAGAGCACTTTCGACTCAGTTTTCATCGATGCTAGAAACTGCAAAAATAAATATTTGAAAAGTTTAAAATTTTTGAGACTCCCTAGAAATCCCCGTATAAGGTTACTTTGCGTTTTCAGCAGCTGCTAATATTTACTTTCAATCATAAAAATTAAAGTTTGTCTAATAATAAAAAGGTTCATAACTTGTTCAACCCCCTAATTTACTAGTGACATTTAGATTTCTGCCCCTATCTTCAAAGTTGATTATTTATCCAAATTTTCCAGTCAAATGTTACAAAAGTATCCAGAGGTTTTATGGTCTACCTGCTTAGAAGAAAATTTTCCCAATTATCTCAATGTTTGAGGTTTTAAAATTAGTTTCTCAACACTCCCCTCCCTGCTACCTTCCAACGAAAACTGAAAACCTTCGGCTTCCAATCGGAAAAAAACAGAAATTATCCGCAAAATGTGTTTCTTGTAAAAGTCTAATTTCTTTTACCCCATCCCCAAATTTATCAAGAATTTAAATCATTCTACTCAGCTCAAAACACCCTACAAAACCAGAAAAATAGATTCGAAAAATTTCGACATTGAAGATCTTGAACCTCTCTCTAACGCCCCTTTCTAACGCTATTCTTATTAGTTGGGTTTATCGAATTTATTTCACGAATTAAACCCCTTTTCAAATCGTCTAAATGTTAATTTATAAAAAAAAATTTAATAAAAAAAAAGAAACCGACTTCAGTGAAATGATACTCAAACATTAAATACTCACGTACTAAAAAGTATAAAATAAAGTATTTACTTTAAACTGAGAAAATTTTTAATTTCATACAAGTAATCTTTTGAAGTCAGCGCCAAATATTTTATGAAATTTTTTTTGAGGATGAAGCCCACATAGATCTGCGACCTGTGCGTGGGTAATGAGTTGGATGATGATGATTGATGATTTGGACCTACAGTTTTAGGTGGGTTCCGAACCACCAGGAAGTGATTGATAAGAAATTCTATATAATATCAAAACTAACACTGAATTTCAATTAAATATGTGATTTACACTCACTTTTACTGAAATACAGTGATTGATAAGAAATTCTATCTAATATCGAAACTAACACTGTACTTCAATTAAATATGTGATTTACACTCACTTTTACTGGAATACAGTCAGTTTTTATATTAGATTGTTCAATTATTTCGTCATGGAAGACATCACAGAGTAATCTGTTATATTTTAAAAGTTTATGGGAAATTTGGCGCCGACTTCAAAAGATTCCTTGTATGAAATTAAAAATTTTCTCAGTTTAAAGTAAATACTTTATTTTAAATTTTTTAGTACGGGAGTATTTAATGTTTGAGTATCATTTCACTGAAGTCGGTTTCTTTTTTTTGTATTAAAATTTGTTTTATTTTAAGCTTTTTAGTTGAATTTTCAAACTTTGAAAACATGAGAAATTTCTTAAAGCCTACATTATGAAATCTTTATCAAATTAGCAAGCCATTAATTAACTTATCACATCCAAACTTAAGTAACTAAAAATCCACCTATAAGAAAAGATAAACTAAGGAAAATTCTACAACGCTTTATTAAATGTGGAATATTGTATTTAGGAAAATTATAATAGCGAAAGGCTTCTTAAAAGTGAAATGGCTTTTGATTCATTTTGATGTGGTCCCTTTCAGAATATACCTACACTGAAATAGTAGGCCTATATTACGTTACAAGTGCGGAAAATGGTGTTTCCTACTGAAAGTATGATAAGTTAATGTAGGAGACGAAGTCGAGTGCGGTATTATTATACGAGTATGGTAAACATCTTCCCGGACGAGTTATGTATGATATTTTTCGTGATATTAGTCATATATATTTTTTTATAAAAAACATAAACTTTGAGCGAGTACAACAATCATCATCAAACATAACCTCAAAATAGTCTATTGTACGGACATATATTTAATGGCGAATAAATATTCTTAATCCATCACAGCAGCGAAACTAAAAATACTTCTGAGATCAGCTGTTTTTCCAAATTCTCCAACTCATGATTGAAACTATAACCTTATTCCTATGCCTCCATAACATCAACTAAATTATTTACAATTTTCATATGAACAGAAATATTATATTCTTCTTATTCTCAATTCAAATTAAGTTCACGTGATTGGTCAAAACGAGACATTACAGGCTTGTTTCACACTGAACCAGCTTTGGGTAACCGATGTCGTTTACCCGGCATAATTGCATTGCTCATATGATTTCGAAAATCGTCTAGATGTGAAGCGCTCCATATGATACAATGATCAGCCTGGTAAACGTCACCGGTTATCCGATTGGCGGTTATGTGTGGAACTATCCTATTCAAACAAGATTGAAATGAAGACATCGAAGAATGCTCCTTTTTGTTTAATATTGGGCTAAGTATTGGACCGATCCTTGCAAAACTTGGATAGGACCACCGCTGAGCGATGCTCTTCCATTTAAAAAAAAAATCATCCAAATCGGTTCAATATTGTTCGAATGATTGATGTACAAAAATAAAAAATAAAATAAAAAACAGGTCGAATGAACCTTGTTCATTTTGGAAGTCGGTTAAAAACCACTCGCATCCAAATCAGACACTCCAATAATCTGGGGTAAATTTAGCTCCCTCAAAAAGATGGGACAGTTTTTGAAAAAACCTTTTACTTATTTTATATCGCCTAGCCTAGGAAAAAGAAACATTCATGAAAAATTTCATGAGAATTGGTTCATGCGTTTGGGGTTTAACTGCGTAATAGACGGACAGACAGTCAGAACGACAGACGAAATGCCGAGCGGTCGAGTTTTTTTTGGATTACGTCTTGGAGACTCCAGTTAAGGAGTTTATGACAAGTCAGATCAACAATAAATTATACAATCTTATACACTAGTTAACATTTTTCCTATATGAATTAGGTGAGAAGATGCTTAATTGTGAAAGGAACTCTTGTTCACTATAAAAAGCTCTATCAGCTAAATATTTTTTCAATTGTTTTTTAAATATTTCTATATTTCTATATTTTGAAAACTCTTTAAAAACTGCGGTAGCTTGTAGAGTTTCCTACCAATATAACTAGGTTTTCGTTTGAATAAGCTACTATTGTGACTCACCAAGTGATACTTCATGACTCTTCGGCTTCTTGTATTATAATCATGTATGTCAAGATTTTGTTTAATATTACACTTTTTTACATATAAAGTAGCTTCGTACACGTGTATAAGCAGGGCACAGTTAGGATACCAAGTCACATGAACAACGGCCTACATGAATCTAATCTACTTACTCTTTCCATTAAAAGTGAGACATCACTATGTTTGGTCAATAACTATTTGCGCAATATTATGATACTATTACCTACCATTTATTGGATGATAAAATGAAATAGAGCCTATCAGCTCTGCTCTGTCTGTATTATCACTAAGCGGATGGTTCGGTATTTACCTAAAACTGTTGTAGTTATTGTTCCTCATAACATTGACTTTCAACATAACGAGATGAAACTAATCTCGGATTGAAGGACTTCCATCTATAAAAGCCATTATGCTCATTATAATTATGCATTATTAATCTACTAATTTGTTTCATAATGAGCCATTGAATAGAAAGAAAAAGAAGTAGTTTTTGAAGCAAATTTTTTATCTCCGGTTAAAAAGTAGAAGACAAGTTAGATCAACAATTATTGCATACAATATTACCAATCTTATACACTTGTTACTAACTATATCAATTAGTTGAGGTGAGGCTCAATTTTGATGTAAAGAAACTCTCATACACTATAAAAAGTTCAACTGAATATATTTTCAACTGTTTTTTGAATATTTCTATATCTTTTAAGACTCTTCAAAAACTGCGGCAGCTATTTGTAGGGTTTCCTACCAATATAACTAAATTTTTGTTGGAATTACTGTGACTTACCATGTGATGATCTCCTCGGCTTCTTGTATTATAATCATTTATGTTAAGAATTTGGTTAATATCATTCGTTTTTACATATAAAGTAGCTTCATACAAATATAAGCATGGTACAGGTAGGAGACGAAGTCTCTTGAACAACGGCCTACATGAATCTTACCTATTTACTCTTTTTATACACCTACCTAACTGCTTTCTTTTGGATCTTAAACACCCTATCAAGATTTTGTTTTGATGAATTACGTCATACTAAGATAGCATACTTAATATGTGACAGTAAGAGCCCATGGTAAGCTGTAAAAAGTAACTTTTTGTCATTCAATCTAGCGAGCTGTCGCAGGACAAATACCCCAGATGAAATTTTACAACATATTTTCTCAATGTATTTTCCCAGGTCAATCGTCTATCCAACAAACTCCTAGAAATGCCATGTTTTCTTCCTGGGCTAGTTGATTATTTATCATTAACAGACACGTTTATAGCCACACCTTCATTTGAATTATGCTTGTTTTTGAATACTATTGAGTTTTTTTACTATTTATCGTTAATTTCAACTGGTTTAAAAATTGGACAATGAATGCACACCTATATGGGCATTTATTTTTGAATTATCTAGAATGGAATTGCTGAAAATAAATAGGCTAATGTATCGACTGCAAATAAGAGGGCTCTACCATTAATACGGTAATTAATTCTTTGAGTAATTGCTGATCGCAGCAATTCAATAGTAATTGAAGCTTAAATTCAATTACATGGAAGTAGTTTAACCTATACTAAAATTTAGTATTTAATACTTCAATACTATTAATAATCGAATTACAATGTTTTCTGAGCGAAAAAATTAGACTTTATATTGTGCAATTAACTGATGTTAAATTCAATGAATAATATTGAAAAGTCAACTGATCAAGTAGATTGACCTTGTAGGCTCAACAAACGATCACACACATTTTCCACGTGCACTACTCAACTCTATTGAAATTTGAAGTGAATAGAACTGACCCAGATAAACTTCTTGGAATGCAATTGGTAATTAATGAAATTGGTCTGGTTGGGTAAATGTTGCATCAAACAAGGGTTGGATGAAAATTGAATTGTCTGTTCGTCCTACAATAAAATTTAATGAATAGTTTGGAAGTTCATTTGTTCTGAGTTAATATTAGTATAGAGCAGCTCCCAGCAAATGAGGAAAGTTCGAAAACAGTCAAACAATTGGTCCAAACAGTTACACTAACGTAATTTTCTTTGAGTGGACATGCACACTAATACAATAATTGGTGTTTCTATCACAATCTTTCATTACAATATTCTAGTGCTTGGTTCATTTAAAATTAAGATTCAGATTTTTTAAATTATTTAATGAATTAGCCATTCGAAGTTGATAACCAGCCAATTATAGAAATTCCTTTTGATATAAAAATGTGTATAGTTTTGATTGGCGTGGAATAACGTTCTTAGGAGACAACGGCATCCTAGGGAATGGTGAAAATGATTAAGGTGATGAAGGTGGTGAAAAAGACAAAGATGGAAAAGACGGCAAGTTGATTATGGTGAAGAAAAAGAAGAAATTAATCTTTTTATTTTCATTTCAGCGTCTTAGTTTTTTTACTTACGAAGTTGAAGCAAAACATTAAAAAAGTGATTTTTCAATCAATAATACGAATAAACAAAAACCGGGTTCTACCATATTTTTTATGTACGAGGTTGCTGATTGACGGTTTTATGGTTTACCATTAGGTGCATTATTGGAAAATCATTCATCTAAAAAGCCATAATGAATTATATCGGCTCAAATACCGACAGTAGCATCATCCGATGTTAAGGAACGCCTAATTATTGTGCCTCTTATCGGCGCCTTAGCCCTTGTCTCTGCCAGCATTCGATCGTGTGCCCATCGGTGTAAACGAAATGAATAATAATTGACTGTAACACAAGAACCGACCTACCTAATGAATAATTATGTGAAAAATCCACTATGTAGCTTCCGGCACAGCTGACCACTATAAGAATTTTCAAGATTAAATATATCCACTTAAAACTACAAGCTTAACAAAATTACTGCTGGCCTGTCATACTACAACTGAAGAAGAAGATTCATTAAACATCTTCAACTTATTTCTTAGTTATTCTTTCAGTTTATCAACTATTCATAACTCTCTCTGTAGTGGCGAAGGTGATATTGTGGAAGGTATTCATAATGAATAATAAGACGAAAAAGTCACAACCACATTTATTAAAAATATTGAGATACTAGTTTTGGTACTTCCTTGAATAAGTATGTCATCAAAGAAACATACAGTTCCTTCTAATCCATGTAGAACCTTGTCCATAAAACGCTGCCAAATACTCGGTGCAACTTTTATTCCAAACATTAGACGATTTACTCTATAGAGACCCAAATGAGTGCTTATAGTTTGTATGTCTCTTGATTCCTCATCCATGGGAAGGTGCAAGTAAGCGTTACTTATGTCTAGTGTGCAGAAAATTTTACCTTTGTTCATGTGTATGAAAATATCTTCTATACGTGGAATAGGATATTTTTCATCATGAATTACCCTTTTTGCTGTTACCTTATAATCTGCACAAAGCCTCATACTTCCATTTGTTTTTTTAACAGGAGCAATGGGTGTTCCCCATAGAGAGTTCTCAACTTTGGAAATTATACCATTGTTTTCTAGTCTATGTAACTCATCTTCAACAGATTTTCTTAGCGCATAAGGAACTTGCCGTGGTTTAATAAAGATAGGTTTCACTCCATCCTTTAACTGTATATGTCCTTTTTCTGAATGTATTTCACCAATTTCAGGCTTGAAAATGTCTTGAAATGATGTTAGGAGTTTATCAAGTTCGGTCGATGTGTTGCTTTCAGCAAATCTAATATCAGCCCAATCCATTTTGACTTCTTGAAGCTATTCACGACCTAAAATTGGGTCTACATTTTGTTTTAATATATAGAGATTTCCATGGAAACTGAAATCTCTGTATTTACATTCAACAAAACAGACGCCTTCTGGTTTAATAATTTCCCCAGTGTAGGTTTTCATTTCAACTGCTGTCTTGAAGAGGCGTTTATTGATGCCCAGTTTCAGAAAATCACTGTGTGACAATGAACTCAATCCTGCACCTGTATCAAGTTCCATATTTAATGTCTTCCCCTCAACTTCAACTTTTATCATAAATTTATCTCTAACTTTAGGTGATGATCCCACAATGTAAATTTCATGGTTATTAACATCCTCAACTTCTACTTCAATTTTGTTTGATTTCAAAGAGTTAGACTTCTCTCTTGAGTCACTAATTTTGTTGTGTGAGAGACAAACACTTGTAATGTGCCCAACCTTATCACATTTTTTACAGAATTCATTTATAAACTTGCAATTATTAACTTTGTGTCGAGTACTGCCACATCTGTAACATTTGTTTTTCAAATCTTAAAAGGTGATTGGTTGTTTTCTTCTATTCCTAGGTTGATCATTCGTTCTTGTTAAACCTAATTGTCTACTTACATGGTTAATATCTCCTTTTAATAATTCTTCGGCAGAGTTGGTTTGTTTTATTGTATAACTTTCTAATTTGGATTGTTCAATTGCTAAAGCCGTTTCTACCATCTGTTTAAACGATTGTTTATTTTCCTTTTCTTGTATCAGCCTAAGTCTGATCTCGTTATCTTTCAATCCACGAATGAATTGCATTTTCAAAAGCATGTCATTCACCGAATGTTTGCAATTGCAGCACTTGAAGTCACGGTCAATTGCTAAACGTTTCAATTCCCGCGCATATGTAGTAATATCCTCACCAGCATTCTGTATTTTGCAAATAAACTTATGTTGGTCAGCAAGTGTACTTGGAGTAGGATCTAAACAATTTTTTAAAATCTCTGAAAGCTCTTCAAAAGATTAACACCTGGTGATTCAGGAGCAATTGAGTCACACAATTTTTTATGTATTTCTGGCGAAAGGGTACTAATAAATAATTGCATTTTGATTTTTGAGTCTGTAACGTTCTTAAGTTCCAAAAAATTTTTAATTCTCATTATGAAATTACGAAATATCTCATTCTCTGAGTAGGGTGTAAAACTTACGCTTGGTGTGGTCATCTTTATGTCAATCTCGTTACTTGAAACATTTCTTTCATTTTCTATTAGTTGAGTAGGAAAGATAGGTGCAAGGTAAGATTGTAGGTTAGCTCTTATTTCGAGGTATGCTTCTTCTACATCTGTCCTGTAATCTTCCTATTTCTGAATACTTTCTTCATCCTCAGAGGAATTCGAAATTTCTTCATGTATTGATGTAAATTTGTTCCATGTTTCCTCGATTAGAACTTGTCTTCCAGGAGCATCATAGATGGAAGAACCCTTGGTTGTCAGAACTTGTAATAATCTCGTAATTTGTGCTTTTAGTACTCCTCTCCTTAGTTTCAATTTTTTAATTTCATTTTCATCGCTCGTCGTCATTTGTTATGTATTAATATTAGAAATAAATTGTATTGAGTTGATCATTGAACCTTCATTTCCTAAGATCAATAATAAACTGTAAAATCATAAACAAGATAGTAACTAGGTAGTAACTCTAGGAAGTCATCTGTATTTTATCAGCTGAGACATATCAGGTTGTTATACCACTACCAATCTCAAACAAACTAAAACTTTAGTATAGAGTAGCTTAATATTATACTAATCATGGAATGATACTATTGGCTAAGCGAGAAAGAGGCTGACCTTCAATGAAGGTTGTGATTGGCTGAAGGTCATAACAAGTCATGCCTTTTGGTGGGAGGAGTAACAAGCAAAAGTACGAGTCAAATCTAAAACCAAAAACTATGAACATCTAGAAAGCAACAAAGAAGCACAATACACAATTAGGCTAGAATTGAATCAATTAAAAATTAAAAAATCAAATCAATTTAAAATTTAAAAATATAAACTCACTGAGCTTCTATTTTTTAATTTTAAATTGATTCAATTCTAGCCTAATTTTGTATTGTTCTTATTTGTTGCTTTCTAGATGTTCACAGTTTTTGGTTTTTGATTTGACTCGTATTTTAGCTTGTTACTCCTCCCACAAGGGGGCGTGTCTTGTTATGGCCTTCAGCCAATCACAACCTTCATTGAAGGTCAGCCTCTTTCTCGCTTTGCCAATAGTTATCATTCCATGTTTAGAATATATTAAGCTACTCTGTACTTCAATTTCAGTTTGTTTGAGATTGATAATGGTATAACAACCGAAACTAGTATCTCAATATTTTTAATAAATGTAGTTGTGAAAATTTCGTCTTATTATTCATTATTCATAACTCAATTTCATGTTGATTGGGGAGTATCACATTTGTTATGATTTGGGATATGAGGTGAATCTAACCATTTTGATTCAATCTTCAATTGAAATTCCAGATTAAATAAAGTTATCACAACCACATTTATTGAAAACAGTGAGGTATTAGTTTCCGTTGTTACACCATTATCAATCCCCAACAATCTAAAGTTAATATACTAAACACGGGATGGTACTATTGGCTGAGGGAGAAAGTGTCTCTGATAGGCTGGCCTTCATTGAAGGTCTATGATTGGCTGAAGGCCAAAACAAGAAACGCCTACTGGTAAGAGAAGCAACAAGCAAAAATAAGTGTCAAAATCCAGAACCTGAAACCGTGAACACATAGAAAGCAACCACTAAGAACATTTCTAGCCTACTTGTGGTTGTGACAACTTCGTCTTATTATTCAATCTGGATATCCTCCTCAATACCACTTTGCGAACAATATCTCTATAATTAAAATTTTTTACCAAAAATCATAGGTACAAAGAAAGCACGTTTTCAGTTCTATAAAGAATAATTTTCAGTAGTGTCCTATTATTATTATTGCCCTGTATTCTTATATGGCCTTCTTTGGTGGGGAGACAATAACGGGAAATTTCACCTCCCCATTTAGCCATGTTATGGGAAACATGGTAAACCGTTTTAACGAATGATTTTTTAAAAATGAAATTCTCTAAAATAAGGAGAAAACTAAAATTAAGTTTTAGAGCACTTAACTTTTGGAATTCTCCAAGAGTTCGTCCATCGATAAAATTTGAAAATAAATTATGTTCAAATGAAGCACTTCCTATCCCATATAAGTGTCTTAGTTATGGTCTGATAAAGTACGGTACTGTTTACCATTTATTTTTTGACCAAACGAAGAGAGAAGTCTCTGTTTCAAATCGGCCGTTTTGCATCTGTCTGTCTGTTTGTATTGCATTTACGGCTAAACGCGTGGACCAAATTCAATGAAATTTTACATAGATTTTCCTTTAACGAATACCCAGCGATGTATGTGTAAGGATTTTCGAAATTTGCTTACATTTAAAGGATATTTAAAAGGAAAAAGTAAGGCTTTTTGGCCTTCTTCTATAGGAACATATTATTTTTAAAATGAGCTTCTCCATCATATGCAATTGGAATCAGATTCATAGATAGCCCTCGGGTTATTCATCTGGTTGAACCTTATTCATATGAATAAAGTTATCATTCCGGACCTGCAGTTGGACAGAGCTGGACCTACATTTGGACAGAGTGACCGATTGGATTGGCCAGCAAAAAGGACTCTGTTCTCTGCTGTAAAATCACTTCCCGGTGGTTCGGAACCCACCTAAAACTGTAGGTCCAGCTCATCAATCACCATCATCCAAATCATTACCCATATACAGGTCTCCGACCTATGTGGGCTTCATCCTCAAAAAAAAATCGTAAGAATATCATTTTTGTTTCAGATAGAGATCATTTCTAATATTTCAATTAAGTACAATAACAAGTGGTTACTAGGGAAATGATATACAAATCAAATTAATATTGTTTTATAAAATCATTCACCAGAAATCTGAAATCTAATTTGAGCAGTCAGCTGTCTCGCAAATACACAGCCTCGTTGATGTGATACAGAGTGACCTTTTGTGAACAACAGACATGAAATAGACTACGCGAATTGAATCAGGGATTAGGTCTGATAACTGAGTTTAATTTTGCGATGGTGATTATCATTGTACATGCAGTATGTTCTTCTGTGCAAACACTCTTATTCTTGGGCATGAGGTCTACTGTTCACAGAACTCCCTGTTATAGAATACTTCCCAATAGAGTATCATAAATATGTTTTGATAGAGTAACATTTTTCAAATTAATTGTGTGTGATGAATGCATTTTGAAAGTTGGAATTTATTAGCTAAGTGGTATTAAACCCGGTCTCTACCGGTTGTGAGTAGTTTATGGAGCATCCCACTATGGAATGTCACTATTTTGGTCTGTAATGCAGAGTATTTCCAGTATTTCAGCTTATAGGATATTTTTCTGTTTGTCGATTATCGCAATAGAACTTGAAATATGCTCATTTACTAAATTCAATCTATACTCTTATGACTTGACAACAAAATAATTCACAAAGAGATTTATGGGGACTATGTACCTTTGTAGCGTTAGTTAGTGAGAATTTAGCTGAAAAGCTGGGAATTGAGGAGTTAAAAACCTAAAAACAGTTTCAAATTCAATTTTTATTGATTATTTAGGCTTAAATAAAATAAATTTTATCCAAGTCCCAAATAATCTAATCGAGTTTTAAGTGTGTACTTAACATACCAGATATTCTATACGATTACTAATGAAAATACATACACATAATTAAAAATACATACTATAAAATTATCTGTTAACAGTGATAAAATGTTTTTTGTAATCTAACGTATATCTTGAGACTACAATGAATATCTAACTATGGCTATCTAAGACCAATGAATCGTAATGAGCTCAATGGACGAATATAACCCATTCCTCCATATTCCGTGATCTTTTTCATCTGATGAAATTTTTCTGATAATTTCACTGTAAATCTCTTACTTAAGCCAATTATGAACAAAAGATCTTCCTAATTTTTTTCGAAATATCCCTGCTATATGAGAATTATGAAATTTCATAGAAAATTACTTTAATTTTTTTTAAATCATATAGATTTTTATAGAAATGCTTAAAATATGTATCCTACAATAAATATTATTTTCGATGTTTGATGTGTGAGTAATTCGTGTTTGTGATGAGAAAAAGTGATTAGCTTACTCAATAAAATAATTTTTAACCTAAAAAAGTCATTTTTTCAAACTAACTTCAAGATCCAACCCATTTGCTACAATTTCGTTCTGTTTTCTTGAAAAAAAAAACAATTCACTCTCATTTTTGTGAGGGCTCGAATATATAAAAATTTAGACCGACCCCTCACAATAGTGAGCTTAATTATTATTTTTAATACGTGCAGTCCAGTAATTAAAGTGCGTGTTATTATAATTACTTTGCACCAAAGAATTTACTTATCAGGGTTTATATTAACAGTTGGGAGAAACAAATATCTGACCGGGAAAGGGAGATTTCGTAAGACGATTTGTGCTCAAAAAACATTTTCTGTACAAACGTTCTTCAAATCACGATCATATACATAAAATGAGAAAGCGTATACAGTTGTAGGTGTATAGTGGAAGGTTTTAAATTCATCTCAACGCACTCATTCCGTATTTGAGTCTGTTTATTCAGTTTCATCTGTGTATGTTCTCTCATTTTTCGAGGAATTGAGGAAAAAGAAAATTCACAGAACGCGTAAAATAATTAGCTAAGACTCATGCTGATCTTGAAAAATATTTATAATGGAAGCTAAAATTTCCTGGTAACACAAATCTACCCTTAAAAAACCTAATGATCACGAACGTTGCTTTTCCTTGTATTTTCCACAGTTTAAAATGACTTTCATAAAAGCAGTTCCTTCAAAATTCATGTTATTTGCGTGAGAAAATGAAATGTGAATTCAAATCCTTCTATCGAAGCTTATAACATGTGTGATACATTATTTGCAGGTTGAACAAATTGCTGTTCCGAACTTTTTGAAGATGTGTAATTTGAAAAATGTAACATAATGGACGTTGCAGTGCTCTTGAAAAAGGTGTAAACAGACCATTTCGTGTGAAATATTTTATCATTAATGCACATTATACTTTCCCTCTCACCGAGAGAGGTTGTTAGAATTTTTCAAGTGTGAAGACTTGTTTTGCTATTCGTACCGCATTCCGAGAATGGGTTTCAAATTGAGTTCTTCTCAAGGATATTTGATGAACTTTCGTCCGTTTTTTAAAAAGAATTTGAAAAGTGCAGGTTAGTGATAGAAAATATTCTGGATATGCCACGCAAGAAGGATAAGAACGTCCAAGGAAAGGTCATTCTTCTGCTACACCTCAATCTTCTCTTCATTTGGATATCTGTTATTGGTGAGTCAATACAATATTATATTCAATATTAATTTCAACTATACTATAATTTGTGTAATTTGTCTAATTTTTACTATATTATATCATTGCTATTTTTACTTTTTGCTATACATTTTACAATATACTAAACTCATGTTACTTTTTTTCTATATTCATCCATTCTAGTTTCAAATTTTTCATTCTAAAATACTGAACTTTTTAAATCAATTCTTATCACTACAAAGCCTGGCATTACAATATAGAAATTATCTAATTCTACTATATTTTATTTGAGTATGTACCCTGTTTTTGTCATCTTAATATTGCTTATCATAATAAACATCATCATAAAGTCACAATAATATTTGCCAATTTCTCCTTCCCCATCAAAAATCATGTTAGGGTTAATCATCAAAACACATTAATCACCATTATTTCATTTTAAAGCATTTTCTAAAAAAAACACATTAATTATTATTGTTATTGCTTTCATATAATCAAAGTTGCTTGTTTCATAATTACCATTCATATTAAAAAAACTACAACCAACTTCCTATGTTTCTAATCTCTGTTTATCCCAGTCTACCAACTTTTAACAAGTTTATTTCAATAAGTGTCCGTAATAGCTGTATTTTCTTTCCCCTAAAAGCATACGATTATTTCCCAGAGTTCAATCTTTTTCTTCCTGCCCTTCAAATTGTATTTGTCTCTATCATCTTTCCTGCTGTGGAACTATCAAATTGTCCTGTAAACCCGTTGTTTTCATTTGTCTTCAACATATTCACTCTCGTCTCTTGCTAGTAGAAATCTATTATGGTTAGAGCCCGGATGTTGGCCAAAATGCCTTGATTTTAGACATAATGCCTATTTTGATAGTTCTTGGATGTTTTGCCCATTTTACTACAAGCTGCCTATTTTTGCCTAAAACTCTGGTTTAAAAAACTCAAAAAGCATGAAAGAACGTGTGCATAAAAATGTTTCTTAAAGCTCCCTCTCGAACCGTGATTTTCAAAACCATTGCTCCCGAACTTTCTTTGCCACCTCAACCGATTTTGTCAAGATGGGGAACATGAATTTCTGCTGTTTTATACTATTCCGAAAACTGAGAAAAACTATGTGACGTAATCGCTGCACTTTCCGAAGATGATGCTGCTTCGATTCAAGAAGTCAAGAACTTGTTAATAGAGAGTTAGTGTCCGCAACAGTTTATCCTTTATTCAAATGCATTATTCTACATTGCCTGAAATAATAACAAAACTTGGAGAGTGGTGAGGGGGGGAGACTCTTATTGCTTCAGAAAATCTAGTGAATGAAATGATATAAATAACATTGAAGCTGTTCCTGGTGAGGTGCGATGTGCAGTTAAAGAAAAGTGCAACCGTGTGTTATCTTCAAACTAAAGTTTGGAAAAAATAAAACAAATTTATGAAATATATTTGAAGGTGACACATCTATTGAACTTAAAATGAGCCCAAATTCAGTAGAATGTTACAAATACACACCAATCACATCAGTCGATGTGGAAAGATTATTTTCAATTACGAAAAATGTCTATCCTCTCAGACAGAAAACAAAGTTTAACTCAAGAGAACTTGTAGCTTGAAGAAATATATTGTAATTATGTGCAACCAGTAAAATGTAAGTTATCCGATTATTATATTTGTATTTTCAAAATGCTTATGAAATGCTTATTTTTAATTTCTAACAATTCTTTTGTTTTTTACTGCATTTTTGTCTACCAATTTTCGGGATTTTTTACTGCCTAACTAACATCCGGGCTTTAGTTACTGGTATGGTAGTTGCGACTTGTTCTTTCGTTCATTTCGGTGTATTTATTTTGTTACCTGATGCCTTCTGCTCAGCCTTGTTTTCAGAGGTTTCTGCTATCTGTATACTTGTCGATCCTTCATCACTTGATGCTCTGGTGACGCTTTTTTACTCCACCTCTGCTCTTTCTACCCTCTTCTACCGTACATATCTATCTTCAGTGATCCTCCACTATTACTTTCTCTTTCTTTCTCTCTAACTCAAAGACATTCTTGACCTCTTTGTCTAGCACAAATAACTGTCTCCTTCCACCTTAACTTTGTCAGTTTTTTCATTGTTTTCTTTTGCGACTTCTTCGTGGACATTATCTTTTACCTCTGTCATACAAGGTCAAGTGCTCGAATGGACGAATTTTTGTCCAAACTTCGACCTTTCATGTAAATGTTTCGCCTTTTCATTAGCGTTATCCATTAGATCACTGTTAAAATATTTCCAGCAAAATGTAAATAATATCAACCAGGTCTACTTTCTGTGAGATGTTGAAATATTGTATGTAAGCACTCATTTGAAAAAAATTGTAAATTTATCATGAATAAAGTAATCTAATCTAATCTTATACACATTCGGTAAGCCTACCTCGGATTTCTCATTCATTCATGTTTTCTATGATTAACTCAGCAGCTTCCATCATTTTATAATTCAGCTTGGTGAGATACTGTCCTACCATTCCTTCTATTCCTTCCTTTATTGTCAATTGCCCACTATTTATCCATTATTGTCTCATGTCTGACTTACCATTGCCCATTTCCTTCTCGTTTACCAAGTTGTTGGTATCTGTGCATCTAGCTACAAGTCTTGTCGCCTGTGTTGCTACCCTTGTGCTTATTCCTTTTCTCTCAATTTCTCGTTGCACTTCTTTATTCCCCCATTCTCTTTAGTTATTCTCATGATATAATTCTTTAACTTTCTTTGTAGTGGCGAAGGTGATATTGTGGAAGATATCCCTAATAAGACAAATGAAGTTGTCACAACCACATTTATTGAAAATAGTGAGACACTAATTTCGGTTGTTATACCATTATCAATCTCAAACAAACTAAAATTGAAGTACAGAGTAGCTTAATATATACTAAACAGGGAACGATACTATTGGCTGAGGTAGAACGTGCCTCTCATAGGCTGACTTTCATTGAAGGTCTGTGATTGGCTGAAGGCCAAAACAACACCGGCCCACTGGTGGGAGAAGCAACAAGCAAAAATAAGAGTCAAAATCAAGAACAAAGAACCGTGAACACATAAAAAGCAACAAACAAGAGCAATACACAAGTAGGCTAGAATTGAAAATAAATTTAAAATTAACAAATTGAAGCTCACTTAAATGCAGTCAAGGTCAACCGAGAAAAATAGGAAAGTGAATGAAGGCTAGAATTATAATTAAATCAAGTTAGTTGTATTGGTTAAAATAAATTTGATCATTTAAATAGTACTGGAATAGTTTTTTACCAACCTAGAAATCTCCAAAGCTTCTAAAATGTTCAATTGTATGCCTTTGCCAATCAAATGCAGAAGTTCAACATTTTCTTCAGCCTTGAACTTGTGTCCATTAGTAATGAGATGCTCTGCAGAATTTGTGTCTCCTTTTTGGATTTTTCAATCCGTAATATGCTAATTTATTCCACATTTGAAACTTCTACCAGTCTGACCCACATAACAGGCTCCGCAATCACCGAAATTCAATTTATAAACTCCACTTTTATCCCAGATATCAATTTTATCTTTACTACACCCAAACAAACTCTTTAAAATAGGCTTTGTTTGAAAATTTTCATCACAACCGTTCTTTTTCAATTCTTTCCTTAATTTATCAGATACTGAGCCAAGTGTTAGCACTGAATGTTAGCACTGTTTGCTAGTCTCCTACTTATTTTATTTAAAATTTTGTCAACAATGACCTTCTCATATTCATTTGCTAATCTCTTTTTCAAAGTAGTGTTTACTCATGGGTATAGCTGAAACTCTATAAATCATACTATTGAAAGCTGCAAGTTTGTGGGATCCCTGAACAATGATCCCGGTGACAAGTGATGAGGTATGATTACATCGGTATGAGTTGCTTTTCTGAAAATAGAGAAGTTGTGGGCTCCTGTGCTATGATCTATTCTCAAATTTAGAAAGTTTAAAACACTATTTTCTTCTAACTCTATCATAAATTTAATCTTATGGTGTAAACTATTCAAATAGCTGAGGAAATTATCTAATTACTACCCTTCCACAAACATATAATATCATCTACAAATGTAAACCAATAAACAATCCTAACCTTGAACTGATTATTATTTAAAAAAAAATACATTCAAGGTTATCTATAAATAATTCAGCTAGTAGCGGTGAAAGTAGTGAGCCCATCGCTAACCCATCTGTTCCCAATCGTTCCCTGTTTAGTGTATATTAAGCTACTCTGTATTTTAGATTTAGTTTGTTTGAGATTGATAGAGGTATAACAACCGAAACTAGAATCTCACTATTTTCAATAAATGTGGTTGTGACAACTTCAAGTCTTATTATTTAATCTGGAATTTCATTTGAAGATTGGTTCAAAATAGTTAGATTTACCTCATATCCCAAATCATAACAAAAGTAATACTCCCCAATCAACATGAAATTGAGTTATGAATAAAACAAATTTTAAAACAAAAAAAGAAACCGACTTCAGTGAAATGATACTCAACACTCACGTACTAGAAAGTTTAAAATAAAGTATTTACTTTAAACTGAGAAAATTTTTAATTTCATACAAGTAATCTTTTGAAGTCGGCGCCAAATATTTTATGAAATTTTTTTTGAGGATGAAGCCCGCATAGGTCTGAGACCTGTGATTGGTCAATGAGTTGGATGATGGTGATTAATGATTTGGACCTACAGTTTTAGGTGGGTTCCGAACCACCGGGAAGTGATTGATAAGAAATTCTATATAATGTCAAAACTAACACTTTTTTTCAATTAAATATGTGATTTACACTCACTTTTACTGAAATACAGTGATTGATAAGAAATTCTATCTAATATCGAAACTAACACTGTATTTCAATTAAATATGTGATTTACACTCATTTTCACTGGAATACAGTCAGTTTTGATGTTAGATTGTTCAATTATTTCGTCATGGAAGACATCACAGAGTAATCTGTTATATTTTAAAAGTTTATGGGAAATTTGGCGCCGACTTCAAAAGATTACTTGTATGAAAATAAAAATTTTCTCAGTTTAAAGTAAATACTTTATTTTAAAATGTTTAGTACATGAGTATTTAATGTTTGAGTATCATTTCACTGAAGTCGGTTTCTTTTTTTTGTATTAAAATTTGTTTTATTTTAAGCTTTTTAGTTAAATTTTCAAACTTTGAAAACATGAGAAATTTCTTAAAGCCTACATTATAAAATATTTATCAAATTAGCAAGCCAATAATTAACTTATAACATCCAAACTTGAGTAACTGAAAATCCACCTATAAGAAAAGATAAACTAAGGAAAATTCTACAACGCTTTATTAAATGTGGAATATTGTATTAAGGAAAATTATAATAGCAAAAGGCGTCTTAAAAGTGAAATGGCTTTTGATTCATTTTGATGTGGTACCTTTCAGAATATACCTACACTGAAATAGTAGGCATATATTATTACGTTACAAGTGCGGAAAATGGTGTTTCCTACTGAAAGTATGATAAGTTAACGGAGGAGACGAAGTCGAGTGCGAGTATGGTAAATAATATCATCCCGATATTTTTCGTGATATTAGTCATATATATTTTTTTAATCTAAAAACATAAACTTTGAGCTAGTACAACAAGATCATCAAACATAACCTCAAAATAGCCTATTGTACGTACATGTATTTAATGGCGAATAAATATTCTTAATCCATCACAGCAGTGAAACTAAAAATACTTCAGAGATCAGCTGTTTTATAAATTTGAAGAATATTGTTCAATTACTTTTTTGAAATTAACGATTTTAAAAAAATGTTTCACTCCAACTCATGATTGAAACTAAATAACCTTATTCCTATGACTCCATATCATCAACTAAATTATTTACAATTTTCATATGAACATATGAACAGAAATATTATAATCTACTTATTCTCGATTCAAATTAAGTTCACGTGATTGGTCAAAACGAGACATTACAGGCTTGTTTCACACTGAACCAGCTTTGGGTAACTGATGTGATTTCGAAAATCGTCTTGATGTGAAGCGCTCCATATGATACAATGAACAGCCTGGTAAACGACACCGGTTATCCGATAGGCGGTTATGTGTGGAACTATCCTATTCAAACTAGATTGAAATGAAGACATTGAAGAATGCTCCTTTTTGTTTAATATTGGGCTAAGTATTGGGCCGATCCTTGCGAAAGTTGGATGGGACCACCGCTGAGCGATGCTCTTTCATTAAAAAAAATTCATCGAAATCGGTTCAATATTGTTCGAATGATTGATGTACAAAAATAAAAAAAAAATAAAAAACAGGTCGAATATAGAACCTTGTTCTTTTTGGAAGTCGGTTAATAATTAATAAACTGGAAGAATAACTAAGAAATAAGTTGAAAATGTTTAATGAATCTTCTTCTTCAGTTGTAGTATGACAGGCCAGCAGTCATTTTGTTAAGCTTGTAGTTTTGAGTGGATATTTGATATTGAAAATTGTTATAGTGGTCAGCTGTGGCAGAAGCTAAATAGTGGATTTTTCACATATTCATTAGGTCGGTCGGTTTGTGTGTTACAGTCAATTATTAATGTGACAAGGGCTAAGGCGCCGATAAGAGGCACAATTAGGCGTTCCATATCATCGAATGATGCTACTGTCGGTATTTGGGCCGATATAATTTATTATGGCTTTTTTAGATGAATGATTTTCCAATAATGCACCTAATGGTAAATCATAAAACCGTTAATCACCAACCTCGTACGTGAAAAAATATGGTAGAACTCGGTTTTTGTGTATTCGTATTATTCATTGCAATAGCACTTTTTTAATGTTTTGCTTCAACCTCATAAGTCAAAAGAAAACGTAGACGCTCAAATGAAAATAAAGAGATTAATTTTTTCTTTTTCTTCATCATAATCATCATCATCATCATCATCATCATCTTGCCATCTTTTATATCTGATTGATAATGGGATAACAACCGAAACTAGAATCTAACTATTTTCAATAAATATGGTTGTGACAACTTCATGTCTTATTATTCATGATTTAATATTTAATATAAACTTAAAAAACACTTTTATGTGGAAATTAACTCACGCTATGGCGTGACGTATCACTCTGTTGTCTAGAGCATCGTCAGACAGTGAGTGTACTGTGGGTTGTTTGGTCTGACGATGCTTTAGACAACAGAGTGAAACGGCCGTCACGTCATAACGTGAGGTAATTTCCACTTAGAAGTGTTTTTTAAGTTTATATTACATATTAGTGGAAACAAGATGGATCTTCAACATCATAATTATACATCATGAATATTCTTCTTGATCTATCATCATATCGGTTATCATCTCCACATTTTTCTCCATAATAATTTTCTTTTCTTTCATTCACAGTTCTCCATCCTCTTTCATGATAGCAATGGGTGTAATCTTGTTCTTTTCTCTCCCATACCGGTTCATTCTCATATCTCTCTACTTCTTCTTCTCTATCTTGCATATAATTCTCTTCATATTGTTTATATTCTCTCTGTGTTCTTGTCTCCACATCTTCTTCATCATATTCTGTGGTTATGTCGACGAATTCATTTATTGTGTGAATGTCATTGAATCGGATGCAGTCTTCTTTATAATGATTTCTTGTTGCTCCTATTATTTCATCCTAATCAATATTCTCATCCAACTCTTTCAAAAAGTGCCTCACAATTGTTTTATCTCCTTCAGAGTAATTTGCTGCCACAATCTCACGTTCTTCGCCACACTGCAAAATACTGTAAGACTAATTTCTAACTCTTCCATACTAGTAGTTCTGTGAACAGTAGACCTCACGCCCAATAATAAGGGTGCTTGCACAGAGGAATATACTCGATTTACTCCAATGATAATCACCATCTCAAAATTAAACACAGTTATTAGACGTAACCCTTGATTAAATTCGCGTAGTCTATTTCATGTCTGTATTTCACAAAAGGTCACTCTATATCACATCAGCAAGTCTGTGATTTCGATTTGCGAGACAGCTGTTTGCTCAAATTAGATCTCCATGTCTGGTGAATGAGTTTGTAAAACAATAATAATTAAAATCGTATATAATTTACTTAGTATTCACTTGTTATTGTGCTTGATTGAAATATTAGAAATGATCTCTTTCTCAAAAAATATAAGATAAGTTGTAAAGAATTTAGATGTGATTGGTTTAATTTCAGTATCTAAAGTGATTTTGTTTATTTCAAAATCAACAAACTTCATATCAATAGGGATAGTGAAGACGAGACTGATTAACAGCTGGGTTTACCCAACTTATATTACTCTTATGAATGTTAACTTTATTCTTATAAATTAGGCTCAATCAGATGAATAAAGGGGCCCGAGGGCTATCTATATGAATCTGATTCCAATTGTATATGATGGAGAATCTTATTTTAAAAATAATATGTTCCTATAGCAGAAGGCCAAAGAGCCTTACTTTTTCCTTTTAAAAATCATTCAAATGCAAGCAAATTTCGAAAATCCTTACACATAAATCGCTGGGCATTCCTTGAATGTAGATAAATGCAATATTTCATTGAATTCGGTCCACACGTCTAGCTGTAAATGCGTTACAAAGAGAGTTGTAAAATGTCATGGCAGTTGTAAAATGGTCTACTTGAAACACAGACCTCTCTTCTTTCGGTCAATTATTTATTTCTGAAGAACATCAAAACCGTTCTTTCATCCGCCACAGTTCAGCATCGTCTTTAAAACAATCACCTAGTTCTTCCTTTACCTCCTTTCATTTTTGCATACCGGTGACATTTCTACCTTTTGATAACTCCTGTATCGTTTGCATTGCCATCTTCAATGATCTTTCATTAACACTAACTTTCAGTTTGTCTACTCTGTGTCTTATTATTATTTTAGGTTCTCTTGACAAATAATTAATTTTTTCTTCAAAGTCAATAAGCCTTTCTTCAATTTTTTCAACTGCCTCTATTTTTGTTCTATGTTCTTTGATCATCTCTTCGATGTCAGCCTTATCACATTTATCACTCTTTTCTATTGTCCTTATCAATTTTTCCATGTCCTCACAACATTTGACTAATAGCCCTGTCAATAAATGTCAAAAACACCGTTTCAGAAAAATATATAAATCTGAATTTCACACCGTCGATAGAACACTACTAGAGGGTAATTTTCCTAAAAATCTCACAGGAGCTTCCCCTTCATAGTTTCAAAATATAAGTGATGACGGAAATTCAGATATTTCTGTAATCAATCATCAAATAGAGCTGATTCTTTTACCATCATGTTAGTCATGTAATGGGCTACAACAATGGTCCTATTCATTTTCACGATAAACCTTATAGTTTTCCTCATAAAAATTAACAAATCCTTAAAAGTGGTATCTTTTAAACTAGATTTCTTCTTATTTCGCAAGGGACTTTCTCATTTGTCATTTGTCATTTTATAGGAAAAAGGTTTCAATAACAGTTGTACTACTTTTTTCTGAATACAATGATGTTTATAGTTACATACTTATTATCGAGGATGATGCTGTGGAATGGGGATTAGCAACGCGTCACGCTGTGATGCGGTCACCCCTTCATTAACACCTATTGCACAAAAAAAATCATCGGAAAAAAGTTCTTTAATGCGTACTTATAGGTATTTTGAAGCACTGAATCTGAATGCCGATCTTTTCACTCGTAGAACTGTGAGTTTTGAAGCTAGAAGAGAGAGGGCCACTATCTCAACATCTTTGGACCTCTCACTTGAGAACGGTCACACTTCATTGACCTACAGCTCATTCTTCTCAGATCATTGAGGCATTCCAAATTCATATGTAACATGCCACACTTGGCCTATAATTTTAAATTCTCCTTTGTTTATACATTATTCGGCTTTATTTATACTGTACTTGGAAAATGACGGTTTTTCGTTAGATAAGAGTGATTCAAGATTTCTTTATTGCCGCAAAAATTCTACATCAATGCATGACAAAGTTAAGTGAGGCACTTTTTGTAAGATTTGGATGGTGAGAATAACCATCTTTTACATACATGGGCGTAAACGTTCAAAATTCAGTTGAAATTTTCTTCTTTGCTGGCTAGTAGACTTCTAGACTATAATAATAATAATTAATTTTATAGCTCATTTTAATACTAATGAAAAAATTCAATAGATATTATTTTCAATTAAGTAACAAGTATCAAGTAAGAAAAAGAGTTTTTTTGAACAGTTAGTTCTTTGTTTGACGGTCATAAATTTGATAATTGAATCAATAATTATGAATTTGCCGACATACTGAGAAATTCTTGAAAGATTCAAAATAAGAATTTACACTATTTCAAATTCCTAACAAGTAAAGAATATTTTTAAAATCATTGATTCATTCTCTCCTGAGCTCTGAGCTATTACAAAGTTGAATATACTTAGGCTAATATAAATAAGTATGAATTTCATACTTAATAAAAGAATACTTATCTAATCCAACTTTGCAATTGATTACCGAATACTCGACAAAACGTACTAGGGCCCGTCATAATGTACCACTTGGGTCATTAGACGGTATTCACCTAGGAAGGGTATGACAGTGACTTCAAGGTATTTTGGATGGACAAAACGTACCTATTGATAAATTGAAAAGGTTTTCCCGTTACATATTTTAAATACTCTATGTTAATCAATTACTATTTATGATTATAGTCGCTTTAGTCTGATCATTTATTTTCAGTAAACACTCATAATAAAGTTTTACTGATTCCCATCACACTTTATCCAGGTCAACTAGAATTAGAAATTTCCACGGGTCAATAGTCCTATCCCTCCCTACTCATGACAAGCCCTTTGGGGTTAATATGTCGACACTTTTCAAGGGTCAAGTAACGAAAAAATCTCCGTTTTTAATCATAGCCGATTACTTCTGCCGTCTCTTAAACAACTTAAACACACCAAAGTGATTATTAGCATAGCATGGACAAAAAAAGTAATATAAAAATAGTATATACCAGGAAAACCAATCTCTTTCAAGTGGTACGTTTTGTCGCATTGACATTAGTGTTGAACCCTTCCCAGGTAAATACCGACCAAAATTGTACGTTTTGCCGCGAAAAATCAAACGGGAGCATTTGTAGCTAAAACGTTATGTCAGGACACCTTGATTACCACCCTACAACCCACCTGTCACCAACTATGGGAATTTTCAAATCGATTTTTCCTATATCCTCTAGCTTGAAAAAATTTCTCATATTTATTATGAATCAAGTCCACACTGAATTTCAGAAATAATACCCGCATTACCTGCAGTGGCGCACCCAAGGGGGGTGCTTTGGGTGCTCAAGCACCCCCCTGAAATTCCTATACAAATATTCAAAAATACTTGAAAAACTCGAAGTTTTAAAGAAAATAGAAAGTTGAGTGATTCTCAACTTTAATTAAAAATTGAAAATATATTCTCCAATCTGAACTATTAATTTGTATTTTGAACTTTGTTAGGAAAGGGTAACATCCTTGTCTGGGGGAAAACACACTGACAACTCCAATAGTTATCACTTCCAGCAATCCCCCTGGGTCATTTCTGGCTGCGCCACTGATCACCTGGCTGGAGCAAAAGTTGAGTACAAGTTTTCAGCATTGGAACTTTTGGAAAAATTAAATCAATTTTCTATTGACAGCTTAATAAAGTATTGATCCAAATTCTGACTTTAATTTCTTTAGATGATTATAGTGTGTTAATGCCCCTAGTAGGGAAGTGATAGCCGTGAGCCGAAGCAGTTATCTGTTTAATCAGATTAGATAAGCAACGCTCTCCTGGGCTTACTAAGAGCGACCGATTGGATTGGCCAGCCAAAAAGAGACTGTTCTCTGCTGTAAAATCACTTTCCAGTGGTTAGGTACCCACCATGTAGGTCCACCATGTTTCTAATAAAATGACTCAAGCGGCGAGATGGTACTACCCGTAAGGATCTCCCCACCAATAAAAGCCATACGCATTTACTTTTTAATGGCCCTAGCTGGAGCAAAGGTTGAGTATGGGTTTGGTTCTTTGGTATCAATCGAAACCTGACATCACTGTTAGCGAATCGTGGAAAATTTCAAGTTGATTTTTCTCGACTCATTATATATTTCTCTTCCCACTCAACCCTCTCACTCGCTTTCTCTCTTTCTCTTTCTCTCATACACTCCCCTATCAGGGAGCATCTTCCTGAACGAGATAGGTGAATGGTAGAGTCCATCGTTCTGGTTGGCTTCGAGCCAAGTAGACAGGCAGCAGTTGCTTCGATAATTAATACGCGACACTCAGACAGAAATAGACGTTGCTAAGTTGGACAGAAGAGAGTCTGTTTCTTTCTCTTTACGTTACGAGGTCACACATGCGAAAGGAAAATTAAATTAGAAAAATAATTTTCGTAGCATTGTAATCATTACTCAGCTGTTGATCATGGGCACTTCTTGAATCACGGGACATCATGAACTAGTCGATTTTTTAGTAGCAAAAATTTCATTCATTATCTGCTGAAATGTGATACAAAATTCAAATGTGATTGAGTTTAACATTTATAATTAAAAATATAATTTTTTTCGGCTCAAAAGTTTTTATAAAAATTTAATATTATAAACTATTTTTAACTGTTTTTAGTGTTTCGTTTCAAGTGAACTTTTAAATTAATAGTGGTTAAGTGAGAAGATTCATTTTGTTATTTTTTGAGTGAAGGTTTTTAGCAAATCTTAAATTTTCAGTCTGTGTTAACCTCAATGTTTTGGACAATGTAACATTTATTCAAAATTTTTGAAGGGAGCAGTTTTGGACTTGAGTCTGTTGCGCCTTCACATTCGTTGTAAATTTCTCACAATAAATAAATAATTCTTCCAATATTTCCAGTAATTTTAAAAATTATCTGGTATTATTCATTCAATTGACTCATTTTTAATTATTTATTTATGGAGACAACATAATAATAAATGTAAAGATGCATCAGGTAAAGCCCAAAACTGCCGTCTTCACGTATTTATAATAGGTTATTTTATTATCCAAAGCATTGAGGTTAGTTCATACAAAAAATTTAGATTCACCGAATAACATCTTTTTTAATTAAAGGCTATTAATTTAAAGTCCACTCGAAACGAAACACTAAAACGAGTTTATAATATTGAAGTGAGATTAAAACCGTTCAGCTAAAAAATACTTAACTCTTTGCTCTGGAAATATGAGATACCGGTATAGTTATAGCCATGAGTGATCCGTGAGCCGTAGCAGGTTCAGTCAGGTAATCTGTATCTCTTCAGTCAGGTAAAGATAAGCTACGAACTGCTGGGCTCTCTTTGTAAGGGTGACCGATTAGATTGGCCAGCAAAAAAACTGTTTTCGGCTGTAAAATCGCTGTAGGTCCAACTCATATTTCATCATCATCCACCCACGCACAAATCTCAGACCTATGTGGGCTTCATTCACAAAAATTATGAGTTATGAGTTGTTTGAGTTTCGATAATGTGTCTTATACATTTTGTAGTGAAAACACATAGACCAAGGTTAGTAGCCTAACTTAGAGAAAAGGTTGTCTTCATTAGTTAGGTGTGACAATAAGTTTTTCTGAGTTCAGAGAACGTACAGCACAGGTTGAACAATGTTTGATGGTTTCCCAAATGTACGCCTAACTAAATTTAGATAATTTTCTTTAGTATATGAAGGAGCATGAAGTGAATACAACATAATTTTACGAGAATTGTAAAACACCAAATAACCTGTGAAATTACACAAATATTTTTCTTGGAAACATTGGTTCTTTGATGTCACTCAACCACTATGATCGAAGTGATTAATTATTTGAGCTTGGTGAATCAATCATTTTGAAAATTGTAATTGTAATAAATATTAAGAAGTAATCTAACTCACATTAGCTTCTTTTTTGGCGAAATAATTTCGTTCTCGGCAGGTTTGTAAGGGCTGAGCTTGTAAAAACATTCCATTTGCTTCGAGTTATGTTAGGTTAGGTTTGTAATTTATTCGGCGAAATATGAAGATTGAAATTGAATGAAATCAATCAATTCTTTCATTCAGTGACTCGTGAAGATTGAGGAAGGCTGACGGGAAATAAAATTGCTTTATACCCACAACTAGATGGCAGGCAATACCGACATTGAACGTCATTTCTGAAGGAAAAGGAAGTATAATAATATTATAAAAGTGCTCAACTTTCGACAAGGTTGATCTCAGAGTAGTACAAATATTGCGAAACAGGAAAAATTAAGATAACGATCTCATTACAGAGAGAAATTTTGACAGGGAGAAAAATGAGAGATTTGAAATGGAAGGGATAAAGATGTGAAATCCCTCAGCTTGTTTTTATAAGCGGATCATATTATATTCAAACAACCCTTGCAATTTTTTTTGTAATTCGTTCATCATTTACTCAATTTATTTAAAAAAATAAACGTAGACTAAATTTCTTATTGGCTAGGTAGAGCGATTCAATTTTGAATAGCTTTATCGCTCAAAAGTCAAGCTTTTCATTATCTCGTCAAGTTATTCGTTTTTTATTTTTAATGCTCAACTATCATTAGCCTATAACCAGTAGCGAATGCTGACTGAAACCTTTGGGCATGTGCTAACAATGAATTTACATTTTCTTTAAAATGCCCCTAAAATTATTAATTAATTAATGTGTGTAAAATAAAATTACAAAATATGCATGTAGCCTATAATAATTATAGGGATCCGGTTTCAGAGGAGTTATTCCTAAAAAGAATCTTATGCAGAAACCAGGACTCCCTTTTTATAAAAAAGTTTTTCATTCACTGAAGTACACCATAGTGTAGCCTGTCACTACCAAAATAAGCCGGTGCGTATCAACAATGTTTCAAACGTCAAGGCCTGTATAATGTTTGTTAAAATTAATTGATTTAGGGTTTTCTAGACGAGTCTAGAATTACTTAAAATACGATTTTAGGGTGATTGATTTTAAAAAACTTTGCGGGAGGCCCTGGAATCCGTCTTGCTGAGGGTTATTCCATACCCCGCATGACCACCCAAAAAGTCGGTCTGGATCCGCCACTGACTGAGACTCGTATAAAATTGATAAATTTTTTTAAAGAATCAGAATCTTGTAGGCTATATACGTGCCAGTTTTGTAAATGCAACAAACTTAATTTTTGTATCGGCTTGTAAAATTTTATTAGGTAGAAGTAAAATTTTTCCGTCAATGCGAAAATTTCTAGGGGTCTCACAGTGGAAAGGTTACGACTTTATGAGATGCGGTTGTAACTCACAGCATAAAGTTACAACTGTAGCACACATCGCGTCTTTATGAACTTATTTCCTTCTAGCTTAGCGTTCCATTCCACGGTATGAAAAGGCCAAACAAAATTCGTGATGTGTTTCCAATGTGGATGAAATTATCGTGGCTGTTGGACGTCTTCTCACTCTGAACTCTGAATGACTGTGAATAGAGTGAGAGAAATAGACTGATATAGACTGAAATAGACTGATTATGAGCCAGCCGTCTTTTCAAATACGGTAGACTTACTTCAATGGAACAATAATTCAATCCAAGTAGCACTTATGAATAGTCAGGAATAACATGTGCTCAAATTAGATGTTGAATTGTACTCTACGACACATTATGAAAATGTAGTATTCTGTGTTATTTTTACGAACTAGAACGAATCATTGAGTTCCTTATAAATGGATCATCAATTATGTCTATCGATCACAACATTAAGAAAATGCACCTCTTGAAAAAACAACAACAAAAATTAACTTCAATAGTATTTTTGTGAACAACACTCATTGAATTCCTGAAAAATTGTTCATGAATTATTGGGATGAATGCTTTTAGAACTTCACAATCATTCTATTTCTGAGTAATAGCTATTCAGTTCCGAATCCCTCTCATTTGTAGACAAGTTGTAGAAAATTTGTGTACTCCACTATATTTCTGTTCTGCTCTTTGATATTCTTCTAAATTACCTTGACACCTTTGTACCTGTGCTGAATATCATTCCTCAACACTGCATTCTGATGGCCGTTTGCACAAACGCCAATCAAAGTAGAACTGATAACTCATCATCTGACCAGTGATCAATTTAATTTCAGATTTTCATTGCAGAAGGACGGATCAGTTTTTGACCGACGATTTTGACAGAAGTCAAACTGGTTTAATTGTAATTTTAAATGAATAGTTATTCTTTGTATTATAATTGTAGGGTAGGTCATTTCAGTAAACATCCAAACATGTGATCATGTTATTACATATGAGTAACCATTGGAAACTGAAATAATGAACGGTCAGTTTGATAGAATAAGCTCCACACGTAAGTTGAAAAATTACAACTGTGAAAAGAAATAAACGAATGAATTACGAAAAGTTAATTTGATTTTAATTCAAGAGTTATCCTACAATTTTGGGGGCTCGTCCGGGATGGACTTCATAAAGTGAGAAAACATTGATAGTATATTGAAGAATATTGATAGAACATTCTCCAAAAACAGTTGTAAGTATCCTAGTTTCTAGGTAGGATATCAACTTTAAGAAAACTAATTTTGAAAATGGCATACCTAGCAAAGTCAAAAAAGGCTGACTTATTGATTCTAGCTGAAGAATTGAATATTGTTCTACCTAACAATCCTAGAGTCGTTCAGTTATGTAAGTTGATTGCTGAATCTGAAGAATATGATGAAGAGTTCACTAAGAGTCTATTAGAAAATATTATCACTGAACGTAAACATGAAGAGCAACGAGAAGAGAGACTTGAAAAAGAAAAGTTGGAACGTGAAGAGAGACTTCAATTAGAAAGAGAAAAGTTAGAATTTGAAAAAGAAAAGTTTGAACGTGAGGAGAAACTTGAAAGAGTCAGATTAGAAAAGGAATTTGATTTGAGAAAATTAGAGATTGAAACTTCAACAAGGACGGATGGTCCAATAACAGTATACCTAAGAGTAATGATTTTTTAAAACTAATGACCCGTTCTAGTATGGATGGTGATCTACTTAGCTTTGTTTGAGAGACAAATAGGTAGAAATAATATTCCAAAAGAAAATTGGGTTGCATATTTAATGGGATTATTACCGCTAGAAATCGTGAATTTGATTGCAAGAGAGCCTGATGCACAAGCTAATAATTATGACCATATAAAAAGCGTGCTTCTCAAACGATTTAAACTCAGCCCAAAACAATTTCGACTGAAATTTGTTTTCCACAAAAAATAAACTTTATCTACATGGCGAGATTTTGCATTTGATCTAAACAACTTTTTAACTGAATGGATCGAAGGCTTAAAAGTACTCAATTATGAAGACCTAAAAGAGCTTATAGTAGTTCATCAAATAAGACGAAAGATGCCAAGCGAAATTCGTGAACATATTGATGACCTATCCAAAATTATAAAGACAGATGAACTTGTGAACAAGTTGGATGAATACGAGGCATCCAGATACAATTTTAGAAAGGATTCGAAGAAGGATATTTCTCAAACCAAACCTTCTCAAGTACCAATAGAAGCAAAAAAACCGTTTTCAAGGAATCTGACAAATATCAATCTCAGGCACAAAACCAACAACAAAGTTTCCCCAGATCAAGTTTTAAATGTTTTAATTGTAATTAAATTGGACATAAGTCAACGGAATGTCGACAAAAGAAAGAAGGCACAACAAACTCTGGAAATCAAAAAAACGTTAATAGAATTGAAATTAAAAGTTCAGTTAGTCATGATGGAAAATTTTATTTCAATGTCAAGATTCATGGGAAAAGTACAGATGCTATCTTGGACACTGGGAGTACTGTTACCCTTATTAACAAGAAATTCTATGAGTATCTTGGTTCACCTGCTTTGAATTCAGACTCTACGTCATTACTGGGTCTTGGAGATGAGGAACAGTCGCCTATTGGCTATTTTATCACCGAAATATTATTCGATGGGAATGCTAACACAATTCCTGTTGAAGTGTTTGTTCTTGAAAACTCCAGAGAAGAGATAATAGTTGGTTCAGATGTTATTGGACAATTGGACATTAAGTTGTCTAAGCAGAGGCAAGATTCTGAAAACGAGAACATTCACCAAGTGAGATATATAAGCCACATAAATACAAATTCAGCAAAATTAAATTATTCTTCTCAAAGCATCAATATGGACATAAAAGAGTTGGAATTTCTGTACAAAGAAGTAAGAGCAGCTGTCAACAATTTGGAATGTTTGAAAAATCAACGAAAAGCGATAAGAAAAGAAAAGAATTCTGTGGAAAAAGTGCTCAAGAAAATCGAATATGAAGAGAACCAAGAACTGGAAAAAGTTGTGATAGCATACAACAAGGCCATGTATTCGAGATGGGAAAGTGTGAAAAAATCTACTGTCCTAACAATGGTCGAGAATCTACTAGAAGAAGCTGAGGGCAAATACCAAGCAATGAAAAACCTCAAACAGCTACTCAATCGGCGAAAGAACGAAATCACTTTGCTACCTTCCTCCACCACCACACAGACGCGCTCCGAGTCGCGCGGCAGTAGCAGCAGGCCCTGGAAGAAAATTAAAAGGAATGATTTTAGGTCCATACAAGATCACTAAAGCCAAAACAAACGACACCTATGGCGTAGAGCGAGTTGGTGACCATGAAGGACCATTGAAAACCACCACTTGTACTGAATTCATGAAGCCCTGGGCATCTATTTAATTTGTGTTTGTTTCTTTTGTGTTTTGTTATTCTGTTTATTACGCTCTTCTATATTTTACACGATTCTTGTTTTGTACGTTTTTATTTTTCTTGTTATGTTCACGGCTTGAGGACAAGCCACTTGTCAGAATGGCCGAATGTAGGGTAGGTTATTTCAGTAAACATCCAAACATGTGATCATGTTATTACATATGAGTAACCATTGGAAACTGAAATAATAAACGGTCAGTTTGATAGAATAAGCTCCACACGTAAGTTGAAAAATTACTACTGTGAAAAGAAATAAACGAATGGATTACGAAAAGTTAATTTGATTTTAATTCAAGAGTATAGTTTATAATTAAGTTACAAATTGTCATTATCATAGAAAATCATAAATTGGTTTGTTCCAAATGTAAACTGTTGTTTGCTTTAAAAGTCGTTTGCAAGGTAATTAGAAAACAAGGTCATGTACACGCGCATCTGTTGAGCCTTGTCGGCTGATGCAGTGACGTCATCCGGGTCTTTTTCCACGATTTCGCCTGTCTTTTACATGTTAAATTGCATAATTTTAAAAATATTTTTCTCAAAATATAATTTTTAAGGAATTTAAAGTCTTCTATGATTTATGATATATTTAAGTGTTAATCTTGGGCATTTTCGACATTCATAGAATTATCAAATTTAGGGCACTCGATAATGTTATAGCAAGTACAACACTCCAAGGATATAGAACTTCTTGGGTATTCGAGTTATTTTATTCGTCTATAAATTCCCTTATTTAATTCAACTAATTTTAAAGTATCTACTGTGGAAGATTAAATATTATTTTTTTTAAAGAAATTGATCGAAAAAAGATATTCAATTAACCTTGATCAAATAATTGATGTGGTGTACACAATAGCATTACCCAGAGCTCTGATTTGAATAGTTGATCGTATCAAAAATATTAACAGTTAAATATACCATAAACCGTGAGAGACGTCTAAGTTTCTTGAAACTCATATATATTTTGAGAAAAATACCTATAAAGTTATGCAGTTTAACATGTAAAAGATAGACGAAATCGTGAAAAAAGACCCGGATGACCTCACTGCATCAGCTACTGCAGCTTGCTACTAAGCATCGCGCATCATGCTCTTGTACACTATCTCGTCTTCGAATTACATTGGTCGTTTGGTTACTCATTTGAGACGTTTGTCACAGCATTTGATTGGCGATCAGAGTTTGATTTTCAAAATATTTTGCCAAAGATTGACTTTGCCGTGCCATCAGTGGCGCACCTTGGGGGCTTAAAATGAAAATTGCTATCTGAAAGGTCCATTTGATAGAACTATACTTCAATTGCTTTTATAGCAACTTCAATTAAAAACAGCAGTGATTTCAGTGCATCTATTCCCTATCTCTGTTCTTTCGGATGGCTCCTGATGGAAGAATTAAAGTCACTCTATGAGTTCAAAAGCACTTCACTAGCCGTAGTGGGGAGAAGGGTTTTCCAGTGGGGAAAGGCAACTTGAGAGAATTGAAAATTCCAGCGATGTTTCCGATCTCCAGTCTCTTACCCTTGTGGAGTGTGAAGAAGGGTATTTTTGGTTGGGTGTGGTGATTTTTGGAAGAATGGGGTGAGAGAAAGGAAAGCTGGAAAGAGGTAACAAAATTCATTAGTGCGTTGGAGTGAGAAGGTAATGATTGGGAAAGGGATGAGGGAGAGAAAACACGAGATAAGAGTCAGAAGCTATCCCCAGTTTACGAGTACTAAAAGGTTTGGGAAACTGAATAACAGTGTTGCCAGCTTGTGCGCCGGTATTTGACCCGTATGAGCATGTGCTTTCGTTAGTTGATTATGGACAGGATGCTCACAATGATCGGGAAATTATAAAGAGGAATGCTGTGTTGCATAGTTGGCACACAGCGCTTGCAAAACAAACTAAAATAAACACGATTGTTGTTCAATACCGTACCGAGAAAGGTATTATGTAAAGGTTTTACGTAAGGTAATAAGGTAGAAAGGTAGTAAGTTAGCACCTAGTTTGAGGCTAATAAGCTATTTTATTCCAACCACAAAAATACTTAACCGGCTTAACCCATTGGTTTCAAATATACAATGTGTTATTAATTATTTGATAATAATGATTTGCACACTTTTGTAACGAGGTTAGAGAGCGTTGTGTGCGAAAGTGTATCATGTTGACGAGAAAACATGTCATGGTCTCGGAGAAGCAACTTAGTTGTTGTTTTGATAACCCCACAAGCGTGTTGAAGAATGACAAACAATGCTCAATGTGGGATGAAAGATTTTATCGGACCTTATTAAGCCACACAAGCGTATCTTTCAGAAGAGAGGAACGGTAGAAATGTAACACAGTCTAACTAGTCGGCAGAATTGATCTCTGTATCATGCGCTCAATGGTTCAGAGATGTCTCATTTCGAATTTTGATCGCACATAAAAGAAACGTATTTCCTTAATAATGGAACAGGGCTTCATTTATTAAAGTAGCCCATAAATATGGACTTCATTTTTATTGAAGAGTTTGAAAATTGCTTGCAAGTAGAATACCACAGTATTGGGAATGAGCGTGTATAGAATGTTATAGGGTTCGCAAAGTGGGCATGACTAACTAACGTAGTCTTGGTTTTCATTCGGTTTGCCTTTTCGGCCATGACCACATTGTTTTCCCCGTCTTCCACAAATATACTTAATTATTTATAGTTCAGTAAAATATTTAAAACAATGACCTTTTGTAAAACCCTTCAAACTATGTAGGTGATTATCAACATTTACTTAATGCGTGTGATGGCCATTTCGCACTGTAGGAAGCACTTCATCAGTGAAATGACAATCACACCATCACATGCAATGAGTAAATGTTGATATTCATCTAGAAAGTTCAACATTACTAATTTATAGTGTGAACATACCAGTTTTTCCCCAATTATTTACCTTGCACCTAGTCTGAGGCTAATAAGCTATTTTATTCCAACCTAAACTGTTAATGTTCGAACAAAAAGACCTAACCCATTGGTTTCTGGCCTTTCGCTTTATGAATTCACTATTTTCACTATTTCACTTTATGAATAAAATAAACACTTTCACTACACACTTCAAAACTACACTAATTCATGTGGCTTCTTTCGCTTAAGTCTTCTTAATCCATGGACGTCGAGCAGCTGGATTGCTTCCACATTCTCATGTTGATGAAGTCTTTCTTCAAGTTGTATGGCGAATCTCTGCATTTCACTGGTTACTGTATCCACTCCTAGGTCGCGATAGAGATCAGAATTTCTGACATAGCATGGAGCATCCACAATCAAAATCAAATCAAATCAAAATTTATTCAATCAATAACATAATAATTACAAAAATCCTTTAGTTAAACTTCATAAATACAGAATATTTTATATCAGTAATTCACCTTTAGAAACCCCACTATAAAAAACTATGTGTTGGGGTAAATGCTCCTAAGCACATTATTCTGGAAATGTTGGATGCATTTGATGGCCGAGTGCAGCCCCACAGCTCCATAGGTCCACACTGGCTTGAGAATCTGCTTTTAGAGTGACAATTTGTTGTAAATTGTCAACTGTGAAATGCTCCCAAGCAGCCAATAAATTTTCTTGAACTTGATGTCAAGTTCCTTTCTCTTCTTCTTTACATGAGTTTTCCATCCAAGCCTGGCATCCAGCGTTATGCCTGGGTACTTTGCAGTGTTAGAGTGAGGCACCCATTGTGAGTCAAGGGTATATATTGTACTCTTTTGTTTGTGAAGTTTAAAATCTATCAGTTGAAAATAATTGAATCACAACTTAACGGGCCGCTTAGCGCAGTTGGTTGGGGCTTCGCAACTTCAGCTTGCTGTCGTTTAAGTGGTCGTGGGTTCGAATCCCTCTCCACCGTCAGGCATTTATGTGTAATCATTCACCTCATTACCCACGCACAAGTCTCGGACTCATGTAGGCATCATCAGCAAAAAAAAACTTATATGATGAGTAGAAATCGTGGTTCGCCCCCACTAAGCACCCGTGGTACCCATCGATATCTATACTACTACTACTACGTTGTAGTAGTATAGAGATCGATGGTGGTACCACGTGATGCAGCCGCCTCCCTGAAACAATATTTTGGTTGATAAAATTCTTACTTGGTACTCTCCCTCTCTCCCCTTGTTTGATATAGCAAATTGTATGCAATAGGCTTTGATAAGGGATAAGGGGCTATTTAGTTACAGCCTTGTCTGAATCTAAATAAATAAATTCATGTATCTATTTTTCTATCCCTCGAAAAACATCTGGTTTTACCCCCACTTAAATCATATACAATTGTGGATACAAAATACATGAGTTGATTTTTTGTATCAACGCGTTTTGATTTTTGTTTTTACTATCACATTGATTTAGTGCGAACCAAGAGCGGTGCGGACCTAGATTTACGCAGATTTTATTTGCGCTCCGTTTAGCGTAGACGAGTTTTAAAACCGCGTAAATCAATGTATGTAGCCTCCTCTAAATGTCTACATTATTATGTTATTCACATTATACTAGTACTAAATAATGTTTAGGGATAAGTATAGAGTACTTTTAAGAGATAAAAGCTATTACATACAAAAATGCAAAATTAGTCTCAAAATTAATTGTAGTTTATATTTTGTCTTACACATAGCTGACATCAAAATAAAAAAATTAAAAGCATTTCAAGTTTAGCTGAACCATATATCAGTAGCCAAATCTTCACAGATGTAATTTTTTTCAGTTTCTTCGATCTTACAAAGCCAAAATATGTGTCGCACAAGAAATGATAAGAGTACCTTTTTTACAAAATCTAGTTTTCCTATTGGTAACTCTATTTT
This sequence comes from Conomelus anceps, assembly GCA_948455865.1. Classification (NCBI taxonomy): domain Eukaryota; kingdom Metazoa; phylum Arthropoda; class Insecta; order Hemiptera; family Delphacidae; genus Conomelus; species Conomelus anceps. The sequence continues at coordinate 23,148,906 of OX418222.1, forward strand.
TTTCTAGCACGCATAGATCGTGAGTTATTATTATTCAAAAATCACATCTTTTTTTTAAATTTTGAATTGCAATAGCTTAAGGTCTATTCAAGCAGGAGAGATACTGCTTCTTTCAGGTTCTAGGAAATTGGATTGACTACAAAAAATAATCGTGTTACATTTCCTGTCCGACACATAGTTTGGCTGTAAAATCGGAAAAACTGATTTTTTTTGTATACATTATGTAAAAGAAAAAGAAGTAACCTTCTACTTTGTTTGTAGTGGCGAAAGTGATATTGTGGAAGATATCCGTAATGAATAATAAGACTTGAAGCTGTCACAACCACATTTATTGACAACCGTGAGATACTAGTTTCGGTAGTTACACCATTATCAATCTCAAACAAACTAAAACCGAAGTACAGAGCAGCTTGATATAAACTCAACACAGAACTATGCTATTGGCTTAGGGTGAAAGTGCCTCTCATCGGCTGACCTTCATTGAAGGTCTGTGATTGGCTGAAGGCCCTAACAAGTCACGCACACTGGTGGGAGGAGCATCAATGAATAATCAGTGACAAAACCAGGAACCAAAAAGTACCAAACAAGAACAATACACAAGTAGGCTAGAATTAAACAATTAAAATAAAATAAAATATGAAGCTAAATGAAATGTAGTCAAGGTCAACCGAGAAAAACACGAAAGCAATGTTATTAAAGTAACGAAAGTACCGTTATTAAGCCTGGCCTATTCTAAACCTGACGACTTGGGTAAATAGGGAATGGTCTACAGACACAAATATCCGACACCAGTGTTATTTGGTGTTAGGTATCTTTCTTACATGAAGGAATAACAGCCGCGTTTTAGCAACGACTGTTTTCGAAATCGATCTGGCTAATAAAAGGGCTATAAGGGAATTGGATGAGATTATGAGGTTCGTTGGAAATACATGGATTTGAGAGGGTTTACATACAAGGGAATTGGATGAGATTATGAGGTTGGAAATACATGGATTTGAGAGGGTTTGCATACATGCATCACTTCTCAGTGGTTCGGAACCCACCTAAAACTGTAGGTCTAACTCATCAATCATCCAACTCATCCAACGGGTCTCAGACCTATGTGCGTGAAAAAAATGTAGAGAATGGATTCAAATAGCTCACGGGACATAAATTCTCTTGTCATCGATTTCTGTTTTAGTGAGACCTGGCCTGGTGATGTATAGTGCTAAGGGTTCTATCACTAAAAATAATTCTGGCAAAATGTAAGAATAAAACTAGAACTCTATTTTCACAATAACACACTCTTCAGATTTATCACACAAGAAATTACACAAATATGTACAGAATTAGTCAATGAAAACGTTCAATTACTTTAAAGAACAATTAATACTTCCAAATAAATGTCTAATATCAATTACAGGCCGATCTCTAGTGATTTATCAATAGTGGTGATAACTGTCAAATATTCAAATATGTTCAACTGAAATAATAGAATAACAACAGTCCACTTACTCTCAAAATTGTCAGCACTCACTATTTGCACAGTCATTAGTAACTCACAAGTCGTAGATTAAATGCATAACACTCACAAAGACGAATTCTTATCACGAATGCACAATCTTCTTATATCAGGCGCAAAAAACTAATGTTACTTTAATGGGAGCTGCCACAGTTCACTGGTTCACTCTATAATCTAGTTGTTCATTCACTAATGCTTACTGTCACTGTCAACTCTAAGCGACTCGTTAAGTATTCACGTCTCCAATCGAAAACAAGACTGAACTGACTGGCCACGGCCAAACGATATTTAAAAGACCCATAGAAATTTCTACGCATTTCCACCCCTATTCCTTCTTTTTCGTTCTACCACCTTCTATTAACCATTATGTCCTTCCATGGAAATATTATGCTGTCAAATGTGATGAAAATATGACAAATGTGATCGAAATCACATTTACAAGCTTCTTAACCTCAATTTTTAACCTCATCATCGACAGTCTCAGAGTTGTTCTAGAATAATCTGGTAAGTTCATAACACTAGCATAATCACACACTCCTCAATGCTCAATAACCTCAATTCTCAGACACACAAAGTATATTGTGAAAAACTTGTTCATCGCAATAAAATCGCAAATTGCGCGTGTCATGAATGTGAAACCTTTATTAATACCTAAGACGGTTGGGACAGGGAAATTCATCTGCTCAGTATAATGTTGTAGTATCTAGAGTAAGGAGATACTAGTATTAAATCCCTTACCTTGCTTAACTTGCACTTACCGTGTTTAACTTGCAATCTTCTAAGAAGCTGTGAGATAAAACTTGCAAAGCAATTTCAACCTCAAAGAGATTGCAACTCTTCTAATAACAAAGTAAGTTTTTTTCCGTCCCAAGAATTTAAACAGTCCCTGATGCTCTTTATAATATCACTCACCAATAGCTTATCCTGTTAATAATCCCTATTCTGTATTCTCTTCCTGATTAGAAGATGCCTCTAATGAGCATCATTTTCATTAAAAACTTTTTATTTCTCTACCCTTTGAAAGAGATGCTTTGTACAATGATTTATTTCTTGAATGAGATGCTACTTCAAAAACAGATTCAAAGGTTTCGTTTTACAGATACCTTGGCTTCTTTTATTGATGTCGAAATATTTATGGATTTTTAACCATGCAGGCTACAACCTTGGTGATGTGGAAATATAAATGTGAATATAAATATAAATATGAAAATAAATATATATAGAACTATAAATATCAATATTCCAGATATCAAATAACCCAGATTCGTGGCTGCTTTTATAGCCTATTTCATAACACCATTATTTTATTGCACAACACTAAAAGTTGGAGAAAATAAACTCTATGATAATAGCCAAGACTAATAATATAGTACAATTTTGAGTAGTGTGATGCAGGTTGGAAACATGCTGAGCTGCTTTATCTCCATTGAAGCATTGACTGATATAATAGTGTATTTTGGAGAACTCTACAATCTATTAAAGATTTTAATAAAGATTCTATAAACAAATTAGTTCTATATTTATTTTTGATTTATTGATTTTTATCTATTTTCTTCATGAAAAAAAAAACAAAAATGTACAAAAAATCTAGAGGAAAGTCCCCCCGCATATGCAACAGACTGTGTGTAAAGAACTCTTCGAGTGAAATCGAAGGAGTTGAATGCGAGTTGATTCCCGCTGTTCAGCGTGGTATAATTAGTCCGTCTATAAACATTTTTTTATTGATTTTTATTTATTTCCTTCATGAAAAAATATACAAAAATGTACAATAAATTTAGAGGAAAGTCCTCGCACATAGGCATTCTAACCTATATTCTAACTCGTAGCTTTAATTACAAATTGAAATTCTACTACTTATGTTGACCAGATAAAGTGATGATAGTAGAGGGGAGGCGTAACGAAATGTCAGTGTACTGGGTGAGGCACAGAGCCTGAAAGGTTGAGAATCCCTGCTGTATAGTATGTGAAGATTGAAATAGGAAGAAATATTGAAAAAGAGAGACAAAATGTGAGCTATTCATTCGGAACCTAATATGCAAAATATCTTTGAAAGGTGAATCTGGAGAGCAGTCTCGTAAAATGGAGAACAATATATATAATAAGAAGTATTGTTGGGAAAGATGTGAACTGAGTTCAGCAGTAGAAAGTTTATGCTATAGAAGGAAGCAGGTACGAAAGTGGTCTTACTATATTCTGCTCAGAATAAAGCACAATACACAAAGTAGAGGCTTTTAAATATTTGGTAAGCCTCGTCTCTTTGGATGGAGGCTTACTGAAGAAGTATGAATTCGGATAGAAATTGGTGAAAGGGAATTTATGAAAGTTATAGGCATTGTTAAAGGTACAAAGTGTTCCATTAGTGTTGGATGATTTTCCTGAAAAGTGTGCAGTTAGATTCGAACAATAAAGACATCTAGAAAGTTTTGATATGTGACTGAGGAAATAGGAAAAGTAATAGAAAGTTTTATTTCAATAATGACAAGCAATAGTTATTTGTGCATCTAGGGACTAAAGTGCAACTTTTTCTCCCTGAGGGAAACTGTTATCGCCCGATGGCGTAGCCGAGAGCGACAATTTCCCTGAGGGAGAAAAAGTACTTTAGTCCCGTGATGCACACAAAATTTTTCCTCCACCTACACCAATAACTATAACAATGTATAATTTTACATTTTCTGTGTAGACGCTCAGTCGTCTGTCATAGATGAATGCTCTTGTAGAGATGACGTTCGACCTCACAATCGAAATACAGCTACTTCTTCTACTAGATCGAAATACTGTATTCCTAAGATCGAAATACAGCTCTCTTAAATTTTTCTCGACCGTGAACGACAGTGTTGCCATATTCCTTTCTCTTCAATCGTGGCGTTGTCGGACGTCTCCCCATGTTATTCTTATGGGTTTACTTCTACTCCCTAGAGACTAAAAGTAATTACTTTTACTCCCTAGGAAGAAAAAGTAAGTAGGTTGGTCCCATGAGTCGTACTTTAGTATTCGATTCCAGGGAGTAAAATGCGACTTTAGATAGTAGGTGGAGGAAAAAATAATTGTTGAATAGGCTACTTACAACGATCGACAAAAGGATTCATAAGTGCAGGAATATTCCAGGAAAACGTTCGGACCTTTTTGACTTTTCTCAATAAACGCCTCAATATCATAGTGCGCTAATGAAGGTCGAGGTCTCAAGGACTTAAAACGTAAGCAATTACAGTAATTAGAAAAAGTTACTGGTGCCTATTTAAGGAAATAACATTTCAAGAATATAATTCCAATTAGACACCTGAATCTCAGATAGGTATAAAGTTTAAACATTTTCAAAATTTCGGCGAATTTTCAGGAAACTATTATTTTTAAATTTGAATTGTTGTATCTTACCAATGGCACGACATAAATTTCTGATTCGAAATCTCACTCGGGGAAACGGAGTTCTCTACAAAACACACGAATTGAAATTGACGGAAACCATGCATGAGCATAAGGGGTTTGTTCCAATAAAACTAGGCTGCTTTATGAATTTTGGGTGTGTTTCGGCTATTAGGCTAGTTCATGTTTTATTTCCGAAATTGAATTTTTTACAAGTTCTGAGGACGAAAATGGTTATTGATAGTTATTAACCAAGCTAATTTGCTCCAAAAGGTGTTTTATGACTATTTTTGCTTATTTCCTCAAATATCTCAATAATTTCTTTTAAAGACTTGAAACATGTTTTAATCGATTTTTCAGCTCATTGGGTATGGAACCTGACCATTTTACAGGATAAGTGAAGGTACTATAAATTTCTGAATGAGTATATTGATAGGGATGGTTCTGGACCAATCTTTATATGAACTTACTTTTTCCTTCATTTTAATGGGTGGAATAAGCTACAGCAGTATGGCAGATTCCTCCTGAAACCTCCTAAATTCTAATGGCAGATTCCTCCTAAATTCTAATGGGTGAAAAATAATTGAACTTGATTCTGAACAAATTGGGTGGAACTCCATTCAACTGAATGTGCTCTGAAAATCTGGATAGGAAGGGGGCCTTTGAGTGATTGCGGGTCATTTTGAAGAAATTTTAAAGCGCTTATTCTCAGCCAGCCCTGTCTCATCCCTCATCAGCTGATGCGAACCTGGGCATTACGTTTCGCGATTAATCCTGCTCAACGTGATTGTAATTCATGGAAAAAGCTGTTTCACAGAATTTCATGTCATCCAGCCTAGCAGATTCTACTAAGCCGGAGCAACGAAAAAATCTGTTGCTGCTCGTTTATTGTTCAAGCCACCTACAATGTCAAATTTCTATCTAATAACACTGTAAATGCTGAACCTTCTTTAAGACAGATTCGTCTGGCATTATTCTTTATTAATTATTGCTTAATACCATTGATATAAAAACCTTCTGGAAAATAGTTACTACGATCTAAGTTAAGGCCATCTCCATGATGGTGAACGATTGAATTGGCCAGCAAAAAATACTGTTCTCGGGAAACCACTTCCCGGTGGTTCGGCACCCACCTAAAACAGAAGCTCCAACTCATCAATCACCATCATCCAATTCATTATTCACGCACAGGTCTCATACCTATGTGGGCTTCATCTTCTGAAAAAAGGTACCCATCAGAATAATTAGAAATAATGAATCAGAATGTAAAATTTGAAAATTTTCAAATGATCGAAAATAAATTTTAATGAGGTTTAATAAAATTCAATTCATACAAGATATTTCAAGCTTGAAACTCAGGGGCGACCCCAGAAATTATATTGGTCACCAACTGAAAAAAGGACTTAATATCTCTCAAAAGACTTAAATACAGTAGCTTTTTTCAATGTTGTTTGAACCTCCCTTGGTTCCCACCTGGCATACTTTAATCCACCTTATAGCCCGACCGATGTTTATGCAATAAACGCCCCATGTCGCAAGTAATTAGAAATTAGCAAGTAAAAAGCTGAAACTCTCCCAGGTGTTAGACCACTACTAGACATGTATTTTCCCGAAAATCCCCTCTGTGCTTTTTCCCCCACTGCCTACTCCCCTTCAAAGTTCCAAAATGTAGGTAATTACTTGAAATTCGATTTCTCAGTAACGGATCATTGTATAGGAGTAATAATATGATGGACTACAATAATGGTTCCATTTATTTCTATCATATTACCCATCATGGGCTATTGGCCAAGCAAAATCAATAATAATGGAAAAAGTGCTTTGTTAATCTGTATTTCTATGTTTTTTGAGGCACTGAATCCGAATTTGGAGCTTCCTAGCTCGTAGAACAGTTAGCTTTCAAGATAAGTGAGAGTGGTAGAAAATAGTACCCCTTTGTCCCCCACTCACACGAAAACGGTTCGGAGCTCTACATCGAGTTATAGCTCATTCTCCTCAGCTCATTGAGGCGATCCAAATTCATCTATATATATATATATATATATATATATATATATATATATATATATATATATATATCACGTCACATTTGGCTTATAATTTGTAATACTTCATTTGGAAGGGTAGTATAGCCTTTCCAATACTGTACATGAAAAATGACAATTTTTCGCTATAAATAGTCTTAACTCAGAAACTACTCAAGATAAGAATGCAAAGTTGGTATCACGCATTTTCACGGTTTTTTTAATTTTTTTTTTTTAGTATTTTCGATATTAGAGATAAACTATATGCCCGATAGTAAATGCGTCCGAATCTTTTTTGTAGACAATCCATTCTTCTAGAACCTGGCATAAATCGCATCTTCCCATCATGCATAGACTGCCTGAGTTATTGTAATGCAAACTTTTGAAAAAATGATTTTTGAATGATTTCAACTTAAAAAATCTTTGCTTGCTAGAGAAAAGATTTCTAGCTGAGGGGCTGGGAGGCTGTAGATGATCTTATTCTCACAAATCGGTTTTTCCTAGAATGCATAGATCAAGTAATGAGCATTCAAAAAATCAAATTTTTAATTTTTTTTTCAAATGTTGAATTACAATAACTCAGGGACCATGCTTGACGGAATGATGCGATTTATGTCAGGTTCTAGGAAATTGGATTTACAAAAATGGAGTCTACAAAAAGGGAGGCAGCATAACAAATATTGTGAATCTATACCCATTATAAAATCTTAATGAGTAGTTTTGAAAAGTATGTATACAAATTTTATAATAACAACAAGTAGAGGAGTATTTAATGGGGTTCCCAGAGTCTGAACTCTCCCCCGATTGGCGATGATTCAAGCTTTACCCATAATGTGCGTTAAAGATGGGTTATTTTTCAAATTTTTCCTGGGGGAGGAACCCCGATCACCCCTTTAGTGCGAGATAGTCATATATATTATCATATAGTAATATATATTTGGTAAAAATTGTTAGAGGTTATCGCTTTTAATAGTGAAATGAATGCGTATGGATTTTATTGGTGGGGAGACCCTTACGGGTAGTTCCACCTCGCCACTTGAGCCATGTTATTGGAAACATGGTGGACCTACAATTTTAGGTGGGCTCCGAATCACCGGCAATCAAATCCAATCGGTCACCCTTACAGAGAGAGTCCAGGAGAGCGTTGCTTATCTAATCTGATTGAATATGAGCAGCAGATACCTGCTACGGCTCACGGCTATCATTTTCTCCAGGCCTATTATACAACTACTGTAAAGATAGACTATAGAGTTCACCTATCGCAGTCAAGGATAGGCTTCTTGGGACATTTTTTTTGAATTTGTTCCATTTTTATTTTCTGATATACATTCACATGATATATTTCTAGTATAATAAGTAGTAAAAGTTAGAAATAATTGTTTGCTGAAAGTTATAAAGTAATCTAGAATTTAAGAAATTAGATTTAAACATTATTGTACTAAAGAAAATATAGTTTATCAAGTAACAAATTTTCAAGAGTGTATTTCATTGGTTTGTTGATGAAGTTTGGTGGTGGGGGTGATTCTGACGGACACCACTTGAGAAATTTCTCTCTCAATATCTAACTGGATCATTATTCCAATAATGAGCTATGATGATATTCATTCATTCGTGTTTTGTATCATTTTCAGAGGAATTTCAACATTGAAATTTTATAATTTGAATTTTCATGTTTACTGAATAATGACAGCAGCATTTTGTTTTTCAGTTGGAGTGAACCCGGTTTCAACTTCAGCTGTTATTGGTGAGTAAATTACCTTATTTTCTAGTTTTCAGACTGAATTCCATACCCAATAATTGTATCAGTGAAAAACTCCTGTATTGATCGCGTTATTCGATAATGGAGCCAATATTCAACGATAACGATAACTCTTATTTTTCCCCTTATATTCCGTGGTATGTTGTTTTGACGATAATTGTTATCGTCTTCTTTTCATATTATTTTTTATGATTCAGTCTGAGTTCAAATAGTTCAAATACCTGTAATAAGTATACTCTGTATATTTGTGTATTTGTACTGTATTTAATCAGTAACTTACGTTAATAAATAAATAACAGAATCAATTGAATCGTAAGCAATGCATTTTTTTCTCTATAAGGTTTTCAGTTTTCCAGTATGGGTGGATGGTCCACTTTCAGTAGAAAAGAGAGACTACAATTTCGGAAATTGCATCGTAATAAATCTTGATAGAAGATAGCAGAATTCTTACTACAACACTGATTCCGGTTCAATCCAGATTGATAATAATGTAACTGCCGAAACTATAATGTCTCGGTAAGGATAAATGAGGCTATGACAACGTTCAGTTACGTTCAATTTTAAAAATGAATCTTCTCACTTAACCACTATTAATTTAAAAGTTCACATGAAACGAAACACTAAAAACTGTTGAAAATAGTTTATAATATTGAATTTATAAAAACTTTTGAGCCGAAAAATATTATCTTTACTAATCTTTATTTTAGTGATTTAGTTGTAGAGCAAAGGTTTCTGCTTTACACATTTTAAAAGTTTCAAGTATCATGCTTCTATGTACAAAAAAACATAGTTTTTATGCTGAAATATTTTTTTGTGTTTTCACCTCATTTTTTATTTTTTTGGGTTATCCGAGATTTTTGCTATCCGCGGTGCCATGGCCACCCAATTCCACGGATAATCGGGGCTTTACTGTAGGTTATTGAAAAGTGATGCCCAACTATAGAGTATGTAGTGGGCGTTTCTACAAAACGACGTTCTTATTTTAACCACACGTTTGGTTTACTGTAAACTTCTTTGTCAAATCAAAGTACTACATATTTTCTATGATTTCATACGTTCTGTGCTTTCAACTGCGTAACTTCTAAGTAAGCTTCTCTTGAAAACTGCATCTGTCGTATAAAATCTCGTTTCCTTTAAGCTTTGTAAGCTTGGTTAAATTAAAGTGATATATTATTTCAAGTACTCAAATACGTTCTGTGTTTTGAACCGTGTAATTGAGGTGGCCTGTGAGAACAGTTATAGGGATTGAGAATCCCACAATGGAAAATTGTTCAATGGCGTGTATGAAAATTAAAAAAGAACATTAAATATAATAGATATAACCAAAAAACAACAAAAACACATAGCAGATAGAGTTAGTGTTCATGAAATATTCACACATTCATACGTGGTTGAGGGTGAGTGAGTGAGGGAATGAGAGAGATCAAGAAACGAGTACGAACAGATCATTGCCAATGTAAAAAACTTCCAACTGTCGATGTCCCCTTCTTTTATGATCCTATTTACGACATTTGAAAAACTGCCAGATATCTCTGTTACTCCACATATTGGCGTTGCTCCAAAAATAGGTCTGGCCTCGAAAAACCAATCCCAGGTTAGCGCTCCGTCAAAAGTTAGCAGCTGTGTTGGTACCATTAAGCCTAGGCCTATTTTTTATCTTCGTATTCTCACTGTTTTATTTTGTCCACTACACAACATTTTATAGGTCACAGTGAAACACTGTTGTCTTATCGTCAACAGGGCCGTTACACCTAGCTCCTTTATAATCAGTGGCGGTGTGGAGGGTGGAGGTGTTTGAAAATAAGGTTCAACATTGTGAATTTGAGGCAATTTGATGGTGTTTACAATAATTGAAATAGGATCAACTTTTGGTTGAACGATTAAACACTTTCAACCAAGCTAGATACAGTTAAAACGATTAAACAATTTAATTGCTCACAGCTCACCTGTAATGATAACAGAGTCAAGAAAAACCTTTCGGAACTAGCATTATTTTAACAGAGCAAGAACTGAAGTACACAATACTTGCTAATGTTGTTTCGGCATTGCTGTCTCATTTTTCTCGCTTGTCAGCATTTTTGAAAACTCTTTTCCATTTTTCTTCTTTGCCCTATTTTCTTCTTTTTTATTTTTATATTTCTCCTCCTCCCTTTCCTTTTACTTCTTGTCGTCTCTTTTCCACTTTTTCGCTCGTTTTTTATTATTTCTGTTTCTTCTTTTGCGTTTGGTGGGGGGGGTGGGGATTTCTCCTTTCTCCCCCATCACCCTTTGGACCCGCCACTGTTTATAACATATCTATGCTGTACAGATACCTATTCAGATTAGTTGATAAATAATGAATGAGTTTAGTGCATATTATAATAATCACTTCGTTTATCACCATTGAACACTCAACTCATTTATTATTTTATGTGACCTCATTGGTCCATTTTCGTTATAGTTATTCCATATGAATTCTACATGAGCTTTAAAGCTTGTGCATCGATAATAAGGTGGAATTATTTATTTACCTTAGCTCATAGTATGGCTCATAGAATGAGGTGAAATCTGGTTAAAAAATTTCAACTAATGAACTGTGGAGCGAGTTTAATCTGGATTAATCGAGACCAGGACCCATCCGGATTGCTAAATTGTCCAGATTCTAAATCCATCAAATCAAACTTATTTAGATTCATCAGATATACAATAAAAAACTAGAACAAGATTAAAACCCATCATGCCTGCAGAGGAAGTCCTTTGCGCGGGTGTGAGTTGCTAAACAATTTAAACTTGATAGAAGATTTCACAAAATTCGAATGTCAATGATGATTGATGAAAGAAAAAAAGATAGTGAGATGATGAAGAAAGAAAGGAATATGAATGTCTACATATTTATATAAAGATAATTTTTTTAGAAAGAGCGAAATTTGAATATTGTGTTTCATGACATACCCCTGACGAAAGATAATATATAAAGAGATATAACAAAGAGATAAAAACAGTGCTAGATTTGTGACAGTACGCACGGTGGCCGTGCCAAATTTCTGATCTGAGGAAAAGTCGATTATGAAACTTTATTGGTAAACATGTGAGTATTTTCAATCCAATGTATTTCATAACTCAAAGTACGTTGAGGAAACCCAAAGATACAGTTTTTTATATATTTCTCAATAAATTCCTCAATTTTTTTCCTCACACTCTACAGCTTGCCATCGGTAGTCAACATTACCGGAACCTCTTTTTTACAAATTAAACTCTGTCTATTAAAATTTGAAACTTATTCCCGTCTTGATTGTATCTATAACTTGCACTTTTCGCAAAAAATGTATTATTATGTATTAACTTGTGTTAATGGTATAATGTATAATGTATTAGGCCAGGCGCACGTTGAGATGTCGGTGGCGCAGAGCAGAGCAGCACAGTTTCTGTGTCCCATGCGTTTACTATGCTCCGCTGTAGGAGCGCAGAAATCACGCGCACGTTGGCGCGCAGGGCAGGGCAGAGCAGGGCAGAGCAGCATTGGTCTGCGTCGCACTTGTGACAGAGACACAGAAACTGCGCCGTTCGTGCACTCGTTATTAGCTACTCTCACGTTACTTTGTTGGTGGAACAATATGGAAGAGCAATTGATCGAGGTTTTCTTCAGTTCCCACAGGCCTTTGGGCGTTACAGCCCTCTGAGACAATTGAAGGTTTAATCATCTGGTGTAATTTCTTCAAACTCTTCTCGACTAAGACGACAAAAATTTTTAAACTGTTCTGGTGATAGTTCTTTTTTCATTGTGAATGACCATGCGTATTCCGTTTTTTCAAGTAGTCACTTTTCCCTCGCTTTGTCCCCTCTTGACCTCATGTTTCAATCAAGATGGATGATAGTTTTTTTTTAATCTTATTAATCCACAGTGAAGTAAAAATTTCTTTGTTTGTTATAATATTGAAAAACATTGAATAGGCCTATACGGTAACAAATGTGAATAAGGAGATATTTTTTTTTTAGTTAATGAGTTATATTTTAGTTTGTTGAAGGACATTTTCAGTTCAGGGTAAAGTTATTTGGTTAAGCGACTCACCCCTCAGCACAAACTTGGCTTAGAGAGGGGTGAACAATCTTTTTTTTTCATTCTTAAATCATTTTTAGTTTAATATCCTATATTTATTTTGTCTTGAATATTCTATAATTTTATTTTATTTATTTTTTATTTTCTTATTTAAAAAATTAAAGTTTATTTATTTTATTGTATACTTATATATTTTTCACCTTGGAATGTATTTGTGTCATATGAAAATGTATTGTGCATTTTGATTGGTTGAATAAAAAATTATTATTTTTCTTATTATTATGATTATGTACAGCAATAGCAATGAATCGAACTCCACATCCGAATCTGACTCTGACCAAGAAATCTGAATCAAGAAATCTTGAAAAAATGTTTACAAACACAATACACCTCAAAAAGCACATCCACCTGCGTCGCACTGTGGAATGAAACTGCCTCCCAACATGCGCTTTAAACTGTGCGACACGTTTCTGCCCTGCTCTGCTCTGCCCTGCGCGCCTGTGTCGCACTGCTCAACGTGCGCCCCATCTTATACTTGTGTTATTTTTGAAATATTTTTTTTCGAAGGATGAAGCCCACATAGGTCTGAGACCTGTGCGTGAGTAATGAGCTGGATGATGGTGATTGATGAGTTGGACCTACAGTTTTATGTGGGTTCCGAACCACCGGGAAGTGATTATACAGCAGAGAGCAGAGTCTTTTTTGCCAGCTAATTCAATCGGTCACCCTTACAGAGAGGGCCCAGGAAAGCGTTGTTTATCTAATCCGATTCAACAGATACCTGCTACGGCTCACGGCTACCACTTCCCCGTAATATAGTAATTCGAGTATTTTTTAGCTTGTTGACATGCACGCTATACACTTGTCGGCGGATACAAAAGAGTTATCTATTAATAGACAAAGGATAAAATCGTTCCAAAAGTGGCTCTAGCATTGGAAGTTGATGTTTTAGCAATAAGTTAGTTGAACAGTCATTCATAAGCCGATTAGCGATAAAGTACTCTAGTAAAACTAAAGAGTGAGAGTATTCGGAATTAAATTGTTACAAGTAATCTCACCTTCGACAGTGAGGCGAGTGGAGCATATTTCAAGGCTCACAAGTGGGAAAACTTTAATATTGAGGATGGAAATTACGGTAATTTACGAATAATGGGATTTCCCGCCCTTTCTCAATGAAGCAGTAGTTTCCTTCCCCTCACTAGACTCAAGACACAATACTTAATTTCATTTACCGCCTGGCATTCATTGCTGAAGTGACCCCGAAAGTTCTACTTTGCAGATAAGATTATTTAACAAAAATTATTGATTCGCTGTTTTAGGTGGAATCCGAACTGCAAGTATAATTTTATCATCATAATTCTTTATCTCATGTCGAGTGGAGTCGATGGGAAGTGAATCCTGTGTGGAATAAGTACTGTATTTTTTAAGGCCTTTCGTTAGGCCTCCAGACTGATAAAGGTTCAAACATTTGTTGGAATTCGTAGAAAATGTTAATTTGCCACATAATACCCCCCCCCCCCCCTCCATGAATGAACATAATAAAGTGGATGCCTTCAATTTCATAAGCATATTTCAGAGCATATCAGTTTGGTGGATGCCTTCAATTTCATAAGCATATTTCAGAGCATATCAGTTTGGTACATTAGAACAGTTTGGTGCATATTCACTTTTGGAAAGGTTATTGAAAGTGTAATTTTATACTGACTTCATTGTACCTTTAAGTAGAATTTGTATCTTGTACTTGTCTTATACTAATCTTGCATTATTTTAAAAAAAAATACCGTGTTTAGAGTATTGTGTCGCTTGACATGGACGCCAAAGCCTTGTCTAAAGGTAAAAAGATAAATATCAGCTTGATCTCCCCAAATGCGCCCAAATTCCACAAAATAATTGAAAAAATATGTCGATTTCACTCTCTGACTCATCACTCACATCAAGTTTCTCAGATTTCCCTTTTCAACTGAATATCCTTCACAAGATCGGACAATGAACGTTATGTTAAAGGATTTCTCAAAAATGTCTGTGAAGCATTTATTTATTTATTTAATACATACATGAAAAAGCTCACAGACATAAACAGAAAGTCCGTTAAGAGCCTTATTGCCATTTTACTTTAGCACTATTCAATCATAAGAAAAAGAAAAAACAAAAAGAAATACATCACTTCATTAGATCAGAAAAACTAAAACAAAAAATAATAAGATTAGAAGAGACGGCATATGAGTTAGGGTACGGTACTATGGAAAAAAAAGTGAAAGAAGAAAAAAAGCTGAAAGAAGAAAAATATGAAAAATGAGTTAGTAGAGCTCGGAAAAAGAATTTAATTATCAATAGAGCGGCATGATATTTCACAAGATTTTTTGAATTTAGAGTATCGATCAAAGAAAGGATCAATGATTGTGTTGAGTCTATTGTACAATCTCATCGTTCTACATAGATAGGAGTTGAAATGATGTGCGGTTCGGACAAACGGCATCTGAAATAGTATATTAATTCTTTGTCTATTGTATGGAACATAAAAGTTCAACAAATTCATAAAGTCTGGCATGAATACATTATTATTTAGAATTTCATACAACAGTAGTAAGGCTCTGATGGATCTTCTTGTCTTCAATTTTTGAGCATTAAAAGTTGACCTTAGGGTGTCAGTGGAGAAAGCCATTGGACAAAACGTATTGAATTTCTTAAAATAAAGGTACCTCAATAATGAATAATAAGACGAAATTGTCACAACCACATTTATTAAAACTTCGAGAAACTAGTTTCGGTTGTTACACCATTATCAAACTCAAGAGTTTAATAAATGTGGTTGTGACAATTTCGTCTTATTATTCATTATGGATACCTTCCACAATATCACCTTCGCCATTACTAAGAAAGTACCTGAATAATTTGTTCTGAATTTTTTCTAAATCATTGATGGCAGTGCTATGGAATGGCTCCCAAACAAGAGCCGTATACTCAAGCTTGCTCCTCACTGTCGCATTATAAACATTTAAGATGACATCACATGAGGTAAAGGGCCTACAATTACGAAAGAGAAACCCAAGTGACCTATTTGCAGAATTCATGACATGGGTCAAGTGATCCTTGAATTCAAGTGCTGGATCCACGAAGACACCTAGGTCTCTTGTACAGTAGTAGTTACACGATCCAAGTAGGTACCATTTATTCTGTAATTATACTGCCTAGGATGTTTTTGTCGTGTGAAGGTCATGTACTTGGTCTTTGAAATATTAATTTCTAATTTATTAATTTCACATCACATATGAATACCGTCCAAATCTTGTTGCAGCAAAGCACAACCATCAAAATGCTTGTGAAGTTTAACATCATCTGCAAACAGTAAAATTCTAGATTTCTCAAAATAGTCAGGAAGATCATTGATGAGTAACAAAAGCAATAAGGGTCCAAGATTAATCTCTGAGGGACACCAGATGTATTAGTGAAATTAAGAGATATATGATTATTAAAAGCCACTTAGCCACATATGATGTTCTTTCAAAAAGATAACTTTTGAAAAATGTAATCAGAAATACCATAGCCCCTCAGTTTACCCAACAGTATTCCGAAATTCACCGTATCAAACGCTTTCTTGTAATACAAAGGAATGACGTCAACACGACCATGTACATCTAGCTCAGAGGAAACAGATTGGGTAAACTGCAGCAAGTTAGTCACAGTCGATCGCGAGTGCATGAAACCATGCTGAAAAGGAAATTACTGACTTTATGTGATTAAATAACCTATTGTAAGTATGTGCTCAAACACCTTGCTTGCAGAGCAATTGGTCTAAAATTTGAAATTATATTCTTACCACCGAATTTGTAGAAAGTATATGTTTCTGTGATGTAGAAACATCTTTTGCAGAGCATCTCTTCAACAATGAACACAAGGCCGAAGATAATGGTGAATTTCTACATTCGATTGGCAAAGGAAGACAACATTTTAGAAGCTTTGGAGAGAATGCACTGCGTGAATCAAAATCTGCGTTGTTCTATGCGGTCATTAATTGAAGAATTATTGTGAATGACAAGCCGGCAGACTCGCTTCGTTCGTTTTAGCCGTCCAGAGAGGGAGCTTCACTCCAGGACCACTGGGGGGAAAATTTATTCAGGGCGTATTTTGAAGAAACTTTTCAAATATTTTCTTAGCACGCGTCTGGATCCTCAACTGAATATATACTCAAAATTTCATATTTTCGTCAAAGTAGAATTTGGGAAAAGCTGAAAAACAATAATTAAAATAAGTAAATTGTAATTATTCATATTTTTTTATTTATTATCCATCATTTCATGTATGATTTTTATAGAGCCAATTCTTTTCTATTTAATGCTTGGAATGGATCTCAAAAGAAGTGCCTGAAAAACGTCTCAAGATACCCAGACATTGTGTTTGTGTGATACGTTTAATTTGTAAATAATCAATATTGTTTCCTGTTGGCCAAAGTCTATTGTTTTTCAGCTTCTGAGTTCAGCACCACCTGTTGCTTGAACGCTCTTACAAGCGGTGCACCGTATTTTGCCTATTTCATCTGTAATCTACCGAAGTGTTCGGCAAATGGCATCTACTCAGCAGAAACCATCGAAACAGGAAATTATGCAAATCTCCACGTTGATTGGTCCGTTTCCAGCTGCTTCACCACACGGCTACGGGTAGAGGAACCCTACACCGAACGGCTCTGATTGCGTTCTTAGAACGAAAGTGAACGTCGATTCACTAGAGTGAGTGAAAGAGGAAATAGAAGGAAGCTGAAGAGAAGAGAAATTTCGTAGAGAAAGTCGTCAATAACATCTGAACTGTCGATGACCAAATTAGAGATGAGTTTCTTGCATTTAGGGTCGTGGAAAGAACTAGATGATTATTAAGAAGATTAGGAAACATTTTTCTTGGTAAAAAATATTAGATGCACATAAAAAGAAAACTCAATATTTTTCGATTCATAAAGAAGTGATTCATATTGATGTTGGGGGCACCGTGATGTTCAGTCATAAACGCTCGGGACTGAATTGAGAAGGGTAGCCGGCAGCGAAAACATGACGTTATCTACTTTAACGACACGTACCTGATGATTCGGAGCCTAAGGCCTTTGGTCCACCAATCATAACATCATTGTAACATACTTCACCTCATTACTGACACACAAGTCTCAGACTAAGACTCATGTGGACTTGGCAAGAAAAAATTAAATTTATTCTCATCAATTTTTTTGTATGATGTGAAGAAATTAGGATACCGATTTCGTTGTGCAGGAAATCTAATAATAGGAGCAATTATTATGTCAAGCAAAAATGCACTATTAGAGTAATTTTTTCTCTTGTAATATTGTTGATTCCTCTTCCTTTTAGTACCACTAATAGTTTTATAAGATCTAATGGAATTTTCAAAATGCAAATGAAAATAGATAAGTTCAATTAAATCGTAACAACAGCCTACAACTCATTTTCAATATTTATGAGCCTTCATATTCATAATTCAGTTCATATTCAATCATTGTAATACATCATAAAATCCATAATAATGGATCTAGCAATCGGCTTAAAAATTACAAAAATGATTTGAGATCATCCAATCATTAGTACCGTACCGTGTAAGTAGAAACGCAGACTTCATGACACAACGCATGGTTACTTTTTGTGAAACACTGAAATGAATTGGACTGCGCGAGGGTGGGCTCTGATTCATTCCCATGTCTTAAAAAGTCACTCTTCGTCACTATTTGCACAGGTCCAGATTTTCAGATACTTTCAATTTACGGTAAAAGAACTCATTTTTATATTGCATTATTGGAGCGTTGAACACTTCAAAAATATACATTTGAAGCGAAGGACCTGCCAGCAGAAGAGTGTGCTTTCAGTTAATTGAAAATTGACAATATACAACTTGATTCAATAATTGCGCACATATCAGATCCTGGTAAACAGATTTAGCCAGAAGCATTGTTCAGTAGAGTAATGGAGGAGAGTCAGCAGTTGTTATTGACGTGCTCATAAATTCCATGAAAGAAATTAAGTAATTGCTTTTCACAGAATTTCATTTTGAACTATGTATTATTCGATGAAAAATTATTGATCAACTTTCAACCCAAAGGATTTAGCTTATCGTCACTCTTGAAAAATTATCTTACCGTCCAGTTTATTCAATTGAATTGACGGTGATTGAACTTGGTTGGTTAATAGAATAAATGGAAAAATTATTTGTTTCTAAAGTAATCAATTTCGAAAATCCTTTTTAATGTTTTAAATTATATCAAAGACCTCCTCTACTGCGGACATTGACAACTGCATTAAATAGCAACTGGAAGTCGATGAATGCCACAATACGAAAATATTTAGCCAACGTTGAGAATCGAACAACAGATCTTCCGATTGCCGGTCGGATGCCTTTGGAGGATATGTGGTTGAATTCCCAAAATTGAATGAAAATGTTTGTGTTGTGGCATTCATCCATTTGCTATTTAATTTAGTTGTATAATTTATAATGCATAATTTATAGTAGGTGTTCTCAACCTTCCAGTCTCTGTGCCTCATTTAATAGTAAACTGACATTTCGTTTCGTCTTCCTTCTACTGTCATCACCTTATCTGGTCAACACGCGTAGTAGAATTTCAATTTGTAACTAAAGCGAGCTATGAGTTACGATATAGGTTAGATTTGCTGGTTTTAAAATGAAATATTTTTTGGTAGCTTTTAATAAAATGTTCAATATTTACTCAATTTTTCTAACATACAGTCACAATGATTTCACTCGAAAATTTCTTCACACACAGGCTGTTCCCTATGTGGGGACTTTCTTCTAAACTTAATGTACAATTGTGCCTATTTTTCATCAAGGAAATAAATAAACATAAATATAGAACTAAAGACACTATTACATCAGTCAATGCTTGAATAGAGATAAGGACATAGCAACTAAGCATATTACCAACCTGCATCACACAACTCAATATTGTACTACATTATACATTGGTCTTGGCTATTATTATTGAGTTTATTTTCCAGTTTTTAGTGTTGCACAATAAAGCAATGGTACAACCCAAAATAACGACAAAATAATAAAGCCTACAAAAAACAAAAATCGGAAAATTTAAAGTTTTCTATTTTGAATAATTGAAACAGCTGTACCTCACTATTGACAAGACCTAAGTGTGTAACTCAAAACCCCTCTCGGTGAAATAAATTTTCTACTTTTTGAAACCACTCTCAATTTGTTAGTAGTTTTTGAGCTGTAGCTATTCATAAACCTGCATGCACCAATATATATTAAATATAAAGCAGCCACGATTCAGGGTTAATTACGGTTTTTTTTTAAAACTATTCTGGTACCCTGACGCCTCCCTCGTAATCTTCTACGCTCACCCAGGGGTTAAGAACCACTGGTTTATAGCATCTAGAAGGATTTTCAAAATTGATTATTTTGTCAATATTCAACAATAATTGTAACATCTTTCTTAAAAGTTATTTGTTTCTAGTTTCCAAGTGAATGAATTTTTCACAAGTTTGTGCGGGTTCCTCGGGCCAGGAAGTAGATTTGGGGCCCTCATTCCAGTGTAGGACTTTCTTTGCAATTTTTTGTCCGTGCATTGATCAAAGTTAGGAATCGAACCACAGATCTTCCAACTGCCGTTGGACGGAGACCCAGGGAATGCTCCGGCTGTGGTAATCATTCAAGGAAATACTGCACTGTAACTGCAGAAGGAAATACTGCACTTTAATTGCAGAAAAAAATACAGTACTCTGCTGTAATTAGCCTACACAAGAAAATATTTTTTAGACTTGGGTATGGTGGAACTATTAATTTACTCAACAAAGAGTAAACTGACATGGGATTGTATCAATTGAGAATGCTCTTTGTTGTCTCAAATATGTGGATCAAAATATATCCCTCCAACAATCCTTTCTTGAAATCAACTGCTATAATGTTCTCTTAGTCTAAACCCGAATACAGTAGAGATGCTCATTCGCATGTGGAGTAAATTTCCAGGTAATTAGCTGATAACCGCGAAATACTAAACGCTCTATTCATTGTCTGTATGTGTTCTATAAACGTAATTGGAAGGAGGCTTAATGTATAGTCCTATGCGAGGGCTGCACAGCCTGCTCATTACGAATACCCCTTTCCAACCCTTGCAACACCATTCCCCTTTCACTGACTCACTACTGTTGGTTTACTGTGAGTATTCATCGGCGAATCCACACTTTGATTTGGCTTCAATTATAGGTAACACTTGATAATAGAACGTTTGAAATTTCACAAACGATTTTGATTGAATCGCTCTGATGCTCTACTTGCACTGAGTGAGAGAATTTAAATAATTAGAAGTTCATTAGTAATCAATGCTAGAATGCTCGGAAATTTGTTAATTTAATTATTGATTAGGTTAATTATGGAGCCAGCAATTGTTATCTATGCTATGGAGCAAGCAATGAGCATCTATACTACACATAATTTTTTCAGAGCAGAATATGAGTTGCATATATCGTCTTATGCACAGTATTATTCGAAAGTCAGAGTCTGGCAATATAGAGTGGAGTGTGATCCTGTTACATAGAAAGTAAAGCAATCATTTAAGCTTTCTTTAGTTTTATGGTCCATTTATTGAAGATTGATGGTTATGGACCCCTCTCCTCTTTCTTCTTTTTCTTGCGTCTATTAGGTTCGAGTTTCGACGATCGGCGATCACCCTGTTGACAGCGAATGTGGCTCAGAAAAACTCAATGGACGTTTTGGAGAACCATGTTCTTTAATTTGTTATTTTATTGAGAGGTACAAATCTGCTGGCAGATTTTTTTAACCAATGAACCGTATACCAAGACTGCACAATGATATTAGTGGAAATATTGACGTGTTTGCTGATGGTTTGACGGAATTCATACGGAAAATGAATGTTTTATTAGCGCCCTCTTGATTAGACATAGGAGCTCTATTATTTTGCCAAATATTTTTATATTTATTTATTTTTAATTTAGTATTTATAGTGAAAATAAAGAACAATAGAGAAGAGAAAGACAATAGAAATGGATGCATCCTACATTCAAGTATCAGAATGATGGAGATTTGTGATATCAAATGATGTAAATTTGTGATTTCATAAGAGAATCAAGCATGGAAACTTTTTGCTAGAACAGGAGAGCTGTAGAACAAAGAAATCAGAATACTAAACAGTAGAATTAATCTTCACAGTCATTATTCGAGCAATACGCAATAATTGCAATTCACTGACCAAGATCTAATGAAAACTCCACTTTGATATGATTTCGGAAAATTACAGTACTCGAGGAATAGGATGAGCTATGACCTTGAGATGCGCAGTGGCAAAAGTACCTGTGACAGTGGAGGGGGAAGCTCCGGGCTCACTCACTCGCCAGCAGTCTCATGTTTCTCTCTGTCACTCCGTAGGCAGTTGCTTCTGCTCTCGCGCAACTCACAGCTCATCCTATACCTCCTATACCTGCACATGCTCCAAGTGGATTAACTAATTCAGAGCAGCTACCCAATTAGTTCTCTGTACAAGCAATTTGGATGGACACTGAGGGTGATGCTTGTTACTGAACAGGAAACAGTTTACATCTCTATAGGTAAGTTAATTTATTATGGGGAAAAACTCGACAGCAGTAACTAACAGTCTAACAGTGAACGGTGTCAACTGTGGATGGCGGGAGTTTTCACGGTTGACACAGGGTGGCATGCGCTTCGCTTTTGTTTGTGTACACGCATATGTCACATTGTGGGACCCACAGTTATAGATACTATTTATCTGTGGTGGTACCACAAAGCATTGGTGTTTGCGCAAGCTAGAATAGAGTTCAATCCTCCATGCTTTCCCCTGTGCCAACTGTGGGAACCCCACCTCCCAGGGCAAGAAACGTTTGACTAATAAATTATATCAGAAATTAGAATTGGTTGAAAACCGCATAGAACCAATCTAGAAACACTATTAGTTCAATGCTGTCAAGAAATAATTTGTTTGGCTCTACCTGGGTAGTGATAAGCTACAAGCCGTGACAGAAGCGAGTGCTTAGACTTTTGACGCGAGCGCTTAGGCTCCACTTGTATGGGTGACCGCTTTGACTTGGATTGAAAAAACACAGTTCTCTGCTGTATAATCACTTCCCGGTGGCTCGGAACCCACCTAGAATTGTAGGTCTACAACTCATCAATCATCATCAACATCCACGCACAAGTTCAGACCTATGTGAGCTCCATTCTCAAAAAAACAAACAAATAAAATATTGTAAGATACAATTTGTTACTGGAACTTTTCATCAGACAAAGGTTGACTTCATTGTTCTACATACTTCCCAATCAGTTTAGATCATTTATTACAGTCTACAAATTACGAATAAAGTTTCGTTTTGAAGATTGATTGTCACTGCAAGTTTGAGGTTATCTGCTGACACAGTTAAGCCCTGTTCCATGTACGAGGCAGGCCTTGAAGGCCTGTCTTCTCGCAAGCCTCGGCGAGGCTACCTCGTATGTGGATACGCTATACTCGCATGCCTTCCGCGAGCCAAGTTAACCACCAAGCAGACCAGGTGTGTATTCAAGTGGGGGGTCCCCGGGTCCGGACCCCCCCCCCCCCTCATTTGAGATGACTAAGCACTAGATAGAATGCTTTTTTGCTGTAGGAAAGGTTCTTGAGAATAATATACTATACCAGTGATAATAATTTTCGTGAACAAAATTTAATCTAGACGGAATTAATATTACAATATTGGAGTGTTGAGAACTGAGCATGGCGGCTGTTATTGTAGCCATTATTGTAGCATGTTTAGTCTATCTTTATATGATAGAGGAGAGAACTTTAATGTATGGTACATTATCGAGGAAGAGTGGGTTAGAATTTCAAAACAAAACTGGTAGAAGTCATTACGGTAGTCTAGAAAAAACCTATTAAAGTAGCATAGCTCGCAAATGTTGACATTGTGAATTCTTTTTCCATGATAAAATAAAAAAATGATTTTATAGACTTCCGTTTGAGCTTTTCAACTGTCCAGAAGCTCAGTTTCTGCGTGGATCACGGTCGGTGTTGAAGTAAAATTAATAATTTCGTTCTCGGTCCTAGTACAATGCCATACAAACGTGCATTTTTCAAGTTTTAATAGTGAATAAAGTAATTACTGCCGTTTAGTATTAGTTTTTAATTCTTCAATTGGATTTTTGATTTCTCGTTTTAAGTTTGTTTTGGCTGAAAAAAGAAAATATTCGCATATAATCCATTACTTTTACGCAAAAACAGCTGAAACATTAATAATTAAAGAAACATCGACTTCATCCTCAAACAGTAGTTGTGATAGTTCAGAAATCAATCAGGCGTGGGATTTCTTCATTATGTTGAAACAAATTGAATCTAATCTCAGGGACTCGACTCATAATTTCCTTGAGAAGTTCATACTAGTCTTGCTGGTGAGATTTGGTAAGTACATATAAATGTAAAGATTTAACACCATTTCCTGCAAATAATAAATTAAAAACGGTATTGGTTTTTCCAACACTGGATGGTCCACACACAATAAATTCATCTTACACTATTTGGCAAAAGTACACTGTGTCTCATTTGTTGCTTTCTGTTCTTCTCATTTAAATGCTTATCAAAGTTGATCAGTGGTAGTTTCGATATGTGCTATTTCACCTTCATTTTTCAATACAGAGACAATATAATTATTTTTTCAGACAACACTATTATTATCATCAATCCATGAATTTATTGTATTTCGAATCAGAACTCAACTATTTCACATACAATTTGTTATCTTTCTTCTCTAGTACCCTCTCAATAAGATACACATCAGGGTACTTGGTTTCTTCATTTCATACTCATAGAATGCACCCTTTTAATGTATTGTTGTCTTCACCTATTCCCGTCACCTTTCATCTCACACGGGATGGGTGTCGAAAAATATGTTGTCGTTTTAAAAATATGGAGCTTGAAAATTGCAAAATGGGTTAAGCAACTATTTAACATCTTAAAAAAAACATAAGTATATGTATTGTGTAATAAGTAGTACAGTATAATAATAAATTGAATTAGGTTAAAATTGGTGAACTACGGCTGCTGTCATACTTGCTGTAGTTACAAAGTGAATAAAAGTTTTAGGATTTGATTGCTGGTAGGGGTGGGGGGTAGTCAGGGAGTGTTGTATGTAGGTGAGAGACAACTCTGATAAAGTGGACCCCCCCCCCTTGAAACATTTCTGGATACGCTTATGAAGCAGACGACACACGTATGTTCGCTTGGAGATCTTGACGGCATCACAACATACGTGAATTGCTGCTGCCACATGCCGCCTTCATTATAATGACAGAAATTATTAAAATGAAAGAAAATCGACGAAATAAACTACGTTGATGAGAGTGAAGGAAACCTCTATTGTAAAATAATAAAAAACTATGCACAATACATACCTGATTCTGTTATTTTGCTTTAATTTTCTCTTGAATTTTCCCTCCAGTAAGACCCCAAGAGGAAAGTCATTTTTTAAATATCTTTTACTGGTTGATTCAAGCTCTTAATAATTAATTTTCTATGATATATTTTCTAATATTTTTCTAATTTTCTAATATTTTTCTAATTTTCTAATAAATAATAAAGGCAGGGGCGAGTCTAGGCAGAGGGAGTTAAAGGAAATGTATCTCCCCCGAAATTCTCATCCGACCCTAAAAAAAAGCTTTATTTGTGTTTTTTATGGAGATGAGGACATTCTTAAAAGTATATCCAGTTGATATCCCCAAAAAAATCTGAATTCGCCCCTGTCCACATTGACAGAATCCTGTGGCATTGCTACAGTCCAGAGGAAGGGAAATTTCTTCATCTACAGTGGCATGGCCAACATGTCCTCTACCTGGTGACTAAAGAGCAGCCTAATTAAAGTCATCTTATGACACATACTTTAGTGTGACAAATACTTTCTTGAGGCATATGGGGCTTTAACTTTACGTACCGATCGGTACAAACCTACAGTTTTTATTCACATAATGCAAATAAAAAAAGAATTGAAATGCATTAGGCGGGTTACACACATATGCATCTACGACTAGCATTTTTGATGCGAGATGCATGCAGGCTGCATGGTCGTGGCACGTGCTAGTAGCAAGATGAGAGAGGTGGGT
Source organism: Conomelus anceps (assembly GCA_948455865.1). Lineage (NCBI taxonomy): Eukaryota > Metazoa > Arthropoda > Insecta > Hemiptera > Delphacidae > Conomelus > Conomelus anceps. Next base: position 23,174,696 of record OX418222.1, read on the forward strand.
ACTTCTTGGCGTTCAGTTCATTGGAAAATGTCATCGATGGCATCGGATCATGAAATGCTGTTGTTACTTACCGCCATTAGAAGGAGACGTCGTATGGTCATGTGACTTGGAAATGTGTTCTGCGCATGCCCCAACTCGAGATGCACGCTGCATGCCACGCCAAAACACCGACCGATCGGTTCCTAGTGGCGCTGCACGCTGCATGCGAGATGCATGATGCCAGTCGCATACGTGTGTAAGCTCCACGTAATTAACACAGGTTGGTCTTCAAGCTGCATGCTAGTAGCAAGAAAAATGCCAGTCGCACCGTGCGAGATGCATATGTACACCCGCCTTAATCTTAATAATGTAATTTAGAAGTATGACAAAACAAACAGTTCATACTTTGTGTGATAAAAAGTTACAGTAAATTATGCAGGGAGTGATTGACTGCTTGCTGAGCGTGGTGTCAGGGCGATCATGATGTGCTTGAAAGGGTGAGCCGCAGCAAAGATGCGTTATCTGCTTCATTATCACTTACCGGGTTGTTCGAACCCACCTGAAACTGAAGGTAAACCATTCAAAACATCATTGGTTAAGTTCTTGGGAGCTTTACCGGTTGACGGTAAATGTTAACGGTGGCTCCTGATTGGTCTATTCACATAGACGCTAAAATATTTGAATAGACCAATCAGATGCCACCAGTAACATTTATCGGTAAATGAGAAAGCTCCCATGAACTTAACCATAGTATCATCATTTATCACCCACAAGTCTCAGACTCGATGGGCTTCAACAAGAAAAATTACAAAAGTGAAAGCAGCGAAAGATTATCAACATAATCATTTGAGGGAACGCCACAAAGATACAATTTTCCAAAACCGGGTGTCCCTAGAGTGATTAAAGCCTGCAATTCCCGTAGGCCGATAGTGTTATGAATTATTATACAAGCTTATTATTAGACATTAGTGCACTAGCTACTGAGAATGGAAGACCACGTGACAGGCCTGGGAAGTGGTGATGGTGAGAGAGGAAAACATTATTATCGATTTTCTGGAGTTGGCGAATGAGGAACACTGGATGTAGCCTACTTTGCCTTTAGGCTACCTGTAATGCCAGGAAGCACCAGATTAACTTTTGAGCTGCCCCGCAAGAAATACCCTCAAACAATCAGAAATAGTAGTTAATTAGTAGTTAATATATTGTTGAGTTATGGCTGAGTATGCCAAAAATGATTCTTGTACAACACAATCAATCATCATACATCATTAATAGTTAGTGATCAATGATCTGTGCTCATGGATCAATGATAAAAATAATCAATGATTAGAGTTCAGTAGAGAAAACGTTATAGACTTAACTCCGCCTAATAATGATTTTTTCATTACATAAATCAATGAAAAGAGATGATAATCTATGAATAATCAGTAATCATTGATGATTGATCACTCATCAATCACTAAATGATAATTGAACAATGATAAATTATCACTGATCATTGATCTATGTTAATGCCCTAAATTTATTTTAAAAAAGAATTTTCACACTTAAAAACTTACGACTTTAATTGGTTGCCGCCGATAGACTTGTCTGATAACACGGTCACGGGTTCGATTCCTTCTCAGCCTGGCATATTTTGTGCCTTGACTTACCTCATTACCCATCCACAAAAGTCTCAATTTCATGTGGGCATCATCAGCAAGAAAAACACCATAACCTCTATGCCCAGAATTTCATTGTGGTGTATGGGCTTCAATAAAAATAATATAATATTGTAATGCTGGCAACCAGTGGGGTAGCCAGGGGGGCCCATGGGGCCCAGGCCCCCCCCCTAAATTTCAGAAATAAAAAATTCTCAAATAACTAATTGATAAGGACTTATTAAAGCTGAAGGGTTCGATCTGTTTTGTAGTATTATACCGAACAGAATACAGAAACCCTGATTGTGTAATAGAATATAGCTAGTTATTATAGTCAGATTAATGTATTCTTTAAATATTTACTCATATAGAAGCTTCTAGATTCTTTATTTAGGTGTTCAAATGGATAATTTTGATTTAAATCGAATGAAACATGTTAGAAATTGTGACTACCATAATTATTGAAATATTACATTAAATAAAACGAAATTTTTCAAGTTTGAAGTGGATTAACTTTGTTAATTATTGATAAATCACCTTTTTGAATAAACTCATCTTGTAGAAAATTTAATTTTGAAGTTAAAATTCAGTATAACCCACTAGCCTAAACGCACCCAAAGTTCATGAAATCGGGATTTTATAAATGAAAACACACAAATAAATGCAAGTTCTATGCAAGCGTGTAAAATCAGTGTGCTATGATCAAAAAATTCTGATTTCATGATCTTTGGGTTGGGTGCGTTTTAGGGTAATGACATAAATTATATGAAACTTATAAAAAGGTATGCTTTATTCATGTATATTTGAGTTGTATTTTTATAAAGAAATGAAATTTATTATCATTGTATTAATTTGAGATTCAGTACATAAGCATAAGTTATGGTTAGTTCCAATTCAAGGGTTTTGACTCAAAATAGTCACAGATATTAGTATATCAAACCTGGTCACCTAGGTTCTTGGGTAGTAATTTTTCAAAAATTTCTTTTGAACTCAAGACCCCAACAAGTTGTCTAGATTAGTTTTTTACACCACTAAATTTAAAAAAAAAATCCGAACCCTCCTACTCCCCAACACCTCCTACTCACCCCTTGGTGAGCCCCCCCCCCCCCCCCCCCCCGAAATCTAATCCTGGCTACGCCACTGCACTGCTGGCAACACTTGAAAGTGGCACTCGAACTTTATCTACACAAATTACTTACAACACGCACTAATCAGTTTATATTATATCACAGTGATATCACTAATCAGTTCTCGTATATCACACGAGAAAAACCAATAAGAAACAAACAATGACGTTCAGCTAATGATGAATTTACTATATCACTATATAAAACTAATTACTAACTGTCAATAGGCCGATCAATAATTTTGTAAATAACTGTTCAATGACATAAAAAGGAATTTCTAAAAAAAAGCAGTTAAACACTCAATAAATAAACTGAACACTTACGAAGCACAGTCTGTCACTGTAACACAATGTATAGCAATAGAATTGTAAACTGGTACAAACTGTCACTTAAACTATCGTTTTGAAGAGAAAATAACAAACTGACTTCCTCCTGATATTCACACCCACTTTTATAAAATTGTTGTTTATTCTAGTAATTTCCAGAGGCTTCTCAATGTTTCTATTTACACAGAAAAATTTGACAAATGGGAGTGAGGAAGACAAAGAGAGGAGATGAAATGAAGTCAGAGTAACACGTTATCAGTGAAACTGGAAGTACAGTTGACACAATGAGTAGCATAGAATAATGTTTTCTTCTTTCTTGCGTTTCCAAACAATATCATATTCGAGTGGCTTGACTCTCACTTCATGCCTGTGGTCTTTAAAAAACGTAATATATTAGAAACTCCGGTCTCTTGCTTGCCTTGAAACCTTGAACTTCTTTCTGTGCAATTTGTAGAACTTTTTTCGTAGACAAAAGAACTTATGGAACTTCCCCCGTAACATTTCAATTCTTTTCGTAACTTCTCATAATAAAACTCATAATAATGCTGTAAGGAAACAGGAAAGACGCCTAAAGAAGTAAAATCTGCCAGGCTCTTCGTGTAATTGTTCCTTTTTCTTAGCAACATCAGGGGTGCCCACAGGGGGGGCAGACTGCGTCATTGAAATTCTTGGGGGGGGGGGGGGTTCCAAAAAACGTTTGGGGGGGGGGGGGTTAAGTTGATTAAAACCGTGTTTAACGAGACGACATTCAAAAATATATTACGAAGTGACCAGATAGAATGCCAATTAATGACAATAAATTTATAATTATTACTAAACTATTGAATATGAATTAGTTAAAATAGTTATGTTTAGGATTTGTGCAGGAAGTTATTATTCAAGCTTAGCGAGACGCTAAGCGAGTGCTCTGAAAGATGTTTATACAACTTCACTCTCCTTAGCAGTTACTAGTTTATTAGCAGAAAGAGCAATGAGTCGAGTTAAAATTATCAAAAACAGACTCAGATCAGCTTTGGGAGACTCATGGTTGTCCAATCTAATGGTTCTAGCTGCAGAAAAATATGTACTTGAGTCTATTTCTAACGAAGAATAAAGAGATAGATTTAACAAGCTTAGAAGGTGCCTAGCTAACTCGAAGATGGTCACAGCCTACAAATTTAAAGTGTTTACTTCAAACTGTTGATGTTTTTCATGTATTTTACAATAACTATTTAAGTAATGAGTAAGAACTGCTATAGCGAAATTTACCAAGTAAATACTAAAAATTCAGTAATTTTTGATAGGCCTAACGATGTTTTTATTTTGTTTTTGAAAGACGCTTCTTTCGATTGTCTGTTGTAAATAACTATACATGAAATTTGTGCCTTTTATGTACTTCATCCATACATAAATTCTCCCAAGATACTACACTAAGTAAATAACCTGTTGTTAAACTATTGTCCAATAAATATTAGCTTAAATGACTTAGTATTTTGAATTTTTGTGTTTTACAAATGAAGTTATCAACTCATTGGTTTCACTTCCTTTAAAGGAACAGCTTTGTAGAATTATTTAACCTTAATGTAATTGGTACACCGAAGATAAACTTATAGGTATTTATTATTTTTATAGAACCATTGTGTATTTGTAATAATATTTGATTGTTTAAAACCATTTAGGTTCACATTCTTTTTTAGATATTTTGCAATTAAGTTTATTGAGCAGAAGTTCATATATTCATTTCATTATATTTCTTTTTTACCTTTACAAAAAAATGTTACCTTTGTAAAGAATCTCAAGAAGTATACATACATTTTGTATATTATTGACTGGGTTTGAATTTTTTCAATAGCTATATAAATCTTCTTTTCGTTTTAGAAAGAATACGGGGGGCTTACTTTTTCACATTTTTTTGGGAGGCCTAATTTATGAGGGGAGGTTTGGTGCTGAATGTAGGAGGGTGTATCATAAGGCTTGGGGGTTGCCTAATTTATGGGGGGGCTGGTGATACATTTAGGGGGGGTGGGCACCCCTGGCAACATGATGCATGAATTTGATGTTCTCATGCTGAACAATGGTAGGAATAGCAATAAAAATACAACAAGTAAGACACAATATGAAATGAGCATAAATCCCTCCATGAAGTTTGCTCAAGGTGTAACCGCACATTTACAATTCAACTTGAGGAATGAAATTATGCAAAATAGATGTAGTCTTCATCTATAAGGATGCCCACTAAACATTTCGCTTCAAGGGGTCTGTCCATCTGCCAGCGCCAACCCTTATAAGCCAGTATGAAATTGAGGAGAATGTTGTGTTTCCGCAATTCAATTGTGTTTTGTTCAACTAAAATGTCTGTGAATTCAAAATGACTTCATTGTTTCAAGTTTTCTCTGCACATGGGAAGTTATGTATATGTGTGTTGTTACTTTGAAAGAGATTCTTGCTGTCCTGTGAGAGTGTTAGTACTAGTACGAGGAACTTATTCGTGTTATTTGTGATTTAGTTTGAAAGCTGTTCTAGTTTGGCCTTTATGAAGGTTGCTGCTGCAATCACAACATTTCAATCTATAGACGGCTGATGAATAGTATCTGTCAATATAGTGGAGTAGGAACTGTTGCAATATACAACATATCATCCTGCTCGCCCCTAAGTGTTAACCATTGTATTTCATTTCACTAGCTTCTCTGTTCTTTGACTAGCGACTGAACTCCATCCATTTCGCGCTGTAAAGTTTCAACGGGACTTTCTTCTTCATTAGCAATTCTCTTTTGTCTCTGTAATGGGAGGCCAAGCCTAATAGCTGAATTGCAGCCTTTAATCGGATTAGTGCATTTGTGGCGTTCGTTTCTATTCAAATTTCTCTTGGAAGCAATAATGACCTGTTTGATCTCGCCGTTTGATGGAATAAATAATAGAATGTGATTGTTTTGCGACCTTTGTCAACTTTAAATGAACAGAGAGAGTGAACGATATGATAGGTACCACACATTCATCTGCTTGTATTTGATAAATGATATAACATTTTCAAAAGTCGGTGTCCCTAAAGCAAATGCGTATAGCTTCTGTTGGTGGCGAGACTAAAATGTCGTTCCACCTCACCGCTTGAGACATGTTATTGGAAACATGGTCGACCTACAATTTTAGGTGGGATCCGAACCATCGGGACGTGATTTTACAGCAGAAAACAGTCTTTTTTGCTGGCCAATCTAAACGTCACCCTTACATAGAGGGCCCAGGAGAGCGTTGCTTATCTAATCTGATTGAACAGATACCTGTCGCGGCTGTCCCTTCCCGATCGATGTCCCTGTCTGGTACAAACTGTTGGTCAGGTACTAGCAGTGTCTAATATGATGCTGTGACACGAGAGTGAAACAATTGCCACACAGAAGTGTGAGTGTACTCCCACCTCATATGTTTTCTTATTTAATTAATTGATGGACAGAATGCAAAATCATGTAAACAAAATGTGATTGTTTATTGCCACCTGATAGTCAATATTATTTTAATTTAGGCTACCTGTGTTTCACGTGTATTTTACTTTAATTTTACTATCGTATCGGATAAAGATGGAACTCTACCAATAAATTGTAGATTATTGTCAACTTTATTCATTCATATTAATTGATACTTACAAAAGCATCGAAGTTAAAATTACCTCAAGTTTTATTATTTTTTTCAGGGGAAGAAATGGTGCTGAACCCAGCCTGTACCAGTTTCCAAATTGGCGATCCAGAAAAAAATGAATTTTATTCACCCAATTATCCTGGACTGTACCCCAATCATACCGACTGCATAAAAATAATCACTGGTGAGTTTGAATACATTTATTGTAAATTACAACAACTTCTGCTCAACTAATTCAGACTCTGGTGTGTTCGAATATATTTTTTATTTTGGTTTACAACTGTGTAGCGATAATAATCAACCAATGATCACCCCGGTGGGTAGGCCGAGCCTACAGATTAAGTAAGTTATACTTATTCTTAATGAATATTTGACTGCAAGTCGTTAAATTCACTTGAAAAGTTAGTATTAACAACGCAGTTCGTCATGGAACAAGAAATCCAGGAATAATTATTATGTCAAGTCAAAAATATAGCTGGCAGAGTCAGTCTTTACAACACGTGAAAAACTATCTAAAAACAAAAAAACATTGTTTGTTTTGCTTTGTTACATTAGATTTTTTTAACGTGAAAAAAAAATGGTGTTGGTTTATTATTTTCACGATCAGTTTCAGTTCAGTGACAGTGTTGTCTTTCATTTAGAGCTCAGTATATGTTTATTTATATCGAATTTATAAATTTTAAAAATATTGTATTTATAAATACTTTCATGATATTGCATTTTAATACAGTAGGCTATACGGTAAATATGAATAGCTTCTTTGGCATCTTTGTTGAATTCTATGAAACGGTACTCCTTTATGCGGACATAATTTCACAATGAAATTATTTATACATAGCATTATTTCTGCAGATATTTTTTGTAACATTTTATTTCTTGTACATAATATTTAAGTTGAACTAAGTATTTCTTCTTTGTAACTTCTTGGTTTCTCTCCTAAAAATTGTTTGTTAATATTATTTTTATCATGTATCATTTTTTTGTGTTTTTTATTCTTGTTTTGTATTTGCGGAAATAAATATTATTATTATTATTATTATTATTATTATTGCAACTTATCTTATTTAAGAACACCTCACCTGTTAAATACTATACTATTAACTTTTCATGTGAAATTTAACGACTTGCAGTCAAATATTTGTTAAGAATAAGTATAATAACTCACTTAATCTGGCCGAGTACTTTCGAATCTATGAGATCCATCTGGAAGATGGATCTCATAGATTCGAAAGTACTCGGCCAGATTAAGTGAGTTATTATACTTATTCTTAACAAATATTTGACTGCAAGTCGTTAAATTTCACATGAAAAGTTAATATTAACAACGCAGTTCGTCATGGAACAAGAAATCCAGGAATTATACTATTGTTGAATAGAATAAATACTACTTATTGTAAAATGAAAAATTGTTCATAAATTATTGTAAAATAAACCAATTTCTGATTAATACACAATATCGTTCAATACATAAAAAATACATAATAATTATTCTTTAGTATGTCATATTCCGTAAATAACTAACTTAAATAATTTAATTGATTGTTGGTATCCAGTTATACTTTCGCAAACTGCTGTATAACATTATAATTAATCTCAAAGTTTAAAAAATAATAAATAACTCACATAATATCCCAGAATATCATTTTGGATAATTCAACAATAATCATGCTGGAATGTAATATTTTACATTTACATTTAGTCTATCTATGTACCGAACTAATTGGAGAAGAATTATCTTTATAAGGATAGCAATATTAATAGCACCAGATTTGTAGACAATGATACGAATAACAAACGTAGAGTGTCAATATCAAGTATATTACGTTAATTGTTACAGTATTCTGTAGAATTACCTATTACCTATATGTGCAGATAATCCAGATTGCTTCGTAATGTAGTTTTTGCAGCTATAGGCTACACAGTATGATGGAATTCTTCGTTTTCGTCGCCAGTACAATAAAATAAATAAATTCTCAATACTCAAATCTCAAAACTTGTCAAATAATGTTGAATATCAATTCAAAATCGCCATGAGCTGTAGCTGTCTGCATAGCTGGAGTGCAGAAATAAGTGTCGTTTGCACTGCACTGTGGTGGGGGAAACGGAACGTCGGCCGGCTCGCTTCTAGCACAGACAAATTGTTCTTTAATCTGTGCTTCGCTAGGTTCCAAACACCGCTTGAGTTAGCATTCCAAGTTTATAGTTCTATGGAGACAACTCATGACTCTTTTCGATTCTATCAACTTCCATATTGTTAATAATGTCGATCCGACTTATCACTTACCCAATTCACATAACTTACTTTGCTTGATCTGGCTACTGTGAGTGACAAAGATTATATTTCTACTTTTGGGCAGATTCCATTGCCTTGCTTCTCCATGCATGATATGATTTATTTAGTCTATAATTTGAAATCTGATGAATTATCAACAACAAGCTACTCATATAGAGACTTCAAACATTTCAATGATTGATTGATTGATTGTTTGTTTTTATTGATGACTATTGCCAGGCTTAAGCCTATTGCAACAAAATAAAACAAAAGCATATGACAATCATTGTGACAAGGAACAAAAGAATTAGTATTATAATGAAGAGAAAAAAAATAATAATATAATCATAAAAAGAAGAAATAAAAAGTTGAATGTTTTTGGTTTTGATGAGAGATGTCTTGAGGATGCTATCAATATACCATGGCACACCTTAGGTTACATTGCTGATATTAATGATAAGGTTGCAGTATTCAATAATATGATTCACAGCATCTTTGATAAGCATGCCCTGGCATGTACTGCTCATCCTAAGCAGAAACCTGTACCTTGGATAAATGAAGAAATACTGACCACCAGATGTGAGCGCGATAAATCCAGAAGAGCATTTAGCAGAACTGGTAATCAGGTTGACTTTAACATTTTTAAAACTTGGTGAAATCACTTTGTCGCACTGCAAAGCTTCGTTTTTTTCACAGGCAGTTCAATCAAGATAACTCAACATCAAATCTGTGGGATAATGCCCGCATTATGGGTGCGCATAAAGGGAGGTCTAATACCAAAATCAATATACCTCTTGATGAACTGAACAATTTTTTCACCCACAGTTCAAATCAGCCAGATGCCTCCAACTCACCACTGGCTATGGATCATCTTGTCATACAGTTCAGTCATAACTTGCCTGAAGAGAAATTCTTTTTTTCACATGTTACTCCATCTGTAGTCGCTAAGGCAATTTTTTCCAGCTCCAAAAACTCAAAGGGTATTGACAATATCCCAAACTTGTTCTATAAAAAACTCTTACCAGTAATTCTACCATCAATCACGCATATATTCAACGTCTCTCTTCAGACAGGAAAATTCCCTGATCTCTGGAAATGCTCTATGGTCAAACCTATTCCCAAAACTACTAATCCTACCGCTCCTGCTGACTGCAGGCCTATTCATATTCTATGTTCCATATCTAAGGCACTCGAGAGAATTGTGCATGCTCAGGTAAGTCTTCATCTACGCAGCTTTGATTTTTTTCTCAGATTTTCAGTCCGGATTCCACCCAAATCATAGCACATGTACTGCTCTCTTGCACATAACAGATGACATATGCGGGCAGCTATGGATAAAAGGTTGCTCACAATACTTATTCAGTTCGATTTGAGTAAAGCGTTTGATAACGTTTCTCATCCTTTACTCATTCACAAGTTGAGGTATCATTGTCACTTTTCTGATTCAGCAATAGCATGGTTCTCTTCTTACTTATCCAATAGATTTCAAGCAGTTTTTGTTAGATCTGGTGATTCCTCCACTTGGAGACGAGTTCTGAAAGGTGTTCCACAGGGTTCTGTGTTGGGGCCCCTTCTCTTCTCTATTTTCATCACTAATGTTTCCACTGTATTCTCAAACTGTTCATATCACCTATTTGCAGATGATCTTATGATTTATGCACACAGTTTAAAAGACAGTATCCCTGAAGCAATTCAATCCATAAATCAGAACATCAATTCACTTCTGCAATGGACTGATGCCCATAAGCTGATTCTCAATGTACAAAAGACCGAAAGCATCATCCTTGGCTTCCCCACTCTTCTAAGCAGAATTGATCAGGATGGACTTCCAGCAATCATGGTGACAGTTAATGTTGTTCCCTACCTGAAGAGTGTACGAACTCTTGGACTGTATATAGACCAGACTCTTAGCTGGAAGGAGCAGACCACTCACGTCTGCAACAGTGTTTGCAGGTATGCACCAGTTTAAACGTCTAAAACAATTCCTACCTAGAAGCACACGTATTCTTTTGGTCAGGTCATTGATAAGACCTTTTCTTGATTATTGCTCAACTGTATATGTCGACTTGACAGATGAACTGAACAGTAGGATGCAGAAATCACTGAATTATGCTGTGAGATACATTTACGATGCCAGACGTGATGAGCATATAAGACCCTACTTCATGGAATGGATTGGCTGAAGCTTAAGAATCGAAAGAAATACTTTCTCCTGATTCTTGTGTATAAGATCATAGTGAGAAATGAAGGCCCAGCTTACCTTTGCAATTCGTTCACTCTGTTAGCTTTCGTTCATACCGCTCGTCAAACCAGGTCTCATCAATACACACTTCAAATACCTCATCACCGTACATCCATATTCAACTCATCTTTCATCATTACAGCCTGCAGAGAGTGGAATTCTCTTCCTACTCATATTGTGTTCTTAACGTCTCTCTCATTATTTAAAAAAAGATTACATGACTATTTGCTTGGGATTGATGAGTGATTATCCGGTCGGTCTTAACGCTTATTATATTCTTTATCTTTCATTACTATTCTTCTCCAATCTTTGTTATTTATTTTGTTGTATTTAGTTTAACACTATTTGTTATTACATTACTCTGATGTCTTATAACTGTATTAAGTCGTATAATATTAGTTTTCAATATTACTTTCAAGTTTGGTTTCTACTTCTTAATTTTTCAATATTTTATGGGTGAAGTAAATTTGCCATTGTGGTATTATTCATTCGGTCATTAATTAAGATAACGGAACACGCCAATGTGTTTTTAAAAAGCATTTATTAGAACAAAATCGGTCTACTGACCAGCATAGTAACAGTACGTGAACAAGAATGACGACTGAACTAATTTTACAAGATGTTTTATAATCTAAGGAATGCTTACTATGCTATTGTACTAATCTATTGTTCCATATCTATATAACTCCTCCCTCCTCAAGATGAAGGTGTCCTCACCTTCATGTAGGTATAGGTAGTTGAGGGGTGAGATGAATTCCTGCTGTATCCCATCTTACTTGTAATTTATCCAAAACATGTTTATTATTTTCTTTTTGCTCTAAGTAAAAATTAAGTTTTGTTTTTATATAATGAAATACAATAATACAAATAATAATTATCAAACTTATGACTAATACAAACATAATATAATCTGAAAATGATCTACTAATTGGATAGTCTTCAATTAATCTTAACGGTTCTAATTCAGTGTTTGCTCTATGAATCTCATCAAAAGTTAGATTAGTAATAATTTTATTAACATGTGTTGGTATTTCTGTTGGAAATATAACATTACTTTCCCAAAATGAATATGGTTTGCTATAATTGAAAATTTTTTCAGTTTTGTCAAGAGTAATCAATTGTGTTGATTTTGGATAAATGGTAATATTCCTGATTTCTTTAACTACAATGATTTCACTTACATTAAACATTAAATATTGATTAATAATTGGAATATATTTAACAAAAGGCTTATAATCATTTATAACTAAAGTTCTACAACTACTCAGTTTCTTATCAGCTATAACTTCTCTTATACATTTATCTAAAATTTTTGTCGCATTCTTACAATAATATTTATTATTTAATAGTGTGCAATCGCCTGTTAATAATTCTTTTCCTCGAATTACGAGAGAAGGATGCACGTGAATAGTTACAATTTCGTCATTTGTATTAACTGGGTACGACAGCATAAAAATTGTTTCATACATAGGAGATTCAATAGGCAATTGTATGAAATAAGAGATGAATTCATTATGAATAGAACAATGTACATTTCCTAATTCCCATAGTATTTCTGGCTCATCAGAAATTAAGCTAACTCTAATAGATTTCATTACACGAGACAATTCTTCAAAAGTTAGTATGCTAGAGTGAATTATGTTTAATTTACAAAATTCCAAACTTGTTTCAATATCATCTATCTTATTATGAATGAGCGTAATTGTGTTGAATAAAATATGGTGCTGTTCATTTAGCTCAACTGAATCAAATTTATTGCTTACTGAGTTGAAATAGTTATTGAGTTTCTCATTGTTTGAATGGATTACATCAATGCCTTTGTTAAATCGACTGATCAAATTTTTATTAATTGACAATTGATTCTTGATATCATGTTCTAAATTGAATTCATTTGAGTGAACTTTTTGCAAAATTTCATCATATCTTGCTTTATCGTCAGCATCCATATTACCAGTCAACCAAGAGATAGCAGAGCCTAACCCATTAATAAGACCTCGTTTTATTCTATACTTATTAAGTAAAATATGATCAAATTTCAGCTTTACATGTTCTAAATGCAATTTAAGTAACCTAGTTTTGTTTTTGTCCTTTTCTTTCGTATTCAGTAGATTCACTGAGTGTTCAAGTTTCATCAACTCACTATGTAAGGATGTTGTGTTGATGTGGTGTACATACGTGTAGGTTCCATTGATAATGAAGGCATCTTGAATCCTAATCGGGATTATTCCTGGTGTTTTACTCAAGTCGGTCGTTCTGAAGGCCTTTGCTGGTGCTAGGTTGTGGATTATCGTTAGAATGATGAGTAGCATCTTGTCCTGAAACAGATTCCTTATTTTTAACTACTTTTCGTGGTCTTTTGACGCGATTTGGATGAACTTTAAAGGGGCGTTTTTGAATTGCTTTCAGATTCATTGCTCGATTTGTATCTTGATTGTAGTTTACTTTGAAGAATTTCGGTTTATTTTTCTTGTTAAATGTCGTCTTTATGTAGGCGTTTTCAGGGATTTCAATATCTTTTTCGCGATTTTTATTTAGTCGTTCAGTTCTGCTCTCTTTTTCAGCTTCTAATTTACTTTTTATAAATTTGTGGACTGTTTTGAGTCGATCTAAGTACTCGTTCGCTCTTTCTTCAGTTACTAATGTATTTGTCAAATCGTTCATGTATGGATTTTTCGATACACCATATGTGATTTCCATTGGAGTTAATTTAAGATTAGAGTTGAGTGTGTTGTTGAAGGCGATTAAAGCTAATTTCATGTTTTCTTCTGTTTTTCGGTTTTTGTTCTCCAGTTGAAGGGCGTTAAGGATTTCTATGAGTGTGGAGTGCGCTCGTTCGAGTAAGCCTTGTGAGTCAGGGTGACCAGGTGTTACATAGTAAGGTTCGATTCCATATAGTTTGAAAAATTCTCGCAAACTAACATTGTCAAATTCTCTGCCATTGTCCATTTGAATTATTTGTGGCGTAGGAAAAGATGAGAGATAGTCAAAAATGTGATTCTGAATTTCCAATTGATTTAAACTTCCTAGTGGATAAGCCAACAGTCTTTTCGAGAAGCAATCAATAACTGTTAAAAATTTTATTTTATTGAATTGAAAAGTATCAATTTGTAGTTTTTCGAAAGGTTTTTGTGGCGTAGGGGCGATCCTATATTCCACTTGAATTGGGTTCCTATCATATTTCACTTTCAAACATATCTGACATTTATTGATGTAGTCTGTAATATCTCGAAGCATTGATGGCCAATAGTAGGTTTTCCGAATGTGATTATAACTTTCATTTATTCCTCGGTGACAAGTTTTACCACAATGGTAGTTAGCAACAATTTCTTTCTGTTCATCTTGGTCTGTAACGTCAAGGTTGATTTTCTTATAGCACTTTAGTTTTATTGATTTGAAGGAATCCTTGATTACATTCAAAAAGCTATGGAGTATCATTTCATAATCTAATTCTAATGATCCTCTCTTAGAACAAAATATTCCATAGGTCGTATTTGGAATTAGATATTCGAGACATTTATTGTTTATTTCTTCTATATCGAACGGATCCAATATATAAAAGGTCAATCTGGTTTTTCCGAAAAATTTCTGTATTTTGGGCGGTTGGTTACCACGTTCTAAAATTAATTGATTGTGTTCTATATTCATGATTTTATCTTCTTCCATTATTGCAACTTGGCTGTTTGAACTATCTTGTGAATGAATTGTTACATTGATACTAGCTACTTCATCATTATTTTCATGATTTTCATTATTCTCATTATTTCCTGTTCCATATTCTTGAAGAAATTCGTCTAGAACGTCTTGAGCAAGATCTGGTGGTGAGTCTACCATGTTGATTGGCTGCTGTGGAATCCTGGAAAGCGCATCTGCTACATAGTTTGTTTTTCCTTGCACATATTTTATTTCAAAATCAAATTCTTCTAAGTAGAGTTTCCAACGTATTAGCTTTGAATTCGGTTCTTTAATATTATGTAGCCACTGTAAGGGTTTGTGATCAGTCTGTATTAAGAATTTTCTTCCATAAAGGTACGGGCGGAAATGTTTACATGACCAAACTATTGCTAGTAATTCTTTCTCAATAGTTGATAAGTTGACTTCATGTTTGTTAAGTGTTCGGGAGGCATACGCTATGGGTAAATCCTTTCCATCAAACACTTGTGAGAGTACTGCTCCCATCGCAAAATTACTGGCATCAGATGTTAGTATAAACTGGCGTGAGAAATCTGGTAATTGTAAGATTGGTCCGTTTTGCAACATAAGTTTAAGTTTTTCAAAAGCTTCTTTAAATTCACGATTATTTGGGTTGAATGTTTTATCTTTGCTGAGGGCTACTGTAAGAGGTTTTGCGATTTTAGCATAATCTCGAATCATTTTTCTGTAGTATCCAGTGAGTCCTAAAAATTGTTTAACTTCTTTTACTGTTTGTGGTAGTGGAAAATTTTTGACTGCTTCTATTTTTGCAGGGTTTGGTTGTATGCCTTTTTCTGAAATAATGTGTCCTAAGTATAGCAGTTCTCTTTTGAAAAATTCTGTTTTATTAAGTTGGATTTTTAAGTTATGTTCTCTCAATTTTTCAAAAACAGATTTTAGATGCTTGAGGTGCTCTGTCAGGTTATCCGAAAATACAATTATGTCATCCATATACACTAAAACATTTGGCATCTTAGCAAAAATCATATCCATACATTTTTGAAAATGATTTGGGCTGTTTTTCAATCCAAAAGGTAAACGAAGAAATTCATAATGACCATTTTCAGTGGAGAATGCTGTTTTTGGAACAGAGTCTGGGTGTAGTTCAATCTGGTGAAATCCGGATTCTAAGTCTATTGCTGAGAAATAAGTTGCACGTCCTATCTTTCCAAATAAGTCTTCAATGTTTGGTAAGGGATATTTTTCATCAATCGTCTTCGAATTTAATTTCCTGTAATCCAGTACCATTCGTATCTTTCGCTGGCCTGAGGCATCTGGTTTTTTTGGCACTACCCAGATTGGGGAGTTGTAAGGAGAATTCGAATTTTGAATAATTTTGTTCTTCAATAATTTTTCTATTTCTAATTGAATATCTTCCCGAAATGCTTGAGGATATCTATAGTTCTTAGTATATACTGGAGTGTCATCTTTTGTGACTATTCTATGCTTCAGCAGGTTAGTGCTACAGGATGTATCATTTTCTTGTTTTATGAGTTCTGGAAACTGTTTCACTAAATTTATGATATTCGACCGTTCTTCTTCATTCATATGATCAGTGCGTATAAGACTTGGAATTTCATCTAAAAGCTTTGAACGTTTTGACTGACAGGTTTTATTAATATTTTTACAATCACTAATGGTATCCACTTGTTCTATTTCCATAGGTTCAGGACTAATGGTCATGAGTTCCTCGGCGAAAACTAAGCATAAACATTCGTTTTTTTCAATAGTTACTAGTCCTTCTTCAATTCTATATTTATCGTTATTTACTGCTTTGACTAATCCTTCCTTCAATTTTGAAGATGACTTCACTGGGACCGAGATCACATTGAAGCCTGGTTGAAGAGTAATGCTCTTATTATCTAAGGAGAATAGCAATTCTTTAAATCCATTCTCGTATTTTAAAACGTTTTCACTAAAATCTACATTTGCTTTTATTGCACTTAGTGTTTCATGGCCGAGAAGTATGTCATATTTTGGTGAGAATTCAAATAGATACATTTTTATTTTGTATGGCTTCGAAAAGATGTCTTCTGATTCGAAAAAAATATACTCTTGTCCTTTGCTTTCTCCATTTGGAGTTTTGACAATAAAATCTTCTCTGTACCTAGTAAAATCTGGTGAGACTAAGGACGGATTAACGTAGTTTTTGAGTGAGCCTGTGTCTACTAGCCATTTGCGATTTTTCTTATCACAAAAATACGGGAGAGATTTGTTTAGAATTTTCAAATCGAATTGTTTGGGGGGTCCTCCGCATAGCTGGGGCCTGACTCTAAAAAATGATCGGTTAGCTTATTGATTGAGTCAGTCAGAGAGTTGATTTGAGATTGCATATTAAGTATTTGCTCTTGTGTGGAATCATTTTGTTGTGTTTCTTCCAGATAATTTACTTCATATGGTGATCTGTAATTCCTCATTTTCTGTACAGGGTCTGTCCTTTGTGTACGCATTGATACAGTATTGGATGAGTTCCATTGTGCTTTGTTATTATTTAGTGGTTGTTGTTGAAAGTTTTGTTGTGGAAAATTTTGTCGTGAAAAATTTTGTTGTGAAAAATTCTGTTGTGGAAAATTTTGTTGTTGAAAATTCTGTTGCGGAAAGCTTTGTTGAAAATTTTGACGTTGAAAGTTTGGTTGATAGAATTGTTGATTTTGTTGAGATCTAGGTTGTGAAAATTGTTGTCTACCATGAAAATTTCTTGAAAAATTCTGGAAAGGTTTTCCTTGGGTCCATTGTTTCTGATTGTTTCGTTCGAAATTTGGAATTCTAAAAGAATTGGTTGCCTGTGTAAATCCACTATCGTGTCTGTGTCTGTTCATTGTATCAATAGTGGTGTTGAAGCGCAATTGTTGTAATATAATACTACAGTCATTAATCAATTTACTTCTAGCATCATCCAAGTTTTGTACTTGCAATACTTGTAAATGAGATCCTAGAGTTGGGTGTACACCATGAACAAAAGTATTAACTAGAGTTGCGTTAAGCTGTTGAGTTAAATTTTCTAATAAAGTTCCTGATACACCATCCAACTTATATCTGGTTAATACATGCGTGCGTTTTTCATCTAATCTATTCAAAAATTCAATTGGATGTTCTTTATAGTATGATTTCATTACAGCTAATTCTGCAATCAATTCTGGTACAGATCTATTATCAGCAAAATTTTGTTTCAAGGCATTAACTAATTCAGCGATATTAGAGCAAGAATTATTATAGGCTACTGCTTCAGCTGGTCCATCAAGGTGGTTCATGGCCGCCTTGAAAAGAATCCAATGATTTCCATCTCTTTCTACTATATTTTCAGCACAATATGTTCCAAATAAATCTTCACAAGTGGAGATAAATTGTGGAAGTTTGTATGAAGTTCCATCATATCGAGGGATGTACTTTAAAAGTTCATGAGGAAGAGGCTTATTTATCTCCGCCATTCTAGAATTTGAAAAATTTGTTTCTAACCTTGATGACTGGATGACGGAATAACTCGCACCTGGGGTGGCGTGGTGATGAGCTTCCGGGTCTTCTTCGTTGTCCGTTGATGTTGGGCTGCTTATTAACGGCCGGTTGACGTTATATTTGTCTGCCAGGATGACCACTTGGCTGCTTCCGTTTAGGGTTGTTGATGTGGATGAGGAGTTAACACTCGCGTTTTCACTACTCGAGACTATTGGTCGCGAAATAATAAGTTAAAAGAACTTAATGAAAACGTCCACAGTTCCTGTGCCGGGCGCCAATTAAGATAACGGAACACGCCAATGTGTTTTTAAAAAGCATTTATTAGAACAAAATCGGTCTACTGACCAGCATAGTAACAGTACGTGAACAAGAATGACGACTGAACTAATTTTACAAGATGTTTTATAATCTAAGGAATGCTTACTATGCTATTGTACTAATCTATTGTTCCATATCTATATAACTATTGCTGTATTGTGTCATTCCGGTCGGTCTTAATGCTACAGTAATTCTCTTGTCTTTCTTTGTTCTTTCATTGCTGTTCTTTTCCAATCTTTG
This sequence comes from Conomelus anceps, assembly GCA_948455865.1. NCBI lineage: Eukaryota > Metazoa > Arthropoda > Insecta > Hemiptera > Delphacidae > Conomelus > Conomelus anceps. The sequence goes on from OX418222.1 coordinate 23,193,589, forward strand.
TTTATTCATTTATTATTATATATTGTTAAACACTCTTTATTTTAACTTCAATCTGATGTATTATTGTTTTAATAAGTAGTATAATATTATTTTTCAATATTACCATTTTATTTTTAAGTGATGTGATTTTTTCTCGCTGTACTATTTTGAAATGTGCAATGGGTCTGAAAGACCTAGCCCGGGAATAAAAATCAATCAATCAATCTCCACTACCTATCAATCCACTATTTACAGGTGTTGAGCAAAAAACGTCAGTCACACATACATATTAAAGTACAGAGCCCCTATCTTTCCTATTATTAAGTAGTTGATCATTAATCAACTCCCATCTTCACCACTACCAGCCCCCCCCCCCCCCCACCATCAAGCAATGCCAATATTTTATTATTGTTTTTAACTATCAAAAATTCATCATGATATCATGCAAAATATTTATATATAGGCCAACAATAATTGGAATAATTGGAAATAATTATTATTACCATAGTTTTTTGACCACAAATTAATTTCTTGTTAAATTAAAGTTTAAAACGGTCTTGAAATGCGTCATTTGTCACTTAAATTTTGTAAATTTTCGGGGGGAGAACACCCCCCGAAGTTTTTCACTGGATACGGCCTTGTAAGTAGCAGTTGGCTCTAACAACTTCAATATTTGGAAACTAACTAACGATTTAGCCCCCTAAATGCTTTTCCAGGCAGGTCCAGGAATGCTTATCGCCGCCTCCAAAGACAATGGACAAACAAAGACAACATCCAAAATTATGAACAAAAACCCTGCGCACAGGGTTTTTGTTCATAATTTTTTTTTTTTGAATTTTATTGTGTTGGATGTTATTAGGGCTTTGAAATGTTATCTATTGCTGCGAGAAAAAGTATTTTTCATCAACTACTAACTACTGGAAAACAGTAAAACAGCAAAGATGCTCAACTTAATTTATGAGAATTTAATGGGAATTTATGTTGCAGCCGAGAGTGGTAACCTACTCCGCCTAGACTTCAGAGACTCTTTCAATGTGGAGCCATCAGAAGATTGTAGGTTTGACTACCTGGAGGTGAGGGATGGAGCTCATGGCTACTCCACAAGGATTGGCTTGTTCTGCGGACATGATTTCCCTCCAGTACTGACTTCCAGTGACAGGTATCTGTGGCTGAGGTTCCATTCCGACGAGACTATCGAGTACACAGGGTTCAAAGCTGTGTATTCGCAAATACCCAAGCCCACAGGATGTAAGTATAAAAAACGTAGTGAGAAGTAGATAAATATTTTAGATTTTCAATAATCATAGATACCTTTATTAAACATAATATAACATAGTTTATTAATTTCGAATGCTGTTGGCAATATCATTCGCCATTTCGGAAGTCTGTATAATTGATAGCACCATGAGGAACTCGAAAATAATAAATTATGTTCTTTATGGGACAGTTTAATAAATGGTGAGTTCCTTCAAAATCAACTTGTGATATACGAGCCGATATGGCCAAGTCTGAAATGAGCGCTGCTATACAGATGGTCCCTGTAGTCTAGTGGTTAAGGCGCCCGACCGGCAATTGGGAGGTCCGGCGGTGACTGATATTTTTGTGCATTAGCGTTCATCGATTTCCATCAGCTATTGAATGCTTTTGTCAATATCCGCCATTGCAGAAGTCTTCAGTATAATTGATAGCACTTTGAGGAATTCGAAATTGATAAATTATTTATTAATTTCGAATTTATTCAAGTGATATTAAAGTTTTATTTGTTAAATTGTCAGTTATATCAAACTAACTTGTAATAAATTATGGTCTTTATATTTGTAAGTTTGATAAATTGTCAGTTCAGTTCCTTCAAAATCAACTTGTGATAAACATAATGGCCTAATCAGAATTGTATAGATAGTAATTTGTGTTATATGAAGTGATGGCTTGTGATATTATGGTAATATAGTGATAGAGCAAGAAGACATTGTAATTGTGTTTGATGTCAACTAATGTCGGATTAAAAAATAGAGTAAAAATTCATTTTTATTGAAAAATATGGTGACATTGAACGAAACTGCTTGATGAGATTTTAACAGAGGCTTATAATAATTTCAAATACAAGTTGTAGTCTAAAGATAAAACAAAATCAATTCACCAGTCAGCTGATTATAACAACCACTGAGAACTCCCAAGACTATTTTTTAAAATTGGAAGTGTTTAGACAAGGGCGGTTCCAGGACCGATTTTCGGGGGGGGGGGGGCCATTGGTCCATGGTAGCAAGCCCGGGGGGTCGGGGGGGTATAGAATACCCCCCAGCAGAAGGGGGGTCCGGGGGCTCTCCACCGGGAAATTGTTTTAAAAAAACTTACCTTAAAAAGAGCATTTTATAGTCATTTTTGAGTAAAAATCTTGTTATACAGGTTGTTTCAGGAGGAAAGGTCCAAACTTCGGCAACTGATTCTAAAAATAAGAAAAAAATCTTAATAAAAATATGTCCGGAAACGCTTTGTTAGCTAGTTATACAGAGTGAAAGATTTCGTCCAGAATTCAGTACCCTCGGTAAAAGAAAGTCGTACTGAAATTCCAGAAAGGTAAATTAAGGACCAAATTCAGTTATTGATCATGGTTTTTTATCTGAAAACGCTAACGAAGCGTTTCTGGACATAAGTTTATTATTAATTTTTTTCATATTTTTAGATCTAGAATCAGTTGCCGAAGTTTAAACCTTTCCTCCAGAAACACCCTGTATATGTTGGATTTTGTGTCTGTAGTCAAACCTATCTATACAAAAAATTTTCAAAAATTGTTCAATTTTAGTATTTTGAAAATCTATTTCAAGAAGTTTTAATATTCAAATGTAACTTGGATAGTCAAATAAAAGTTTTGTGCAGTTCAAGAGACAAACATGCATTTAAATCTGTTACAAAACATGGATTGATGGCCATTTGCAAATCTATCAAAGCATGATATCAAAGGACAGTAACATACCGATATTTAAAGAGCAAACTCGAGCCTTCTGGAGGCCTTCTTTGCAAAACGTTCAATCACTTTATCAATGTTTACATCGATGTTACTGTGAACATGTAATAAGCAGAGACCCGTTAGGCGTGATTCACCCATCCTCGCCATCTTCACTCTTCTCAAAGTTGAGAATGTCCTTTCGTCTGTAGCCACACTTACTGGAAATGAAGTACCGGTGCTCGTTCCAATTGGAATAATAATTGAGGAGTAATAATAAAAGCAGTTGATCATAGGAGTCATGATAAAATTCTCTCATTCATAATAATTATTTGGGCTGACAAAACTACTTTTTAGGTGTAAAATGAATCCCAAGATAACCCTACAAAGTGGAATACATGTTGTTTGTGATATTGAAGTGATAGAATTATCCATTTTCATTGAATAATCTACTCTCATTTTAATAAGTGCATCTACTTATTTACTTGCTATATTGAAAGATTAAAATATTACTTTTATTAGATTGTGTTACAAATAATTTATTCCAGCAAACCTTTGCATATTCATATTGTTTATTGTTTTATATATATTATTAAAATTATTTGTAGAGTTCCAGTTGAATAAATTCTTTGTAGCTCAAACTAGTAACAGTAATATTCAAATTCATGAATTATTTCACTCAAGTTCATTGATCTATTAATTCCAACATTTAAACTGCAATAAAAATGTGTAGGCTAATCATATAAGAGAATGCTTAAAAGAGGAAGAAAACCACTTATTTGTCATGACAGTAAGTTGATTTGGAACCATAGTTTTCGTCCAAAGAATAGTAAATATGAGATATTAATATTTGAATTAATTAGATGTTACGATTGTGATCAAACAAATACTTAGCATTGTTTTGGAATGTGTTGTATTCTACAATACGTCATGTATGTTCCAGGTGTAAATAAACCAACTCACTTTGGAAAACACAAAAATCACTAATAAATTTATCTCACAAACAAACACTCACATGGATCTTTTTAACGTTATCCGCCAACAACACAAATTAGTTTGGTTCCCTCCAAAGAGTCTAAAGGCAGTTAGTGTCAGTTAGACCACACACCCATTCATAGCGCTAGTATAGCTTCTCAAATTGGCCCGCAACTACCTGAATTATAACGGTGTATGGCTAATTACACACACACACCGATTTTGGGCGGCCGATTTTATACCGGTCCAATAGTGAATCACATGTGGGAACCCGACCTGACACACACGCTGACCGCTGTTCGGTGCCGGTACATGCGGTTCACTATTGGAATTTGGACGACCGGTATAAAATCGGCCGTCCAAATTCGGTGTGTGTGTTTCTGCACTTAGTGCATTATTTGACAGGTTACTGCTGTCTAAATTCTAAACAGCTGTAGTTGAATAGTAAATTCTACAGCTGTAAATTGTGAATCAGTGAATTGTTTAATATTCAAGTATAATAAATTAGGGTCGACAAGAATGGTCCACTATTCTAATTCTATGATTCTATTCTGTCAAAAAATATAATATCGATTATTTTATCAGGGCACTTCAGTTTCTCGGGGGGGGGGGGGGGGCATGGCCCCCCATGGCCCCTCTCTGGAACCGCCACTGTGTTTAGATGTTTCTTTATGTGTATATAGTTTCAAATTTTCAAATACTAGTCAACAATAACTATGCTATATGCATCAAGATAGCATACTGTCTTATTAAGGTTAAAATATAAAATATTTATATTTAGTTGAAGCTTTTTTTAGTGTACAAGAGTTCCTTTCACATCAGAATTAAGCCTCACCTCAACTAATTGATATAGTAATCATGGTAACTAGTGTATAAGATTGTATAATTGTTGAATTGACTTATACTCCTTAACTGGAGTCACCAAGACGCAATCTACAAAAAAAAAAATTCATACAAGGAAAAGGCTTCATCAGTCATGCTGCTTTCCACACGTTTCTGTCGAATAACGGCTTGGACACAGAAAGTAGCCCAGAAGAGTGCTAGATAGTATACACACCCACTAATGCAGCCAGACCCAGTCTAGTGATGAGGGTGGACAGTAGATCATAGAGCTTCAGCATTTGTTTTGGTGGGCTTGGCATACTGATGATATAAATCGGTTAGTTCAATTAGGAAAGCAATCACAATCCACCCATCGTTTGCTTAGACGATGATTAATTACATCACAACAAACTGGTAAGGTCTGAAGTGTCACCCACAGTAGAAGTCGGCTATAAAGTACTTTAGCCGATACATTATTTATGTGGTATTTCATATACATAAGTACATTATATGAACTTTATTCATACGCCAACAAATTGATTCGATACATAAGTATTTCATAATATTCATAAGTAGGCTGGGTATAAGCCATTCCTCGATGGAACTCCTAAATGGATTATTTCAGTAATGTGAAATATTTAATATAATGAATTATTTCACTCCTAAATGTGATTATTTCAGAAATGCAGATGATATGCATTTGAATTCGCAATTTTTTAGCAACTGGAAATTTACTTGAATAACAACAGAAGTATTGAATTGTACAGAAGTATTGCATTATTTATTGGTGAGAGCCTGTCCTCTAATACAGTTGAAAAGTCAAATTTTGCGAAAATTTGCAAATTTTTATTTATGAATTACAAGGATTTATGTTTTTTTATTAAAAAATATCAACCAAAAGTTGCAAATCTATTTAAATGAACAAAGACACCGTACGGAAAAATGCACCTATATTCATTTTTTGAATTAGTGAAATATAAGTTAACAATGGAAAATGTATTTTACAAATAAACGGACAGAAGCATCAATCGATCCAGTTGATAATTTTATTCCGAATTATTGAAAAGACTTTAATAAACAATTGTTTCACAGTCTGAAAATCTGATTTGTGAAAACTGGGAAACCCATTTTCTAGATACTGGGTATCTCTCTCCTCTATCAAATCTTAAGGGGTGCATTTAGTATTTTTATATGTAGCTGTTGACTTAATCTAATGGAAATATAATTCTGGTCTAAAGCCTACAGAGCTACATCTAAATAGTTGTTTTATTTTTGCAGTACCTGGAGAGCATCCGGAACTTGGCATATGTCGCATAGAAACAGAAGGATATGAGGGCTTCGTTAATAGGAGCGATATTGATCCCGAAAGGGTGAGAACATCGTTGATGTATGGAGTGCCTCTGGACTGCATGTGGGTGATCCGTGTGCAGGAAGGCTGGAGGGTAAGCAGCAATCGCATTTCTTTCAATCGAAATTGAGTTCTTATTTATGAAGTAATGACATCTAGTGGTGCGCACTCAAAGAAAGTTGGTTCCTGGCACTGGCAAACAAGCGACTGGAAGCGCCTCCAAGCGCGAGAAGAACTTTGCACGGTTTCAATTGTGTCCGTACACAGTAAAAGCTGATGCCGGCTTAGCAAGCGCAACAAGCATGAGCTGCCAGCGCTAACCGGCTTACAATTAGATAAGGTACGATAAGATCGATAAGATAAGATCATTTTCTATTTTAGAGGCTCCTGAGGCCTTGAAGAGCATTACAATCGTCACAAGTAGGAGGAAGGCCGGCCGGCCTAGAGTAGTTAGACGTGCGTCACGTCGCTCCGTCGTTTTTCTAAATAATCATTGGTTTTTAGTATGAGTTTCAAGTTAAATTTTATGAAGGTTATTGTGTAAGTGCCAGAGTATGTGATTTTATGGATTTGACTTAAGCAGACTGTAAGTAGACAACACAAGTATTAATTTAAACCTCGCAAATTGAAAAGTTGGATAGTGGACTGCAAAGTCAATCAGCTGTTGACCGGCTTGAATTGTAGTATTGAGCTTATCTCTAACAGTAACGGACAACTTGAATACAGATTCGCACTGGGTGAGGGGGTGACTCTCTTCTTACTCAGCGCTCCATTCATCGTTCTTATCACTGCATTCTTATTCATCGTTCGATAATCTTATCGCCACGTGTACCGGCTCAAGTGATAATTTTCCCCAATTCATTCGTTCGTTGGTGATTGAACTTTATTTTATAGACTTCTTCAAAAACATAAAATGCTGCAACTGACAACCACAAGTAAGGGCAATCCTGCGGTGTTATTCAATGCATTCAAATATCGAAAGGCATGGACTCTTGCTTCAGGAGAAATTGTGTGGAGATGCCTATCGAAAAACTGTAATGCTAGTTTAAAAACAAACACCCAAATTGATATTATTATAGAGCAAATAGGATCACACAAACACGAAATGCCACACTCAGAACAAGAATCTTCCCCTGATTGTTGTGAACACCTGAAAAATGAAATCAAGGAACTAAAGAAGCAACTTGAAAAACGACTTATAGAATGGGAGGCAGCTATAGATCGGGCTGCTGAGATGGAAATTCGGTTACATAACTTAAGTTTGAGTGCTGATAATTGTGCTGAACGTCATTCAATCACTGAAGTTGACAACCATCAAACTGACCCTATGCACAAAACACCCGCTCTCAATGAGATTACACCACTTATCAATAAGGGACTTGATACATCACCAAGTACTCAGCCTAATAAATTCATACAAATTGATGCGTCGGAATTAAATGAGAAAAAGAAGAAGAATAAAATCGCGATACTGGCTGATAGTCAAGGAAGAAATCTATGCAACTATCTTCAAGAATTATATAAGTGAAGATTTCGACTGTTTTGTCTACACAAGGTCAGGAGCCAAACTAAAACACGTTGAAGGGGGCAAGAGTTTTATTAGAAATTTCACAAAGGAAGACTTCGTCATTATACTGGCTGGAAGTAATGACATGCATAGAAACGAACCTAGCTCACTATACAACAAGGATTCGATGTTCTACGCTCTTTATCTATAGAGACAAATGTGATTTTTCACACTATTCCTTACCGGTTTGACGATACTACAGTTAATAATGAAATATATTTTTCGAACTTACTAATAAAAAGTATACTGGAAGAGTATAAAGGCAAACTCAATTTCACCCTCAGAGATACAAGCCAGTATTTGAACCAGAAATGCTTCACACATCATGGGCTCCACTACAGCAGAATGGGAAAGCGAATCATTTGCGAAGAAATTCGCACAACCATTGAAGAATTGTTTGCAAGGCCAAACAATGCGATACAAGCTATAGAAAGAAGCTACTCTGTTTCTTCATCCAATGTGCAGTCCAACACCATCCCTGGATATTTCACCGGAGCTGTAAAAGATGATGTCCTCATCAATGACACCCATGACAACACCATCGACCAAAGTCTTGTTCAAGTGATACAGCAACCGGTAGTCCAGACACCAGATGCGGATCGTGACATCAGTGACTCCTTGCCTTTGATTGATTCCTCGCTACATTTTCCTGTCTCTCCTTCCCTGAACAATAGTCTCCGCCTCAACACTACCTTGAGTCCAAAACATTCTGAGGACTGTATGGAACTTTCATTGAATTATGTAAACTCTGTAAATAACTCAGTCACTGTGACTAATGATGGCACTATGAAGGATAACGCTTTTTTAGAGATGAAAATACTAAGTCAATAAATAGAGCAATACCTCATTGCAGTGGTGAAAATCTTGATAAGAGTAAATCATATATATTGCACTGCAACATTTGTAGCATTAAGTATAAAATGGCGGAGCTGCAAGCACATATAGAAACGATTCCTTACAGGGTTGACATAGTTTGTCTTGGGGAGCACTGGCTAACAAGAGAGAATATTTCTATTGTAAATGGGCTGACAGATTTCCAATTAATATCACATTTCAGTAGAGATACCCCAAATGGAGGAACCTGTATTCTAGTTCGTAGGAATAGTATTAATGCTGTCAACCGCACTGATATTTGCAACCTTGCAGTTGCTGAGCGAACTTTTGAATGCTCAGCCATTGAAATAGTAAATAATGATAAAGGAAAAAAGTCAGTGTTAGTAATATGTATTTACAGGACCCCTGATTCAAACAAAAGAGAGTTTCTTGAAAGTTTGGAATCATTATTTTTAAGGATAGATCAAGAGCTCACTAGAAAAGATGTAGTAATTTGCGGTGATTTCAATATAGATGGATTGGGAGATTCAACTTTCAGTGCAGAGTTGTTATGCATTCTTACTGCTTATGGGTTGAAAACACTAATTGATTCCCCCACTCATTTTACTGATAGTTCAAGGTCACAAATAGATTATATTGCCACTAACTACTTTACAAGTCAACATCAAACTGCAAACCTACACCTGGGTCTGTCTGATCACACAGCCCAGGTTACTGCACTGCCAAATAGTTTGTCGAAATTAAAACCTAGATCCATAACAATGATAAAGCGTATCTTTACACAGGAACAGAAAAACAATTTCAAATATGAACTTGCTAATATTGACTGGGAAAGGGTTTTGGAAATTGAATTGCCTCAAACAATTGATATGTTTTGATAGGTTTCTTCAAGTTTTAATTAATGCTTTTGAAAAAAGTTTTCCCAAGAGGGTCGTAAATTTGAGACCCCAGATGACTAATAAACCATGCTATACTTAGCTAACTAAGGGAATTAAAGTTTCTTTGAGCAAAAAGTGAGAGATGAACAGAAATATAAGAGATTCAATTGATTTAGAATTTATTGAGTATAAAAAAGTATAATAAAATACTTAAGAGCTTAATAAAACTCTCAAAGAAAACATGCAATGATCGCAGAGTGGCTGGAGCAGAAAATAAAGCAAAAGTTACATGGGATATTGTGAGAAAAGAAAGTGGTAGACTACCGGTGAAACATGTTATTAAAGAGATGTTAATTGATGGACAAATGAATTCAAATACAAATGAATTCAAATAAGAGAGTGATTGAAGAATCATTTAACAAGTACTTTCTAAATGAAACAGTCAAAGTGGCACCAATTCCTTCACATCACATTGCATTAGAAAAACTAAATAACTTTAAGCCTTCTAATGTATCCTCTTTGTTTCTATCTCCAACAAACATGAATGAAGTAAAACGCACTATAATGTCCCTAAAAAACAAAAAGTCATCAGGATGGGATGAATTGTCCTCTGACCTACTAAGGTTCTGCTCTTCTGAAATAGCACATCCTTTAGCTTTCCTAATAAACTTATCTTTCTCTTCTGGTCAATTTCCAAAAAACTTAAATACACAATAGTCAAACCGTTATATAAAAAGGACAACCATAAGCTGTTCAAAAACTACAGACCTATTTCGTTGGTTCCAGTTCTGTCAAAAATATTTGAAAAGATATTCCTCCATCGGCTCACCTCCTTTCTTGACCAATCAAGAGTATTAAGTGGCAAACAACATGGTTTTACTCAGGGAAGGTCTACTGTACTGAGTCGGCTATATTTGAGTTTACAAAGGCGGTGTTAGAGGCTTTGGATGGATCTCAGAGGAAAATGGGAGTTTTCTGCGATCTATCCAGAGCCTTTGACTGTGTTGATCATTCGCTTCTGCTGGGTAAGCTGAATCATTATGGAATAAGGGGAGTTGCCTGGAAATGGATTAAATCTTTTCTCACTGATCGGAAGCAAACCGTGAGCATTTCAAGCAGTTGTGGTTCATCATTGCCTTCATCCTGGCTTAGCGTTAAAATGGGAGTGCCCCAGGGTTGTATTCTGTCACCAATTTTATTTCTGTTGTACATGAATGACCTAGAATGTGAAAACGATCAGTCTAAACTATATATGTATGCAGATGATGTTTCAATACTGGTAAAAGGCAATACACACCAATCCCTTCTTACAAATTTGAATATCACTTTACAAAATTGTTGTTCTTGGTTCAAAGCAAATAGTCTCATACTGAATTCCTCGAAAAACAACTGCTCTGAATTTTTGCATGACCTCACACTCTGAAAGAGTAAGAGGTGACATTCAATTAGGGGCAGCAGAATACAAAATTTCTATTAATCTGAATACAAAATTTCTTGGTGTCACTATTGATGAGAGCCTATCATGGACAGGTCATATTGAGCAATTAGTGAAGAGGATGAGTTCAGCTTCTTATGCAATAAATGTTTTGAAGGATACGTGTAGTCTTGAGATACTGTTAGATGTGTATAGGGGCTATTTTGAAAGTTTGATCAGGTATGGGATAGCATTCTGGGGAGCTTCATCTCAATGTGATAGAATTTTTAAGATGCAAAAAAATATAATAAGACGTATTTTTGGTTTGCGATGGGCTCACCCATGTAGAGACACTTTCAAAAAACACAGATTACTTACAGTCCCTTCAATTTATATTTACTCAATTTTAATTATAGCCTTAAAAAATCTCCATTCCCTGAAAAAAACGAACGAATCACAAAGGGAAACGAGAGCATATAACCTACTGTTCTATCCACTGTACAAAACTGCCAAGTTTGAGAGGGGAGCACTTTATAGAGCGGTTAAATTGTTCAATAAACTGCCAGATCATATAAAAATAGCCCAAACAGAACCTCAATTTAAAAAAAAAAGTAAAGCTTTATCTCCAGAACAATGCTTTTTACTCAGTTGGAGAGTATTTGGATGTGGCATGATATGGTGGCATGATGTGGCATACGGGGGCTCCTCCTTTATTACAGAAAGTTTCATTGGCTACATATGTTAATTTTTTATGTTTTAGCTGACAGTATCATACATTACAATAATTACAATTTGATATGATATTTCTCTCCTTTTTTATTCTTTCTTTTTTATTTGACAAGCTTATGTTTTATGGTGCTTTCATAGTGATAGTGACAAACCTGACAATGCATAATATTTGTTTTACATCTTTTCATATTTGTGTACAAATGCATGTGCAAATAAAGAACTTGAACTTGAACTTGAACTTGAACTTGTACAAGTCAATAAAACACTTAGTTATAATAATATCACAGTCCAATAATTTCTTATCTTAATCTAGAATAATATAACATAGATAATATTCGCGTGTCCAAACATAAACTATGAAATAGAAGTAGTCAAGGTATGTACAAGAATAAAAGCCATGTATGAAGGAAACATTCTTATCGGCGCTTGTTCAGGCTCATCTAGATGGTCAACTGATTCTGAGCAGTTGGTTGTATTATTATTGGCAATTATTGATTTAATTTCCAGTGATTTTCACTGGATTAAATAAAAAATGTCTTCTCCAAAATTTATTTTTGAGTTTGTATTAGTTTTTTCCAAATCTTATTAATTCTCCCGAAATCTAAATCTTTATTCTCCCTAAATCTAAAATTGCTTTCAAAAGACGTAAGTCAAAATTTTCTGACGCCCGCCCCCAGAGTCCCAAATTTTGATTATCTACATAAAAAATTTATAATTCTTCCATGGTTGATACAAAATAAAAATCAGCTATAAATAAGGTGTCGTTTGTTAACTGTGTGTAATGGTGAGGGGGGGGGGGGGTTTGGCAAGTTGAAATACCGCCCCGGGTGCCACAAGTTCTTACTGGCCCTCGGGTCCCCCCGATCTTATTTATCTGGTTAAGCCTTATTCATTGTAATAAAGCTATCATTCACAAGAATAACATATTTGTTTGAGAGAAACAAATCATTTATAATATTTCATGTTCCTCTGTGCAAACACCCTTATTCTTGGGGGTGAGGTCTACTGTTCACAGAACTACTAGTTGCATATAATATTATAATATGTCCCAAAGATGTATCATTTCACAAATTATTGGAATCATGTAAATTAATTCAAAATTTGATTATTGCTAATTCTCAGGAAACAATATCAATTGATATGATATGGAATCAAAATTGATATGAAAAAAAAAATGGAATCTAATGAATATTTCAATATTTTCCAGATACAACTTCACTTTTCTACTTTCTCGTTGGAAAGACCAAATGATTGTGACTCAAATTTTATAGATATATTCTCGGAAAAAACTGACCTTCCTTCAAGATTATACAACTTCTGGTAATTGCAAATTCATCATTTGTAGCTCTCATATTTATTTTGATTTTGTTGTAATTATTATTGTTTAATGGAGAAAACTATGAGATTCATACACTAACAATATTGAAAAATAATGCATATTGAATTTATATTATCCAGGGGTGCCCACAGGTGGGGGGGGGGGCTATGACGCAGATTGCGTCATTGAAATTCTGGGGGGGGGGGGGGCTAAAAAAGGTTTGGGCGGGGGTGGGGTAAAGTTGATTGAAACCGTGTTTAACGTGACGACATTCAAAAATATATTATGAAGTCACCAGAATGTCAATTAATGACAATTGATTTATAATTATTATTATTATTATACTATTGAATATGAATTAGCTAAAATAGTTATGTTTAGGATTTGTGCAGGAAGTTATTAGGCTATTTATTTTTTACCTTTACAAAAAAATGTTTTCTATGCAAAGAATCCAGGGCTTAATTTCAACTGGAGCACACCGGAGCGGAGCTCCGGCTATTTAAATCAATAATAAAATCATTTATTTTAAACCAGATCTGAACTAACTTTTCAGTTTTAATATTATGTAATATTATATGCGCATTACTAACCATGCTCAAATGCGTTTAAAATGCACAAATTCAAGTGTAATTTTCAAACATTTTCGGGGGGAGGACCCCAGACCCCCCGGTGAGTCACAGCTCCGGTATTTCTCAATTTAGAAATTAAGCCCTGAAAGAGTCTCAAGAAATATACACACATTTTGTATATTATCGACTGGGTTTGAATTTTTTCAATATCTAGACTATATAGATCTTCTTTTAGTTTTAGAAAGAATGCCTAATTTATGTGGGGGTTGGTGCTGAATTTAGGGGGGGGTGCGTCATGAGACTTGGGGGGGATGGGCACCCCTGTATTATCCAATATATAATGCAGGTGAATCTCAGTGTTAGGCAGTAAAAACACGAAAATGACAGTTGAAAAGGAAAAATAGGAATTTTATAAACATTGTAAAAAAATATAATAATTGGATAACTTAAGTCTTACTGGTTGCACATAATTACAAAATATTTCTTCAAGTTCTCTTGAGTTGAACTTTGTTTTCTGCCCGAGAAGATATTTTTCATAATTGAAAACGATCTTTCCACATCGATTGATGTGATTAGTGCGTATTTGTGGCATGCTACTAAATTTGGGCTAATTTCAAATTTAATAGATGTGTCACCTTCAATTATTCTACAAATTAATTTATTTTGTCCAAACCTAAAACACGTTTGCACTTTTCTTTAATTGGACATCCCACTTCACCAGGAACAGCTTCGATGTTATTTACAATTTCATACTACCCCCTCTTTTCAAGTTTTGTTATTACTTCTGCGTTAATCTTTCGCATTGAGAATATTCTCGATGCTGTCGTAATTGAATTTTAAGCATATCTATGTATCTATATACATCATGGTAGCTAAATTTATGTGTCTACTCTATGCTATATGGTTGAAAACCCTCAATCTTCACTATTATATTATCATTTTTATTCCCAGAATTCGTTGAAAATAATTAATTTTTATGCACACGTTCTTTCACGCTGTTTGGTTTCCCTTTTAAACCAGCGTTTTAGGCAGAAATGGGCAAAATAGGCATTATGCCTGAAATCAAGGCATTTCGCTTAACATCCGGGCTCTATTTATCAGATTACCCAATTTAAATATAATATATAATTATAAATAGTTGGGGAGAGATTCCTTCTTCAATTGGGTAAAATCATCACTTTCAAAAAATAATACGCTTCAGTCACCTTTTTGATGATTATCTGACGATGTTATCATTGTTTTAGTGGTTCAATCGCAGAGCTGGTTCAAAGTCCAGGCAATGTTCTTCACCTTCGCTTCATGGCCGAAGCTAAAGCAGTAAATTCTTCTTTTGAAGCGTTGTTCACTGCATTTCGGCTCAAGGACAAGGATAAAGGAGAAACATGTAAGTACAATAATATAATGAACTATAATATACTATATGAACAAATTAATATTGAATGGAAGAATTAGATGAACAAGCAGGGTTACTGTAGTTGCTTTGGACCACCGAAATTCACTGAAGGAGAGGAAAATCCAATTTTGATTTCAATGAAACTGTATCAATTTTTATATTAATATTAAACTAATCCCATAGCTATTATTATACAGTGTCCCATAATTAATGATAAAAATCTTCCCTAGTTACAATGTAGGTCAGGGCAAAGAGCAAACAAATTTTATCATATAAATGTATAGTCCTACCTTGCTTAGTTTTTTGGCTGTAGGTTATGTGTTTTATTAGGAAATAAATGATAAAAAATGGTTTGAGACATCAATTTGAAACTTTGTATGTTTAATAATATTATCAGTGTACATCTTGAAAGTGTACATCAGTGTACGAATGAAAGGTTGAAAATAATATTATTCATAGAAACAGAACAGCAAAATCACTCTCTGCTGTAGAATCACTTCCCGGTGGTTCGAAACCCACCTAAAACTTTGGGTCCAACTCATCAATCACCATCATCCAATTCCTTACCTACGCACTGGTCTCAGACCAAGTTTTGTTGAAACCATTCACTATAATTTTGAACAATTTCAAAATTTAATTTTTTTCAAGCTTTGTTGAAAACGTTCGCAGTCAGTTTAAACAATTTACAAAGGTATAATCCACGTCAATATAGAAGAATGAGGGCTTCGGATCAATTTCACATCATTTTTATCATGTTAATATGTTAATGATTACAGCAGTGACAGATTTGTATCATACTTTTCAGGACATTTAAAATAATCCAAAATCTGAATAATGACGCTAGAACTTTCGAATTTGTCTATCTGTGGATTGTGAGCCAAAGGCTACCTGGAATCTCTCAGCAGCTTTATTTTTGTAATGAATAGTGTTTCCGTTTCCTGATCTATGCTACAATGAACTTTTTTCAATATGCTAATGAGTATCCACAATGAGCACAATAAAACATTGTTAATACTGTGTGAAACATTCTATTTATTCACTTTAATGACATCCTATTAACATCATCATAGGCTAAATGTAAAAAAAAAATTCTTACTAGGTTGTTGAGTTTTGTTTTAATATTATTTGTTTATTACAGCATGTAGAGAGGGAGAATACGATTGTGAAGACGCTACTTGCATTATGAGTGACTTGAAATGCAACGGTAGGATCAACTGCAGGTTTAAATGGGACGAGGATGACTGTACGGTAAGATCACATAATTTATTTTTCAATTAAAAAAAATTGATTTCCCCAGATCACCTCATCAGTCACTAAGTTGTGTAAGTGTGAGTAGAATTGTTCATTCAAAAATAAAATATTGTAGGATATTTAAATTAATACCTATTTTGTCCAATGAATTTATCTTATTCATGTCTCAGCACATCGAGTTTCTACACAAGACTAAACTAGATTATTTTTCGGTTGCTAGCCTAGCTACTAATCATACAAGGTGATTTTTAAGTATGGAAACGGCTTTGTATTGTGTAACAGAGACGTTTTTGGCGAAAGAAGCTTATGCGGATCCGCATAGTTTTAAAAATCCAACTTTTTGCTTGTTTTGAAATTTTTGTCCGCCATCTTGGATCCGCCATATTGGATTCAACTCTATTTTTTCAAATGGGATGGTGGTCGTATAACACGTTATTTCAGTGTGAAATTTCAAGAAAAAAAACAATGGCGTAAACCGTTTTTCAATAGATGCCGTTGTTTTCGATTTATAAGCATTTAAATTTGCAATTTTGGGAAAATTGTGTTAGCAATAAAAAAGATAGAACGAACTGCATAAAACATTTTATTGAATTTCTCAATCATAAATTATCTAATAACTAAAATGTAACTCATTTTTAATAATATAAACATCATAAAACATGTTATTTGATCTTTTTTTTATAATGATATCTACTGGCTGATATTAACACCAGTAACTGAATTGTGGTTAGTGAATGATAAACATAGCCATTTATACTGTTGTATTATTTACTTATTAATTATCAAGTCTTACCACCGTTTGAACTTAGTTATTAGATAATTTATGATTGAAAAATTCAATAAAATGTTTTATGCAGTGCGTTCTACATTTTTATTGCTAACACGATTATTTCAAAATTGCAAATTTAAATGCTTATAAATCGAAAACAACGGCATCTATTGAAAAACGGTTTACGCCATTTTTTTTCCTAGAAATTTCACACTGAAATAACGTGTTATACGACCACCATCCCATTTGAAAAAATATAGTTGAATCCAATATGGCGGATCCAAGATGGCGGACAAAAATTTCAAAACCAGCAAAAAGTTGGATTTTTAAAACTAAGCAGATCCGCAAAGCTTCTTTCGCCAAAAACGTCTCAGTTACGCAATATAAAGCCGTTTCCATACTTAAAAATCACTCTGTATGACCCAATGCTGTTAAATCACATGCTGATAAATAAATAAAAAATTATATATCCTAAATTATTACTGAGGCGGTTCAGTTGTAAAACATTATCTGACATTTTTTATGAAATTGAGTTTTTTACACAACTGGATACCTCTCAGCCTCTCATGGACTTTGATTTGTGAAAAAACTGGTGGAGGAATTGAATTTCAAAAAATAGAAAAGTTCATATTTAAATACGTAAGTTACAGCTTTTCATGTTTAATGTGAACATTCAGGAGCTATTTCCCATTTATTTAGATTTTATTATTCACCATGTTTTACGATCGGTCGTAATTATTTCATTAAGTATGCATTAATTACTTATTAAAATGATTGTGAATGGTAAACGGGCTTAATATCAGGCCACCAACTAGAATAGCTGTACTACAGCTATATAATAATATTAATATAATATATATTATATATATTAATACTATATATATTATATATATTATACTATATTATTATTATAATACTATAGTATAATACTATTATACTATATATTATTTACTATATATATAATATATAGTATTAATAATATTATTAAAGTAGCTCATATCGTATAAAAGTGACACACTGACACTATGTATTTCTTCTGAGGTAGTTTATTACTACTCTCATAAGGAATTTGATGTTCTTAACCACGAACTCCATCTGCTGAAGAGCTCCCTGACACGATCAGCTGATGAAATTCTTTGTTAGGAACATAAAAGATGCAATCTTAATATAAACACGAGGTAAATAAATTAGTTACTTTTCAGATGATGCCCATGTGAGTTTAAAGGTGTGTGTGTGTGTGTGCTCAGTGAATGATAAACATTCATGGATGAATGAGATTCAACTCAAGATTGTAGGAAAGAAGCCTAATTCAATCATAAGTTAAGCGAACGAACAACTCGAAAGGGTTTTTAAAAAACAATCTTTATTCACATCCTAAACTAAAACACTACTCAGAGCACGGAGCGATGCGCTCGCTTCAAAAGAATATTCAGAACTGCTCAATTCTTACAGACTAATACAATAAAGTAGAAAATACATAGTCAGCAATAATGTTGATACAATGGGAGCAGAATATGACAGTATACCTGTGTAACTTCTCCCCCCCTAAGATTGAAGCTGTCCTCAGCGATCAAACAGAATTTTGGGCTTGGAGACAGGGCCCAATAACAAATGTTGGGGTTTGTGTAGCCGAAGCTGCATTCGCGTTGCTTCTACAATTTTTTTTAAATAAAATGAAATTTCTAATAAAATGGTACATGTGAACTAAAATAAAAGCACTAAACACTATAACAAAAAATATAATAAAACACCAAATGTAATAAATATCATTATTTCCGATACTAAGTTCTTCTATTACCTGTAAAGGTTCAATATTTATGTTTGCTTCATGAATTGTATCAAATGTAAAATTTGTTTTAAACTTTTTATTTGGGATTGCTGATGGGATAGATACATCACTTTCCCAGTATTCGTGCATTTTAGAATAATTAAGCAACTGTTCAGAAATATTAAGAGATAAAATCTGAGTTGACTTTGGATGTAAAGTAAAGTTCTTTTTGTCTGATGTTATAGTAGCTTTGTCAATTTTATAAAGTAAATACTGATTTATAATAGGAATAAATTTTACGAAAGAAGCAGAATCATTAATCAATAATTGTTTACAATGCACTAATTCTTTATCACTTAACACTTCACTTATACACTGATTTTTTATCACTGTTGCATTATTGCAGTAATAATTATCACTTAGAAATTCACAATTGCCGGTGAATATTTCGTTGTATCTCAGGATAAGGGAAGGATATTCATGAATAGTGGTAACCTCATTATTATGGTACACAGGATAGGATAATAAGAATAATGTTTCGTAAGTTGGTGATCGTAAAGGAAATTCGATAAAGTAGGAAATGTATTCGTTATAGATAGAACAATGAACCTTAGCCAATTGCCATAATACCTGTGGTTCGTCTGAAATTAATTTTACCTTAGAATCATCAATAATATTTGCTATTTCCTTACGAGATAAAATACTAGAATGTAATATATTTAATCTACAAAATTCTAGACTAGTATCTAAATCACTTATTTTATTAAATAGTAACATTAACGAACTGAACAATAAAGAAAATTGCTGGTTCAGCTCTATACTTGTTGTTTCATTCGAGAGAGATTTAAAATAATTAATAATTTTCAAATTATTAGAATGAATTGTTTTGACATCCGAGTTGAATTCATCAATCAGCCTTTTGTTCACTGAGAACTGTTTCTCAATATTGTGTTGTAAGCTATATTCGTTTGATTGTACTTTGAATAGGATTTTGTCATAACGTTCTTTGTCGTTTGCATCCATATTTCCAGTGACCCAAGAAATAGCGGAACCAAGCCCGTTAAATAGGCCACGCTTAAAGGCCTCCACAGACAGACGCGATACAGGGCTCGGGACGATTCGGTACGATATGTTGTTACATAGCGGTAAATGAGAACTTTCACACAGCAGCGGTATACCGAAGAAAGCGATATTATCGCAATCGGTAGAACGCGTCGGTAATTCGGTCTACCGAATCGGTTCGGTAGACCGCTCGGAAGTCAAGGCGGAAATCAGTAGTGCACACCTTATTTACCGCACATGAATGCAGTGTAGTTTCTATGTAGTTAATTTTTTTTTTTTAATATGAATCACCAGTGTTTACAAGAAGAAGCATTGCTTTTGTCGCTCGCTATGGACGAGGACGAACATGATGAGCCACTGTAAGTAGAGTATAACATTCCTCTAATAGCAATAAAATAAATTATAGCATTGAGTCAGAGAGCTGGTATCGGTTGGACTTATACAATGTTGAAAAGAAACAACCAATAAAATAAAATAAAATTGTATACTTGAGGCCTTGTATACCGTTACATACAAACTACAATCTTGTGGTATGTAATGTAATGTAATGTAATCGTATGGTTAATTGGAAGTCTCCATCCAGCCTGATGCAAATTTCTTAGTGGGGCCATTGGCAATCTTGTGGTGTAGTGGTTTGTTTGAGTTTGCATGAGTTTGCAAGAGTTTAGGTGACAGTATTTCACATAAACTCTTGCAAACTCATACAAACTCGCAAACTCACTCAAACTACTGTAAACTAATGCAAACTCATACAAACTACAATTTTGCAATAGTTTTCGTCAGTTTGTTGAGTTTGTATGGGTTTGCAAGAGTTTGTGTGACGTAACGCACGCAAACTCATGCAACAATGTTAGCCTCATCAGACAACACACAAGTTGTTCCAATAGTTTTTCCACAAAACTATTGGTAAAACTTATTTTCTTAAATATATTGTAATACAAGGCATATTGTGTATATTATGTGTAACAAGGCACCGCACTGATTAGAAACATATTATTTAGAAATCATTACTAATAGCCATATATTGCTAAAACACTCACTTTAAATTAATCTATAGATAATATTTAAATACCACTCTCTATACCTATAGTATAGGATCAATCAATCACTAAGTGGTAAAAAGAGTTGACAATGTATTTAAAAAAAATTTAAGCCACGCATGACAACAATAAAAATTATTAAATTAGTATAAAATAACTTGGTATACTTTTGAATGGTTTGATAATGCTATTCACGTCATGTAGTTAATAATTTCGCTCTTCTATTTACAGGATTGAAAAACGGCGTATTTGGACGCATGAAATAAATACACTAAGAGAAGTGGAAGGAGAATTCTACACATTGGTTCCCCAGCTATTGAAAGATGAAAAACGCTTCTTCATATACTTCAGGATGCCTATTAAAAGTTTTGACAAGATTTTGATGGCAATAAGAAATGACATTACTAAGCAGTTTACAAACTGGCGAAGACCAATTCCTCCTGAGGAGCGACTAGCTATTGCTTTAAGGTAACAGTTGGTTTATAAATAGCACTATTTAATTTATTTATGTGATCAAATAATATCTGTTTCCAGGACATATTGAAAACACTGTTGAATTCTGTTTAATAATGTATTGTAATTGAATGTTATATTATAATCACTACTGAACAAATTGTCTTCATAGTAAACAAAGTAAAAATTAAATTGTCTTCATAGTGAACAAAGTAAAAATTAAATTTAAATTGTCTTAAAAATTGTCAAATTAAAAATTAAATTGTCTTCATAGTAAACAAAGTAAAAATTAAATTTTTAATACAAAACTTAGTCTCTTTATAAATTTATGAAAAGGTATGAAAAAAAGATGATAATATGCTGCCACCATCAGGGCCGTCTTCTCCAGGTTCAACCCGAACAGCTTGAGTTCCTTGTGGGGTACAATTGTCGAGAACACTAGCAGTTTCAGTTCCTTCAAAAGAAATATTGTCAGAACCCATAGACGATGGAGAAACATGATGACTCTTATTTGCTTGTGACATTGAAGTAGATTGGAATGTATCGATGGAAAGTACTGATGATTGCCTTGATAATGGGCCATTGAAATCTTCTTCAATTTGAGCTTGCTCTTGCTGCAGCATAATATTAGAAATCTTCATTTTGGTGTCTAGAAGCCGGCGTGGTGAGAATGTTTTTGTGGTGTGCGCCCAAGAGAGAAAAAGGTGGTCTACTGAATCCATTTCATGTCTTTTTTCAAGGAATCCCATTACTTTCTCAACATTTGAAGTCGGTGACACTAGTTTGCACCTATTTTGTTCTGATAACTTCGTAACGTTGGCAGGACGTTTGCGTCGCACATTTTCAGTAGGCTTTTTCTTTGCTCCATCTACATTATGAGGTGCAGCGACAGTAGCGGGCACCTCATCATGGCCATATGTTGCGGATGTCTCCTTTGGAATATGCATGTCTGGTTCTGTTGGTAAGTTTTGTTCCTGATCTTCGCTGTAAGATTGCTGCTCATCCTCCCGTAAAATGCTCTGTGACTGTGAACTACAGCTACCAACATTTGTTATCGTTTCAGCAAAAGCAAGATGTGGCTTCAAAAATTCCATTTGCTTTGCCCACTGCCAATGCTGATATTTTGATGCTGCCTGACCAGTTGTAGTTTTTTGGGATTTCAAATACCTTGAGTAAGAATCCTTCAAGTTCTTCCATTGGCGTTTTAGTGTTTCACCTGAAAAAAAAAATGAAAATTGTATAATATACTTATATCTAAATTAATCTTGGTATGTTTGTTTGTTTATTATTTATTTGTTTGGCCTAATCATGTCCACAGACCAAACCACTGGACCGATTTGCACCACATTCAGCATTTAGGTGTTGTTAGCGAGTATCTAGGGATAATTTTTTCATGTTTTAGAAATTTCATTTTTATGGGGTTTTATAGTCAAAAACACACAAAAACGCGATTTTCGCGGCTTTAACGATTTTAAATAAATTTTGTCAAAAGATTCCCCTACATAAAGAAGTAAACAAATGTTTTACAGACTCAACAATATGAGTATAATCTATGTAAGGGTGTCAGTTGTGAGTCCTTTGTAAGTAAATCGGTTATAATGTAAAATGTAAAAACATTATAAAAACATAAATACAACTTTGTTTTATATTACAAAAATGTAAAATAAAGAACATGTAATTAAATTTTCGTTCAACCATATCATAAATCCTATATTATTTAACAATGTTTTATTTGACATTGTGTTTATTTTCCTTTTCAGGTATTTGGCATCCGGAGACTCGTTTTCTACTATTGGACATTCCTTTAGAGTAGGGTTTTCAACAGTCAGTGAGATTGTGCTCCAAGTATGTGTTGCTATATGGAATAATATGAAATCTAGATATATGCCACAACCAACAACTTCTCAGTGGAAGAACTCTGCTAACCGTTTCCTGGAAAGATGGGGCTTTCCCAATTGTGTTGGGTCCATTGACGGAAAGCACATTTTAATTAAATGTCCCGACAATGCAGGTTCCTGTTACTTCAATTACCTTAAACGTCACTCAATTGTTTTGATGGCAGTTGTTGGTCCGGAATACGAATTCCTATGTATAGATGTTGGAGCGTATGGAAGAAATAGTGATGGAGGAATTTTCGAGGAATCTGAGTTTGGGAAGCTACTCGAACAACAACAGTTTGGACTTCCTCCTGATGAAGTACTACCCGGTCAAACTGAACCGTCACCTCACGTCCTCATTGGTGATGAGGCATTTGGTCTCAAACCCTATTTGATGAGACCGTTTCCTTATGCACAATCAAAAAACGACAACTTGAAAGAAAACTATAATAAAGGCCTATGCCGAGCCCGTAGAGTTGTCGAAAATGCTTTCGGATTGTTAACCATGAAATGGAGATTATTTTTGAGGCCAATAGAAATGAAAGTCAGCAACATTAAATTTATAGTCTCAGCTGCGTGTTTGCTTCACAATTTTTTACGTTTAGAGAATTGTGATCAACAATATACTGATTTACTTAATCAAGTGGAACCGCAAGAAGGGGAGATGACAGGTATTCAAAGGACAAATCCTCACAGGTCTTCAAACATTAGCTATGGCATTAGAGAAAGGTTTGTTCAATATTTTAATGAAAACCTTATTGCTGAGGAACCAATTCCGTGATCCTTAATTAAACCACTGCTTGAGCTTCAATTTGTATACTGTAATTAAGTTTAGGTTAGATTAGGCTAGGTAACGTTAGTCAACACAACCTGTAATATACTATTGTATTACATTGTGTACCCTGTAACATTAGGAGGCTATTTTACTTTAATATTATATTAATATTTCTCATTTATAAATAACATACAATTGTAATAACAGGTGAGGCACCGACACTTATTAATTATCTACTGTTGTATCAAATAAATAACCTATAAATGTATACTTACTATCTTTATCCAGTTGTTCTCCTAGCTCCTTCCACTTTTTGTCTTTGGCTCTGATGTCCTTATATAACGGATGCCTATAGTCATAAAGTAAACTTTGTTCCTTAACAAAATTAATTACACGTTCAGCATTTGCCATGTTGACGAGCACAAGCAGACGATACACAGTGACAGGACAGGATGGTTTTACCGAATCCCGAGCGTCTGCGTGCAGCGCTTGTGTGAATGTTCAGTTCGGTACACTAGCGATATTTTCCCGAGCGATATATCGCTCGGTCTTTTCCGAGCCTGTATCGCGTCTGTCTGTGGAGGCCTTAATTCTATTTCTGCTGAGGCTGACATGATCTAGCTTTGCTTCAGTGTATTTTAAATGCATTAGTATAACGTCCAGACGACCTTGATCCATATTGTGTTTATCTAGCATAGCTATTGTTCTCTTGATAGTATTTAATTCTAATTGTAACATGTGTACATTGATATTATGCATATAAGTGTACGTTTCATTTACAATAAAAGAATCCTGAATTCTTATTGGTACTATCCCAGAAGTTTTGCTGAGATCTAACATTTTATAAGGCGCTGCTGGGGCCAGCGATAGGAGAATTAGGAGAAGTATCATCACGTCCTGAAACAGATAATTTCCTAGGTTTCACAAGTTTTTTGGGGCGTTTCACTCTATTAGGGTGTATTTTAAATGGGCGTTTTTGTATCGCTCTAGGATTAGTAGCTAGTTGTTCATCTTTATTAAAATTAACTTTGAAAAATTTAGGTTTGGTTTTCTTGTTGAATGTTGTTTTTAAATAAGGCTCTTTATCGATCTCTATGTCTTTTTCACGTGTAGTATTAAGTCCTTCAGTACGTTTTTGTTTTTCTGTCTCAATTTTATTTTTGATCATTTTGTGTATCAGGTTTACACGTTCCAAGTATTTATGCGATTGTTCTTCTGTTATTAATTTTTCGGTAATTCCATTAACAAAAGGATTTTCTGTTATACCATAGGTGATTTCCATAGGGGTCATTTTTAAATTAGAATTTAGTGTGTTATTAAACGCTATTACTGCTAATTTCATATTTGTTTCGGTTGTATTTTTTTTATTTGCAAGTTGGATAGCATTGAGAATTTCAATAAGAGTTGAATGGGCTCTTTCTATTAATCCTTGTGAGTCTGGGTGACCAGGAGTAACATAATATGGTTCAATATTATACAATCTAAGGAAGTCGCGTAAGCCAGCGTTATCGAATTCACGGCCGTTATCCATTTGTATTGTTTTAGGTATCGGAAAAGCCGAAAAATAGTCATTTAAACGTTCCTGTATTTCTAATTGATTCAAGCTTTTGAGTGAATTAACTGTTAGTCTCTTAGAAAAGCAATCAATAATCGTCAGAAATTTTATTTTATCAAATTGAAAACAATCTATTTGGAGCTTTTCAAATGGTTTTTCGGGAGTGGGAGTGATTTTGTATGCAGCTTTAACGGGGCGTCTATCATACTTAACTTTTAGGCAAATAGCACACTTATTAATATAATCAGTTATGTCTCTGAGCATAGATGGCCAATAATATTTTCTTCTTATCTGATTGTAGGTTTCGTTTATTCCGCGATGATAAGTTTTACCTTCATGATAATTTGAAATTGTTTCTTTTTGTTCTTCGCCGATTGTTATATCTAAATTGATTTTTCTATACCTTCTAAGTTTTATTGAATCGAAAGTTTCTATCATTATATTTTTAAAGTTCTCGAAAATCTGTTCATACTCATTATGTAAAACACCATCTTTTGAGCAGAAAACTCCGTAAACTGTATTAGGTTTCAAGTATTCTATACATACATTTTTCATGTTATCATAATCAGAAGCATTCTTAAAATAAATAGTTAATCTTCGTTTACCAAAAATTTTTTGAAAGTGAGGGGATTGATCACCTCGTTCGAGTATAAGTTGGTTATGCTCAATATTAATTATTTTATCTTCATCAGCTAAAACTACTTGTTCGTTGGAGCTCTCTTGTGAGTGCATTGTCACTAAACTTTGATTGTCAATTATTTCAGCTTCTTGCTCGTTATTATTATTATTATTATCATCATTATTTACATTCTCATTACTAATATTATTATTATTTGTTTCTCTACTCTGATCTATCCGATCAATTATGTCGTCTATGTCACTGCTATGTATCGAGGGAGGAGCATCGTTATTATTGAATCGGATTAAGTCCTCAACGTTGACGTCTTCAAAACCAAGAAAGTCATCATCTGTAGTTTCCATCATGTGCACTTGAAAAGGGCGTGACAAAGCGTCAGCTACCTTATTAGATTTACCTTCAACATATTTTATATCGAAATCAAATTCCTCAAGCAATAATTTCCATCTGATTAGTTTTGAATTGGGCTCTTTGATACTGTGGAGCCATTGAAGAGGTTTATGATCGGTTTGAATTAGGAATTTTCGACCATACAAATAGGGTCTAAAGTGCTTACAACACCACACTATAGAGAGAAGTTCCTTTTCAATTGTTGATAGATTAACCTCATTTTTATTTAAAGTTCTTGAAGAGAATGCTACAGGTAGATCTTGTCCGTTAAACACTTGAGATAGTACACCTCCAATTGCAAAATTGCTAGCATCAGTGGTTACTATGAATTGTTTTGAAAAATCTGGCAATTGCAGTATTGGACTATTTTGTAACATGGTTTTCAAATTTTCGAATGCTTCTATATATTCCTTATTATTAATATTAATTTTTACATCTTTTCTCAACGCATGGGTGAGAGGTTTGGCGATTTTTGCATAATTTTGTATCATTTTTCTATAATAACCAGTAAGTCCTAAAAATTGTTTTATCTGTTTTTCGGTTTTTGGTATGGGAAAATCGTTAACTGCCTGCAACTTTGCAGGATTTGGTTGAATGCCGTTTTCGGAAATAATATGCCCTAAGTACAGTAATTCTCGTTTGAAGAATTCTGTCTTGTCAAGCTGAATTTTCAAATTGTGATCTTTAAGTTTCTTGAAAACTGATTTTAAATGTTTTAAATGTTCTTCTAAATTGTCAGAAAATACAATAATATCGTCCATGTAGACAAGTACATTGGGCATTCTTGAAAATAGAATATTCATGGCACGTTGGAATGTCGGGGGTGCGTTTTTTAGGCCGAACGGCATTCTTAAAAATTCAAAGTGGCCGTCTTCGGTTGAAAATGCGGTTTTTTGAACAGAGTCTGAATCCATTTCAATCTGATGAAATCCAGAAATTAAATCTATAGTGGAAAAATAAGTCGCTCTTCCGATTTTTCCAAACAGGTCCTCAATATTAGGCATAGGGTATTTGTCAGCTATAGTTTGTTCATTTAATTTTCTGTAATCTACTACCATGCGAATTTTTCGTTTCCCAGAAGCATCTGGTTTTTTGGGAACCACCCATATAGGAGAGTTGTATGGTGAGTTTGAATGTTGGATTATCTTATTTTCCAATAATTTCTCTATTTCTATATGGACATCTTTTTTGAAAATTTGCGGGTACCTATAATTTCTCGTGTACACCGGGTTGTCGTCTTTAGTATTAATTTTATGTTTTAATAGATTTGTCGAACTTAATGGAATATTTTCAGTTTTTATTATGTCTGGATATTCAATAATTAAATCGAGTATTTTTCGTTTTTCTTCGCCATTCATGTGGTCAGTTCTTAAAAGTGTAGGGATGTCTTTCACAATATCCTCTTTAGTAAGTGTATTATAATGATCGAGTTCATTGGTTTCATAAATAGAATCTACTTCTTCTATATCCATTGGCTCGGGACTTATGGTCATAAGCTCGTTAGAATATACTACACATTGACATTTATTGTCATGTATATTAACAATACCTTCTTCAATTCGATAATTTTCATTAGAAACAGCTTTAAGCAACCCCGTTTGAATGCTAGGCAGTGACCTAACTGGTACGGTAATTAAATTAAGGCCTGGTTTCAATTTTATTTCACAATCATGCATCATAAATAATAATTTCTTTGAACCGTGTTCATACTTCAACAAATTTTTACCAAAGTCTATATTTGATTTCAATTGGCTTAACGTTTCATGACCTAGTAAGATATCATACTTAGGCGAGAATTGGAATATGTACATTTTGATTTTTAAATCTAAGGAAAATACGTTTTCGGCATTATATATTATATATTCGTTTCCTTTGCTTTCCCCATTGGGAGTTTTAACGATAAAGTTCTCTTTATATTTTTTCACACCAACGGGTAGAATACGAGGATCTATGTAATTTTTCAGAGAGCCTGTGTCAATCAGCCATTTCTGGTTATTTTCATCAATAAAATATGGCAATGATTTATTTATAGCTTTTAATTCGAAGTGTCGGGTGGGTGTACTGGGTAAGGTGAGCCCGCCCCTAAAAAATGATCGGTCAACTGGTTGACTGCTTCGGCTAGAGAAGCTATTTGACTTCGCATGCCTTGAATTTCAGTGTCATCATGACTATTTGAGTTTTCTTCCAAATGATTCACTTCAAGGGGAGATTTAAAATTATTTCTCGTACGATTAGAAGGGTGAGATTGCACTGTGCGCATACTGACAGTATTTTGTGAATTCCAATTATTATTATTATTGTTGTTGTGAGGCTGTTGTGTCAATCGAAAATTATTTTGCGGAAAATTGTTATTTGGTCGGTTTTGATAGTTAGTCCTAGGCTGTTGAGAAAATGGAGCAAAGGTATTTTGTGGAAAATTATCATTAGATTGATTCGGATAGCTAGGCCTTGGCTGCTGAAAGTATGGTGCAAAGTTATTTTGTGGAAAATTCTGCTGAAATTCTCTATTCTGTTGAGAGAAGCGAGGTACTTTAGGTTTCGAGAAATTCTGGTTGAAACCGCTAGAAAATGATCTGTTATTAGGTCGAAAGCCTTGATTAGTGAACGATTGCACTGAATATTGATTGTACGCTTTTGAGTCTATTTTATTTATAGCATTGACGCTTGTATTGAAATTCAATTGACTCAGAACAATACTACAGTCATTAATTAATTTACGTCTTGCATCGTCCAAATTTTTTATTTGTAAAATTTGCAAATGTGAACCCAAATTTGGATGCACTCCATGAATGAGAGTTCGAGTTAGAGTAGCGTTCAATTGATTCATCAAAGTTGTTAAAATTTCACCTTTAACACCATCTAATTTATATTTTGTTAGAACAGTGGTACGTTTCTCGTCAAGTCGATTAATGAATTCAATCGGGTGCTCGTTTTGATAGGACTTCATGAAAGTTATTTCTGAAATTAAATCTGGTACAGCCCTATTATCGGCAAAATTTGTTTTTAAAGCTGTTGAAAGCTCAGGAATTGTTGTACAATTGTTATTAAAAACTACCGCTTCTGCGGGTCCATCTAGGTGGCTTACGGCTGCCCTGAAGAGGAGCCAGTGGTTTCCATCTTTTTCAGCTATAGTGTCATTGCAATAAGCAGTATACAATTCCTCACAGGTAGATATAAATTGTGGAAGCTTATAGCAGGATCCGTCATAACGGGGTATAAATTTGAGGATGTCATGAGGAATAGGTTTAGAAACCGTATTAGTAGCCATTGTGATTTGCAATTTTGGGAGTTTGATTAATGAATTTGGAGGAGATACAACGAAATTACTCACAGTCGAAGTTGATTGAGGTTGAAGGTCGTCGTTGCAGTTGTAGTTGGCTGCGTCGTCTTCGCCCTCCGATGACGATGTTGATGATGATATCGCTGCTGATGTCCGTCTGTAGGCGAGGTCTCTTTGTAAGGCCCTTTTGTCCCTTCCAGCGGCCAGCGTGTTGATTTAATAAATATTCTGATTGATTGTTGATTGTTGAAGTCTGGCAGGCTTAAAGTTGAGTCTGAAGTTTCTACCGGTAGTTGTTTTGGATGGATGAGTTGAGTTCACGATTTTTCTTGTTGAAGAAAAAATTTTTTTTGATTTTTCGACCGCAGATTAAGAGTTAACACTCAAAGTTTTTCGCGTACGGGATTTTTGATCACGTAATAAACAAGATAAGTGGTCTTGTAAATTGTAAGTCGAACGGACGTAGATTTTCCGAAAAACTTTCCACGGTCCCTGTTAACGGGCGCCAGTTAAGCGAACGAACAACTCGAAAGGGTTTTTAAAAAACAATCTTTATTCACATCCTAAACTAAAACACTACTCAGAGCACGGAGCGATGCGCTCGCTTCAAAAGAATATTCAGAACTGCTCAATTCTTACAGACTAATACAATAAAGTAGAAAATACATAGTCAGCAATAATGTTGATACAATGGGAGCAGAATATGACAGTATACCTGTGTAACTATAGACTAGCGCTCCAATCAACTGCGCCACCAGAGACCAGAGCCATCATTTGTATTAAAATAGTATTAAAAATGTAATACTTGGCACGTGTATAAAAATAAACAAATTACAATAACAATCTACAAAAAAAAAATGATAAAATTTTGCAGTTACTACAAACAGCAGTACTAACAAAAATAGATTGTAAAAATGAAAACTGTTGATATTTTTCAATTTCACTTATTAACCGTTTTCATTTTTATTATGGATTTCCACAATATCAATCTAAAATCTACTGATAAGATTGTAAATTTTTATGTAACAGGTCCCAGAAGAAAGTCATTGTCTGTTTTGATTGTTCAGTAAGTATTGATGTGTGAAGCAAACCCAACGTTTTAGTGGTTTAGAGATAGATAGTTCTGAGACTGAATAGTTTAGTTAAAGCTTAGAATCAAGTTCTCAACTACATACATTCATGTTCTCTATTTAAAAGTATTTCTCAACAAGTATTTCGTGATTGAAAACATCATGAATCTACTAAATGTTGAATCTATATTTTTTATTTGTTGTTTCTTTTGTTGCAGACAAAGACTGGTGCTTTAACAGATCACATGATAATCATTCTTACAATATTCTTCCTGATATTGACAGGAATGTGTTGCACTTTCCTCTTCAACTGTTTCAGAAAACTGGTGAGGGATCACCATATAATACAGGTATTTGCTCTTCCTCCAAGTACAATTTAAATGCAATTTGTATAGATTCAAAAATATTGTTCTGAAAGCCTAGAGATTTTTAAAATTTATGTCTTGAAGGACACATGGTAACAGGTTTGCACAAATCATGATCATTCCTTGACCATATACCTGTATGTCGGCTCCTTTAGGCAGACAATAGATGAACAGAATTTTGCAGTTGAGCCTTAAAACAATACATGCTGTCAGAATGCATTCGTGAAACATGATTCATAACTGCTAAAAGCATTCGGCATGCTGTTGACTGCTACCGGCGGGACTGCTTTATTATCATTCGTGTAAGAGGAAGCTACTGCCTCGAGCAGGAGCTAATCTAAGAAAATATATTCATTTCAACATAGATCTCAGGAGAAAACATTTTTTATTAATTTCGAATTCCTCAAAGTGCTGTTAATTATACCGAAGACTCCAGCAATTAGTTTTGAATTAGAAGCACACATTAAATGTAAGTTTTACATTTTGTTATTTTAAAAGTAAATTCTAGTGTGTAGAACCATAGTACATGCAATCGAAATAATTATTGTGTATGTCTCACATTTTATTTTCCTTAATATATTGATTAAAAGTACTATTTTGTGACATTGCCGCAAAGCTTTAAAATTTCTTTAAATTTTATAAGTTGTTATGTCAAAATTTATTTTTTGTGATCATATTTTGTTATAAATTATAATTTATTAAGTAAGTCTATTTCATGAGTTTATTAAGCAAATACGACAATACATTATAAAGCAAGCAAGACATTGCTCTGCTGTATAATACATTGATATGATAGAAAAACAGCAAGAATACAATGAAAAGTAAATTCAATATAGTAAAAATAGTAAACAAAAAACAATAACTAGATAAAGTTATTATTACACAATAAGTGTATTTTGAATTCACAAAACGTCAGATATTATTAATAGATATTTTTTGTCAAAAAATTTTACACCTTGATGCTTTTTAAATTTTCATTTTTTTACTATAATTTCAAATGATTTTATCCTATCAAACTGCTTTTTTCCCTGCCCTACTTCATTCCCTATATAATAAATAAATTGCCCATCAGAAATAATACAATTTTTCTAATAAATAAATACAGTGGTAATTTTTTGCAGCAATCATGTGCTGTAGCTTATTGCATTGATGTTAAAACTATTAATGTTTAAAACATGAACGAGCTTTCAAATTGTTGGATGAACATATGTAGTACATCAATGGCACTGTTCAACTTTGAATTCGACCTTTTAAATTTCAATAATTCTGTACCAGAATAATTATTAAAATGATAAACATCTTACATAACTTATATAACTATACTTTTCATTAACTAGGCACAGTTGAGAGAGTCGAGAGAAAGTCATTTGGAACAATTGGGTAGGAAAACGCCTGCAGGTGCTGTAATCACACCTTTGGCTACGGTTCTATCCAACAGCGCTAATTCTGAAAGCCCTGCAAATATCAGGTAAGATATCGTCAACAATACATTTGTAAAACGAAAAGTAGTAATCTCTAAAAGCCTATTAAATAATTCACAAAAATCGTTCCATTCCCCATTTGGTGACCTGTAAATTCACTACTTCGAAAGTAATGGCCATTTGAGCTCCCAAGCCAGTAACTTCTCAATCCATTTCCACAGTAAATTTCTGTAAATATTATTCATTAGATGTATGAATATTCTTAGCAATTTTAGTGAAGATACCTACTCCTCCACTTCGATGAGATGCCCTGCAATACGATGATTCCAATGAATAGTTTGAAATGTTAAGTTGGGATATTTCATCTTATATTACGTACGCCGTGCTCTGTGAAAATAGCTGTATCAGGAGCCTCTTGTTTCAAGAATACTTCGATTCTACCTATTTTGTTACGAATATATTGAATATTCTGATGGAACACAGCAACACAGTGACTTCCCTATTACTTCTCACAACTTCATCACTGCTTTTGTATATTAAACTAGATCTACTTCATCTCTTAGAATATTGGGAGCCTATGAGATTGTTACAAGAGTTCCTTCCACTTATGCTATCTTGATTTTTTGATTGATTAGCATCTTCTACTATAATTTCAGATAAATTGATTGTTTGGAACTATTTTCCCTTCCCGGTTTTGAGCCATTTTACTAAAAAAAGGTTCATTAGACGATTGTTTAGGAGAGTTATTGAGTAGATTGCAAACGACTTTCAATCAGCTCTGCCAGCCTATTACAAAATATTACTTTGCCAGATCGATTTAGATGTAGACCATGACTGGTGAAGTTTTGTCTTTTCAGCCTTTCATTTAGAAAACAAGTCCCCAATTGCATAGAGTTCTTATTTTTTATGCTGTTGAACGTATTATGAATTGATTTATTTGTTGGATAATGGTGATTAATGAGATGTACCTACAGTTGTAGGTGGGTTCCAAACCCACCACTTTTTTGCTGGCCAGAGATTTGAACATTGGACCACAGACTCACTTAGAGTCCTCACATTGACCATGTCTGTTTCAGGCTTAGTAGGGTCATCTACCTGTTACGCAATCTGAGGGATAGTGCATACAAGTACTATTTAAAAATGTGTTATTTTGCCTTCTTCCAGACTTATTTCTATGAGCTGGTCTTGTGAGGTTGTGCCCCAGATGTTCTCAGGGTTGTGCTGTTGCAAAAGAAAGCTATATGCATTATTTCTGATTCTGCCTAACTTGACCACTGTAGACCTTAATTTATTGATGAGAAAGTAATGGCAGTGTATAGTATGGCTTTCACTCTTTTAATTAATATGAAGATTAATATTGATATTTAACAGCGTAGAGATGAGGTGCGTAGCTGTAATACAAGGAATAAGAGTAGGATACATGTGTCCTGCACTCGACTGAAAAAGATATTCACTAACCCTTGTCATTTATTATTGAAAATTTTCAATAAACTCTCTTGCTTGGCTAGAAATCTCTCACTTTCCACATTCAAACTTAATTTTTTTAGGAGGATGAAGCCCACATAGGTATTTACATGCCCCAAGCCCCAATATTTACATGAATTGGATGATGGTGATTGATGAGTTGGACCTACAGTTTTAGGTGGGTTCCGAACTACCGGGAGGTGATTTTTTTTAATTTAAAGAGTTTCATCGCACCATCCTTTATATTCACGACCGAATTCCTCCAGTTGCCGTCTTCAGTAGTGGGGAGTTATTTTTAGTTAGCCTATTTATAAGAATGTCTGTGATAAAATGTATTTCAATTATTGTAGATCTATTTTGACTACTGCGACTTTGTTGATTGGGTTTAATAATACTAAATTTTTTAGTGTTGTAATGTGTATGTAATGACGTTTCCGATTGCATTAATGTGCCTTAAAGAAAAAATAAATTCTTATTCATTTCCAAACATACTGACCTACTTGATGCTGAATTTGGTAAACTATTCGACCATTCAAACTGGGATTGGAATCGCTTTTTATGGTCCTAGTTGTATCCA
This sequence comes from Conomelus anceps, assembly GCA_948455865.1. Classification (NCBI taxonomy): domain Eukaryota; kingdom Metazoa; phylum Arthropoda; class Insecta; order Hemiptera; family Delphacidae; genus Conomelus; species Conomelus anceps. The sequence continues at coordinate 23,228,110 of OX418222.1, forward strand.
AAGCTTCTAAAATGTTCAATAACCTTTATCTGTACGATTATTAATTTATTTTTCACACGAATTTATTGTAGTGTTTCAATTTAAAAAAATTATGAATGCTTTTCTATTCAAGGTCGGTTTCGCCTCCACGATTGCGAAATACAGTTTCACCTCAAAGTCTGAATACAGCGCGAGGCGACTGCTACGTTCCTGTTTCAGCCGGCGATTTACTTCCCATTGTGGTTAAACAGCAATCAAACTGTTCGTCGAGTATAGCAAGAGACGAAGCTAATGCAGCTATATTCAAGGTAGTAGATAGGAAGATAGATATATTGTTTACTGACAATTAAAGCCTATTGCAACAATAAAAAAATCAGTACAACAGAATCTTTTATAAAGTAACATGGTACATAATATCATCTGTTTTATGATAAATAAGTCTCTGAATAAATAAGCAATTACGTAATAATTATACCGAACCACCGGTGATAATAAAGCTTTTTTTAACATCAAGTAATGAGCTTATACTTCATTAAAACAAAATACTGTCAAAAAACTATAAAATACAAACTATATAATACAGTTTAATATTGTCGGGTGCAATACATTCCTTCGTTTCTATTTTCCCCATATTTTCAAAAATTCCGTAACTCGGACAAATCCAAGTCTATCATGCACCGTGTACCGTACTGGTGCATGCACAGTGGAGCATCAATACTAGATTGTAATCAAAGATGCGTAATCAAACACATGCTGTGGAAAGGAGTATGATAGATTGGAGCAGCTTGAACATCACCATTACCCAGAAAGTGTTTGATTTCGCATCTATGACTATCATCGAGTATTGCCTCCACTGTGCATGTACCCCAAATCTGCTTTTGTATTTTGAAGCGTTTTAGCTTACATAAATAAAACTGAAAGCTTATAAAGTAACTGTCGTAGTTCTGTTCACACGCACTTACTTCAGCTGTATAAGTGCAATAGCATAACAATAATATAATGGGGACGTGATAGCCGAGTGCCGTAGCAGGTATCTGTTCAATCAGAGATAAGCTACGAAACTCGTGGGCGCTCTTTGCAAGAGTGACCGATTGGATTGGCCAGCAAAAAATACTATGTTCACTGCTGTAAAATCACTTCCTGGTGGTTCGGCACCCACCTAAAACTGTAGGTCCAACTCATCATTCACCATCATCCAATTCATTACCCACGCACAGGTCTCAGACCTATGTGGGCTTCATCATCCGAAAAAAATGTATAAAGAAGCTGGAGGCGTTTGAGAGAGGATGATTTAGGTGGATTGTATTCATTGAAGACGAATTAAGGATTCACAGGTACTCTCATGCACTCAACCTTTGAATGCCTATCCAAACGGAGACAGTTATTGCTAGAGAGATCTCATAGAACAATCTAAACTTGTGCTAAACTTGTTCAGAGTTGTTTAGTTTGATTACAGTTCTATATTTTTACAGATGTCATATTTTCAGGGTTATGGAGATCGTGGTGACTCAACAAGTGCAGATATTGATGATGTCGATCAACTCCTATTACCGGACGACCTTCATTTGCCAGAAATGCGCGACAGTGAATGCCAAACGAGAGAAAGTCTTTTCCATAACTCCGGTTACACTCCAAACACGTCTAGTGAGTATATTTTCTTATTAGAGGTTCATCAGTGTGAAACGTTGGAGTGCATGTACAGAGGAGCATCGATACTCGATGATAATTATATATATTATAACATCCACATCATGTTTCATCCATGATTATTATCGAGCAGGCTAATGATGCTCCACTGTGTAAACACCCTATCGAATTAATAAATGGCATATATTTACAAATAAACTTTCGAGATGAATTGAGCCTTACAATGAAGAACTGGGTGAAGAATGAAGTGAAGAAAAACTAAACTGTTTGTTAAAAAATATTCTCAAGGAAATGATTGCACAAAAGTTGCAAAGAAGAATGCTTCTAGCTTAATGGTAGTAGCTCACAACGAAGAAATCACGAAAGTTGTGCACACGTCTGGTCGAAAGGGTAGGACAGTGTCTTCGTCTTCCTGAAACTGCCGTTTAGGTATAAAGCCAACCGGAAGTACATCCCTGACATGATATTAACATTTTAAAAAATAACATTCGCTGTGAACCGAGTGGCACCTACCAGTTGTACCTAATAGTTTATTAAATAATAGACCATTAAATAAAATTTGTACGAAGGTTACCATCTGTCATGTACTAGATATCCAGATTCAATTAAAGCATGTAACCAGCTAGTATAATGATAGAATCAGCTATATGATAGCTGATTCCCCATAAACTTGTATCTGATAATATTTCATTTGCATCGCATGAATTTAAAGGGTTTGCAAAGGATTGGGGGTTTCTTGTGAAAACCTCCAGCCCATATTATCCCAAATCTAATGGGCGGGCTGAGGCTGGGTGTGAAAATGGCAACATTTTCATGAAAAATCATGATATTCATCTAGCATTGTTTAATTATAGGAACACACCTATTGAGGGAAATTGGTTTATCACCAGCACTGATGGGTAGAAGAGGAAAAAACAGACTGCCATTTCCAAGTATTATGTTGCACACAGCTGAAGTAATCCAAAATAATTTGAAAACTAAACAACTAATAGCAAAATGACATTATGACTAAGGAGCTAAGGAAAGGCAAGGATTAAGAAAAGGGGATGATTTTGTATTTAAAGATGGTAACAACAATACTTGGAAACATGGAAGGGTACTGTATGATGAACATTTTAGGTGAAACAGGGTGGAGGATGGTGATGATAAGGTGTATAGGCGAAGCTCGTATCACATGAGACATTCCAGAAATGAGGTGAAACGAAATTATCAAGGATTTTTGGGTGATGATGATATCAGACCAGAACAAGTAGGCATTGAAAAGGGCAATGATGAAGATAGAACAATGATCAGGGACAATAATAATTATGGAAGAGGATGTGTAAGGGAATGTGGAGGACCAAGACATGTTGAAGGTTTTGATGTTCAGTATGTCATTTAGTTTTTAATTTTAGTTTGTAAGTTTTGTTCTCATTTGTATTTTCATAAATATGTCAATTTGTATGAGGGGAGATATTATATTAGATAAACAGATGGCAATGGTTAGTGTGGGATGTCAACACCATCACGAAAAGGGGGTAATGTATGGTATCAGGTATAACTGTGTCTTACTGTATGGTTTGTTTAATAAATGAGAAGGTCATTAGCACGACTCTGTGATTATTTATTAAAAAACTACAAATATAACATTATGGATAGCTATTATTATTAATTCTGCTGATAAACTTGATAACTTTAATTTCAGCGGGAAGTCCCACTCCACCACCACCACCGCCAAGTATGAGGCATCCTCCTTCCAGATGCCATCACAGCTCAACTGATCAGCACACGTTATCAGCTGGAGGTCAGCAAGTGGGAGTGGCTTGTAGCACCCACCCTTCAGTTGAGGATTCCAGGTGTGATGTAATTATATAATTATTTTTATTCCAGCTCTTGAGGCAGTGTAAAATCTAGTCACGTGGTTATCCATTTCCAACTTAAATTTTGCAGAATCGTGCCATTTTGAAAAATTTCAAAATCATTCTAGTTCTACATTGTTGCACTTGGGACTGTGTTTGAAACAAAATAGTCATATGGTTACCTACTTCCTTCTGTTTTTGCAAAGCCATGCAATTTTATAATATTTAAGAAAGATATTCTCGTTCATCTATTGGGAAAATTATGAAAACAATGCTCTAATACTTATATTTAACGTTTTCAAAAGAAACCATATCTTTTTCTGTGTATTGATCTCAATTTTTCTAAACTAAGGCCTGTCTCATAACAAACTTATACTAGAAAAAAAATACACACGAGGAATATCATTACACAAATTACATGAGGGATATATTAATAATTATTTACTAGTAATAATAATTGATGGTATCACCAATAATTTATATTAGAGAGGAAATATTACTTCTGTAATATTTTGAAGTAAGAGTACAAGTAGTCCTACTACACTATTAGTTTGGAATAAAATAGGCCCTAGATGTTGAATGTGCAAGAAAATTAGCATAACTGATTGAATACAGCATTGGAAATTGTTCCATAGTAGTAAGCTACTTGGAAATCTAGTGAAAGTAGTAGAATTAAGTATTTGTTTAATTCTAAGCCTTTAAATGGTTAAATTCAAATTAAATTAAGATTTGAAATTATATCTCATTCCTTTTTATTTTATTTTCAAATTGAGTAAGCTCACTTTTGGATTTTATAAAAGAGTAATTTATGATAAATTCTATTCATTAATTGATAATTTATATTTTTTAATGGTGTGAATTCTTTTTGATGATTATAGACGGCTTGTTTTGAGGTAAATGTAATTGACATGGTCATTTATTATGCGAAAATCTTATTCATGATTAAATTTCCACTAATGCACTTCAATAATGCGTTCTATTTTAATCCTTTCTTAACAAGTTAATTGATAAGATTGAAAACCGAGACTCAATTATTTTCAATTTAAAATTTTTTTGAGAACCCGTTTATTGATTTGAATGTGGTGTATTAACAGGTCAACTCCAGATGCAGGATCCTTCACCACGTTTGGCTATGGACGAAACCACAGGCAGAGTCAACAAGTCCCTACACAGCAAACTGTGCCAACTCAACAGAAACCGAATAGCCAAAGGTTTAGAGCTGAAGCAGTGATCCAGATGGATAAGTATGCAGGAACTGGTGTCCCCGGAGTCGACCCACGACCTTACAGTGTTGATTCAACTAAATCAGCGCCTGATGTGATTGTGACACACTGACAGCGGTCAACTGGCTCTGAATGGGAGCCATACAAGCGACGAATACCTAGAAACCTCAATGCTAATGGGGCTATGGTTCGTATTGGAGAATCGGAACTAGTAGGGAAGCCCTCAGGATCAATAGAAGAAAACTCAGAGAGTTCAAAAACGACTCAGTCAGACATTGATTGCAAAAAAGACATCAAAGAAGTCGAAGATACATCCTGCACAGAAGTCTCCAATATCACAGGAGTCTTCGATAGGTCAGATACAGCTGTTAATGTTAGTGATACGATTTCGTCTATATCATCTTCACCTTCCACTTACACTTCGTCAAACGTTGATAACAGTACTCCATTCAAGACATTACCTATTACAACTAATCTTTCTCCCAGCTCAGTTCTTGATGAGAAATCTTCAAATATTAAACCTAGCATAAATAGAGCATTAGATTCGTGGAACTCATCTAGTTCTAGTTCAATATGCGCCCGAGGGCCAGACTATCCACCAGAGTATGTCTTCCCCCCTCCACCGCCCGAAATGCTTCTTCTCAATCAGGTTCCGGTATCAATAATCAGTAATGATTACTTCCAGAAACGTCAGTTAGCATGTCCTGGATACAGGTCACAGCGGAGCGATTCTCTACCACAGACTGCAACCCTTCCAAGAAAACCACTCCTAAACCACTGCCCAGTTTCAAATCCTTTTCCTAACACATTAGTTACTGATGGTTTCTCAGATGTCCATGATTGCAGAGTGGATAAGAAGGGTCTTTCTAGGGCTCCTGCTGTTCCTCCTCTACCATCATTGAACATTCCTCATTTCCCTCATCCACTTAGCAAACATCCAAGTGACAGAAGGGCTCTTGGTGGAAGCAGTGGAGATTTACAAAGTTACCGTATGGTACCAGTCCCAATATCTACCCATCCTTATCATGTAGATGGTTCGCTGCCACATAGGATAGTTTACCATTGCTCAACTTTGCCACGAAACCGTGCTAAAGTATCGTCTACATCATCATGAAATGTTGAAAAGTGTGAAAAAATCGGAATAACAAGAACCTCTTGAATTCTGTCATGTGTTGTTGAAAGTCAAGGACACTGATGATTGGATCGTAGCCTTGTTTGAACTTGAGATAGTTAATGCTTTCCTAAACTTTTATACTGCTACCATTTGATTATTACAAAGCGTGATAGTTGAAAACTTCTTGGAGGACTCTATCGGATTGGTTGCAAGTTCTGTTTGGTCTTGGGCCATTTTATGGCCAGAATCATTCTACATGATCACAAATGAAATCGACATTTTGACCTTCCAAGTTCCATTTCTCAGTGGTTGATTATCAATAAATAAATAATTCATTATTGTATTATGTGTAGAGATGGCAATATCATTTTTTAACAAAGTACATCATAAAATAGATCTGTGTTCACACTGTTCGTATTGACTAGTAAATAGTAAGGGAATGAGAATAAATCTCAGAAACAAAAGAAGTTTATATGTTGAACTTTATCAAACTGTCTTAGAATAGCTGTCAACAACTTGAATACTACCGTATTTGAGTTCAATGGTATTCTAGTCACATATACATGAAAATTGTACTATTCATAGACACATTTCAATTAGTAATCTATCATGAGTAAAAAAATTTTTTGGAAGTACGAATTATGAATTTATCATGCAACATTCCGATTAATTATTGTACCATGTTATCAGGAAATGAAACAACACATAATTCGGTAGTTTTAAAATATAAGCGACTTAAATACGGTCTTTCATTTGTAGGTTTCTTGTTAACGTGATTCACTGAAACATTTAAATTATGTCAATCTCTCTTTGAGATTTAAAATATGTTATATCGAAATATACTATATTGTTTTTCAATGAAATTGTCTTAAATTATCATAATTTAATTCTCTTTGCTCCAAACAAGTGATTTTTTGTAAGCTACGTCTGAAAACATAAGAATCATAATTATTTGATCATAGCATTTCATACAAACATTAGGATTATAAATAAAGTGAGTGAAACTGCTTGTAATCATACTATTATCACCATTGATTTATCACATTTATTTAAACATTGACCAGTTGATGGACTGTTGGAATCGATAGTTTGTGTAATGTTTGAAAAATGAAATTTGTTACAATAATTGTGAGCTCATTCTGCATTATTTTTATTCAAACTTAAATGCTTTAAAAGAGAATAGATTTATTTTCTCTGATAGATTTATTTTCCTTCTATGATGTACCTGAACTTGCTCTGATATACAGCTGATTATTATTAGTTAAGCTTTTATATCAGCCTGTATAAAAAAAGGGGAAGGGAGATTAAATTGTTGGAGGCGACCATCAACAAAAATCCTGGAAAAGCCGTGAGGAGTACTATTCTAATTATGTGGTTCTCAAAAATTAAAATGAGACATTTGATGAAATTATGAGTGCCAATAGGTGATATTTTATTTTATTTCCAACTGCCCAATCTCAATCGATGCCTACTAGAGCTCCTTTGCATGACTCTAGACAATGCCATCTCCAAATTACAAAGCCAAATGATGTCCATTTCATTTGTAATCACGCTACATTCATTAGATTTTAACTATTGATATACCTCCTATTCTTGTTCCTAATTTATGCATGTGTTTTTGCGCACTTTTTCCAATATTTTATCTTGTCAGCCGCTTTGTTATTATGTATGTTTTATTGCATATACATTGGAAGAGTTGAAAGTACGATGCTGTTAGCTCATTTTTGTATTTTCCAGCAATCTCTTTAATTAAGTCTTTGGCCTGGCGCCTTGTTACTTTTAGTGAAGCACATGAATAAATAATACTCTAAATACAGAAGCGAGGTAATGTTCAATGATTCACTGAATGAATCAACGTTAATGAAATGGACCGCAACTAAGCTTTCATTTGTTGGGTATTAATTACTCCTATGCCTCACAAAAAGGAACGCCATGGTTGCATTCTGTTTGTAAAATGAGGAATGTCGTGGATTATTTAGGGGAGAAACTACAAATTGTTTCCACTTGTTGCTATCGAACAACCGAAACTAGTATGCCATCTTCAATAAATGTGGTTGACAATTTCAAGTCTTATTATTCATTGTAGTTATCACCATAATTAGGGATAGTTGAAAAAAGTGATAGTTATTGCTACAAATAATTTGATCCAAACAAACAATCTTTCTTAAGGGTTGTACATTTTACAAGGATAATTCCTTATGATCTAATTTGGCTATAATGGCCAGCTTGAAATCTATCTTTTTAAATATTCCAGAGTTATTACCATCATAGACTAGAAATAAAACATATTTAATACTGCATTTGCAATACTGTACTTGAGAAATGAAATGGGGAGTCTACACAATGCCATAAACCGTGAATTCAGTTCGATATTACAGCGTAGACTACCATTTTAGATTCTTGTTTGTTTGTTATGAAACAGTCTATAACGTGAAGTACTATAACAGAGCCAAACAAAAGCTCACAGTTTTGGATTTACAGACTGCTGTAATGGCCGAAGAAAACGTGCGACTAATTCTGAATCATTTTTATAACGCATTGAAATACTTCTAAGCAATGGGTGCTCTTCAGGCTTGGAAAGTTCAGTAAAATAAGTCAGTTGAATAAATAAATGTCATACTATAAATAAGTTTAGACCACGGAGAAGCTGTCCTGATCAAATGCTAACCCTAAAATTAATAATAGATTACTTTAAATCTAGAGATGACCTTCATTGACTTTAAGAAAGCTCATGACTGGATACACAGGAAATTCCAACTGAAAATATTCAGGAACTTCGGCTTAAACCCCAAATTAGTTAAGATGACTGAATTAACTCTTATTGATACGAAATCCAAAGTGAAATTCAGAAGTGAGATCACAAAACCATTCGAAATTGAAACGGAATTAAGGCAGGGAGATGGACTCTCTCCACTACTTTTACTTATTCTACTGGTGTATATTATGCACCAGTAGAACAAGGAAAGTGAAGCTAACAACAAGATTGGAAGAGATATAAAAGTTGACTGCCTGGTTTTTGCAGATGATTTAGCCCTATTATCTAACAGCATAGAGGAAACTAGGTCACAAGTGGAAATTATGAAGAAATACGCTGGGAAAATAGGGTTGAAAATATCATATGAAAAACGAAAATAATGGTCCGAAATCCCCTGTGTATAAACAAAGTTAGAATTAGTAATCAAAACATGGAATTGGTCAGAAGTTTTAAATGCCTGGGTGAAACAAAAACAAACAATATTAAAGAAAAGGTTATTTAAAGAGAAATAACATATAAACTTATCAAATCCGCAATAACCACCAAAAATATTTACAATAGAAAATGTATGTCCATAAACACGAAATTAAGATACAATACCGTGATACTTCCTGGTGTGCTTTATGCAAGTGAAACCCTATTTGGTTCTACAAGAATAGGCGAAAAAGACATAACTGAGAGAGTAGAGCAAGAAATTGTATTGGAAAGTAGACACTTGAAGAAAAAGACAAAACGGAGAGCGTAGAGCAAGAAATTGTATTGGAAAGTGGACACTTGAAGACGGTAGCTTCCATAATCTACCAAACAAACAAATCTATGAAAAGATAGAACCTGTAACCAGCAAAATAAGAAAAAGAAGGATATCCTTCCTGGGACAGAATGAAGGATACAAGACTGCTAGAAAAATTAATAGAATTTGTTTGAAGTAAGAAGATTTCACCAAATTGGATAAAGGAAGTCAAAAAGGATAAGGAGGAACTAAAAATCACAATAGCCGACCTCAAAACTAAATCAGGAAACTACAGAACAATCAAACAACAGTCAATTAGATTCAAGGAGAAAATACGAAAAAACATGGTGATTTTGGACGCAGAGAAACTTACAAGATCTGTAGCCTTGAAGAGCTACTGGCAAAAGAAAAGAACTGCAGAACATCTGGGGGAACAGGAAGAATTGAACATGGCTCAATAAATTTGAAGAATAATTATGACTATGTGCGTTAAAGAGTTTGGCTTGAATAACTAGTTGTATATGATTTCATAAATATAAATTCAAGTTGAAGTCCAAGTCTCTTGAACAAAGGCCTACATGAATTTATGAAGCAAATAATCCATCTATATAGTTGATATCTTGGATCAAAAACATCCTATTGAGGGGTTGCTTTGATGAGTAATACTAAAATGGCGTGTCTAAAATGTTAAAGTATAAGACCACTGGAAGTTGTAAACAGTTGCTCTTTTTCATGCAGTCATACAGGTTTTTTCAGCATTCAGTCTTAAAAGCTTTTCAGTCATTTTCAAGCATTAAGCATTTCAGTCTGTCGAATGATAAATATAAAAGATTTTACAACATATCTGCCAATATAAGAATGTCAATCAATCACCTATCTGAATAAATCTCTTGACAAAGTTGTATAATTCCTTGGGAATCGATCAGACTTTAAATGATCATAATTTACACGCACATGTAATACTTTGTTGCAATGAACAAACTGGATTTGTAGAAGTCCAAACCTTTCTAAAATTACATTCATTAAAATGTCATTAACTCCAATTATTAGAGAAATAATTAAAAATATGTAGTAAATTTTGAAAATAAGAATAGTTTTGATAGTCTGGCAACTCGGGTTCAGTAGGAGAGAGCAATGAGTCCTAACTCCCCCCCCCCCCCCTTAAATACAGAAAATTTATCTACTCGATCAAAATTAAATAATATTAATATTCAAAATGAAACATATCCAATGAAAAGTACTGCAAGTTTTCATTTAAATATTTAATTCAAAAACACTTAATAATATTAAAAACAATTTTATTTTATGAAAAATGAAATAACTACATATTCCGTCAATCAGATGATCACGTTTGGAAAATATAAACGTAAGAAGAACTATGCTAAGGAGCATAACAGATTACTGGATTCATCACAAAATGGAATGATAATTATTCAATTGTAAAGTATTACAAGTTTTAGCAATGTGAACTTGCAATTCAAGAATAAAGTAGGAAAAATGGGAAATCTACTTGGATAATAATAATGATCATTTTAAGCACACATGAAACATAATGGAGAGATCTTCTTGGATACTTAACTTGAAAAGATCAGACTTACTGAACAAGATATAAGTTTAAAGGAAATAACTTCACTGCCCACTCATTATTGAGTCAACGATGGCTTCGAATTTCCTGTAAAAGAGTAAATTTCAGTCAGATGTGTTATTCTTTTCTTAGACACAATTCTTTTGCGCAAATGGCATACTGAATTAAGTTTACAAACAATCTATCAAAAACTTCAGTTAACATATAAATCATACAATTATTTCAATGAAGTATAACACAAACTGCAATATTGAGAGTGAGTAGATACGAACAGGAATTAGTAACAAAACCGTAAATAATAAAACGATGAAAATAAAATTACTTTATTTACGTAAATTCACAAAATTCCATTGTGTGATTGATTGACTGATTAAAAAGCATATGATTAACAATACAATAGTAGTTTATGTACGAGAAAAAGTTTGCATATTAACAATGAGATTTTATGTGAAGCATTTACGTAATAAGGGCGAAGTTTAGACAAAAATTCGTCCATTCAAACATAACCTTGATAACATCGAACTCAAACACTATATAATTAGTAATAATAGGATAAAATTTAAATACAAATTAAAAAAGTGATTAAAAAAATTGAAATTGTGTTTTTTTTTATTTGCTGATGGGATATTACTTACAAAATCAAAGATGGAGGTTGTCATGCACTTGCTCTATGGATGAAAAGATGCAGTCATTCTCTCCAAAAGATACCTCTTCAATGACGAGGAAAAGACCACTCGACTCTCAATGCATCTAATGGAATTTGGAAGTGCGTTCCAAGCTCGACAAGCACTTACAACGAATAATTTATTATAGATTGCAGTACGGTGGTTCGGTATCCCAAGTGTATTATCCCCGGTTCTAGTATGTGAAACATTATTCTGTCTGCTTTCAGACACAAATTTGAAATCGTTTTTAAAGTAATTAGGTTTGCCATATTTCAGGATTTCTTTTACAAGTTTGATTATTCTGAATAGTCTCTGATCCGGAAGTTTGAGTTAATTTATTTATTGTCAAGAGTTGCAGAACACAGTTCTATACTCCTACTACTCTGCAACTGAAAGCTGAGCTTGCAATGTGGGATTGAGTAATTTGTTGATGAGAGTAGACATACCGAAGGCAGTAGTTCTGACTGTCTATCATTCAGAATGACTGTCATGTCATTCCTCACAGTACAGGAAATGTGAGAAATGTAACCAGTAACAATCTGACACTTCTAGGACAGTGGCGCACCCAGATATTACCCAGGGGGGAGGGTGCTGGAATTGAAAACTATTGGAGTTGCCAGTGTGTTTTTCCCCTGGAGAAGGAGTCATGGGTCCTGCTTCCTAAAGAAGTTCAAATTAATAGTATAAATAATAAGAAGCGTATGACTTTTATTGGTGGGGAGACCCTTACGGGTAGTTCCACCTCGCAATAGTAGGAGTACTTGCAGTTACTGAAAAGTACTACAAAGGTAGCTGCAGGGGGGTGTTGCAGGTAGTTTGTCAGGCAGTCCATTATATAATAGTCCCCTTGCACCTAATAACATACTCCCTCAAAAATCCTTTAAAAAAATCCCCTCAAAACGAAGCTATTCGTGTTCTTTAGTAAGGTTCGTGATAACAGAGCTGATTAATAAAATAAAAAAGCCAGCTTGATTAATAAATGTTGAATTGTATGAATTTTATGCATGCATTTATTAAAAATTACTTGCATTACTGCATTGTGAAGATTGCCGTGAAAGCTTTGTAAGAGTTTTCACAAAACTGAATTCAATTTTCTGGATCTTCTGCTTAAGAGAACGTTGATAACCTGCTCCAGGTCAACTTTAATTTCTCTATGGATATTTGAACTTGCTATTTCATTCAGTCTGGGTTTTTTTGATAGTGTGATTGGCAACTGCCTTGCGATTAATAAGTATAGCAAGCCTCCATTTGAACAATACTGAATTTGTGAATCAGATTAGGGAATGCATTTTAAATTGAAGTTGAGAATCACTGAACTTTCTATCTTCTTTAAAACTTCGAGTTTTTCAAGTGAGATTTTTTTTTAAATATTTGTATAAAAATTGGCTTCAGGGGGGCGGCGCTAGAGCACCCGAAGGTAGGTGCACCACGGTTCTAGGAAGAATATCTTGCATTTTCCTTAAAGGATGCATAGCTAAAAACCTTCTTACATGTTCTAATAACTTGCTCTGACCAGTCAAGTGTTGAGTTCATGGTTATAGCCAAGTTTTTAACTGAACTAGAGTAAGGTATTGCTTTGCCATCAACAGTGATTTTGTGAGTTAGGTTCAAGTCAATGATATTTAGGTTACGTTTTTACAGGATTGAGTTCAAGACCATTTTTCCTAGTCCATTCAATAATACGATCAATATCTTCATTCCTCTCATTAACAGTTGCACTGATTTTTGATTTCGGACAGCTGGAGTAAATTTGTAGGTCATCTGCATAAGTATGAAGTATAACTTGATAACGGAGGAAAGGTCATTACAGGGTGAAAAGAAGGGCGCCAAGGAAAGAACCAAGGCATAAACAAACGATAAAAATGGAATATAAATTTTACGAGTTTTATTTGTATTGTAAAAGTTTCCTGAATTCATTGAATACCAATTAATTTGTACTAGGTACAGTGAACAAAGTAAACAATGACAGATCACCCAAGATTTTATAAATAAAATCACTTACTTTGAATCAATCATCTCTCCGGGAACATAGAATGGGTTGCAAATCGTGTCAGTATAGGCCAGGTGCAGCTTGCGAAACATCTAAAATATAAATCACAAACACAGAAAGATATAATCTAATATCAAAACTGGCATTGTATTTCTATTTAAATTTTGATGTTTACTCCCTTTTACTGGGGGGAGGGGTGCATTTCGCTTCTACGGAGAAGCTTCATCAGTCTGCCACCAGTCTGTATGAATGGGTGAAAATCAAAATTTAAATAGAAATACAGTGCCAGTTTTGATATTAAATTGTTCATCACGTATTTCGTCAGGGAAAACATCACAACAGAAAGATACTTGGTTTTTTTCTTTATAAAGTCCATGGTTTTCAGTAGGACTGCAAATACCAAATGTGATGTCAAAATATTGAAATAGATTAATTAAATGATAAGATTATTTTAGAAAAACACATACTTAAATGATCAATTGTATTCTAAGCCACTGTCAAAGTATTCATTAGCCGAGTAGTATATAATTATTACTAAAAAGATAGTAATTAATCTTTAGATAGTCCGAAACGTTTTGGGACTGTAATTTATTAGAGATTGATAATGCTGAAAAAAATGTTCATTTTAATGTGATGATCGATGAATAAGTTACAGCAAGATCTAGTTGTATAGCGATGTGAATGATTTCTTGTAGAAATCAACTGCAATTCTTCAGAGCGGAGTAAGAAATCTTAGTCCCTTCTTTCAATAAAACCTAGAATAGTTGTAAAATAGTTGGTTGAAGTTTCTGCTTCCAATCTCACAGTTATGTAATAAGTTTTTTGACCCTTGAGTTTTGCTTTACTGTGTCTTGCGATAAACGAAAAAATACAAGCACAAAAATGGAGATACACCACCAAATATTATACATTATAATTATATATATATATAACTATTATACATTATGATCTATAACTATTCTACATTCTCTAAGATTTGGATAAGTATGTACATCGTATAAGATATTTTTATTTACAGTTTGGTAGTAAAGCTTGAGCCAAAGTATTATTTGAATTTAATAAGACGAGGAATAAAAAATAATGAAATGTAATATAATATATATATGTACTTTGTGGACATAAATAATTCAATTTCAAATCCAGAAAATTGAAAGTTCCTCCATTAATATTCTTTACTATGGGTCATCCTGATTTCAGAACACTTACTCAGCAGGGCCTTGCAATCATGCCAAAATATTTAATTCGTCTTACAAAAACTCAGAATACTGTTTTGTGGCACAGAAATATCACATTCGTATCCGAGATGCTACACCTACATTTATGGGATTCATCTCAAGAGACAAATAGTATTTCTGTAGAATAAATATTTATGATAAAATGAATATTTGATCGAATAAACAATTCTTAAACATACCGTCCTGACTTCATTGTCTCTCAAAGAGGTATTGGTTGATTCCACAACAACTATCAGCTTCACCCTTGTGTTCGTGACGTATCCAAATCTGATGAAATTTAGTCAAGTCAAAAACAAAAATGATGAAATAATTGTGTAAAAATGACATAACTCTATTGAGACACAACTATGAGCACCATGGCATTTACCCAAGGGGCTTTTCCTTCCTAAAAGCAACAGAAAATCGCGTGATTAAGTCTTATCAGCACCCTGAAAAAGATGATTATTACATAAGTGATCAAAACTCAGATTTTGGTGATTATCTCAAAACTCGTGTAACTACAGACTTCTAACATGCTTTCTTCATTTTTCAGTTAATCTCTTTTATATGGGCTGAATGGTTCTATGTCGCACAGTATGATAGATAGAAACTTTTGCCAAAAAATAAAATAAATCAAATTAACAAAAGTATAAAAATATCAAAAATACAATAATTCATGGAAAGAAAATACAACAAGAAAAATTAATTACTAATGTTTACTGAACGCAAAGAAATAATTTTTAAAATGTAAGCAAGGCTAAAGACAGTAGTATAAGGTTGATATTTTTCTATGAATTAAATAATGGTATAGGAGTTTGAAATGCTCTCTGAACTCATAATCCAATGTAGAGGAAAAATTAAGTGAAGCTCAAAAAATTCCTGAATTTGCTCATCATACCCAACAAGTGCTAGTCAAAACTCCCCACGAAATATTATGCAATCTTTCATTTTAGATGAAATGTAGTGAGTTTCATTGGATGAATCATTGTACTAATTGCATTACTCAACTACTTCCAAATCTCAGTTTTGCCTTGATCAAAACATGCATTTTTATGATGACTATATTTATAACATTTTAAAACAAATGACCTAAGTCATTAAAAATTAACACCTGACTAAATCATGAACTTTAGCATTAAACAGTACAGCCTATTATTTGATTCACAGGTACAAATCCATGAGTTTTCTTTATAACTCTGAATATTAAAAAGCAACAGAGTTGTTCGCCTTTGAAAAGTCGAACCTGGTTGATATTTAATTTGCATACCATAGTATGAAAAGAAATGTGGAAAAATAATGTGAAGCAGCAGTTAAAACAGAGTAGTTCTTTCAGCAAGGTGCTGAAAGCAACATTGTAACGGAGCAGCTCTGTCAGCAAGGTGTAGAAGGGAGAGGCATTGTAATGTGGGCAAATGGAATGCAGGAACCAAGATTAGGCTGAATAAATATTGTTTTATGGGGAGTAACCTCCTCCAAGTACCCCTCCCCACGTCCGGTCAACACCGCTATGTTTAGACACCAGTAGTTAGAACCTGACACAGTAGTTGTGTCATATTTAGACACAACATATTGTGTCATGTTTAGACACCAGTAGTTAGAACCTGACACAGTAGTTGTTGCATTTTCATAATGCCAGGCGCCAGCTCTGTTTCAAGTCTTTTAGAAGACCAAACTTCAATGTAAAACCATTTAAATATATATTTTTTAAAGGATAAGTCTACATAAGTTAATGAATTGCATGATGGTGATCGATGAGTTAGACCTACAGTTTTAGGTGGGTTCCAAACCACCAGGACGTGATTTCACAGCAGAGAACAGAGTCTTTTCTGCTGGCCAATCCAATCGGTAACCATTACAAAGAGAGCCCAAGAGTTCGTAGTTTATCTGATTAAACAGATACCTGCTACGGCTCATGGCTATCAGTTCCCTAATTGTACATGCATAATGGAATAATTTAACATGAAAATCTCAGGTTATTACAATAAACTGACTACTGTTATGACGTTAACTTAGGGGGTTCATTGCACTATTGAACACATAGCATGCGCTGCCACTGTGTTAAGGTAAGAAACACAATAAAAATCGAATAACCAATAAAGAAAACCTTTACATACTAAGTAGATAGTACAATGAAGGATACATTTTATGATTTTCTGTGGAAAAAAGAAGTCCAAGATATAGTTCCTTTTGATCATTCAGGCTTTTCCCAGCCGGTGCTGCTAACTTTTCTTCAATAATATCCAAAGATGTATGAACCTTGAAATGGAAATTTATCTCTTCATTCTGGTCCAAGCATCTGATAAATTTAGGCGAATTCTGTAAAGAGCAAGAAACACGATTAATTTGACAAAAACTGATCTAATCAATTTGGGAATTACTTAGTGGTACTGTTTAATATTGAATAAAATAGAACAAGCACCCCACATCATGACAGATCAACAGCAACATGAAGACTTAGTTTATAGTATCTTACTGAATTTTTCATTCACATTAGATGAGATGTAGTTCTAGAAAATCTGGGAGTATTGGAAGGAGGTATTTCGGTAATTCTGAAGCCAATATGGGTTTGATTTTCTTGAAATTCACACAAGCAGAACACTGTGTAGAGCACAGAAAAAATATAAATAGGTGTCGCTTACATCGGGAGGAAGTGTGCAAAAACGCATTCAAAGTTGCGTTTTTGAGCCTATCGTAAACACTGAATTATTAATTCATTCCGATTTCTGCTTATAGAAGCAGATACATATCCACTTGAAATTCACATATAGAATACTACGGTATTTGAAAAACAAAATACATAGAAATGATTGGGTACTTACGTATTATACAGAGTCCACTAATTAACAGCGCGCTGCGGCAGAACAAGCTTAACCTAACCTCGCTAGATCGTGAAGTCCCGTTAATGGGAATGTACATAAAACTCAATTAATAAATTACTGAAATCGGTATCTAGGAATTCATAATCTAGCGAGCTTGTTCTGCTTGGCCTCCATATAATACTCAAGTACCAATAAGGGTAGTAAATACCTGGAACTTTGTAAAAACAAAAACGCATAAAATGCGTTAAATTATCATACCGCTTGCTTATCAACAGAGCTGTTCTGTACCAACTGCCATTTTGCATTGCGATGATTACATAGCGATTGAGAGGTTAACGAATAGGAAATTTGCTCCTGCCTGGACATAAACAAAGAAATTTTATTACTGGTTTATATGTTGATTTTTCAACGCTGAAAGCGGGTGGGGTAGTTCTTCTATCCTTCAGTCATAAAAAGTTAGAAATAAAAACTCTTGATTTCGGAACTGATTATCTCAAATATCACCAAATCTACTTCAATGTATTCACTTTTTGTAATAGAACGAATTGGAAAGGTATTCCTGCCTGGGAACAAGCAAAGAAATTAATTAGCAAAAAAATAGGCACAAAAACGCTACTTTGAATGCGTTTTTTAACACTTCCTGGTATTTGCGACATCTATTTTCATTTTCCTGTGTTCTTCGTAGTATTCTGCTGAAAAAAGTGAATTTCAAGTACATAAGCCTGCTTTCAAAAGCAGAAATCGACATAAATTCGTAATAAATCCTCAGAAGCTCAGCCGCTATAGGCTCAAAAGCGCAACTTCTGATTTGTTTTCTGCACACTTCACAGCGTATGCGACATGTATTATTGTTTCTGTGCTCTACAGTGTTCTACGCGATAAATTTAAATTTCAAGAAAGTTGGAGGTGACCCATACTTTCTTCAGAATTACCGGGATTTCAAAATAAATAAACGCAGTAACACTGATTCATTTGTAAACTCTGGTCAATCCAAAATATCTACATAAATCCAACTTAATTATTCCCCTTTTATTTTTGTAAGATTCATATTTGTTAGATCATCCTATTGATCTTGCAATGATTTCAGTATTTTCGACACTGGAAATCATTTTGGTCGTTAAGTTGATGATAATTAAGAAAGCCAATTACATACTAACAATTTCGCCCAAGCCCAACTCTCGGGGGTTAAAAATTTTATTTGATTTTGAAACTACTCTAGTACGAAAAGCTGATGTAAACGAAAATATTATGTTTATAGATACATCCGTAGGTACTTGATAGAAGTACACAACTCATTCAAATAACAGCTAACCAGTTAAATAGCTTCAATGTTTGGGAAATCTATATTAAATTTGTTTTTATATTAAATGTGCTTAGTAATTGTGGTAAGTAAATTACTTTTTATCAGATCACTCATACTTGCCCAGCATTTAGATACAGAATACAACAGTATTTGAAAATTGGTATACGAATGCACAACAGAAGAATCACAGGTAAGTACGGTAAGCAAAAATTATGATTATTCTACAAAGTTAAGAATGAAGGTTGAAAAACTAACCTCTTTACCAATAACTGCTATGCAAACTGCCATAATCAAAGTGTTGACATGTATCTCGTTTTTCAATGAGACTAAATAGTTCAGTATTTATTCAATTGCAAATAAATAAATCACAGAGTTCAATTAAATACCACCAACTACTGAAGATTATAACCTCAATGAGAATACAAAAACAAAACACACGCCTACACAGTACTCAGCAGACTGAACACTGAACAGCTGGTGACGCTGACTTTCGTGACCCTGAAAGATGCTATATTTGTCGTCTGTATAATATATTTTTGTCGTCTGCTTGCAAATATTTTGCAACAAATTCCCAAGACAAATAATACAATTCATCAATTAATTGCACAATTGTAAATATATTTCCCAATTCAGTGAAGATTTCGATATTCTACATGCATTACAGTTTTAATTCAATTTTTCGATTGTTTCTCTCACACCTAATTGACTGATAATCTTATATCGTTGTAGTTCATAAATTTTTACTAAACTTTTTTGCTTATATTATAAAAAATTACCTATTTTACTCCCTTTAACTACTGGAATGTGTCAGTTGCCTAGTTGATATAAACATGCGCACAAGGCACAACTTCGACTATCTACTAACAGGTTGCTATTCGGATTATGTCTATCGATTTTAGGTTTATTCGTGAACAAAATATGTATTTTATTTTATTTTAAATAATTCACTTGTATATGGTGCGAGTTTTTAGAGTCGTGTAATTTCTCTTTAAGTTTATTTTCGGCTATAATATCGCATCTTTAGCTTACTACTTCCTTGAAATAGCGTACGGTCATAACGGTGTTGCTAGCCTTCAATGATGATGCTATTAGCTTGAATGGTGGATCTGAATAGTAGGCTATAGTATAATTCGGTTGGAATGTTCATTCAAGTTTGGCGTAAATTCGGTAGATAATAGTGACCATGGATACAAGTTCAACATCACAAGATATGAATAGATTTAAAGGTAGGCAAGATTAAATTTAAGATAAGTATTTCCGTACGGCACTTAATTCCTATAAATATCGTGCAATATTATTGTTTTAATATAAATATATAATTTTCCTGATTTTTCAGAAGGATCAGGCGTGAATGATTTATAAATTAGATTTTTTGATTAAGGCTAAACTAAGTAAGCATCTCAGTTATTCGGTCAATGGTGAATTATTGTACATTTCAGAAAACCTATTCTTCCAAACTGGTGTGTTTTGAATAAGCCTTGCTTTATTTGTATTCTAGCCTAAAGATATTATTGTCTGTATTAAGTTAAAACGTCAACATTCCTGTCTCGACCTATGATCCGATTGGCCATCGCTTAGGCCAACCGTTCGATTGCTTATAAAATTGTCATTTCCATTTATTATTTTTTAGGCTAGGCCTACACAGATTATTTTTATTGTTGATGTACAATTGAGTTTTTCCCATTAACATTCCACTAAAATTATAATTCTAATTAAGGACTCCTATATAATAGGTTCGCGTCTATCGTGGGACCTACTCGTAATATATAATTGGTGTTATTAACTTTTTATCGTAAATTCCACGACTTGCAGTCAATTCTAATTATGAATAAATAATTTTTGCTACTCACTTTTAGCCAAACGTTTTCAAGTCATGGAGACTCATCTTCAAAGACTTATCTTCCTTGATAAGCGTGTCGGTTTTTGTTTTGAAAAATTATTGTGGTTTTTGTAGAATGTGATCGAAAAGTTTGTGTGATTAAAAATGTAATTGTTCATTGAGGATGTTTTGTTTATTGTGTGTGGTGTGTTTGTATATTTCAAATTGTTCCAAGGCGTTATACGATCATGTCCTTTAGATTTTGTTTGTAGAATGTGTAGGTTGGTAGTAATGTCAGTAAAAGTGTGTCCAGTTTGAATGATATGGTCGGCGAGAGCCGATTCAGTTTTTGTATTTAAGGCTTGTAAATGTTCTTTGTAACATTGTTTGAAAGCGCTGCCTGTTTGTACTTTGTAAAATTTGTTACAATCAGAGCAGTTCAGTTTGTAGATCCCTGGAAGATCGTATATGTTTGTGTTCTGTGTGGTTTTGGATGCAAGTGCATTTTTTATTTTGTTTTTTGTTCTGAATGCGATGATATGGTCGGATTTTTTGAAAGATTTTTGCTAGTCTGTTTGATGGTGGTGTTGGTGTTTTATTTTTTGGTTATTTTATGATTGAGTTTGTCAATTAGGTCGTGTTTGTAGCCGTTTTCTCGTTGATATTTGGAAGCTAGTCACACAAACTTTTCGATCACATTTTACAAAAACCACAATAATTCTTCTAACCAAAAAACCGACATGCTTATCAAGGAAGCCTTTGAGATGAGTCTCCATGACCTGGAAAAATTTGGCCAAAAGTGAGTGGTAATTTATTTATTCACATTAAAATTGACTGTAAGTCGTCGAATTTACAATAAATAGTTGATATTAACGACGCAGATCGTTATGGAACAAGAAATCCAAGAATATAATCAGTCTTCTAAAAAAATCTGGAATACCTTATCAAGAAGAAAATGAAATTTATATTGGTTTTGCCTACTATTACGACTTTCATTTTTTTTACAAATCACAAGCACATGGTAAATTTCTACAAGTTTAGTGTTTAGATTTCTAATAACATTATGAAATAGTTCTGCTTCATTTTTAATTAGTTTAGCTTTGTTAGTAGTTTTAGCTGATTAAATTTATTTCTTCAATTGAATTGAAAAGACGATAATCGACCAAAAAATCAGGATAGCATTAGTGGAAGGAACTCTTGTAACAATCTGATAGGCTCCCTATAGTTTTTATATATTACGAATCAAACCCCAATAGTTTCATATACAATTTGTTTCATATCTTCTTTAAAACTCTCTCAATAAGATACACATCTGAGTGTTTGGTTTTCTTAATTTCATACTCAGAATACCCCCTTAATAATTTAATTGTTTTCATCTGTGAGATAAGTGAAGGGAATACTGTAGTTTTCATATAACTTGGCAGCAGTATGCTGGGTTCAGATGTAGCATGTCCCATTTGCTACACGCTGCCAAGTTATATGAATACTACAGTACTTGGTAGTACATTGTGAACAGGGAAAATATCATCTGTGTAGTTTGGTTGATATACTTTATCAAATATTCTCTTGTATCGAGTAATTCGAATCTTATCACCAATTTTATACGTTGGTTTTGTGTTATGATGTTTGGATGAACGAAGGGTAGCCAATATTCATCAGTACATACTATTTACCTGACTAGGATTCATATCAGTAGTTCGAAGAAAAGTGTTATTGTATATTTGTTTATAAGTTTTGGAAGTAGGTCTATCTACAGTGACTTATAGAGGTGTTGTGATCAATGCCTCCAGCCGCCATAACATTGTCTCCAATTTATAGTTAATTGTATATCTATATAGGCTAGATATTAGATATATACTATAAACATATTGTTACGGGTTCTAAGTCTAAAATAACGCTGGCAACACTTAAATTTATCACTCGTACTTTATTTACACAAATAATCACAACACTCACTGATCAGTAATGTCTTACAGAAAAATAAGCAATTGAAAACAGATAAATCGATATTGTTCAACTAATAAAGAGATTTCAATAAACTGTACAAAAATCAATCACTAAAAGTTAAAAGGCCGATCTAATATTAATTAATAACTGTACAATAAACTGTCCAATAATATTCAAAAATAAAAGGTCGAAAAAGAACAATTAACTCACGTAGCACTAGTCCATAATACAATAGAAACTATTTAGTAGCTCACTGGTATGAATTAAACAGGAAAAAGAATTATCACTATAGGCACAGAGAAAGAATTATCACTGTAAAGGCACAAATTATATAACTGTCACAACTTGTTTATCACGACGAATTTCAAACAAGACTGAACTCATTTACAAAAGTCTCCCTCTATTTATATAATTTTCCATAATTGAGATATCTCTTGATTTTTCTATAAACTTCTACCGATTTCTAAAATAAACAATGAAAGGCCTTCACACCTTCCACAATATTCGATAAGATTCCATTAATGTCTAATAAAACAACTAGAACATTCTACAAATTACCAAGTAAACACCATAAAAGTGTCAAAAGGAGAGTAATGTAATGTCGAGAACAACTTCTTTCTCTCAATTCTCACTACAATATGTTTCCTATGTGTCTGCAGGGCTCTGATGACACAGTACGCATGTAAATTTTGAGTTCTCTCCAGCATAGCCTAGATACAATAGAATAGCATATGGTTCATAACTGTAGTGGCGCGTCAAGTTTTTCACTGGTAGGGCTCATTTTTAAATATACCTGTGGGTCGGTCGTGAGGTATATTTCAGTCAGAATATTGTCAAGACCATCCAGTATTCGAGATGAATCCTTGGATTTTTTTCAAATCATCTGTTGATATGGTAGGCTACTGTCTATTCCCAACAGACAAGTTATAAAACTTATGTTGGGATGGCCAATTTGTAAAATATCAGGATTTATGGTATAGTATTGTCTTTCTTCATAAGAAAAAAGAAATGGATAAAAATACTGGCAATAATTACTGTGCAGTACAGTTTTTGAGTTCCTGTGTCAGTGATTATATTGATACAGTCAAGAGGTTAGTAGAGGACAGGTCAATGAACTAAAGTTCAAGTATTAAAGTAATAACAATCTTACCATATTTAATTGCATTGGTTGAATTAGTGTTATTTTCCTTGTGTTTTTTTTTAATTTTCAAGTGTTTGAGATCCTTACAGCTAATTTCCGTCCAAAGATCATAATTTTCCTTATGATGATTATTATTATCATCAAAACATAAACAATAAAAACAAAATAAAGCTTGTTTTTCAATGCTTGGAGTTAACCATGGCTTTTTATCAAACCACAGAAAAATGTTTCTGTTTTGCTTTGTCTATGTTACAAGCTTAAAATGTTTGGGCTAATGTGTGCCTAACTCTTTAATTTGTTTTTTACCTCCAATGGCAACGTCGAAAACTTTGTGCAAAGTAAACTGTCGACATGATTTAAATTCATTGTTTACGTTAACTTACTAACAAAAAGTAAATAAATAATAAGAGTTAATTAATAAATAATGCTATTAATAGTTCACTTTCCGTATGGGTGTTGTCCAGACAACATATTATGCACTCTTCCGGCAGAGTGCAAACTGTGGACTCACAGGCGGCAGCGCACTGGTCAACGTAAAATTAAAATTAAAATCGTAGCCTGTAAATTACAAGACTGCTCACCAGTGGGCTAAGCCCTGGAATCAAATGAAGCTACAAAGTGGGGGAACTGGCAGTCTAAGCCCTGGAATCAAATGCCTGAAACAAATGAAGCTGCAAAGTGGGGGAACTGGCAGTCTGACGTCACCCATCTATAGAGCCAATGTATCCCAGTTCTATATTGCCAGGGCTACTTAGAAACTAGCCCAACCGGCCCAGACCACGGCTACTCATCTCAATCGGCAGTACAAATCAATGTACTTGCCTCACAAATTCATGCGCTGTTCTTATTAATTCAGTGTTTATTTTAATGAACTAATATTTCTTTCTTTTACGGAATTATTGGTGGGGCACAGCCCCACCTGCCCTAAAGGGCGCGCCGCCTGTGGTCCATAATACAAACTACATTGACTGTAGAGATAGATCTCAGTCACTGTAGTCAACACTCAATTTGGATACCCAATGGCAAATTGACCAATTAGCCAATCAGAAGAAGACATCCAATGGTTACACTGTAGGTCCAACTATTTATTATACCTTTGTACAGTTAATTTGTAAAAGTGAAGTTAAAAAATAATACTGAAAGTAAAGATGATGATGATTGTGATGATTATGATGATGATGATAAAAAAAACGAATTGATGTAAATTGACGAAGAAAAATAATTGTATTTAAACAATATAGAGTTTTCTAAATTGTACTTGCTACATCTATTGGTATGTATTCATTGAATGTAAGTAAATTAAAGTAACAAATGAATAACAGAAAAACAAATTAAAGTAAGTTGATTAAATAGAAGAATTTTACTGACTTCACTATAAAAACTTGAAAAAATTCTGTTGAAGGTTGACATTTGACATTGACTATGTAAACAATTTTGTGTGATTTACATTTTCACTTCAAATGTTATTTAGTGCCAAACTTAAGTCAGTTAATGACAAATTATTGAATGAAATAATAAATAATGGAAAGACACCAATATAATAAATATTATATTAATAAATATTTAATTTAACTTTATAATATGAACATATAAACACAAAAAAGTATTCTACTATTCACAAGCTTTTTGTGAGCTTTAGAAAATTTTAATTTATATTGGGTTTTGGGGCTGCAACAGATAATTTTTCTGTACTTGAAATTAAGTTATAAAAATTGACCTTGAATATTAAACATAGTTGATAGTATACTATAAACCTGTAATATGGAGAGTACTTGTTGACAATTAGCAGAGTATTTCAAAGAGTATTAATAATATTTCTGCTGTAGATAATTTCGCACTGGTATTGTACTTCATCAGCACTCAATTCCAGTGTGAAATGGCCATTACTCAAAAGAATTTACATTTTCTTCTTCAACGATTATTTAGTGCCAAATTTAAGTAAAATAATGACAAATTATTGAATGAAATAATAAATAATGGAACTACACTAACATAATAAATATTATATAAATAGATATTTAATTTTCTTCATAATATAAACAATGACAAATAATATTGGATGAAATAATAAATAATGGAACTACAAACATGATAAATATTATATAAATAAATATTTCTTTTAACTTCATAATATAAACACAAAGAAAGTATTTTACTATTCACAAGTTTTAATTTACTTTGGTTTTTAGGGCTGCAACAAATAATTGGAATGTAGTTTAAATTAAGTTATAAAAATTGACCTTGAATGTTGTAATATTGAGAGTACTTGTTGTCAATTAGCAGACTATTTCAAAGAGTATAATTAATATTCTGCTGTAGATAATTTCGCACTGGTATTGCACTTCATCAGCATTCAATTCCAGAGTGAAACATTACTCAAAAGAATTTACATGTTCCTCTTCAAAGGTTATTTAGTGATAAACTTTAGTTAAATAATGACAAACTATTGAGTCAAATAATAAATAATGGGACTACACAAACATAATAAATATTATATAACTAAATATTTCTTTTAATTTAATAATATAAACACAAAAAAGTATTTTACTATTCACAAGTTTTATAAAGTTTCAATTTACATTTGGGGGCTGAACAAATAATTTTGCTGTAGTTTAAATTAAGTTATAAAAATTGACCTTGAATATTTTAATGTGGAGAGTACTTGTTGACAATTTACAGACTATTTCAAAGAGTATGATTAATATTTCTGCTGTAGATAATTTCGCACTGGTATTGTACTTCATCAGCACTCAATTCCAGTGTGAAATGGCCATTACTCAAAAGATTTACATTTTCCTCTTCAACGATTATTTAGTGCCAAATTTAAGTTGAATAATGACAAATTATTGAATGAATTAATAAATAATGGAACTACACTAACATAATAAATATTATATAAATAGATATTTCTTTTAACTTCGTAATATAAACATATTAACACATAGAAAGTATTTTACTATTCACAAGTTTTAATTTACTTTGGTTTTTAGAGCTGCAACAAATAATTGGAATGTAGTTTAAATTAAGTTATAAAAATTGACCTTGAATGTTGTAATATTTGAGAGTACTTGTTGTCAATTAGCAGACTATTTCAAAGAGTATAATTAATATTCTGCTGTAGATAATTTCGTACTGTTATTGTACTTCATCAGCATTCAATTCCAGTGTGAAACATTACTCAAAAGAATTTACATTTCTCTCTTCAAAGGTTATTTAGTGCCAAACATTAGTTAAATAATGACAAATAATTGAATCAAATAATAAATAATGGGACTGCACGAACATAATAAATATTATACAAATGAATATTATACAAATAAATATTTCTTTTTACTTTATAACATAAACAAAAACGTATTTTACTATTCTCAAGTTTTAATTTACATTGGTTTTGGGGTTGCAATAAATGATTGTGATGTAGTTTGAATTAAGTTATAAAAATTGACCTTGAATATAGTAATATGGAGAATACTTATTGACAATTAGCAGAGTATTTCAAAGAGTATAATTAATATTTCTGCTGTAGATAATTTCGCACTGGTATTGTGCTTCATTAGCACTCAATTCCAGTGTGAAATGGTCATTACTCAAAACAATGTACATTTTTCACTTCAAAGGCTATTTGGTGCCAAACTTTAGTTAGATATTGACAAATAATTGAATAAAATGATAATTAATGGGACTACACGAACATAATAAATATTATAAAAATGAATATTATACAAAAAAGTATTTTACTATTCACAAGTTTTAAAAAGGTTTGATTTACATTGGTTTTTAGGGCTGCAACAAATAATTTTGCTGTACTTTATATTAAGTTATAAAAATTATCCTTGAATATTGTAATATGGAGAGTACTTGTTGACAATTAGCAGAGTATCTCAAAGAGTATAATTAATATTTCTGCTGTAAATAATTCGCACTGGTATTGTGCTTCATCGGCACTCAATTCCAGTGTGAAATGACCATAACTCATAATTTAATTTTTTCTCTTCGAAGGTTATTTAGTGCCAAACTTAAGTTAATAATGACAAATTGATTAAAATAATAAATAATGGGACTGCACGAACATAATAAATAATATTATATAAATAAATATTATACAAATGAATATTATACAAATGAATATTATACAAATAAATATTTCTTTCAAATTCATATTATAAACATATAAAAAGAGTATTTTACTATTCACAAGTTTTAGAAAGTTTTAATTTATATTGGTTTTTTGGACTGCAACAAATAATTTCGCTGTAGTTTAAATTAAGTTTAAAAAATTGACCTTGATTATTGTAATATGGAGAGTATTTGTTGACAATTAGCAGAGTATTTCAAAGAGTATAATTAATATTTATACTGTAGATCATTTCGCACTGATATTGTGCTTCCTCAAACATCTTCATCAGCTCACCATTCCAGTGCAAAATGGTCATTACACAAAATAATATGATTATTTATGTTCCCTTCACAGTTACTTAGTGTTAAACTTTAGTTTGCTGAAATTATATTCATAGGCTAATTATTCATTATTATATGCATATATTTACATGAGATCTGCATAATAACATCTCTATATTATAGAGTACTGCCCCTACTCTAATCTGCCCAGTAGAGCGTTCTCCATCGCCGTGTGGTACGACCTATAGAAACAATACGGAGGCCATTAATTAAAGATGCAATGAATTTGTTGGTAAACAATGTTACTTCTGTAAAGAGCTAAATGACAATACTCTACTTAAATGCTGGAAAACGCGTGCAGTACTTTTTGATCTATTGTTTCGTGAAACGTTATCATACAGTAGACTTGGTGCCTACGTCATACTAGTCATATTATTCTACATTTCTTGTATTGGCAACTATTGTATTAAGCTACCGTTGAAATATCTTATTTTTCACGCTGTAAAGAGTATGTCAAAGTAGTTGCTTATCTCACCTAGCACTTGATGCAAACAAATATTAGAAACAAATTAAGTAAATTATATTATTTCTATTTCGATTGTAAGTTTGACTTTTCGTATAAAAATCGAAATTGATCTTTTTCCCCCTCGCAAAAGCTGGCAATATAATCTAGAATCTCGTATATGCAAGTAACAAAATCTCAAGGACGCAAATCATTCGCAGAAGTTATTAATCTTCCTCCTCCCTTTAGGAAAGAAGTACTTGGAGCATCTTCCTTTTATCAAAATTAATAGAAACCCCCAACTCTTAATACATAACATTCTAATATCATTATAGTCACCAAACCACTTAATAGATGAAAAATGATACCTCATTTTAGTGCATAGTCTTAATACTTTATTATCTAATGCATGGCAATGTTTTGCATCATTAGTGAAATGAATACTTACAATTTCTTGGATTTCTTGTTCCATAACGATCTGCGTTGTTAATATTAACTTTTTGTTGTAAATTTAACGACTTGCAGTCAGTTTTATATTGTGAATATATAATAAATGTACTCACATTTGGCCGAACGTTCACGAGGTATTGAATCTCATTTTCAAGGCATCCTAGATCGGCTTGAAGATGAGATTCAATACCTCGAAAACGTTCGGCCGAATGTGAGTACATTTATTATATATTCACAATATAAAACTGACTGCAAGTCATTAAATTTACAATAAAAAGTCAACTTTTAATTTCTATTTCAGTAGAGTAATAGACAAGTTTGCTTGTTACACATTAATTAAATTTATTTTGATCTTGTTCAAAGTGGATGTAAATACAAATTAAATCTCATTAAAAATTTAAACCTGTGTTTTTAACCTTCAGCTACTTAATAAGTCCAAATTATCAAGTCCCTCTTACCCCTATAAGACCGCAATTAAGTTCCTCAATAAGGGACTTCGCGTCTTAGGTCCAATATATTTTAGTAATTGGTAATAAGCAATAAGAAATAATATATTTATCTCACTAAATCCTGTTGTATTCAACTTAGTTTCTCAGGATACTCTCTATATCCAGCTACACTATCTCCTCATGGTTGACCTACTGTTTATGCAATGAAATAAAAATAAAAAAATACAATATTTGAAAAAAGCCAGCAGTAACCACTAAAAATGGTGAAATAACTTACACTGAGAATTTCAGATCACCTGGCACATAAGTGAGATTGTTTAATAACACGTGCTGGAATTTCTCCTTGAGGTATTTTTCCGTCTACAAAATAACAAAAAAAAAAATTAGTTTCTAATATTTTATGGATTGTGTGCTGAGTTTCTTATGAATATTTCGTTACACTCTATTTCTGTATTCATCTTGCTAAAACAATCAATAAAAAATGCTTATTCATATGTAGCAAATTGCTATGCAGAACTGACCTTTTTGAGTTGCGGCAGACGCATTTCGAACTATATAGTTCTTCCTCGGCGCTTAGTTGCAGACTGACTGGTTCTCTAGTATTTAAGGTTTATAGTGGTGGTAGGGAGGTAGTGAGAGAAGTGGATGTGGTGGGGGTAAGTGGTGGAGGTGAATTGAATTGAATTGAATGAAATAAATTTTATTTACATTCCAAAAATTTGTTACAACAAACTGAGAATGAGTCAGTACATGCAGGTCATATTCATACAGTCAAATCACAAGAACAAAATAAAAAAAACACTTATCATAACAACATCAAAATGTGAATATAATTATTTTAAATTATTCAAAAATGTTCATTGAATTGACTTCAAAAATCCAAGAAAAGAAAATAAACATAGCATTTCACCCATTAAGGAATTTGCTCACACAGTAAAAAGCTTTCTCCACCAACAAATTTTTCAAATTAATTCTAAATTACCTTTTCGAATAGTGTTGTTCTGTGAGCAACTGCTGATAGTTGATTTGCGAGTGTTGTAAGAGTGTGATGCATTATAGCGTTTAAATATGTCTAGATTAAAGTATTTGATTTATCAATTTTATAAAAAGAATAAATTGAAAAACTTAGCAGTAATCAGATTGATATACAATGCTTACGCTGAATCTTTGTTTCAATATTGTATTGAGGTTTGGGGGGGTGCAATGGACCCTCATCTGAAAAAGCTGTTTATCATTCAGAAACATATCATAATAGCCGCTTTGGGTAAACCTAAACTCTACTCCAGTAGACTCATTTTCAAGGAGCTTCAGGTCTTAACTTTAAGGCAATTTTACATAAAAAATTGATACTGTTTATAAATTGTAATAGAGATGTAATCAGAATAAGACAATTTACTTACAACATAAGGCCGTTAACAGATAACATCTTCATACCTAACTGGAATAAAAGTATTTGCAGGTAAACTATTCAATATCTTACCAACTGAACTATTATCTAATTAGCCTATAAAAATAATATATTTTTAAAATTGTAGAATGGCTCAAAGAGAATATCTTCTTTAAAATAGGAAATTTATGTTCTTGTGTTCTTTTTATGTGTTGTTTGTATTTATTATTTGTCCTTATTTTTTACTTATGTTTATTAATTTATCATTTTTTCTTTAAATTGTAGTTGTAGTTTTTTGACTATTTTATGTTCCTTGGTCGGTCTGGCACTCAAGTTATGCTTTGCTGGGTTGAGGATACCTGAATACCTGGATAGCCTAATATGGATACCTGAATAGCCTACAATCATAGATAATTTATATTATTCAGATTAATGCATTTTCTTATTGGGAAATAAATCTTATTCTTATTTTCTAGGCCTCTGTTTTTTTTAGTTTTTTTTAGAAAAAGCAGGTCCATGATAATATAATACAAAGAAAAGTTAAGGAGGTCTAATCTATGTTTAATGTCATACTATGATTGAATTTCATTGAACGATATTGATTAAACGGGGTCTGGCATATATTTATAAATGAGGTTGTGGTACAGAACTTCAAGTATAAAAGACTGGAATTGATAAATCGATAATTTATAGAAATAAAATTGAAAGAAAAGTTCTGATTGCTATTCAATCTTTGATGTACGAAATTAATTTAGTCATAATTTCAATCTTTTCAAGATACAGGTATGTTTTTAATGTTCACATTCACATACAATTGTTGACCAATTGCAATGCAACAATCAACATTTTATTATGTGCACGAGTAGTTAGAAAGTATGAGTAGTTGAAAATTTAGAGTATTTTTTCAGTGAATCAACGATCTTTTGCATTCAATTTTACATTCATTAGTAAGAATTGCTGCTGACGAACACTGAAACTTAATGCATAAATAATCATAATATTTAAAAATAAATATACATTAACCTCTTGTTTTACAAGCGTGGTCGAATAAATTAGTATTTATAACATAAAATGTATCGTGTGAAATGTATATATTTTATACAGAATATCCTGTAAAAGGTCAATATCTAAATTAATGACAAACCTTAATAGCATGTTTAGACATTTTTTTCTCTGAACAGGCCCCGTAGTAAAAGAATACCTCCGGGCAGTTGTCAAAAGTCCTGTAGCGCCTCACCCTAACAGTATTACGTCAAGGTTGATATAAAAAGTTAATAAAATGGTTAATACTACTGAAGTAGATGCCATTAAATTTCGCGGGTTCCTAGTAATTTCAATGTCACTAACAAGACAGCTTACTTCGCAAAGAGAAAAGTCAAATTATTCATTTCAGCAGTACAGTACTCAAATAGACAACACTAATCTCTGCAATTAATTGATGAAAAAATGTACTTGCTTTGCTCTTTTCTGATCACAGGATTTGACCCATGCATTAAATAATTATTATTATATGCAGTTACATTAGTTCCAATTAGAATTTAAGCTTCTTTCCTGATATAATATATAAATAAAAGTGGAAATCAAGATTATTTTGATACTGGAAAATTCAAAGCTCCAATTCAAACAACTTTGTAAAATATTAAAAAAAGTTCTATTGGCAAAATAGAAAAATTTAATATTACTATTCTTGATATTACACGTCTCAACTAAACTTTCAAATTAACGAATTGAATAATGCATGTATAAGCCATTGTAATATTAACTATAATAAAGAAATAGAACAAAATGGCACTCAAATCTAGGGAAGTGATAGCCGCGAGCCGTAGCAGGTATCTGTTCAATCAGAGAGATAAGCTGCGTTCTCTTAGGTCCTGTTTGTAACGGTGACAGATTAGATTGGCCAGCAAAAAAGACACTGTTCTCTGCTGTAAAATCACTTCCCGGTGGTTCGGAACCCAACTAAAACTGTAGGTCCAACTCATCAATCACCATCATCCAACTCATTACCCACGCACAGGTCTCAGACCTATGTAGGCTTCATCCTCCAAAAAAATCTGAGTGTGGTACGGTATGTTTTCTAGTGTTATTTGAGAACCTAAAATTATTAGAATTTAATTCTATTGTTTTGAAACGATAATTTAATAATTTTCTCTCATTTGCAATTTGATAACCTATGATCCTGTCACTGAATATTTTTTTTCAACTTCATTTCTATTGAATTTTCTAATTAGCATTGTTCAAAACTAATGTATCAAAATATTTCAAATACCCTAATGTTGAACAAACAATGTCAAAAAATATATAATAAGACTAAAATGTCTAAATTGAATCAGATGACACTGTTGAAGATTACAAATTTATTTTCAGTTTAACGATAAATTCATTAAAGGATACATTTTTTGGGGGTTCTCGGTCATCTCCATTAAAGGCTCCGTGCTAAAGTTTCTGAACGCCTGTCCAGCGACCGGGACCATGATAAATGGAGTTTCTCTAACGGTTCTTCCATAAGTGTCAGCATCTGCTGCGTGGCGGCAGACCACTAAAATTGAACTGAACTGTAAAATGAGTTGATATCGATTATTTAAATCAATAAGATATCATTAAATCTAAACAGAAAAGATCAACTTCAATGAAGTCATTCAGAAATACAAAAGTAATTTATGTGGTTTCAAGATCTGGATGCTGACTACTGTCCTTGTTCAGACACAGGGCACATCCTTGTACATAACGTTGTAATTGGGGTTAGCCCATTGGGGTTATTGCTGATTGAAAAACATATTTCTAAAATTATTTTGTAAAATATGGGTGCTATAAGGTTGTAATCTATTGTAATGCTATCTATTGCTGTTAGAAAAACATTTTTCTACAACTATTTATTTAGTAAAATATGGATTAATTTTTATTTTAGACACTGATGTAATAAACTAATTTTGAAAAGTTACATTTTCAAAAAAATCACTTGTTTCAAAATTTATTCAGTCCATTCTCTCTGGACTAGTATTAAAACTTTTGTTGGAATGTACCTTGGGCTGACCTGGTTCAAATTTATTATGTTTTGTCTCTTAGTAGCTCTAACCACTATATATGTACACATGAAAAAATATATACATATTTATGCTTTCAGTCAAGAGTTAAAAATTTTTCAATTATTTAAAAAAAATCTGCATGCATTTGATCCCACAAATGCATGAACTTTCAAATAGTTACAAAGAAACTAAACTTTCAGGTGGAATACCATTGATGATTAGTTTATTTTAATCTCTGTTGTGGGTTTAAATTATTGAAATATTATCAAACCCTTATCAACTCATTTGGGAAATTGTCCATATTTAGCAAAATTGTTGATGAAAGAAATCCTTTCTTAGCAATATATAGTTTATAGTGGTCAACCAAAATCTGGAATCTAAATCTACAGATTGAAAACTCAGAAAAATTGAGATAATTTTACTTGTTACTTCTTTTTTGGTATGATTTTTCCATATTTCATAAACATAGACCAGTATTGAGCAGTACAGTATAGTAAATATACAAATATACATACCATTAATACGTTAAAAAATATACATACCATTAATACAAAAAAATTAGGATTTTCTTACTTTCAAATTTTAATAATAATATACTTGCAATAGAATTTTACTCTGTGTTGCATATATGAATAGATTAAAAGGACTTACCGGCCCCTCCCTGACAACTATGGCAAGAAGCCTTGGGTCTGGTCCTTCCTCCTCTTCCAATGACCAAGCAAACTGGATTGGTGCTACCATCGGTGGGTCAAGTAGTGCTACCATTGGTGGGTCAACTTGTGCTACCATTGGTGGGTCAACTGGTGCTACCATCGGTGGGTCAACTTGTGCTACCATTGGTGGGTCAACTGGTGCTACCATCGGTGGGTCAACTTGTGCTACCATTGGCGGGTCAACTGGTGCTACCATCGGTGGGTCAACTGGTGCTACCATTGGTGGGTAGACCGGTGCTACCATCGGTTGGTCTACTGATGGAGGAAAACTGGAAAAAATAACTTTTTATACTGAAACTAAAATTTTCTACAAAATATTGATCAGATAGTAAAGACGAGTATATTTTGGACCGATGAAGCCTGTAGTTCATATTCTGTCTTCTGCAGCAGAGTTTTGGGGATAATATTTGATTAGCAAGGGTGCACATTGCCCGATGAGGTTGTGTAGAGCAGCAGTACCCCAACATTTTTGTCCGGGGACCCACCTTCATTGTGGATTTTTTTTGTGACCCACATATTAAATAATATTAATAATAATTATCATTACTAATAATATGTTTATTATCATTATCATGAAAATTTTCTATTGATGAATATGCCTCTAAAGGAAAATGGTGAAGATGATACAGTTGAAGACAAAATACAGTATGAAAAACGCTTTCAATTCAGAAACCACAAATTACATTAATGAGACTTATATAATTATATTAATGTGACTTGTGGAGCTGGTGTTTACAATTTACAAGAGACTATATCTGGGTTAAAAGTTGAAAGCTCTAAACGCAGGTCACTTTCCACACAAACCCTATTTCTATATATTTTTTTAAATATACCAAAGTGGAGAATGCCCTCTCACACAAATATGTGGTTGAAAACTCCATCAGCTCTTTTAAGGCTATGATCGAAAGAACTAGATACTCCCCCCACCCCCTCTAGCCTTTATCCAAAATAGGATTAAGCTCAAGTCTTTTAAATGTTGTTTTCAGACAAAAATTACAAGAAAGTTCTGTAAGGGTGTCTTCTTCAGATGTAAAAACACTTGAAACTTTGGAATTTGTTTCTGGTGAAGAATGCCCTCTCACACAAATATGTGGTTGAAAACCCCATCAGATATTTTATGGCTATGATCGAAAAAACCGGATACTCCCCCCTAGCCTTTATCCAAAATGGGATTAAGCCCAAGTCCTTTTAAATGTTGATTTCAGAGCAAAATCACAAGAAAGTTCTGTAAGGGTGTCTTCTTCAGATGTTGTGAGTTGTACTTTGCTGAGGGAATAATTATTGAACGGATTTCTTATCCAGAGCAGCTAATCTTGTATTATTGGAAAATACTTCCTAAAACAAAAACCATTTTTAAGTTTTTTAAAGTAAAAATTTAGTGAATTTGGCTTATGTATATATAAGTTAGTAAACAACTTATATTACCAACTCACACAACTTATATTTACAACTTATATATTACCAACTCACACAACTGTGATCGAGGTAGCAGTGTGCTGTGCATACGTTTTCAGAACAGGCTCTGCGAATTTTGAAAAATAGAATATTAATTCGAATGGATAAGTAGTATTTTTGTTTATTATCATTAGTATTTATAATATCTTAATAATCTCCATTATTAATTTGTCTATTTTTCTTTAAAGTATCTTAATAAAAAGTCAAATTCTATTTTCGAGGTTAGGTGTACCGATATTGATAAATTTTCTTGTAATTAAATAGTCTCAAGTTTACAATTGTAATAAATTAAGTAATATTTCATTAAACATTTAACTAAAATCAATTTAAAACAATTTTTAGCTAGGAAAATGAGTCCAAACAAGGCATCTAAATCTAATTGTTTAACTAAAACTCAGGTAGCTACGCGATCTCAGCAATTATTAACAAAAAAATCTCCAACAGCTCTTAAAGCTACTGTAGATGTAGAAGAAAAGGTTGCTAAACTATTGAGTGATCACACCGAATTGAAAACAAAATTAGAAACATCACTAAAAAATTCTGAGAAAGAACGAATAGGGTTGGTGGATCACATAAAATCTCTGGAAGTTATTGTAAAATTGCAGCAGGAAGACCATAAAACTGAAATACTAAATCTCACGAGTCAATGTAGGTCTATGTCAGAGGAAATCGAAATATTAAAATCAAAAATAAACTTGGCTAATGTAAGATCTGAACCTCTGATCAATACAAAAAAGTAGAACCTAAATCAAATGGCAAAAAAAATAATAGAAATGGTCAAACAAAAACGTATAGTCAGGTTTTGCAAACAGCAACCAAAACTAAAGTAAGGGCAAATAACGATAGGAAAGGTAGAGTACTGCTCTTGACATCCAGTCATGGACGAGACTGTAGTGACCTACTAAATAAAAGATTAAAAAATAAGTATGAAGTTCAGAGCTTTTTCAAACCAAGTGCCCCTATAAACGCAATCGTTGAGTCAGCACAGGAACAAACTAAAGATTTTGGTAAAAACGATTTTCTAATAGTACTGGGTGGCTCAAACAATATAAATGAACCTAATCTAAAACATCTTCCTGAAATAAATGAAAAAATTAAAGAGATTGTGCCACTCAGCCAAAAAACTAATGTAATAATAAGTACAATTCCGTATAGGTTTGATAGGCCAGAGCTCAATGAAGTCAACAAATAAATCAATTCATAATACAATCAACAGCCTAAAAAATAAGAATTCTAAGCAGTTGGGGATTTGTTTTCTAAATGAAAGTCTGAAAAATCAAAACTTCACTAATCATGTTCTACATCTAAATCAATCTGGCAAAGTAATATTTTTTAATAGGCTGGCAGAGCTGATTGAAAGTCGTTTGCAATCTACTGTCAATAATTCTCCTAAACAATCATCTAACGAACCTTTTTTAGTGAAGTGGCTCAAAACCGGGAAGGGAAACTAGTTTCAGATGATAAATTCATATCTTCAATTGTATTAAAAGACGTTAATCCATCAAAAAATCAGGATAGCATTTATGGAAGGAACTCTTGTAGCAATCTGATAGGCTCTCAAGATTCTAAGAGATTAATTAAATCTACTTCAATATGCAAAAGCAACGATAAAGTTATAAGGGATGATAGGGAAGTACCGGTACTCACTGTGTTCCATCAGAATATTCAATACATTCGTAACAAAATAGATAGAATCGAAGTATTTTTTAAAGAAGAGGCTCCTGATATAGCTATTTTCACAGAGCATGGTTTAAAAGAAGATGAATTGTCACAACTTAATATTCCAAACTATTCATTGAAAACGTCGTATTGCAGGACATCTCATCGAAGTGGGGGAGTAGCTATCTTCACTAAAAATGCTAAGAATATGCAAACATTTAATTTAGAATATGTAGAGAAATTTGCTGTGGAAAAGGATTTAGAAGTTTCTGGGTTAAGAGTAAAAATCGACAATAATTTCGAAGTAGCGGTGTTAGGTATTTATAGGTCACCAAATGGGGAATGGAACAACTTTTGTGAACTATTCAATAGGATTTTAGAGATTACTCGTTTTACAAACGTTATTGTAGCGGGAGATTTCAATACAGACTTTGCAACACAGACTAAAATGACAGAAGATTTAAGGGATATTATATACATGAATAACTTGGAAATAAAAGTTCATGAATATACCAGAGTCACAAGAACATCACAAACAATAATTGATAACATCCTTACTAATATAGATTACTCTAAAACAAGATTAGGCGACTCGGAACTATCTGATCATGACTATCAAATCTTAGAGTTGGGGTTGCAAGGTCATAAATCAATAATTAAAAAGAGTAGAGTAATGAAAGAAATTCAACAATGTGAACAGGGGAATATCGATTGTTTG
The DNA here is from genome assembly GCA_948455865.1 of Conomelus anceps. NCBI lineage: Eukaryota > Metazoa > Arthropoda > Insecta > Hemiptera > Delphacidae > Conomelus > Conomelus anceps. The sequence goes on from OX418222.1 coordinate 23,266,636, forward strand.
AAGCAGAATCTGCTACAAGAAAACTGGAGTAGGGTTTACAATAGCAATAGTTTAAATGACAAATATGATAGTTTCATTAATATTTTAAGGTTTCATATTACTATGAGTTGTCCAGTTAAAAAAGTCCCTGTAGAAAACAAATTAGACAAGATTGAAGAGTGGATAACTGATGATATCCTTGCAGAAAAAAATAGGGTTAAAGATGCATATGATGAATTCAAACTATCTAGAAATATGTTAAGTGAAGATAATTACAAAGCTCTAAAGAAAAATTATACAAGAGAAGTGAAAAGAGCGAAATGTAAGAAAACAGCTGAAATTTTGAATAATAGTGTGTACTTTAACACAGCAGTATGGGATGTAATAAACAAAAATAGGCAAGTAGCTCATGTAGATGCTTATACTAGTGTCCCCAGAATAATTAACGAAAATAACAAATATATTGATGATAGTGTAGACATTTGTAATTTCTTTAACAGATATTATCAACTGGTTGCTAAGGATCTTCAAAAATCTCTTAATACAGGTATTAGTGATGCAAACATGAGGAATACTGAGGGGATTCATAACGAATTAAAATTCCACCCAGTATCCCAAGACGTGTTGTCAAATATCATTGATAGTTTAAATAATAAAAAAACTGTAGGAATGGATGGGGTATCCAGTAAAATTCTAAAAGAATGTAAAGATCAATTGTTAGACCCTTTGATTCATCTGATCAATCATTCATTAGAACAAGGTGTTTTTCCAGATAATTTAAAAGAGGGGAAGATCTTGCCAATCTTCAAAAGTGGTGATAGAGAAAAGGTAGAAAATTATAGGCCCATTAGTATTTTAAATGTAATAAGTAAAATTTTTGAAAGTAGTTCTAAATAGGTTACTTCTCCACCTTCAAGAAGCTAACTTTATCTGTGATGAACAGCATGGCTTCCAGAAAGGGAGATCAACAAAGACAGCCATAGTTTCTCTAGTTGAAAAACTAATAGATATAATAGGTTCAGGTGATAAAGCTACTGCAATCTTCTTAGATCTGTCAAAGGCATTTGATTGTGTTAATCATAGAACTTTATTGGAAATACTGCAAAATGTAGGTGTAAATGGGGTTGAACTGAAATGGTTTGAATCATATCTTATTGGGAGAAAAAATTGTGTAAAACTAACTTCAGTAGTTGGTAATAGTATAGTAAAGAATAAATCTAATAAATTAGAGGTGCAAGCTGGAGTGCCTCAGGGGTCAATACTAGGTCCATTGCTTTTTTTGTTATATGTCAACCGTTTACCTAAAGAATTAATTAGTGGTAGAGCCCTCTTATTTGCTGACAATACATCACTCATTTTCAGCAATTCCATTCTAGATAATTTAGAAATAAGTGCCCATATAGGTGTGCAGTCCATTGTCCAATTTTTAAATCAGTTGAAATTAACTATAAATAGTAAAAAATGCCAATACCTTCAATTCAAAAACAAACATAAACGTGTTTGTAAACGATAATCAATTAGACCAGGAAGAAAAAATTGCATTTCTAGGAGTTATGTTGGATAGAAGATTGACCTGGACTCCACACATTGAGAAAATATGTTGTAAAATTTCATCTGGGGTATTTGTCCTGTGACAGCTTGCTAGACTGAATGACAAAAAGTTACTTTTTACTGCTTACCATGGGCTCTTACTGTCACATATTAGGTGTGCTGAAAATATTGAAATATTTAAAAAACAATTGAAGAAATATTTAGTTGATAAAGCTTTTTATAGTGCACAAGAGTTCCTTTCACATCATAATTAAGCCTCACCTCAACTAATTGAAGTAATTATGGTATCTAGTGTATAATATTGTTGATCTGACTTGTCTTATACTCCATAACTGGAGTCTCCAAGACGTAATCTACAAAAAAAAACTTATATTCACATAAGCCAAATTCACAGAATTTTTACTTTATATACTTAAAGTAATTTAACCCACTAGTGGGTCGTGGAAGCAATTTGGCTGGGTCACGGAAACAGATTAAAAACACTTGAAACTTTTGAATTTTTTCCGGTGACCCACAGTTTGGGAACCATTTGTGTAGAGATAAAACATATAACACTTTCAAAAATAAAGATTCAACAGTCACGAATTCTATATTTTAATTGTGAAAATTCACAAAAAAATGTCAAGAACTCTCATAGATCAGGAAGCCATACACAAAAAAGTCCAAAGTAACTGTTATTTTCAACTAATACTTTTATGTAAAGCATAGAAGAAGCGTTATTAAAAAAATGAAGCTTATGATTTTTATTGGTGGGGAGCTCCACCTACCGTTGTTATGGGCAACATGGTGGAATGTTATGGAAACATGGTTCAAAATTTGGTGGGTTCTGATCAAATGTGTTCACGCCTTTAGGGCCTTTGTAAATAATAAAGCAGATGACCTCAAGCCAGCCATCCATCAAGCACAATCTTGAGCATTCTTGTCTCAACAACTGCTTTTTACTATCATTTTCAAAATAGTTTAAATTTTTAAATCATTCAATTGAAAGTTCAGCTCAAGTCATCTTTATTGGTATGTGGCTCGACAATCATTTACAATCTTCAAATGAGGACTACCATAAGTTTTTGAAGAAACTATAAATACAAGTAGGACTACTAATAAAACTCGTTTGTAAGTTATAATGTTATTCAACATGTCCCTAGTGCTTGTTTCATAACAAACTATATTAGTAGTACCTATTAGAATTAATATTACCTATATTTAGTGGCGTGGGCCGGATAAATACCCAGTGGGTAGGTATTTATAAATTGGGTATTTACCCCAGGCCCAGGTAAATACCCAAAAACTGGTTATTTATAATTTTTATTGAATTTAAAGAAGATTGAGTTGTCTTTTAGCAATTACTATCCTGTAAGGATAGTAAAATGATGATAAAATGTGTTCAATAATTTTTCATATGGTCCCCACTAGCATTTTACTTCTGAGCATGATTGACATAAATACCCAGGTCCTGTGTATTTATGATTTTCTTCGTTTTTTGTGGGATTTTATTGAAAATGACAAAAAGAGTTTATAAAAGTAATAACTACTATGTAGAGAGAAAAATTCGACCTAGTATGTGTAAACTAACCAAAGGAAATAATAAAAACTAAGTCTGTAGGGTGGAAGATTCAATAATAATTTTTGTTCAAGATTTTTGTAATTTTTGTAGTAACTTACTAAAATAAAACATAATTTAACTCATAAGAAACATAACTTAAACAAACATATACTCTATGACACAAAGCTTTAAAGTTAAAATTAGACCAAAAGACAGAAGGAATTTTTCAAAATAGATTTATCCAGATTGGAGCTAAGAGGCAACACTGAATACCTGCATATTTATCTACATTGAAAATTTTCATTACTTTTAATATCATCCCTACATGTTAGTTAGGCCTACTTCTAATCCATTTTCTAAAATAAAAATGTTAACATAACTTAATAACTGTAGAAGTATGTTAACTGTTTTTCTAATGTGGTGCTGTCTCGATTTCACATCATAGGGAATTTTATAAGTTTTGGGCATTCCAGGGTAGCATCACTGCACACCTTCCTCCCCCTCCCCCCTTCCCATCCCAATAACCTACAAGTCTTTTGTTTTGTGTCAGTCTCACCAGTAGAACTACTCTTATTTACTTAGTGTCTCCTATGTATGCCAATTTTAGGCACAAATTAAATCCTGTTTATTTACAAACATTGGGTAATATTTAAAAATAATTATTAATTCATTGAAAAAATGGTAAATAAGTTGTTATAGATGAACTCAATATATCATCCAATGATAACAATAACATATTCAGGGGCTAACATAAATTAATCATGATCGATTTCATAAATACCCAAAATACCCAGGTATTTATCAATTTTGTGTATTTACCCCGAGTTTTCAATACCCGGATATTTTACATCAGTAAGTTACCTATATTGCTTGCACTTTCTGCAAAATGTATGTTAAAAAATGGGTCCCTAGTTTTTTCCTGATGTTAGAGACTTGTGTGGGGGTTTCGGGCTAAGGCTGAGTGCAGGGTTTTTTGTTCATAATTTTCTTTTGAAGTTTATTGTATTGGATATTATTAGGGCTATGAAATGTTATCTATTGCTGTGAGAAAAAGTTTTTTCATCATTTATTTTGTGAATGTGGGGGTTCAAAGTGGAAATGTTTCGGTTTTGTGGGCAATTGATCTCACCTACAAGTGATTTTAAACGTTTGATTAATTTTCTGCAGCTAAGACACCTGGAGTAACAAAAAGATATATTTTTTACACAGATCAAACAATTAATTTTTTTTAATCTGCAAAAAATGTCAATTTTTTCAAAAAAATTATTTGGAATAACTATTTGTTAGATTGAAATAAAAAATATGTTGTTTTATTCCTCAATGTGTCTTTTAGTTATGGAAAATTTATCAAAAGTTTAAAATCACTCATATGTGAGATCAATTGCCTACAAAAACCAAAAAAAATCAATTTTAAACCCACATATTTTACAAAATAATTGAAGAAATATTTTATCTCACAGCAATAGTGCTTTTCAAAACCCTAATAATATTCAATACAAGAAAACTCGAAAATGACCAAAATTGAGACCAAAAACCCTGCGTACATCCGTAATGAAGATATGGATGGTGAATCGGCAGTTTTGAATATGTGAGAAAGCAGGTAACGTGCTAGGGCTACGCACGGCTTTTGGCACAGCCCTTTCGCGAAGCCGAGCATAAGGGATCGGCCGAGTGGCGGTTTCCTTCAAAGAAACTCTTGGGCTTTTAAGGCACAGTGTGGTCATGCCTATGATATTCAACTCGCTTGGCCTCACTCGACTTCCTATACTCTCTCGCACACACACACACACACACACACACACACACACACACACACACACACACACACACACACACCTACACATAAGCAAATGCCTACAGAGAATCATTGAATAGTTTAGACGGGAGCTCATGTGTACAGATTATTTCATAAGCCTGAGCCTATCTCTAAGCCAAAAACCAAAAAGGCATAGTGTGGACGCAGCTTAATAGCTCGTTACAGCTGCCGGTCACCCTCCCAAGCGCAGTCTTCAGCGCTCGTGACTCAACATCACGATCGCAGCGAATCTACAATTAATATTTTATAATTAATCAATAATTGTTCAGGCCTATACTGTCCAGTTATTAAAAATTATACTTTGAATAAATTATTCTAAAACTAAAAAATGACTGCCTGTAATTTATGACTGTAGGCCTAATATTCAAAATTAATTTAATAACATATTCCAGTCTTTTTATATATTTTTTCTTGTAACTCTATTGTTTTGTGGTATGTTGTTGGTCACATTATGAGTAGTCTTTTTTTTGGAAGATGAAGCCCTCATAGGCCTGAGACTTGTGCGTGGGTAATGAGTTGGATGATTGGGATTGATGAGCTGGACCTACAGTTTTAGGAGGGTTCCGAACCACCGGGAAGTGATTTTACAGCAGAGAACAGTCTTTTTTGCTGGCCAATCTAATCGGTCACCCTTACAAAGAGTGCCTAGGAGAACGCAGCTTATCTCTATCTGATTGAACAGATACCTGCTACGGCTCACGGCTATCACTTCCCGTCTCATTAGTCTGGAAATAATTTGCTGAAGAAATGATAGACTAGATCGGGGATCAAACCTGAGACCGTCGAAGTGACCATCAGGCGCTCCAGACACTACGACAATAATTTGCCTAATGTACAGTATCTTTCTCATCTATGTATGTATGCATATGCATACAGTGAATTTGATTCAAAATTAAGGTTAGGCTATACGTTATTCAAAGTTTGCGATCTATAGGCTGGACCTCAAATTAACGGGCTTTGTTTAATTCTTAATATTTAGACACTAATGTCCTCTTACAGTATTTGATTAGTAACGATATGTTTTAGGTTATAATTCGTCAGACAATATGGTCAGGGAGAGTAACTTAGTTTCGTTTGAATTCGTTTCTAGCAGTCAGTATTGAATAGAAACGGTTTTCATGCCGAAAACAATTTTATATTTACAAAATTATCTTTTACTGACGAAAATAGTCCGAAAACCTAGTCTGTCTCGAAAGAGTGCACCAGTGCAGCAAGATGGAGTCAATGTATTCGATCTACAATGTTTATACGCTGTCATTGTGGTGGGGATAGGGTGGAGGTGTGGTTTAACTTAGTTCAAAGGATCGTGTAGTCAACCCTTAAAACCAGTTTCTAACGTAGATTGCTAGCTGACTGTCATAGTTTAAGTGATAACAGCGTGATTACAGTGTATTGGCATTTACAATGAACTGAACAAAATACATGCTCACATACTAACTACAAACTAGTAGCCATACTAACTGTACATACTAATAGCTTCTAGTATCACTAGAGATTGTAATTATATTACTGTAATATAATCATTAGCCTCTATAACATACGCTTGTTATATAATATTATATCACTATATATTCAACATGAGAATATTGCATCAGTCCGGATCGGTATAACCTCCTTAACCATCCGCGGTAAGAAGGTACATTAATCGATGAACTTATATCGACCAATTTCTCATTGTTATTGTTATTAATTGAAGATAACACATGAAGAACCAAATATTTTCCAATAAATTTGTATAAAGTATTATAAACCATAAAAGTGAAATCAACATTTGAGTTTGGATCGTTGGCAATGATATTTGGGGTGGGTTTGAGTATGTAATAATTTAACTACCGGGTCAGTATGTATACAAATTTGTCAAGCACATTACACAGTATTTTACGTAGCAAGTATTATTAATGGAATTAATATTTAATTCACCTACCTGTTGGGAGGATTCATGACCCGATAATGAAAAGCGAGATATGAGACACTAATATGGACGACTTATATTGTTTACCAGTAATTTGAGGGGGATGCAAATTTGTGTACCTGCAACACTGCGCTTTCAAATTTCTATCTCAATTTTGACTTTCACCAAATTGAAACTTCTTTTCTTTAAAGAGGCGGGTTATGAATATAATAATATAAAATCATTTTCGAATTTAATCTGTCTATCTTATTGTTTAAAAATAGATTATTTTTTTATGGTTAAAGAACAAATTAGTTGTGATTGACTATGGTACTTTTTACGTGGCGCCCTCTTTAGGAGGCTAATATCAACTACAGCAGTGGTATAAAATCATATTAATTTCTGATCATCTAAAACTTGAAATATTCAATTTTTTCGTGTATCTTGCTTATTTACAAGTTGTCTTATGCTCGATGAATAGGTAACAATAATAAAACGAGATAAAAGGTACACCGGTAATTATTAGGCCTACGTTGTTTACCAGTAATTTGAGGGGGATGCAAATTTGTGTACCTGCAACACTGCGCTTTCAAATTTCTATCTGAATTTTGACTTTCACCAAATTGAAACTTCTTTTCTTTAAAGAGGCGGGTTTTGAATAGAATAATATAAAATCAGTTTCGAATTTTATCTGTCCATCTTATTGTTTTATTAGATTATTTTTTATGATTAAAGAACAAATTAGTTGTGATTGACTATGGTAGTTTTTACGTGGCGCCCTCTTTAGGAGGCTAATATCAACTACAGCAGTGGTATATAATTTCTGATTATCTAAAACTTGAAATATTCAATTTTTTCGTGTATCTTGCTTATTTACAAGTTGTCTGTTATGCTCGATGAATAGGTAATAATAATAAAACGAGATAAAAGGTACACCGGTAATTATTAGGCCTACGTAAGGGTGTGGTTTTGGATTAACCGAGAAATTGGTTGAGGAGCCCTCCCTCGCGTATCACTTTTTGCGGATTACAGGCGTATTATTATTTGTCTCTGTGGTTCGTAGGACTTGTCGTTATTGGTGCTGCGCCTTTAGATAGAGAATAATATACTCTGATATCTCCCTCCAGTATAAGTGAGTAAAAATCCTAATTTAAATAGAAATACAGTGTCAGTTTTGATATTACGCGTAGATACTGACACATGATATAAGTAAAGCTCAATAGATATAATTGCCATAATTAGGCTATCTTTGTTCAAGACGATGATCATTAATTTATTAATTTCCGAAGATTTCATTATTTTGAAAAGATCGGGCTACTATATTAGCCTACACTCCAAATTCAAATACTGTAAGTTAAGTATTTTTGCATCATTTTTATGAATTAGAGTCGAAAGTGTGACTAGAAATATGAACAATTATTAGAGGTAGGGTAGGCCTATTACAGGATACAGGTTTATTAGTTTACTTATTGAAGCCGGTCAACCTGTTGAAGCTTATATTTTAGATGGTTGTGGGTCGTTTTGGTGGAGAACAAGCTGATATAGATATGACCTTTGCTGAGCAGTTGCACCACTGTGGTCCCCTGGGAATAATGAAAAACTTGGTATGTCTCATATTTTACGTCTGTGTAATCTAACGTTGGGTTGTAACGCTCCCAGAGTACTGGACATGGTGGTTGCTCAGGTGATATTGTGGGGCCAAACTCGTTCTCACAGAATGTGGTTTTATCCAGAAACACTGAATTTCACCGACCACAAAAATGATGTATTATACGTGTAAATTTTACCAACACTGAAAATAGTCCAGGCATTTAAGGGTTCAACCTCAGAATGGAAGCGAACTTCCTGACATTTGACAAAGACCTTCGTTATTGCATTCTAAAAAAGGGGTAGAAATTCGATGGTCTCATCACGTGAGCTAATAAAGAATTGAAGGTCAAAGATTACGGAAATCAGTTTTTAGTAAAATAACTTGTTACCTGTGCTTCGCATATCATTGGTATCTATTACAAAACTTGAAATTAATTTCTCTGCAAGTTTGGTTGTTTACATTTTTTTGGTATGATCAACCGTTTTTGAGATATTCTTAGGGAAGGAGAGGCGTAGGCTACAACACATATTGTAAGATCAATGACCTTAGAATCTATTGCGATGTATTAGATTCGAGCACAGCCAGTGGCGGTCCCGGGATTTCATTTCCGGGGGGGGGGGGGGATGATCACCGGGCGGTCTGCCCCCCCCCCCCGGAAAAAAATGTGGTATTTAAAGCCTAAAAACGTATTTTTATACGTATTTGAACTCTAAAATATGATCAAGCTAAAAGTATTTATGTTGGCTAATAAAATAGTTTTTCATTTAAAGTTTATTGTAGCTGGGTGAAATAGGACCCAACCATAGTATGTGTTTTTCCTTAGATTTCCTTTAGCTACACAAAGAAAATTGATTAAAAGTCAATGTGATTATTTAATGAGCTAATGAGCATGATGACAAAGTTCAGTTAAATAAACGTATAATGAAATCAAAAATAAATCAAGTGTTCACTGAGAATTTTTTATTTACGGTTAGGCCCTATTTTTAACATGTAAGTTATGAAGGAATGGCCAAAAAATACACAGATTGTTACACAACAATGTAATGCACATTTATTAAGTTTACAAGAAAGAATATCACAAATAAAAAATTAAGAATAATACAAAAACTATTGTGATTTACTTCAAAAGTAAACAGCTAACAAGTAACAATGACACAGATTAAATTTATTTCTCGCAAAAACTATACATACATAATTATGAATAAATTCTTTTTAAGGGGGGGATCCATCTTGATATTTCGGGGGGGGATATCCCCCTGGGACCGCCACTGAGCACAGCGTATAAAGAATAAATAAGTGGGGTTTTCAGTGTATTCCATATACACCCCAAAGAAGTTATTTTCCCATACTCAACCCCCGCTCTAGCCCCCCTCAAAGTGAAAAGGGCAAATTTCGAAGGCTTTGATCACAGATATGCATTATTGAATCCAGTAGCAGCTCCTCCATTGGCACTCTTGGGTGCAGCCCCCCTTTCCCAAATAAATTGAGGTTTTTATTTTATAAAACAAATAATTATTATTATTATTATTATAAGAACCATATTATTTTTTTGTAGATTATGTATTGGAGACTCCAGTTAAGGAGTATAAGACAAGTCAGATCAATGATTATTCATAATGCAATCTTATACACTAGTCATCACAACTACTATATACATTAGTTGAGGTAAGGCTTAATTTTGATGTGAAATGAACTCTTGTACACTATAAAAAGCTTTATCAACTAAATATTTTTTCAACTGTTTTTCAAATATTTCTATATTTTCAAGACTTTAAAAACTGCATTAGCTTGTTTTAGAGTTTACCAATATAACTAGGTTTTTGTTTGAATAAGCTACTATTTACATACACCTAACATCTTTATTTTGGATCTTAAGCACCCTATCAAGGTTTTGTTTTGATGAACTACCCCATACTAAGATAGCATACCTAATATGTGACAGTAAGAGCCCATGGCAAGTTGTGAAAAGTAATGTTACAGGTTCTAATGGCTAAAATAAGGCTGGCAACACTAAAGTTCACACTTGCACTTTATTTACACAAATTAGTGTATTTACACACACTAATTGTAACTTCAATTAATAAAGAAAAACAGATCAACAAATGACAGTCTAATACTTATTTTCAGTAATTATTCACAAGAATTAATGAATAATTAAATACAGGCTGATCAATAATAAAAGAAACAAGAGTACAATAATGTAGAAAGAAATAATAAAAAGAGCAACTAATCACTTACAAAACACAGTCCAATTCGTTATTTGACAGTCCCAAATAATATCACTTGACACATCGTCTTTAAACTATTAGTAAGCTTCACAAATAGTAAACACTTGTCTCTGCACTATACACTGTAATCGAGCGCTGTTTACTCCACTGGCACTGGATTGTCTCTCTCACAAGATCTGTAACACAATCTGTCATGCAGGTTTGTAAAAGTAACTGTCACACAAGCTTTTGCAAGACTCACTAGCTTGTTCATGTGGACTTTTTTATATAGCTGTTATAGTTGTATAATTCCAAGAACTGGCGGCTTCTCAATGCTTCAAGAATGCCATGAAAGGTGACAGAATATAGTAGAGCACGACCTCGATTGTTCAGGAAGTGTGTAGAAATCTTGAGAAACTCAATTGAGTGGAATGGACACAGATATAAAGAATAGGAGTGAGAAAGACATCTAACAAAAGAGAACGAGAATCAGATTGCAAGTCACGTTTGTCCATGAAAACAATGGAACGATGTAAATAGAACAAGTGCATAAATAACTGCTTTGTTTGCTTTCGTAACATTACCCCCAACTTAAGAAATTGTTCTGTCCCAGAACAATAGCACCTTAGATGGCTGATGTCTTCCTTGACTGCTGACCAACTCCTTCTTGACCCTCCAAGGGTTGTAGATGCAAATGGATACCAGTGGATTGGAACACTTCTTGCAGCCTTGGTATGCCAAGTTTCCTCACTCCTAATGTCTGCATCCTGTCCCTCAGCTGAACCAAGCAAGTCCGCAATGTGTCATATGATGCCTTCACCTCAGACCGCCCCATAGTCACCAGGTAGAAGAGATGCTGACCATGCCACCACAGATGAAGAACATTTCCTTCTGCTGGTCCTTGCTGTTCCAGGTCCTTGAGACCACCAAACTTCTTCCTGAAGACATATTGGGCCCAGTGGAGCTCAATTGTTGAAGATGAGGGAGTACTCAAAAGGGAGATTGAGAATGCAGCAGGGGATCATAAGAGACAACAGGTTATTGTCCCAGAAAATCATCTACCAGAAGTGCTGAGAAGTCTGCATGATGGCAAATCTGGAGGACATTTTGGTCTACATAAAACAGTGGAGAAGGCCAGGGAACGATTTTATTGGCCACGGTTAAGAGATGTCAGAGATAGGTGTAGGAAATGCATAATCTGTGCAGCAGCAAATGGCCCTCTGAGGAAGAAAAAGGCACCAATGAAGACCTACAATGTTGGAGCACCATTTGAGAGAGTGGCTATTGACATTGCTGGACCTTTCCCTACCACCAATGATGGGAACAAGTATATTCTAGTGGCCATGGACTATTTCAGCAAATAGGTTGAAGCATATGCCTTACCAAACCAGGAAGCAGTTACAGTGGCTGATGTGTTAATAAAGCAGTTCTTCAGTCGTTTTGGTGTTCCATTGGAACTGCAATCGGATCAAGGGAGAAACTTTGAGTCATAAGTGTTCAGCAGAGTGTGTGAGTTGATGGGCATCTGGAAAACAAGGACCACTCCACTGCATCCCCAGTCAGATGGTATGGTCGAGAGAATATAGTAAAGCACGTAGTAGAGTAACCTTTTGTCATTTAAAATGATCAGGAGGCTCAGCAGAATAAAACCACATGAGCTAGTGAAGTGAAGTGTGCAAAAGGAGGTGATAGTGTAAATTTCAAATCTTAAGATGTAATCAAATTTTAACCAAACCCAATTATTATATAAGTTTGGTAATGTCCTTATTAAAATTAGGATAGAATAAATAGCTTATTAGTTTCTCACTAGGTGCTAACTCAAATAATGAAAAAAATATTTACAGTATTGGAATTATGTACAGGTTACCTTATTAGTCCTTGGAACTCTTTATTTCTTTATAGCACTCCACATTTCTCTCATAACAACAGAAGTTTAAGAAAGCGTAAGATTAAAGTAAAAGAGTAATATATAAGAAAATGTTGTGAAGGGGAGAGAAAATACTACTGGAAATTTTTTGTCGATCAATTATCATAATGCATACCGTACATAATATGGTACATCTTTTAATTTTATTATACTAGCACGATCAGTGGCGTAACTAGAGTTGACTTATAGAGGGGTTCAACCCCCCCCCCCCCCCCCCGGTTAACCACCTCTTAAATATTACTCTCTTCAAAAAAATCTCAGAATATAGATATAATATATATTATATAATATCATGTTGGGTAAAGGAACCAGAATCTGACACCCCCCCCCTCCGCTCCACAAGTAGCTGACACAACATATTTTTTCTTGTTTTTCAGTTTTGAAATTCAAACCATTGAGAATTACACTCTGGTGCATAAACTGGTACCTTTGAATTGTGTGCTGGGCATCATTTTTGACGGGGAAAAATACTTTGAGGATAAGCTGTCAGACAGTCTACAAGAATCCTTTATTTCTAGGTGGAATTCTTTAGGAAATATCAAAGTAAGAGTGTTTGAAAATCTCCAAATAGGCTACTGTTGAAATAATAATTATTTGAAATTAACTAATGCTTAGAATGCTAGAGCTAGAATACATGTTGATTATACCCCGTGTTCACTTATTAGGGGATTATTTTCATATTATACGTTGGGGGATGTCAACATATTGGGTATATTTTTCAACTCATACGCAAGTAGCTGAAATTGTATGTCAGCCACTGGGGACCATGTCTGAAATTTTGTTTGAAATTATTGTTGATATCTCCAGTATGTGCAGTATATGTATGATTACCATTATGAAATCAAATTAGCTCATTCCTTACCTGACACGGATGTCAGCAGCTACTGGAGGTGACAAAAATAGGGGTGTCAGCTATTGGTGTAGACGTCAAGTTATTTTAAAATCAAATCAAATTTAAATTTGTATCCAAATTGATTCCAATTTCAATTAGCCCTTTGAATGAATTGAATAAATAGATTCTGAATACTTTTTTATTAGTCCATACAATAGATAAAAGTTAATAGATAATCCAAAGTTAATAGATAATATTCATGAATTGACTTACTTAGGAGGTGTCAGCTACAGGTTCCTTCACACTAGCTTCAAATTAAATAAATAATTTTCTGATTTTTACTTTTTCTAATTGGTTTTTCACATTTTTTAAATATTTTCCAAGCATTGGGGTGGGGGGTTACGTCCCCAAAAACCCGCCCTCGTTACGCCTATGAGCACGATTTATGCTATTCATGAGTGCAACAGGCAAAGCCTAAAATTCACCTTACGACTCTCAAACGATACAAGCTATGATAATAAGACATAAAAATAAAAATATTTAAGAAACAAAATATTTGACAATATAGAGAGAGAAGTAATACTGAAAATAAGAAGTAAGATGCATTATATTTATTCATAACACAAGCTTTAATTAGAAATAAATGAACAGTTTATTTTCAAATGATAGCTTAAATGTAAAGAAAGATGTCCATTCTACAAAGGCAGTTGGGAACTTCTCAAGAATGCGGTGCATAGTGGATATTGTCCAATAATATAATATAATTATAATTAATAGTATATAATTATATTATAATACTGTAATATTATAAAATAGTGAAATAAATAATAATATGGTCTAGCAGTATTAATTCTTTTACTTAGCGTATGTGATCAATTCACATAAATCTAAAAATGAGTCTCATTAGAGGGGATTAATAGATGCTCTTCAGCTCAACAGCATCTAGTAAAACTACTAGGTTCATTGCCTTGCTTTTATGGTTATTACAGAAAGGTACTCTAAAAATAATTAATGTTGAAACATATATTAATATCAACGTCATAAAAATACACATATTAAATATAATAGAAATACACATTGAACATTGATTGGGTAATTGCTAAAATGGACGTAGTGGATCACAGTGTTGATAAGTTGAGTACAGTTTTGCGCGCTCGTATACGCGTATACAAAATGTAAGAATGACTTCAGTCATAATAATATAGTAAGTTTTCATTATGATTATTTTGTAATGAATGTGAAAATGTGCCTGAGTCATCGACTTACGCCGTTTGATAGTCCTGCTATGTCAATAACTGAAGTAATCCTACGCAAATAGTTTAGTTTTTGTTCGTCACATACAGGGAGCAATACTCCAGTACGTCATAAGAAAGCACAGTTTAATAAAAATACACATTAAACATCGATTCATGTGTGACTCTGAAAACATTAAATTACCGTTTTAGGTTATCGGAAAGCCTGTATAGGCACAAATCAATCAAAACTTTTGAAGCCTTTCTTTAAAATACTCCAGCTGTCAACATTTTTATTATATAGGGAAGAGCCACAGTGGAGTGAGTCTATGAAAGTATTATGGAACCAACCTTACTATTGTAAGGAGCAGAAATCTGGCCTTTAGAGGCACAATACATGAGTAGAGTACGGACAGTGGCAATGAATGTCATACAAAAACGGTTGGCAAGGCATTGAGAGCTTGAATAAGAAGTGACCGAATCAGAGAAAAAATAAGAAGGAAGGATATGAAAGAAATAATAGATAAAAAGTAATTGGGATGCTGGAGCAACGTTCATGATGAAAGGAAAGTAAAACAGTAAACGTGGTTGTAGGAGTGAGAAGACGGAGAGGATGTACCAGAACGTCAGTAGATTGGGAGAGAAAAGAGGCAACACCTTGAGGCAAATGAGAAGACTGGCAGCGGATCGAGATAACTAGAGGAGGATGTCGGAGTCCACCCCGACGCTGTAGGCACTCACTCTGGGGAGAGAAAAAGGAATGCAGGCTTGGAGATGTGTTACAGGATGCATTTTTGTAAAATACAGAAATGGATACGACTTCACAAATAGAAGCAAGGTTCATCACATATTATAATATTATATACCTAGCAGAAAGGAAACTTCCAATCAAACTTTTGTTTTCAGCCTAGTCCAAAATCTGTGCATGCCGCCATTTTGAAAACAAATAATATTCCAGTGACCCGACGGGCTGGAGAACTCGCTTGCAAAGGGATACTCATTTCTAGCTTATCCAAGGGGAAGCTGGTAACGAAAAACGGCTGAAGATACTGATTTAGATAAAATTCACAAGACATCTATCACTTGAAATTCAAGTTCATCGTTGCTCTGATACTCAGATATATTTTCCATAAAAAAGATACACCTATATCACAGGGTAATACACATCATATACACCTATATGGCAGGGCAATGGAATTAGTGTATCTATAGAGTAGATATACTTAATTAATGTGCGCGACTTAATCAACCACATAAAAACAGCTGTTTATATATCCATATATCAGGACAATTAAATTAGTATATGAGATATAGATTCTATAAAAAGCCTGTATTAAGGTGTTATTTTGAAAAGATCGCATTTATTCACTTACAGTTTATAATTCAAAATAAATTTTGAAATCTATTGCGAATTCCATGTGGTGAAAACAACTATTTTCTATATATAGTAATATAGATATATCAATGAAGAGATCCTATCCATTTGTTTCGCCTCAAAAAGGATGAAGGAATAGTTCAATTTCATTGGCAAGCGAACTTGATCTGTATAAAGGTTCCAAGAATGTGTGTTTAAAATTTACAACAAAACATACATATAAAACATAGATATACATGTAAAACATACAGTCAAAACTGAAAACTCACTACGCTCGTTCAACTAGAAAACTTTCTTCTTTTTCATCTGTACCAGTAAGCTGTTCAAAGTAATGTATTCCCTTCACTGGACAAAACATACAAAATAAATCACTATTCTCATGCTAGTTAACGTTACAAACACGAACATGTTTTTACTGAGTTTCAAGATGGCGTAGTGGCGCAGAGGTATTGCGAGAGTTGCCATTCCGTTTAGTATCTATCCTGTGGAATGGTTTTATCCGTCAGAATTCTTCTATTTACTCTTTCCAATACATTCCTCCGTTTTGTAGAAGTCATCATGCGTTCCTGTTTAACATTTGTGCCCATTTACACTCATTATTTAGATTCCCTACTTCCTTAAAATCTTTCTCTCAAAACAACTTACACGTGACAGGTTCCTTGAAACCATCACGCATTTAACTACACCAGCGGTTATACCCGGAAAAATTGTGTTTTTTAACTAATTGAAACTAATAGTGATTCATTCGTTTATTTTTCAGATGCTGATTCGGATCAACAATTTCTTTGACTTTCATATTGAGTTTTGATGAACAATATGATACTGTGATCTCATATTGACTACCCTGACCAACAATGGAGAACGAGAACTGCAAGATGTTGATGAGTGAGTCACTCATTCCCGATACTATGATTTGTGCGGAATTGTCCGGGGTGCAGTTTCAACTAGATTCGACTGAAAATTCAAGAGTGACATAGATCTTATGAGCTGGGAAACCAGTTGTGAAGCAACTGAGTGCATCGATGTTTGTTTTTCAAACTTAGAATCGTTTAGTTCCTGCTTCAGCCATGACTTAGCTCACACCGATAATGAGGCAGGAGGTCTACCATGTTCATCGGACCTGGCAGTTTGCATATCGAAGGCGTATCTTCGTTTGCCATGTCAATGGTGGTTGTTCTTTTGCCATGGATTTGTTGGACTGGTCTTGACCTCTAGGGAAATTGAAAAGAAGGCCCCGACGTGGCCGTCCTCAGCGTTCTTTACAATTGCGCACAATGGGAAGTGCTTCGTCAAAGTTTAAAAAGTATATTCAACATGGAGATGAATTCGCTGCTATGCAAGTAAGTAGCCTACATGTATCACTATAACTTGATCATTTTTATAAGTTTATCCATTCTATGAAGCATTGAGAATAAAAGTGAACCAAGTTCGTAAATTACTGTGTTTCCAAAAATGAGTTAGTACCAGATTTAGTATCTTTAATATCTTCTTAATATTTAGAAAAAAATAATTGTAAAACCTAGTTGTCTCTCTCTAGAACATTGTCTCTTTGGGTACGTTTGTGGAAGTCGCATAGTGCAACTGAGGCGTCTGATTGGTCTATTCAAATTCATAGACGTTCATGCGTTGAGAAAGATAATGGAGCAACACTTTTTTGAATGGACTTACTTCACTGAACAATAGCCACTGTATCACAAAATCATCTTTATTAAATAGGGTAGTGAATTGATTAGTTAATATGATTAATTAAATAATTATTTGATATAAAAATAGAGAGTGATTTGAATTTGTGAATTGATAACTATGCCTGTAGTCTTGGCATCAGCTGATCAAATGGTGTTGAGTTGAGTAACGATTTTGCTATAATTTCCCCCAATATCTGCGGATCTAGCCCCCCCAACCACAGGGGGGTGAGGCCTCCAGGCTAGACAGCCAAGGCGAGCAAAGCGAACCTGCCGGTCAGTTCTTATACAAATTTTTTACTACTCCCAAGGTTGCTACTAGCTTTAGTATTAAAATGTTATTTATTGCTGTGAAAAAATAATTTTTGTTCTTGGTTACTAAAAACCAATTGATTTCATCAGCTATTCTTCAGGGATCTATTCCATAATAAACTGCATAATAAATTTCATTATGATTTGCAGTAGAAACAAGTAGCCTACTCAAAGTAAATAGTTTTATAGAACAAGCACCTGTACTTGCACTTTATTGAAATGTTAAGAGCAAATTATGAAATTTATTTGTTTCATTCATCACAGATTTATCAAAGTTCACCAGAACTAAGAAAAAGTTTGGATCCAAATTTGAGTTATGGAGAGAACCATCAGCACAACACTGCCCTTCACTATGCTGCAAAACACGGAATGAAACATTTACTAAGGTAATAATGTAATGTCTACACGCCTACCATCTCCAAATTTCTAATCACTTTTCAAAATCAATGTTTTCACACTCAAGTATTTATATTATGCCAATTTTATACAGTGCGTCGTAATCGAATTTGTATGCATTGAATGGTAAAGCATGACGTGCGTCGGGCGCTGGTGTATAAAAGGGCTCAATGCTTTAGCATTCAATTCAATCAAATTAGATTATGACGCGCTGTATAAAAGAGGCCTAAGAGTAAATTGATTTCATCTGACCCGAATTTTTCATATTGATATATTGAGAGAACATCAGTACCGTAATAAAGGTATTTCCTATATATAGATTTCTTAAACATATTATTATTTCTGATGAAGAAGGGACGTACTTCTTTCTTTGTAGTTGCGAATGTGGAAGATACTCATAATGAATAATAAGACTCCTACCAGTGGGCGTGTATTGTTTTGGCCTTCAGCCAATCACAGACCTTCGATGAAGGTCAGCCTATCAGAGGCACTTTCTCCCTCAGCCAATAGTATCATTCCGTATTCAGTATATATTAAATTACTCTGTACTTTATTTTTAGTTTGATTGAGATTGATAATGGTGTAACAAACGAAACCAGTATCTCACTGTTTTCAATAAATATGTGGTTGTACAACTTCAAGTCTTATTATTCATTATGGGCGTACTTCTGTTCAGATTTTTTTATTGTTGCTTTTTTCAGGACGTTTCTAAATGACCATGGTGGTAATCCGAATAAGAAAAATGGAAAAAACGAGAACGTTCTTCATGCGGCGTGCCAGGTCGGACCACGTAAGACCTTTTCGTCACAAGAGAGACGGGCTGCCTGTGTCGCTTTACTTCTGCAGTGGCGCGGATTTGAACTAAGCAATGGTGAAAGGGAAAAAGTTGAAGTCGACGCACAAGATTCTGTTAGTATGACAACTGATTAATATTTAAAAACAAATTTTGGATGAAAAGTAATTGACAGCAATAGAACCGCCTAGGTGATATTTCTACATTGATAAAAAAGTAGTAATAATAATAAATTTAAAAAATAAACATTATAGAATGTTTGCAAACTCTAGGATTATCACTATCGCAAGATCAAACCCAAGCTGTGGAAATGTGTATGACAGGTGGGAGCAGTGTGAGCACACTGCACAACATGTGTTTGATATTACGATGGAGATTGTCCTTGAGTACTGGTTGCTCACTTTGCAGTGAGCATAGCGACAAAATCAAACATGTGCTGTGTAGTGGAGTCAGACATAGTGAAGAAGTGAGCAAATGCGTGTTGAATTTCGTCGGTATGCTCTGTGTTCTTTTTTACTCCACTCAATATTTTTTTCGCAATATTTCAACTCATATTTTTTTAACCAAAATAGATGTTTATTCTCTCAATATGGTCTAGCTTTTAATAATTATGGCTTTTATTTCAACAATTAAAATACCTATTGAACTTTCTACCTTCACCATTTTTCAAAAGTAAATTACTACTTTTATACTTGACCTTAGTTGATAACAATAATTATTTGCTTCAAGGACTTGAAAGTATTAGGACCCATTACTCATAGTAACTTGGAAAAGATTCTTAATGAGTATTATGTATATTATTTTTACTAGTTTCAAACTTTACTAAGATTATTCTAGGTTATACATTAATTCAGTTAGTTAATGCGTTTTGTTTTTTATACGTTTTTCAAAATTCACTGCGATCGTGAGTTCAGTTAGTCAATATTTTTGACAGTATCTGTAATTTTTCATACTTTTTTCCTGTAGTGCATTTCTTTTTTCTTCACCCATTTGCTTGTTTTTATAAATTTGTCAGCTAAGTTCAACATGAGGTTTGCTTCATCCAAGATGGTTTACGATGAAATTTGTATTTGTCAAATTATTTAGACAAATTGAACGTTCAATACATGAAGGAGATCTTTTCCAGAATGGCAACAGTCCTCTCCATGCAGCTGCTTCTTCAGGACTGCAGCGCTGCGTGGAGTTACTGCTGGCTGCAGGCGCTCCACTTTTCCTGGAAAATAATGACAAAATGACACCCTGCGATACTGCTGTGAAAGCTGAACATCATGCTATTGCACGCCTGCTAGAGTCGCGAATGGTATTTGTAAGTATAACATTCCGTAAAATCGTTGTTCTATACATGACATTGATGTTTGTTCACTCTAAATTTGTGGAATATTCTCAAGGAACTTTGTACGAGTTAAAAGAACTACATTACATACACGGGCATTCTTTTGTGGAATGAACTGGAGATTGAGACGTTGTCACTACCACATTTCTGGAAGGCAATAGTTTCAACTATTCATATTATCATTGAAACTTGATACATTGCAAAATTAATCAATAGACTAAATTTTTATTCCCAATTGACTTGTGTTGTGTATGGTAAATGTGGTCTTAGCAACGTTTACTTAGTTTCATTATAAAAACTGTTCGACAAAAGATATATTTTAGCGGAAATATTCTCTCATAAACAGATTTTTTGAAGATTATTACATAATTTTCTGCAATATTAGAAGCAGGGGAACTGTGAGACTCGAGGCACATAGGATTTATTATTATAAGGCGAGTTCACACTACATTTCAAAACTATATTTAATGTACTTCTTGCAGAACTTTGAGAATTGGATAAGGACACTGTGTTCCAAAGAAGGTTGAATTCATGGCTACTAAGTGCTCCTATATCGTAAAAACTTTTGAAACTTTCCTAAGTCAATTGTATGTAATATTTTAAATCATATGACAAAGGCCTCGGCCACAATACAAGCGGCGCCACTGTGTGACATTAAATTTCTCTCCTGCCGCTTGAATCGTAGTCGAGGCTATTATTTTCTGACTTACCATTCAATTGATTATTTAGCATTGAAAGCTTATTTGTAGTTTTTTGAATTATTCATTTGCAGGCTGATGATAGCAGTAGCGATACTGTTAATGAAGTTGAACTATATGGTTGTAATGAGAGCGGCGATGAAGTGTACAGTGGATTGAGGACTCAGGACTTGCAGGAAGCCAAAGACCAATTGCTGGTGGAAACGTCAGATATGCTCAATATACCGTTGTTCACTGCTGAGGCTCTGCTAAGAGATAATGGTGAGAAAAGACATATTAATTACATTTAAAATATTGAAGACAAATTTTAAGAGGTGACATATTAATTACATTTAAAATATTGAAGACAAATTTTAAGAGGTGATAAAACATGCTTGGAGTTGGCGATGGTGATATGCATTTATGTATCAATACTAAAATACCATAGAATTTGAAGATACAACAGACTACAAGCCCAAAACTGCTTTCTTCACAACATTTCAACTGAAGAGTCAAAAAATTTAGGTCAGGTCTAAGTTACACTCGAAGCAAAATTACCGATTATTTTTCAGTTGAAGATCATTAATTTGTAAGTTCATATCAAGTAACCTCTAAAACAGTTCGAAGAAATTTGAAATATTATTTTTTTTATACTTAAGGGCTGAAAATATAGTACTTTAATAATTTTCATTTCGATCAGATGTATGTCCCATATTGTGGTAGATTTATTCATTTACAGAATGGCAACAAGTCAGGAGACCTGTGGCGTTCTATCTGTGATAAAACCTTTGGGCGTTCTATCTGTGATAAAACGTTTCTGTTGAGATAAGAAAAATATGTTTAGACTGGTATCTCCCTCACCAGGTGTTTTTTTATAGTTAAAACTTGATGATTTAGATGAAACTGACATATTCTATATTACCCATTTAAATTTAAGGTTTTTATCTGTGATTAGTTTGTCTAACCGCTACATTCTCCAGCTCTTTTACAGAGATTGTGGTAGATATCCATAATATTAATAAAACCCAGGCCACGATACGAGCAGCAAATGACAAAATGGCGTCACTTGCCACCTAGTCTCGACATTAATTTTTTCTCCTGCCGCTTGCCGCGCTCATATCGTAGCCGTGGCCTAAGATTTGATGTTGTCACAGCCTCAATTATTACACGATATACTATTGTTTCAGCAGTCACACTGTTCTCAATCTAACTAAAACTAAAATACAAAACAACTTCATTTATACCCTATATGGACTTTCTCTACTATTGACTGATAGAATGGGGGCCGCCGATTGGCCGAACTATTCCTACTGATACTAGTGGGAGTGTCTAATTCTCAGTCGTCAGCCAATTACAGGCCTGCAAGGTTTCCTGCACGGCTTATCAGCGACTGGGAAAATTGGCAAATGCAAAATGAACAACAGTTTTGACTGGAAGAAGAAAGTCATCAAATGTTATAGCAGTTAATAATGAAACCGGCGTTGTTTAATAAAGTTTTAAAAAAAATTTTTTTAATCCCTTATATTTATTATATATTTATAATTTATAAACAGATATGAATAGTATTTCTGATTAATCTTTGAGTTATTATCATTCCCTTAGATATGAGCGGACACCGAAAATTGCAATAATTTGTTACCGAATACTTTAAGAAAAAACATTTTTCTTATGATATACGTTTCAATATCTTGTCCTTTAAACTATAATTCAATAAAATTGACTACTGTGTGTAGTTATTACAAGAGTTATAAGTTTTTTACTTTGAATATTATAAATTTGACATCTTTCAGAATGGTCTCGAGAATCGCTGCTTGAAAAGTGGATTCGGGATCCAGTTAAGTGCTGTCAAGTGGCTGGTGTGAAACCCCCGCCTTCAGCCTATCAGACCAACTCTTTCGGAAGTGGAACAATAACTCCTGTTTACCAGACTGTGGACAGTACACTCACATCGACAGTAACATCAATATCGAAAGGAAGCTCACTGACTAATAACGTAGACGACCCTGCTCGTTGTTATGGCGGCAGGGGAGAAAAAGTTTCCACTTGTTGTGCAGGACTTTATCCCGATGACAGGTTCGAAGACAAAGCAGAAGAGGTAATCGAAGAAGAAGTTGAAGAAGAGGAGGAGATGAGTGGTAGTCATGAAGGAGAGAAAGTGGTAGAATTTATTGTGGTGAGTATATTCTATTCAGTAGCGAATTCTGACTAAAACCTTTGGGCATGCGCTGACAATGAATGTATTAAATTTTCTTTAAAATGTGTCTAGAATTATTAATTAATAAATTGGGTAGAATAAATTCCAAAATATGCATGCATACTAATTGGGATACTCTATAGCCTATCTATGACAAATACAGAACAGACATCTCGTTTTTCAAACGGATTATGTCAAAAAATTAACCATATTCTATCTCCAGTGAAGTCAAAGAAATTTTCTGTTATACTCGCAGTTTTCCTTTCTGTCCAATGTGACTAACTCGGGTAGTAATTTCATGAATTAGATAGAACTGTGTTTACTTTCATTAGTTAAAAATATCATTACCCAGGAAAGAGTGAATTTTATTTTAAGTGTAATTAGGACAATGTAGATGTTAACCCATTTCTAGATATATATACCTTAATTCAAGTGTTCATTCAAGTTAAGAACAATTCCCATTATATGTAGGCTTAATTTAAGATCAGTAACTTTAATTGTACCTTTATTTACATTCGATATTGATGCCATAATCGATGCCATAAATATCGATTTGAGTGACTATCGACTTTTGAAGATTATTCAACATTATTTTATAAACAATGTATTAGTACTGTTGAAAATGTGACTGGTGAAGCCACAAAACCGCGGTCCAGTGCTGTAATAATAAAGAAGTGGAATTGACAACATCTAAGTGTTTTATTCTTTTATTATTATTATTGTCATTCAGTTTTGTCCTTCACAAAAAATCATAGTGTCTGCGTAGTGAAAGCTAGCGTATGTATGCCTGGCCTCAAGCTATTGGAATGCTCTCTATTATCATGAGAGAAGATATTTTTCATTTGTTGCAGTTTTTTCAACAGGTCGTCATTAACACCAGTTGATATGTTGTTATTTTTATACTTTAGATAAAAGTGACATAGTCCATTCCTATTTAAATCAAAAGTTTCTATCTGTGATGAAACATCTCTGTTGAGATAAAAAATTATATCTTTAGACTGTTATCCCCCTCACCATTTGTTTTTTTTAATAGTTAAAACTTCATGCTTTAGATGAAAATGACATATTCTATATTACCCATTTAAATTTAAGGTTTTATCTGTGAAAAGACTCGTATTAAGAAATGAAGTTTCTTATAACTGATGTAAGTTTCAACTGTAAAAATTGATTTTGATTTCGATATGAGTCACCTGTTTTAAAAACCCGAAAATTGCAATTTCGAGTTCCCATCTCGCAAAATAATTGATAAGAAAATATTTTCCCCACAACGTACTTAGAATTTCAATAGCCTAATAGTTTTTGGCCAACCAAATCAACTTTGAAAAAATATTACAAAGTTGAGTGCACTGCCGGTATACACAAATTAAGCCACTTGTTGTGATAGAGCGCTTCCGTAGAGCAATATGGACTCTTGCACCACGTATCTTCACTCTAGATCAAGGTTCAGTGAGTACATGAGTGTAGGTAGAGACGTAATGTGTAATCTAGAGAGTTTACTAAATAATGATAAGCCTTTCTCTCGTATAACTTTGCTAAAAGTTATTTTCAACTACCTACTCATTCTGCATTTCAATTCTTGCATTTCATTATTTTTAACATCTTTCAATTTTAATAATAATTGTGATGATGCTGGAAAATAAAACACATGCCCAGTGTGTTGCAGATATTACTCCATTGTTTCACAATGTACTTTTTTAATAATTTTCCAACTTCGATCGTATGATCTGATAGTAAACATATCTTTGCTTTGCGTTCAGCACTAGGTTGAAGGACTTTTAAGTGATGTTCGCCCAACTAATTCTTGCTTAGCTCGTCCTGTATACCTTTTGCACTAAATTAATTCATCGATTCAGCTGCTTGAAATGTAAACGAACTAATAACCTAACAGGTCACAAGAATATGTTTTGAAGTCACTGACTATTTGATGTCACAGCCTGTTACATACTTATATCATTGTTCAACAGATCACTTCTAAACTTGAAAACCACTTTTAAATTGGCCTTTTCAAGTTATATTGTTTTCAAATGAGATTGTCTTATTCCTTAGTGCGAAATCTGCTATTCTGAAATTCCGAAACAAGACTGGCCTACGATTACAATGACATGTGATCACCAATTCTGCTCAACGTGTTGGGAATGTTACTTAACCGGAAAAATTCAGGAGGGTGGGGAACACAGGATATTATGTCCTGCACATCATTGTCATATACTTGTTCCCTCGGAATTGATTGAGAGGTTAGTGCCTCCAGACACTGCTAGGAGGTACCTTCAGTTTGACATCAAAGTGAGTATAATGATTCAGCTGTTTTTAGTAAAGTTTATTTTATCTATATTCTATCTGTAACTACCTGTAATGTATTGTGTAATGTATTCACATGGGTTCCTAATGAATCGAATAATAGATATGTTTTCTACATTATAGAAATCGTAAGTGTTATGCTTTACAAGCTGTCACCTCGAGTCATAATGGTTGAAATTGCGATTTGTGTTTTATATTCAAATTAATAACATATGCTGCAACGATTGTATTATGACTGTCTTTAAGCAACGAGTGTGGTGTCACCCGTGTCCTAAACATCTTACGAGTTGCTTTAAGGGTAGATACAATCGTTGCTTACAATATTTTTTATGACTACCAATAAATTACGTTTAATTTAACTTACCAATACATCAGATAACTTTCCCAAAATGTAACATAACCTACAATGCGTGATTGTTCTCGACAGTTCCGATTTGAAATCCAGTTTGATTTCTAAATGTTTAAATCAGCTGTTGTGGCTATTGCATAACATTCATTTGGACACTGTTTTGAAGAAATCCTTAACTCTGAATGGTCTAGAATCTAGACTCTAGATCTTTACTGAAAAGTGACTACTGCTTCTTAATCTACTTTTACTTTGTCTTTAAGTTCTCCATAAAAGTGTCTAGAGATGTATCCTCAAGCTTCACAAGCGTTCGTGAAGCGTCTCAGACGCTAGGCATCATAACAAATAGCTATCATCGGTTGAGTGTCATTGACTGTGACCACTCAGCTAATCGCAGCCATTTATTTACGAAGCTTAGCGTTTGAGACGCTCGGCGATAGCTTTGTGTATATGAAGCTCGTAAGAAATGTTAACTAATTATTGAAATCGGATTTCAATTTCAGATTTGAAATTTTCAGTGTTGGAGGTGATAGTCAAAGACCGGCATCGCTTTCGGTGGCCGGCTATTCATTAAAAACCATTGGTTCTGTTTGAAAAGCTGTCACAACACAGCTTTTAGTAGCCGGCCGGCTCAAAAGACTGTCACCAAAACTGGAATTTCGGATCTGAAATTGAAATTCGATTTCAGTGATTGAACATCTTTTACAAGTTTATAAATTTGTTACTTATAGTTTATATTGCATTTACAGTGACTTGGAATTCTTTCTAATGGGTAAAAATGAATGCTACGATTCAATTTTTTTTCTTAATAAGAATGTACATTTCTACTGTCTACATTTGGATTTTCCAGGCTTTTGTGGAAACGAATCGTAGTATAAAATGGTGTCCTATGGCTGGATGCGGAAGAGCCGTAAGATTACCGGAAACAGAGCATAATCGACCCAGTGAAATGCGTACTTCACATGCTGTGGACTGTGGCAATGGACACTTCTTTTGCTGGTAAATGGATATTTCACTAGTATACAATTTGCAGTGCTTTGTCAAGCATGCATATTCCAATATTATATTCATTTGTGCTATATTTATGGGTCTTTAAAACAAAAACATTATCAGATCACAACCTTTAAGATTATAATGTTTCAAGACACAATTAGTGTTTAAACTGCACTTAGCATTTAGATAGATTAGACAAGCATATATGTAGATAGATTATTTAAGGATAGATGGAAGAAGAGACTACAGTCTCAACTTAGCCTTTAATAAAGGAATTTTGAATTTGATATTTTTAATTTGGTTAATAAGTATGTCATCATTCAAAACGTTATTTTAATCTGAATTAAATTCATACTGTCAACTGAATGTTTATTCAGGCTGAAGAAATCAACTTTAAGCTCAGCTGATCTCAGAAATTGGCATTTTTAATTGACTGAACAGTGGAGCCATCATTATACTGGGCTGCATAGCAGCACATTATTATACTAGGCTACAAAGCTGTACCACAGTATAAATACTAAACAGAAGGGAAACTCTCTTGAAATCTCTGCGCTAATTCACCAGTTTGAGAGTTAACAGTGGCTAACATATGTATGGTTAGCGATTTGTTTATAGAATGTAATGCAGTACTTTGAAAGTCTAGTTTTCAAAATCATGGCATTCAGCGATTCTAGAATATTTCTTCATCGTAAGATTGACTAGAACATTCTCATTCTGTTGAGTATCTATTCCGCGGTCGTACTTCATCATAATGGGACCGGGGGATAACATAATTACTGATAATCTGGCATTATTATAGCTATTATATTGTTAACAAGGGCGTAGCCAGGGTTCCCTCCAGAAGGGCATAGGCAAAAATTAGGTGCCATTCGTTTTAGAAGAATTCTAAATAGGGACTTTCTGGGCAATGAAAAGTCAGAGGGCTATTTGAAACATCGCTACTTGTCAAAATATTTCAACTTTCTTTTGTTTTAAATATCTATCTATTTTGGAAACAAGCATTTGGACTGATTGTTGGTAATGAAAATATGTAGTGTGTTTATAGTTATGATTTGAAAATTCTCGATAAAGACTGCATTTCACCATTCCAGTTCCAATGCGGGTGCATTAAATTTTGAACAAAGGAAAAATTAACTGTTTGTATTATCATTTGAAATGATGATTTATTTTATGTTAAATTCAATTGGTTTAATAATGGCAAGAAGAAATTGGTGTAAGTTTACATCAAATATACTAGTTCAAATTTTTTTTTTGTCTGAATAGTCCAGTAGGGGCAAGCCCCCCCCCCCCTCTGACTACGCACATGGTTATGGATGTTGAATTAGTTATTTCAGATGAGTTAATTAATTATTTAACACAATTTCAATTCTATTTGAATAATGAATTAAACTTATAACTTCTATTTGCACATACCATAGCAATATTTTCAATTGCAGGGAGTGCTTAGGCGAAGCTCATGCACCATGTGCCTGTTCTGAATGGCAGAAATGGCTGGCAAAAATTTCAGAGGTTCGACCTGAAGAATTATCGTCATCATCAAGGTCAGAACATGAGGATGCTGCCAATTGTTTGTGGCTGGTGACCAACTCGAAGCCATGTCCCAATTGCCAGTCGCCAATCCAAAAGAGTGAAGGCTGCAATCACATGAAATGTTCAAAGGTTAGTAGAATAAAATGATGCTTCAATCTATTATTTGACTCCTCACATATAATTTAACACAACTTATTCACAACAATATAGTCTGAATTTAGCAGAAATAAGTTGAATTGTGTTTATAATGTAAGGCTGGCCACACACTGCGTCGAACTTGACATGACGTATCTCAATTTAAAATCCGTATTTTCAGACTTCTAAATTATTTTAAAACTGTGTTTTTAAAGGTATAGTTTATCTGATGTTGGACCTCCAGCCCTCTCTTAAATCTTTACCCCTCTCAGGCATGTCTCCCCCACCCCCTCCACAATAAATGATATTTGACACCGCCCATGATCGGGTCCACCCCAGCATTCCTCCTAACACCGGAATCTAAGAACTGTAGGAAATTCCACATAAATACAGTTGAACCTCTGCATAACAAAGTCGATTATCCAGGCAAAATATTAACCACTAATAATTCAAGTCAGGAAGGATCATTAAGTATTGATTTCGCTTTGCTTAAGTTGATTTAATGGAGTTCTTGTTATTCTAAAATGAATCATAAAAACTTTCATTACCCAATGTTCTTTCAATTGACGTGTTGACTATTATGAGTTCGAAATTTTTTACATATAAAACACAATCTCTGCTACCTACCTGTTTCCCAAACTTTCCACGAAGACTTTTGCAAATGGTTCAGGATTTCTCCACATCACTCTTGTAGTTTTCATTTATTTCATTTCCAAACTCTCCCCAAGCCTTCCTCTTTGACTCCTTCAAAATTCTCTTTGCATGGTTTCTGCACTCTACATATGTATGCCAATCCTTATTTCTTTCAGAGCTAATGCATTTCCGATATACCTTCTTTTTGTCTTCTGTTTGACTTCTTCTGTCCACCACTTCGTCCTTCTCTTGAATTCGTCTCACTCTTCTTTTGCCACACACTTTACCAGGAAAATAAAACCAAAAAAGGCCTATGTAGAAAAAACTGGAACTTTTTTAATTCACTCTAGGCATCCTACTTTTAATAATTCTAGATACAGTTTTATAATTCTGCTTAATTTACATCACACTTTACTTGCTTAGTCTTATCTGAACCTTCATAATTTCAAAATCATTCCTATCACCATCAGGGATCATCCATCAAATAAAAAAATAAACAAAACATAAAGGTTTTCTCGGGAGGGGGATTTTAATTTTATTCCATGAAATGACCGGTCCCACCGATGACCAAGTCGGGAGGTCACGTTTCACCCCTGCTTACAACATTACAACAGTGGACACAAGCTGAAGATGAAAAGCTTCATCTCAAGCGTCTTTTCACTTTCGTAATGGTTGAGTTCATGGGAACCTTCTCATTTACCGTTAAATGTTGGGTTAGGTAAATATTAGTTCAGCTGCACCGATTGACGTTCCCAAGAACGACAACACAGCGCTTACCTGTAAACACAGTCAGGGCATCTTTTGAAATTATTGAGCTCAGCTAGTGGATTTTCTGTACTAATTCATATTAACTATGGCACATGCGTTGGCACTTCAAATTATTGAAATTGAATAACACGAAATAGCTCATGATGGCTATATTACTACATTATTTATAATTTATGGGTTTGTTATTTCTATATGTACGGTAAAGTCCCTCTACAATGTTGTGACGTGACTGAAACGCGATAAAATGAAAATTACAAAAAATTAAAAAGAGTTATATTATTTAGAAAATCACTGCAAAATAATATCTTGTATTGGAGCAAAACAAGAAATTATATGGAGAGGGGTAATGACAAGGGTAGTGCCTCGATGACACGGGGCGAGTTTAGTAGCTAAGCGAATAGAAGCGTTACAGGCCGACCGAGTTTCCCCCACCAGAGACCCAAATGCGAGCATTGTTCAATGTATTTTTGGTTAAGCATCACTTCCGCTGGGTGGTGATATTCGTTAATCTGTTGTCAACTCGCCCCATTTAAACGCTTTTGCTAGCCAAGTAGCCGACTATCTACTTTCTAAGAAAAAAGTTGAGAGTCAACACCAAAATACAATGTTATTGTGACCTTTGAGCTGTTATTGTGGCCAGTGACCTTTGAACTAGTTACCGACATGCATAAAACATTTTAACATCTATTTTTACAAAAAAGTATTTTCCCGTAAATAATTTCTTGTAGCCTAATATATTTCTTTATAAAAATTATTTTACAGTGCAAATACGACTTTTGTTGGGTGTGCTTAGAAAGCTGGAAGCGACATAATTCAACTACTGGTGGATATTTTCGTTGTAACCGGTTTGAAGCTGTACACAAAGCTGATGAAAAACAGGGAGTTCTTATAAGTGAGGTACGTTTCAATAATTTATATTTTTTATGCTGGTGATGCCCATATGAGTCCGAGACTTGTGGATGGATAATGAGTGGATCATAATGATAGTGGATGTTTCAGGTGGGATCCGAACCATCAGCTGAGTGATATTATTTTTTGCCGGTCACCCTTCCAAGCGTAGTATCGAGCGTAGTCGTGACTGAACATCGCGATCGCCCTGACATCATGCTCAGCAACCTCCCAATCACTCCTTACGTCATGTACAACAACAAATCATGTGGAATAAAAATATGTGTGCATAACAAAGTACAGTACAAATTTAATTCGACAGAAAAAAAAATCATGTCTAGAGGCTTAGTGGTATGGTATGATGTTGAAAAATAAAAAGAAGTGGGTAATGAAAAGCTTGTACAGTAAATGTATGTTTTTCTCTTGTATCATGCATGTAATTAAAACGTTTGTAGTTCTGTGGGTGAAAAGAAAAAAGTATTGAACTGAAGTACCTGTATAATCGAAATGTCTCAAATTTTGTGGTTGCCCACTTTGCACCTTTTAAACTATATTTTGCGTTCTCGCCACATAGGGAATGAAAGTGTACTCAGAAGTAATAAGCAAGAAAAACAAAAGAAATGAGAAACATTAAAACTGAGATGAAAGATGAATAGCATGTAGCAATACACTGTGAGCTGTAAAATCACTTCCCGGTGACTCGGAACTCACCTAAAACTGTAGGCCCAACTCATCAATCATCATCTCCCAACTTATTACCCACGCACAGCTCTCGGAACTGAGTGGGATTCATTCTCCGAAAAAGTCTTCACCACTTCAACAATATAAAGTTATTTTATAATGAATTATTTTAAAATCGCACAGGTGCAGGTGTAGTGATGCACTATTAGTTGGAATATTCTGTATCAATCTGTTAAAAGTGTTACAATAAAATAATCATTCATAATTTGTTTTAGGCCATGGTTAGAAACCAACAGACCACTGAACTTAATCGTTTCCTGCACTATTACACAAGGTTTCGCAATCACGAAAACAGCCGTAGATTGGAAGAGCCGCTTTTAACTGGAATAAGGAGGAAAATGGAAGCACTGGCCTCAACCAGGTCCAAAAAAGGTACAGATCATTTTTATTCTGAGTTGATAATGGCTTTTCCTCTCTTGTACAGCATTAAACTCAATTATTTCCTTCTAACTCTTTGACTTTAACAGAACAGGAGCTACCGGTCGTTTAGAACTTGTATTATTTGGCTAATTAACGTGAAAGTGCCAATCTAGTCATCGCATGTTGAAGTAATATTGTTTGTTCAATAATATTATTTGACATTAATAATATTGTTGGTGTTTTATAAAATCCTAATGCTTTGGTATAATTTTTTGCTCTTTCTCTTACTGTTAAATCATAATAATCAATAACATCTTTCCGTAGCTATACAAATACATGGGTAATAATACATTATGTTTAAATTGAAAACAAATAAAATATGTCCACATACAAATCTCAAATTAAGAAAACATTGAAGCTCTCATTGTTTCTGCTGCGAATTGCATTGCTTCCTCTAATTTCATAGGATCAAGATTGTGTAATAATTGCTAACTGGTCACGGCACTCGGATAATTCAATGCAATTCTTTATCTGACTAAAAATATGCAAAATATAGCATGAAATATCACCTTAACATTAGTTTAAAAAACAAAATTTACTTTCAAATAATAAAAAGAAAGAGAAATTTGGTATCACCAGCAAAAATAAAAGAAAATTTGATCGCTGGTGGGAACGTTACGTTGTTCATAACAAACTATATCTAATTTTGTAAAAAGGGACCTTCATGTAAATTGAAATTATTCATGGACATTTTTTATACGCTGCTCATAAAAATACAAATTCCAAAATAAAACAATAAGCTAGAGGTTCCACTTCTCTTTGCAAAAATTAAAAATACAGAAAGAGTTCACTTCTTTAACCATTTAACGCCGATGTTGTTCTCTTTTTCAATCCTCATAATATTCTCAGAATTTGAAAAAGGTTTACAAAAAAATACTATTCGCATAAAATCACGTCATTTCATTCACTGAGTTTCGAGATATGGCATGTGTTCCTATGGACACGCTAGGCGTGTCCATAGTTATTGCAAGCACCTACAGATAATCAAAATAGCACTAATTCATTCCGAGTAGTATTCTCCAATACTGTCCAGTATTGAATCACACCTCCTAGGAGTATGAGCAGAAACATTGAACTATAATAATTATTATTATTATTACTATTCCATTTATGTAACAAAAAAATTATTATTCATAGGTCATGTTCACTACAATCTCACTATCACTCATACAATAACTAACAAAATCCACCAATTCATCACCGATTCTCGAGGACAGCTGGGCCAAAACAGTAGAAATTTGATACACATGTTCAGTCGAAACCCTAGACACGTGCTATAAACGGGGTTTAAAAATACGCCGATAATTGACAATTAAGCATGTGATTAGTTAGTATAATCCATTCAAGTAAATTGTAAAATACAGAGAAATTTTTTCTTGGCAGAGAGCCACCAGATAAATAAATTTCATTACTGTCGGGTATTAGAATTGTGGGTGTCTAATTAGGTTTCAAGGATATCCAGATTGGAGCAAAAGTAATCTAATGATTTTGCAATTCATAATTGTTATTTGTTTTCATAAACTTCCAATTTTCAGGTGATACAGAGTGTACTAAGTTTGTGGAGGAAGGTGTCCGGGAGCTATTGAAAGCCAGGAGAATCTTGTGTGGATCTTATGTGCATGGATACTATTTGGAAGATAATGGATACAGTCGTACAATTTTCGAATTCATGCAGGTTAGTTCAGAACTTTGTAATCTGATAGTTGAGATTTTATTAATTTCACTTTATGGACGTTATTATAAGCTTAGTTGCCTTGTGACCTCGCCTATCGGGAAGTGATAGCCGCGAGGCGTAGCAGGTATCTGTTCAATCAGATAAAGATAAGCTGCGTTCTCGCAGGTCCTGTTTGTAACGGTGACCGATTAGATTGGCCAGCAAAAAAGACACTGTTCTCTGCTGTAAAATCACTTCCCGGTGGTTCGGAACCCACCTAAAACTGTAGGTCTAACTCATCAATCACCATCATCCAACTCATTACCCACGCACAGGTCTCAGACCTATGTGGGCTTCATCCTCAGAAAAAAAGTTACTCAAATCATCACCAGTCATTGATTGTTATGGAGCTCATTAAACTTGGTAGCCAGGCAAAGTTTCCAAATCTCGTATTCTTGCATTTGTTTCTTGTAGGTAGCTAATAGACCTAGTTTTCTTGTACAGAGTTATTCAAAGGAACGGGAAATTTTAAAAGTGGACGATTTCATGAAAAACCCCTAGGTTGGGTTCATTAAACCTCCTCTCAAATTGTTTCAATGTTAATTTTAAACCACCCGCGCCCAAATCAGATACTCCAATTATCGGGGGTAGATTGGGACCTTGAAAAAGATGAGGGGCATTCTTTGAAACCCTCCTGTGCATAGATCGCTTAGCCTAGAAATAAGGAACATTTATGCAGAATTTCATGACAATCGATTAAGGTGTTTGGCCACCTTGGTAAATCGTGTAACGGATGGACGAAATTAATGGTGGAGTTAGGAGTGGCCGTAGCCGAGTGGGTTAAGTGCTGGTTTGCTAACCAAAAGGTCCCAGGCTCGATCCCAGCTCTGACCGAAAGACTTTACCTCAGGCCACTCACGTGTTTCGGAGGACACGTTAAGCTGCCGGTCCCGGCTGTCTGAAATCAGTCTTTAAGTCATGTCAGAGGCCCTGAACTTATTCAGGTGCAACCTGATAAGTCTGACACCAGATCTGAACCAGCCAGGCCACACGATATTATTATTATAACGGTGGAGTTGAAACTGATACCTCACTAAGTTCGATCAATTATTTCATGATGTTTGATTTAGAATGAACTTGAAGAAGCAACCGAGAAACTGTCTGAAATGGTGGCTCGCCCTTATCTTCGAACACCGAAGGGCGTTATAGTTCAAACTACTGCGCTGGCCCGGAGAAAACGACACGAATTTGCACGTGCTGTTTCCAAGGGCCTCGTTCCACCTGAGACGCCTCCTACCCTGCGACGTTATCGCAAACGCAATTACCGGGTTGTGGCTATCGATGCTAATGACGAAACGGTGAGTTCACTGGCTATGATCTCTGAAATACTTTTTCTCAATACTCAATGCATTGTAAAAATAGAAATAGAAATATTTTATTGACCGTCAAAACATGTAAATTCAGTAAATTTGAAATTTTTAAAAGAATTTGAAATGTCAATAAATAACATTTTACTAGCTTAAGACAGAGCAGAGCGTTTGTCAAGCGTGGAGTCGACTCCATGGCTCAAATAAATGGCTGAGAGTCTTTCACTGTAAGGTCTCGACCAATGACAGCGATCTATTTGAAGAGTGGAGTCGACTCCACGCTTGGCAAATGCTCCGTGTGCAGACTGCCTAACAGTCGCCAACTCAAAATTGGTTTTGAAAAACAGCAAAAAGTGTGGAGTGCACAGTCTTGAAGACTTGCTACTGCATAAAATGTTAAATAA
This sequence comes from Conomelus anceps, assembly GCA_948455865.1. Taxonomy (NCBI): domain Eukaryota; kingdom Metazoa; phylum Arthropoda; class Insecta; order Hemiptera; family Delphacidae; genus Conomelus; species Conomelus anceps. The sequence continues at coordinate 23,302,141 of OX418222.1, forward strand.
AAGCTTTTATTGATTTATTGCCATAAATATAAGAGAATACAATTTAAGATGAAAAAAGGCCTTTAAAGTGAAAACGTGCTGCTCAATGAATTTGCTCGTTGTACTGTCTTAAATTGATTGTCCCTAAATTGCAAGAAATGTGTGAGTGTGTCACACATTTTTTCATGTCTGCGAGCAGTGGCGGATCCAGAAAATGTTTTTGGGAGTGGCTGGTTTGCTACTGATGGGGGGGGGGTAGAGGTGAACTAGAAAACAAGTATTGTGAAAGCTTTTGAATTTTTGGAAAATTTTTATTGAATTATGGCTGAATATGGTGTGTTCAACAGTTTGTCAAGGAACATAGACCTAGTATTATTCCGGTATTGCGGTCATATTATTCAATTTTTAAGAATGAAAATTAATGTGGGAGCTTTAATAAGATACAAATTTTTCAATGAACTAATGTTTCATCTAGTTTTAATAGATAAACTTTGTGTGAATTGCACACTGTAAAAGGAGATGTTTTTCTAAAGATTTTATCTGACGATCAGTTTTCCTCTTATAGAAATATGGGATCTAATGTTACAATTGAAGACTTAGTAGTGGAATTAGGTAATTCTTGCTATAATGAATATTTTACGAGCTTCAAACTGGAGGTTTGATTGGAAAAAATTTACACTCTGGAGGTTTTGGGGGGGGGGGCTTCAGCCCGAAAGCCCCCGCCGTAAATCCGCCACTGTCTGCGAGTAGATTCTTCCGTCTTTTCAACTCAAGACTAAAGTCCTGATGCCCTGTCATCCCTTATCCATTTATTCCTATTCATTTTTCTGTGTAGGTGTCACATGCAATTGCAGCATCTCTAAAGGATATAGACCCGGAGGATGATGGGTGGGTTAAAGATTCACAAGGCAAGCATAACAACCTGAGTGCCACACTCTATGGCCTTCAAGATCTCGATTCTGAAGAGGCAAGTTGGGCGTTTTTTCATTTAACCGTCTTCGTATTAGTGTTATGGTTATAGTGATGTAGTAGATATCCTTCAATAATAATTAAACTCGATGTCGTCAGAGATAGATTTGTTTAGAGGCATACCTTTGGTGAAAACTCGAAAATATGTGCATCGTATTCCACTGTCTTTCTTTCCAAAACTCCTCATTCCAAGTCCTGATTCCTTGATTCCTTATTGAAAAATTTCTGAAGTCATTCAGGTGTTCTATATTCCATTCCGGTTAACATGAGAGATTCCAAGAATGGAAGAGGTGGGAATAATGCCATTGCTCAATGACTATTCTAAAAGTATGCAATATCTATTCTTTAAATTACAATATTTCTGAACTTATGAATTGTTTAATGATAGCCTCTTTTGTATCATGTTACGAACCAAAAAACAAAATTATACCAATATGAAATCATGTGGAAAGAGCAGTGATTCAGAGTTACACAGCGCCGTAAACGAATCTGAAATATACTTGATTATCCGAGATATTGGCCTGACCTTAGTTGAAATTGCGCTGTAGCTGCCTTAGCGTTATAAACGGCGGTGTTAGATCCGGAGTCGTCTGTAAATAAAATAAATTATATTGCGTAGAAAACGCTAATCAGTATTAGCTTGACATTTATTGATCTGTTTTTTGTCTTATTGGGGTTTTCTTGCAATTAGTGTGTCTTAATAGACAAATTTGTGTAAATAAAGTGCGAGTGTGGACTTTAGTGTTGCCAGCCTTATTTTAGTTATAGAACCCGTAACAATATAATGAATTGAATTAGAAAAAAATCACTTTATGTGGAATTAAGCACTGACATTTCTATGTGTGGCAATTGTTTGATTCTGTTGTTAGAGCATCATCAGACATTACTGGTACCTTACTGTGTGAACAATTTAGTGTGACATAAAACTTGTTTAATTTTAAAGAGTGTTTTTTCTTAGTTTAATTGATTTGTGGGAAGATTACGTCTTGGAGACTCCGAGTATAAGACAAGTCAGATCAATAATTATGCATAATACAATCTTATACACTAGTGGCCATAATTACTATATCAATCAGTTGAGGCGAGGCTTAATCTTGATGTAAAAGAAACTGTAAAAAGCTTTATCATCTTTTTTTTTCAATTTGTTTTTTAAATATCAATTTATTTTCAAGACTAAAAACTACGGTAGTTTGTAGAGTTTTCTACCAATATAACTAGGTTTTTGTTTGAATAAGCTACTATTGTGATAATCTCCTCGGCTTCTTGTACGGTATTATAATCGTGCACATCAAGATTTTGGTTTAAATCACTCTTTTTTACATATAAAGTAGCTTCATATACAAGCAAGGTACAGTTAGGAGACCAATTCTCTTAAACAACGGCCTACATAAATCTAATCTATTTACTCTTTCCATATACCTAACTGATTTCTTTTGAATCTTAAACACCATATCAAGATTTAGTTTTAATGAATTACCCCATACTAAGATGAAACCATGTCAACGAATAATTAATAATTGAAAGGAAGGATGCCTTTGCATCACAAAAATGTAAAAATTCAATCTTGAAAAACTGAATTCATAGAAAATTATTAATGAATAATTTGTTTGTCTATTTAGGAAAGTGAGGTCAACCGTGCTCTTGCCGTCAGTCTTCTGGGTGAATGTGCTAAAGTGGGCTGCACACGTCCGCGAGCCCATGACGCACGCACTTCTACTCTTTATGAGTATTGCAGTCAGCGTTGTAGCAAAATGGCTGCCGGACTGGATAGTGAGTATTACAAACATAAAATTTTCATTAATTTCGTTCTCCATCTCATATATAAACATTCTGATGCTGTCCTGTGTACATGAAACTCTAGCGCTCCAAGGGATTAAACAAGAAGAAAAGGATGTAGAAGATGATGCAGAAAAAAATATGAAGTAGAAATATGTAAATATGAATATGAAGAAAGAGAAGAATTAAATTTGTAAATAGGTTATGTCTCGTTCTAGAAACACAAATTTAATTGAATCGGGCAACCTGCTAGTTTTAAACGAAAAAGATTCGTACGCCATGGTGTAGCGGTTAGCACATCTCTATGCTACCCTGACGGTCCCAGGTTCGATTCCCGATCTAGATCTGGAATTTTTATCATCAAATTTATGGCAGAAGTTGGTCCCATAAATGTAAAAAAGCAGTATGTAGCATAATTTAAGAAACTCAAATTCATGGCAAATTATTGAAAAATAATTTATTTTTATATTTATTCTGTAATCTATCTTTCTATTTGGAAAATGTTTCGACCTTTTACCTTGAAACCCACGCACTTGGGAACTTTAGAATTATACTGAACAAGCAAATTGTTGAGCTTATGCTCTCAAACTTTATTTTTCCACTACAATGTTATCATTCCACGAATAACTGTTATTGAACGAGTACTCGATTACTGGGTTTCTTATGGACCTCTAACGATTATGTAATGTATCTGGCAATTGAGAAATGTTGAATCTTGAAAGAAGATAATTATATAAACAGTACTGATATTGGTTTATATTATTATAAGTTAGTATTGCACTATTAGAGATAACAGTCTAGTTAGTATCAAATATTAAGTAACATCAAATTCAAAAAGCATAAAAGATTAAATTTCTGAAAAATTACGAAACAAATTATTATTTTTTATTATTTCAGAAATTATTACGGCGATTATGATATAAAGCCTTACATGTGTTTGTTATGTTCTTTCAATAATTAAAATTGAATTCTAGAAGAGAGTTAAGATTTACTCTAGAATTTAGAATTTTACAATAAAGAATACAAATAATTTGTACTCGAAAAGAAACGCTCAATAAAGCACTTTTCTATTCTAAAATTCAAATTCTCCATAAACCATCCCTTTAAATTGATTTTTATAAACTTTCAGAATGTTCTGTTTAAAATAGAATCCTCAATAGCTTTTTTGGATTGCGTTGGCTTAGGCATCATTTATCAACTTAGCATCGCCGTTGCTTAGCCGTTTACACAAGCATCGATGTTGCAACTTGATTTTACCGTTGTGGCATGACGCATGCTACCTGTGCCAATCATGCCAAACATCAGGTTTCTTGCCATATATTTATTGTTGCTCTACTCTTTGTGTTGGTGTGTAGATATTAGCTACCCTACATGAAATCATAAAATCGGTATTGTACAACATATCCGAGTTCTCATGTTTGTTTTGTTCACGATTTATATCTATATTGTTTCTGTGAATATTTTACAGCTTATCAAGTGAATGTTACTTCTGATTACAATATGGATCTTGTAATTGCTTTGGAGATGTCTCGTCTTCAAATGATAGAAGATGAAATGAAGCAGAAGCAGAGAGAAGAAGGAAGTGGGTGAGTAAGCTTCGCATTACTGAAAATAAAGACTGGTTAGAATATTAACAGCCATACTGCATAAAGCATGGTGGTGATGGGGTCAATAACTGGTAGTTGCAACTAATTTTAAGGCTATCCTTAAGGCTAAACACTGAACTTTTTTGTCATAACTCTCCCATAATTTCTTGGTTTGGATACTATTAAGGTTTTATTGGTTATATTGTGCATAAGCTACCATGTTCCAAAATGCTTCTCAGGATTGCCATCTTTTCTTTTCTTATTATTTTTTTCCAATTTTCTCGTTCTTGGTGAAGATTCATCACATTCGACATTTTATTTGAAGTGTTGTGGGGGTTCTTCTTTTTCAATAGAATAAATGATATATTTAAAATACGTTATTGGTTGATGAAAAAATATTTTATTGAGATGAATATATTTGAATGTCTTGATAGTTATCAAACCAAGATCTGAATAAAAATGACTAATAGATGAATGCTGAAAGCTTTATGTTGCTGTTGCATTATTATAAACTTCTCTACGAATGTCAATTTCTATGAATATCAGCAGATTGATAATATGATGGATATCCTCCAAATTCGCATTCACCCGTAAAACAAAGTCCATTGTTTTAATTCATTTTTTTTTAAATAGTCTCATGAGTGATTCAGGGGTGATGGGTGTTAATGATATTGAAGGTAAGAGCCTTATTATATATAGCCACTCCAGTCACCGTAGCGCGCGACCGCCACAGATGCTCAGACATGCCATGTACATGTATATACATGCAATGTATATGGGGACCTTATTATACTGAGCCACAAGTTAGGCTACGCCCCCTTTAGTTGCAGCCACAGGCTACTCGAGTCGCCTACCCTCACTTCTAGTGGCAAGCCCGTGCGACTGTCGCCTTAGCAGCCGACCATTGTTTGCTATTATTCTGGGCCTCTCCGGTCCCCAACGATCGCCACAGTTTGATAGCTTTTTATAGTCGGCCGTGACAGTTCTGTACTAGATTGCAATCATTTGGAGGTTATGTTTGTAGGCTAGTGTTGTTATGGTAGGTGATAAGTTTCAGATTATAAATTACAGTTAAATAGATCACAGTCAAGTCATTTAGGGAGGCATGTTGCCGTTTGTATTAAATTTTTGACATTTTTAATTCAGAGCAATGCTGTGGCTTGCATGGGCGACTGCAGTCGCTTGCACAGGCGACTGTTGTGGCGCGCGACGGCGACTATAGTGGCTCTGTCCAATAAGGGTGTAAGGGGTCAAGACTGTCAGAAGCATACCTGGAGTGATTATCAAGAATTTGGGTTATAGATTCATTTAAATTGTTTCTTCTAACAAATAAGTGTAATTTATAACAAACTGTAGTCAATATTTCAATTTTTCCAAATTTTTTTAATCAAGTTATGCATGTTGCACTTTGTAATTTTACTAAACTTGGAAGGATACAGATAAGATTGGCATTGTCCCTACGCGCATTTTGAATTCTTTACTGAATATTGTTTTAATAATATTTTCCACAATATTGCATGAATTTAAATAAAAATTCATTGATCCACATTTCATGTGGATATCACTTCTTCAAATTGGTAGCGTATTCTGTGTGTTGTTGGGAGTCATACAAAAATATTGCAATTATTTACTGATGAATTACTTGGTGTCCTTGGTTATTGATCTTTAATTACGAGTATTAATATAATACAGTAGGTTTTTTACAGGCCTGTATAAAAAACATAATATTTCATCTATATGCATTTCAAACGATTTTTCCATTAAATTTTTATCCAAGTCTTCCTAGGAGTGTAAACATTTTGGCCAAGTGTAAACATAAACCAAAAATGTCAAGATTCGCTAGTCTTCATTCTCTTGTTCCAGTCTATAGTGTAGATTCTCTATAGTCTCTACTGTAGATTGTTTCCTCTGTCTCAATGCTACGTTGGGATATAATTATTGTAATAGAATTATCATTTTTAGGACTGGACTAAATTCTAAAAGTACCAACAACTCAAATGAACCAAGTAAGTGTTTTTGTATTTTGATTAAACAGTATCACTAGTGATTTTTTAAAATATGTGTTAACGGTTCCAGCATGTTATTAAACGTCAGGTTTTTTGGTGGTAGTCTAATACTAACATTTTTAGAGGGCTCTAAGTAATTGAAGCTACAATTGTTTTGTAGATTTATACAATTTTTTATTTGAACCATGTTAGAATTTTTACAGTATCTATGATACAAACTTGTTCTATCTATAAACGGTCCATTCCTTCTATTTTTCGATACGTTTATCTGTATATTGTGTAGTAGTTAAATCTTTGTAGATACATTTGTCTTTCTTCACTTTTTGATAACTTCATTGTATACTATAAGTATGTACGACGATTATAAAAAAAGATCAGTTCCTAAGTGTTTCTAATAACATCCTGAGAATTGTTAGTAACAACTAAATTAATAGCAGAAATTACTATGTTTCTTCTACAGGAATTATCTTCAGAATTTGATGGAAATAATACATTAACAAACACTACGCTATTACTTTTTCAAAATTCCATCTGAATTAAGATGGGTTAGTGATGGAGTCAAGCTGTCGACTTAACAAAACAAGTTCAATGAACAACCTTGTTAATTTAGCCGAAGATTTGTCTAAATGGAGAGACTTATTGCACCAGAACGTTTTCGTAGTGCGATCTAGACTCTTGCCAAAGTGGAAGTCTTAATTTGCTATACTATAATGTATTCAAAAAGAGCTGCATTTCTTTAAGTCTTGATGTCCAATTTTTTAAATCTAATTTCAATCAAATTCGCCTGTTTTTTATCTCTAAGATTAAACAATTAATAAAAAATATTATTCTATATTGTTTATTTTGTATAGTTTAGAAAGTCTTCAAATTACATGCTATTCAAAGCTTATTTTAAATATTTTATTGACCATTCTTTAAAAAAAAAGACCTTGTATTCTTTCATGGAAACCATCAAACTTCACAATCAATTGGCATTAATAGTCAGATAATATTTTCATGTTCGGTTTCTCAGTCGTTCAGTATATAATTCAGTAGCTATTGCCTCAATAGCGGCCCTAAGGCTTGTTTCACACATACCCGACAGTCAAGTAACCGGTTTCGTTTACCCGGCATAATTAAATTGCATTATATGATTTCAGAAATGAGGTAAGTGACAAGTGCTCTATATGATTCAATGTCCCTACGGCCAGTAAACGACACCGGTTACCCTACTGCCGGTTATGTGTGAAACAAAGCCTTAGGGCCGCTATTGCATCAATAGCAACTTAATGATTTACTGAACGACTGAGAAACTGGGCATCAGTGTATTTATATAAATTATTCAAAGCTAACTCTTTACACTTTTTTATCATTGTTTTGACATTGTTCTAAACACCTTTGCTTATGTACCTTGGAAATTCAATCTGAAAGTGATCTCTCTGCTGCTACAGCATTGATAGTCTACTGATTGATACTGTATTCTCAGGTACAAATGTGTCGGATATTGATTAGAATAAGCGTCTACTTATTTTTTTCCAATGAATTATTGTACTTGAGACTTTTAATATAGTTGCATTATTTCAATGTTTATTTTTTCAATCTTCAGCAGGCTCAAGACGTGATGACCAATTAAACTTGGCGATTCATTTACCATTCCAAGACCAAACAAAATCATCAATATCAGATAGGCCACAAATGCCCCTTCCCCAAGATATTGAATCGTCCTCGGGCCGTGATGATGATGAGGATGATGGAATACATTCTTCTCTATTGCCCCCTCCAGGAACTGCAAGTGACAGCATGATGGATCATCAGAACACAGAAAAACAACAGAAATCATTCAAGGTATTATCATTCATTATTTCAATCTCAAAATCAGTCGATCACCATATTATTTGCTGTTTTTCTATTTTGATTGATTTGTAGTTCGAAACATTTGAGACATTCAAGGAAAAATTTGATAATTTTACAAAGATGGATGAAATAATTTGGATTAAAAATATTTTTGAAGATATCTTAATGTTGTCATTGAATATGGATGAAATTGAAAATAACATTAATGTAGTTTATGGAAGCTGTGATAAATGGTGAGGACGAGTCGTCTATCTTCAATCTATTGAGCCGCCGTGTATGTTGTAGAACTTTGCATTATAAATAGCTATAAAAATATGATATTAAATACAATTTATTATGATGTTAAAGATCCTTCTTGTTTCCACTAATATATAATAAAAACTTGAAAAACACTTTAAAGTGGAAATTGTGACTCACGTTATGGCATGACTCTGAGTGTACTGTGCAGTAGCAGCGTGTCAAGTTTTACACTGGTGGGGATAATTTTTAAATACACCTGTGGGTCGGTCGTGAGGGCTATTTCAGTCAGAATATTGTCAAGACTAACCAGTATTCAAGACGAATCCTTGGATTTTTTCAAATCATCTGTTGAAAAGGTACTGTCTATTCCCAGCAGACAAGTTATAGAACTTATGTTAGAATGGCCAATTTGTAAAAAATCAGGATTTACAGTATATGCTAGTATTGTCTTTCTTCGTAAGAAAAAATAAATGGATAAAAATACTGGCAATAATTACTGTGCAGTACAGTTTTTGAATGTTTCCGTGCCAGTGATTATTTTAACACAGTCAAGAGGAGTGTAGAGGATAGGTCAATGAAATAAACGTCAGGCTGACAGAGCTTCTTTTCAGACGTGAAATGCATCCCTCTAACATCCCCAAGTAATATCAATCTTACCACTGTAGATGCGATCTTTGGCTGGATATTTAATTGCATAGGTTAAATTAGTGTTACTTTCCTCGTGTTTTTTAATTTTCTCACTCAAGTGATTGAGATCCTTACAGTCAGTTTTCGTCCAAAGATCATCATTTCCCTTATTAACAAAACATAAACAATAAAAACAAAATAAAGCTAGTTTTTCAATGCTTGGAGTTAACCACAGCTTTTTATTGAACCACGAGGTACAAAAGTCTCTGTTTTGCTTTGTGAATGTTACAACAAGCTTAAAATACTTGGGCTGATGTGTGCCTAACTCTTTAATTTGTTTTTTACCTCCAGTGGCAACGTCGAAACCTTTGTGCAATGTAAACTGTCAACATGATTTATATTCATTGTTTACGTTATCTTACTAATAAAAAGTAAGTGATAAATAATAAGAGTTAATTAATAAATAATGCTATTAATAGTTCACTTTCCGTATGGGTGTTGTCCAGACAACATATTATGCACTCTTCCGGTGGAGCGCGTACTGTGGAATGGAGCCACTGGCCAATGCAATTACAACTGCTCAGGCCTGAGCCCAAACTTCAATTGCCTTGAGCATATGGCGCTGGAAAGTGGGAGAGCTGCCAGCTGACGTCACCCGTCTATAGAGCCAATGTATATCAGCTCTGTATTGCCAGGGCTACTTGGAAATCAGCCCAACCGGTCCAGACCGCGGCTACTCGCAATCGGCGTGCAGATTAATATACTTGCCTTACAAATTCATGCGCTGTTTTCTTATTTATTCAGTCTTTATTTTAATGAACTAATATTTCTTTCTTTTGCGGAATTATTGGTGGGGCTCAGCCCCACCTGCCCTAATGGGCGCGCCGCCTGTGGTACTGTGGGTCATCTGACGATGCTCTTAACATCAGAGTGAAATTTTTTTTTTAAATATTTATAAATATAAAACAGCCATCTCCACATAACATGAGTCACAATTCCCACTTAATAGTGTTTTTTAAGTTTTTATTACAATTTATTAATTTCGAATTCCTCAAAGTGTTATTAATTATACTGAAGACTTCCACAATGGCGGATATTGACAACAGCATTGAATAGCTGATGGAAATCGATAAACGCTACTGTATAAAATTAATAGCAATTTGAGGAATTCAAAATAATTGAATTGTATTCCATATATTTGTCAGTTCCTTCAAAACCAACTTATGATATAAATGATAGGATATTTGTTTTACTTTTATATGTTACTTTATCATATTTACTTGAGAGTATTCATTTATCATTCCAAGACCAGACAAAATCGTCACTATCAGATAGGCCACAAATGCCCCTTCCCGAAGATATTGCTATGTTTAACTTTTCATGATGATTGAGTTCTTCCTTTTTATTTCCTCATTGCCAGTAATAAGTGCTTTTCTTGGTTTATTAAAAAAAGTTATATCAATATGTTTGATTGGTATTTAAATATTTGGTATTTTTTTTATATCTCTGGTTTTCTCTGATTGGTACATAGTGTTTTCTATGGGGGAGTCAGTATAATAATAATCATTTAAATATTCTTACTCGAACACTTTTCTTTATAATTTCACTTATTTTGGAATGCTTTGATATTTTTATGGAAGAATAAATATGATTATTATTATAAGATACATATTTTTCCAATCGAACACAGTGACTGTGATTTTATAATTTAAGTTGACTTATTTTGTGCGCGAGCCATTCCTCCACACAGGTATAACCTAAAGAGGGATGCACTGCAAATACATTTTGTATTGCTGTTTTATATAACTTATGTTGTATTGTGCTATATCATGTGTAAAATGTTTGTATATATCGCAGTGAAATAAACGAATTATTATTAAACGAATTTATGAGCCTTGATATTCTTTTTTAAGATCCTTCTGCTTTGTTTGTTGAACTTAGTTCGGTGCCTCTTCTAGTCTGGGAAGTTACCAAAAGTCTTCTGCAGACCTAGCCGTTGATTATTTTCTCAAGAGCCTTGCAACACGCAATGTGGACCTTATTGGTGACGATACGTCTAATAATGAAGAAGGTGCAGCTCAGCTAGATTCAAATTCGAATAGGTCAGCCTCAACTTGGGAAAAGAAACGATCTATGGACAAAGACAGCATGTGAGTATTCAAAACTTTACTTTTGGCAGGAACAGCTGTATCGGCTTGTAGCCTGACTTGTCAGCTAGTGAACTCGCCCAGTATAATCAATGCTTCAACTTAAGTTCGTATTTAAATCAAATCAAAATCCATTTATTGCCAAAGACAAGTAAAATACATGTATAGGCCATGTCAAAACATACATCAAATCAATCACAGGTAACAGTCGCATCAATCACATCTTACAAATTCACCATATTAAAGCTAAAAAACTCATTATTATTAAAAACTCATTATTATTAAAAACTCATTATTAACAGTTAATTATTAAAAAATCCTTAATTTTTATTTTGAAGTCTCTCACAGATAAATTTCTTATGTCTTGTAACTGATTGTAAAATCTAATTGCACACGCCCTAAAGCCTATATGACTAGGTTTGTAGCGGCAATATTCATTTCTAAGGTTGAGCCTGTTTCGTGTATTATGAGAATGAATTTGAGAATGACTAGAAAATGAGAGCAAATTGGATTTCACATATAATAAACATTGAAAAATAAAAATACAGGGTACTCACATTATCTTCAGTCTTATAAATAAAGGTTTGCAATGAGTAAGTGGAGGAACATTACACATAATTCTTACTGCTTTATTTTGCAATACAAACAGATGATGAGCATCTTTACAGTTGCCCCATAATATTGTACCATATAAAAGGTATGAATGGACATAGCTATAATATACATTTATTAATATTTTTTGCGAGACTATTTCCTTCAATCTCCTAAGCATAAAAACACCTCTTGGCACTTTTGGAATGGTGTAGTCAATATGAACCTTCCACTTCATATTATTTTGTATGTTAATGCCTAGAAATTTGACAAAATGCGGTGGATTGAGGCTATCATAGGACACTGATATTTCTTGCGTTTTGTTTAAATTCAAAGAAAGCCTATTAGCATTACACCAGTCTGACATAAAATTTACTTTTCATTTACAACAATTTCTCTCATGTTGAGGTCAGTTATGACATTTATAAATACATCATCTGCGTACATGTAACACTTAGTGCTCTCATCCTTAATATTACCTGGTATTCATATAAATTATGAAAAGTAAAGGACCCAGAATTGAGCCTTGTGGTACTCCATTTGTAACAGGCTTGAAACTAGACATACCCCCATTATAACAAACTGAAACCAAAATTTTCCAATTTAGTCAGAAGAATGTTATGGGATACAGTATCGAACGCTCTTGATAAATCAAATAGTTTTGCATTCACAGAATGTTTCCCTTCTATACCATTAAGGATGTCCTGAATGAATGACATCACCGCCTGACACATGGTATGGTTTTTTCTGAAGTCAAATTTCCTGCAGGAAAGTAAGTTGTTTCAATATAATCAATCATCTGCTCAGCGATTAGAAATTCGAACACTTTAGAAAATATTGGTACAATAGATATTGGTCTATAGTTGTTATACTGCTGGTGGGGATCACCTTTTTTAAAAATTGGCACTACTTTAGATAGCTTGAGCATATCAGGGAATGTACTGGAGTCGATGCAAATATTAAAAATATGGCATAGCACTTCGCATATATATTGACTGCTAGTTTTACAAATTTATGAGTTCAAATAAAAAACATTCAAACAGCTACTGTTACTTAATGAGTTCAATGCGGAAAACACTTCTTCCACAGTCTAGTCACCCTATGGAAAGAAAATGAAAGCCCAATTTTTCTCACCCTCTCCAGATAATGAGAAACAGTGTTGAAGCTATTTGGTATTGCAGCCAAAACATCAGTTATGCTATAAGCATAAAACGAATTAAAGTTTTCGGAACTCAAGTCTACATTTTCCTTATGAGAACTAGATGTACTATTTAGTAACAAGTTTTCTTTTATTATTTTCCACATTATCTTGGGTTTATTACATGCATTATTGACTAGATTGTTATGGAAATTCAATTTTGCTTGTTTTACTTGCTTATTGTACAGTGATTTAATATTCTTGAAAATCTCTTTATGCACATCCATATTGAACAGTTTTATTAAATCATGATAATATAAACAGGTTTTTTCATTTTTTAAGAACCTCACGTGAAGATCTTCTCAACTTAGAAATCAAGACTTTCTTGAAATAGGTATCTCAAGTCCGTTCTTAGCCAAGCTAGATAGAGGGCTATCTTGAAGCCGATTTTAAAATTGTGTTCTATGATATTTTGGTTTTATTTTCTGGTAAAGTATATTAATATAGCAATAATATTCATCAAAATGAAATAAAATCTTCACATTCAATGTTTGCACTATTGCAATGTAATTCACTGTATATTTGACATATTCAAACTACTTTTATTTTGTTTATATATAAATAAATACCTAACCTATCAAATTCTCTTCTCACCTATGATAAAGATGTAACGTCTGGGATTAAGCTAACTGGAGTAATGCAAAGTTATTTGGTCTGCTGTTAGATAGCGCTCACTACATGACATCAATCTTCCATTATTTTTTCAAATTCGAAAACAAAATATTAATATAAAGAATATTGGCATAGTAATAATTACAAACCAGTAACTGTAAATTTACATACAGTGCATTATCCTTATCTTTTCATCTCTTTAATTTGTGTTTGTTAGTGTCTGAAATTACGTTTTGAATTCAGGTTAGCTTGTGACCGTGTTAACAAATGCTTCAATGTAATAGAGAATTTCCAAGTCGTACTTAGATAAGAACGCTTCAAGTTACGTTCATAAAAATGGCCCTTAGACTATGAGGAAGTTATATGCCAAGTTTCAATAGTCTAGAATCTTCCTCTCAAGAACAAGAACACATGTAGACAATGGCATGATTTCAATAAGGCCCTGTTGTGTCCTTAATAATGAATTATTAGCCTCAGAATATACAGTCTTATATATAATATATAGCCTTAAAAGAATGTTGCCTCTTGTTTATAATTATCTAGATGGCTATTTTAATAGTAGAGTAATGAAATGAATTGATGATTCAATGGCATGTCACTTTATGGGATTTTCAAGGTGGAAACCCACTTGTCTGGCTGAAGATGGTCGCTTTGAGATAAGCGAAATACATGAGACAGGTCTTTATAATGATCCGGACGGATTCGATGGGGATGGTGATTCACGGTCTCTCAAAAGATCTCACTCAACTGGTGATCTGGTCATGAAAAGAGGACGACTAGCTACTCGAGCGGATGAGCCTCGGTAAGTAAACAGCTATGCTTACATTGCTTTATCTGTTTAGGAATAACATCTTGGAATTTTAGTGTAAGATGAGGTAAAACATGGCAATTTACGAACTCAATTTACAATAAACTATACTAATTTGAGGTTAAGTGTAAGAGGAAACTTCACATTCTTAACTCTGCCTTCAATAATGGATACCTTTTATACTATTAATTTAATTTATTTCTATTATAGTTTTTCTATTGCTCATGATGCCTGCATGAGTCTGAGAATTGTGCGTGACTAATGATGGGAATAATGACACAAAATAAGTTTGGCTGAACAGGAATTGAACCCGTGACCAAAGGAGATAAAAGCTCTCACCACTGCAGCTGTCAACTTGATTGGATTTTATACTTGACAAACACAGCTCGTATACAAACTAGAGTTTTAGCGATGGCAAATTAGAATGTTGATGGACGAAAACGTGTACAATGCTGGATTATTTCAGTAGTTCATCAAAAATTATTGATTTTTTCCCCCCACGCTGGAAGCCTCCATGATATTAACTGAAGATGTTTTTCCAATTGCAGGTATCATCTTGACTCCGATCATTCAAGTCAACATGATGATCGTCCAGAAGATTTATCGAGACGCATTTTGGCAGTTGGCTCTCTATCCTCAGGAACCAATCGACATTCCTTGACCTTGCAGAGCTCAGCTGGATCGACAACCTGCTACGGAGGGCAAAGCAGCTTAGAAGATACGACTACATCTGATTCTTTGAATGCTGACTTAGAGGTAAATGATCATAAATTGTTTTGAAAGTTTTTTCTAAAATAATTAGGAAGTGATAGGTATCTGTTCAGACAGGTATGTTATGTTATGAAGGGACGGATTCAAAGATCCAAAGATTCAAAGATCCAAAGATTCAAAGATCCTCACACGTCAACCGAAGCTTATTGTGTGTCCCTAGTACGTTAGTTGGGCAAACCAATACCTGTGCCCTTTACAAGATCCAGGAGTTTTTTCCCTATGCTAACGTCCCATTCATCACCTGGTTGTTTGCAGCCAAACAGAGCCCTTCTCCTTGCCCCGAGTCTCTCGCAATCCAGTATGATGTGCTTGGCAGTCTCTTCAGACTGATTGCAAAGCCTACACATCTGACTTTCATTTCTGAGTCCAATTGTGTGGAGATGTTTCCTGAAGTGGCCATGTCCAGTTATCAGAGCAATCAACTGCTTGACCTGACCTCTACCCAGCCTCACCAGCCAGTTGGTGAAGTAGGAGCTTGTGTCTGCTAGCAGCCTTTTGCTAGGTCAAATCCCTCTCTGAGGAAGAACTGGCAGAAAGCAGCCGAGGCTGCTTTACTGTGATGTAAATTGATCTGAAGGACCCTGGGCATTGTCCTTGACTGTTGATTCAAATCGAGGAACCTGCCCTGATGGGGTGGAACCTGATAGGTTTGAGGGCAAGGCAACTTCTGGAGTTACCTTGAGGTTTGGTTCTGGTTCGTATTTGGAAATTCATGTGGTTCCCACGAGCAGCTAGGGAAGTGGAGTCAACCCAGACAGAGCCCCGCATGCCCGGGCAAGGCTACATACTGCAGGAGGTCGCCTGGTGTCCTGCAGGCACCGTTAGATAGAGGAAAGGTTGGAGGGAGGGGCTGGGATGAAGAGCAGGATAAAGGATAGGTTTCTAGGATAATGAGGTCAACGGACAGTTGCCCTTTTAGTCGCCTCTTACGACAAGCAGGGATACTGTGGGTGCAATTCTACTACCCCCACCCACTGGGGTTTCAGACAGGTAAGTCACGAGCGCTTGGGCTGCTTTGGAAGGGTGACCACTTTTGTTCAGTCTTCAAAAAAGACTCCTCTGCTGTATAATCGATTCCAGTGGTTCGGAACCTTCCTAAAACTGTAGGTCCAACTCATCAATTACTCACGCACAGGTCTCAGACATATGTGACGTCATCATCCAGTAAAAATGATTCTTACAATTGCTATGATCGACCGTTTAGTAATCTCAACTATTTAAGAGCATTTCTACTTGTTGATTTTATACTCTCAACTTCAAATTATTCAGGAAGATGCTAGAAATTTTATTAAATTGCTAAATGTCAAGATAATTAATTTCGAAATTCCTCAATGCTATAAATTATGCCAAAGAACTCCGCTACTGTGGACATTGACAACTGCATTAAGCAGCTGATGGACTTTGATCAATGCCATCCATTGAACATCAGTTTGAGATTGTCAGTGTGGTCTAGTGCTACATGTGTTCACATTGTCTAGTGCTATATGTGCTCGTGTGTTCACATTGATTTGTTACCATTGAATGACACTTGCGACTGACTTGGACTTCGAGAACGATTTTCTGACACACCACCTCTGACTTTATTTGAACTACGATGACCCTCTGGTGAATTTCCATGACTTAGGTAGACCTGGTGACGACCGTAGACTGACTCTGACTGGATTACGATTCGGTGATGACCTTGACTTAACTGCATTCACATGACGGTGACCTGATGACATTATACTGGATGATGCTGACTGATTTGCACTCTCCATGTCAAGAACTATTTGACAAGCGTGGTCAAATTTCAAACTGCTATCTTCCAAGAGTAGATGATTTATCATATTTTTATCATTGAGTCCCACTTACAAGTTGATCCCTCAATGCACGATCATGAAGTATCAAACTCTCATTGTATGGATAATTGTTTCAAGTCCGTGATGAAGTCTACAATACTCTCACCTTGCTTTTGAACATGACTATGAAACTTGAAAGTCTCGGAAATAACTCTAGTTTTTGGAGCATAAAAAGACTAATAAGACATTGAGAATATTCGTCAAAAGTACAATTACGAATCCTCTTGGGTGCAAGTTTATTTTTCAACACATTAAATTGTTCAGTACCAAGTAATAGCACTAGATGATCGACTTTATGTGAAGCCTCAGACACAGAATTAAGATTGAAATATGATTCAAGTCTATCAAGAAAATTGTCGATTGGTTCAGAATCTGGGTCATATTTAGAAAAGTTTGAGATTGGAAAAACATGCAACACCTTCCTTACCTTCCGATTCTTCGCCCATTTTCATTGTAAAAATTGAATTATTTGACAAACAAATCCAAGACAAGACACTCCAGGACAAAAAAATGGTAATTCATTGACATGAAAATTACTGCACAAATGCTCAGCACGTTGAGAACATAACCAACAAACGTAAATTTTGATGTTTTCTTCTCAATTACAGTTGTAGATTACAATTTGTAGCACCATCCTCGTCGCCAATTATGTTGTAACTCTCAAATAAAAGACATTTCGACTCTACATTATATTTATTAGTAAGACTGATTAACAGACAAAACATGACAAATTCAAGACTATATTGACGCAGTGTGTGGATCATTCGACTCTGCATCAATATTGACGATCAATATACAATACCACTATCGACTATGACATACGACATCGACTATTAATTACAGTTAAGGCGTCCGACATTGGAAGATCTGTGGTTTGATTCCCAGCATTGACTAGATATTTTTGAGTTGTGGAATGGATCGATTTCCATTAGCTATTTAATGCAGTTGTCAATGTCTGCAGTAGCGGAGGTCTTTGGAATAATTTATAGTATTAAGAGTAATCTCGAAATAAATTATTTTATATTCTCAAATGTTTATTCAGACAGAATTACGATTTAAGATCATTAAACGTTTGAAGAATTGTTTTTCAAGGTATAATTATACTTGCAAACATTATTATTCTCATATTATTTAGTAACTTCAGCTATTTAAGAGCATTTCTACTTGATTTTATATTTTCAAATCTCCAGGCAGAATAATCACAACAATTGAATTCTGGAGTAAATTAGTTTGGGCCAAGGATTATTAGATTATTTCTTATCCATCTGTGCTAGTGGAACTTGAAATTGTAGTTCGAGTTTATAATTATTATTGCACTTTTTTATCACAACAGTGTCTCATTATATCACCAAAAGTACAATTGACATTGTGTTTTTTCATATTACAGTATTTTCTTACTCAAATTTCATCAATTTCTGAGTGAATAGTTTTTAATTGTACATAATGCATAAGTATTATTTTTATACTTCATCTCATTGGTGTTTAATTATACCACCAAAAGAACAATACTGAAATTATGTTTTTTTCATACCATAGTATTTTCTTACTTTAATTATATCAATCACTGAGTCAACAGTTTTCTTATCTACTCTGCTATATTTATCAACACATGTAGAAACAATGATATGCAAGAATGATGAACATGTTTAACACATTCCTCTATTTCAATTTTCATTTTGAAATTAACTAAAACCTCGTGAGGAAGAAAATAGTGGTAGGAAATAGCCCGTGATTTTTGACTGTGTTTTGTCGTAATAAATAAACTTTTATTAAAACAATCTTTTTTAAAAGAATTCAATAACGGTTTAGCTGAGGTATATTTTTGAGCTATTCCATTGGAATGGAATTTTTCCATTGTCATGTACATTACATGTTTATGTCAATAGTTGACAATAGTTTATGCTGTAGATCACGATAATGGATAACAACAACAATGAACTGATACTACTTAATAAATTATGTAGATGAAGAATAACCAAACTAGAAGAAATCTCTGTACCTCATTGTGGATTAGTTGTTCATCAGAGCTAGTTAAACTTGCAATAGTAGAATGAGTTTATAGTTAACTGATTATGATCAATAGTTCTCATTTTACTTTACAGTTGAGGGGAATTAATTTAGCCGATTCATCTATTAATGTAGCCTATTGCTATTTTCTATCATATTAATAGCCTATCGTTTTAAATGACTCATACCATTTGCTATGTCTGTTATTCATTAAAAGTCAAAACAGGAAGCTCTTCATTCCATACTATTTTATCATATTACTGTTACATTATATTGTTTCACCAAAAGTACTAGTGAAATAATTATGATTTCATCAATATTATTGTCTATTTGTATTTTCTTACAGCAAAAATAAGAAAATATTGTGAACTTCATCAATGATTGTGAATATATATCATCTGCATGTTACTACATGTGTATTTGGATTGACAATCTTTCAAGTAATTATTATTTTTGCCAGGTTTGTGGTATCTTGGGCAGTTCTACAGGCGATGATGACTTGACATCTAAGTCTTCAATTGGTAACATGCAGAACGTCATACACCTTGCGACCCTCCCTAGAAATTTGGCAACTATTGGAAAGAAAAGTGCTTTGGATTTGGGGGATGCTGATAATCGTCAGTCACTCTCTGATGAACTATTGGCAACTCATGACAAGAACTCGCTTAGCCTCAGCAGTGAATCATCTGATCAAATCTGTTATGGAGGTGGTGTTAATGATTTTGACTCAGAGTCATCTTCATCATCAGCTAAAATTCAAGAACTTGAACAAAGGCATTTGAAGCCAAACAGTGCCATGTCCACATCCAAGTCATTGACAAATGTGTGTGTACGATCCCAACTAAGTGATGCAATATTTGAAGAACAGACAAATTGTTTTTTAAAAAAGAAGAACAAAAATATTGCAATAAGGGAAAATGGAGCTGACACTGTAGATAGAAACTTAGATGATATACAGCCAAAATCATCCATCAATTTTCAAAGAATCAAAAAAGATCTGTTGTCAGTGAATAGGAAAGAATCTCCATCTCCTCCATCGCCAACCCTTCATACTGCGTTGTACCAACCATCGTGTTCAAAATTCACCTTTGATGAACCAACACCACTTGGCTCATCACCACTAGACTCAAAACATACATTTGAAGATACAATGTTCATCAGCAGAGCTTCTCCCATCAATGCCAATTCAACAAGTACTCATGAATGCAGTTCTTTATGTCAACGTTCAGGAGCCAAATGCTCCCAAAGCTATTCCAATGATTCCTCCTTGGCAACATCAGTATTTAATCACAGCTCACCAGTCAATGAAATGAGTCCTGATGTAAATTTTTCCAAAAATCTGTTACTATCAAAGACCGCAAACTTTCAACTAACTGAAACAGAGTTCAGTCAGTATTATGCAGATCCTTGTAAAGCTAAATCTCCCCCAATTTCTGCAGCTCTTGATTTCTGTCCAACTACAATATCTAATGTAACTGGAGGGGCAGTTTATAATGCATCCTCAAGTTATCATCAGCCCTCTATGAGTAAATGTATGATGAATTCTCCAGTATCAGAAAATTCATTTTCTTTAGTTGCAAAAAATGAAGTTTGTCATCATAATTCTAATAGAATTTCTCCTATTCATATCCAACCAATGGGAAGCAAATATCCTTTATCATCTGACTCTACTGCAAACCTTGAGGCTTTTCAAACTTCTCAAAAATTTCCCACAGTAATGAGGACATCGTCCAATTATATTCCTTTACAATCCAAAACTAAAAAGGTTGGACACCATATTGGAGAATCACTTGCTGCTCTCTCATCAACCAGAGATGAGCGAGATATTAAATCATTCAGTTCAGAAAGAAATTACGACTCTAATAAATATGGTCAAAGTATTGCAACCCCAAGTTATGTCATCAATCCTCTGACTCTTTCTCCACCCAACTCAAAATCGACCGATTTTAAAAAATCGAAACTCTCTTATGAACACCAATTCAATGAAACTGGGTCATCAAACGGCAATGAGAGCGATATTACTGACATAGAATCATTAAACATAATATCACCCGCAGGTAGTTGGAATAATATAGATGATAAAATCCCTAATGAAAGCCACAATGATATCAAATCAGATAAAAGTAGGCCTATGCATTTGGAACATACTGCGAACACATTTCATCTTGAGAAAACATCATCAAATCTTAATCAAAATAGCAGCAATGATCATCAACTAAAGAAATGTTTCACATCAAAAGAAAGTGTTCATAATGTTGACAAAGGGAATGATAAAAGTGAACGTCCTGGACAGACTCATAACTTATTAAGAGCTTCTAGTTCATCAAGTCTGCTTGTTTCCACTATTGGTGGGATTTCAAATAATTCCACCAAGGATTTTGGTATTAAAAAGGATAGAAAATCTGATGGTTGCTTGAAAATAAATGATGTTTCATCGACAGTATTTGATAAGTCTTTTGATGGCTCCAGAACTATGTTCACTTCCAAAGATCCAAGCTTTAAATTGAAGCTTCTTGATGCAAACAATCCTAGAAAAGTGCCACGCAGTTTTTTCAAACGTTCATCAATGCCCTCTGAGTATATGTCTGCTGCTATTGCGAGTAGCTTGAATATTGATAATCGTCAAAGCAAATCTTCATTGACATTGAATGAAGCAAGTATTGACAAGTCTTGCTTTGATAGATCCAATCCAACAAGCTTAATTAGAAGTGGAAGTAAGCAGTCTTTGGCGGTTGGTGGTGATGTCAAATATGAAATGATAAAGGGACAATCGCGATCATCCTTAATGCCAAATGACAAAGCATGTCGATCCGCTCATGCCAATGCTGGAAAACTAGGTCGTAATGCTGCTCATGGTTTGAGGATAACTATAACTGGTGGCAGTAGGAAGTTGAGTGACAAGAAAACAAGTAAATTGTACTCGGATGAGGATGATGATGAGTTTAATGAAGGTAAATGTAAAAAAGTGACATGTCTTGAAACGGACAGCTCTAATGAGTATGAATCTGAAACCGGGATACCTAAGTCGCCAACACTTTTCATATCAGGAGTGTCAATCTCTAGGACACCTGAACCCAAGTCACCTGCATCTTGTGCTTTTGGAAGGCAGTCACGATCCTCCAGTCTAACTGTGCCCATTCCTCCTCCTCCTTTATCTCCACTTGGATCATCAGGATTACTCCGTGCTACTCCCTTTCCAGCAGCTAGAAATAACTCGCAATCTTTGACAGCGGCATTGGGACTGTCGTTCCGTCGTCGTGTTCAGCCTCCATCTACAGCTGAGAGAACTCTGATAACCTCTTCAACACCAGGAGCACTCTATTCCTCTTGCTACTCATCGGGTGGATTCACAAACGTAGATAAGCCTGAGAAAAAGATGTTGAATATTTCTTCATACAAAACCGACCAAAAAGAGTTGATTGTTAACCATGCTTCAGCTTCTGATTTGTCTGAAATCAATTGCATCATGTCAATTTCAAGTACACCCCCTTCACCACGTGACCTGACCGCTACATTTCTCCCCTCCTCTCAATCTACTCTTGAAAACAACTCCACATCGTCTCCAATATCTACTTCATCTATATCTTTGAGCAACTGCGTGCCTGTCGATTGTGTAGCTACAACTGCAGTCCAAGCTGGAAATGGTGGATTGGTCAAGTCTTCGACTGACGGCGCTTTGAGTTCTGTACTCCATGTGAGGGAAGGTAGTTTGGGATCAGACGATTTTCACGAGGCGCTATTTCTCCTGGAAAGATCGCCGAAAGTGGGCAAAGGCTCAAAGCGGCGAAAACGAAGCAAACGCGAGCCGAAACATAAGGAGAATAACATGGAGCAAATGGAGGCCAGCTCAGCGTTGTAGTAAACATTATACACAGTCAAGCGTGCGTTGAAGACTGCTTTGGAGATACATATTATCATAATCATCATCATACTCTTAGGCCCAACGCACACGGGTCGATCGAAGACGTGTCGAGAGGTTCGCGCGTCGTGCTCGTCATGTACGAACCCTGCGGCACAAGCGATTGCCCCCCCGCACACAGGTCGATTCAGTTTATTCGCATCTTCCAACCAGGAACGTTCTCAGTGCATTCGTTGACCTTTTTTAATATGAATCAAAATGGCGTAGTTGTACAATTCAGGGTATTTCTCCACTTCTCCAACGAATTTGACATTGAACACCTAGAGACAGAAATTAAATGTTTTCAGAATTTTTACAAACAATATACACTACCATTCAAAAATGTGGGACCACCTCAGTTTTCAACTAACATTTTTATGTTGTTTTTTTACAATATAAAATTTCAAAAAATGTAAAAAAAAACTAAAATTATTTTTGAACTTAAATTTTAACTCAATCATAGTACATTAATAATCAACCAGTGTCACCTCATCAACAGCACAATGGAAATATTATTTGCAAAAAAAAAACAATTATTCAATGTCAAATTTTCCTGCCGTTGCCACCTCGTTTTTCTTTTTCTGACTTATTTTATATTAAATTATTCGTTCATGTTTATCTTTGAATAAAATTACGAATACACAAACATAAACATGAATCAATAAAATATAAAACGTCAGAAAAAAATCACGGTGGCAACTGCAGGAAAATTTGACATTGAAAATGGTTTTTTCTTTGCAAACATTTATTAAAGGTTAAATTTTAAAAAAAATTAATTTTGCACAAAAACAAAGCAAGCAAATAAAATAAAAATTACCTCCATGATGAAGAAACGTGCGTCTCGCTCGAACTTTCCCGTTCCAAACCGATCGCAAGAGACGAGAATTGCACAAGACGAGGATACTTGCGGTTCTAGACGACCAGTGAACGTCTGCGGAGCTCGATGCCACAACGAAGGAACTTGAGACGATGGGAGACGCGTACGTGACTGGAGACACGTCGACCCGTGTGCGGTGGGCCTTACTGTCTTATTGTAAACAACACGTAAAATGTTGTCTCCCAACTTCTTCGTCCTTGTAATCCTAATCTTTACATACTGTGGTACTCTTCTATTCCGTGCAAAGTAATCTATCTAATATCAAATTATTATTTATTTTATGTGCTGTCATATTATTATTATTTGTGGTGTTAGGTATCGTGAAATCTAAATGTCTAATCAATAAATAGCATGATAATGATGCTATTCCACTTTATCTAACAGGTTTAATTTACACTTTAATTGGTAACAAATCAAACACTTTGTAATTGGTTACAAATCAAAATATTTGTACAGTCCTGAAATATGTTTATCCCTATTGATTGTATACTCTTATTCAATTGATTGAAGCATACCATTTACACACTCTGGTGCTCTAATAGATGTGAAGCTGGTGTTGATAATCATTATCTCTTATTACTATTACCTGCAAATGAGAAAACAGATATAAAATAAGAAGATCTAGTTGAAAAGTCATATCTATTGTAACTGTATATAATTAATAGTGAAATAGTAGATATCAGATACGGAATGTTGCTTACTTTCATGAATGAAAGTTGCTCGGCGAGAAACAATTTATTACGAAACGTGCTGTTTTAATAAAAGTCTGGAGTTTTGTATGACTTTTTACCGAATAAATTTGAAGAGTAGTTGCAATCAATTTGGCTGTTCATTTTAATAGCTATTAAATCAACCGGGGGACATTTGAGAAACTGCTGTATTGTTCCTAGATGCAGGCCCGACTACCTGCCAAAACTGCCAATTTTTACTAAAATCGCGAATCACGGTGATAAACTGCAAAATGCACATTAGACTACAACTACAGTTAAAATTGCTGTCTACTTCAGATCCTGATAAAACTGACAGTATTATTCAATGACCAATATATTTGCATAGTTGTGAGTGTGCCTGTATGTGCGTAGGGTAATAGGAGGGTGAGTGTGGTTGTCTGTATGTTCTTGTAAAGTACTAATGCAGTTGTGTCTTATCGTCTGAATGGAGAATATATGTGTGTATGAATCTATTTCTATGGAGTAAAACCTCTCTTATCTAAATTAAATATCGAGGTATAGTTTTGTAAGTGAATTCAAATACCCTTGTCAGCGTTGTATAGTATTTAAGAACTTTGTAGATTATTATGTTTTCCATATTTCATAATGCGTAAAATAAAATGATTGATTTGAAGCATACTCGATTGATTTTTGGATCGTTGAGAAACGTATTAATATTTTTTAATATCATGTCTCGAACTGTTCTTTCTCCATCAATGATGACCAAAGATATTGGTAATCTTTTGGCTGTGACAACTCTACTGAAATGATTTTCCAGAAGTGTGTTTCATCCTTTTTTAAACCAAAGATTTTATTACCCATAACCCGCAATAATTATCACCATTTTGTATGAGCTGTTATAGGAGATAATCTTCCGAATTACGTTTATAAAGAACAAATTAACAATATTTTTTATAATATTATTTTACTCGTGTTCGTTGAACATTGGTCTGACTTGCAATAAGAAAGAGAGTAAACACCAAGGATTAATAAAACATTGTTATCCAATAAGGTCTATTGTTAATGAACCTTTATCATATTTTTCTTTCTATGGAACTGTTGCAATTATCTATTCTCTTGTAATCGCTGCTATTCTAAATCTTTTTTCGCACTATTATAATATTTGAACATATCAAACTTCAATCCCATGTTTAATTATTATTGTAAAACTGAAATATTCTAAAGTACTTGATTGTAGAACTGAATTATTCTAAAGCTTATGCAGAAAGCCACTTCATTGTAAAGATTAAACACCAATGGTGGAGTATTGTTAATTAATGTGGTTTATTGAATTATTGTTAGTTGTTGTATTCTATGTGTTTTAATGAAACTGTTGATGATTTTTGTTTTCATTCTATGGAGTCAAGTTAACTTGAAACTCCACTCACTGTGTATAACACCATAAAAAACCTACTTGAATGTTATTCTGTGTAATTCTGTTGTGCTTGATTATATTGTCTACATGTAGATATATTCAATTGTTGTGAGCCGCTTACAATTTCATCGTGTCATGATTTAAATCATGCAATAGTTCTAATTCACTCATATTCTAGATCGAGATATGATGAAATAGAAAGAAAAATTGGACAAAAGCATATACCGTACAAATTGGTAATTGAAATAAAATCAGATCCTTGATAATTCGTGTTGAGCTGTTTTGAACGTTGTATCCAATTGTAATTACATATTCTTCTAATGTATGACGTCGTACATTCCCTAAGCCAGTAAGAAATTGAAATGTTTTAAAGTTGTCCGTTTGTGTTGTTTGGATATGGCAGGTTTTACTCTACAAGTATGATTTAAAATGTTATAGTCTTTAACTATTTATAAAAATTGATAATTCGTGAATTGGACTTAGATAATGCACTTGTATTCAAAAATATGTTACCTTTCCAACCTGTTTAAGGCTCAATTAAAGACTCATTCAACTATTTATTCCTATTTTATGGCAATTAATTTCATGATTCTATTTAAGTAGATAGGTAGTTTCTTTTCGCGTGGAAATGATGTATTATTCAATTGGCAGGCATCAAATGTACTGATAAAAGACCCATTCATTTAATTATTAATAGTTGTGATACTTAGATTTATTTCAGCGATCAAATTTTCATTTTATCTATGAATTCAATAATATTTATTAGAAATTATAAACATGAATTTAAAAAGCTTTACAGGTCTTAATTTCTTTAATGTCATTTTTCACTTCTCAAAAGATTAAAATGTTATACTGTACCTGAAAAGGTTTTAAAGGGTTCTTCCTATCAGATCCACTCATAGACGTTTTTGACCATTGGAAGGTTTCATAGTTTGAGTAGACTGAGTCAGATTTTATTCTCTTTGCTCTGCAGAGTTTTTGGTTACATGATTTTTTCCATGGAAGTGGAAGAAATTTTAAAAATTAAGGCCAACCATTGATGAACAATGATAAAATTTGGCGACTCTCGTCAACCAATGGTGACTCTTCTCTCTGTCGTAACAAGTTTTAATGTTCATTGTTGGTAATTATTGTGATGAACTCGTTGATAGTGTAAGAGTTATTGTTGATATTGTTTATTAATGTAAAATTGTAGTCACGAATAAAATGGAATATTTCAACGTTTTCTTGGAATTTTGTCATTTTCTACCCTTATTCTACATCCAATATTCTTATAAGTTTGTCTTCATACAGGTCAGTTTTTATTTAGTAGAATTTTCTAGTAGAACTATTCTAGTAATTTTCTTATAACTTACTCTTACTATTACTTTGTTTTTCTCTCATATCAATTTTTTTAGTTTGATCATGCCCACAAAAGTCTGAGACTTTTGCGTGGGTAATGAGGTGAATGATTACAAAAATATCTAGGCTGAACGAGATTTAGCAGCCGGCCAGTCTCATCAGAGGCAAGCGCTCCAACCGACTACACCAGTATGGCTGCCAAATATATAGTGCTATAAAGTATGGTGTCCTCCGCTAATGCATCCATTTTTAGTGCATAGAATAGCTTATGGAAATCGATAAATGACTCTACACAAAAATATTAAGTCACTCCCGAGATCCGTGGTTCGATTCCCGGCACTGACTGAATATTTTTGTGTAGTAGCATTCATCAATTTCCATTTGATATTCGGTGCAATTGTCAATGTCCTCTGTAGCGGAGGTATTTAGCATGATTAAAAGGAATTTGGACATTCATTATGTAGGCCCAGTACAACGTCTATTGACCGACACCTTCGCGGGACTGGAGTCGTGACGGATAATAGAAATGCCTTCATATAAACATGCACAGTACAGTCTTTAAATATAAAATGGTTTATGGAAAGTTGAGAAAATAAAGGTTACAAAATTATAACTTAAAATTCATATAGTATAGTCTGCTGTAAATATTTATGTCATCAAGAATATGCTACAGAGTACATATGTTGAGCAATGCGCTAATAAATTGTAACAATCTCACTTTTACAATGACGGATAACAGAAAGTGACTGACAAAAGTTGAAAGAATAACGAATAGCCTAATCGAGGTATCACTGTGATAACTTTATCATTAATTTATTTTACTATAAAATTTGAAGTTTTGGTACAGTACTTGTGACAATTACAATAAAGTCAATTCGATAGAAATAGATTTCCAATTGAAATATATTATGTAAGTTTTAATTTGGAAAAAAAAATTATCGAGAGCTCAAACCAAGTTATTAAGAAGAAATAGAAAAGTAGCGGCTATATTACACAAAATAATTTACAAAAAAAAACAATAATCAAGACAAATTATTAATTGAAGGCAATGTAGTTTCCAACTAAAAAACCATTGAAAATCTGGCCGAAAATCAAAAACAGTCTTTATAACCGAGTGCAAGATTTCAGTCAGTTTGGTTGAAAACAGCGGCAGGCCCGATTTCATTTGGGGTTCAATAGGATTATATTTTTTGTCGAATAATCTAGTTTACATTTTCTGGTGAAAAGTTGGAAGTACTGGTGGAGCCTGTTTTATAATAATCTACTCAAAATCAAAATCATTTATTGTCAGAACAAATACAAATTTTTTCACTAGCAAAAGTTCCATGAGATTCTGCCGTACCAGCAGACTAAGTAAAAGTACCTATTAATGAAATATTAGTTTATACATTTTTTATGAATACAGGTGATCTATTTTCTTTGTGTGATTGAAAACAGAATTTCATCGCATTCAGTTTACTCTTTGTTTTATTTTGTTGGCGAACGATTAAGGTCAAGACTACCAGAATGCAAATGAAGATTTCTGTTACGTAATAAGCCTTCATAATGATAAAGTCTGATCAGAGCTAGCTAGTCGACTAATAGAATAAACAACCAACTCGCAGTTACAACTGGTTCGTATGTCGAGAGCCAAGATTTAAAAAATGAAGAACTTTGTGATTCCTGAAAACAGTTTGTTTTCGATACAAAATTTGCCATATGGTGTTTTTTCAACCACAGAAGACGTAAGTATTGATTTCATAAATTACTATCACATTATAAATAATTAATACAATAATAGTTATTATTATCATTATATACATAGCCTAATACCATCTCATAATAAGCCTTCAGTCTGTAGAAGTCTTCAGCTTTCTGAGTGAAATTCTCATCGCAAACTAGTGTCACTAGTTATTATTCATTATAAATAAATATATTGTTTCAAAAAATATTTACTATTTAATACTTTTATTATTACCGTATGAATACTTGCTATGTATAAAAAATATACTAGTTATTTTTTCATACTCCATATCGTTTTACTGATATTTATTTTAGATATTTTTGATGGAGTTTATATAAAAATACGTTACATAGAGAAGAGAGATATTTTGCGTCAAAGACAAAAAATATATATTTCCAAGATCCGTATTAGGGTGCTTGCACAGTTGAGTATTGAATACTTGAGGATAATCACCATCGCAAAATCAAATACATGCTGAGGAATTGTGTATGACAGATTGGAGCATCTTGAATTGTTGAATACCACCACTTCACAACATGTGTTTTATTTTGCGATGGTGATTATCATCGAGTATTGGATATGCTACACTGTTCAAGCACCCTCAAACTATAAAATCGCTTATAAAAGTTGGTTTCATATTTTCAAGAAGATTTGAACAGTGAAACTTATAATGTAGCCTCATGCATAAATCGTAGTATTTATGGTTTAGATGCTCCATCTTGTTTCCACTAGTGTGTTATTTAATAAAAACTTGAAAAAACACAAGTGGAAATTGTGACTCACGTTATGGCGTGACGGCCGTTTCACTCGGTTGTTAAAAGCATCGTCAAGCAGACGACCCACAGTACGCCATAACGCGTGAGCCACAATTTACACTTGAAAGTGTTTTTTTTAAGTTTTTCTTAGTATTTATTGATCCATGACGAGTAGAATAGTAGATATTTTCACATAGACGACATGCAGAACTTTAAATGTAAATTGCAGAACATTTATAACAAATGAGAGATTTGCATTTTTTTCTTACTCTAGGCAGAACATGCTTTCGGGCAGGATGCCCATCCTCAGTAGTCAGAAGAAGTTTTCTACCTCAAGAAAGAAAGGAGTTCAAATTGCAGGATGCCCATCCTCAGTAATGACTATAGGTACTGAGAATGGGCATCCTGCCCGAAAACATTTTCTGCCTCAAGTAAAAAAAGTTCAAATTTCTCATTTGCTGTAAATGTTCTGCATGTCATTCATGTGAAAGTTAATGATATTTATTGTTATGAATACCTACTAATTATAAAAAATATAATACTTCATACTCCATATCGTTAAATAGTGAAACTATTCTCCTCGTCGCATGGACCAACAAATACTAAGATTTATGCATGTGGCTACATTATAAAGTTTCACTTTTCAAATCTTTTTGAAAATATGGAACCGTCTTGTTTTAAAGATAGCTGCAAGACATTTTATTACTTTAGTTATTTATTTATCGAGTTCTAAATACAATGACGAATACATTTTATTACTTATGAGTTCCAACTTATCACATCTCCCTTTCTTAGTAGTATTGATAGCATCTTACACAAAACATTTTACATCATCAAAATCGCTTCTCATAGAAGAGTAATTTTCACCGTACTCTGTTTGGCTTAGCGCTCTAGATGCGTTTCACAATAAATTTTAGAGCGCTAAACGAGCTCAAATGACCTTGATGAATATATACTACTTTGAAATAGGAAAATGGATCTGTTTTCTGAATAAAAATTATTTTATTTCAGCCTTCTCCTAGAATCGGTGTTGCTGTGGGTGAGAAGGTTTTGAATTTGAATTTCATCAAACATCTATTTAATGGTCCTCATCTTAATGAACATCAACATGTTTTTGAAGAAGTGAGTGTTTTTGGTTTGTATTGCATTTTTACAACACCAAATATAAGTCATATTTCAATTTTATAATAAATTCTTATCAATTATATTGATAAGGAAACTAGGGCATGGAAGTTTACAATTTACAATTGAAACTGATTGAATTTACTCTTTCTATGAGGTTTACGGTAATTTTAAAAATGTTATGGTACCTGTATTATTCTTTTATGTGTTTCTTCAAGATATACAACAATTTTTTTTTGAGGATGAAGCCCACATAGGTCTGAGACCTGTGCGTGGGTAATGAGTAGGATGATTGTGATTGATGAGCTGGACCTACAGTTTTAGGTGGGTTTCGAACCACCGGGAAGTGATTTTATAGCAGAGAACAGTGTCATTTTTGCTGGCCAATCCAATCGGTCACCCTTACAAAGAGTGCCTAGGAGAACGCAGCTTATCTATCTGATTGAACAGATACCTGCTACGGCTCACGGCTATCGCTTCCCTAATTATAGCCATATAATACCGTATCGATGAATATGGGAATTTTATAATTGACAATTGACTGTATACTATTGAAGTATTACTCTAACAAATTTTTTGGTGCCTTTATTCAATATATACAACTTTTGGCTTCACTTTCTTCGCTTTTTGACATAGGTACCTTCTATATCATATTATTATTAATAAAACATTAATTAATATTCTTATGTTTTTTCTATAGAGCACTCTTAATGGCTTCATGGCGTTGGAAAGAAAAGCTTGGATTGAAGCAAGATTGACATTACAAAAATTATTGTTGGCTGAAGATGGTGGATTACAAGACTCTTCATATTTAAAGTATGTTACTACAAACTATTTTGCTTTCTAGAGGCCCGTACAAACCTAGACACTTATTTCGCTGGAGCACTGTCATAGATCAATCTAGGATCTTGTTACATGATCTCTTATTTCTCCAGTCTAGCATGAGCCAACACTGGGAAGAACAAAGATTACTTATGGAGAGCGCTCCAACAGGATAAGTGTCTCCGTTTGCATGTGCTATCAATCGTTTCTATCAATAATAATTGTAGTTTTAGAACATTCCTAAAATAATTGATTACTAGAAGTATTCAAAGACATTTTATTATTTTTCCCTTGTCTTTCCTCTAACAAAGCTATCAGGAATTATCTTTTATAATTTTCAATAATTACATTCAGCTTCAATTTAATTTAAATATTAAAACTGACACTGTATTTCACTTTTAAATAATTTTTTACTCGCATGTATTGGAGATGCTTGAAGAATGCATTTCACTTCTGAAAAGAAGCTTCGTCAGCCTGCTTCTTTTCAGAAGTGAAATGCATTCCTCAAGCATCTCCAATATATGTGAGTAAAACATTATTTAAAAGTGAAATACAGTGTCAGTTTTTATATTTAGATTGTTCATTAAGTATTTAGTCATAGAAAACATCACAGATTTCAATTTAATTAATAAAGAATTGATATCATTTACAGGCATGTTTCTGACATCGCATATATAGCCTACGCTCACACAGTATTCCAGGAAATAGTCATGAAATCAGTTACATAATTACAGTATTTCTGTACTGTAGGCTACTTGTAACTAATACCTCAGTTTTGTCAGTCCCAGATTTCATAGTCCAATTTCACAATATGTAAACATGTTGAATGAAATATTTGAATATGAAACATATTTCATATGTATCAATCTATCCAACAAATTATCGTTATAGAAATCGTTTTCTCTGAAGATATTATGCTATATTTTCAAATGAATGCTTCGAACCACTCTTATAATTATAATTATGTTTACTTATATGATTATGAGTATATCTCTTCTCAACTATTTGTTGTAGTTTTTTTGTCGGATGTTGCCCGGATCAGCCCGTATGAGTCTCTAACTTCTCATTTGATTCCAGAGCATTCATTGATCAATCCGAAGTGAAAATGCACATGCCTGTTTCAATTGGAGACTATACAGACTTTTATTCCTCTATTCATCATGCGCGAAATGTCGGAATGATGTTTAGAAAAGGTGATTCACCTCTGCTCAAAAACTGGTAAGTTATTTCATTTTTACTTGGGCTAAAAATTGAAATTGGGTGATCACTATAGAACCAATCATATTATATCGCGTAGTTTTATGAATTAAGCTGCTAGATAATTTTTGTTTCTATTTCTCTATGAGTGATAAGAAGGCTTAACATCCGGAAATGTATCAATATTATTTAGGAATGTGATTGTGACAACATCAACTTCAAGTCTTTTTATTCATTGAAAACAATTTAAATGCCTACATTTTTTACTTTAAAATACATTTTAAAAATTAATATGAACATAAATTATTTTTGAATGTAAAATACCGTATTCACTAATTTGTCACTACCTGCAGTGAATGAAATGTAGTTTTTAGTTTCAAAATGTTCCAGTAGTTTATGATACTGGCCTATGATACTATTTATAATTATCCTACTGACTTTATTTTGTTTATGCGGATTTAATTTCCTTTCTTTCTATGAAACTTATGTAAAATATGTCATGGTTACCTCAAATTACTTTTTAAATTTTTTTTAGATGCATATTTATTTATTTATTTATTACATTTATCACAAAACATCATTTTTTGGGAATTTCCCATCTGACAGGCGACTTGTCAACTTAACTTAACATTACATTTCGTCAATAATTGCATTACAATATTACATCTTGTCAACTACATTTCATCTTAATATAATACAATTACATTTTGTGATTTACATGTCATTTTAGTATAATACAATAAATTACATTCATATAGGCGATAATATGTAGCCTACTCTATATATTATAATTCTGTTTCTCCAGCATTTTATTTTATCATACTCCTAAATGTAACAATGGTCATGTAAAAAAGACTTGATAAATATAAACGCATGTAAAACATACTAGAAAAGATAAATAATTAATAGAATAATTTTTCCAGGCTACATCTACCAGTTGGTTATCATGGCAGAGCATCATCAGTTGTAGTATCAGGCACACCAATTAAACGACCATGGGGTCAAATCTGTCCCGATAACAAACCAATATTTAGTCCAAGTAGATTTGTGGATTTTGAACTGGAGGTTGGATTCCTGATTGGAGGTCCACCGACTGATCTTGGTCGCCCAGTTCCAATTGAACAAGCTGAAGAGCATATTTTTGGCATGGTTCTAGTCAACGATTGGAGTGGTAAGTCTTGAAAAGAGCGAGCTTCTTCCTCCATCAAACTATAGAATAAGAATATTTTCCCCTGATATCTCTGTAGTTATCATATCATTCCCCTAGACAGTCCGCTCACGTTTGCCATGCGTGAAGTCGACTCCATGCTTAAAATAAATAATGGCTGACATTGACTGTTATGGCTCAGCCAATAACAGCCATTTATTTTAGTTGACGCTTCGTGTGCAGACTGCCTCAGTATACAGTTGTCAAGTTCTAAGGTGTGAACATGAATAAAAAAATAGAATTATCATACTTTTGCCTGAGCCCATCAAATGATTCAGGACAAGACCCAAGCGGTCATATCCTCATGCTCCCACATATAAGATCAATAATCAAGTCATTAAGAGAGTTGATAATTTCAAGGACCTTGGTGTCATTTTTGATTCTAAGCTCAGATTTGATTGCCATGTAAGAAATGTATGCTCTAGAGCATGTCAGCAGATTGGATTCATTCGCAGAACCTGCTCTCACTTTGATGACTATCCTGTTCTTATTCTATTGTATAAAACTCTGGTCAGAAGTTTATTAAACTACTGCTCAGAAGTTTGGCATCCATATCTTGTTTCACAAAAGGTTGAAATTGAAAGAATTCAAAATAAATTTTCAAGATTTATGTACTTTAAACGTTTTAATGTGCTCTGCCCATTCAATCTTCCATCGGCTGAGTTGAGAGTTATGTTTGAAATGCAGTCCCTAGAGGCTTCTCGGAACTGCAGATTGCTTTTGCTTCTGTACAATATTTTGAATGGCAGGATTGCATCTCCGTACCTCCTCTCATTGCTGAACATATATGTCTCTCCAGTCACACAACGATCCACTTTCAAGTTTCAGCTACCACAATGCAACTCCAACAGTCTCTTCAATTCTCCCATCAATCGCATGATGAGTCTCCATAATCAACACGGTGCTCATCTTGATCTCTTCTTTATGTCCCCCACTCAATTCAAGAAAGCTTGTAGGCTGCTTCATCCCCCATCCTTCTTACGCTAGACCTCGGTCCAATTAATTTTATAATTCTATAACAATTCTTATTTAATTTGTATTGTTAGTTTCATTATCATTTATCATTTTCATCTTTTTTTTGCATAATCTTTTATATTCAGTTTTCTAGCTGAAGTTCTTATTTCTTTTTTTTATTTTCCAGCTACTTTTTTCAAATTTGTAAATTTTAGTTATTGTAATATGATCATGATTGGGGAGCAATTTTTGGGGTTTCCCCGTATGCTCCCACATTGTAATTGAATAAATAAATAAATATGTGAACTGACGATTTTGAAAAAAGTTTAAAGTTGTTTTTCAAGTTTCAAAAGTTTTTCATAGTTGTAAAACAAAAATTTTATCTAAATATTGCGATAATTATGAGGATAATTCTCCATATAAAATCTAAAGGACACGAACTCAACACCTTGGAACAATTTGAAATATACAAACACACCACACACAATAAACAAAACATCCTCAACGAACAACTAAATTTTAAATCACACAAACTTTTTGATCACATTTTACAAAAACCACAATTCTTCTAACCAAAAAACTGACATCGACGATCTAGGAATGCGCCTCTGAAAACGGATCTCAAAGATTCGAAAGCGCTCGGCCTACAGAGTAAGTAAATTTTACTTATTCTTAATGAATATTTGACTGCAAGTCATTAAATTCACATAACAAGTTAATATTAACAACGCAGTTCGTCATGGAACAAGAAATCCAGAAGAATATAACAGTTTCAATATTATGTCATAATACATTTAAAGTTTGAAAAATGTTTTTGTAAAAAAGGTTTAATATAATTTATCGAAAGTTCTTCAATCTTTAAAAAAATTAATGAGTTTAATGTCATGAATCTTTACAGATTCATTAAACAGTTGGAAATAAGGGAAATATATTATTCTCCACTTTCTTCGTTTTAATTCTTATTACTTTTTACTTATTGTTTAATTATTCTTCATTAATTCTGTTTGATTTATTATTATTTATTCGCTTTGATTCTTCACCTATTCTCCTTTACTATTTGGATCCAAAAAGTACTAAAAAAGGAAAATTCCTTACATATAGCTTGATAATCTTTCTTTAGAAAATTTAAGAGGTTGTTGTTTTTATTGGTATGACTTTCTTTAATCTCAAGAAATCTGATATGTCATAGTTTCTTGCTTCATTCTTGTTTTCAGCAAGAGATATTCAGAAGTGGGAGTACGTTCCACTTGGGCCATTTGTATCCAAAAACCTGGGCACTTCAATTTCTCCATGGGTTGTAACCATGGAAGCTCTTGAGCCCTTCAAAACTGAAAACGCGACAAAAGAGGAACAACCTTTGAAATATCTACATCACTCTGATAATTACAACTTTGACATCCAGTTGGAGGTGTATTTGAAACGTGAGTGCTCAACATTTCGATCTTAATGTTTTCATAGTTTTTTCTATTACTTTATTCCAATCATGCATACTTGAAAACAAAGAAATGCCTGGTATTCAATAAAAATTACCAAGTTTTGTTTGCCAAAATTTAGATTATTAGGGGCCGTATTCTCAATTACAGTTTGAACTTTGGATTGTGTTATCAATCCTGGTTAAAACAGTTGATTTCGGTGGTTTAAACTCCTAGTAAACTTAATTTGAGAGTTGACACAAGATCTCCTTGGTGGAATTGGGTACGGCTGCTGTGAATCTCATTAATGAATTCCAATCAATACTAATGGATGAGTAATCAATTGAAATGAATTATAGGAATTGACAGACTCATAATTATTCAATCTAATAAGTAAAATAAATATTGAAACTACCTACCTATCTATATGAGAATCTTAGTTGATTCTTCAATTAAATACGCTTTTTTATAAAGTTTCTATCTAGTATTTTCTCTTTGTCATCATAGAGAAAACCTTGTTTTCTACATAAATAAGGTTAATTTATCGAATCAATCTGATCCTTGTTCTCAATTTGCAGCTCATGGAGCATCAGACAGCTACCGTATCAGCAAAACAAATTACAAATATTTATATTGGACCCCAAAACAACAACTTGCTCATCACACTATTACTGGATGTAATATAAAACCTGGCGACCTGATGGCATCAGGTACCATAAGCGGGCCAGTATGTACTATCTACATATTCTACTTAGAGCTTATCAGCATTGAATCTTCCATAATTAGTAACTCGGTCATTATCATTAGAAATAGAAGATGCAAGTAGGTGCATCAAATAGGATTGGAAAGAATAATTGCCTTTATTTCCAATAAAAGGTGCAGCCAGCCCTCTTTAATAACTGGTCAGAAATATTCTCAATGATATGGGAAGATTCTGTAAGTTGTTGGTAGATCTTGCATCATTGTATTGTAAATATTTGGTTTACTTGAATGAGTGGCTGAACTGTCAATGTTGAACTGATATAATTATAATTCAACAACTTTTCAGACTCCTGATTCATTTGGTTCAATGCTTGAATTGTCATGGAATGGTGAGAAGCCGCTTGTATTGGAAAACAAAGAAACAAGAAAATCAATAATGGATGGAGATGAAATAACGTTGACAGGTGAGGCTATAAAGTCATAATAATATTTCGCTCTTTTTCAAAAGATTTGTTGGAGAAGTTTCTATACTCAGTTTTCGAGATGATTGTGTTGCTCACAATTTAATTTTGATATTTTTATAGGGGTTTGCGACAATGGTAAATGGAAGATAGGCTTTGGAGAATGCTCAGCAGTACTCGTGCCAGCTAACCAACTCGCATGAAGGTAAATTATAATTTTTTCTGTGGCAGGTTCAACAATCATTTTGAACAATCTCATATCAAAACTGACACTGTATTTCTATTTAAATAATGATTTTTACTCACTTATAATGGAGGGATGCATTTCACTTCTTCAGGCAGGCTAATGAAGCTTCTCTTTAGAAGGGAAATGCATCCCTCCAGTTCTTCCAGTAAAAGTGAGTAAAAATCATAATTTAAATTGAAATACAGTGTCAGTTGTGATTTTAATAGATTGCTCATCAAGTACTTCGTCATGGAAAACATCACAAAATTA
This sequence comes from Conomelus anceps, assembly GCA_948455865.1. Classification (NCBI taxonomy): domain Eukaryota; kingdom Metazoa; phylum Arthropoda; class Insecta; order Hemiptera; family Delphacidae; genus Conomelus; species Conomelus anceps. The sequence continues at coordinate 23,340,181 of OX418222.1, forward strand.
TTTTGATATTTAAATTTCTATGTTATTAAGTATTGGATAATTTAATCAACTCGAGGAGGCGATGTTGATGTTGAAATATTAGTATCCACCCTACTTATTACTACTACTTAGTACTTAGTACTACTTATTAAAAACAAATCAAATACCGGTACAATATTTACAAGTGAAGAAGATTTGTATTTCCTTTCAGAATTAATTTAACATTCTACTGTTGTAATAAATTTTACTAATCCAAAATAGTGTATGCTATAATGAATAGTGTGTATCAGATATAAAACTTTATATTTTGCTTTGAAATAGTATTTATACTATATATGTTGTTTTTTTTTTTTTAATTTAAAAAATTAATAATGTGATTCGGGGTGGAAAAATTATTTGATTTGGCATAACTGCCCTAATAAATCAATTAATAAACTAGAAATTTGAAATCCATTTTTTGTTTATGCAACATTTGATAACGAATGTGAATGAATAGATTAGATTATTAGAATGAATTGACCAAACAGAAGTTTAAGTCTTTTGGCTCGTTTAATAATTTTTTTTTATTATTCGAGTTTGAGTAGAATTTGATTCTGAATTTTTCCAGTGTTCCATTTTTCTTTGCAGATGGATGATTGTATGACAAGTTAGATTTTCATCTGGCAGCTGCAAAATTAGAGAGACTGTAAGGCGTTGGAAGACTGCTCACCATTTATAAAAAAAAAAAAAAATAATAAAATATTTTTGATCAGCAAATCTGGAATAAATTTTCCACATTGTGAATATTTGTGTTTATTTCGGATAACTATTAAAATTTCACAAAAAATATTATATTTTCGTTTAACTTATCACCTTTATTCCAATTGTCATCCTATATTCCTTGCCCATTTATTTCTTTCAATGTGATCTCTTTATTATTATTGCAACATATATTCGCTACATTAAACACTCCACATCATTCTTCTTGGATAATTTAACCGCTATACTAAGCTTTGCTACTCATTGATGAAATGGTTGTCTGATTACATTTTATCAGGTGTACGTATCAGTTTTTAAAGTAGTATTTTATAGGTTCATTTACCAGGTCATTAGAATGATTGATAATTGCTCAAATATTAGAATATTGGGGCTGGTTTATCAGAGATTTTAATGCCACAGTCTGTGTCTTGATTGGAAATTTAATTTACTGGAATTATTTTTTGGAAAAAAAGAGATATTATAACCTCAAATACTCTCTGTGTTCAATAATACAAAAAAGATGAGCTCCGGGGAGAGATAGAGAGAATAGCTGGTTTGCGGCTATCAGAGAGGAGCAGGTTTGTGGCTAATATCAAGTACGGTAGTGTTGATCAACTGGTTTGACAATCCAGTGGTATTGATTCTCAGAGGTATCGGTGGTATACCACCAAATCGAGATGTCAAAATGACGTCAGAGTTGCTAAAGGGGATGGAATTCCACCACTCTCATAGCAACCCTGAGGCCCTATTGTTAAGTTTGTCATAAAAAGCCTTAGGGAAGAACTGATCGTCCTTGAAACATATTAAAATGGTGGTATATCATTGCTCAATCATAATATAATAAACCAATCATAATATAATAATAACCATTGCTCAATCATAAACCAATGTTTCATTAAAGTCATTAGAGCGCCTGGCCACTAAAAGCTGAGCTGGAACTGGAACTGATACTGTTCAGATGTGAGATAGTGGTCATTACTATTTTGAAAGTGTGGTACCTCTTTCAACCTACAACATCTTCAATAAACCATTACCACAAAACAACCAATATATGAACCGACCTTGGTGACTCTCACCTCAAGAGAGACTGGAAAAGCTCTTCCTACAAGGGCTTTGCAAGGCTCCATTGAGTTATGGTAGCCTCAAGGTCGGTTCATAAATATGGACCTTAATCTCAAAGTGGTTATTTGAGAAAAAAACAGTAGACTACTGTATAAATTTCTAGACGTACTGTATGAACCATAGCTAAAATTCTACTATACCCTCAAAATGCATAGGGATACAATTCCAAAACAAAGGTTTTGTAAAGGATGACTTTTGTGAAACAAAATTGATCTTTGTATTGGCTATGGTTTGTGGATGCCCATAAGGAATGAGACTTGATTTTGTCATATCTACTTTTTTATAAGAATGCAAAATAGGCCTCCTACAGTACTGACAGTCACAATATTTGTGTCATTCTCAATCCCAATCAAACTAAAACTAAAATAGAAAGTAGCTTAGTTTTTTAGTTTCCATTTCATTGAGATTGTCAATACCATCAAAACTATACAGAATCTCATTAAAGGGGTTGTGGTTCCATTAGTTATAGCATTAGTCAAAGTTGTTATGAACTTTGTGACTATATATAACCCGAAATGTTAGAGTGAACATTAATGTTCTTTCAAAATGGTAAAAGTTGCTGACTCAGATCTAACCAGTTCCAGTTCCAGTAGTCACAGACAATACTTCTGTGCATGCAATCTATTTCTACCAGTTCGAGGTATAACTTAAAGTATTGGCCCAGTAGTAGATAGTATACATGATAGTTCTAAGCCACTTATGGTGCACTCTACTAACTTTTCAAGTGAATTAAACGACTTGCAGTCAAATCGTTAAGTATAAAGAACCATTTTTGGTGCACTCTATTTTTTAAAAGAAATCCAGTAACTCTATTTACCTATTTTTTAATCATTAATTTCTACCAAAATTAATAAAATCATCAATTATATTATAACTGAAAATTACTGTTAAGTATCAAGAACCATTTTTGGTGCACTCTATTTTTTGAACGAAAATAGCTAAAATTTAATAAAATTGAACAATTATTAATAACATAAAATTAAATCAACTTAGGGCATATACTGATCAAGAAAAAATTGAAATTAACCATTGAATAAATTTTTATACCTACTAAATTATCATGTCAAAATGTTTAATAAAAAAACATAAAATTAAATCAATAAATAATTCATAAATAAATACTGATTGAGAAAACATTGAAATTAACTAATGAATAAAATTTTTATATTTAGTAAATTATATTGTTGAAATCATAAATTTTAATTGAAATTAAATTTATTTTCTTATTTCTATTATTCATCTTAATAAAATTAGAGAAGAGAGTAAAGTTACAACATTATGAAATGACAGAATTGGAGCAACAGATAGACAGGAAGTGAACAAGAAAAAAGCGTTTCATAATTGTGTGTCATCTCGAATTACCAAGCTCACAATGAGCTGTGCTGTGCTACAAGTAACAAGTGAACAAATCAAGAAAGTAATAAATTGTATTCATATTATATCTATTATTCTCATTCATACTTGATTATTAATTTATCATAATCATACACATGATTATGATAAATTAAAAAAGATGAATTTTAAAAACTAAACAATCATATAAGAAAAATAAAGAAAATGATCAATTATTTAATATTGAAAAATTAAAATAAATGAGTGCAGAATATTTTATAAACAATTTAACTGGAGAACAACTTATTAATAGATTAGAAAAATTGAAAAATAAACCTTAAAGATAAGGACTTAGAAATATAAACTACTATATAGAAGGATATTAAAGGAAATTTATGAAATAACACAAATATAGTGATATTAAATATAAGAATATAAAGAAAATATAAGAATTTAAAAATCCAATCATGATTTATTCAAAGAATATGTACTCACAGATTCTTCTAAAAATAATAATATCAATGAATATTTAGAAAATCATAGGAGGATCAATAATTGAAAATATGTTAAAAAACATAAACGTGTAAAAGGAGAAATAGGTATGGATTGTACTTATGAAAGACAAGAACCATCAACAAATAAAATTCAAGAAGTATATAGAAATTTCAATCTAATATTAAAACTGACACAGTATTCATACCTTAAGTCAGTGTACTGTGGGTCGTCTGACGATGCTCTAGACAACAGAGCGAAACGGCCGTCACGCCATAACGTGAGTTAATTTCCATTTAAAAGTGTTTTTTTTTTTAAGTTTATATTAGATGAATTTATTGATAATTTTAAGAGATTCAAATCATCAACCAAATGCTGGATCAGGATGGTCTTTAGCAAGATGTGATAGATTAATTTTAAAATTACATAAAGACAATTCATTAAATGCAGGATCCTAGGCTATATTGAATTACCAGAAAAGATAAAACATAAAAAAGCATGTATTAATTTCATTAATAAAGATAATTATTGTTTTTTATTCAATCAGGTGTGCAATAGATATTTTTAATAAAAATAAATCTGAACATACATATAGAACCAAACAGTATGAAAAATATGTACATGATGATATGGGATGCTATGTTAAAACTTACAAAAATTAAGTTAGATTTAATAAGTGATTATAATATGTATCTAATGATATAAAAAGGAATTAGAGGTGGTATTTCTCAATGTGTTACGATATTCAAAAGCTGATAATAAATACATAAAAAATTATGATCTAACTAAAAAAGATAATTATTTATTATATATTGATGCAAATAATTTGTAACGATGGGCTTTTATAATTTATATATTTTTCATCCGTATTTGCTATAAGATCTACTTTTTTATACTTTTTAGCTAACTCTTTAATATTAAATGAGTATCGTATCCACTCATGTTATTACAATATACTGGAATATTTTGTCAAAGTTAAAAATTTAAATTACATTTTTTATGAGCAGCACCTCTGTATTTTCCACTCAAATAAGGTGAATCATTTATACATTTCAATACATCAATGAAGCGTTCCACTTCGAAAAAGTCAATTTGTTAGGTAGGAACAAAGACAATATAATTTAACAATGTAATGTTACCTTGTCTTTGGTAGAAAGTTGCTCTTTAAAAAGGCTCAATGTGAACTAATGTACCTGCTGTGGCGGCTAGTTGCCGGTAGTAGCTCAGCGTTGCTCGCAAGTGGAACAGGTTTATCGGTGGCGCCAAATGATGATGATCCCGGTTGCTCTTAACACTCATTTAACACAATGCATTTGGTGTGGAGTGGCGTTGTCAAAGTTGCCCGTTAAGAAGAGGCCTTAGTGGCCGGGTGGCGGGCGCCCAAGCAGTTGTTGAGAGAACAGCTTTGAAGATGGATGCAAATCTATAATCTACCTCTCGACGCTCAACAGCTCCTGTTGCTATGGGCTGAGCTCAGCGTTATTCGGTCTCACTGTATTGTCAGGTTGCTATGCCGACCAACACTGAGTTTGTACACAAATGACCAGTCTATCAACATTCGTGCCGTCAGTGTGATGTGGTGGTTTGTCACCAAGTTTCAGTTTATAGAAAATGTGTTGTTCGTAATTTATTGCTATTCATATTTTGGAAACACATTTTATTAAGCCAGTTTTGTTTAAAACCACTCTGTGTATTCCTTCAACGGTATAATCTCTAAATTTTCATGTTAGGATTTTCTCGGCTCACCTCACAAGTTACTGACATCAAACATTCATCAACTCTCAACCTAGCAATATGAGTGAGAGTATAAGAGATTTGGACGACAATATAACACATAATTATGACATCAAGAAACGTGTTGGAAAAGGGGTAAGCTTTGATTTTTAATATTAGATATGGCAAACTAGTACAATAAGCCTTAGCTAGGCTGCATTGAGATCAAGGATGAATTATTCAAATATTTAATACGGTAATCTGTGTATTTAGGTCATCGCCTCGTATAATAGCTGAAATTGATTTCTAGTTCAACATGGGAACTTGTGGGAGGTTATATTGTATTTTCATATTCTTTTGGACAAGGTACCGACAAGAAATAGGCCATTATAATTTACTGACATGCATTTGTACTATAGGTTTAACAAGAAACTAATTTTCTTACTTGAGGCAGAACCGGCTTTTGGGCTCAAGTAAAAAAGACGAAAAGTAAGAAAGTTTTTTTCGTTATCCTAATAGTCTCAATTTGAATTTTGGTGATATGTCCCTTCTATCACCCCTCGATTCGCCCCTGCATTATATGCAATAAATTTCGGTTAATTGTACATGCAACGCATATTTGTAAACAACAAAAAGTAATTATTAGTAAAACAGTTCATACTTCATACTTACTTCATACTTCTTCTCTCTGTCATTGACCAGAATCCTGGATTGACTGTGTCAGTTGTTCAGACCTGATTTGGTCCTTGTCGCTTCAAGTTGTAAAGTAACTTCACAAAATTAAACACTTAATTCGACAATAATTAGTCGTTGTCATTTTTATATAAAAAATTAAAACTTGATCAAGATGGCTCTCAAGTGATCATGAATTGTGCCTTCTTTTCTCTTAAATTGTGCTCTTGTCAGCCTCAAAGAATTCCCCAATGGAATAGAATGGGGTCTCTCTTAGCCAGGTTCTTATCCTTTTTCTAAAATTCCTGTCATCCAGACCCCTCACCCTGTCTGGTAGCAAATTATACAACCTCAGAGCCAGAACTGGGAAACAGTCTTTCCTCTTACTAAGTCTGCAGAAAGGGATGTCAATATTTTCTTTACCTCTTGTGTCATGGGTGTGTGTGTCTACTCTCTTTGTAAATGAATGATAATTATTTCTTGAGTGCAACAGAGAGAGCAGTAAGTACTGGTTGACCACTGTATATACTCCCAGCCTGATGAAGATTGGTCGACAATGATCCAAGTATCCTGCCGAGTCCAATATTCGCATTGCTTTTTTCTGCTGGAGTAGAACATCCTTACAGCCTGGTGCATGTCCCCACAACTCTGGACCATATATAATATGGCTATGGAACAGCGCAAAGTATACCTCCTTCAGATGTTTCTTGGAAATTAGTGGCTTTAAGCGTCTGAGTAGAAATATCACCTTTGCAAGTTTTAGGCAAATATTATTTGTGTGACTACTCCAACTAAGTCTGGTATCCAGTGTAAATCCCAGCATTTTAACCTCTGTATGCTCCCTCTGCTGATTCCGACTCAGACTGCAAGTGGTTTCCTGTGTCTTATCTTCATTTAGACTGAGCTTGTTCTTGGAGAACCACTGTTTGGCCTGTTCAAATATGGTTGCCACATTTCTCTGGGCTGAATCTGGTACTCTTCCCCTGGCAAAGATTGTGGTGTCATCTGCAAACAGAAGGATGTTGCCCAGCAAGCCCAGATCATTGACCATTATCAGAAATAAAATGGGTCCAATCACTGAGCCCTGTGGCACTCCATGCCTCACCTGCTGTGGACCTGAGTTTGCTCCATCCAGAGAGAGAATCTGCCCTCTGTCTGCCAGGTAGGATCTGAATGTGGCAAGGACCTGACCATTGACTCCATTTGCTGCTAGTTTTTGGAGAAGTATGTCATGTGAAACACATTCAAATGCCTTACTCAGGTCTGCCAATGTCAGTGCCATTGATTCTCCTGCTTCAAAGGAATTCAAAATTTCAGACACCAACAGCGAAACAGCAGTAACTGTCGACCTTCCACACCTGAATCCATGCTGTGCACCAGAAAACAATTTTTCCCTCTCAAAGTAGTTCACAAGTTGTCTCTTCATGAAAGCCTCAAAGACCTTGGCCAGTGCTGGAATGATAGAAATTGGCCGGTAGCTCTGCATGGCCGTAGGATCCCCTTTTTTAAAAATAGGCACTGTCCTAGCAAGTTTTAGGGCTGTGGGGAAACAACCTTTCCTTAGGCAGGTGTTCAAAACTACACTGAGAGGGTGTGCAATAACCTCAATAATGGACTTCAACAGTTCAACAGACATTCCATAAATATCCTGTGATTTCTTACTCTTGAAGCAGCTCACCACCCGAATGATGTCATTAGGGGTCACTGGGTCCCAGTTCTCAAATTTTGTTGTCAAATTTTCTGGTATCTGAAACAGTCTATCATCATTGACCGTTTTCGTGAGCGAACCCAGATTTTTTTTATTATATGAAGAGTTCCTACCAGAAGGTCTTCACTACACTCAGATGCCTTTTATAAAGTTATTTTTATAGTATTTTTTGAAAATTTTGGCGATCCTTCTATCGCCTTTGCATGTACTCAATACATTTATGTTAATTGTACATGCACTTACACAAATGTAAATCTCAAAGATTTCTGCGAGACCAAAAGTAACTTCCAATTTTTATTCAATCTTCTGATCCAGTCAAATTTATTGTTCAAAATTTAGTTTAATTCATAAATACTTAAAATTTCGTTTATATTGCCTAAATAACCCTCTGTATTCTACAAATACTACTTATCAAATTAGATCAAACAAAAGCAATAATCGCTTTCATACAATTTCCAATATTTGTGTTTTTGTTTCATGTTCATCTTAGGCCTATGGCATTGTGTGGAAAGCTGTCGACAAGAGAACACACAGAACTGTTGCAATTAAGAAAATATTCGATGCATTTCGCAATCAAACTGATGCTCAACGAACCTACCGAGAAATTGTGTTTCTCAGAGAACTAATGTGGCATCCCAATATTGTGAGATTGCATGGTGTCATGAAAGCAGCCAATGATAAAGACATATACTTAGTGTTCGAGTACATGGGTAAGTGCGAACCACATTCATGTGTTATATAACTTATTTGTATGCTCATTGAATTGTGTACGATATTTTTATGTGAAATAGTTTTATTGTGGCTGATATCTGGAAAATTAATGGGAAGTGCTGCAGTGGTTACTATGTCAGATAGTTAGTTCTGACTTACCTAGTACTGCGTCTAAATTGTAAATACAACCTTCACCAACCTAGAACTAGATCTAGTTTGTGAATACAGTACTGGTCAATAAGTAATCACATTAGAAACTCGTTCACGATAATGTGTTCATGAAAACTTCGGCATTGATCTGAAACATTTTTTAGTTTTACTTCATCGACTGGCTTCTCAGCATTCAATTTTTTAAATTCAGAACTGATTTATTCAAATTTACAACAAAAGTTTAATTATTCAGCAATGATATAATTAACGAAATTATGTTTATTTTATTAAATTTTCATTCGGGTGTGAAAATCTTGAAATGTTCAATTCATTTGCTACTAGATAACTTATGTCAATTATTTCAAAGAACGTTATTTTTCTACCACCTATTTCAATAATTATTATTTCTCCTTTTTTCAGAAACCGATCTTCACAACGTAATCAAACATGGTAATATACTCAGGGAAATCCATAAACAGTCCATAACTTACCAGCTGTTGAAAGCAATAAAATATATACATTCAGGAAACATAATTCACAGAGATCTCAAGGTAATACAGATAAAAATTATTGGATCACTTCTAAGTGAGTTTAATTTTGAATATTACATTCATTATAGTATTTAAGATGTACGGAGTGTTCCATGTTGAGTTACTACCACTGCTTGCGATTGATGTACTTACCAAAATACTAAAAAAATATTATATAAACAAAAGCCCGGAAATGATTCGTTACAGAGTAAAAGGTTTCCGAAGTTAGTAGCTATCGCCAGCAGTTTACTTATTCAGAAATCTTAATTGCCTTCATTATACATGTTAATTGGTCAAGCTTTATGAAAAACAAATTGAAAATCGAATAAAACAAATTGGAAGTCGGTAACTACAGTAATGAGGGCATTAAACATTTCTAAATAGTAAATTGATAGGGTATAGTTGCTAACTTCCGCTATATTTAATTCTGTAAAGAAAGCATTTCCTGACCTATGTTTACATAATTTTTTTTAAATTTATTTGTGAGTACAACAAGCTCACGAAGTATTGGTTATTCTGTGCGAAATTATATCTAATTATTATTAAATTAACCTATATAAATTATTTTGAATTCACATATTTTAATATTTGTTTATTTTCTCCTCGCAGTTTTCTTCCTAGGTCAATATTTTAGAGTTCGTTCTTCTTAAAAGACAATTTAAAAAATTGTTGTGAATATCCATTTTCGTGAACTGCATTTCCGCACAACACTCTGCCCCATGACCTCTTCCTAAAATCCACAAACCCAACATGCCCATCAGGCCATTAGTCAATCATACACCTGCTCCATCATGCTCCATCCCACAAAATAGCTAAACATCTTGATACAATCATTAGAAAAAGCATAATATTCAACCATCACTCATCCATCAAAAACAATTTACACTTAATTCAAAAAATAAAAGACATTAACATTCCACACAACTAAACACTCGCCTCATTTGACATAAAACTACACAATCACATAAAACTCGACATAAAACATAAACTCTACACAATCCTATTGATGAAACACTCCGCTACCTCAAAAACATGCTAATCGACAACAACACACCTCTTGCTTATATTAATGAAATCATGTCACTCACCAACACCATTACAAAACAAAACTATTTCACCCACAATCAAAAATTCTACACCCAACCCACAGGTCTCCCAATGGGATCCCCCATCTCTCCTATCCTAGCTGAAATCTTTATCCACAAAATTGAACTACCACATCCTCATTAACAATACACATTCTAAAAAAAATCATTGACTGGCACAGATATGTAGATGAATTGTTCTGTACAAAGGTAACACCAGACAAGTTCGCACATTTCTCACCCACATCAACCAAATCCGCACCAATCTCACATTCACTCAGGAAACTGAAATTCATAATTCTCTTAACTTTCTTGACCTCACAACCACCAAAACAAATCATCACCACACATTCAAAATTTGCAGAAAACCTACCTCCCCAGACAGCATAACTCACAATCACTCCAACCATCCAACCCAACACAAACATACAGCCCTCAACTTCATGATTCACAGACTCATCAGCATACCCATGAACCCCATTTACTACCAAAATGAACTTAATACCATCAAATACACAGCTGCAAAAAACGGATACAACTCATCTTTCATTGACAAAAACTCCATAGAATCATTCACAAACAAGAAAAGCTTACACAACCCCCACCAGACTTCAAATACATCATACTAACCTACAGAAAACTCAAATACACAGTCGCATTCAAAACCAACAACACTACTTTAAGAAAACTCACCACCACCACCTCCAACATTCATAATCAATACTAACTTATAAACTAACATGCAACAATATTGGAAAAACTTACAGATCTTTCAAAACCAGATTCAAAGAACACATAAAAACCCTCACCAAACCATACTCACAATCAAATTATGCCGAACATCTCACAAAAAATCATTCATTCACCAACATTGATCAAAACCTCCACATCCTTCACATTGCCCCGAAAAGTCAAAACTCAATACTTTAGAATAATTTGAAATTTACAAATCGTCCATTTCACATCCTCAACTCATACTCTATGACGAATTTATTTTTAAATCTTACACCCTCTTCAACATCATCACAAATCCCCCTGAAAACATCTCCACCACCTACTTCCCCCACCACATCCACTTCTCCCACTAACTCCCTACCACCACCTTACATACTAGAGAATCAGTCAGTCTGCAATCAAGCGCTGAAGAAGAACCACATAGTTCGAAACGCGTCCGCCGCGACTCATAAAGATCAGTTCTGCACAGCAAGATTCCACATATTAAGAGACAATTTAAAGATTAATAATATTGCATATGAGAATATTAAAAAAATGATCGTGTCTTTCTCATTATTTTCTAATGTTTTCTACAAATTTCTCATATCATCACCTACTGAATGTAATCTAATTTAAGTATTTTTTCATCAATTATTGAAAATGAAGTAACTGTGCACAGTAGTGTGAATTTAAACTTATTAATTGTCTACCAATGTACATTTTACCATGTATTAATTACTTTTAACCAAGTTTATTTTACTTTTACAGCCTTGCAACATTCTCATCAACAGTCAATGTCATTGCAAGGTTGCCGATTTTGGTCTCGCCCGATCTGTGTCAGCCTCAGAAGCCGGCCACAGTCCATCTGTGGATCCAGCTATGACTGATTATGTTGCCACCAGATGGTATAGAGCTCCGGAGATATTGGTAGCTTCAAAGAAGTGAGTCACTGAGAATCAAGTACATTTTTTCCTTACCAAATACTGCTGCAGTCTCTCAATCAAGAAAGAGGAACATAATTTGTTTTTTAGTCTGTCATTAAAAGAAAAAATTTGCTTTTAGAGTTTGAAGATGACATGGTGACGTTAGGGTCGGAAAGTCATGGAGTTTGTAATTTCTTGTTGAATGTATGAGAAGATAAAAAGACCAATTTTTTATATTGCTCAATGCTTTTTTGAGGTTATTTTAAGAGATTGTATTACATTCTAAATAATAGAAGTTGATAGGAAATGGAACATCTAGAAAACTAGTTTACAGCTTGTATAATGTGAATATTGAATATTTAAGGGGGTATTAAGTGTTATTTTAAGAGGTTCTATTAAATTGAAGCAGTTGATATAACAACTAATTATCTAAATATAACAACTAGTTATAGTTATATATTAACAACTAGTTTTCAAAAACAAAGTTGTACAATTAGTGATGGAATGCATATAGTGTCCATTTAACTATAATTTATTCAATAGTAAAGCAATTATACCATAAATATATTTTATTTATATTGGCTACTTGATACAAAAATATTCTCATTGAATATTATGTTTTAATATTTTTTAAATTACAGATACACAAAAGGAATCGACATGTGGAGTATTGGCTGTATACTTGCTGAAATGGTTCTGGGAAAACCTCTATTCCCTGGAAGCTCTACTGTAAATCAGGTCGAGAAGATAATGTCGACCATACCCCAACCCTCCAGTTCAGGTAGAACAGAATCTAATATTGAGGGTGTAATATAGACTCAAATGTATTCTCTGATTTTATTTAGTGAAATAAAATCATGAATATAAGTTTCACTCCTGATTAAGAACTGCATTATTAGGGATAGATGCTATATGAAATGGTTTTCTGTTGTTTCCAATAATATTTCCAAAAATGAATATTTTATAATGATGGTACAATATTGATCATATTATTTCATGATAGCTGAAAAATAAAATGAGCTCCCTAGAAGTGTATATTTTAAACTATTATAAGTGAAGTAACATGATACTTGGAATTACATGTATTCCTGAAGTAAACCCTATTTTTATGGCTGTACTGGAAGTCTAAATATTTATTATTATCTTTTCAATCTTTTTTGAAAGCTTGAAATGTTTTGATAGTGGTAATGTCGCGTATCGAAGCTGGTTCACTACGCTTTTACCCATTCTTTACGTATTCTTTTGTGCTGGTGACAATTGAAATGTTTCTATTGGTGCGAAAATATTTTTTCCATCAACAATTAAGTGAAATAAAACCACTTGAAACTGTGTCATTTTTGTGATCACAGAGATTAGAATTATACCGCATTCTACATTTCATTCAAAAATAAGTTTCTCTGTTATAATATATTTTAACCCAAAGTTTTTCAAGAAATTATCAAAATAACCTTAAATTTTGATTACAATGTATCAATGGTGTGTTAATTTAATCTCTAACGTAGGTTTGAAATCATAAGAAATCATTTCCAGTAATAGGGGAGATTACTTGTTCAATAAAAACTGAGAAATTCATCTATAACCGTTCATATTCTAAAAAGAAATTTTTCATTGACGTTTGGTAAACTTTTATCCCAATGGAATTTTTAAATAATAGAAACCATATAAACACCTAGAGATGGTAACGTGTCCTATAAAATCCGTATTACAAGCGCTCATACTTCATAAAACAATAGAAGAAAAATAGCAAATACTTTCAGAAAGCTCAACTGCACAGTCGCATTAAAAAAACCCTAAGAAAACTCATCACTACCTCCTGCATTCATAATAATTCTGGCACTAACAAATTGACCTCCAAAAAATGTGACAGCTTGTATATAGGACAAACTGGCAGATCTGTCACAATCAGATTCAAAGAACATAAAAACCCTCACCAAACCACACACACAATCAAATTACATCTACTCACTAAAAATCATTCATTCATCAACATTGATCAAAACCTCCACATCCTTCACATTGCCCCTAAAAGTCAAAAACACAATTCTTTAGAACAATTTGAAATTTACAAACAGTCCATTTCACATCCTCAACTCATACTCAATGATCAACTCAATTTCAAATCCCATACCCTCTTCAACATCATCACAAACCCCTCCTAAAACACCTCCACCACACCTACTTTCCCCACCACATCCACTTCTCCCACTAACTCCCTACCTCCACCATAAACCTTTTATACTAGAGAACAAGTCAGTCTCCAACCAAGCGCCGAGGAAGAACTTCATAGTTCGAAACGCATCCGCCGGAACTCAGGCCAGTTCTGCAAAGAAAGTTTCTACATATGAATAGAAGAAAAATGATGAGTGCTATAGATATTATGACATATTCATAGCTTATTAGTCGTCAGCCCACAAAAATTGATAAGATTTCTAACTAGAAGCCTTCCATTACTATAACCCATCAGCCTTTGATTATTAATAAGATACATTTATTAAACTAGAAAAAAAAAACTAGTGGGATCCCTAGATGACTTTATTCATTCAAATTGATATTGAAATATTTTTTACAGATGTAGCAAACGTTTGTCCAGGATATGGAAGTTCATTGCTTCAAAGAACACCACCAGGTCCATGTGTTCCACTTTCATTGTTACTACGTGGTGCTTCAGAAGACTGTGTTGATATGGTTTGTCGCCTGCTGGTTTTCAACCCCTATAAACGCTTAAATGCCGTTCAAGCCTTGAAACATCCTTATGTTTCCAAGTAAGCTCAAACTCTATGATTTCATTCTAATTAAAGGCTATAACGCAGCTATAAGAACTATTTCAGGCTATAATTTTACTTCAGAATTTTTGAAAAATGTGAAAAAGTTTTATAGGAAAAAAGGCACTTTTACAGTTGTACGATTTTTCAAACTCGGTTTTGAAACTAAAGTTTTTTAGCAGTGGCGGAATCGATTTTACAAAGATACTTTCAGCACGAATATCATATTAAATTTTTCCTACAGTTGGCACACCTGGATGCGACAAAGTAAAATGAGTGTGGCAAAGTCAGCTGGAGTGTAGCAAAGTAAAATAGTGCAGGAACCAGCTGTTTGCATACTATGAGTGCATAAATAGCCGCTTTGTTAGAAAACTGTAGGAAAATAATCGTAGGAAAATCCTTGTAGACTGTGTATCCAGAATATTTTTAGGGTGGCTATTAGCCACTTGCTAACTTACCACCAACTTTGATGACTTTTACACTTTTGGAACTTTGATCCTAATGATGGCATTAGGAGGCATGACAAAAGATGCAGTAAAATATATAAAGGAGGAAGCTGCTTAGCTCTACTCAAGACTTACAACTAGCTGATCCGATTGTTTAGTCAGATTAAAATTAATTTATTTTCATATCAATCACTTTGTTCTAGTTCAAAATTAATAATAATGTTACATTGATTCTTTGTAGGTTTCACGATTCAAGCCAAGAATTCGCCATGAACCATTCAGTGATACCAACACTCAGCGACAATGTACAGCTTTCCATTGAAGAATACAGGGACAAGCTCTACGAACTGCTGGACTCAAATAATAAGGAAAAGCTCATGCATGGCACTAGCGATCTAAGCAGGATCTATGATTGGTATGACACACACCTGTTCAGTGAGATTAATAATAAATTAGTGAAATAGTTATTTAACTAGTGCGCAAAGTAGCTCTTTGCTGCATGAGAGAAATGTATTATGCACGGGCTGAAGACGAGTATGGAATAGTTTCTCGAGTGCAGCAAAGATACTTTCAGCTCAAGTTACACATTTAATTTTTCCTGCAGTTGGCACACCTGGTGTGCGGCAAAGTAATATAGTGCAGGAATCAGCTGTTTTGCGTACTAGCTTACAATGAGTGCATAAATAACCGCTTTGTTAGATAACTGTAGGAAAAATCATTTTTTTAATTATAATTTAATTATTTTTAATTTAATATTATTAGTTTTTAAAACTGAAATTAAATTTATAATAATTTATGCACAGCCAAGAAATATGAATAGACGAATCGCTTCACTTGGGGCTGTTCAATAGGGTTTTGGTTACATTTTTTCAAGTTCCTTGTATTGAGGTATTGAAATGTAATCTATGTCTAGGGAAATTGATGTCCCCTAGGAGTTACTTTTAACATTTGATACTTTTTATAACTGAAACACATCTTTGGGAATAAAATGACATTTTTTATTTCAATCGAAAGTTAGGTGATTTTATAATAATTTTGCAAAAAAATCAAAACTTTCCAAGATTTTTGGAAATAAGTTTTGAAAAAATAAATGATTGAAATAAAAAAGATGTTATTTTAGTACCTGAGATGTGTTTTAGTAATCAAAAATATCAAACGTTTATAATAATCCTAGGAGAAATCAATTTCCTCCAACAACTAAATTCAAGCCATCATTTTTTGCAAAATATTTTAAAATTACTTGTAAGAAAGATCAATTTCCCCCAAAACCCGAAAAATTTCGACTTCAAGCCTCTATTTTATACAAAATTGATGGAAAACAATTTTCACGGCAATACATAACATTTCAATACTTTAATAACATCCAAACAAGAAACTTTGAAAAAACTTATGACCAAAATCCTAGTGCACAGCCTAGTTGCAAGGCTAAATTAGGAAGAAAAGCTGGAAGACTTCATTGCAGTCGACTACCAACTTCTATTAGTTTGAATTCCGTAAATTCATAAGTCCCTCTGTTGATTGTTTAGCAAAATCAAATCTATTTTTTCTTTAGAAAAAAACTCAAAAAAGTTTTGAAAAAATCTAACCTTGTGTCTTGATTTTCTGCTAATAAATAGGTTACATTTGCTACTTTATTCCATTACGGCTGATTCCTATGGAATAATTTTATCATTTAATCATTTAATGATGCTTGTATGTGGGTGATAAAGTGAAATGAAGACTGAAACGTCAGGTCTAGTCGGGAATGGAACACTAGATCAACGGAATACTGGTCATTTATAATAGACTAGCCACAAGATCATGATGGTCACAAAATGTAATTTATTATTACCTTATTTGTAATAGAATTGCTTAAAAAAATTCAAGGTTTTTCAATTGTCAATTTTTTATGTATTATGACTGAAATATAATCCATGTAAATATACAACAAACTATTATAGTACTCAATATTGTATAATTGTAATAATGTTATAAAATAATACTACCATTTTTTTCTGCCCATCACTATTATTAGGTACAGATCTCTGGCACATTCCAAAAGTGCTGTCAAGTCTTTGAAGAAGTCCCATCCGACCAAGCCACTTGAAGAGGTATATGGAAAACAAACTAACAGTTCACTGTCACGAAAGTCCCAATGGAGCACACCTTCACAATTGAATCATCATAATAATATTCAAGGTATGTGGAAAGCTTCAGAGTCTTATCCTCTTAATAAAAAACTAGGGAGAAAAATATAATAACGGGTGTTTAAAAAATGACGCTACCCTGAGATGAAATAGCGATGTCATTCATTGAGTTGAATTTTCTGCACCCCAATCGATATTTGAGGAACATTTAATTTGAGCAAATAATGTGTATGACCTAAGAAATAACTCTATAAAACAGTGCAAAATTGAATATTCCGATTTGGTGGTAACTGTAAGAAAACAAATAAGATATAAAAGTAGCAAGTAGATAAATCTGATGCCTTCCAAATTTCTGTATGTTGTGAATATTGGCATGTATTGTCTGAATATGGAACAAAGTTAGTTGAAGAGACATTACTTTTTTGATATCAGTAATCTAGAGTAATTATCAATAGTCCTGAATGGTTAAATCTGCAAAGGACAGTTTTGAAACAAAATAATTAATCTTGACTGAACTGAAGTACTCCCACCAGCGAACAAAGTTTTTATCCTTCTGCTGGTTGGTGCCAATTCAATCCGTATATTTTTCAATTGGGAGCGCCATGCTAATGACGGCAAAACTTCAATTATTATTTCTATTACAAAGCATATTCAGAATTCAGAAAAATTTTAAGATTAGATAAATGAAAATAAATAAATTGGTATTGAAGGAACTGAAAATTCATCAAACTGACAAATATGTAGAACACGATTTATTAATTTCGAATTCCTCAAAGTTCTATTAATTATACTGAGGGCTTCCGCAATGGTGGATATTGATAACAGCATTGAATAGCTGATGGAAATCGATGAAGACGATAAGGCGCCCGATCGGCAATTGGGGGGGTC
Source organism: Conomelus anceps (assembly GCA_948455865.1). NCBI lineage: Eukaryota > Metazoa > Arthropoda > Insecta > Hemiptera > Delphacidae > Conomelus > Conomelus anceps. The sequence continues at coordinate 23,358,272 of OX418222.1, forward strand.
CGCGATTCTATTCCCGGTGGTGACTGATATTTTTGTACAGAAGCTTTCATCGATTCCCATCAACTATTTAATGTTGTTGTTAATATCCGCCATTGCGGAAGTTTTCAGTATAATTAATAGCACTGAAGAATTCGAAATTAGTAAATCATGAAAATAAATAGCAATAAAATAATAAATAAATAATTCCAAAATTAAATAAATCGTAACTTTTATGCCCAAGCTGTGCTTCAGTGGACTCAATGATTCAATTTTCTCACATTTCAGGCAGCAGTGACTTGCTACAAAATCGCCGTGGTAGTGAAAGCAGCTCAAAGTCAATAACTTCTACTAGTCACAGTCAAGCGGGATCTGGAAGTATCTCTAAGTCACTGCCAGCAAACCAAATTCGCCACAAAAAGAACAGTGACCCCAATAGGAAAATGCCCATTGTCTCAGCTGACGTAAAAGCCATCAGCACATCGCCAGCTGATGTGAAGGCAGTGCTGACATCAATTAATGGCAAAACAAACCAACGAAATAGCTTCTCCAGAACTGAGCCAATCAGAGAGGTCAATGTCAAACATATTGGAGTTGCTGAACAATTGTCTGTGAAATTGGTAAGATACAAAAAATCCTGTACAATATTGGATTATAGTCAGTATTGTGCATTTGATTTAGTCAAAATAATTGAGAACCCCATTACTTTGCTTGCGACTATGTCTTCAAATAATACTATTATCTTTCCAACTTGAGCATAAAAAATGTGTTCTACAATCGGGCTTAGTGATGTGACAGAGGATGAATTTTTGTGGAACTCAGAAATGAAATAAACCTAACCCTTTATTCAATTTTCGCAGTCCACTTCATATCTGAATTCCACTAAAATCATTTTTTCCATCACGACATCAAGCCTGCGTTTCTAGTTTCATCATCTGTACAAACTTATGCTGATTCAGACAGCTGGTTGCTAAATTTTCTCTTCAATCACCCTTCACATTTTTGATGAATTAATCCATAGAATAGTTGATTATGTCAACATTATTATTATTATTCACTCAGTAATGATATGTTATTATCAATTAATTGGAAATTATTTTATAACTTATCCTAGATGGAGGCTCGACCAATTGGTTAAAGGGCCTGAGAGCTATATGCTTCCTAGAGAAGGCCTGAGTAATTTTCCTTTTTTCTTTCTATCATTTAAATGCAAGCAAATTTTGAAAATCCTTTCACAAACGTCACTACACATTCCTAAAAGGAACGTCCATGCAAAATTTCATAGAATTAGGTTCACACATTATGCGTTACAAACAAACCCAGACAATTACCAAACGGTCAACTTAAAGCAGAGACCGCACTTAGTTTGGTCAATAAAAAACTAAACAAACGTTAGCTGTTACAGGCCTTTTACAGCTATTTTAAAATGGCCTAGTAACACCCGGATTACATAGTGTAGGGTTACATACTAAATTACAAGTTTCAATTATTAGTACTCTCATTCTTCCCAATTAGTCCACTTTTTAATAGCTGCAACAACTTTTTTGTCATTAATGCGTCAATTATATGCTTATTCAAATAATTATGCTGCAATTATATGCTTATTTAATTAATAGATCCAATATTTGTTTTATTACTAAAATCGATTTGTTGATCTATTGTAGTACAATTAAAACGTATGTTGATCAAAAACCAATCATTTTCAACTGCATACTCAATCACAATCATCTCACTATCACAAGTTGAGTATTAAACAGAAATATGTGTTTTAACTTCAACTCTCTTGAATATAAAGGTGTTTTTTTAACATATACAATTATAAGCATAATTTTTTATTTTTATTTTCATAACTTATGGCTCATAGAGTTTCGTACTTCAATTTAATATTCAATGATGTCAGTTGTGTAAAATATTTTACATCCCACATTCAATGCACAGGTGACAGTGACCACATCTCATAAGCCAGTAACCAGAAATTTGCAGCAAGTCAACCTTTTCAGGAGAAGCTCTAGCAGTGACAACGATATTGACCGGCAACATTTAAATCACAAGAATCATGTCCTGAGTAGATCAAAAACTCTCAGCCACGATGCTTCGAAAATTGAAATTAACCGGAATAAAAATCTGGATAGGATGACAATTGCCAATTCAAGAGTTACAAAATTTCCAAACAGCGATGGAAGTCCAATCAAGAAGAGAACAGTTATCGAGCGGCAATCGTCACTATCGCTTGCGCCAGCCTACAAGCCAAAATGTGGTTACATCACTGAATCACAGCTCAAGGAAATTAGCCAGGTAGTGCGGTGATGACTGCAGCTTAGAATCCTACACTACTTCCATTTAATGGCAGTTCAATTTTAATTGAGTAATCCCTGATCAAGAAATTAACATCAGTCAAATAATTTATTTAATATCTTATATGCGATCATCCTTTTCACCAAAGTGTAAAGTTTATTCTAGTCTACAATATATTTTAATTTAGCGATTCAATATTCTATTAAGAAGTTGATACCAATATCAGTTGAAATTATTAATAGAACCTTAATTTACTATTTTATTAATTTAATATTTTAAGTTGACGATTCATTATTTTTATTAGACTAAAACCAATAGCAGTTGGAAATGCTGTTTTAACCTTAATATTTTAGCTGAATGTCAACTGAATTATCATTGAGAGACTAAACCTATAACTGAATAGTTTATGAGTAATGTTATTCATAGTCAAGCAATGTTTTCTAGTCATAAGATGCTCAACATATTAAAACTATATTTACTTACTGATGAACTTGACATTTTCATGTGAAAAAGTAAATACTGCAATGACAATATATAAAGTAAAGCGTGTTAATTTGAAAACTGATTATAGTAAGTGAATAAGAATAACCAGCTTTTTAAATAAATTTAGATCGTGCTAAGAATTATTTGGTGTGTTTAAACGAAACACAATCGTCAATTGGGTGATTGAGTAAGGCAGAACCTTATAAATGGCTGAATAATCACAGTCTATAGCAATTTATTTATGACGCCTGGCGTCTGAGACGCTTGGTGAACACTACATATGCGGATGGCCTAATTATTTGTTTAGTTACTACTAAGATATTAATTGATATCATTAAAATATATTATTTGAGTCTTTGGTTCTTGCCTTTCATAGCCTTCAGCATTCTGCTTGAGGGATATCTCAGTTCGAAAAAAAAAATTTCTATAAGATAACTTTTTCCATCAAAATTTATTATCACAGTAATAATTTTTTTCAGTTAGAAGTGTTGTACCTTTTGAGCTGACAATTTATCATTAATTAATTGAAACCTAATGAAATTATAATATTTTGCTTTGTTGTTGAGGAAAAGTCCCCAATTTTAGAACTGGGGGAGGGGGGAGGTTCAGTTGATTACTTCAAAATAATGCTGTATGAATGTTTTGATAAGTTGTATTTAAATTGAAAAATTATGGCTTTTTTGTGGTGGCCCTTGTGGTTTACTCTTCGCGGCTTGAGCCATACAAGCATGATGGACCTACAACTTTAGGTAAGTTTCGAAATATATATAATTATAAATAGATTATTATAAATAGATACAGACGAAGCCCAATGACTCACTGCCATACTTTTAATTATAGCTGATAAGCATCAATCATTGCTTTTCAAAAAATCTACAAACACTGATTATATAATGTAAGTAAAGCATAATATCAATGTAAATACGTCACTAACTATGTGAACAGTTTCCTTTTTCCCTAAACAGAAAGCATCATAATTGAAAGTGCTGCTTGAATCTTAATGAAAACCTCATTAATCCGGACTAATTGGAGCTCTTTTGCACACTAAAAGTCATCCGGATAATTGAAATTCCAGATTAAATGAAATAACCTTAATATGAACAAAGGTATACTGTATAATTAAACACCCTTTATAGAACACGAACATGTATTTTGAGTTTAGTTGTATGTTCAGAAAATACGTTAATTCAGAAAACATGTAGCAAAATGTATTATACTGTGAATATGAAGGCTCGTTCTGTTCTTAAGCATTACATGCTTATAAAACACAGGAAACATGACTTACTTAGAACATGACCCCGAGGGACCCTTAAAGTCACATTCAATGGTTTGAAGAAACTGAATATCATCTGTTGTCTTCCGTTGGTGTTGAGTTCTTGGGCAATCAGTTGACGCAGATGCCTCAAATGTTCATAATAACCAGATACAGTTTAGAATTTAGATACAGTCGCTACTAATTTAGAATGGCTTATTCCAAATTTAGCTGAATGTAATCTTTATTACCTGCAGTCAACTGGCTGTCCTTCTTAATGGGGGATTACTGTATGTACATTTTGAATACCTACTATTAAAGAAAAGACCGCAACTTAATTCGCCAGTTTAAAAATGTTGTTCTTTATTTGAAAGAATAAAAAATATTTCTCATTTATTAAAAATTTGTTGGAATCTATCAAGACTACCTCTTTTAAAGTTCTCATAAGTTACGCAGAAAAGATATCGAATTATTTCATATCAATTTTGTAGATTTTCTTTTTTAGTCTAGTATTGGTGTATCAGATTCTGTTTGAAGAATTTTTTAATCGACAATACTGTATAAAAGTGTGAATTTTATTGCGGAATGAATAAGAAGTTTATTATAAATGACTAACATAGTGGTTCAAAATATTTTTTACAGTTAAAGCATATTGCTGTACTATAATTCGACCACACGTAAGTCGATAAATTTTGTTAGCTTTAACAGTAAAAGTCCAATAGTTCATATTGATTATGCCGATTTTTCATCCATCACATATTTATAACTTTTTAAACACTGGATTTTAATAAATGGATTTTACAAATAGTTTTGTTTTTATTTTCATCATATGTATACTAAAAATATTTTTCTTAAGCCCGGATCTATGAACCTACCTTGAGGCTTTCTTGATTCAAGGTAGACTTGAGAAGCCTCTTGAGTGAAGGCCTTTCCCTTGAATTAAAGAAGCCGTAAGGATCATAAAGACGGGCCTTCATCTGTATTAGGCATATTCCAATTTGTTATTCATATTCAAATTTTTGTGGAAACTTATCTACTTATAAAAATTAACAAATTCTTTTAAAACTCCATGAAACTGAGAAAGTGGGAGGACGTATCTATTCACTTTGAAATAATTTATACTTTCATCAGGTTTAGCATGAGCTATGAGGAAAGAAAAGCCACTTGTCTGTGTAGTGGGGACCTTGTCAGCTGACTCAATGGGAATATGAAGGTTAGAGAGCATGGTCTCTATAGCTGTTCACAAACATTATATATATTACATAATATTAAGCTTGGTTTCGACTCTAAGTTAGCCTATATATATATATTTGTATCTCACCACATTCACACATTGGAAACTGAGTGAAACCCCGTTTGTAAAGAGCAGCCGCCGTCCTACCACAGCCAGTTCTTATTCCATTAAGAGTCACCCAAGCTCTTCTGGGTAGAGTGAAGCCTGTGGGGAGGACAGATACATTTATCTCATTAACACGAAATTTTCCAGATAGATCGATCCACATTTCTCTTCCACATGGATCTTATTCAGCTTAGAACTCAACCATGGTGGCTTTCTATATCTCAGCCATGTACCTGGCAGCTCATTTAGGGATTTGTGGATGGGAAGGTTCAAGTTGCTCCTTATTAGGTCTCATAGTCTACCAGCATGCTGCATGCAGCGAAGGTCTGAAGGCTCTATGTGAGAGTACAGGAAGCCAGATTACAGGTGTAGTATGCAAAGAGCCAGACACTTTTTATTGAGCTCCACATCTATTAATTTTGTGTGCACACTCTCAAACCAAACTTGTGCACAGTATTCAGCAACACTGTAAACAAGAGCAAAAGCTGACTGCCAAAGTACATGAGTGTCCCATCTAGTGCTTGCTAGCTTACTTATTAGGTTGTTGCAAGTTTGAATTTTCATCTTCACAATTTAAAGACGTCTGAAAGTGAGGCTGCGGTCAAGTTTCACCCCCAAGTACTTCGGGGTCTCCCCATTTTCAAGCTTTGTTCCCTCAAGAGAGAGCTTGAGTTGCTGGTTGGCATGGGAATTAGTCAAATGGAAGGTGGTACTGACTGTTTTAGAGGGATTGGCCCTTGAGCACCACTTTTCCAAGGCCTCTGGACAGCCTTGAGAGAGACAGGTGCATCATTTGTAATTATAAGAAGAATAAAGAGCCTTTACTGCAGTGTAAAAGGGGTAGTAAGAATAGGAGGTGCAACATTGAGAGAGTTCAAGATAATGATAATGGTGTCAAACAGGGAGACAGTTCAAGTCCACTGCTATTTGTTGATCTAATTGGCCAAACAATTAAAATGTATAAGAGAAGAATGAATAAGTAAAGTCAGGAATCGTCTCCTTCGTCCAGTGTATGTCCAAGCTCTGATATATGTAGATGTCACTGCACTAATAGCAAAACCAATAAAGAGATCTTCAGAACGCAGTGATAGAATGATGCAGTGCAATAATAGATAAGGGAGTGCTAATCAATGTTGAGAAAAGCAAAGGATCAGGGAAATGCAAAACCGGAGGTGGAATGGAATGGAAAAGCTATAGAAAGGGTGAATAACTTTGAATATCTTGAAACAGTCATTTTGGCAGATGTAAAGGTTGATGAACAGATCAATAACTGGGTGAGAAAAGTCAAAGTCAAGTCAACCGAACAAAATTAAAATTTACCAGGCAGTATATAAACCTGTTCTCTACTCTATAGAATCGAGTGCATGACCCTTTTGGGCAAACATAAAAGTAGAATTACCTCTGCAGAAATGAGATACCTAAAGAAAGTTGTTGGAAAAAACAAGAAGACAGAGTAAGAAACAATGCAATCAGAGAGACATTGAAACAGGAGGAACTGATTACTACTCTAGAAAGAAAGACATTAGGATGATATGGACATGTAACTCTTACGAGTGAGGAACGAAAATCAAGGTTGATAAACAATAAAAATAATAAGAGTATGGCCGCTTTTATTGGTTGGTAGAGCCTTACATGAGGTTCCACCTTGCCATGTGATGCATATTACGGTAAACATGGGGGGATAATTATAATAATTCTAAGTAGGTTCCATACCATCGGGTGAGTGACAACAATATGTAATAAGCTGAAAATGTTTTGGCGTGAGATACTTACTGTAATTCTGTGATGTTTTCCATGACGAAATACTTAATGAACAATCAGTGTCAGTTTTGATATAAGATTACTTCAATTCTAGAATTCACCAGGTTCTGGTAGAATCATATTTATACAAATGTTACAACGGTTATAACGTTTGATCTATCCAAGATATATTGAATACTCATATATTTTCTTGAAGAAAATTTGATGTTCTTCTATTTTCTTCTTGACAGAGTTAAGTAAAGTGAACAAGTGGGAATAAGAAGCTTATCCAAATTATTTTGAAAACTGAGATGTTTTAAAGAATTATACATTTTGGATAGCTTATAACTGCTAATGATAAGTAATCATGCAAATATACTAATAATATAGTAATCATGCTAATATAATGGAACTAATATAGTTTCTAAATAGAACACATTCTATACACATAGGTGTGTAGAATGCCCTTGGACACGCATGGAGAAAATACATGCTTAGGTGGATTCCGAACCGAGTAAAGCAGACAACAAAACGAGATTATAAAATGTTTCTCACTCTAGAAGTTCATCTAGGTAATCGAAATATGAACTTAATCTGCTTCAGATGCATTTCTGGAAATATAATTATTTAATCAAGATGTGACAAAATTAAAGCAGCAGAAAGGAAGCAGTATACTTCTGAAAAATTATAAATTCATCAAAAGCGTTATCATTTATAATTTGACACATAGTATGATGTTGTTAATTAAACATGCAATAACATTAAAAAATTCCACGTTCCAGAACTCTAAATGCTTTCCTAGCACATATTACTTTACTATAGAGGTTTTGGTAATAATTAAATTTATTAGAGAAATTACATATATAGATTTATTGATTCCTCACATCAAATTAGTTGTACAGTTTCAAAAAATATACAATTTTTCTGTACATGGTAGTGTAGTACAACAGTTTCGTAATAATAAATTATTATAAAATTCTGTGCAGACTGATTCCGAAGGTTTCCAACGCATTATTTTAATCACATTATTTTATGCATTACAGCATTAATGAATCTGTATTCAATTATAATTGAAATATACAGATATCACAGCAGAATAGATCATTTAAACAGATTATCTTCTTCTGAGTTGACACTTCAATCTGCAAATTCATAAGATGATCACGAAATCGAAGGCTCATTCAAGATCATCAACATAATTATGGTTTAAACATATAAAACATTTATTGCAAATTCAACTTAACATCAATGGTATTCTACTACTATCCTAATTATTAGATACACATGGAAATCTTTGATTTTAAAATTCCAATTCCTAATATAACAGATAAAGCGATTCACCATTACAAAACTTTGGCATATTTTCATTTTGTTGCACTTATCACCTCCCAGCACATTAGTATTCAAATTAATTCACAAATTTTCAAGCTTGTAATTTGTGCAACCCTAACTAGTTTGACCCCATAATTTAGAAAATACTCAAATACTTGTTACGTTTTTAAAATAACTTATTTTAATTTTTCATTTTTAAATTACAATTAAAGCCACTCACGAAAATGTTCAATTCTGGGAACACTAGTTTCATTTTCAACCAAATTATTTTTTTACAAGCTAATAATTATTAAGAAGTCTTCAGTAACTTCTATTCAATGATGAATGTTCTCTTTTTTTTAATTTGTGGAGTAGATTTTACAAGTTCCATTGACTAATTACTTTCAAATTAAGCAGTTCTCTTCTTTGATATAATAAATAATCATAGTAGCCAAATGAAAATTAATGATTCAAGTTACTGACAATTTTTGAAAATTCAAAATTCAATCTTCGTCTTATAGTCGTAATTTACAAGTCATCAATCAAGCAACACATAATTTTAATAACAAACAGTAATTAAATGATCAATTAATTCATTAAATTGAAGAGAACAGTTTTTATGAAACTATACTTTACTTTCACAAGTGTTGGGCCCGTTTTAGCAAGGTCGCATATTGCTAGTAAAAATCACTCCTTCATATGAACGGAAACCTCCATCCGGACCAGTCTGTAGAATTAGCTACACATTTGAAATAGTGTGTTTTTGAACGAATATTTCCCCAATTAAACAATCTTAACTTAGCATTAACAAAACTATACTGCAACACTAGTTGCTTATCACAGTCTCACTTAAATTGAATACATGGTTTATTAAACGGTGAAGACTTTCAAATAGGTATAGTTATTATGGATAGAGAATTAGATGAACTCAACTGACTCCTATGTAACAAGGTACAAAAAAATTATTGTAGCAATTTTTATAGAGTGAAGGATTTTTTCGTGTTAATTACATATCAATCACACGGAACTTACTTTTAGTAGATTTTAACAAAAAACAATGACAATAAATTGCATCGATATCCCAATAATTAAAGTTGTAATCACAGCAACTAATGGTAATCACATGGCCTATTAGTTATACAATCATATAAGGATGAGAATAAGCTGTATAAAAAATGGAGTTCAGTTGTAACTGTTAGAAGTTCGCTACTTAAAGAGAATGGCTTAGTTTTCCTATCAATGTTCAGAATGGGAGAGACAAACATATTTTTACATAATTTATACAAAAATGTAAGCTACTCATGTACAATTTTTTCTGATTCACAAAAGAAACTATGAAGGTAAAAACAAGATTCTTTAGTAAACATAAAACATTTTATAAAAAGGAATACTCCATCATAGAACAGCGTAAAACTCACAACATGATTTGTTTTAATTTTCAGGTTCAGATTAAAAATGGCTAACTCCTTTGATTGATTACAATACAGAAGGAGATAGAAGGGACAAGCTAATTTTTCTAAAAATGTACCTAACAAATACCTAAAAATGAATTTAGATTACGAGGACAACTCACCATCTTTAGATAGCCTTCAATGGTCTTCTTTTAAACTACAATACATTCAGTATTAAATGTATGCATTGTTTTATTTAAAAAAAATCAACAAATTTGGGAATGTATTGTATTATAACTGTTATAGGAACTAACAAATTTCAATGGAATCATTTCATATTGAATGGTTTTCCAGTCACTAATAAATGGCATGTGCAATAGTGCTTGTAAACGGAATCAATGTACAACGAAAATCATTTTTTCACATTTGATCACTAAGCTTGAGCGCTTGGGAACGTTTGATAGAAATTAAGATGCATATTTGATGCATAAATTAAGATTAGAAGGTCTGAGACAAAAATTCGTCATTGATAAAGATAGAATTAATGCAATGTTCAAAAGCCACAATTTAATAATAAACACCAATATGAGATTTAAACTATTTCATGTCTTCTTTTTTCTTGGATTTCTTGTTCCATAATGCGTTGTTGATATTAACTTTTTAATTGACTGCAAGTCGGTAAATTTACAATAAAATGTTAATCTTCCCTTTTCTTCTAAATGGACGTTAACAGTTGCAAATGAGCATTTGAAAATTTGATGCATTTGATATTTGGTTCTAGCACAGTGTTGAGTGTCCTGGGTGGACCGTCGAATGACAAAATTTCAAGATGAATGGGAACGGGAAAAGTTATTTTTGTAACTAATGCGCAAAGTAGCACTTTGCTGCATGAGAAAAATAACGCAATTAGACAAATAGCTTGTCGAGTGCAGCAAAGATACTTTGAGCACAATTTACAAATTAAGGTTTTTCTAGTAAGACAAAGTCAGCTGGAGAGCGATAAAGTAAAATAGCGCAGGAATCAGCTGTGTTGCGTATTATAATGAGTGCAAAAATATTCGATTTGTTAGGTAACTAGGAAAAATAATTTTTAATACAGATTACCAAAAATGTCCCTATTTCGAAGTACTTTAAATACAAAACGCAGACACTAACAAAGCTTTTGACCATTCATATGAAAAAGCAAACTCCTATAAACGGGGAGTGAACTGTAATCAATAAATTCTAGCCATTTTTATAATTTTGAAAAGCACTAGAAGGAAATAAATGATAAAACTACTTTTTTTAAACTTTAGTAATAATTATTAGTGACTGGGAAACTAGATTCACAAGATAAATACAGAATAAATTACCAGCTAAATGCTATGACCAGGCAACTAACTTTCTGATTTTAGCCTTCTATTTGTGAAGCTCGTTTTTTAATTAGCACCTTTTAGCTTATATCAATATCCTAATAAATTTATGGAAGTAAAGTTATAGTAAAGATACTTCATTTGGTAAGTTATATTATTAGGTAACAAGTAAAAATTACTTTAGTTGAAAAAATGAAGATGTTTGAAACCAATGAAAATCAATGCAGTTTCAAACGAAACTCACACTTCGGAAAAACAAGCAGACTCAAAACTTCTGGGTAAACGGCGGTAGGTATATACACTAGAACTTAATAATAAAGATTAGCCTAACAAAGTAACTTGAAATATTTTTCAACGACATAATAAAAGGAATAAAATTTAGTGCATTTCAAAAGTAAGGGATGATCATTATAGCAAATTCATTGAAACATTTAGTAGAGGCACCCGTTTTTGTGAGGCATCATGGAAATCTAGAAAACTTTTAATTTTTTATCAAACTAACGGATTTTTATTATTTTGAGATTGATCCACTATGCACCCACCCATCATTTATTTCATAATCATCCAGCCTTAATATTAAGACGCAAAAAACAATTATAATATGCAAACTTTGATCACAAACGTTCTTCCAATGTATTTAGTGTTCTTGTAGATCGAGTCAATAGTTTCATAACAAATTATTCGCTGAAATTATTAGTACTTGTACTTTTACTTGCTACATAATGTTACGGAAGTTATATTTGTAGTGTGTAGTATAAGTTTGTACAATTGTTTGCTTTAAAACAGACACCAGGTGATATTAAGTCATTGTCTACTGCTTTGAATATTGGTATTTATTTGATCTCCTTTGGTTTTGAAATGCACCAGTACATTAAATTACAAGTAACAGCATAAAGGTGGATAATTTAACAAAACTTTAAAGTAACTTTTAAAATTAAAGACAAATCAAAACAATGTTATATTAAAAATCGATTAATATTTAACCTTCCATTTTGAAAAGGGGTAACTGGGCGCATTTGAAATGCTGTTTTGATTATTTTTGATACGCATTAAACTAATCAAACATCGGAATACAATTAACAATAATAATTAAAAAATTATTGGTTGGTGAAATACCTTAAAAAAATCAACAAAATTAGATTTTAAGTTTACATGAATTTACAGGTTGAAACTAATGTGAAGCTACCTCGGTGTTAGTATTTTAGAAAACTATTTTCATCTTTCAGTTTACTAAATAGTTTTTTCTATGAGATATTTCAAGTTTTATAACAATATTAAGGCATCAACTTATACCTAATCCTCTATCTGGGAGCCAAACAAGACTAACTCCACCAAATAATGTGTCTCGCTGTAAGTGTGTAATGAGTGAAGGTCTACTGCAGGTTAAATAATATTATTGCCAATACAGAAATCGAAAATAATTGAGGAATGTGTGAATCTATACTTTAAAAGAAACATCTTTCACAAAGGAAACTAGAAAGCCTCAGCGAAAAATAGGATTTACAGTACAGCTGAAATCCAACATTCAGAGGCTACTACAATTTTAGACAATATTGAGATTCTCAAACTTATCTACTGTATATCAATTTAGAATATTATTAATACTAGCTTTAATGAAGAAGATTTAATGGATGATATAAAGAACCCTTCCTATGTTTCTTCCTGGGGGTAGACTCAGAATTGCATAGACAATTAACACTATTCTGAATAAACATGGCTTCATAGCATATCCCAATCACAAGGACCGTTTTATTTTAGAATTGACATGTAGAAAGATTTTGGCAAGAAAAATTTATTTAAATTAAAAAAGAGAACTTCGATTATAATGTGTAGATGTTCATCAACAATATTAAAACTACAGAATTCATATGCTTTTATGAAAATCACAGTACTATTTTACTCACTAAGGTAATATCCTAAACAATAGTCTTTGAAATTTTAATAAATCATCAAACACTGTATCACAGTATAACGCATTGTGTTGGTTGAAAAAATAGAATTGCTTAGTATGTTGGGAGAAACGTTCAACCTGAAATCGGTTTGAAATAGGGGCTTCGAAATAGTGATTCTGTTATATTATTTTAAATACTCAAATACTTTTACTGAAGTTGGCCACTCAAATAGCTCAAGCTAGAAATCGAAATATGATCTCTTCCTGCAAAAAAAACCTAACATTATTTTGTAAAATATAGGAGCCCAAAGTTGGAATTTTCGGGTTTTTCTAGGTACGCCATCTCTCGAGTTGTAACGATTTCATTATGAGATCCTACTAATCGAACATTCATTATACAGTATTTTAACACAAGTTTGATTTATTTGTGTAGATGCTTTAATAACCCTGAATTTTGAAGATTTGAAATTAATCATTATAAACTAAATATTTAATATGCCTTTTTAATCTCTAATGTTAGTTTAAATTATAAGATCATAGGGAAAATCGCCTGTTCACAAAAAGAAACTGAAAACTTCAAATTGAAGTACATCTTTTCACATAATAATTGATTCCTGAAGGCAGTAGATGACATTTTTCAATAGCTCAATGCTCGCGACACAAGAAACTTGGAAAAGGAATAATTAGGTATAGTAAAAAGCTTAGTGCACAAACTTGATATAAAGTCAACGCTATTGATTTAGATTTACGTAATAAAGTTTTAGATATAATTGAGGGAAAAAACAACAATTAAAATTTTGGTAGCTAGAGGCTTTAAGACATTGACGAGCAGTAACCATTTTTGCATTAAATCAGCTTGCAAAATAAACCTGTAATTTGATTGCTGGCAGAACCAAAACTTCGTCATATCAGTTACTTAATGATTTATCTATGGAAGGAGAACCAATGATTTTGCATTCTAAGGAAGAACAGTTTTTAGGAAAGCATCAACATCTACCACTCACGCAAAGATACAAATATACGTCATATAGTCATCTACACCGTTCTCTCACACACACTCTCTCTCTCTCTCTCTCTCTCTCTCTCTCTCTCTCTCTCTTTCCCTGAATAGACTATTTATCTATCTATCTTTCTTTCTGTCTATCTATCCCTTCCCCCAACACATAAACACACACTCCCCTTATCTCATTCTTTATCATGCTCTCTCTCACTCTCTCTACACACATAACATTCATCCACCTGCCTTATATCCAAAATTACAGCAGTTGAATATACGTTTTTTGATGTAATCTTTAAAAACTATGTCACAAATTCTAATGAAGTGATACAACTCATTGTAACTTATACCACTACAGATAAGTACTGAACTCTCAGGAAACAATTACCGTCCTTACATAAAAATAATTTAGATATTATTTCATAATTGTATAAATTATTTTATGCAAAATATGTATATAGTATGTATGTGGTTATACTTTTAGAATGTGACAGCTCTGAAACATTAAGTGTAGATTAGAATGGAATTAGTCAGTCTGACTCCAAAATAAAGAAACAATCCTAATCTAATCATTTAAATATAATGTAATAGCTTCATAACTTAGTAAATGAACTTATAGCTATGAGGTAGATGAAATCTTTCAGTATAAATATATAATAGTTAAAACTATTTTAAAAATAGATCATATGTAACAGCTTAAAGCTACAAAAGAATGCGTGGTAATTTGTATGGTGGTTTGTGGTTGCGTTACCCATGACAAATTAACATTCTTCCTTTACCATTTTTTAGGAATCTCTTCAGTAGGATTACGATAAAGAAATATGATAGTGTGGAAGCATACTTAGAAAAAAATTAATAGATAAAACTGGTATTGGCCCACGATTTTTAAAATAACCATGATAAAATGAGTGATCTTCCATTAAGCTGAATGCGTTTGACGTTTATTTTTAAATAATAAATTTTTTTCACCGGGGGGTTCAGATTAAATTTTTTTTGCTACTGGAAGCAGTGCTGCCAACATAAAGTTCTATATCTCTAAAAACCCTATACTTAGCATAAGGTGTGCTTAATGCAAGAGTTTCGATTCTGTATTTCCAACTGGACACAAAGGGGTTTTTAATAAAGCCAAATTGCGAGTAACTCCATGTTCAATGCAACAGTATTAAATCGGAAATTTGATCTGATTTCAAACTTAAGATGTGGAGACAATTAAAAAGATTTTCTGCATTTCATTTGGATGAAGATAATACAAGTTATTTTGTAATACTTAAGTAATGCTGACAACAAATAGCAGAATTTTTGCTTGTTTCAATAGCTAGCCTCACCATGAATTTGATAAAATAAAATATTCAAAAATGTTTCATTCAACTTTACTGGAAGATCTTCCATTTTTACGTTTTGCCATTGAATGTGTCAAACGATTCTGTATTAACGATTAGATTTATGGAAGATGAATATTGATATAATTGAATGATATGACATGAATTATTTGATCAGTGAATCCTGCAATTATTCAGGCTACACTACAAAAATTTTCGTTTGACAAGCTTTTAAAAAAGACTTTCAAGAACACCTTTCAAACTATTTTTCTAGTAAATTAACTAAAAAGAACTCAAAAGAACAAAAGTACATATTATTTTAAAAAGCATGACTTCAAACTAATTGAAACAGAATATTGAATTTAAAAAGGGACCACCAGAACAGTGAATTTATATTAAATAAGAACACTTCATAATTTTGACAAACAACATTTCCCATTTGAGTTAATTGCTATTAAAGAATGAAATTTAAAACTATTGTTGATAATAATAAACTCAACATATTCTGGAATGATTGCGATAATTTCTTAAATGAAAACAAAATTTATAAAACGTTGAATAGTTCTGTGCTAGTTTTATTCATGCAAGAACTAAGAATGATTCCAAAGTTCTTGATCAACAGTTTCATTAATTCAATCACTACACTGACATTGCACACAGAGAATAGTTATATACATTAAATGTATAAAATTTGTTTCAAACTTTGAAAGATATTTGCATTCAACTCAGATGTAAAAAGGTAAAACTGATCAATTGTGATTTCTTTTGTAAAAAATAAAATCTAAAAATTATAAGGATTTTCGGTTAGTAGAGTTCTAGGGAGCTTAACTGCTCTATCATCTCAAACTATGTACCAACTAAACTTCTCAGCACCTATATCTCAGTAGTAATATGTTAGCTGTGCTTTACTGTAAAGGAACATTATATTAGACAAGAAATATACATAACAATTCCAAGTCTGATAAAATTTATTTCAAGTTGTAAATTAAGATTGTTTTTAGTGCAATCAGGCAGCCATTTCGATTACAAGGATATTTTTAATCATGATAAATCACTAAATTTTATTTCCAAATGTTAAAATACCTGCAGTTCATTAAATTCAATTGTTTTCGTATTATTATTCAACCATTTTATATACAATTATTTCATTTAAATTCGAATAGCTAAGTCAGTGTAGTTGTACGTGATTAATGAATAAATTTATAAATGAATCTGTTCAATGAATTATAAAATTTATATTGAATTATGGTAACTTGAATGGTAATCAAAGGCTAATATAAAAATATAATATATCTAAACGCCTTAACTATAAACCAGAAAAATATTTGAAAACTACCCAACAAAACTGTTTATTTTGAGTAGTTATTTTTGGTCATTCATAACAAACCTAGGAAAGATGAAAACAATTGATACACAATGCTTAGAAATAGTATGGTATCCAATATTTTAAAGATAACTGACGCTACAGCAACAAACAAGGCTTTTTTCATTACTTTAATGGATCAGACTTATTCGAATCTTATTGTCATTATTTGGTAAGCACTAGATTTATCGATACATAGTGTATATATTTATTTGGTCGATGTAAAAAAATTGATATACAGTATATACACTATTTTAAATTGTTAAAAAGACTAACTGATTTCAACAAATGGAAACATAATTTTTCGGTACAAAAAATACTCTTGATTGATCAGTTGAAAAAACTGGTTATCAATTTTGGAAGCATATTATGATGTAATGGTAACATTAGTTCAACAATATCTACAATTAGAACATGATTTTTGTAGTTGAAAATCGATTTCAATGTTTGAAACCCTTATTACTGAGGTGGTTGTTGTTGCTGGAATGCTTGATTGAATCGAGGTAAAGGGGTAGTGTTGGAAGGTATATTTGATGGAGTTGAAGGTGTTTCCTGATGAACTGGTTCCACTGTTTCTTCTGAAGTAGTTCCCAAATCAAAATCGGGTAGTCCAACAATTAATTCGGAATTGTCAGAAGCTGCTCCTGGTGCTGTTAGGTTAATAATATGTCGGGAAAGGTTCCGGGTTGGGTCAGGCGCGAGAAAATGAGTAGCCTGCATCTGCTGCATTTCATGATGGATGTGCTCCTCATGGGGCCGAGGTAGAATAGGTAAAAGTAATGGAAGGTCACCAATAGCAATATTTCGTTCCAGAGCTGTTTCTCTGTGGGTGGTGGGGTTTTCAGAGACGTCTCCAATGTCTTCAGGTTTCAAATCCAGATCTTCCGCTTTTAGATCTAGGTCAGAAGGCTTTAAATCGTCCAAGTCTTCAGGTTTCAGCTCAAGACCAAATGAATCTATCATTGCAGAATATGAGGAGGATGAAGATGAGGAAGCAGCTGGTTGATCAAAAGAATGTGCATCAACTGGTGTGAGAATAGCTGTACTTACTGCTCCTGAATCATTATTGTCATCAATACTTGCATGACGATGAGAATGATACTGTTCTTGATGATGCAGATGATGTGAACCACTTTCAGAAGTAGTCAGCTGCATAGATGAAGAGCCTATCACAACCTCATCACTACCATGATACACATGTTGATGCCTTGGATCATTAGAGACAGCGATTTCATCGTCCTCATACACCAAATTTGACGAAATTCCCATTTCTGAGTCCCTGACAGTTGGAGACAATAGATTTGTGCAAGACATTACATCAACTGGTGCTGGGGAAGGAACATTTACACACTGTGACATCTCAACTACAGTAATTGGAGCACTTGAGGAGGAAGTGGAAGTAGATATATAGCTGGTTGATTCACTTTTCATCTGTTCATCAACACCATGGGAAACATTTACAACTTCAGATGAGCCTGATGATGCAATCATGACAACACATCTGTGTTCATCAGAAAATTGACTTTGGAATACATCCTGCTCAGTATCTTTTGATTCTTCAAACTCTGACATTAAATTAGCTTCCTGAGAAACAGTGGCAAACAACTCTCCAGATGTGATGGTGGCTGGTTTTGATGATATAGTTGGTTTGGTATCTGATGCTTGAATCTTTGACCGTCCTGTCTCCACCAGTATACTGTCCACTGTCTTGGTTTTCACTTCTGCCCGCTTTGCCTTAGTTTTCTTACCTGATGAATTATGGCTCTTCTTAATATGTCGGACAAGATGATCTTTCCTTCCAAAACGCTGAGGACAAAATTGGCACAAAAAATCACGTTTACCTGTGTGAACAACCATGTGTCGTCTAACATCTTTACCAGTGAAAAACGATCTATCACAGTGATCACAATGATATTTACGATCTTCTGCTGTTTTCACTGTCCTTGATCCAGCATGAACCTTCAAATGGAATACAATTTCATCCTTGTTAGGAAACTTCAAACCACACATAGTACATTCAAGGTTGCCATCTTCTGCAGCATGAACAGCAATATGTTTTCTGTAGCTCAATAAGGAGGAATATTCTTTATCACAGCCAGGACGATCACATGTGTAGGTACTTTTTACAGGATTGTGTACCTTAGCATGATTTTTCAGATGGTCCTTTCTGTGGAATGTGCGTTCACACATTTGGCAAGTGTACTGGCGTTGATCAGAATGAATAAGCATATGGCGAACAAGTTTAAATTTTGAAGAGAAAGCCTTTGGACAGAACTGACAAGCAAAGGGGCGCTCACCTGTATGAGAATACATATGTTGGCTGAGCTTACCAGGTGACCCAAAAGTTTTAGGGCATTTTGGGCACAGGTGTCGAGCTGGTAACACACGAACTGCTGATGTAGATGCCACCCCCACCCCACTAGAGCCTGCATCTATTGATGATGATAATGAAGATGGCCCCTGATCAATATTAACTGTTTTATGTGTTTTAGACAGAAAACTAGAAGATGATGTAAGTTCAGATGTCTGTGAGTGTTCAAATTTAGGAGTAGTAGATGATTTGATTTCTGTCTGGATACTGTCTTCTCCACCACCTGGATCCCTCAAAGTATCTGGTCCTAGAAAAGGAGCAACAGAAACCAACTTTCAATTTTCAATACTTGGAATTATTGATATAATTATATGCATGTTAAATAAACATGAGAATAAACCAGAAAATACTTTCAATTAACAAAAATTTCAGTGAGATCACATGTCATCTCAAGTTTAATAACATTGCTAGAATCAGGGTGGCCACCCATTTTAAGATTAAAAATTCATGAGTAATTCCCAGTTTTTCAGAGTAAAATTTCAAATTTTCCAGGTAGAGTATCCGCGGTATTTGAGGAACAACAAGATATATACATTCATAAAGAATTTATTATGGAAATCTTCAGTTTGATCTTCCATGACGAATTGCAAATAGCGTATTTAAATTTTCAAATATATTGATAATTTTTGACACTACAGTCTATTTTTGTGAGGAATTAATACGTTTTTTTAACTACTCATGTGTGTGGAGCGCTTTCGGACAGAGTCCATTTTCAACACTCAGTGAGTAGTTAAAAAACAAAAAATCCTTACAAAAATAGACTGCAGTGTCAAATTTATCAATATATTTGAAAATTGATTATGTATTCATTAAATTTCCCTTGATTCAATAAAACTTGAATGTAACCTAGAAGAAAAATCTACTAATATAAATCCGGCTTAACGATAACAAAAAATATACTCGCGACAACACTAGTTATGGCAAAACAAGAAAAAACATCGATGTTTGGAGACCGATGTTTCATAAACATCGATGTTTTTAAACCGATGTTTTTCAAACATCGATGTTTTTAGATAGTTCAAAAACATTGCCAATAATTATTATTGCTAGCCATCAAGTGTTTTTTTATTTGAGTATTTTGAGTTTATTGTTACGGTACACTTTACTAAATTAATTGGCATTTATGAAAAATTCATGAGTAACTGGAAAAATTCATGAGGAATTCACGGAATTTTTCACGGTTATGTAAAATCAAGAGGAATTCCAGGTTCTCCCGGTTTTCCCGGTAGGTGGCCACCCTGTAGAATGTATGACTTTATTGAAATGAAAAGGGCATTGAATCCAATGAAGGATGAAAACTCTCCAGGACAAGGAATAATAAGAGGACAAAAGCATTGTTGAAATATGTGTTTGAAAGTTTCACATCATAAAATAAAACACCCAAAAATGAATCATACACATATGTCCTATTACATATGTTAAAACATCCAGTTCATTCATATACAATCTCTTTTAATTGATAAGATTTAAATTGAAAATATTTTATATTTTGATGAATATTGTAGTTGATTGCATAAAGTAAACCAAACATAAAATAAAAATTGATATTTCACAATATAATCACATATAAATAATGTTGATAATCACAATAAGGACATGTTTCTTCACAGGTAAGTGAGCTAATAGAGACAAAGTCCTCCTTTTCACAGAATATACCTTTAATTGTAACAAGCAAGATCATAGTAAAAAGTGAGGCCAAACGTCCATACTAACGAAGCTAATCTGTACTTTAAGAACAGAAAAAACCCATTTCTCATGAAATTATTGTAAGACTCAATTGCTCTCGAAATTTCTGCACCTTTCAAGGATGCTTGCACAGTAAAGCATTTGATAATCGATCATAAACACTATAACAAAAACAAATACATGGTGTACGGCAGATTAGAGCAGCATGAATACAATCATTCTAGCATGTGTTTGATTTTACAATAGTGATCATCATTGAGTATGCTCCACTGCGCAAGCACATTAAGAATACATAGGATAGCCTATCAAGTACGAATCATCTCATAGTTTAAGGAATTTTTGATAGAACCTAATTTATTAATCAAAGTGCCATTAATTACACTGACGACTCCATATACAGACTCTGTATAATCATACTGAAGTCTTCAATATAATTAATAGCACATTCGAAATTAATAAATTATGGTCCATCTATTTGTCAGTTCCTTAAACCAACTTGTGAATTTTAGATATTTTTCAACTGGACAGTAAAAATTGAGCTTTCCAGTACTATCACAAAATTTAAGGAATTTCAGATGTCAACTAAATAATAAAAATTAAATGTATTCCAGCAAATGAAAAAAAAATAGACAATAAGTTATTTGGGACTATTAAAAAGTGGCTTAGTCTACTCAGTACAATCGTATCGTTATAACAGGAAATAGCACAGTATACTAGTATGATAAGAGGAAGTCGGAGGGTAATAAAAGGACAGGGAAAAAATTCAAAACTTAATTGAGAATCATGAAATTTTCGTGGCACAAGTCAACATGCATTCAGTATAGACAAATATTTTGTCAACATAAATTCAGTGTAGGCAGAATACTTTGTTTCAGTGGACTTCGCTTACTGATATAAATCTGTTAGCTCAGTGAGAAAAGAATCACAAACTCACTCCTCGTTTGTGTAGTACCCTTTTGGATTAAAACATAATGTTGAGGTCTGAAGAGTCACCTACAGTCGAGATTGGCCATGGTAATACATACGCAAATACTGACTAATATTTTATTCCGTTAATGTAGTGAAAACCCTCGTTTCTTTCAGGGAAATACACTTTCATACTAGTATACTACCAAATATTTATATGAACAGTCGGGTGTACTCGCAGATAAGATCAGAAATTACACTAACTTGTATATAATGAATGACAATAGATTTACAAATAAATTTTCAAACCTAAATAAGTAGGTCAAACAAGTGGCTTCAGGAAACAGAGAAATATGTAGAACAAACAATGGTATGGAAATCATAAATGCAAGAGACAGGTATATTGAGAGACAAGACCAATAACATAAAGTTTAAACTAGCAGAAAGGAAAGTGGGAGATTATTGGCAGAATAAAAGAAACAAGAACATAGCCAGAGAATGAAGAGATTTAGGGAAGAGAGAAGGCAGATGAATAGATAATCACGTGACTAAATGAATAATAATCCAAAGTTTCAAGGGGAGAAATTCAACAAAAATTAATAAAGTCAAAATGCACAGCACAGCTACGTAGTCTTAGATAATAAAATAATATGCGCATGGCTTTCATTGGTGGAGAGACCCTTATGGGTCTCGCCGTTTGAGCCATGTTGAGAATATAATTAATGTATGATTTTGGTTTTTATTTTGAAAAAGTTCAAAGTAGGATAAATAACTGGAAATATGAGAAAAAAACAAACAAAACAAAAGATTTCAGAAGAAATCAAAATCACTTATTAATTGAGTAGCTGTGCTGGGCATTTTGTTGTTGAATTTTGCCCTTTGGAAAAATGGAACGAAATGGATAGTCAAATAACTTTAATTCAAAATAAGAGAATGTAATGGGATAATATGCGAACAGAAAATAATAAAAGAATCAATTAAATAAATACATAATCGGATCCTGTCATATCCAGAATAAGTTTTATTTGTATCGTGTAAGAAAAGGATAACAATTAGCTTATTTAACCATGGGTCAATAATAGAATAGAATGACGACTGTCACAAACATTATTGAACAAGAAGATATAATATTGAAAATTTCTGATGTGAATTTTTTCAAATTATCAATAAGTTTTTTTTTAGTGGAAATGTGACTTTCAAGTATGGACGTAGCATGCAATATTTGGGAGTAAAGCTCGTCCTATACCCAATTAGTTAGAAATTAGAAATTTCGGGTGCAACCTGTATAATTTAACGCTGAATGATCTGGCAAATACGGCGGTCATACAACCTAAAGGCCCCTCTGATCTCACAAGAACCAATTTTGAATTTTACTTGTCATATGGTGAATGAATGGATAAATTGTATATGGAGATCACAAGAAAAATCACAGGAAGAGGAACTATAGTACCTGCAGTCTTATTGTACTTATGACAAAATTTTAAATTCCAGTAATTTTGGAATAAGTTTGGGTTTGAGGATAAGAGTAAAGGAAAAATTCTACATTGACGAGTATTGGAGAGAGAGATTAGATTAGATTAGATTACTTTATTCATTGTAAATTTACAACTTTTTTCAAATGTGCGCGTACATACAATATTATTTAACATCACATAGAAAGTAGACCTGGTTGATACTATTTACATTTTGTTGGAAATATTAAAAGTGATCTAATGGGTAAAGCTAATGAAATGAAATTCTAAGTGATGCATTTACATGAAAAGAGAGAGAGAAAGAGAAACATGCGAGAGAGAGAGCAAATAAACCTCTGTGTTATGGAAAAACTTGGAAATATTTTATTTGTTGTGTGTTAAATGAATTGAATTGAATTTCGAAGCTAAAATATTTTCTTGATACGAATGAAATATTTAGGATTCACAATCATAAATATGATATTATAGTGTCAAACTATACATGATCTTGAATTCTACAAGATACTCCATCTTGCACTGGGGCGAAAAAATCATAATTATTTGCCTCTTCAAAGAGATACATATAGAAATAGAGATAATTTATCAATTCAAAGAGGCAAATTTTGTTAAATTTTATTGAGGATTTTTTGACACGTAGAGCTCTATACAGTATTGAGAAGTTCTACACCCAATTAGTTAGACCTAGAATAATTATAAATGTCATTTGCAAATATCCATTTAGTATTATTATAAATATGTGACGATACTTGTGAATTATATGACAGTACGCAATGAACTCTGTCTGTTATACAAATAAAAAATATATGAATGGAAGCATCTAAGAAAAATAAATAAATTCAACATTTAGTGATAGTGATTGATTCCAGAACAAATAGATCCAGAAGTCTAAAACACAGCTAGGTCTTTCAAGATAAATAAGAATGATTTGCATTTATTTTGAATGCATTCTTACCTACGTCACTCCCGAAATGAGTTTTTTCTTCTTTGAAAAGCTGTCTCCTCGACTGGCGAGCCACTTGTGACGTAGAAGTACCAATTTCGGCAGATCCGTGTTGCTCTGACTGACTAGCTTCGGCGACGGTTTTATCACTGGACTGCACTTGACCTGTTCCAATCCCCGCCCCCGACCGCGCGTCAAAGCCTCCCCTATCTCTTCGCCTGCCAGGAGTGCTGGGTGGTTTTCTTGATACAGCCCCTGACGCTGAAGAAGGCACTGGCGTGCTTGGAGTGGCTGGTGTTGCTGTATCGGCCACATCCTGTGCAAAGCTACTCGGAAAAGTTGGAGGAATCCCATCTCCATCACGCTGGAGACTTCCTTGCAGGTCTAGAAATTTAAAAATATCATCTATTAATTGCACAAAACTTTCATAAATACATATGACTGAAAATGATATATATTGTAACATTTTTCCACCGTGGGTTCTGGGATTTATTTGTAATAAAAACGACTATTACAAAATGAGACTGAAATTTATTGAATAACACCAATAAATCACAAATAAACAGAATCTCATAACTACTATGGCACAAGATTAAAAATTAAGAACTCTACCTTAACACAACTAAACAAATTACCAGTTATTATAATCAATTGATCAACAAACTTAAATAATCTACTTGAAATTACAATTCTAATAACAGTTAATTACAGATCGCTCAACACTACTAATTATCAAATCTCAACAGTTAACAGTACTCTTCTAGTTAACAGTCCTCTTACACAATTACAGATCTCTTAGCACTACTATTAATCAAATCTCGTCAGTTAACAGTTCTCTTATCGAAGAAACCTTATAGGATGAATTATAATCGATTTACCTTTCACCCTAGTGACAGTCCACCTGCAACACTACAGAGACAGAACTTTACTCAGCGATGAAAGGGAGTCTTCAAATTACAATTCACTTATAAACTCACAACACCCGGAAAATGAACACTAGCTCCTTATTACAAAAAAAGACTCTATACCGAGACAGACGACGTACACTCACGGAGGTAACACACAGTTCAATCTTCAAAAACTGACTAATTCGTTCACATCAGTCACTACATTTATATAGGATCCCATTGTTCTAGAACGTTCTTCACCCTTCCATCACAATCCATGAATGAAAGGCCAAACACAATAATAGCCATTGGGTTGATTGAATAAAACCTAGCAATTGCTATATCTAAAGTTTTTTCAAACAACTGCTTGTATTTCATTGAATAAAGTTGGCTAGCAATAACTAGGCCTAGGTGGAACTAGAAATTTCCTCAACGCCCTAGCATTTGCTTGAAAACGAATCTAATAAGAATAAACTTCTAGACTTGAACACTAGTTACTGCTAGAGAATTTCTTAGTCTGGCCTGGAGCATGCTAGGTTTTAGTTAGTCTTAAGTTGCCTCTTGCCCGTCGACATGGCTGCTTTCCTGCAAGTGTGTGAACCGAAAAAGTACTCTGTTCGAAGGGAAATAACAAGATGTAAGAAGTTGTTAAGATTTGAGAGTAAAAGTATGGATTTTTTGGCAGCAGTTCTTAGATGAAACTATACAAGAGGAGGTGCCCTGACACAAAGAAAGCAAATGGAGATTTTTTTAAGATTTGTTGGGGACCTTGGATTCCAGTCAGTCATTGATGAAGACACTGGTACTCACAACAGTACTGTGTGGTGTGCAAAACAATTAAACTTGTAATGAATAAAATAATTGACAAAGCTCACATGTGGATCTGTTTTCCAACAACAGTGCCTGAAGTGAACGAATTCAGATTCCTGAATAGGCCCTGTTCCAACGCTTACACTGCCTGGGATTTTTAAAAACACAGGATTTTCTTTCTGGTTTAAAACATCATAAAGCTGGTTTTCCCATGCCATCAATTTAATTATTTTGTTGCCAGTAACATTTTTATCTGATTTCACCTTTACAACTGACTTCATATTACTTAATAGTTTTTGTAACTGAGTTACAGTAACTTCTTTCCCAGTTGATGCAGAAAACTCTTCCCTGATAGTATTCCAGGCATCTTTTTTAGCTGTTGAAACCGATGGGATCTTAGATTTTTCAGTTATCACTGGGTATACTGAAATAAGTTTAGCAAACAGTGCCCTATCTAAAACTTTGTCAGCGACTTCATCCTCTTCTCCGCTTGATGACATGATCCAGCCTACAGTTAATTCACACAACGCACTTGTCAGTAACATAGTTGAAAATCTAATTATGACAAGACTGGATTGACTGACACATTCAAAATGTCGCACCATGGCAATTATGTCACCACACACATATAAACTGTCTAATGGGCAGTTTAGCCTATGTGGAAGGGAGAAATAGTCATAACAACGAAGCTGTAGCTAGGAGAACAATGTTAATCAACTGCTAGGGTCTAGCAGTAGCTTTAAAAATTTGATAAATATCTTGCTTACTCTTAGTTGTTTCTACATAGATCTAGCAGTTATTTATTCAACTGATTTTTTACAAGAGCTAAATCTAGGAACTTGTAGCTAACCTCTAGATTCTAGGTTTTATTCAATTGACCTATTGTCTGCAAGAAGTTTCTGGACGTGTCCTATTTGTGTGTTGACAAGTGGTAACCAATAGCCTTTGTTTCCAATGGGCGAGGGAGACACGAGCTGAGGTAGAAGGAGAGAGAGCGCCACAACACACCCCCCTCCAAGAACACCCACTTTCTCGTTTTCTCTAGCGCCTTCTAGAAACTTCCTTTGGCTCCTTGTCACAATATATAATACATAGGTTATTTCAAATAGTTACCAATTCTTTGTGGCTTATACTAACTAAAATAATGAAAAAAGTTCATATTAACACATAGATAAGGAAATACTTTGTTACAGAATGATCAATGATGGCGGAATTCAGAATATTCATTCAGAAATGTTTATTGTCCTTATTTTACTTGTAGAGTGGTCAGGCTATATGTAAAATAAGCTGAAAATTATAAACTTAATAAAACAATTTAAAAGTCGGTAACTACAGTATTTTTTTTAGATATTCTACAAATTAAGCAAACGTTTCCCCAAAAACACGGTATCTAAGTTTGAAGTGGATTAACCTGGTTAACTGGGCAATAGAAAAATTGTGCCCGTGAATTCTTGATGGCTATGCGAATCATCGCATATTAGGTACGCTATCTTAGTATTGGGTAATTCATCCAAACAAAACCTTCACAGGATGTTTAAAATTCAAGAAAAAGCTGATAGGTGTATGGAAAGAGTAAATATATTTAGATTCATGTAGGCCGTTGTTCAAGAGACTTAATCTCCTAACTCTACCCTGCTTATATGTGTATGAAGCTTCTTTATATGAAAAAAGAGTGATATAAACCAAAATCAGGATGAACACGTAACAACAGTAGCTTATTCGAAAAAAAACCCTAGTTATATTGGTAGGAAACTCTAAAGCATGCTACCACAGTTTTTAGTCTTGAAAATATATAAATATTTTAAAAACAATTGAAAAAATATTCAGTTGATAAAGCTTTTTATAGTGTTCATTACACATCAAAATTAAACCTCACCTCAACTAATTGATATAGTAATTACTAGCTATTGTACCCGTCCTTCGTACGGATTATGTTTAGAAATTAGACTAAATATGTTCGGCTTTTTTGATAGCAACGATCATGAAGTTGTTAGAAGCTAAGTAAACAACTTAGAACGTAAGCAATTCAGTGACAGTTATCAGAGAGAATATTTGAGAACAGCTGATTGATATATCAAGATAAATTACGTGATTTGTTCATATGTGGTAATAAAACTTAGAAGAAATGTATCCAAAATCGCACAAAACTTGGTTTTTAAACGTTTATTCTGTTAAAAAAAAGTTACTTTTGTTTTTTATAGCTAGACATTGTCAAAAAGGTTTTCAATACCGATAAATAACTTTAATCCCGATCGATGCTCTCGTTTTTCAGGAGAAGGCCGCGTAAAATGTATCCAATATCGCACAATACTTGGTTTTTAAACGTTTATTATTCTGTTAAAAAAAAGTACAAGACATTACCTTTTTGTAAATGTTTCTATGTTTCTGGAAATACCATGCAGAAACAATCATAGGAATATTTATAGAACATAGATTTTTTTTCAAAAGTTATGAAAGTTCTAATGACGATTGACAAAACTCATTGAAACATTATGTATGCATATATATATATATATATATATATATATATATCAGGGTGTCTAGCAAATTGCATGAACTAAATTCAAGTCTTTTACCAGACTTAAAGTAAAAAGTTTCTTTATGCGTTTTTGAAAGTTGCAACTCGTTATATGATTTTATAAGTCTGATTATTCGTTCAACTTAAAATCATCGTTTCATTTCAATGCTTAAAATAATATTGATTGTTTATGTACATTCAATAGTTTCTTACTGAACTGTACTAAAGTTCAATAAATACCATCTTAAAGGGAAATAAAAACATCTTGTTGCATCATCTCACCCTTTATAATCTATGAATTTTTCCGACTTTACTTCAAATGTCAAGGGTAGTTCCCGTCTTTTCCAGACATTATTTCATTTCTATTCTAATTCCCCGACTGCTAGACACCCTGATATATAAATATCAGGGTGTGTGTGTGTGTGTGTGTGTGTGATTTTACTCTTACCATAATACATAAAAGGAGATGGCTGAGACGGATGTAAACATGCAAAACAATATTTTCAGGAAATATCATAAACTATCATAGGCATAAAATATAGATGGAATTTGTTCAAGTCTTTAAACGTTTAGTCATATTGTCATCTCGTAAAACGTCATTAGAACGTATCATAAAAATAACTTAACCTACAAAACTGATGATAACCTAAAGTATAAATAATTGTTCTAGGTAATTATGATTTAAATATCTACCACATTTGCAAGTAATATTGGACTAGAACAATATATAGTGATACATACAGAGTTGAATGACTAAAAAATGATACATTTGAAAGGGCAATAAGGATAAAAGTTTCAATTCATGAAATTAATAGTAATTAGTATATCTGAGATGGATTCCCGTCCAAACGACAAGAGCTAGACCAACACTTCCTGCGAAAATCGAGAGCTTGGAGCAGATCTACGCATGTAGATTCTAGCTGGTTGAGCTGCGACAGCAAAGCTAGATGGAAAAACTGACGACATGTGGGCAGTCGTGTCTAATCAGTCTAGCGAAGCGTCAGCTAGGTAAAACAAGTAGCTAGAGCAGAGTGAAGAAATTACCTCAATGTATCATTCAAGCTAGAGCGGTTTCGGAATCTCAGTATAGATCAGTCTCAGCAATTAGTTTATCATTAGCTTCGCCATTTGGACGGAACTTTAGGCAGAGCTAAAAATATTGGCAAAATACTTACGTAATAAAATATTGCTGGTAAAAAAAAATTAAAAAATGGATAAAACAAAAATTGATAGCAAGTGAAAATGGTGTTGACAAGATTAGTTATAACGATCAGAATCTTTCAAATAAGACTTGACAAAGAAGAATATTGAGCTAAAAAACGGAAAGTTGAAAGAGGCTTGTGAAATTTATAGAATGCATGTAAAATACTAAAACTTATCAAAGGAACCTCCAACAAAGAGCAATAAAAATTGTTGCAAGAGAAACGTAAAGCTTGACTGATGAAAGAATTCTTTGTAACTTGGATTCAAATTTATAGCTTGAGGTGATTGGTTGAGAATATAGGGGTCAAGGGTGAAAAGGAAGTAATAATTCAAGTGAAAGCTGATAAGATGGAATTAGGTTACATACAGCTCAAAAACATAAAATTCTGGTCAAGAAATTGTAGTTGAAATTAAGTTGATTAGTTCGATATATTTTCAACCAGGCTCTTAACCATTCTCATTTCGGAACTATCTCTTTATTAAACCACATTAAACAAGCTGAAACAATAGCTGACAGCAGTTATCTATAGATACAAGCTGATAATAGTAATTCAAATTTTATTACTTCAAAAATAGATGATTCATTGACAGCACATGATATCTGGTTTTATAGCTGATCGGATGAGTTGACAGCTAATATTGTCAACCAAACTGTTAGTTTTCTAGAAGCTAAAAATGAAATTGAAGTCTAACTTGATGACTGGCATACTTTAGTAAAGGGGTGAGAACTATTGAATTTAGTAAAAAATAATTTGTATCATTATTCAAAGCTCTTATAAAGAATCTAATTATATTCTGATTCTGACTAGATGAACTTATCATTATTTAATGAGTTCGTCTTGTAATTAATTAAATTCTCACCTGAAGGACGGTTGGTTCCCATTTCGTATGCATATTCCTAGTTGATTATGCAGTCACTAGTTGGTTATAGGCAGCTGACATATGTACGTGTGAATCAGGTAACTAATAGAATTCTGTTGCGCTAAATCTGTGGAAACAGAGAAATTATGTATAAAGGAAATACGTACATCAAGGTAGAAGGAAGTTTGATAAATACAAAAATCAATGTACCGTAGCTGTTGAACTAACTAATCCATATACTGTTACTAATAAAGTCAATAAAGAGAAATTGGAATAAAGTACCTGTTTCTAGTCAATATAAATCTATTTTGATCAAGTGCATCGGCATTAATCAACCAAATGGATAGGATCTGAGCTTCAGAGATGAAATCTTCATTTGTAAGAAAAGTTTTAATAATTGAATTGACTGGTTTAAAAAAATATAATTTTACTGAATGAAAGCTCAAATGATAAACTACTGAAAATTTGTTTTGCATAATATCACGATTTACCGGAGTTGAAACATTAATTTTAAAAATATAGTAGAATGAGTGACAAAGTAAACTGATTTTATTTTTGTGCAAAAGATTTCTGGACAGTATAGTTCAAAAAAGGCGCTTGCACAGTGGAGCATCGATCTTAGATCCAAGAGTGATAGCCTAGTATGATCGCTTCTATAGTTTACAAAAAATCTTCTGAAATCACGTCAACCAGCCTGCATTTAAAAAGCGCAAAGCCTTACAGTGCTTGCACACAGCATCCAATACTCGAGGATAATTAATATCACGAAATCAAACACTTGCTGTGGATAGTGTTTTCGCTATCTCGATATACATCAGTAGGAACTTTTTTGCTTGAAAATAAGGATCAGTCTTAAACGCTTGTTGAAAGATTTCTAACTAAAACAACATGTACATCATTTCACAGGGTATGTTAATGTTTTTGATTGTGATGGTGATTATCATCGAGTATTCGATCTTACACTTTGCAAGCACCCTTAGCGAGAGCGTGGTGATAAAATACACATAATGCGAGTTTCATTATTCCTTGTGGTTTTTCCTCCAAGTTAGCATGTAATGCTTCAACTTGACTTTGCAAAAACCGTATTCATCTCTTCTAAATAACTAAAGTACTTATTAATTCCGGTCTTTTAATCCAAGCCACGGTGAATTGGTGATTACCTTTGATTGCATTGTTAAACAAGGATATTCCAACCAGGCTGAATTGTCAAGCAAGCCCAGTTAAGAGAAGGTCAAGGTTTACTTCCAGGGATGTTTCTTTGGACACAAAAATCAAAAGCAAACTGAAATAACGAAAACTCCTACTGTTCTATTGAAAACTACTTAAACCCCCTATTTAGCTTACTTAAAACGGGTTCCACTTTTTTAAAAAGCATATAAATATGTTATCAAAATACGAACATCATTTAAACATAACCTTCAGATTGAAATTGTTTGTTTGTCCATTGACAGTTATTCATTTGAATAAAATCAACATGATAAACATTAATTTAGTGATGGTTTTCAATACTCAATTATAAACTGCTTAGTTAGCCTAACCTGTAAAGTAAAAATTTTATAAGTTACATGGTTTTGGTCTATGGATGAATAATTCAAAGTTTCTCATCCAACCAATACTGCAAGAGACACAAAGATCATGATCATGAACTCATAATCTAAAGATTTCTTATACATAAATGAAGATTTGAAATTCCCAAATTTAATAGTGTAGCACCATAACAAATGGGAATGACCTTCAAATTTCAAGTGCATTCAAATTTAGTTTAAAGAGCTTAAAAACATGATACACTATCCAAATGTACATCAAATTATTACGAAATACTGATACAACAGTTTAAAGTTGAATTGCGGGTGAATAAGACGATAATACTCACTTGAAACGTAAAACCATGAAAGTAGTTTTTTCTTGAATATTTGATATTCATTCGTTGAAGATATAGCGTAACAATGCAACAAAATCAGGGAATTTACACTTTCTTGATCTTACGTGAAGCAAATTCATTAAAAATTATAATAATTCTTGAAAATTTAAAAGTTTAAAGCTTCAGGGAAATATATCACTGACACTATTGAAAAAGAATGCAAAGGAAACTAACCCCCAAAACGTAAACATAATAATACAAAACAAATTTCAAATTAATTATTTAGTTTAATTCCTAATCCTAATTCATCGTCGAAAAAAAAGAAGGAAATAAATTCCAACCTAGCGTTCCAAGCAATCAATGAAATTTTGACAATGGCGATGGCCAACTACGATAAACATTGTTTTTAATAACATATGTTTACTGCGAACAGATGATTGGTATGGCTGTGCTCAATCGGATAGTAACTTCTCAGCTGGGAGGCCGATGTACACTAGATGAAAATGAAGAGCATGCGTCATGTCATGCCACACTATAGGTGCCCGGATACTGAAAGCTGTACTTCGACAACAAAGCAATGGTTAGTGCATGAGTCCTAATAGGCCCTTATTAAGCCCCCCATACACATGCGAACAGTTTGAGCAAATTCGGTGTCTGTACAAAAGCCTGTTTTTACATACGTTAGCACATACACTTAGCATCCTATTGCGCAAACATCATTTCGATTTGTGGTGTTCGTTGAACATTTTCCTTCATTTTCAATTTCCTTCATTTTCAATTTCCTTCATTTTCAATTTCCTTCATTTTATCGACGAGTATTTTATACGCCGCGTCCTTCTTATTCCTATCTTCATATCCGTCACTTTTCACCTTCCACACGTCAGGTAAATCACGATACACTACAATAAACTCTCTCCAAAGTTCCCGCTGTTAATCATCTGTTGTCTTATTCTTCGCCATATGGGAGAGATGAATAGCGACAAACTAAAAAAAAAAACCGGAACTACGTTTTCAACCACGGAGTAGAAAAAGGAAACTGCCTGACAGTGTCTAGGAGCAGGAGTTGACTAACCCAAAGTTTGCACAAACCGTACCATACACGTCAAACAAGTACTCAAACAAGGAATATTTGTACAAATTATTTCGATCCTGACCGATTTTACTCAAACAGTTTGCGCAACCATTCAAACAGCCCCATAGACGGTCAAACTGCTTGCACAAACACCGAATTTGCGCAAATTGTTCGCACGTGTAAGTTATGGGGGGCTTAAGACAAAGCCACTGCAGTCAGTGGCGGATCCACCGGGGGGTGGAAAGGGGAAATCCCCCCCCCCCCAAACGATGAAGAAGAAGGAAAAGAAAAAGGAGAAAAAGAAGAGGAAGGAAAAGAGAGAGAAGAAGAAGAAGAAAAGAGGAACGAATGGAAATGATAGATAACAGTGAAGAAGTGGAAAAGAGATGACAATAGAAATTGGTAGGAGGAGAGACGAAAATTAAAAAAGACGAAAAAGGGTAAAAAATATGGATAAAATTGAAAGTAGAAGAAAATGAAGGAGATTTTTCAAAGTTGTTGACAAGCGAGTAAAATGAGACAGCAATGCCTAACCAACAATTAATTTTCTATTGCAAATACAGTATTGTGTACTTCAGTACTTGGTCTGAAAATGATGCCAGTTCTGAAAAGTTTTTCTGGATTCTGCAGCTTATCAATTTATCAATACATGGCTGATATGAAGACCAGGGGCGGATCCAGCAGCAGATTTTGGGGGGGAAATACCTGAGTGTGGTATGGTTACAAGGGGGGGGGGGGGTTGTCCGGGGTGTTTGAAAATGAGGCATAAAATCGTGAATTTAAGGGTATTTTCAATTGAAATGAAACGAACTTTCCAAATTTAATTATTCACCTATTGCCTATAACCTATAATGAATCAGGAATTATACATCAAAGTGAAATTTCCAGTTGAACTTGGTTATAACCTAAAATTTAGATTTTTTAATTGGAATTTCTAAATAAAGCAGTAGTGCTGGGCTGTGCCTGTTGTATCTTTACTTGATTGTGTTTTGTAATGAATAAATAAATAAATTATTATTATTATACAGAGTGTTTCAGGAGGAAAGGTTTTCAAACTTCGGCAACTGATTCTAGATCTAAAAATAAGAAAGAAATTCATAATGTACAATGTCCGGAAACTCTTTGTTAGTGAAAGATTTCGCCCAGAATTCAGTACCCTTGGCAAAAGAAAGTCATACTGAATTTCTGGGAAGGTAAATTGAGGACCAAATACAGTCATTAATGTTTTTTGATCTGAAAAAAACGAATAAAATAGGTCCCAGAACTCTATGTTCAGTAGTTTTCATGATATTATGAGGTAATACAGAAAATTCTGTGCCTAAAA
The DNA here is from genome assembly GCA_948455865.1 of Conomelus anceps. Taxonomy (NCBI): domain Eukaryota; kingdom Metazoa; phylum Arthropoda; class Insecta; order Hemiptera; family Delphacidae; genus Conomelus; species Conomelus anceps. Next base: position 23,392,892 of record OX418222.1, read on the forward strand.
CACGTTTTTCAGCTTTGAAGTACAATAACTTTGTTAAATGAATAACAAATGCATACAATTTAATACCCTGTATTTCAAACACAAATTTTAATAGCCTTTTAATATGTATCATTACATCACACAAAGCAGAGTGGCATAACTACAGGGTCAGTCTAGGGGGGGGGGGGGGGGAGGATGTTGCCAGGAGGGTTAGATTCTCGGTACAATAATTACATTAGTAATTTGTAATTTTGAGTAGTAGACCTCTAACGATAAATTGAAGCAATATACATGGCTATTTATTTCAAAACGGGGATTCAGGAACTCCCCGAGAAATTCTTTTGAAAACTTACCTCTCTAAAACTACATGGCAAGTGATTCTAGGCATTATAGTTCTTCTAACTTAACACTTCAACCCACGTTATGAGTCAAAGTAAACTTTGTCTAGTTCTTGTGTTATCGTACTGTCAATGGGAGATCCGGGACCTTACTTAAAACTTCCACTTTTCTATATGTGTTCCCTCACTGCTCTTGATTGGGGTAATGTACAGTACCATAGGCTCCTTGGAAATTTCTTTCAAAATAATGAGGGGGACTTTTGTCAAAAATTGTCCCACAATGGCCTGCGAGAATTCCAAATTTCTTTTGTCCCGGGGGGTTGGGGGGAATATCCCTCTGTTTCCCCCCCCCCCCCCACAGGTATGCTACTGACACAAGCTATTAATGAAAAATGAAATTACCAAGAAAAATTACATACATTATTCGCAATTGAAAAACTATTCTGTAATCAGCCAAAAAATAATCTCCCTTCAATTTTCTAGGATCTAGGCTCTAGAGTGATTATTTAAGTGATTGTAAAGTAATGCCTGATTGTACGATTTTATGCCTCATTTTTCAAACACCCCGGACAACCCCCCCCCCCCCACCTTGTAACCATACCCCACTCAGGTATTCCCCCCCCCCCCACCAAAATCTGCTGCTGGATCCGCCCCTGACTGCAGTCACCGTCTCGCGGCAGTATTTCAGACTAAACCACACCAGCCGGGTAAATTTGATCGAAAATATCAGCTGCTGCCTTTAAAGAAGTGTATGCCTTCGTGTACTTCTTTGAAATTGTTGAGCTCGATCAGATGATGTAACTTAGCCTTAAAGTGTGGCAAGCGACGGCGACTGCAGTGGCTCTGTCTAATAAGGGCCTTACCGTTTATCGGTCAATGGAATTTTACTAGAAACTAAGGCCCCTTCTTAACGGGCAACTTCGAGCAACGCCACTCCACACTAAATACATTGTTTTAAACGAGTGCTTCTTAACAAGCAACCGATATCATTATCAGTTGGCGCCACCGATAAACCTGTTCCACTTACGAGCAACGCTGGGCAACTCACCGCCACAGCAGATACATTAGTTCAATTTTTTACAAGGAACTTTCTACCACACTTTTTCAATGTGGAACGCTTCATTGATTTATTGAAGTGTACAAGTTATTCAAATAGAATCAAGCTGGAGTTAATGCAATCATAATTATTATGAAATAATAAAATGTTCAAAAGTAATAATAATTATTTAATATTAGAACTGACACTGTATTTCACTTTTATATTTTGTTTTACTCACTTATATTGGAGATGCTTGAGGGATGCATTTCACTTGTCTTATACTCCTTAACTGGAGTCTCCAAGACGTAATCTACAAAAAAAAAAAAAACTTCTGAAAAGAAGCTTTGTCAGCCTAATAATATTTACCGTATGATATTATATTTATCTAATAATTAGATATTATCTTGAAAGTTATCTTTCAAACAGACAACAGTTTGTTTCTATTTGTGATCGTTTCAGTGGGGAGGTCATTTCCAGTGAGGCAATGCTTGTGAATTATGGAGTTGTCCAAGGCAGTAACCTAGTTCCGATTTTGTTTTTGATTTATATCAATAATATTTCCAAATTCCTGGATTTCTTGTTCCATGATGAACTGCGTTGTTAACTATTTAGGTGAATTAACGACTTGCAGTCAATTTTTATTAAGAATAAGTAATATTTTACTTACTCTCTAGGCCAAACGTTTTCAAAGGCATTCAAAAAAGAATATCTCCACGATTCGAAAACGTTTGGCCTAGAGAGTAAGTAAAATATTACTTATTCTTAACAAAAATTGACTGAAAGCCGTTGAATTCACCTGAAAAGTTAATATTTCCAAACTAAATATTTTTGGTAAATTATTTCTTTTTGCGGACGACACTCTTGTATTCCTTGAGTGATATCGACGTGGGTTGAAGTGAGGAATAAAGCTATGCATGACCTGATGGTTATAAGGAAGTGGATGGACCAAAACAAATCCTTCACTCAATGTCTCTAAAACTAAGTTTATGCCAGTTTCTATGAACAGATACACAGCCTATAATTTAGTTAATCTGAAAATCCATACTTGTGGTGATTGCGACTGTGAGTACACGGAGGAAGTTGAGTCATACAAATATTTATGATTTTTTTTGACAATCAAATAAAATGGAACATTCTTGTCGAATATCTAAAGAATAAAATACGAAAATTCATACATGCTTTTAGATTGTCGAATGCTGTCTTAACAAAAAAAGAGATGAAAACTATTTCCTTCGCCTACGAGTATAGTCGCTGTTGTCGTTCGGTATCATTGCATGGGGAGGAAGCTATGGAAATGTTTTCGATTCTCTATTCATAAAAATATATTAAAGGTTGGTTTTGGTAAATGTACTTGCTACCCAACTGATGCCCTCTATTCCGGGAAACATTCGTCCTTACTGCGCATCAATTATTTATTGAAAACATTCTTATTCATATTTTCAATAGAATTTTCTGGGAAGTTTCGCATTGTCACAATTCTAGATATTCTTCTCATACTGGTATCGAGACTTTGCAATTAAATGTTTCTTTTTCAAAAACAAATTCTTTTTACATTTCTCAGGCGATTTACCATAATATATGTAATTTTTTTAGTCTCCGGCATCTATTATATTTCAATCATCTTCTTTGTTTGTATTCATGCAAGCAGCGCATAAAAAATGGCTGCTTGAGTCACCAATAGAAGAGGTTGATCTTATTATAAAAGCAATAAATTATCAGCTCCAAAGTTAATTACTTAGTGACTAATACCAATTGACTGACTTTTCATCCAAACACTGTTCGCCCTCAGCTCAGAGCCGGCCATCTCAACTTAAAAAAATATCATATCACGTGATAAAGCGCTATTGTTTCCTGGAATATCACCACTAGTGGTGTTGTATTTATTCACTCTTTTTTCGATTCATTCTTTTTCTTTCTTTCTGAAATTCATCAATAACTTTGGTTCACAAACGTATTTTAGATGTCAACCCAGCGGCAGATGCGTTTGCTAATTCCGTAGGACCAGCTTTATTAATTTATGGAAGTAGATTTCATGTTATAATAATTAAGTTGTTCAAATGAATCTTTGTTTAACGTTTGTATTATGTACCATGTACAATTTAATGGAATAAATTTGATTTGAAAAGATACGGTGCCGGTTCCAGTTTAGTGGAAACATTCTAAATAGAGAGATTTGCAAATTGTAAAATATTTTCACAGGCCGTTAATGGACTCTGATGTGTAGAAACACACATGAGCGGGATAAGCTCTGTATGCATGAGCAGAGAGCCCATTAGTGGTCAATTAAAATATTGCACAATATGCAAAAAAATCCAATGTTACTTTTTTGGAATGCTAAACCATTATATTACAGATTAAGAATGTTACAATAATGATATTTTTTAAACATCACTGTACCGTCTTTCTGCAATGTTACTAAACCGTTTTAAGTAGCATTACTTTGTGATGGCCATTTCGCATGGATACGAACTCAACACCTTGGAACAATTTGAAATTTACAAACACCACACACAATAAACAAAAAATTCTCAATGAACAATTAAATTTTAAATCACACAAACTATTTGACAACATATTATACAAAAACCACAATTCTTCTAACCAACAAACCAACATCGCCGATCTGGGATGCCTTGAAGATGAGATTCAATACCTCGAAAACATTCAGCCGAATGTGAGTACATTTATTACATATTCACAATATAAAACTGAATGTAAGTCATGAAATTTACAACAAAAAGTTAATTTATTTACTTGTTGATTGCCCATAGCTACCGGTAAAATAGAATCTCTTAATCTACGCCAACAATTCGTAAAAATCATATGAATTGCAAATAGTTGCTATTCTATTTCAGAGTTCTACAACTGATGAATTTTTTTCAATACTTTTTTAGTAGTGTCGTAGATATTGCTGATCATCAATTATTACTGTTAATAAATCTTATAACAATGGACATGCAACTAATCGAATATGATTAACTAACTCAATAAAAGGCATTTAATTGAAAATTTCATTGACTTTTGTGTATTTCTTGAATGAACTTGGATTTTTATTTGTTCAGTATTTTGACAAGTCAGCTGTCAAAAGTTAGAGGCATCACAGACACACATACATAATAGATGAATTTGGGTACAGCTGGGCACCAAATAATAATCTGTACAATACGTATTAAAAGCTGTGCACATCAATATAGGGAAGCCGCGAGCCGTAGCAGGTATCTGTTCAGTCAGAGAGATAAGCTGCGTTCTCGTAGGTCCTGCTTGTAACGGTGACCGATTAGATCGGCCAGCAGAAAAGTCACTGTTCTCTGCTGTAAAATCACTTCCCGGTGGTTCGGAACCCACCTAAAACTGTAGGTCTAACTCATCAATCATCATCATCATCCAACTCATTACCCACGCACAGGTCTCATACCTATGTGGGATTCATCCTTCATCCTCAATAGACATTTTAGGCACAAGTGGAAATGTGTGTAAAAACTGTTGATCTGTGAAGCTCACTCCAATTGCTGCTCAGACATGACGTAACACAGTATTAACTGAAAGTAATGTTGAAGGTGTGTTGACCCCTTGAACTGATTGAAACACTGCATTCAAATAATTAATTATAGAATTTATTAAAAAAAATGGAATAACTTACTAGTACCGTAGCTCAAGAATATAAGATCAATAAAGCAACAATTAAATTTCGATTCCTGCATCACTAAGTAAATAATTGGTAACTAGATCATAAAATTAGATAACATCAAAACCTATTTGCAACATAAAATTATTATTTTAAACAAAACTTTCTAAAATTTATTCATTTTTCTGACCATGATATTATTGGACTTTCTATAATATTACTTTGTGCTCATTTTAGTGCGGTTGCATGAAGCCTCAAAGATTTGATCAGAAAATGACGAGCATAAAGAAAAATATATCATATTTATATAAATGAATATAGTTGACAGACAAAAATTAAATAACAATTTAAAACGAATTCTCAAGTATTTCACCTGATTCGAATAGTTATCACACGCTTATTTCAATAACATTCTTATATTACAATTACAATGATCAAAAACTTGGCGATACAAATAACCACAGATACAGTATGGTTCTCATCTATTTGAATATCACCGGTATAGGTATGACATACCAGGTATATGCGTCTAGAAAGAGAGCATTTTCACAAAAACAATCACGATTGGATTGTAACTAATTATAGAATATCGATTAAATGAACATTGATATTAAAAAGCGATAATTTGATGAAGATAATAGCATCACAATGAGAATATTTACAGAACAAACGCTTAATTTCAAATCAACAATAATAAGCACGATTGATAAATATTCACAAATAGAAATAAATTACTCGAAAAATTATTTTCTAAATCTAATAAGTTGGAAGCACCTAGTGAGGTTTGGCATTTTAGGTTCCAGTCTGCTCATTACAGTAGGCGTATTTTTGATCAATTTATTTTCTTGAAACTTGCAAAGTGAGAATATTGATGACACAACAGAAAATAGTAAAATATTACCTACTCAATAAAGATATACTTTTCAAGAAAATTTTAATAAAGATATTTTTGCATCTAGGCAAATAAAAATTAGAGTGGTAGGTAACGATTATAAGACAAGTATTTAGACACTATTATTCGTGTGTTGATTTAATATCTGTGTATTATTTTTCAAACTTCAAATAGCAAGCTTAGAAAGAGTAGAATATATTTTATGAATTTGAAATTTATTTTAATGCCATCAACTCATGATATGATTTAAAAGTACCGTACATTTGTTATGAAACTGAAAAAAACTTATTTGAAAATACTAATTATTAATTTTGGCCAACTTGCGCAGTTAGGGACTTTTTTCAACAGGAAATTATCTGAATGTATTATTTATTTGTGCTACTTCTATTCCAACTCTAAAGTTTAAACTTTAAGATATATACGCGCATCTATTTCTCCTAGCTCGCGTTTCTAATACTCATTTCAGTTTTCCTATGATAAATGAATATTAGAATATTTCGTAATTGATAAAAATAAGCTGGTAGGTACTTGTGGCAGAACGCAAAAGGACGTATATTTAACAGTAGCCATAGATGGAGTTCGCCTGACCAAGAGAAGAGTGCCGCGCTGAATCTGTGGTCTCCGGTGACCGGGCACCTATAACAATATAAAAATATGATTGAAAAAATGATTAAATTATAATATGAAATGGAATAAATTGGAAAAACGTGTGGTTTAATTTAGTAACTTAAACCTTTTCTAGTAAGTACCTTCTACACAGTCCTTTAGGAACTATTTTTTCGGAGGATGAAGCCCACATGGGTCTGAGACCTGTGCGTGGGTAATGAGTTGGATGATGATGATGATGATGATGATTGATGAGTTGGACCTACAGCTTTAGGTGGGTTCCGAACCACCGGGAAGTGATTTTACAACAGAGAACAGAGTCTAGTAATATTAATAACTAGTAATATTAATTTTGTAGACCCAGTATAAAACCAAGAAGATTGATTTCTGTAAACTTCATGTATCAAAAATTGGCTAATTTTACTTAAAAACGTAATGTTATATCAATTTGAACTAAAGCAAGCATTTAAAAATCTTGAAATTTGTTTTCCATGACGAAACGCGCGTTTCAGTAGTAATTTTGGTAAACTGTTAACGACTGTGCACCCAAAATAATTGAATGTAATTTGAATATTTTACTCATTGAGCATGGCCATTTCAGACCGCCTGGATCCATCATCGGTGTTCCTGGTCCAAGATGGCCATATTCTCTAAAATAATCAAATTCAACTAAATTATTTTGATTTGAAAATAATGTATTAATTTCGAATTCATCAAAGTGCTATTAATTGTACTGAACACTTCCGCAATGGCGGATATTGACAACAGCATTGAATAGCTGATGGAAATCGATTAACGCTACAACAAAAAAGTATAAGTCACCTCGGCAATCGAACCGCGGACCTCCCAATTGCCGGTCGGGCGCCTTAACTACTAGACTACAATGACCCTCCTGTACATTTTTGTGTAGTAGCCTTCATAGAATTCCATCAGCTATTCAATGCTTTTGTCAATATCCGCCATTACGGAAGCCTTCAGTATAATTAATAGTACTTTGAGGAATTCGAAATTAGCAGATTATGTTCTATATATTTGTCAGTTTGATAAATTGTCAGTTCCTTCAAAACTATCATTTGAAAACTTGAATTTTTTCCTTTTTCAAAAGCATGTAAAACAGCGCAATATGCGTCCAAACAACAACAACAATGAATACAGTGTAAAAGATTTTAGATTAGCTGTCTGTAGACATTGGTCTGCTTACCCCTGCCGGATCCTGATAAACATAAAGCCAAAGCTACTATTACCTGCATTTGGTGTTTTCTCAAATAAGTACATTTGGCATCTTTTCAAATGAGAATGGAGAAGGCGCGATATTATCAACGGATCCCAAAGAGTTAAGATACATTTATTTATCACTTTTAAGTAATTGTTTGGTAAATTGAATTCGGTGATTTTGATTTACAAGTTGAAAAAGTCACTTACTTGTTCCAATCACTGTTTAATCACTGCATAATTGGCAAACGGAATTTGCTTTACTCGAATAGTCTCAAGTTGAAAATAAGAAAGATACTAATACAAATTTTCATTTGGAGTATTGAATGGCTCGGAAACATGGACTACCGGTAATGTTGAAGAAGGCAATAAATGGATCCGAAGTGTGGTGTTAGAAACGCGTATGCTCAAAATAAAATGGACCTATGGAGTTATAAATAATGAGGAATCCCAATAAAGGACACGATCTCCTCGAAATCTTTTCAACTTTCATTATTGGATTAGAAATTTAATAAGATACAACGAATTCACGTTAAGCATACTGCAAAGATTAATAAAATAATGGACTAAGGGATCGTGGAAGACACCGGCTTTAATACATTGAACAGATTATCAACGATCTTTGGGCTGAGAGCTATGTAAACTATGTGAAAGAGATTAGCTTTGAACCGATCGAAATTCAGAGCTGCATCTGCCAACCCATTAAGGTTGTGCGCAGGGGTTTTGGTCGTTTTAAATTTTTTAAGTTTATCGTATTGGATATTATTAAGGTATTGAAATGTTATCTATTGCCGTGAGAACAAGTTTTTTAAAGTATGGGGGCTCAAAGTTGAAATTTTTCGGCTTTTGGAGCAATTGATTTCCCCTACAAGTTATTTCAAGTTTTTGATAATTTGTTTCAACTAAAACACACCTTGCGAAGTAGAAGGTTTTTTATTTCAATTAAGCAATGAATTTTTCCTGAATAATTTTAATAAATCGTGAAGCATTTTGAGTTCTTCGAACAATTATTAAAAAGAAACTAAACTTTTAATTGAAATAAAAATTCCCCGAGTTGTGTTTTAATTATAAAAAATTACTAAAAGTTCGAAATAAACTGCCCCCAAAAATCTAAAAATTTCAACTTATATTTCACAAAATAATTGATGAAAAGATATTTCTCACGGCAATAAATAACATTTCAATACGTACCTTAGCATCATTCAATTCAAGAAACTACGAAAAAAATTATGATAGAAACCCCTGCGCACATACTAAAACGATTGAAGTTAAGGAAGAAGAAACTACTTACGACTTTGTGCAGACCGGACATAAGCTCGTCTTGGATGGTTTGGACAAAGCCTGTCCACAGATGTCAAATGCTCTCTCCACCAGGATTCAGTGGCGCCAACCTCACACCTGCACAGTGGACATCTGGCTCCACCCCCAGAACGGCATCTGCCTCCCAAAGTATGCTCCTCACGTTTCTCGGTTAGAACAGCATCTCCACAAATCTCACATTTGATGTAATGTTTCCTCTTATCACAGTCATCTATGGAAATTGCAGAAAGTCAGAATCAATATTAAATTAATTCCTATTTCTATCATACTGTAATACTTGGTTAAACTAGCTAATCAATAATATATTTAGTAAAACTGACTGTATTGCAGCTAATAAAGTTCTTCGTGAAGCCTAAAAAGTGGATAAAAATCAACTTTAGAAGATTTCCAGTGTCGATTTTTATATTCATCATACTGTTCAGTATCCCGCTTCAAAACTACTTCATCAATTATTATTGATTACAAGAAGTGTTCTATCCTCATGCAAAAGCAAACCTAAAACTATTTATTCCTCACTAATTTCTATAGCATGCATGATTTATGATTAAGATTTCTCACAAAACTGATATTGTAGTTCTTATTATACAATAAAACAAATCAGCCGAATCACTCCAGCTGTTCATAAGATAAGCAATTGCTCACACATTTTTGCTTTCATTTTGATATTTATAAAGTTAATAGTATTTATAAACTAACTATCAGTAGATAAAAGATGAAAGGTAAGATAAAAGGTGTTGTATAGAATAAGTGTCGAACAGAAAAACTCATACCGTAAAGCTAATCACTTCTATAATAATCATCATCATCATCATCATTATTCTTCACCTTATCCCATGTGAAGTATGGTCGGTGGGGGTGGGGATAAATGATAATGGGGAAAAATGATAAAAATAATAGTAATAATAATAACTTCTATCGCTGAAAACTAACTAGATCATAGAACTAATAAGTTGAAAGTCAATGATCACTTGATTTTTTTTGTGTAGAACTTATCTGTCCCAACTCAATCACAATACTTGTTCACTAGTTAGTAAGTTAGTTTTGAAGTGACTGACAATCTAACAAACTGACAAATAGCACTTTGAGGAATTCGAAATTGATAAATTCGGTTACTTTTTCACTATTTAAATTATCTCGAATATCTGTCGCAAACTAGAGAAACTAACTTCTAATACTCACCAATCAGATGTTGATTCAGAGATGCTATTTCAACCACCTCCTGACAATGATGGCATCTTGTGAGCATCGGACATGACTTCCAGTAATGTATATTCAGTCCCTCTTCAGTAAAATCGTCCCTCCTTTCCAGGCAAAAAATGCACTGTTGTTTTCTGCTATCGTCAACTGATGCCGGGGATGCGAAGCTTCTCTCTGAAGACGACGATTCACTGCGACTTATTGGTGAGTCATGAGCAACTGGGTGATTTGCAGATGCTTGCTGTTTGATTTGAGCGAAATCACCCGTGGAAGCCACACGAATTGGCGGAGGGGCTGGTGTTGGGTTTGTGCCAGTAACGCTTCCAGAACGCACAAGTTTCGGCTTATCAGCAGATGTGGCCAAATTTGATTCTTCTTTTCGCTGTAAGAAATCCAAATTACTTAATGCATGATAAAAAATATTACATTACTAGTTTAGCAATCCAGAAACAATCAATTTAATAGAGCTCCTGGTGGAAATTGACCGATACAACAGATTATGCAAAGACACTAGTAATTTAAAAGGAGTAATTATTACAAGTTGTGCTAATAGGCCTATACACCATTAAACTCCTTTGGTTTCTATAAACATCATGCTTTCCGGTTCACAAAAAATGCACATTCATTGGCAGTTCTTGAAAAAGAATTTTGTTTCTTTTTTTTCATCTTGATTCACAGATATCATAGCACACCTCAATATTCTCTGTTTGTTTTTTTTTTTATCTGATGACGAATTAAAATATCTAAAAAAAGATTTCATCACAATAGAAAATGGAAACGGCCACACTTGAACTGTAAAAGAGTATGTAATGAGCTACGAGGAAGCTATATACCAAGTTTCAAGAGTCTAAAATCTTCCTAGCAAGAGTACAGACGGACAACGGTATGATTTCAATAAGGCCAAGGGCCAAAATCTGAGCCTGACTGGAAATTCAACTAGGATAAATAAAGTTAATTCACATACTACGTGTTTAATATTATTAAATTTTTATTAATGGGCGAGTTGTCCCATTCCGGAAATACATAGGTCTACCTCGTTTCAGCTCTGTATAATGTTTTTTTTTTTTGAGGATGAAGCCCAGATAGGTCTGAGACCTGTGCGTGGGTAATGAGTTGGATGATGGTGATTGATGAGTTGGACCTACAGTTTTAGGTGGGTTCCGAACTCTATATACGAAGAAGTTAGTTCTCGTAGAAGTAAATATTCCCTATTCGCTGAGGATAGGACTCATGTCCTTTAACGCGTCTGATAATACATACAAAAGTAAGTGCTGTTGTAAAATGTAAGTTCATTATAGTCATTAACATCGATAGTACGGTACCAACAGTTCATGTAAGAATGAAAACCACTGAGGGAATTAAAAAGATATCTATTATTTCCCTTCTTACTAGGTCTAATCCCTTGAATAGAACAATATTATTGTTTCTTATTTTCCATAAGTTTTGAGGACTGAGCACCAGATCGTGCCAGATCATAATAGTTTTAAATGCATTTTGCTCTGATACAATATTTTTTTGTACATAACTAACACCATTTTTTTCAGTTTAAGTGATTCAAAAGTTTTAAAAGTGATTTCTAGAGATTTTTAATTAATTTCTTTTCCGGGAAAGAACCCCCGGACTCCCCTTTCCTTGAAGGGTATTCCAAACCCTCGGTGTGCCCCCCTCCCTGACAAAAATCCTTTTCGATCCGCCCCTGTATATTACACATAAAAATTGCTTATTCCATTCTGGAAAAAAATCTTAAATAACGAAGCAAAGGGGTTACCCAATAAATAGGCTAGTTTTCAACTGTTTTTAATGAAAATTCTCTGGAGACTCCTAATCGTATTAAAGAAAACAGAACATTACTACCGTTGTCGATATTATCAAAATGTTCTTTTACATGCACAGTAGTTAAACACAAAAATTACCTAGATTTCATCCTGAAAGGAACTCTTGAACTGTTTTCATTGAATATCATTTTTGTATTATCGTATCTGAGTTCAGAAGCTTTGCTAGACAGGGTAAAGATATTACAAAAAATAAATTTCCCCCTTATATAACTAACGTTCTATTCGGGTAAAGAACTATTATGTGACTGGTTATACGTAGTAATCTGTTACATATGTACCTATTATAAGTGCACCCACATCAAGATTTTTGATCAAATTACAAATTCTTTTACAAATTGTATGCTATAATTATATAACTGAAGCAGAAGCATTTACATACATGCACAATTAAGATGGTACCTGCTGATCGATTTTATCGAACTGTTGCATGAGGTTGCGGTAGAGCAGGTTACGTCTAGTAATGTCATCATCTGGTGGTAATTGTTTTCGAACAAGTCTAGGGTTTACTTTATATACTAGGAGTAAGACACGTTCAGCAACCTTTCGCACTGCTTCAGCTGGGTGGTGGAGGCCAGATGCTCCAAACTCTGCTAGCGTACGACAGGCCATGCCACTGTTCAAACAATAATTAATATACAACACCTTGCCTCTTTACAAAAATTATATATTAAATACAATACAAAAGTAGACGAATTAGTCAGACATGCAAGAGAAAATTACATATCAAATACAATACAAAAGAAAGATAAGACAAGTAGTATTAGTATAATTCAAAGTCCTTGTACTAAGATGACATTATAATTTTCCGTTCAGAACGCGGTCTCATATTGTAGTTCTTTCAACATTATTATTATTTTGATTAAATAGCATTATTCAACATTACTGTTAATTTTAATTTTTATATTTATTTTGTATTAAATGTAAGAAATTTTGTAAGTTTTGTTTTTAAATGTTGAATAAATGAATTTGAATTAAATCATTTTTATTAATGACACCCAGCACTAGCAGTTTTATAACAATTTTAATTATTTCCAACCATTTACTTATCAATGGCTCATTACAGTTATTTGATTGATATTTTCACAAGAGTTGAGCATTTGCATACAAGGGTTTCTGTCACTGTTCATTCCAGCCCAAAATAGTAATTGTCTTGCCCTTGCTTTTGTTTTCTCAACCCCTGAACGTTATTCATTTAACAGCTTTAATACTCCAGGGCTAAGTTCAAGAGGTACAATTATTTTATCGCTATTGAAAACTAAGCCATCTCTTCAACAATCAGATAATTCCTCAGCTTATAATAAAACTGAACTAGATCCACCAGTTTATTGTACTTGGGTCAGCCTTGACAATGATATGTCATCACATTTTTGTAAAAATGAGCTCATTAGTTGTACTTTCTTTAAATATGTTTCTCCTTGCATTATTCATTCGCATAACTGTATTTACAGAATGTACCACTTCAGAAATTGAATCATCAACATATTTCGTACTTTTAATGAAAGATCTAGACAGTAAATCAGCAATTTACATCATTTTTCCAGGAAAATATCAAATTGTATGGCCATATTTTTTCAGTTTCAAGTTCATGCTCAGTAAATGACTCTATTCTATATTGGATACATGTTTATTGAATAAAGAGACAAGAGGTTTATGACCAGTAAATATAATTGTATTCTTACCACAAATGTAATAATGGCATTTACTAATGGCATTCACAATACTAAATAACTCTTTCTCAATTTGTGAATAATGTTTTTGTGTCTCACTCAGACAGCAAGACCCAAAGCTGACAGGCCTACCCTGCTGAATAAGACAAAATCCTAACCCATTCTTTAATGCATCACACTGAATTTCAATTGGGTTTGCAAAATCAAAATCTCTTATTGAAAGTCTCAGAATGTACAGGCAAGCACTGAAAGTCAACATTTTATTTCAATAGTTCTCTCAATTTACTACTCAGCAGTTCAGTACAGGCAGTACAGGGTATGAATTTTCTCAAATAATTGAAGAGACCAAGTATTTTTTAAAGATCCTTCTTACAATTAGGAATTCTGATACGCTTAATTGTCTCAACTAGTCCATCATTAATTCTTACAACTGACTTATTGCAGTTGAGGCCAAGAAACATGACCTCCTGTAATCTGTATTGAACTTTGTAAGCATTAAAATCGATATGGTTTTCTTTTGCTCTCTTAATAACCTCATTCAAAATTTTATCATGCTCCGCCAGAGAGTCACCAGTTATAATCAAGTTATCAAAATAAACAATCACACCATCAATATCTTTGGATATTTGCATTAACTTTCTGGAAAATTTCCTTACTGATACAATTTAAGAAAAGAGCAGTCAAAGCACACATATCTGGCGATAATGGCATCAGTGCTCATCAGTGAAGGACAAATCTGTGACAAATTCTTAATGGCATTCACACATTTCTGGTGACTTATCACCAATTCCTTTCCAGAGTCAAATACCAAATTACATAAAATTTCAGATATTTGAATTTTTCTAAATTCTGTTATTCTACTTAAATTCCAAAGAATAGATTTGTGTTTTTAAGAGTGGGTCGTCAAAATTGATCATCTTAAATAGAAATATTCATTTGAAACTGGTTGTCTATTTTTTTGTAGAAGGGAGAACATTTGGTAACGTATCAGAGCAAGGAACAGACTACAAATGGATCTGTTGCCAATTAATGTGCAAACTGAGCATAATCATTATGCTCATACTATCACCATAGAATTGGTCTTTTGATACTGGCTTTTGGTGGTGATTTCTTCACTAAGATCAAATCTTCACCATGGAATGAACACGTGAGTCGATGCATTTTTCTACAATATTCAGTCACTCCATTTGCAATTTGTTCAAAAAATTAATGTACTTCTGCTTGGTGAATTTAACATGAGACTGAATAAAAATAGACTAATAGAACCTGTAACTAAATTCAGTCATTTCTTTTGAAATGAAGTCACACTATTTGAAGGATACTTGGCACAGATTGTGGCTAATCACTCCCAGTTAATCATTTGGTCTGCAATAATAATATCCTTATATACATTCGAAACATTCATCTGTTTAAATGTTCCTAACTCTTTTACTTGATGATGGCTGTCCATTGGCATTATCAAAGCTCATATCGTTGAAGGCGGCAAGTTTCTGAGAAAATCTATTCGCATTACGAAACTATTTGAGCTTTTATCAGCTATACAGTTGTCAATGTCCGACATTGTGGAGGTCTTCTTGGTTTTCAGTATAATTTGTAACATTAAAATTCTAATTCAATAAACAAGTCTCTCGTCAGGAAACAAACATGTACTCCTGGTTTGAGTGAGGAAACGAATTTCCAATAATAAATACAGTTTCTGTTTCAAAAAAATAATTGTATAATATTTCTATCACACATATTGAATCTATTGCATTTGCAACATTATTTTCAATCAATTACTAGCATTGAAAATGTTGATATATACCGCATATTATATCTTGATTTTTAATTTGATAAAGCATTGCATTTTATTAAATTATACATAGAGATTAATACACAAATAACATTTCAATAACGGTGAAAATTAAAATATTTGATACTTTGTATCTTGATATTAATTTAATCCATGACAAACTTTAGAGAAGTTATTAGCCGCGAGCCATGACAGGTATCTGTTCAGCCAGATAAGTCACAAGCGCTTCGGCTCTTCTTGTAAAGGTGACAAGCAAAAAAGATTGTTCTCTACTGTAAAATCACTTCCCGAAGGTTTGGAACCCACCTAAAACTGAAGTCCAACTCATCAATCATCATCTCTAACTCATTAACCACGCACAGGTCTGAGACTTATGTGAGCTTCATCCTCCGAAAAAACCTGCTAGTGTTATTGACAAACAGCATTACCAAATGACAGATCGATGCATGACCGGCAAATTGATAGGTTTTTGAAGCATACGGCTTTATATTTATTTTTATACGGCTCCTGTGGAGTAAAAAGTCATTATTCCCTTCCTATTCATGACACAGAAAACATATAGCCTAATAATAAACTGAGGAGATTGATACTCACAAAGGCAATCCAAAGCGTCGGTACCAATAATGGAATTATTTCAATCTTCTATAAAAACTGGCAGTGTACGGTACGGTATTTCTTGAAAGTAGTAGAAGGGGTTTCCAAAATTATTCCAGTTCTAACGTGCATCCTGTTTGTGAAGTGATGTTATTTTCGTTTCTCAGTTGTTACATAACACTAAATTTTGTCAAACTTACTATTTTAATTGAAAATTCAAAGTTTTGTACACTAACTTCTAATTTTACTAACCTATTCTTATCAGATGATATTCCATGGTTGATTATCAACTGTTCTGCCATTTCTAAACGAGATTGTGCAAGTCTTGGATGGGTGCTCGATGTTAGAACCCTGGTCAAGTGAACGGGAATAACATGAAGACTCCTGTAATCACAAGGTTTATTAAGTTTCTACAGAAACTACTGTATAGCATTTCTATAATAAATGTGGTTAGGCCTATACCATTATGGATGTCAACCACAACACTTACATATTTATTCATCATTTTTATTATATTTAATATTTAATAATACTAGGTATATTTTTTTAAATATATTTATTCATAAGTCATATAGGTTATATTATGACAACTGGTTATATATGTAACATTTTAACATATATTGATAGCATAGAATATGAACGAATAGCCGCGAGTCGTAGCAGGTATCTGTTTCAATCAGATAGAGATAAGCTGCGTTCTCGTAGGTCCTGTTTGTAACGGTGACCGATTAGATTGGCCAGCAAAAAAGACACTGTTCTCTGCTGTGAAATCACTTCCCGGTGGTTCGAAACCCACCTAAAACTGTAGGTCCAACTCATCTATCACCATCATCCAACTCATTACCCACGCACAGGTCTAAGACCTGTGTGGGCTTCATACTAAAAAAAAATAATTAAGTAACGAATGCTATAATAATACTATATACGTACTGCACAAATTTCTACACAATTAAATAAGTAAACACAGAATTAAAAGTTGAGTACATTTTAGGTATCATTAATTGAAATGGCTTTGCCACCTATAGAAGCATATATGCCACTATCAGCAAGTACCTAAATCTATTTTACGTTATAACATCACTACCCCTAATAGAAAGAGGTCAAATATCAATTTTATTTATCAATGGCGTAAATCATATTAATCGTAAGAAACTTGAACATGAATGCAGTTTAGCACGAATTTAAGGAAAATATATCCATTAAAGCAATTTATAATTCCTTGTGCAATTTTTTCCTTCAGAAACATCTGACTCCTAAAACTCAATTATACTAATTGATTTACTATAGCCTAGTAGGGGTTTCAAAATTGATCAGCAATGAGGTCTTAATCAAATTTTTAACTACAGAGTTCTGACTTATAGAGTGTGGCACTTTCTAATGTAAGTAGGGACTTTAATGACTTGGGAAAACAATCTTATTCCAGGGCACCAAATTAAATCAGTAAAATCATAATACACGATAGTTTCAAGTAAAATAAGAGTTCCAATGAAAATAAACTACTCACCTAACATCGCGTGTATCTGCCATACTAAGGATAGTATGTACTGCCATGTTATGAATTCTAGGAGTTGTATCACCCGATTTCAGTATTAGTTCAGGTAGTATTTTATCTACACTTTTTGCTACCTCAGCCATTGTCACCCTAAAAAAGTAATTCGTATTTTTAATACCCAATGCACATAGACCTTCACTTACTTAACTATCTCATCTTACACTATTATCTCACACAGTACAATAATTATTATGAGCACTATTATACTCTAATGCTTTTACAGATCATAGAGATCATACTTATTTATAATTATTTGAAACATGGTCCATATGATATTTTCTTGAAAGTGGATTGAGTTGTTCAAATTCAATTTATAAAAATTCCAAAATTCATTCAAAGTCGAATCCATTTGAACAGTTTAACAACAAATAAAAATAAAAAATACTTAAAATATCAATAAATAGTCTTCTTCACATGCAAAAAAAATTAACGAAATCAAGATCACAAATAACTCAAAAACTGTTGAATAAATAAAATTTAAGGTACTCCGTAATAAAATCATGTTATTATAAATTTCTCATTTGTGGTGAAGATCTAATGTGATGCGTTTACATTTTCATGTGATATCCACTCTGAGCACAGATAAAAATTTATAGAAGAAACATTTTCTGTATCACAATGAATATCTTGTACCAAACCGAAACACCAAAAAATTGGAATGATTTAAAGATAAGAAAAACCATGATAATCCAGCCCTTGTGCTATAAATATATTGGTTTACAAAGGCTGGATTTAATGACCAATTTCAATTACAATTATGGTATGTCATTATTTCTTCTACAGAGAAATTATACTACATACTCCTTAGCTAATATAGTGTACTATTAACATAGTGTACATTTTAGACCGTTTTCTGGACAAATAAGACAATAAATCAGAATAGTGACAAAAGGACAATATCAGACGAATTGGACAGGAAGTAGAATAGTGTAGTGCAACTTTGAAACAAACTAGAAGTAGGCTACGTTAAATAAAAAGATTTTTAATCTTTCTGAAATTATACTAAATGGTAGAGTGAATTTCAAATAAAATCATTTCATTTATTTTATGAGTTGATATAGGCTAGCTCGATTTAGTTTACTAAATGTGATTCAAAATGATTGAGATTGTCTACAATACAATTTTCGCCATTTTTATTATCAGAGCGCTATCAGTAATTATTCCCCTACCTAAGTGAAACAGGTATATTGCAACAAAAAAATGGGCCAGTAGTAACATACTAAATAACAGTAGTAAAACCGTTATTAAATACTCCTAAAACTGCTTCAAAACCAAAATAATTATAAAATTCAATGATTGATTTCCGACCAAACGAAAAAAATTACAGATAAATAATGCAATAAACTCATTTTGGATAATTATTTAACAAAAATTCACGATTGATATTGAATTTGAATTTGAAGGCGTTTTTCAAAAAATACATGGAAAATAAAATGATTATATATTTAATTATAAAGATATGTCGAAAGAGGAAGTGACAAATGAAGAATGCTAGAATAGAATAGACTGTATTTATTAGCATATTTACCGTCCAGGAACAAACTCGCTGAAGAAATACCTAATCACTTCTGCAGAAACAGAGTAGACAAGAAAAACTTTGTCTCTCAGAGCGCGATGCAATAGAAAAATGGCAGCTCTTGCTAGTTTATTTGGCGAATGTACTTCCATGTGCTCTGGGGGTTTCACACAAGCGTTTCGAGTATAATTCCTCAAAGCGGCTTGAAGCAGTCTGCAATCAAATGTTTATGGTATATATTCATTATTCAATTCATTTTCAATTCTTGAGCTTGCTTCATTCAAGAACTGTACTTATTGATTAAATTATAAATAAATACAAAAGCTCCGCAGTTGCTAGTTTTTTTTATGTGACAGTTTTTTCTCTTTGACAACAAGATCATTTGGCTATAAAGCCCAGAGTAATTCACAGATTCACTAGGTGGTTAATGGCTGATATAGCGATGTAGATGAATGCTTCCTTGAAGGTCCCCAGTTCGATTTCCAGTCCAGGTTTCTGTATCATCACTTACTAATTTTTATCAATTTAACAAATTTAACAATTGTTCATTAACGCAAAAGAGTCTGGCTCATGTAGGAATAAAATAAACCAACACACTATACCGTACATACCTATCATGAATAGTGTCATAGTTGATTAGAAGTTCGTAAACAAGTAACTGTGTCAATAAAAGTTTCCATTTTTACATTTTTTTCACGGATGCCAGTACATAGGGCAAGTTATTGCATGGCTACCTCTAAAGGAGCCTCCTTAGAGGTGGCCATGTTTATTGGCCCTACAGTTATTGGAAGTCATTTGGAAAACTTTTATAATCCAAAACAATCACTTGATCATGGGCGTAGTCAGGGGGCAAGCTACCTGGCCGATATAGTCTAGCTTGACATTTTTTGAATTGGACTAGTATTTTTTTTTAATGTGTCAAGTATGAATAGTAGTGTCATCTTATTCATTTCTTTCAATACAAAATATTTACAGTATTGTAAATATTCTCCCAAGTTGTTTGTGCTCATTTCAGTTTCTGTTTTTGGAAGATATTTTTTTAATAATTCATTGTAAAAAAGCGATAATTTTATTGTATTGCTCTGAATTTGCGATTTCATAAGTGAATTGAAACAATATCATTTTCATTTATTACTTTTGAATGAATTCTCATTTTATATTCAAGTTATCGAAAAAATTGAGTCTTTTCATGACACATGTTATAAGGCATGTTTCCCATTTAGTGAAAAATATTGATGAGTTTTATGCAAAGTTGATTTATGTGGTTTTTTTGCAAATATTGGGTTTAAAAGTACTGAATCATATCCGGGATTAGCCTATAATGAAATATTTTTCAACATTATTACATTTATTATATCTCAAGTTTGAGCTCTCAAAATTCTAAAGCTTGGGTTTTGAAAGTTATAATCTTCGTGCCCTAGACCCTTCAACTGCCAATAATTTTGGCAATTGAATTATTAACCTAACATAACCTAACCTAACCTGACGATGCACTCACCTCAATCCTTCTTCTTTGTCGGTGTATTGCTTTGAATAGAATTTCTCAACTAGAGCCATCCCAAAAACATCAATAGGCAACGCCGCTTGTTTTCTTTCTCTTTCATTCAACTTCGAATTTGTAGAGTTCAAGGAAGGAGTGGATTCGGCATGAATATTTCTCTGAGCCGGAACTAAGCGCTCATCGTAGGCCTCATAGCTGTTTCTAGCAGTAGGTGCTACAGGACCAGCCGATTTGTTACGCCTTCTCAGTGATCCTCCACGCACTGGCTGTGCAATTATCGGTTGTGCACTTCTTGTGTTTGTTGACCTGAATGAAATTTTAACATTTTAATAATTCTTCTTGGTGTTGGCGATGGTCATATTGTGGTAGTTATCCTCAATAAATAAGACACTCTGTATTTTAGTTTATTGGGATTGATATAATGATGTAACAGTCGAAACTATAGTATCCCGTGTTTAAATGATTAATGTGGTTTAGACAATATCAGTCTTATTCATCATTTAAACAAGTTTCTACCTCTGCTTATTATATGGGTGGTAAAATATATACCACATTTACAAATTTGAAACCAATAAGTATTTTTAGAATATTTGTACGACGATTTATTCTTAACATAGAATATTGAAAACTGGATGAAATCATTTGGCTGATGGAGATTTGCTGTCCTGTTTTGTATTCAATTATGAGAATTATAGTATTATATAGTATTAATTATATTTTAATCAGATTTAGCTAAAACCTACCCGTTTTCTTTGTCTAGGCAACCGCAGCACAATTATTCCATAAGGGTGCCTGATATTTCTGTATATCACAGTATTTTGTTTATTAGGAAATTTCATTAACCGCAAGTGCGGCTGTAATTGCAACTTCTAAAATAAAATGCTAAAATTTTATCTTTTAAAGAACGTTGAAATTACGTTTCTATCTTTTGTAGTTAGAGAGAAATAAATGATCGAAATATGTCCCTTTTTTTCAATAGCTGTGTATACAAATTTATTCATCAAATGAATTACCCAGTAGGACTAGAAGCCCCAGCCCTGTAGTGCAGCGGGGATACTGGACTTTGGTAAAGAGCTGGTGATACTCTGCCATCACTAATATTCAAATGTTGTTGTTCTCCTGTTTGGTGTGATTGGGACGGTTGATAAACAGCTGACAGATCATTGTTTGGTTGTTGAGAAGCGCTAGGAGTTGTCTGCGGCCTGAAAAATATATTGTATAAAATGCACCATACATAATATATGTTTGCAGCGTATCGTCAGTCAAATCCAATAGATGCAAAAATGAGTTTTTGTGACAGTCTGATCGAAAAAAATCAGCTCTACAAATTTAAGGGTGGGGGGGTCGTTAAGCCACATTTCAGTTTTCTGCTTATTATTCGGAAAAAGGGCATTTTTGTGAAAAGTTTTTAAAGTTGGATTTAAAACTGACTAAATTTACTATAACATATTGGTCCTCGCTCGGTTTCCGAGTAATAAAGCTCTCCAAAATGAATAATTTTCCAAAACGTCTCATTTTTTGAAATAGCTTATCCTTCTAGCTCCTTTTGCACTTATTCACTTTACAAATCTTAGAAGCGCTATAACTTTTGATCGATTTAAAAGTATGCATCATTCAAATATATTTTTGAAGGGAATTCGATGCTCCACAATTTTCTTTTAGAGAGAGGGGTGGTTTCTTATTTTCTAAAAGAAAATTGTGGCGCATCGAATTCCCTTCAAAAATATATTTGAATGATGAATATTTTTGAATCGATCAACAGTTATAGCGCTTCTAAGATTTGTGGAAATATTGGTTTACCAGAACCTGGTGAATTCTGGAATGACAATGAGGACTCAGCCCAAATAAAATACTGGTTAGGAAATCTTTTGGTACCTGGGACCTCATATCATCAGTTACCCCTACCCCACCTTGCCACTCCAAAATGTTAACGGGGAAAGGGTTCAAATAGTTGGGGCTAACATACATAAATGGATAGCCCCATAATTGAAAAATGACGATTGTTAAATATTGATGTAGCTTGAAATAAATAAATAAGTACTTAAAATAAAAAAGCAACGTAACTTGATAACGTGTCTCATAGTAAAACGACAGGGAAGTGATAGCCGTAAGCCGTAGCAGGTATCAGATTAGATAAACAATGTATCTGTTCAATCAGATAGAGATAAGCTACGTTCTCCTGGGCCTTCTCTGTAAGGGTGACCGATTCGATTGGCGAGCAAAAAAGACTCTGTTTTCTGCTGTAAAATCACTTCCGGTGGTTCGGAACTCACCTAAAATTGTAGGTCCACCATGTTTCCAATAACATGACTCAAGTGGTGAGGTGGAACTATAACCGTATCCAATAAAAGCCATACGCATTTACCTTTTTCAGTAAAACGATCACTTAACTAGTATTTCGTTTCAAGTGAATTTTCAAATTGTTCTATTGAAAAAGAATCGGTGATTGTGTTTCAGTATGCATGTGTTTCAATGTGAGTATACCGAATGTATACCAAAATTATATAACTTAAACCAAATTTCAAATATTAGTCGTCCACATAACAATCAAGAAAAGCTGAAAAATAATAGCTTACTTTGCAAAAAAACGTCAGTTTTGGATGTATTTTGTGGAAATTTTTCGAAACCCGTTCTTAGCACGCATCGTGTACCAAATTTCAACTGTTTTGCAGGTTTTTAGCAGGCCAGCCCATTTCCCATTATTATTTTGTATGGATCGATTTTACTCTTAATAATGTTAAGCTGATAGACCCTCACCTCTGAACAGTATTTGTTTGTTGCTGGATTGAGCTCAATTGATGGCTGGAATGATGTGATGATGTTAATCTTGGAGGCGATGATGCGAGTGAATCATTTGGTGGTACAACTTTGGCTGGTTGGGCATCATTGATAATATTATTTTGCAAAACTATCGGTGATTCAGCTGGTTCGTTTGAATCTGGAGATTCCTCGTCATTTTTTGCTACCGGCTGTCAAAGCAAATCTCACATGTAATTTACAGACAAAATTAGCAAAATAGATTTCAATTAATTGAGACAGATCAATATTATTTTTTTAATACCCCTTGGCGCCAGGCACGTAGCCAAGGGGGGGGGGCTTGCGGGGCTTCAGCCCTCCAAATTTTGAGGAATATTTTTATCAAAAACTATGTTGAACCAAGTGGAAACAAGTTGATTTTTTATGTCAACTATAGGAGTGTGATTGTAAATTCTACTACATAATGATAAGGATTCATCAATTCCTCCCATAACACAGAATAAACACATATACAACAATAATGTTATGGACAAGGCAAGGAAGAAGGAACAGTGATTTTCAGCGTAATTACTGCTGTGTCAATACATCTTCCAGTTGCGATAAGCAGCGTGTTTTGTTTGCTCTTACTCCTGTTCACCCCTCGCCATGCGGTTTATCTAAATATCTTTAGAATGTTTACTTAGAACTTTCTGGGATGATGTCTTGAAAATGGGAGAATATCTTATCTGTTTACTTTCGAATTTGATAGAAGAATATAGAGCTCTCTAGTTCTTTCTGGATTATGAAAAATGTATAGAAAGCAGAAGCTCTCGCAAAAGTCAGTCAGTTGTGATTCGAACGTTAATGTGGCAGAGTGAAAGTTCCCGCTAGTACAAACCGGATTACCAGTGAGCGCTAAAACAAACGGTGTTATATGAAAACGTTTAATGTGTTAAGTGATAACGCAGTACATTGTGACAGATTATTATTCAGGCTTCTTTAACAGTTTATACAGTGACTCGTAAGTGTTTGTAGTGTTTCAACTGTTATGTTTTAGACGCTTCTTCTTGAATTGTTGAACAGTTATTATTTATCATTTGATCGATTTTTAACAGTTAGTGATTGATTTTTGTACAGTAATAAAGCAAAATCTTTATTAGCTGAAGATTATCGATTTATCTGCTTCTGATTGATTTATTTTGTGTAATATAACTGATTAGTGCGAGTTGTGGATAATTTGTGTTAATAAAGTGCGAGTGTTAATTTGAAGTGTTGCCAGCAATATTTTAGAGATAGAACCCATAATAATTGGTGTCAGAAGTTTCTGGAAAAATGTTTTTTAATTTTGAATAATTAAACGGCTGTATCTCACTAATGGCGGGACCTAAATTTGTAATTCAAAATCCCTCTCAGAAAAATGGAGTTCTCCACAATTTGCAGCTAATTTTCCTTTTTTATCTTCAGTGGTTTTCGTGCTGCACTTATTAAAAAAACGTTCAAGCAACCCCAAAAAACCTGTAAATTCATTTCAGAGCTCTAACAATTCTTCCAAAACATGGGAATCGGTATTTATCTTTTAATTTTGTTTGTAAGACTCCAAAAAAATCAACCAGCCGCTCAAAAATGTGCCCCGGTTGTCCGAGAGGGGCTCGCGGATTCGGGTAACTGGAACTGTTGAACGATTCATAACAAAACTGCAATGCTTGATAAATATTTCATCTCATGTATGACGTCTTGCATGCAAAATACTCTTATAACTAAACAATTTTCTTATTACTGACCCTACAATTATTATCTTCCAAATTGGGTCTACTCACATCAGGAATGCATTTCTGCATTGCATTTGTGTTATGGGTTGATGTGGTTGCTCTTTAACCAACATTATATTTAAAGAAATAAGGTGTCAGGTTTTTATAAGATTGCTTCTTTCAACTGCATAATTTCATTAGAATACAGAAATACTTTTGCTATTGAAATTTTGTTTTCTGCACGCATGAGTTCACTTACCCCGTCTTCCTCAAGAAGCTCTGTCAACCTCAACGCTATATAAGATTCTTTTCTGTACTCGTCCATCTGGGCCTTTTTCTTTTTTGCTCTGGCGTAATCCTCGTTTTGAATTGCTTGTTTTTTGCCGATTTCTAGCTTTCCAAGACGTTCTCCGACCAAACGCAGCTCAGCCATTGCTGTTTTAAGTTTCCTTGCATACTCAAATCTCTCTTCTGGAACATGAATAATAATATAACATAAAATATGTTTTTATGTTAAACTTATGATCCATGAAGCAAGATAGCTTGAATGAAAATCTTAAAATATAATAAAAATAGTGATTTTATAAATTTTGAAAAATTATAGATCCATTTATATCAAATAACTCAATCCTATGCATCTCAAAAACAAAAGAAACTCCTAGTGCTCCATGATCATTCGAGTCCTGAAACGATTTAGACTCAAGTTTAAATTTTGTTATAGAAGCAGTTTTGTTGACAGAGTGGACGTCGGTGCGACTTTGTTAACATAAAATTTTTATGTTTACAGTTACAGCGTCTTCATAATCCTCTCTCTCTCTCAGACTACTACGGTACCTCATTCTCTCTTATACATGGAATGTGCTACTCGGCTTTATGAGAAGTTTCTGAACTCTGAGTTTATTTGTTTTGAGAATATAGTGTCAATAGAAAAATCTCAAAATGAAATTATCTGGAAAAAATGCCTTTGCATAAATTAATATGGGGACGCTTGCTTGTAGTGAATAAGTGGTGAGAGCAGCTTCGTGAAAGTTAAATTTTATTTGTTCGATCATCACTTAAAAATAAATTTGTATTTGTTTTTTTTTTTTAATTTGACTCAAATTTTGTCCTCTATTTACTTGACTATCAAAGTCTCACCTGAGTTTATTTGAATTTGTATTTGATTTTTTTTTTAATTTGACTCAAATTTCGTCCTCTATTTACTTGACTATCAAAGTCTCACTTGAGTTTGTTTGAATTTGTATTTGTTTTTTTTTAATGTGACTCAAATTTCGTCCTCTATTTACTTGACTATCAAAGTCTCACTTGAGTTTTAATCAAAAAATAACATTGTAAGAGAATTTCTCTTCATCTTTACCATTCAAGACATCTTTACATGACATGTTAATAGTGTTCAGCAATGTATAACTCCCATCAGGACTGCAAATTACAATCATCACAGTGTTGTCCTCCTGGAATAAATATGGTGTATCTTGAAAACTATAGCTACCATATTAAGATGAGGATCAGAAAATAATATAATAATTAAAATTCAAGTTATATTTTATTACCTTGAACAGCTTGGAACTTTCTGCTCTCAAGTTTTCTAATGTTGGTCGCGACGTCCTTATCCACATACATTTCAAAAGCTAAATCATCACATGCTGAGCTGTAATTGCCTGTGTGATCATTTTTGTTCTCGTTTTGTGAATTTTCACTTGTCTCCACCGGCTCTCCAATTAGTTGTACTGCTACTAGACTAACCTGTAGGAAAAGCAGTAAACATTTATTGAAAGATTATGAATGATACATTTGCACTGAATTTGTCTCATATTTCTTCAAAACATTCTAGAATAGATCGGCTAAGCCTATATCAGTCAGGATAAGAGTAGATAGCTTATTTTAGTAGTACAGTATTTTAATAGGGTGCCAGCCGAGGTACATAAAAGTGGAAGTGTTTCTCTATTTTAAAGAGAATTGAAAAAATGGCTTCTGTCATTGGATAATGTATAGCTCTTGTTAAATGTTCAAGGGTAAAATATTTAATATAAACTTAATAAAACAACTTTTGAACATCTTCAACAAACATCTTCACAAAACATCTTCAACATCATAGGTAAAATATTGGTCAAGTATGGTTAATTTGTATTTTTTCGATTTTCTCTTTTTTGTTTTCAAACGTTATTTGTAGGAAATATTATTAAAGTTAGAATTTTATGTTTTTTCAAGTTTCTCATGAGTTGAAAAGGGGATACTAATTTATTTTTTCAAGATTAATGTGCAATGTAATTGCTTTTAGCGCTATCTTCAATTATTTATATGTAATGTAAAGGAAACTCTACACAGGCTGAGCCTTAGAGGCCCTATATTTTTCTTGAACATTTTTTCATTTATTTTTTCCTCAATCCCTTTGTATAATATATTCCAATGTTCTATTTATTGTGTTTATGGTATAACATAGAATATTTTGTGTTATATTTGAAATGTTTTCAGGAAAATAAATTTCTTTTTCTTATTTAGCCATTTTTGGTAGGCTTATTGATGAAGTATACAGTGGTATTGGAAGTATGAAGGTATTGGAATACCTTGGTGAAAACTAAATTGATCTCTCCTATGTCTACACATAAGTCTGAGGTCTGTATTTATAAGCTTACCTTGAGGCTTCCTTATTTCAAGGAATTCTTGAAAAGCGTTCAACTAAAAGGCAATTGGAGTCTCCCTTTAATTAAGGAATCCTCAATGATCTTTTATAAATACGCGAGTGAGACTAGTACGTGGGTAATGAGGTGAATGATGACATAGAATGTATAGGCTGACTGCCAACGGGAATCGAGCCCGAGACCGTAGGAGTAGATAGATAGATAAAGGGACGCAGTAAGGACTTAAGGCCCTCTCTCAACCAATTACCATCTACCAGTTAGGCTACCGACGTACCGACTAAAGTACCGGAACATATGGGTTGGACGTTGGACGAACCCAATATTATTCTATGGAAAAATCTTTTGTAAGAATAATGTACTGTAGCCTATTCTGTAAGCATATTATACATATTGTTTGTTAAAAATAATTTTAATTTGAAATTTTATATAGAATTTGCCAACTATTATTCATTAATTTACAAGTGACCTAATCATTTACAAGTCTCACCTGGTTATACACATTTAATGCATTCCTATGATTTTGATGAAGTCTCAGTTTCACGTAGAGTGTGGGACAAAAAGCTGGAACCGTGATTGACTTTAATTCTCTACTCTTATATTCTGTGTTGAGGTTGTCACTCAATGTAATGTATCCCAAGTAATCAAAGTGCAATGTACTAGGTTCATCTCCAGGTTCATCAGGTCCTATCCATAGATCGATTCTTTCCGCTGAAAAAGGTCAACAAATAAATAGATCTGGATAAATATTTAAATACTCCATTGAAGCTTATAAAACTACAAGTTTATTTGATAAATTCAAACAACTGAAGTAACGGTATTAAATAATTATTTAATCTAATATCAAAACTGACGCTGTATTTCTATTTAAATCATGATTTTCACTCACTTATACTGGATATATGCATTTCACTTCTAAAGAGAAGCTTTATCAGCCTTCATTGTTATTCAATATATTAGTATAAATTATCAGTAATCTTTCATTCATCATGTTCTAGGCGAAACCCTTAGGATTTCTTCGATTTAAGTTGAATTTTAGGTCACAAAAAAGTTGTGCATTAGTCTTTAAGACTAGATAGCATTAGAATATTAGGAAAAAATGTTCTAGGTTAATTAAATATATTTGTTCTTATCATGCTTTCAATGATCTATTTATTCTATTCAAATAGTTTTATAATAGTTATCCGTGTTTTATCTTCAAATTCATACCTACAAAATTATTATCAATGAATCAAAATATAAATAAATTAATTATTATAAAAATTATAATAATAAATGGTAATTTTAAAATAAATTATATTAATAAATCAATTATTGCTATGTAGATAATTTTCATGCAGAGGAGCATTCAAATCTATTATATTTTCTAATATTTATGAAACCTTATAATTCTCATAGATGAATTCCGACTTATTTCAACCTGGATCAAATAGCACAATGATAAACAACAAATAGCATCAAATTGATTGTGCACAGTCTATATTAATTTTTGTGAATTAAAAGTATTTATTTAGGAGATGACTAGAGAAAATTATTGTAATTACAGGTCTATCTTTTACCAGAGATATTTTCAATTTCTCTTACGAATATTTTTAGATATTTTTTATACAGTTTTATTGTAGAATTATGGTAATACAAAAAATCAAAATCAAATGAAGCTGTGAACTACCCATATTCTTGTGAATTATAAGACAAGAAAATTCATTCAAATCACAAGTCACAAGTCTAGCTTTTATTTACAAGTTTTAATTTTCATTATAAATTGTTTGAGTATCTCTCAAATAATTTTTTTTGAATCAGATAAAATAAGTTTTTAACAATCGTCACCCGAAAGAAAAGGGGTTTCCTTACGTATTAGAAATTGGTGGGCTAGTATCTGAATCTGCTGCAATGTTGCTGGAGCTGCAAGCTTGAGGATCAACTCCTGAGGGTAGACGCAGTCACGTGATGACTGCCAACCCTTAACAGAAGGTCCATGTCGATCGAGCTCAAATGCTCTATATTTTTCTTCTTCGCCTAAAAAATATAGTTTTAAATATACTGATTCATAATAAATCTTATTTAATCCACAATAATGTATTTTACTAAGATGGCATCTATTCTACAATCACTATGAACTACCAAGACTCATCATAGTACACAACCGACTCATGTGTTTTAACTGGACTTATCTAATATTGGAAGCAATAGAAAAATCAATAAAAAATAAATACAATCAAATTAAAATTAAATAAATAAAATTAATTAATCGATTAAAGAAGGAACCGGGGAAGAATTTACACTCTCTTTCAAATACTTCTTTCATTTCGCCCTTCAATTAATTCCTGATATAATTCTGATTGGTAACACAATTAAAAACAATAATTTTCTATACCATATTATTTTTTTATTGGGTCTAATTTTTATTTTGAGTATAAATACAGTAAGTAGGAGTCTACTAGAATAGCTAGAATTAGCTGATGCTTTTTTATTGCTGATAATGCCCACATGAGTCCGAGACTTGTGCGTGGGTGATGAGATGAATGATAACACATAGATGCCAGACGGAGGAGCGGGATTCGAACCCAAGACCACTGAAACGACAGCAAGCTGAAGTTGCGACGCCCCAACCAACTGCGCTAAGAGGCCCGCCACTTGTAACTTGATCATTGTAGTAGTTGGAATTTTACACAATCTTAGCGAGTGTAACATGTTTTAGATTGAAAAATTTGTACAGACAAATTTGTATTAAACAAATTAAATATTCAAGAATCTCAACTATATTAAAGAATTTATAATTCTTTGTGATTAGATGAGAACAAGAGCTAATCTTGTTTAAACCTCGAACACTTTCACATGTACATTTATATATTTTAAAAACAGCACGTAGGGATTTTCAATAAACTAGATTCGGCTGCTGTTCCACATCCTTCCACCGAAACAATCGAATGAGAGAATCGATATTAAATAAGGAGCGCTAGGTTTAGCTCTGGTTTGGTACAGATATCGATTATTTAATATCGAAATTTTTACTCGATTGTTTTGATGGAAAAATACGGTACTGCAGCCCTAGATTAATTTGAAGATTTGTATTGAAAATGCCAAATAGCATTTTTTAAGTTTAATGGAAAGAAATATTATAAATTTATTCCTGCTTAGTTTCAAGAGTACACTTGAAGATTTATCAATAGCCTACATTAACATTTGTTGTTGAATATTTGTTTACTGCACTAATAAATATTTCCAAGTTGAATATACCTTCACAATGAGAAGATTATAGCTAAAAAAGTATTTCAGAAGTTAGTTTGAAAAAGTAACTGACAATTCAACAAACTGACAAATATACAGAAACATAATTTATTAATTTCGAATTTCTCAAAGTGCTATTAATTTTTATACTGAAGACTTCCGCAATGGCCGGTATTGACAACAGCATTGAATTTATGGAATAAAAAAGTATCTAAGAGGAATTCAACTTATGACTTCAATTAGTCTTGTTCAAAAAAATTAAAATTCCATTCCCATGTCATCTCTTTCAAATCAAATCAAATCAATTTATTGCCACAAAAATTCACAATAAGAACAAGATATATTGCATTGATATATAATACAAAAAAAATACATCTGTATGCTGTGATCAAACAAAGAAATCGTATACAAGAATTTTCTTACGCACACAATTTAAAACAAAAGTAAAGTAAAACTTGGCACCACCCAGCAAAGGAAATTCCTGTCCGCTGGGTGAGAGTATCAGTTCGGAACTAATTAGTTCCTGTTATCCTGCAATTGATTCTGCAAATAAATAAAAAGAAAAAAAGAAAGAGAACAAAATTATAATATACTATTGAGGTTAAAGAAGAAATTTCCAATTATCCATTCATTTATCCTATTCCACATCCTTAGTCCATTCTCAGCGAAAAAATCATCCAAACTACTGGAGATCAAGTTCATTAGCTTTGTGCTGAGATAAGTCAGCTGCCTCCGTACTATTGTTAAATTAGTGTTGTTTATGTTATATATGTTATGAACATTCGATCTAAAGTTATACAAAGTATATATATTTCTCATTGAAAACTTATCCCTATTCATCCATATATAGCAGATAAGTTTATTTATATATAGCTGGCGTATTGTCATCACCCTGAATTGGTCAAAAGAGTCCCTACTAGAAAAAGTTCTTGGTTTATTCAGGATTGTCTTTATAATCATTTTTTGCATAACAAAAATCCTCTCCATGAAAATATCGAAAGATCCTCCCCATACCACTAGACCATATTGTAGTACAGATTGAACATAAGCAAAGTATAGGACCCTTAGCTCGCTCATATTCAATATATTTCGTACCTTATAGAGCATATAAGATATAAACCTAAGTCGTTTACAAACAAATTCTATATGAGGCTCCCACCTAAGGTTACAGTCGACCACAATACCCAGATACCTAACCGATTTCTCCTTTTTAATTTGTGGGCATGCACATTCCTCCCATTTATCAAATTCACAATTTGTATGTATCTTAATTTTCAATACCTCAGGTGGTTGTCCAACTGAATTAGGAAAGAAAGTAATGTATTTCGTTTTTGTAGTATTCATGCTCAATGTATTACGATCAAGCCATTGTTTAACAATGGATATAACTTTTTCAGCTTTCGAAAACGTCTCTATCCATGAATGATCTTTGATTATTAAGGCTGTGTCGTCGGCAAAAGAAATTAATTTAGAATCTTTAATTTTCAGTTTGAAGATGTCGTTGATATAAATTAAAAATAAAATAGGGGATAGCACGGTACCCTGTGGTAATCCGAAGTCATTTAATTTTAGTATATTTGATTTATAACAGTTATTATCATCAATCAATTGTGATCGATCATTCAAATAATTTTTAAATTACCGTACCTCTCTAATTTGGCAAGTAATTTATTGTGGGTATGGTATCAAATGCTTTAGCAAGGTCAATAAATATGGCCAGACATTTATTATTACTTGAAGACATGCTGTTGGATATTTCATTGGTAAAATTGGCTAATGCATCCTCAGTATTTTTGTTGTTTTGGAATCCATATTGGCATTTATAAATTATATTATGTTTATTTATAAAATTCATTAATCTGTTCTTAATTGTTTTTTCAATTATTTTGGCCAGATTGCTGATCAAACTTATGGGTCTATAGTTTCCAGGCTGATCGCGGTCACCAGACTTTGAATATTGGTTTAATTCTGGCTATCTTAAGACAGATGGGAAACTTGCCGGCCTCAAAGCATTTGTTTATAATGTAGCATATAAGGGGTTTTCAATCCAAGGGAATATATTTTTTATACTAATATTATTGATTCTATCCAGTCCGGGGCTTGCTGATTTTTTTTAATTTTCTAATAATATTCCTGATTTCATCAACTGTAACCGGTCTGAGGAAAAAAGACTGATTTATTACCGGTAAGGGATCATTATATATTTCGCCACAATTCACAGGCGCAGCTGTAATTTTCCTTGAATATTCCCTACCAACGTTAGAGAAAAAACTGTTTAGTTTGTTGGGATCAATTTTAACTTCATCTTCTTTATTAGGAGAATAATACCATCTGAATAATACCTCTTACCATCTGAAGTGCAATTAATAAAATATGCTTCAAATCTATAAAACAATGTTCATCAATTATATAAGTTTTTACAAATATTATAATATAATTATGTTTTTTATATGTTTATTTTTAATATATGTTAATGTGAAAGTTTAACAATTTATACTTTCAATATAGCACTAATATTTTTATTGCTAGTGGACTAAGTTTATAATGCCTTTAAGAAACTAATACTACAGATGAACAGATCTAATTAATAGACTATTATTTTAGAATATGTTTTAGATTGCATGAGGAGTTTATAAAAATTCTAGTATCAATGTAGGTGACATAATATTGCTATTAGCTTACGGTAAAATCAAATTCTTGAAATAGATCTTTCATACCTGTAGCATACACAACATTGAAGCAGATTTTTTTCGGCATCCTCTTTTTATCGAATGAATCAGTATATTATCAATTCTATCATCTCAAATAGATGAATAAGTTTTTATTTCCACTCATTCAGCACTAATTAATTAACACTGTCTATGCAATTGAGTAATACATGAAATAGAACACTATAATTACAAGAAAATATTGAATTTCATACACTGTTTTGTTAACTATTTTTCCTTGAGTAAATTAGTAATGGATAAATTCCTATGTAATTGGAATAATTCCATGAGTAGTATCGAATAGTCCCTTCTTTCAAAAGAGTATGCAACCCGGATATACACTTATGGCATGTGTACAGTCGATCTAAAAAAACAGGCTAGAATATGTAGGTTAATTTTCTACTACACCAATGTTCTTCACTCGTCATTTAAATCTTTTAAAAGCTTTTCACGCAAGTAAAGTAGGATAATTAAAAAGGCAATGAAGGATAATCTTAGATTATCTTCCAAATCCCGAAACCATACTGCTGAGATTCGACGAACGTTTGAACAGACTGTACTGAAAATCAATATTTCCTCGTAGGTCCACGCCGTTAGGGCTGGAGATACGAGCCCACTAGCAATAAGAGTGTCAGGAAGTGTCGTTGTATATTATTAAAGCTTCCTAGCGTTGAACGACGACACTACTGTCGAATCAGCTGACGAGTGTCATGCGAGTGTCCAACACTACTCTCGCAAGTTTACACGCGCTCTACACGTAAGCACGATGGCCGATGAATTCATTGCCACGAAATTATTACGGATCTGAATGAGATTTATTTGATCATGGCCAAGACAATGAATTATATTGTAAACCGAAATAGTTCTTGAGGACTATTTTATCGCTCGCAGTATTGAAACACTGATAATTAATATTGCAGATAATTAAAATGCAAAAATCTTGCGATGTTCATACGAAAAGTTCCATTCAAGAACTCTTAGATTACGAACACTGTGACGTTATGAGTCACGGATTATATATTTTTGAAACTGGAATAATATTCATAAAATGTATTTTGTGGGTGGTGCGAGTAGAATGTTTTCATTGAAAAGTGATGCTGGTGTTGCAAGATAATGCAGCAAGAGCAAGTTCAATTAATAAAGTAAAACAGATCAAAAAATGACAAGCTAATATACTTTTTTTCAGTAATTATTTACAAGAATTAATGAATAATTAATTACAGGCCGATCAGTAATAAAAGAAACAAGAGTCCAATAAACTGTACAATAACGAAGAAAGAAATGATAAAAGAGCATCTAAACACTTACAAAAACACAGTCCAATATGCTGTTTACTCCAACGGCACGAGATCTGTAACACAATCTGACACGCGAGCTTGTAAACTAACTCACTGGTTTACGTGAGCTCCTTTTTATAGTTGTTGTCGTTACAAGAACTGGAGGCCACTAGATGCTTCAAGAAGGCCATGGAAGGTCATAGAATATAGTAGAAGCTTCAAAGGTTCTCAATTGAGTGAGAGAGAGATGCAGATTTGAAGAATAAGAGTGACAAAGATATGTGAAAAGCAAGAGGATGAAGATTCAGATTACAAGTCACGTTTGTCCATGAATTGAAACGATGTACGTAGAATGACTGCTTGTTTTGCATTTGTAACAATATCATGAATAGTTATGATATTAACTTGTATCTTTCCTTTTCTGCCATTAGAGACAGAAGAGGTAGACCAAAATTTCATTTTATTAGAGTAGGGCTATTTAGTTGAATAAAAAAAGTCATAATTCTAAATACTAATCCTTTTTATTAAAATATTATATGATTGAAAGCTCAGTCAATACAAAATAACATTGGAATATTTATCTTCAAAAAAAGACTGAGTAGAAATGAAAAAAAGACAGCCGAATTCAAAATGCTGATTCTTTTATTAAAATGTATGAGTGGAAACCCAGTCAATAGAATATTTTTAATTATATTTATCAAAGATATGCAGCATTCAAATTAATCTATAACAGACTGGACATGGCAATTTATTTATACCTTCTCAAATCAAACTGACAGGCAGCTTTGAATTTTTTCTGCTTGGACTCATAGTTCATTTTTTGTTCAACAATAATAAGTACCAGCATTCAGTCAATGATAATATGATAGCAAATGTAAAATCATGCATGTCTAAAATAATAATATTCACTGAAAATGAGTACCGGTATGTAAACTTTCTGGATCCCTTATCTGTAAACTTATTTTCATATTTATAATAAGTTTTTTGAGTATTTTTCACTTCTGTATATTGAAGTTCATTTGTTGAAACGTAATGACTAGAGGTCATTGCAGGTTTTGTTTTGATTTATATTGCAATGTTGCATTTTTGTTGATGGATTTCTTTATTGTGAATACGTTTTCTATGTTGCTCATGCTGATTTGTTTCAACAACTGTAATGTTCAAAATGTATTTTTCTTGCCTAATAGTTATACTTATGATGTTTATATTGAAGTTTCGTTGATTTTGCCTAATTTATACAAGTTTATTTGTTACTATATGGTTATTAACCACTAAATTATATCGCAGATCAGAGATATCTTGTGAAATATCAAATTCAAAAATTTGTATTTGATGGATCTCAATGTGAGTAAAATGTTTCATTTTGCTCATAATTTATTGTAACTAAGTGATGAAAACTAAACCACCTATAACTCAGCAGTACCCTTTTATACTGCTAGTGTTTATTCCAAACAAAACCAGAATTCGTTTGAAGCATCAATAATTTTGAATAAAAGACGAAATTGTCATAACCACATTTATTAAAACTTAGAGAAACTAGTTTCGGTTGTTACACCATTATCAATCTCAATCAAACTAAAAACTAAAGTACAGAGAAGCTTAATATATACTGAACATGGAATGATACTATTGGCTAAGCGGGAAAGAGGCTGACCTTCATTGGACGTTGTGATTGGCTGACAAGTCACGCCCCCTGGTGGGAGGAGTAACAAGCAAAAATATGAGTCAAATCAATAACTAAACACTGTGAACATCAAGAATGCAACAAAGAAGAAAAATACGTAATAAGGCTAGAATTTAATCAAATTAAAACTAAAATATTAGAAGCTCACTGAGATGCAATCAAGGTCAACTGAGAAATACACATAAGAACTGTTTTTTAAATGTAGGCTGGAATTATGATAAAACCAAGTTAGTTGTATTGAATTGGTTAAAATAAATTTGGTCATTTAAACTAGTATTGGAATCGTTTTTTACCAACTTAGTTATCTCCAAAGCTTCTGAAATGTTCAATTGTCTACCTTTGCCAATCAAATGCAGAAATTCAACATTTTCTTCAGCCTTGAACTTGTGCCCATTATTAATGAGATGTTCAGCAAAATTTGAATCTCCTTTATGGGTTTTCCAATCCCTGATATGTTCATTTATTCTACATTTGAAACTTCTACCAGTCTGACCCACATAACAAGCATTACAATCCCCACAATTCAATTTATTAACCCCACTTTTATCCCAGATATCAATTTTGTCTTTACTACACCCAAATAAACTCTTTAAAATTGGTTTGGTTTGAAAAGCTACATCAAAACCGTTCTTTTTCAGTTCTTTTCCTAATTTATCAGAAAATGGGCCAAGGTAAGGAACCGTTATCCCCCAGTATCAGTTACAGCAATATTGGGTGGTGATTGGTCATGCGGTGAGCGTGGTGTTCAAGTGATCGTGATGTTCAGTCACGACCGCTCAAGACTGCGCTTGGATGGGTGACCGTGCTTCAATGACTTGATGTTACAAGCTTTATTATCACTTACCCGGTGGTTCGGAACCCACCTAAAATAGTAGGTCCACCATGTTCCCCGTAACATGGCACAAACGGCGAGGTGGAACTACCCGTAAGGGTCTCCCCACCATTAAAAGCCATACGCTTATTATTATTTTAGTTACAGCAATGCTAGTACTGATTGCTAGTCTCCTACTTATTTTATTTAAAATTTTATTGACAATGATTTCCTCATATCCATTTATAATAGCTATCTGTTTAATTGTACTAATCTCTTTTTCGAAGTGATGATTGCTCATTGGAATAGTTAAAGTTCTCTATAAATCATACTCTTGAAAGCTGAAAGTTTGTGCGATATTGGATGGCATGAGTGATGAGGTATGATTACATCGGTATGAGTTACTTTTCTGAAAATAGAGAAATTGTGGGTTCCTGTGCTATGGTCTATTCTTAAATCTAGAAAATTTAAAACACTATTCTCTTCTAATATGGTGAATTTAATCTTATGGTGTAAACTATTCAAATAGCTAAGGAAATTATCTAATTGTCTATTATCTAAAGTAAAAAAATTACTCTTTCTATAGTAAATTAGTGGTTACAAAAAATAGATTTAACTAATACCTATGAAATCAAAATTCTTTATGCTAAACATTTTGTAAAAAGATAAGCTAATTACTACCCTTCCACAAACAAATAATATCATCTACATATCTGTACCAATAAGCAATCCTATCCTTAAAATTATTATTTTAGAAAATTCTACGTTCAAGGCTATTCATAAATAATTCAGCTAGTAGGGGTGAAAGGGGTGAACCCATTGCTAACCCATCTTTCAGTTCATAAAATTTATTGTCAAACTTTAAATAGTTATATTCAATACATAACTTCATCAATCCCAACAGCTCAGTTCTAATAATAGGATCGTTAATATTGTAGTTTCCATAATCTCCTCAAAAAAGACAAAGCAAAAAAGACACTGTTCTCTGCTGAAAATCACTTCCCGGTGGTTCGGAACCCACCTAAAACTGTAGGTCCAACTCATCAATCACCATCATCCAACTCATTACCCACGCACAGGTCTCAGACCTATGTGGGCATCATCCTCCAAAAAAAAAAAAAAAAAAAAAAAACTCTGTTAAGGCTTTCTTCAGTTGGTATATTTGTAAAGAGATTAGTTACATCAAAAGAAACAAGTTTATAAGATGAATGAACAGGAATATTTTTTATTTTATTGACTAACTCCAATGAATTTTTTATTCCAAATTTGGGTTGGAATCCCGTTAACGATCTGAAGCTACTGTTATTAAGTTTGTGGGCCAATTTCGAACATGGAGAATTAATAAATGACTTTACTGGTCTTATCGGAATATTATTCTTGTGGAGTTTGGGCTGACCAAATAATCTGGGTGGGTATGGGTTCATAACTGTTAAATATTTGATTTCCTGTTTATCAATTAACTTTGTGATACCTGCCAGCTTACTTTTAACTAATTTATTAGTGTTGTTGGTTGGATTGCAGTTAATCTCAATGAAATTATTATCTGAAATGAATTCGTTAACTTTACCTATGTATTCAGTTTTCTCTAATATAACCGTGGTGCCTCCTTTGTCTGCTTTTACTATGATCAAGTCATTGTCTTTGACTTTCTTCTTAATCTTCTTCACGATGTCTTCTGTATATTGGATATTGGGTAAAACTTGTCTTGCCTATTCTTGCAAAAAAATTATGTCAGCACATCTGTTGGTTAAAATACGATTCTGTGACACTCTCCAATTCCTATCAATGCTGCATGCTAGAAGTTCTGCTTGTTTGCTCCCTATACTACTATAATTGTTGAATTTAGTACCTTGCCCTAACAATTCTTGTTCTGAAGGTGAAAACGCGACGTTAGCAAAATTTTTTACTCTATCAGCAAACTTATGGTGATGATTTGTATTATTCGGTTTCGGACGTTGTTCTTCAACAAGCTTCTGTAATTTCAAGTTCTGTGTAACGGGTTTTTCCTTTCAATTTCTTATAGATTTCGTCCCTGCACTTATTGTCTAGGAAATCCCATTCAATTTTGTGTAGTTTTTTCGTCAGATGTGAATATAAGATGAAAATGTAGAACGATAGGCTATCCCTTCTCTTGTACCACCAGTTAATTTCCTTCTTTATCCAAAACATTTTTGTGCTTGCTCAATACTTTTTTGCACAATTATAGACTTGTTATTGGATTTTATTGAAACAAACTTCGGTACTAATCCCAGTTTTAGGCACTGTCTATTAAAAAATATATTCCTCTCTGCTAAACCTCAATAATTCCAAGATTATGATCACTTGAAGTCTTCTGTATGAGCTAGCAGCACACATTAAGATGGAGAGCTATATAGGCCCATTAGTAATTTAAATGTAATTAGTAAAATTTGTGAAAAAGTAGTTCTAAATAGGTTACTTTTGCACATTCAAGAGGCTAATTTCATCTGTGATGAACAGCATGGCTTCCAGAAAGGGAGATCAACAAAGACAGCCATAGTTTCTCTATTTGAAAAACTAATAGATATAATAGATTCAGGTGATGAAGCTACTGCAATCTTCTTAGATCTATCAAAGGCATTTGGTCGTGTTAATCATAAAACTTTATTGGAAATACTGCAAAATGTAGGCGCAAATGCGGTTGAACTGAAATGGTTTGGATCATATCTATTTGGGAGAAAACTATATGTAGAACTAACTACAGTAGTTGGTAATAGTATAGTAAAGAATAAATCTAATAAATTAGAGGTCCAAGCTGGAGTGCCTCAGGGTTCAATACTAGGTCTATTGCTTTTCTTGTTATATGTCAACCATTTACCTAAAGAATTAATTAGAGGTAGAGCCCTCTTATTTGCAGACGATACATCACTCAGTTTCAGCAATTCTGTTCTAGATAATTTAGAAATAAGTGCCCATATAGGTGTGCAGTCCATTGTCCAATT
This sequence comes from Conomelus anceps, assembly GCA_948455865.1. Lineage (NCBI taxonomy): Eukaryota > Metazoa > Arthropoda > Insecta > Hemiptera > Delphacidae > Conomelus > Conomelus anceps. Next base: position 23,433,345 of record OX418222.1, read on the forward strand.
CTTAAATCAGTTGAAATTAACAATAAATAGTAAAAAATGCCAATACCTTCAATTCAAAAACAAACATAACTCAAATGAAGATAGGGCTATAAACGTGTTTGTAAAGGATAATCAACGATAATCAAGAAAGAAAATATTGAATTTCTAGGAGTTTTGTTGGATAGAAAGAAAAAATAGACTATTGACCTGGGCTCCATACATTGAGAAAATATAGCCTATTGTAAAATTTTATCTGGGGTATTTGTCCTGTGATAGCTCGCTAGATTGATTGACAAAAAGTTACTTTTTACAGCTTGCTATGGGCTCTTATACTATACTCTGTCACATATTAGGTACGGTATGCTATCTTAGTATGGGGTAATTATTTATTCATCAAAACAAAACCTTGATAGGGTGTTTAGGATCCAAAAGAAAGCTGCTATAGGTGTATGGAAAGTGGAAAGAGTAAATAGATTAGATTCATGTTGGCCGTTATCAAGAGACTTGGTCTCCTAACTGTACCCTTCTTATTGTGTATGAAGCTACTTATTTGTATGTAAAAAAGAGTGCGATATTAACCAAAATCTTGACGTACACGATTATAATACAAGAAGCCAAGGAGATTATCACTTGGTGAGTCACAATAGTAGCTTATTCAAACAAAAACCTAGTTAAATTAGTAGGAAACTACAAGTTACCGCAGTTTTTAAAGTCTTCAAAATATAGAAATATTTAAAAAACAACTGAAAAAATATTTAGTTGATAAAGATTTTTATAGTGTACAAGAGTTCCTTTCACATCAAAATTAAGCCTCACTTCAACTAATTGATATACTAATATCTAATATACTAATATACTAATTGATATATCACTTCAACTCCGCCTAATAAAGCATATTTTCATATAGTAATTATATAGTTATTAGTAAGTATTAAACCAATTATAGTATTTTTTTGCTGATGATGCCCACATGAGTCCGAGACTTGTGCGTGGGTAATGAGGTGAATGATTACACATAAATGCCTGACGGTGGAGCGGGATTCGAACCCATGACCGCTTAAACGACAGCAAGGTGAAGTTGTGACGCCCCAACGACTCTGCGCTAAGCGACCCGCCAATTATAATTGATATTGTGTGTATAAGATTGTATAATTTTTAATCTGACTTGTCTTATACCGTACTCCTTAACTGGAGTCTCCAAGACGTAATCTACAAAAAATATTTCAGACATCAATCCTAGACCAATGGAACTAATGAACTGAGTAATAATGAACTATTGAAGGAAGGTGAACTATTAATTATGTGTGCACTATGTACGGTAGGCTCTGTGCGTCTTCATAGTGCGTATAAACATTTAAACAACGGCATTACCAAACGTGACCAAACCAAACCCGAAGCCCGATGTCAAAGAGAACTGAACTTTAGTTCACCTAAACGACCGAACTATATGACAGTTCACATTCTGGAGCTGTTCATTTGTACATTTTTTTTTCGCGAACTACTTATCTCAATTTTGTTCAGGTTGTATTTATGGGTTGATTACATTGGGATAGTTACTCGCTAAGCGAGTAGCGAGTAGGACATTACTAACCGACCGTGCTACAGCAGCTCAGCATACCAAGCCAAATTATATTAAAAAAATTATTTCTAGAATCACCCCCATACTATGGAATTTCTAAGACAATAAATACTATTGCAACACAAAATTAAAATATGAAGTTCATCAACAATTATTCAATAAAATTTCATCAAAACAATATACAATATATCTCATCTGAAGTGTTATGCTGGCAGCCTGCGTGATTAAGTATCGGCTTTGGCCACAATAATATTGTATTTTGGTGTTGGCTACTCTGCCAGAGAGTACAAATGTGACCAAATTCAAAGTTGAGAGGCTCTATTATTTATTGTCTTAGAAATTCCATAGTATGGGGGTGATTCTGAAAGATAAATTTTTAATATAATTCGGCTTGATTATGCTGAGCTGCTGTAGCACGGTCGGTTAGTAACGTCCTACTCGCTACTCGCTTAGCGAGTAACTATCCCAATGTAATCAACCCTTTAGGTTAAGATGTATTTCACCGAACCACCGTATTTTCATTTTGTATTTGTATTTGTATTGTCCCATTCTGTGCAGTGTTGCAGTTGCAGGATAATATAGGTTATCATCCTAATATAATAATTATGAAACTTGAAGTTCAGAACGTTAGTGTAAGATATCAAATCAACGTGCGGGTTTTCCAGTAGTGTAGTAAATTATGAAAATTGAGATCTATTATAAAAATTATTAATTTAAAAATATGGCAACTGAAACTACTCCTGAAAGTGATATAGGTAGTATTGAATGTTTTCAAAACTATACGGCCCCAGAAGTATTTATTCAAGGCTTGGCTGGCATTGTAGATCAGCAAGATGTCGAATCTATGATCAGAGCTCAAAAGCAGATGTAAGTACGGTACTTCATCGTAAATAGCTAATTATATTTGGTTTGCTTAGTGTTTAAAGTATGTAATTACTAAATTAAACAATTACCTAATTTATATTTAATAACATTAAACATGTATTATTTCGTTTCACTACGTAATTTTCCATTAATTTAGAAACTGCATTGGCCATTGAGGTTATGTTGGTGGATGGATATGGAACTTCAAAGCTAGTTGTTTGGTACAGCGCATGATTCCATTTATTGTTATAGGCAACAAGCGAATTTTAAGTTCTAGTTTAATTTTAGCCTGCACTGTATTTTTTAAATCAATTGTTATTGATCAATGAGCACATTAGTCGATTAGTGGATTAGATTATTAGGTTAGTCATGAATTTAGCAGTGAAATTAGTGCTCTCAACATTTCAATCTTAGCAAGTGAAGAATGCCATGCGAGTAAGAGACTGTTCGGTTGCAGTTCCCTATCTTCCCCTCTAATATCAAATGAATGCTGTCAGAAGATCCACCACTTTTAGTTTAGGTTGGTGAAAAAGAAGGTTCTGGTATCGTACCCCGGCGGTGGCATGCTTTTTTGGTAAATAGCATTCATAGAATTTTCGTGTATCGAAAGTCTTGAGTAAATTTCATGGAATCACAGTGGAAACAATTACTCTGGGCGCGTGGCTCTGGTTTCACTACTAGCCGTCCTGTAAAAGTTGTCTAGTTGACCTTGAAGACATCTGCAGCGTCGCACGGGCCACATGTTTTTAGAAATGAGCGATAAACACTCCCCTCTCCACCACGCGCCATGGCTAACTACCAAACGGCCGTGCGCCCAGACTAATTGACTAATTGTTTCTACTGTAAAATTGGCGGGCCGCTTAGCGTAGTTGGTTGGGGCATCGCAACTTCAGCTTGCTGTCGTTCAGCGGTCGTGGGTTCGAATCCCGCTCTCCGTCTGGCATCTATGTGTTATCATTCACCTCATCACCCACGCACAAGTTTCGGACTCATGTGGGCATCATCAGCAATAAAAAATAATGAGAATTCGTAATTTATTACAATCTCTATTAATTTTTTGTTATGCATAGCTTTAATGGACCATTATTGTTTTAGATTAGTTGAACAATTATTACAATACTATCTCAAGCAATGGATAATGCTCAAATAGCGGCCACCTTGATATAGTTATCGCAACTGATAATTATCCTGCTGGTCTCTGGTTCGATTGCCGGCTAGACTTGGCATTTTAGTACCATTAATCATATTTTAACCTTATTACTCACGCAAAAGCCTCAAGCTTTCTTCGAAATAATCCGCACAAATGGATGAGAAAGGGCTCTATGAATTTATGGTATCTTTCTTGTCTCAATTAAGCTTCCTATGCCCGGTTTCTGAGTTGTTCATTAAGTTTAATGGATCATTAACCCATTGCTCCATCATTGAGTTAATGGTCCATTAAGTTAATGAACAACTCAGAAACCGGGCATTAATGTGGTTAGTAATGTGATCACTCTTGAAAGTATAAGTTATATTTATTCTACATCACCGGTTTTCCAGAAGATTCAAGTCATATTTTAATCAAAACGTAAACATAACTGCTTACAAATATTTGATCTCTTGTAAAAATTTAGTAATAGGAACAGTTTTGGGCTAAAAATCTGTTGTTTCTTCCCAATAAGTTGTATTTTGAATGCATCAATAAATAAATAATTAAATAAATCACTCAATATTACTGAAAGCTATGTTTATCAAGCTCATATTTTACAGGCTGCAAAGGTTCGAGAAAACTAACGAAATGCTGCTCAATTGCAACTCGTTGTCAGTCAATCGCCTAAAGGTTGCTAGTGCTGAATTGAAAAAGCATACTCAACTTCTTGTTGAAATAAGGAAAGATTTGGATGGAGTTTTTAAACGAGTAAGAAGCCTTAAAACAAAATTAGGTGATCAATATCCAGAAGCTTTTGCAGGTGAGTTTTTATTGTATAATATTTCAATGGCATTTTTACAATGTGTCAACCTTGGTGGGGGGGGGGGGGGGGTTACAAAAAGCTGATTTGATAATGCTTAAAGATATTCAATGTTTATTTTTTTCTAAATCAATAATAAAATAACTAATGGTGGGAGTAGGGGTGACGCGACTAGCGACACCCACACAAATGGTACAATTGAGTTGAGAAGGAGATTTGGCAATTGACTCCATTCCAGGTAAAGCAGGTGCCAACATCCGTATAGCATTTTAAACATGTTGGCCAACATGCAGCAGCGTTGAACGGGGTTTCAAAATATTAACAAAGAGTGCGGTCAACCATGAAAAACAATGGACATTCCAGACCGGTTACCGTTTTTTATGACCAGCAGGGGTGTATCTGTCGACAAAAATGAGAGCCGATGGATGGGGGTTTCCATGCATTTGGAAGGGATGATGCCTGCATGCCTTCCAACACAGGAATCAACCAAAAATTTGGACTTCAGAAACATCTTGAATATTGTTGTATCTGCCAATGATCGTTTCTTGGTCACGTAAATTTGGCTCAGGCGTTCTACGTTCATCAGAAATTTCTTGAATATTCCTTTGTCCATTCTGATAAGAAAAATTCTCAATTCAATTCAATTTATTCATCAACATTATGCACAAGAAAAAACAGAACAAAAGAAGTGTAACTTGACTTCATAAATAAAAAAATACAACTAACTCCTGTTATTACCTAACTAGAATAGATAAAACTAATAGAAACAAAAGGAAACTTACTACAATAAGAAGAGAAAAAGTTGTCAAAACTGGAATATGAGGAAGGTCCCCACATGGGTCACGCCTGTGTGCGGGGGCCGAGTTCTGTAAACTACTGTGTAAGTTAAAGGAGGAAAACGACAGTAAAAGAAATATGTATAGAAATGTTGAACAATCAAGAATTGAAGGAAACAAGAGGAAAACAAGGGAGGGAAATAATTAGGAAATATATCAAAGAACTGAACGAGCCTGAGACATGCTGATACTATGTGTGATACATGGATCTTAGGAAACTATTGGCTCTCTACCAGCTTCCAGGAGCCAAAATACTAATTTTCTTTTATAAGAGTAAATGCTGTATAAACCATTGCGCAGTGCAGGTGGAATTTTTTTATACAATATGTGGATTAAGTGGTATGGATTGGAGACAGTTGATGATCTATTGATGCGAGGAGTGATAATGCCAATATTGATTATATTGTCAGAGTATTATATTGATTATAGAGTCAGATAATTGTGATTATTAATTGCTAACATGCTAAATTTTCTTTTGTAACCATACAAGAGTAGGGTCTTAATAAATAACTGCCTAATATTAAGAACTTTAAAAAGGTTGAACAAGCTTACAGTTGGAAAGCGGACAGGAACACAGAGAGCAGCCTTGATAATAGCCTTCAGCGTGATTTCCAGACCTCTAATCACCGTGTTTGTTGATCCACCCCATACAGCAATACCATATTGAAGGATGGATTGCACATAAGCATAATATACCATTTTTAATTGGCTGTGTTCAAGAACTTTAGACAGAACTGAAAATATATAAATAAATTTTCTCATCCTGGCATTTATTGATTTTGTATGTGCTGACCAAGACAGCCTGCTGTCAAAGACAACACCAAGATACTTGTAACTGTCAACCAATCCAATGACCAGACATTGACAGACCCCCAAACCATCACAAGCATGCAGACACAACACCCAGTCATGGACTTCTCCAGTCACATGCAATGCCAGCTCCATGCACTTTGTCTTGTCCACATTCACAGACAACTTATTGTGGTCAAACCACTGCTTGACATCCCTTAGCCCACGGGCAGCGCTTTGGTATGTCTCAGCCCATGAAGAGCCCTCAAAAAGGAAGGCAGTGTCATCAGCATACAAGTACATGATACCATTTTGAATATTGACCTTGCCCAAATTGTTTAGGTACACCAAGAAGAGAAGAGGACCCAAGGTACTTTCCTGAATAACGCCATAATCGATTCGTCTGACCCCACTGTCGACCCCATTCACTGAAACCAGCTGGTATCTGTCTGTAAGATAACTTTGGAACCAATTCAGAGCATTGCCACATATGCCAAGACATTTTAACTTATTCAAGAGAAGACCTCTGTCCAAAGAATCAAATGCCTTGGCCAGATCAATGAAGATCAAGAGAGCTTGCTTATTACTATCAATGAGTTGATGAACCTGATTGGTTAGACCAAATAGGGCATCATCCACAGTAAGGTCACTCCTAAAGCCAAACTGATTAGGAATGATCAGGTTATTTATGTGAAGATAGCTGCTTAACTGCTCCCTCACACATCTCTCCAAGATCTTGGCAATGACACTCAACAGAGAAATAGGCCTATAACTACTACACTCACTTTTTTTGCCTCCCTTATATATGGGGATAACCTTGGCAAGTTTAAAGATCCTGGGAAACACTCCTTGTGAGATGTTTGCATTGACTATATGTAAGAGGGGCATTTTCAGATAGTCTATGCCATCCTTGATTATGTCGGCAGTGATATCATCACACCCAGGCGCAGACCTCCCTCTAAGCTCATTAACACAGTGCACAAGATGTTGCTCGGTAAGTCTTTTTTTTATTAAAAATTCTTTATTAAAAAAACACCAAAAAACAAATCTAATAGCACATCACAATCAGATACACTATATTGAACTATGTGTTTGCACTGTAAGTTACATATATTATAAGAAAAAATATATACATCGAGATTTCCATCAGCAAAGCCAAGCTTGTGCGCCGGATGAAAATCAAAACAATAACACTTATAAACAACCTTAAAAATAACTTATATCCAACATTATAAAAATACAGAGCCTATTTTAAAATAAACATTTTTCTTCACCCAAGAGTTTTAGTTTTATTCGTGAATGGTATTAGCTCTATGGGTATCATGTTAAGAAGTTTACAGCAAATATAGAGAGTTTGATGTCTGCAAATGCGTTCATTGAGATTTGGAATCAAAACTAGATTTCTTAACAGTCTTATATTGTAATCAATCTGTCTGAATTTGAATAGTTCTCTATTGCAATTTATGTATACAATACATTTCTTCATAAATAATTGTCTTACAGTTAATACTTGGAATTTATCAAAGATCAGTCTACTTGTATAAAGTCTAGGTCTACCCAGTGCTGCTCGTATTATATATTTTTGAATAATGAACAACTTGTTAAAGTGTGTGTTCATTTCACCCCCCCCCCCCCCCCATACCTCAATACAGTATTGCAGAATGGATTCGGCGTAAGCCTTATATATTAGTCTAATTATATCTAAATTATTCAACTTATTTATTCTATAGAATTGGAAAATTAAATATCTCAATCTAGAAATCAGATAATCAATATGACTCCTCCACTTGAGATGTTGATCAACAATAATTCCCAGGTATTTCAAAGCAGTTGGCCTATCCAAAGGTGCACAATTACATGTGTGAAATGCAAGACTATTAGAGTTACTGTTGAAGTTACAGGTTTCAAAATTGATTTTTAGTAATTTGTTCATAGGTGGTTGACCTTTACTATCTGGAGAAAAAGCTAGGTACTTTGTTTTCTTAGCATTAACAGTTAAAAGGTTATGTCTGAACCATAGCCCAATTTTATGGAGAAGGACTTCAGCGTTTTGATGAGTATACTCCCAAGTACCGTACCTTGAGGCAATCCAAAAGCAGACAATTTCTCCAAACTATCATCCAAAACCTGAAATCTTTCTAGAAGATAGCTTTTAAATAGATTCAGAGGTGCCCCATGAATTCCATAATGTTCCAGCTTAGCAATTAGTTTATGATGTGGCACAGTATCAAATGCCTTTGCAAGGTCAAGGAATATCGTAGAGTTTTTTCATTTTTTTCAAAACCTTTATTTACTTTATTGATAATATTAAGTATTGCATCTCTTGTGCACCTTTTTGATTGAAACCCATATTGGTTTAGATTAATAAGTTTTATTTTCTATATGTAGTTAGTTAATCGTTTTTTTATTAATTTCTCCATAATTTTTGTAAAATTACTCAGTAAACTTATTGGTCTGTAGTTTTCTGGCTTTGACTTATCAGTCTCCAGATGGAACTGAGACCGTGCCCTGTAATGGGAGTCATCAATTTCGCAATTGGCATTAGGAACACGACTGACTAGATCAGGCCCTAAATTACAATAATAATCATTAAAGAAATCAGCCACCACCTTAGATGGATCCTCCCATTATTATTATTATCATTAACATTATTATTATTTTTATTACCATTATTGTTCACGGAATGAGGGTTAGATATATTGCTATCATTCAAAAACAAGTTCACCTGTATGGTCTCCCTCTCCGTCTTTGCGCCAGATAGTTCATTTATATGCTGCCAAAGCAACCTAGGCTTACCAGCAGATTCTAATATTTTACTCCTGTAATAATTTTTTTTGGCCAATTTCATAGTAGATAGATAATTTCTTTACTTTTTGAACTCATTGATCAAATCCAAATTGAAGGGCTGCAACTTTACTCTTTTACTCAGTTTATCCCTGTGTCTTACTGAGTTAATTAGGCCTTGGCTTATCCAGGGTTTAATCTCAACATTATTATGACTATAACTAGCCCTTATGGAAGAAATGTCAATCAATTCTGTCAATTTATTAATAAAAAAATCAGCAGATCCACAAGCAGAGGGAATTCCAGTAACTATACTCCAATCTTGCTGCATAATTAAATTCAAGAGTTGGTCTCTATTAATTATTGCATGAGAAACCTTGGGTGAAGTTGACTCTTTATTATTTGAACCTCCCCACTCAACCATGGTCATGTAATGGTCAGTTATATTAGACTCAATCACGCCTGCCCTGAACCCATCGACCGACTTTGCATCAACAAATATGTGATCCAGGCAGCTACTAGTATTGATAGTAATGCGAGTAGGTTTATCAATACAGGACACATAACCTGCTCCATACAACATGTCTAGATATTGTTCAGCTGTCCTCCAAAATGCAGCAATTCAGATCACCCACAATCAAATTTATTTGCTCTTTGAATTGTTCATTACAGAAATCTTGAAGTTCATCAACAAAAATTGAGAAATCCCTATCGCTAGATGGGCTTCGGTAAAGAGCCAGGACAGTGAATTTCAAGCTATTTCCAGCAAGAGAAATATTCAGACCAGTTGCACCATGCAACTTGACCTCTATGGAGGAAACATTAAATTTGCTAGAAATGTAACATACCACACCATCATTTTGGTTCCTTTTAGTCATTAGAAAAAGAAGTATAACCCTGTAGATGGGTCAAGCAGCTCCCAATCTCAAGCCAAGTCTCAGTCAAGACAGCAATGTCAAACTTTACACTACAATCCTCCAGTACAACCAATAATTCATCGAAATTTTTATGATAGCTTCTTATATTCATATGTAGTATTTTCAAACTGTCCTCACGAACAGCCCTAACATCAGATATGTTACCCCATTCAATACATTCAACATTCCTAAAGACGTTCAAGATACGCAATGCTTCTTCAGCCAGCTTCAGAATTCAAATCGCCCAAGCCAACCCACTCGGAGCAGATTTAAAAGAAAAATAAAGAATAGTAGAAAATAAATCTTACTGTTTTACAGAAAGACAAAGAAAAAACAAATCACACATAAATTTTATGATCCTTAATATACAATAATAATATAAGCGGGAGACGACAAGTCAGAGTATTACAACGGATAATTGGATAAACGGTTATGCCATGCCGCCAGAGATAGACAGTGATGAGCAGAAAGAAAAATAAGAAGTAGGAATTAGAGGTCAATAAAAATGCATCCAGAATCACAAAAGTCCAAGTGTAGTTCCATATACCGATAGTGACAATAATAGTGGTATTAAGTGATTCGATTGTAGGAGGGATGGAAGGAAGAAAAAAGGTTTGTCAATCCAACATTCCCAAATATAGGGGATAAAAAAATTGTTTTTAAATAATAAATAATTATAAGAATAATTGAAGTATGAATAAATCACTAAAATTGAGAGCCTCATTGAATAGAACTTTATCTTCAGCATTTAAAAACAGACACCATACGGTAATCTATCATTGAAACTAGCAGTTCCTACAGAATATTATCAGTGTTGGATTGATTAAGCTGATAGATGATTTCAGCAATAGTAGAAAGTGATCAGTGAGCCATAATATTAGAGTGATCAATGAAATCTAAAAATAGCTTACTTATTTTCGGCAGTCGATTTTTGAAATAATTGATAAGACATCATTGAGCCACTTTCATGAACGATAATGTTATTAGATAATACAATTTGAATGCATTCCTAATGTTATTAAGGTATAATACTAAGTAATAGTTATATTATACGTTGTATTATTAATATTTATGTAAATTGTATTAAACTATAATGTTATCAAGTAATAAATGATTTTATGAACGCAACAACAAGTGTACAATCCAACTCTGCCAACGAGCAGCTAAGAATCGAATTCAATAAATGTAATAATAAGAATTACAAAATTATAGACACAATGACACAATTCAAATTAAAATTTCAACCAGTGAACAATAATAAAAATAATAATTGCTACAAAAGTCCAAGTAAAATAAAGATCGAATCTAATCAACAGAAAAACGAATAAAAATAGTTCCAGATAACAATCCATATTATCATAGGGAAAAATTAAAGACAATCAAATGAATAAGTTCACAATGGAGCACCAATAAATATAATTTACCGTTCAACCTGCCCTCTAACATCATTCACTGACATGGAAATCCTGCAAGCTGTGTATGAGTAAGCCACATTCACCCTCCTTACGTCTGTCGAACACCCTGCCATTGCAGATCCAAGCAGAATGGAGTGTCTTCTTCTGTACATTCTGACGAGCGCCATTGAACAGACTCCTAGTGAAGGGTGTGAGGTGCTCGTTGAGATATATAGGGTGTCCGGGCAGGCCAGGGTTCAGCTCGGTGGAAGATAGACGACCCTTGCGCCTCTTGGCCGCCATCCAGGCCTCCTTGGTGACGCGATTCACGAACTGCATGACAATTGACGGCGGTCGCCGCGCCTCCTCGGCAGCCGGTGTGCAGCTGACACTGAAACTCGGTCCCAATTCAAACCAATTGACTCGCACAGATGACCAAGTATGAAAGGGATATCCTCACCCGTTGTAGCAAGAATGCCCTCTATGATTAGATTGCTTACGCGAGAATACTGTTTGAGCTTGTTAATTCTGCTGGTCAATTTAAATATCACGGAACATCTCTTCTAATAATTTACTATTTTCAGATAAGTCTTCAACATACATTTATCCATCAATAGTAATTATGTAAGAGAGGACCAGGAGTCCTAACTTTACCCTTGATAAAGGCAATTAATCAATCAATAATTTGTTTCCTGATAGGAACATTATTTGACTTTCATCAGAGATTTCTCTAGCGTTTCTATAATTGCTTCCAAAATCATCCAGTTTTTGTTAAATGTATTTGAATCAGTCATGAACCTTGTAACACCAATCTCCCTAACTTTACTTTTGTTATTTTCCTCCAAACTTTCATTCTCATTCAACAAAACAGGGGCTAGCTTTGGCATTTATTTCCAGTATTTATAACAGATCTTAGAGAATCTTGTTCCAAGACTTTTGATCCAACCATCTCGCCATCATTAGATATGTCTCTTATGTTCCCGTCTGTAGTTCAATAGATTTAAGCTTTCCCGTAATATTGCTTAAATCTTTCCTCATATCAGTCATTAACTCCATGAACATATTGATTTAAGTTTTCAACTACTCCATGTTTATCACCAAATCACAAAAGAAACAAAGGTACCTCAGATTACTCCAATTAAATCTTCCTTTATCCTTTTCCTTCTGACACCATTTTAGCGATTTAGACTTTCTTAGAGAATAAAGAAACAACTTTTTTTTATAAAAAAGCAAAACCAACACTTCCTCAATTCTTAATATTACTTTCACTTATCTCAACATACTCTACTTTTATTTAACCTACTTTTATTCAACCTACTTTTATTCAACCAACTTTTATTCAACCTACTTCTCATAAACTTTAGACTGAACATCAGTCTACAATTCCATTGAACTCTATTCCAATTTCTTTTTTTCCTGACCATGTGTTTTTCATAACTTCTGACCCTCAGCCTATAACAATATACGAATATATGATACATAATGAATTGAATTGAACTTATTTGTTTCCAGCATAATAATACAGAAACATTACAAATAAAAATACAATGAAAAAGAAAAATAACAAATACATTATTGAGTACAAATCATACTATTATTGAAGCAACACTCACATGGATTTGCTGGTCTGTTTGTGAGTTGTTTGAGTTCGTTTTAATTTTTTTACATAATATAATATACAGGGTGTTTCGGAACTCTCTACCAATACTTCTAGGCAGTGTTTCTGGACCACTTCCAAAAGTAAATATTGTAATAAAACTTTTCTAAAGTTACTCACACAGCTGCCATTTTGTTTTTTCCACGCATTATTTTTTTATTCGAACACCATTGAACATATCATTTTGAAATTTTGCTTACAGCTTTATAACAATTAAAGCAATCTAAAAAAAATTAATCAAAATTTTCCGACCAAAAATCAAAATGGCCGCCATTTTAAATCTTTGAACAGGATTAAATTAATAATGGCTAATGATATCAAAATTTAACTGGTATAACATTTTTTAGATATTTTTGTTGCAAATCTAACGATATCTCATCTTTCAAGATTGGCCAACAATTAACAGAGATATGCTACTTTTTATGGTGTTCAGTGGTTGGAAGCGAAAAACTGCAAACCGCTCCCAACCACCACACACCCTAAAAAGTAGCATATCTTGTTAATTGTTGGCCAATCTTAAAAAATGAGGTATCGTTAGATTTGAAATAAAAATATCGAAAAAAAGTTATTCTAGTTAATTTTTTATACCATTATCCATTATAAATTTAATCCTTTTCAAAGGTTTTAAATAGCCGCCATTTTGTTTTTTAATGTCAGAAAATTTTGATGAATTTTTTTTAGATTGCTTCAATTGTTATAAAGCTGTATGAAAAATTTCAAAATTATATGTTCATTGGTGTTTGAATAAAAAATTAATGCGTGGAAAAAACAAAATGGCGGCTGTGTGAGCAACTGGGGAATTTAGAAAAATTTTATTACAATATTTACTTTTGTTAGTGGTTCAGAAACACTGCCTAGAAGTATTGGTAGAGAGTTCCGAAACAACCTGTATACTACAGTTTGATGACTAAATATGATTTTTCCATGCAGATGTTTTTTTCTCATGTATACTACAGTATGATGACTAAATATAATATTTTTCATGCAGCTGCCTCACGATGTGTTGTCAATGAAGAGGATGACGAAATGTCAGAAGCCATTGCTGGCTCTCTGCGAAAGCCCAAACTGTCAAAATCTGCCGAAGTTGTTAGCTCAATTGATCAGTCATCCTCTTCCCAAGTTTTGGCAAAGGATGGAACAGGTAATCTCCACTTTCTGTATTTTTTCCATTCCAGAATTGATGAATGGCAATTTTTTCAAGTATCTAATACTCGAGTACAATCACCATTGCAAAATCAAACACATGCTGTGGAATGGTGTATGACAGGTTGGAGTAGCGTGAATACCACCGTTCCATAGCATGTAATTGCTTTTGCGATGGTGATTATCCTCGAATATGCTCCAATGTATATGTATAAGCACTCTTGAGTTTCGTCCTCACTATGTTGCCCAACATCGTTCAATGAAGTATATCCAAGTATTTTGTGATTGTAAATGGCTATAACTCATAAACAGATTGGAATAAAAATCTATTATTACGTATTTTTGTTAGTCTCATCACTCAATATGAGTTACCAAATTTCATCAAAATCTGAGATTGTGAACCAAAAAGTGTGTTGATTTGACGTGGAATAACCACTGCTGCTGCGGAGATTGAAAACTGCATTAAATATCTGATGAAAATCGATGAATGTCACAAAACAAAATATTTTGTCAATGCTGGGAATATTTTTCACAGATATTTTTTTGTGTTGTTGCATTCATCGATTTCCGTTAGCTATTGCAGTATTGCAGGACTTTGCCATCATTTAATTGATTTCGAAATTAATTACTTTGTTAAAATTTAGCAATTTAAAGGCTTGTTTTTAATTGGTTTCAATTTGCCATTAAACAGTTTAATAAACAACAACCTTTTAATGCTGCATTATTCATTTAATAAACGTCCTTGCAACCTTACATTAGTCTAGAATTTGAATCGATCCTAGGACCAAAAATATAGTTCTCAATTACAGTAGAAACAATTAGTCTGGGCGCTCGGCCGTTTGGTAGTCAGCCATGGCACAGGGTGGAGAGGGGAGTGTTTATCGCTCATTTCTAAAAACATGTGGCCGTGCGACGCTGCAGATGTCTTCAAGGTCAACTAGTCAACTTTTACAGGATGGCTAGTAGTGAAACCAGAGCCATGCGCCCAGAGTAATTGTTTCCACTGTACTAAAGCATTAATTATACTAAAGTTTTATCATAGTACATCTTTCAAACTCATGCACTAGAATTTTAAACTGTAGAATTCATCTTCTAGAATTTTAAGCTCTTCATTTTTTATGTGTATCACAAATATAAAATTTGTCCCATTATAGAAACATTTCGTTCTAACGGGTCTTCTCTACTATTATGTCAAAGTAAATTTTTTTCACATACCCTCACAATTTTCTTATTTTTTTCTTTTTTGAAATGACATATAAGGCTGGGTTCACACGAGGTACAATCGTGCGATTGTAGCCAGAGCAATTATCAAGTGTTGCGCGATTCTAGTAGAGCACAGGATCAGATTGTGCAGTTCCACGAGCTACACCTCGCTGCCTTGTAGCCGATTCGACAGCTCTGCAATTCATAATTGCTTTGGCAAGGCTGTTGCCTGTCATAATAATTGCTTTGGCTACGAATTGCTCTGGCTACAATCGCGCAATGTAGCTCTTGTGAACCTGGCCTAAAAGTGTGTGTATATTTCTATTGTAGAGAAATATGTATCACTATAATAAAATTTGCTGATGAATCCATATTTTGAGTATGTGATCGATTCAACTATATACACTGTATATTTTCTATTATTTTATAATCTGTCTGTATTTAACAAAGTAAAACATTTACAGATGATGGAAAAGGACAGCAGGAAGAAAATATAAATGACTGTCCAATTAAAAGAATGGCCAACAGTTCTTCAGATGACAGTGAAAATAGTAACAACGATTCCTCACCTTATACATCAGACACTGGGTGAACTTGAACACTTACAAGAAGCATTCTACCAACCAGGATCAGGCATTCAACCGACCGAGGCCCCACCTCCCCATGTGTTATATATTGACTCATTAAAGTAGGATAGTGAATATGTTGTCTGCTCATTAGGAGCTAAAAACTCTGATTTTTATAGTCCTATTTAATAGTTATTAATGTTCTGTTATGGAGTATCATTTGTGTACAAGTAATTCCTTCTGAATTCCCCCCCCCCCCCTATAAAGCCTACTAAAACCGTTCATAAGTTACCTCTATCATCGTGGGGGGGGGGGGCAGAATTCAGAGTGCCAGATTACAGAAAAGGCATTGAAAAATATTGTCTCTGGGTAATAGATAATGAATTAACACAGTGATAGATTTATTCGACTTATTATTGTACACACTATAAAATGGACTGTATAAAAAACATAGGGTGGTTCAATCCCTGCATGCTGGATAAAATGATATTAGATTGAAATATAATGTCTCTTGTTCACAAATATACATGTGCCCTTCACATGGGTCTCCTGTAGACTGAATTGTATGGGAGAGACCAGCCAGCACCCTATGTTCTCTGCTCTCCCCACCATAGTCCCTCACAAGCACCACAAAGTATGGAACATAATCCAACATACTCCCCACCTAAATGTACCTTGAGAACATTTACTTGAAACTATAAAATAAGACCTAAAAATGATTATTCGAAATCCATTGAAATTGAGTTATCACAATCTGATATAACCTATATGAAATTAGACACTGAATTTGTAATACATTCACTTAAGCTCACTAGATATGTGAAACATATACTTCTACCTTAGTTTGAAATGAGATATAGTTACTTCTAAATGAAATTTAAACAAGATTAAACCTAACCCTTAAATATTCTACTCAAATTTTAGGTCCTAACCCTTATCTGAAAATCTTAAGCCTTAGAAAATAATAAATCCTACTCCTGTATCCCTACGTTGATAGGTAAAATTAATTTGGTACTTGATTGTCATTGTCTATTGGAAGGACACAGAACTTGCAGATATTTCTTTTACATTCTCCATTTGCTGTCTTCACAATGACGACATGCATCAGATTGTCCTTGCCAGGAATGATACTCTCTACTCAACCAATCCTCCACATTAGTGGCAGTAAGTTGTCTTCATTTAGTAGCACCATTGTTCCAGGTGAAATGTTAAATTTTCTATGCAACCACTTCACTTGTGTTTGTAGCTGCCCAAGATACTCCTTGGACCATCTTTGCCAGAAGTGTTGATGCAGCTGCTTCACTCGTTGCCACTGTGTAAGATTCAAAATATTTTTCTCCTTCAAATCTTGCTCTGTTATAGCCGTCTTGTAGTCACCAATTAGGAAATGAGAAGGAGAAAGGTATGATAGGTCATTTGGATCATTTGTTAGAGGGGATAGAGGACGGGAATTAAGACGTGCCTCTATCTGAGCAACCACTGTAAGCATCTCCTCGTATGTTAAATTTGCCAATCCTACAACTCTTTTGAAATTATACTTGAATAGTTTCACAGCAGCCTCCCATAGGCTGCCCATGTGTGGAGCACGGGGTGGTATGAATGACCAAGCAATGCTTTCACCTGTGAGAAAATCATTGACCCTTTTATTATGATCTCTTGAACGGATCAATGCAGCTAAGTCCTTCAGCTCATTGCTTGCACCAATAAAATTAGTACCATTATCAGAATAAATTTTCTGACACCTTCCTCTTTTTGCAATAAATCTCTTCAATGTGCCAATGAAACTGTTAGTTGTCAAATCACTTACTACCTCTAAGTGAACTGCCCTTGTAGTGAAATACACAAAAATACACACATAAGCCTTCAGTAGTGCCCTCCTATGTCCTTGACTGATAAGAAAAGGTCCACAGTAATCCAGACCAACTGTTAGGAAAGGTTGGCATGGATATATCCTATCCCTTGGCAAATCTCCCATTTGCTGATCAATATGTTAAGAATTCACCTTGAAACATGTCACACATTTGTGAACAACCCTTTGTACCAGGTTACGCCCATGTAGCGGCCAAAATTGCTGTCTTATACTTGCTACGAGTCCCTGCTGTCCAACATGGAGATTTTTTACATGCTCATAAATTGCAATCAACTCAGATAATTTACTTGAATATGGTAATTATATGGGATATTTTGCATCATATGTAATATCAGCAATCTTCAGTCTTCCACCTACACGAATGATGCCACTCTCATCAATAAATGGATTCAAAAATCTGAGTTTGCTTTTGTGACTCACATCCTTAGAGTTTACTAATGATAGATTCTTTACTGAAGTGTACCTCTTGAACCAATTTAATAATTTTGTTCAATGAATCTTTTAATTCAGAAACTGACAAAGGATTAGAATTTTTAGTCTTACTGCAACAATTTTTTATGAAGCGATAACAGTAAGCTAAAACTCGCTGTAACCTTGACAGTGATGAAAATCTGTTGACTATGTCACATGAATTTTCCTGAGCTGCAAGCAGTGTAACTCTAGGATTTGGACATTGTTCTGGGAGTGTTTGTGATGAATCAATTTGTGATTTCGTGAATGGTAGATTTATTTCATGCAGCCAGTCAGGACCAATCCACCACAGCTGATTGTCCTTGAGCTGAGAAGGATGTACTCCTCTTGAGATAAGATCAGCTGGATTGTCTTGTGATGAGACATGATTCCAAACTACATCTTTTGTTGAATCTTGAATTTCAGTCACCCTATTGGCTAAAAATGTTTTCCACTTGGAGGGATGTGCATTGATCCATGCCAATGTGATAGTAGAATCAGACCACAAACATGTTTTATCAATTTCTAAATTGAAAATTCTTTTGTAAAGTCGAGCCAGTAAAAGAGCTCCACACAACTCTAAACAAGGCAGAGAGATTTTCTTCAATGGAGCCACCTGTGATTTTGAACAAAGTAGTTTGACGGTCACAATTCCTTCTGAACTTATTGACTGCAAATAGATACAAGCACCAAAAGCCCTTTCTGAGGCATCACAAAATCCATGTAGCTCTCTTATAATAGATATGTCACTTGTACCAACCATTTGATCAATTTGAATTATGGGAATGACTGATAGACCACTTAATAATATTTCCCATTTTTCTCTTAAATCGGAAGGAAGCAAATCGTCCCACTGAAGTTTTGACTGCCATAATACTTTCATAAACATTTTACACAGAATTGTTATTGAACTAATTAAACCAATAGGATCAAATATTGATGCGATTGCAGCTAAGACTGTTCTCTTTGTAAAATTCTTGCAAATTACATCATTGAATAAGATTTGAAATTTATCTGAAACTGGATGCCATACTAATCCTGAAGTTTTCACACTAGTCTCATTACCAAATTTCAGTGGTAATTGTGTTTCTCTGACTCCCTCTGAAACAGCTTGCAGTACTTGGTTCATTTGAACACCATTTTCTCAGATGAAATCCTCCCCTATGGAGGAGTTCAATCAATTGATTTTGAATAGATAATGCTTCCTCAATATTTTCAGCTCCTGATATGCAATCATCAACATACATATCCTGTTTCAGTACTTCAGCCCCCTGTGGATAGTACCGCCCATCATCTTCTGCCAATTGATGTAGACATCTAATTGCAAGGAATGGTGCACATGTTGTTCCATATGTTACTGTTTTTAATCTGTAAATTTTCAATTCATCTTCTGGAGATCATGATCTTGTTCATTCACTAATACTTGTCTGAACATCTTAGCTATGTCAGCTGTAAAACACACCTTATGCATTCTAAATCTCAAAACAATCGATATTAAATCTTGTTGAATTGTTGGGCCCACATGTAGAATGTCATTTAGTGAAAGATCTGATGAAGACTTGTGTGATGCATCAAAGACCACACAGAGACGAGTAGTTGAGCTGTCCTTGAAAACAGGATGGTGAGGTAAAAAATAAGATAGATGATTAAAATTCTCAGTGGCCTCCTCCACTAATTCCGTATGTCCCAGCTCTTCATATTCTTTCATGAACGTGTTGTAGTCATTTCTTCAATTCAGATCTTGTCCCAATCTTCTTTTGAGTTGAATGAATCTTGTAGTTGCTCCTCTTAATGAACCTCCAAGTTTACAAGCGTTGTCCTTTAATGGCAGGTGCACAACATACCTTCCAATTTGATCTCTTGTGGTATTGCAACGAAAATTATTTTTACAAAATTCATCTTCTTCAACAGGTGTCTTAGAAACTTCTTCTAGCTCCCAAAACTGTTGCAATTGATTCTGCAGTTGATCATTATGAATAAGAAAATATTGTTGGATTTTATGGTCACCCTTGCAATCACTTGATGGCACAGCACCTGATAAGATCCATCCCAATTCAGTACTAATTAATGTTAGATGACCTGGTTTCACAAATTTTTCACATGGAAGAAGAAGATAGAAGTAGAGTTCAGCCCCTATTAACAGGTCAATTTTACCTGGTATATTGAAATGAGGATCTGCAAAATCCATGTTGTATGGCAGATTCCAATTGCAAATATCAATTTCCATGCTTGGAGTATTACTAGTTATCTTTGACAAAACTAAACAACTGATTGTATTATTATATGAATTGTTTTTCGATTCAAAATTCAAAGTTACACAATGACTTGTTTTTGATTGCACTCCATTGATTCCAGAAATTGGTGTTGCATTTTTATGCTTTCTGAGATGTAATTTTTTCACAAGTGATTCAGAAATAAAGTTTGACTGGGATGCACTATCTAACAAAGCTGCCATTCATGCAGTTGGCCAATTTGATCATGTACAAATACAATAGCAGTAGCCAATAATACCTCTTTATTAGTTAATTTCAACAAACAGTATGTTTTTGAATTAGTTCCTCTTTCATGCGTATTTGATTGATTACCCTTATTTTGCCCTAGTGGCGATTGTACTTGTTCCTTATGAATGAGTGTGTGGTGGTGTAGTCTGCACTTATGACAGCCTTGACTACTTGTACACGAATGTGACATGTGATTGGGTTGCAAGCAGTTGAAGCAACATTCCTCCTTGCATAGAACGGCTTCCTGTTGACTCATTGTAATTAAGAAATTCAGTACATTGAAATAAGTTATGAGATCCATTACACAAGTGGCAAATTGGTGACTTGCCTTGTGTCACATACAATATTTTTGATTGCTTAGATCTCTGTGACATCATTACTTGGATTTTATGGACACCCTTGCAACCATTACCCTAGGCTTAATAATTCTTTCAAATGCTGATTTCGTTTTCAAGTATATTTCTTCCTCCTTGTAGGGTTTCTAACACTTGACACCTTTCTTCTATGAAAGAGAATAACCTTTCCAATGAACTAACCTTTGACCCTACATGTCTGTGTTCCCAAGCCTCTCTTGTGGATACACTTACATTATTTAACATCATTTGAATTAACATTAATTCATGGAGTGGTGTTTCATTTTCCTTGAATGATTCAATTGCATCAATATTGCCCTTAATGTGATTGATGAGTGCACATAGATTTGTAGCAGAATCTTTAGTTGAAGTTGGCATCTTCAATAAATTAATTATCTGAGTTTGTATAATCAATTTCGGATTATTATAATGCTGGTAAATCAAATTCCATGCAACACAGAAATTGTCAGAAGTCGTGGGAATATTGGCAATTAGTTTTCTTGCTTCATTACTTGAAGATGAGTTCAAGTAATGCAATCTTTGAACATTAGTTAATGACTTATTGTCTATTATTAAGCTCATAAATAGGTCTTTGAACTGATACTAGTTAGTGTAATCTCCATCAAAATTTGGCAATGCAATTACAGGTAAATTAATATGCTGGTATCTTTCCTTGTTTGAATCAGAAGCTGATTGTGATTTATCATTGTTTGAATCAGAAGAAGTGTGTGTTTCGCATTTGGTAGTCTTAATAATTCTTTCAAATTCTGATTTCATTTTCAATTATATTTCTTCCACATCTGCTATATATTCAGATTGTTCTCCAAGATTGTGTTTTTCCAAAGTCAAATGAATAAATTATTCTAATAAATTATTCCATGCGTTAGTCAATAACTTAAGTCATGAACTGATATGCCAATCATGAATATCAGGTGAAAACATAGAGCTTATAGGCTCTTGTATTGGCTCTAGTTATGCTGGCTTTATAGAAACCTCATTTTGCCGTAAGATGCTTTATTTCTTCATCTGCCATTTCAAAGCAATCCGCTTAGCTATCCCTAGCAAAATAATAGTCAGTAGCAGGCCTATACTATAAAAGTCTTCTACTTTCAGAACTTATTCCACAACATCAAACAGAGACATAATTCAGAAAGGAAATATAACTATTGGGGATTTCTCAGTTGAAATAGCAGTGGACAATTATAATAGATTAATAAATTTGACTCCTGCGATATCATTCATGGAATCACAACATAACTTCTGAGAACTTCCCAATATCGACTCAAGTAGCTAGTTATAGGAGAATCATAATTATTACATATAATGAAATGAAATACAAAGAATGATTAATACTTGTTTATTGATATAATGAAATCAATTCAAATGTTAGATTCAAAAATACATTTCAGATTATACAAGTTTTTATTTAATATTAATTTTGGGATCTGAGTCAGTCCATTGAATGTGATTGTTCGGTTGATTATTATAACCATTTCATACAGTTCACTTTATGATAGATACATGAGTTAATTCCAATATACGAGACAAATTAACAGAGATAGAATTTAATGATGGCAATCATCAGTACCATATTAAACTATTGAACTATCAGAGTTTATTTACTTTCAATGAATAAGTTGAATACTTATTTCAGAATTAGATTTCAAATAAGACATGGCACATTATAATGTAATATGCAATTCTTCAAGATTCAATGATGATAATATTTGATGTGTAAATTTGTAATAGAGTTCATAATACAATTATTAGGGGTTGGTCTCAAAAGAAATGAAAATTAATATTTATTAAAGATTGGGTTCAGAAAAATTGATGCATATAGAAATGAAATTACACTTTTACTTAACTGAGTTGTAGAATAGTTCCACCATTGGAATATTGATTTGAATTTTAGATAGTTGGTGAATCTACATTGTGGTTTCCTGATTCATGCCATTGACTTCCAGTTTAGGCTTCATTCCAATTTAGGATTAGAGATGAACGATTTGCTGCAGTTTTCAACAATGCATTGTTGAAAATTTCTTGGAAGAATATTTCAGAGCTGAATTGACCGAAGTTGATGATTTCAAGTTAGCATGTTACAAATTCAACTTCATTCTGATGAATTTGAATCACAAATCTTTGATATTTGAATGAACTTAAGGTTTCACAGATTTAACCGTTGGAAATGAATAAGTGAACTTCTGGCTAGGAAAATTCATGTTATTTCACTGAAATGAATGATTCATGGTTCAAAATGATGAGTAATTGAATAAGAACATACACCGTAGCCTTTTAAGGAATTCAAAAAAATTATCACATTTTAGAAAATTACATTTTCAGAGAAATTAAAGACTTGACCCTTCAACTGAGAGATGTTTCGAGAAAGTGAAGAATATTATCTGAATCTAGTCAGACCAAAGTTTTTCTGTAACATAGAAGCTGATACCAACTTGAAATATTTGGATATAATAAATTGAATTTAGCAAGTAGCTGCATCATGGTTGCATAAATATTAATTAAATAATCTTCTAAATTATTTCTTTAATTAATAATGAGTAAATATTCATTTTAAATCATGACAAATTGAAATAAAGAAAATATTAGATTGGCTGTCATCAGCTGACACCACAGATTATAAGAAAAGGTGAATTAATAAGTTTTGAGATACAGCTGTGTATTCCGAATTATCATCTGACGGATGACGATCGAGATTTAACAATAACTGAAAAACAGTAAGGGAGAAGGTGAGGAAGAGAGTTGACAAAAAATGTAAAGCAGTAAAACTTATTGGTTTGGTGAGAAGTGTGACCATTTGTGGCACCTTTGTCCTTCTTGAGATGTGGGCTGCACCTTGTCACCCTTGCTGACCACAGAGTGATTGACATATATAGTGGCTAGACAGTGTTCTTATGCATGTGTGCACTAGCACGAGCACCCTCCAAACGGTTTTTATGTTTACCAACAAAGTCACAGAAACACAGTTCACAAATTGGTAAAACAGAGGTTTCAACTTCTGAAATCCGGCCCAGAGGACCATGAAAAATATTGTCTTTGGGTAATAGATAATGAATTAACACAGTGATAGATTGATTTTACTTATTATTGTACACACTATAAAATGGACTGTATAAAATACATAGGGTGGTTCAATCCCTGCATGCTGGATAAAATGATATTAGATTGAAATATAATGTCTCTTGTTCACAAATATATGTGTGCCCTTCACATGGGTCTTCTGTAGACTGAATTTTATGGGAGAGACCAGCCAGCACCCTATGCGCTCTGCTCTCCCCACCATAGTCCCTCACAAGCACCACAAAGTATGGAACATAATCCAACAGGCATCATCACCTGCAGTGTATGTTATTTTTCCAATGCATATTTTTCCAAGTTCTTTTCTCTAATATATGACTTTTGTTTATATATTTTTTTCTACACATATAATAGTTACATTTTTCTGTTAAGAGGGCAAGCATGGGATCCTCCTTGTGCTCTCATATGTACTCATGTCAAATAAATAATCACTGTCCATTATCCTCTGGTGAACCCTCTACACTCTGGCAGTCTGCAGTGGATGGCGGCAATTATTTACTTAGTATAGTTATGTTAAATAGGATTATTGAATATTATTATGTTCAGTTGTAATGTGTTTTATTGTACTTTGTATATTCTTATTATTGTTTGTGTTATAAATATTCGCGTGTATAGTTGATTATGTTTCCAGTCATTTATTTTATGTATTAGTTATTTATGTATAGTTATGGTTTGTCATTTGTGTGCACAAATTCTCAACAGTTGCTTTGTTAGGGTATCTGAATCCCCCCTCAAAGCCGATCTGAACCTTATATTTCTATTAGTGGTGGAGGGGGGCTGAGTTTAGACTGCCAGAGCTCAGACAACAATGTCCATTGCCTTCTGAGCACCACTCTGTTAGTCCGAACAAGTGTGTCTATTGAGGGCTTTTTCACCAGAGTTCAGATATCACTGTCTAATGCGGGTTGAATGGAATTCAGTTCCTGAGTATTGACTGGTGGCTTGGTGAAATATATTCCATTCATTTTTATTTCCGAACTTAAGCTAATTAATTATATTTTGCCAATGACACTTATGTATTGGCATGTTCATCCATAATTAGGTTATTTATTATAGTTTATCGAGTATCTAAGTAAGCCTCCACACCTCAGCAGACATCAGTGTTTGCTGTGTCTGTTGAGAATTTTTGATTGCCAGAAAAGAATTTGGAGATTTTTGCAAAATCAACTTTGTCGTTTATCCTTAAACAATGCATGGAACTGACTAAATTTATTGAACTGTATAGTCATTATTATTCCGCTTATAGGTTATAACATGTTGAATATATCTTGTTACATTATTGATAATTATACAGTTATAATGTATAATGTTTTATTCTTCAATCATCATCAGTGTTTTACCAATATTTAAAGTAGTCGGGTCCATTCATACACCTCTCCTCCCTTCCATACATCCTAAAGGACACTCTTTGCTCTCATGCAACGCTCCTTCAGTTTCTTTTCAATCATGCTACTTCATTTGGTCCCACTTTCTCCTTGGTGCTTCTTTGCTACTCTATCCTGCTTAATTAATATCAGACATTTAATGGCATACCTACATCTCAAGCGCCTTTATTTTCCCCTTATTTTTTCAGCTTCAAGACTCCAAACTATCGGTTAAGCAAGCAACCTAAGATAACGACCCAGTGAACAAACAGGCAGCTCTTGCTGATTCCTGAGGAACAGCTTTATTATTCATAATGTTTTTTATTATTATAGGATTTATAATGTAGTGGATTATACATTGATAGTAAGGTAGTGTAAACGGGTTTAACAAATTTACTCTTTGTAAGGGCTCAGTAGCCTTTTCTCAAGAATGATTGTTGAAATCCGCGTCTCCTCCGTGGGATTTTGAACAGTGTTTCACTTATCCCTAGGATATCCCTAGTTTTTTATTTGGGATATCCAGGGGATATTCTCTTTGCGATATCCCTGGAAACTGAAGAGAACAAGTTCTAGGAATATTCCTAAGATATCCCGGGGTGGGATATTTCATATCCAGGACATCCCCCAGATTTCCTCTGTGGGGTTTGGGCGGACATTCAGTTATCCCTCCTACGATATCACTGGGGGTTATTTAGGATATAATGGGATGTCCTGAGGATATTCTCAATACTTTTGTGCTAGTGTGGGTCAATACTAGTGCTGTGTGGGTCATGATTCAATGGTACCAATTTATGCACAAAATATTAGTGCTTAATTCTCAATAGTTTGAATTTAAAAACTACCCACTACGGCCTTAATAATAAGAAAAATATAAAAATGTGTCAGCTACTGTGTGGGAGGGGGTGTCAGTTTTGTTTCTTTACCTAATAATGAAAAAAAATCCCGCACCACTCAACCTGAGTAACCTATATAGAAAGTGTTAGGCAACTACCAGATTTGAAACAGCCCTAATGTTATATTTAAATAGGGCCTACCTAATGGTTTTTAAAAATTTGATGTCTTAAGAAAAATCCATTCTTCTGAGAAAGAAGAAAATTTCAGTCCCCAACATTCAAGTGGAACCTCTTAATTTAACATAATTTTATTTGAACTTTTGCATATCATGAAAAGGGTTTAATTGTTATATCAAGCAGTTTATTTACTGATCAAATAAACAATAATTTGTGAAACTTCTGGCGCTTTATTGAATCCCTTTTCTTGATTTTTACATCATGAACAAAAACATTACATTCAATGAACAATTGAAATGAGCTTTCTAAAAAAAGAAATAGGTAGTCGTCGTTTTTAAAGTTCAAATTAAAGAATGGAGATGCTTTAATAGAATAGAAAAATCTTACAGAAATATTTTCAAGAAATCTCCAGTTTCATTGTTTTACATAGAAAGTTATATCAAAACAACTACTGGGCAAAGCCCATGATGGCTTAACTCTAATCGAATGCATGCCTAGCAGATAATCGCCTCCAAAATGCATAAATTATAAAAACATGGTTTTATGAGTTACTTATTGAAAAAGATTCAAAGCAAAAGCTTCCGGAACCCCCCCGCCACCGCTGCAACATTGGTTATACCATCATAATCCCCAAAACGCTGATGGATGGAGCTTCCACGATACCGGTATGTCATACAAAGTAATGCGTCCCGTTTTGATGTGTCAGAAATATGGTCACCTAACATAAAAGAGATGTAGCAGAAAACCAATCGGCTTATATATTTATAATAATAAAATCTAGCTCAGTTGTTGAAGTTGTAAACTAACCGTTAGCCAACTTAACGAATTGTGATGCATTCAATCAGAGTAATCAGACGCGATTGATTTGAATACAATCCGTACTGATAATTACCACAATTTGATAGTGTTCTGATTAAACTTCATAATTTTTTATAAATTCATTCCTGGCGAATGTCGTGAATATAATATTATTATGATGTCACAAATTTTCCAATTTCTAACACATATCCTTATCATGAGCAATAACGTATGTAGCTGGTCACGTGATCACGATATTCGATGTCATTGGCTGATTTCACTTTTTAAACATAACTGTTGAATTCACTCTTGTGTCTTGTGCTTGCTTGTGAGTGTAAGCTTTCTTTGTCCTATATAGTGTACATATCCAACGGATTTTCTGCTCTTATTAATTGAAATGGCTGACCAAAACATTAATCCATTCTCTCAGGGTCAGGAAACTATCATCAAAACAACTCCAGAGAGAAGACAGCATTCTCAAAGCAGCCATGCCGTATCGAGAAGGTAAGCTTCATTTGTTAGGTTATGATCATGATTGAGTAGGGTCTTCAGAATAGCATTATACAGCAATAATTATTGATAGTTCTTGCCTTCTTCATTATTAGCTCTAGATTTTTCATCAATAGTCTCTCTTCATTCATTAATTCACACCATTAACAATCAATATTCTAATAGCCAAGTAGAAACTAGTCTTTCAATATCTTTGTATTCCCACTTGAAAACGATGAAAGATTCTTGTTTGAACAGCCATGTATCTTACTCTTTTCGATAAGTTTTTTACTTTAATTATTCATTGAAATAAACTAGAGAAAATTAGTTCATTTATTCCTCTCGATTATGCTTTTTTATTGTTAGCGCCAAAAGTCAGCCTTCTTGTGGGTAATTTCGTTGGAAAAATATGGTTTATTCACATCGATGCAACTGGGCTGAATACCAACTTTTCATTGTATGTTATGGTTCTGCTTCATCTAATGTAAAATCTGAATGAAAACGCTCGATTAAAGAAAAATTTTTTCACCTAATGAGGTGTATGTTGAATCGCTGGTTAAGACTATAAGTCAGAATTGTATTTGTGTGCTACTAATACCCTACATTTTAGGTAATATATTACAAATTTCCTCGGCATGTTATCAAACCATTCATTTATTTGTTTAGTCATGTTCAAATTTCCTTCTTACAATGCCAAATATTTGAATGTTTGGTGTACTCGCCATTAGGGTAGGTAAGGTCATGTAGGTAATACTTTATTCCAAATCTATTACACATAATTTTTATGTTAGGATATGCAGCATTGGTAACTTTATGAGTTTCACCTGAAACTAGTGAGATTGATATAGCCTACTATTCCTTTCTCATGCATAAATTGCAATTTTAGTTTTCCCAAAAATGTAGGGACATTCCACGTCAAATCAACACACTCTTTTGGGTCATCATCTCGGATGTTGATAAAATTCGTTATACTAATAGTGGGCAATGATACAAGAAAAATACATAATATTAGATTTTTATCTCTTGGCTATTTTGTTTTTGAGTTTTAAAATTTTGAAAAAATCAGAAACAGCTTTTAATGGTTCTAGCAGCACCAATTTAGCATTGTTCAATTTTTTCATACATTCTTTGTATTTTCATCAATAACATGCCAGACTATCGAAATGAGAATGGGTTCATTGTTGAAAAAATTATTTTCGGGAGGATGAAGCTCACATAGGTTTGAGACATGTGCGTGGGTAGAGTTGGATGATGATGATGATGATGATGATGATGATGATGATGATGATTGATAAGTTGGACCTACAGTTTTAGATGGGTTTAAGCCACCGGGGAATTATTTTATAGCAGAAAACAGCCTTTTCTGGCCAAACCAAAATGGTCACCCTTCCAAGGGCAGTTCGAACGCTTGTGGCTTATCTTACTGAACAGAAAACTGCCACGGCTGGTGGCTATCACTTCCCTGAATTTAAAACTGTTCTGGGTATCAGTCGAAAGTGAAAATATAAATTATTGTACTCGCAGATCGTCATGGATCAAGAAATAATAAGTAGGCTATTGATATACGTACTTTCTTTGGAATTTCCAATAGAAATGGAATCTCATAGACTCAAAATTTATAATATCAATTTATCCATAATTTTTCACTTATTTGTGATTGTCTAAACATTTGAATATTGTATTGCGATAAAGTTATTTGTTTTGATTATGATGTTTTAATATTTGTTTATCTTACTTTCCAGATTACAGAAAGAACTCATGACGCTTATGGTAAGTAAATAATTTCTATTGTATAATTTGTATGTAGTGATTATCATTTATAAACTTGGTGTCTGGTTTTAAATAAATCGTTTTCAAGAATGTCTTAATTGAAATAAATTCAATATTTTTTGTTGAATGATATAATATAGATGTTTTAATTTTAGATTTTCACCCGTGAATACACATTTTTCATCTTTGATGTTTGAAAAAACCCTGTCATAGTTTTTCATGTTACATAATTTTTAAGAGTGATTTTCAATGGTTTAAGAGTTAATGGTTAAGAGAATAATGGTTTTAAGAGTAATTTTCAATGATCAAGTGGTTTAGTTATTGTGGAATTACCCTTTTCTGAACATGTTATGTCGGCAATGAAGACTAATAATCTGTAGGTCTACTGAAGTTAATGTTCTATTTTCCAGATGAATGCAGAAAAGGGTGTGTCAGCATTTCCAGAAGGAGAAAATCTCTTCAAATGGATCGCTACCATTATTGGACCAGATGGAACAGTAAGTTTTATTCAATTGTACGAGTATATTAGTTAAACAATATAATGCTATATATTTTATGTTGCTTTTATTTTGGTCTAGATACAAATCAAGCAGATATTTGCGGTGTAGATGAAATTCTTATTCTGGTTTGTTAATCTTTTTTTGATCTTTCTCTTTTGGTTTATTTTGTTCGTAAAGTTAATTTATTTTATATGAATAGATTTAATTTATGTTGAAACTAACTTTAATTTTTTTGATCATTCCCCTTAATTCGATCAAATAATTCTTATCTAAAATAATAAACTATGAAACTTATTTAAGTCTTGTCTTCAATCAAAACCTTGTCGAGCAATCCTGATATAACAACTTGGTCTTTCGGTTTGATGCGACTCACTACCTTTCAATATGAACGGTAATATCACCTCAGCCCAATCTAATTTGCTTCTGTACTTTCATCCCAGTATTAGTTAGCTGTCTTAGGTAATTTGAAAAAGGAAACTCTAAGGAACTCTTAGAAAAGGGAATTCAATAGGTTTTTGAGAATGGTTGAATTATTCTAAATCAATAAAATTGTGAATTGATGGTCTACATACTAATGGTCCTCAATATTTCCATATTGTCTGATGTACAAATACTTTACTTCCACTATTAATCTTTTGTTTGTTAAATTATATTGATTGTTACCAACAGGAATTATAAAATTCTAAATAAATGGTTTACACACTGATGGTTTTCTGTTGACATACTTGGCTTACTATTAAACTTATTGGCTGTTATCAACAGGTCTACGAAGGAATTACTTTCAAGCTGTCGCTAGAATTTTTGAACAACTATCCGTACGTTCCACCAGTTGTGAAATTTACTTCACCCTGTTTTCATCCGAATGTTGATCTAAGTGGGAATATCTGCCTGGACATTCTAAAGGAAAAATGGTCAGCCCTGTATGACGTCAGAACGATTCTGCTGTCATTGCAGTCACTCCTTGCAGGTAAATTCATTTGCCGTTATCAATTCGTTCTACATTAATATAATATAATATAATAAATCAATAGTTGCATTTACATCTTTTTGAATGTTTGGCACACGTCAATGACACAATAATATTATTAATCAAAAATTACAATCATATATATCATTATTTTAAACAGTCAATCCATAAGATATCACATCACTTATAACTTCACATCTCAATTGTTTAATATGTCTATCATTATCATGAATAATAAGACGAAATTGTCTATCATTATCGCCCAATCTCTAGTTTCTATTGATGGTTGTCTTCTCCAGAGGCTCTGCTAAAGAATTCTGTTAAACTATAGAAGCTTTCATTCACAAGCCAGTTCCTCAGGCCACTTTTGAGCTGGCGTTTATCTGTTAAATTCATTATGTGTGTTGGAATTGCGTTCAAGATTTTTTTACTCATGTGCTCAGGATTTGTCTCAAAGAATGCAGTTCTATGAGGCTGGATTCTCAAATGTCTCCTAAATCTAGTGTTGTGCGCATGAACAGATGATCCTGTAGTCCAGGTCTCTCTGAAATCCAATCCATACATTGCACATTCCAAAATATATAAGCATGGCAAGGGAAGTATCTTTGCACTCTGAAACAGGCGTCTACAAGATGTCCTTGGAGGTTTATTCAGCATCATTCTCAGAACCCTTTTTTGTAATCTGAAGACTCTTATTGCTCCTTGAGAAGCACCCCAGAATATCAATCCATATGTAAGGAGAGACTGGAAGTAACCATAATAAGCTGTAAAGACTACTTTTTGACTCATAATTCTTGTCAGCCTTGATATTGCAAATACAGCTTTATTGAGTTTTTTTATCAAATTTTCAATATGATCATTCCATTTCAGTGTAGAATCTACTCTGATGCCCAGAAATCCACAAACCTGGGAAGGAACTATTGTTTTTGAATCCAACTGGAAGCTCAGGCCAGGAGAAGATCTTGGGCGACATATAGAGAAATCCATGAATGAAGTCTTCTTTACATTGATTGTCAGTTGGTTAGCCATGCACCAATCCTGAATACTACCAATAACTCTCTCTCCTTGATTCTGTAGTTCTTGGCTATCTCTTCCCACAAGTAGAAAGTTTGCATCATCTGCAAAAAGGGCAGTGTTTGCTAATGTTGTATTCCTGGGCAGGTCATTGATGTACAGTGAGAACAGTAATGGTCCAAGTATCGTTCCCTGTGGAACTCCCTTAGTTAATTGCGGGATTCCAGATCTATATTTGTAGTTTTTCACACAGTCTTTCTCAGCTTCAATTTCGACAATTTGAGCTCTGTCACTAATGAATGATTTTAACCAGCCAAATGCTGATCCTCTGAATCCATAGTAGTTGAGTTTATCCAAGAGAATGTCATGATCCAAGCTATCAAAAGCCTTACTTAGATCAACAAATATTCCAAGAACGCTCTTGCCATCATCTAGTGAACTGTAAATATTACATAGAAAATTGCCCATAGCATGAGCAGTTGACCTCCCAGACCGAAATCCAAACTGACAAGGCGATAATAATTTATTTGTCTCCAGATACACAGAAATTGTTGTTTGGGCTGATTGCTCATATATTTTTGAGAAGGAGCTTTGAACTGATATTGGTCTAAAATTCACCATATCCTCATTGGACCCCTGCTTATGAAGAGGAATGACTCGTCCTAATTTCAGATCCTGTGGGTATGAGCCTGAACTAAAGGATAGATTTACTAGTTCAGTTATCACACTCTTTATTGGCTCAAAACACTCCTTCATAATGCTACTTGGTATATCATCTAGGCCACTTGTCATCTTGCTTTTGATCCTCCCTACAGCAGAAGAGATGTCATCCTCAGTAAAAACAGGAAAACTTTCCAAAATAGTGCTTACTTGGCCAAATTTTGCAAGCATAGTTCTGAAAGAACTGGATGTGTCAACATTTCCATTGCAGGAACTGGAAAAGTACTCATTGAAAGCATCTGCCACCTCCTCAAATGAACCAATTGCTACTCCATTCATCCTAATAGGATAGCTTCTATTTTTGGTACTTGGGATAGTTTCATTTTTTATTAACTTCCAAATAAGTTTTGATTTGTTCTCTGATGATGCCATAAAATTCTCGGCATGAGTATGTCTTAAGACAGTTATTTGATGTTTAATCAGCTGTGACAACAATTTCAAACTTCTTTTGTATGTCAAATCACCAGGAAAAAATTTAACAAAGAGTTGTAAGTCTCTTTTTGTTTCACATAGATATTTAAGCAATGGAGAAGACCACTTTATTCTACCATTGTTCTTCTTAAGTCTCCGATAGATAATGGGGAATGAGTCGTCAAATGCCTTGCAATACAAGCCCAGGAAGAAATGGAATTTATCATCTAATGAACCATCCATTTGAAGAACTGCAGACCAATCTATACTCATCAGTTTTCCTCTGAATTCGCATTTTGCATGCTCAGAAAATACTCTCAATGAATGGAAATGCTCATGGACATTGTCCGAGCTACACAAAGAATAATTAATCAACTGAGCATTATGGTCAGAAAGACCTAACTCCATGACCATTGCATGCTCACTCTCAATCAATGGTGAAATGAAACAAATATCTATTAAGGTTGCTGATGTTGCAGTAACTCTTGTGTGGTCATCAATAATGTTTCTCAAGCCATATGCCTCAAACAATGACTCCAATTCCCTTCTTCTAGCTGATTCCACCAGAAAGTCAACATTAAGATCTCCTACTACTATACAAGCCTGGAAACTATTCATGACCATAGACAAGACTTCTTCCAACCTGCCAAAAAAACACTGAAAGTCATTATTTGGTGGTCTATAAATGCATATTATTGCACATTTTTCATGTCCAACTACTGCAACCTCAAAATCAATCTCACATGCTTGCTTAATGTCAAATTTAGTTGCCAAAATGCCTTCTCTAACATAAACTGCTACACCACCTCCCTCTTTGTCACTTCTGTTGAAGAATGATACAAGGTTGAAGTTTTGGATTTTCACTGTATTGCAATTCTGAAGCCAGGTTTCCGACAGGCACAAAAAGTCAATTCTGGCAGGTTTTTCATCTTTCTCAATGTTTTCTATTTGCAGCACTAATTCATCAGTCTTATTTTTCAAACTTCTTATGTTATAATGGATCAAGTTGAATTGTTTCTTTGTTCTCTCTCTTTGTCTATCCGGGCTGATTAAACTCACTCATTATATCATTCTATGGATATAATTTATTTCTGTCAAACCAGAAGGTGTATAAATTTTATGAACTGAAATTTATGTATAAAAACAAACTATTAAGTCATTAACACAGAACAAGCAACAATAATTATTATTTTTCAACATTCCGTTCTACAGAATCAAGCTGCTTGCTCAGATCTTCATCTGATCTACCTCTAGAATGTGTAATTGAAGTATCTAGAAATATTTTCAAGGACCTGTGGTGACCAGTGGGTAAATCTGGAACTAATGTAATCACATATTTTTATTGTACCTGTTACGTACCTGACTGAGGTCAACAACATTATTTAATATCTATTAGAGAGAAATTATATTATGCTATTTATCACAAATAAATGTTAAATTAATAAACTCTGCAAGTTATTTGTATTACAGGCTTAGCATATTGTAATAGTTGTAAATGTATATCTGTAAAGAATTGAAAAATTGTAGATGAATTACTAGCTCTCTAGCTAACTATTGAGGTTCCTCCAAACAGCGAGACCGAGAGTGACACTACACAGCTTATAGCAACAGTGATGCTCTCACAGCTTGTCTAGGGCAGTATCCTTACTGATCCTGACTTTCGATTTATGACATTAGTGTCGTTATAGCTCTCGCCGGTTGGATAGTTCTATGGCTCAGTGAGCTCTCTGTTGACCAGTTGTTGCAGGGTGTTCCAAATTTTAATAGCTATATTTTGGGAATGAATTGAAAGGAAATTTGAAAAGGTGGGCATTCTTCCAAGGGCATTTACACAGTGGAGCATCAATACTCGATGATAATCATCATCGCAAAATCAAACTCATCATTTGGAATGGTTTATGGTAGGGATGGGTATCGAACTACAAATCATCGATTATTTTTTGTAAGGGAGTAATCGGTACTGAAAACATTGATTAATCGGTGTTCAAACATCGATTAATTCAGTCTTTGAAAATAGCAAAAACAGGCCAAAATAATACCAAATAGCGTCCCAAACAACACTTTTTGGAGGCATCTTGGCGAAAAACAAGATACAATGATGGTTTCAGGTTATTGCTACTTATATTATGTTTATCGCAAAAGGCAAAACGCAAATTATTTCAATCCTGTCAACTGTCAGCAGGTTGGCTTGGAGGTTATATTAGACAGGGCTTGTGAAGAATGGCAAGGAACTAAGAAAAAGGGGAAAACGTAAAAAGAAAAAGCTCTATCATTAATATCAGAAATGAATCTGAAAATATGTTTGAAACAATAATTATTTACATATTTATGTCCCTCAATCCTGTAATATTGAATAATCAGAGAAAAGCCACTAATCGATTAATCGTTGAGAAATAATCGGTGCTGTGATTAATCGAAGCTCTTGAACATTAAAAAATAATCGATTATTTCAATTAATCGACTAATCGATACCCATCCCTAGTTTATGGCATATTGGAGGAGCGTGGGCACCTCCGTTCCACAGCATGTGTTTAATTCTTCGATGGTGATGAGCCTCATGTATTGTATGCTCCACTGTGCTTCGGAAAATCGTACACGTTGAAAATATTTTATATTCATTTGACTGATGTACCTCTTCACTTGTTCTTTAATCTTAAAGTTTCATAACTAGCCACTTCTCCAAACCTTTTTGAATTACTTTTCAAGTTATTAGTTGTTATTTTTTCTGTATTCACAGAACCGAACAACGACAGTCCCTTGAACGGGCATGCTGCAGAGCTATGGCCAAACCAGACTGAATTCAAGAGGCAATTGGATAAGTTCATGGGGGACCCGCGAAAAGAAAGCTCGTAAGTACCATTTATTTTTATAATTATTACCAATTTAGGGAGTGATTGGCCGCTTTCTGAGTGCGATGTCGAGGTAATTGTGGTGTTCAGTCACGAACACTCGGGCTGTACCGGAACCTAGAGGCTCAGAGCCCACGTAAACGTACGTCCATCCATGACATCAATATCATCCACGCAAAGTCTCGCTGTTCAAAGAAATAAGCCTAATGGTATTGATTTACAATGCCATGTTTGTCTTGCTTTTCTATGTATTTTTAAACTGTCAGTCAAAAAAAGATTGTTTTCCTACAACTGCTCGTAAAGTAGTTCTTTACGTACTGAAAACTAATTGTAAAATACCTCTTTACTGCTCCGCAAGCGGTAAAGTACTTTACGCTCGCCAGCTGTTTTCTTTACGCTTCTGTTTTGATTTTGATGTCTTCTCATTGGTGGATCACGGAGTCCGTGAAATTCACATAACCTCAACAATGGCGAACGCTAACCAAATCCGCGCTCGGTCTGTGATGTTACAAACTGAAAGTTTTTATTGTATTGGAATCCAAAACTTCAGTTGTAGGAAAAATATTGTATGTAATTCGCGCGTGAAGCTTCTTTATTGCTCTCGCAAAATTACTGCGCTCCGCTATGCGTCGGGCAGTAAATGTTTTGACTCGAGCAATAAAGTCGCGCTTCACGCTCTTAATAAATAAATAACTATTCTATGCACAATGGCACTGCGGAAACTCCTTTCGTTAATTCATAAAAGGTCCGTATTTACGAGCTTCCCTCAGCTCATGGGATACTTGAAAGCATTCATTAAGGAAGCCTTAGTTTCATAAATATGGGCCTTAATATTAAGCCCGGATCAAATAGAAGCGCAGACTTGGTGAGGTGTGACGCAGAGTGACTTTTTGTGAAACACAGATACGAGTTGCTCCTTACGCTCGCTTCTGTATGCGCAGCCCAATTTATTTTGTGTTTCTGAAGAAGTAATCCTTTTTCATGTTACAAAGCCTGCTTTTCTATTTGCGTCGAGCCTTACAGAAGTAACATTTGCTCATTTTAAAAGCTTTATCTATAAATGACGAGTTCATTAAACATTATTTATCAATTTTAATAATAAACAGATGACAAGTTGTAGGGATAGAATTAGTCACATCTTAGAAAAGATGAAGCCAAGTTTAAGTAAGTGGGTTATTGGTATTAGATATTATAACCATAAAATGCATCAATTAGTTTCTTTAAATGACTATGCCAATTTATTATTTTTAGTAAGAATTGAAAAATATCTATTAATAGCCTAAATCTGTTCAAATGTTTTTCAACAGATAGTACAACCACCAGATCTCCGAAGAATTGACCCATTCCTTGAGACAACCGACTTTTGCGTTATGGTTCTGAATCTCGGAATGATGGACTATTATGAACTATAAATAAGTGTTTGTGTTTTATATTGTATATGTTACCTGTTTCTGAAGTCGAACAGTTATTGTTAGAAAATCTATAGAGGATTTTTCATTTTCTAAAATGATGAATTTTCGAAGACCACTATTTTTCTTTCGTTAGTTAGAAGCGTTTACTACATATTTCAATGCATTTATTATTTTTTTATAACATAAGCATCGCTGCACTGCCCATCCATTACAAATTAGTACATCGAAAAATCATTTCTAAAACATTTTCTGGTTTAAAAATAATAATAATAATGCTTTTCGGCAAGTCCATGTCTATTGTTAACTTGGAAATACAACTTATAAATCCGCCCAGGTTGATAGTAGACTAGCTATGTATTTTTCCTAATTACAGAATCTAATTTCTTGAGTTCGCAGATTAGTGCTTCATTTTTCATTTGACAAAGCAGCTTCTATGGTTGAACACAGAATTCTCCCTACAAACTGTACATTTCTGTGAAAATAATACAATTATTATTATTTAAAATTACGTAAGAGAAAAAATAATTAATAAACTTACAAACCAGTTTTATTTATTTTACAATAATAGACCATTTTCTATTTTTCGTTTTTCACTTCAGTGATAAAACAAACCGCCCACTACCTCATCACACAACTATGTAATACTTATATTTATATCTCACAATTTATAATAGACTAATTGAATAATCCAACTAAATTTACAAGTGAGGTGTGTGTTATTATTGCTATTATTATTCCAGGAGATAATGTTTTTCACTTGAGTGATGTACACTATCTTCATTACACTAAACTGTGACATGCATTTAAATAGCCAACTTGAATTCCTACTTCAGTGGTATTATTTAATCAGGTACTGTATCATGTATTTTTCAAAATATTCATATAGAGGTTTTGTGCTATAGTTATTCAAGGTTATTAGTTTTACTTTCCTTAAAATTATCATCATTCCATCAGACACTAATAGTTGTACTACACAATTTATAAAGATTTAACTAGTCACTTGTAAAATGTTTAGTAATATATTTCTTTCAAACTTGTAAAGAAACCTTATTAGGTGTAAAATGAAACCAATTATACAATTAATTAATTTTTCATTCATTCCACCAGAATGGTGTTTATTTGATTGTAAATCACAAATAATAAAATGCAGTGTTTATAATTATATTGATATATTAATAATTAGGCTATACTTTATTTCGCACTTTACATTCAAATACAGAACATGGTATCAACTAAAGTACAGAACAGAGCTAAAAAAAGTGCAAGATGTGAATACCCCCAAGGAAGACCTGTGTGGGAGTTACCATCTTGTAAATCCTTTTGTTGAATATGATGATTTGAGCAAATAAACATCGAATGCAAAATATAAAACAGTCAGAATAAAATCAATCACTATACTACTATAATTGGAACACTATAGCCAAATTATGATTAGTTTATGATAAATTATTAGGCCACAGTATACGTAAGATTATAAGTTATTAGTTGTATAGAGAGGGAAATATTTTTGAAAGTTTATTATTTTATTTATTCATTACTATTGTCAAGTTTCTTTAGTATCTGTGCTATAATATATTATATTTTTTGAATAATCGAATATTTACGTCAATTTTGAAAGAGTTATATTTTTGAAATGAAACTACTGTATTCCAAAATGATTATTCTGTCCTGTAATTAGAGTAAATTATAAATTTTCATCTTAATAACCATATTAATTTCCGGAAAGTAAAAACTGCATAATAAACAACAAATTTCGATACATAATAAATCATATAAATTTCCGGAAGGTAAAAACTGCATAATAAACAATAAATTTCGATAAATAATATACAGCGCACAAGCAAAATATGTAAATGTTAACAATGTACTAAACTATTGGAAGTTATTGATTTTGTTTTTTTTTATTTGGCTGAAATAATACTCATATCTGTAATTAAGAGATGATATTTCAATTGAATAAGTAATTCTTTATTATTTCATAAGTTTTGTACTATATAAGTATACTGTAAATGTTTGAAATGTTTCATTTGAATTGAAACCTCTAGTAGGCTAACTGAAACATTAAATCAGAAATTCTAAATCTTTTTAACGTGATTTCTCGTGAATAATTGAGTATAAGAAAAAATGTCTATTCATTTCATCGACGTGCATTTCATACATGCATTGTAATAAACTTTTTCTTTTTCATTTAGATTTTCTATTGGTAGTATAGTTTAATGTTCGAACCTAGCCAAACAACAGGAAACAAATTTACGTGTATTATATATATGGATAGCATATTTTTTTCAACATTCCTGACAATATTATATTCTAACATTTAATCCGAGAGTTCATAAGATGTTGAACCAATGTAGTCATTCACATTGTTTTATCAAAAGTTATTATTGATTTGTTTGAAAAACTTGAAAAGGGATTGATAGTTAATTTCAAATGCATTGTTTATAATTAAATTGACATAATAATTATACTTTATTTCACACTTTACATACAAATATTAATAATAAATTGTTTTGAAACGTATATTCTAAAGGGAAATCTAAATTTTAATAATAATTTTGATTTGTTTCTACTGTGAGATATTATTATGCTATTATTTAGCGAATTAAATTTGCAAAGGATGTAACACTGGATTGTTAATATTATATGCGTTAATTATTCATTTTTAACTATGTGTAGTAATTGAAACATTTCAAGTTTCAATTCGTTGAAAATGGTCAATTTCAATTTCAGACGTAAATTTTGCATTGTAATTATCGTAATTCTGAAAATCGCATGTTAAATTAATACGTTAATTGTTATCCAGTTTGCTTAAAGGCAAACTGTAAAATGAATTTTTCGATGAAAAGTTGTTCTTTAAAACTTTCGAATTCGTGCAGTACTGATTGGGCTGGCAGTTCTATAATGAAGAGATGTCTTATAAGTATATTATGATTTCATTCTAAGATTTCTTCAGAAGACATGCATTAGACAGCAAATCAAATTTCGTATGTTATTTTTGTATTCGTGTTCTAGCTGTTCTCAACTAGTAGTTAATTTTTTGTCTTCTCATAAAGTTTGTATATGATTATATATAGTTAATAAAAAAATGTATTGCTATTGTACTCTTGACAAAAATTTATTTGAGTGTTCTTACCTTCTTCTGCCTTTCAGGGTCTGGACATTTCTGCTTGTTCTGAACCTCTTATCCCTCCATCTTTTCTTTGGACGTTCCCAATCTCTTTTGTAGCGCAATACTTGCTTCGGTATCCAATCTCCAGTTATTCTATTCATGTATTCATAACATTTTAGTCTGCTTTCAGTTACCCTTCAGTTTTAGAGCAGTTGGGTTGTCTTATCTCCATATTCCCGAGACGTTCTTCTCTATTTCAGCCATCTATTTCTTCATTTTAAAAAAATCGAAAATGTTTTTTTTTCTGGCATGAAACTAATTTTGGGATGCTTTTATTTTCTAGCAAGTTTGATTTTTACACCCTTGTGATAGAACAATGCCAATCCTAGTCATTTAACGGTGAGCTTAGCATTTCTAATTGAACTATACCTATATCGAACAGTAGTCATTTGTATTCGATATACATAATACATTCATAATTATTAAATTTGGATTAGCTGTATCATGAGAAAATTAGAAGTGTCTACTAGCCTATAGCTACAATTTCACGATGCCGATTGCTGAAGGAACAATTAATAGATTAATGAAATAGGGTTAAATTATAGTCACAGCCCTCAGAGACCTTTTAATAATCCCCCATTGTAATAATTATCATAGTAAAGCATAACTGTACTTTCTAAATAAAACATCGAAACCCAAGTTCCTTGCTTTTAGATTACTGATGGTAGTTTCCTATTCAGAGCATTCGTATCCACGAAATGTTACGGTATTCATCGAGCTCAGACTTGAATAACGCGGTTGTTCTGAATCTAAAATGCCGAATTTCTTGAAAAATAAATGTACTTTTCAAGCAAAACATCGAAAAACGCTAACTTTACTTTTTGATTTCTGATGGTAGTTTTAAAACAAGTTATTAAAGTTATAAAACGTGCGTTTTTCGATATTTTGCTTGGAAAGTACTGTACAGTTATTTTTGGAGAAATTCAATACCACTGGTCTTGCACCCCAGTTAAAAAGCTGAAACGACCATGGTAAGCGTATATACTGTACATACAGTAGACGGATTTGGCTGAGGTACGATGGTGGGAGAAATGAGCCAGTGCATGCACACGCAAGCGGATAACTCTCCGCTAACCTAAGAGCCTTATACAGAGCCACTGCGGCCTAAGCTTACAAATTTTGACGGCCAGTTCCTAGTTGCAGAAGGTACAATTTGACGTTTTTCAACAGACGCAAATTTCGGAGCGGCTCAGGGCCACCTTTGTTGGATGAACAATGACGTCGTTACTTAGCTGCCCAACGCGCAGGAGCAGCCCAATCGACATCACTACATAAGCATTGCTTATCGGCAACACTACATAAGCATACCGTATTGTATGAAGAAGGTTAAACATTATTGTCATGTATTGTGTAATAAATTGAAAACATGGAAAGCTGTTTGAAATTAGTTGCACCATAGAATAAGGAAATCTTGATATTAACTTTATTAATACTAGTTGGCCCGTCGCATGTTGGCGATCTCCTTGAATAAATTCTCCTTGATTTCATTATTTGAAGAAATTGCGTGTTAAACATTTATTATTTGAAGAAATTGTGTCTTAAACATTAATGTTACCGTATTGTATAAACATTTTTGTCATGTGTAATAGAATGAAAACCTGGAAGGTTTGATGACTGGTCAATGGTTGCAAACAACATTGGTTGAGTTCATGTTCATGGGAGCCTCACTTTTTACCGGTAAATGAAATTTCACTCTGGCATCAGCTGTGAGCAATGCTTATGTAGTGACGTCAATTAGGCGGCTCCTGCGCGTTGGGCGGCTAAGTAACGACGTCATTGTTCATCCAACAAAGGTGGCCCTGAGCCGCTGTAACATATTATTAATCCTTGTGCTACTCATCCCATGACGTCATAGCTGATATGACGTTTCATAGCTGATATGACGTCACACAATCAGTCCCAGCCATGAGATTCTTCCCAGACCTTTTATGAGTCACTTGCTGCTAACCAAAAGTCATTGTGCGCTTTCTCTTCCATTTTTCTCACACACTCACTCGCTCGCTCACTCACTCCCCTCATTCCTTCGTAATATCTTTTCATTCTTCTCTGTCATCATCCTTCTGACTAATCTTCCTTTCTCATATGCCCATATTGTTTATCGGCTTCTCTTCGCCTGGACCGATTGTCATGGAATGTTGCACGAATGACTCAACCCTTCTTTCTAGCCAAGCGACGTATGTGTAAGAAGAACTCTCTACTCTCACACATTATTTTACACGATATTTTGTGGGATATCAATGATATGAAACGGGTTTCGTCTAAGCTTTAATAATTTGTGAATTAAACCCTTATGATATTGCAATTTGAATTTGCAAGTTTCAGTTATATTCTTAGGCATGATGAAAATGTTACTATTCCATGAGTCTCTGAAGCTTCAGTTTCCTAGAACTCGGATTTGAACTAGGCTAAGTGGACAGCGGACGAGGACACTACAATTTATTTATAAACTGAATTTGCTTTCAAAATATATAGTTTATAATTATATAATATGATAATATATTCGTTTAATTATATAAAACCTATTATTTTTATACATTTATCAGCTTGAGATATAAGTGAAAAACTTCAGGTGGTCACCACCCCCTGTTTGAAAAAATTGAGACACGAAGTCGAGAATGGTATCAATCTGATATTTGACTGCAAGTTGTTGAATTTACATAAAAAGTTAATATTAACAACGCAGTTCGTCATGGAACAAGAAATCCAGGAATGGTATCAATCGTTGGTGCATGAATATGTTTCATTATGTAATTCAAATAAATATTACAGTAATAGTGGTTTCTATGCTGTGCAATGGGATTTCTGTTATGCAATTGTTTCTTAAATATTCAATTATTATAATTTTTTATTTTTATATCAATAGGGAATAGGGGAACTTCTTCAAACTCCCGTTTTAGCCCAAGAAAAATGTAATTGAGTTATTTCACAAATTAAAAATATAAGAACTATGGATATAATCATTACTGGCATTCTACAAAGTCTTGCTTGGGATTCCAGTTTGGAGTGACTTCTGGTGGATAAGTTATTGCAGTGGTCACGGAATTACGAAATTGGAAAGGATGAGTAAAATACCTTACATATACCATAGTTTTGTCTTTATTTTTTTCAGATTCATGTTTTTTTGGTCGAGCTATGAGTAAACTCAATAAGATAGTATTATATGATTCTGGGTAATTAGCAGCTGTAATATTGATTTACAGAGCTAATCTCTGGATCATCTATATTATCAACATAGTAACATTATCATGTTATCAGCTGTTATATGAGCTTCCAGCATCTAAACACAGTTTGAAACAGTAATAGTGCCCGTAAGTGAAAAGCAGCCAAGTAGAAGAAGTCTACAGTCAAGAGAATACAGTAGTCAAGTAGAAGAAGTCTACAGTCATGGGGACACAGCAGCCAAGTAGAAGAAGTCTACAGTCAAGAGTAGAATATAGCTGCCAAGAGAAAAATCTTGAAGGGTGTTGCACCCTTATCCATAAATTGTTTTAGAAATCAACATTTGAAGAGACCAAACTCTTAAACATCTCCCA
The DNA here is from genome assembly GCA_948455865.1 of Conomelus anceps. NCBI lineage: Eukaryota > Metazoa > Arthropoda > Insecta > Hemiptera > Delphacidae > Conomelus > Conomelus anceps. The sequence continues at coordinate 23,477,278 of OX418222.1, forward strand.
AAAACGACCCCTATGAAACACCTTGGAATTTTTATGTTCTTCTGTTTTAAACTTGGATTTAATATAAGTTTTCAATGAGAAAAAGTGTCAATTATTCATAGATGCTAATAAGTTTTGTAATTTAGATGAGTTATTGAAATACTTAATTAAATAAGTATGGCATCTTACTTGGTTACAATGAGGAAGGGCAGAAATGTGTGAGTGTGGGTATAAAATCTGATTGAATGAAGATTGTATGGGAATACTTAGGAAGTCGATTGCATTTAATTTTGTTAGTATTGTGATTTTGTCTTGAAAATGTTAGAGAAAAGCCTCCACACATGGACAGTCATTGAATATTGAATTGATTGACTTGTATTTCTTGTGTTAGGGACTTGTGAATTTGACAATAGACTTAATAAGTGCATCCATGTTTATGTCCATGAATTATTTGGAATATTTCGATTTCCTAAACTAAATTGAAAATAAGTAGCCTATTGCAGCTTTTGTTGAAATTTTTCTATTGTAATTAGATTTCTAAAAAAATATGTATTGAATTTCCTTTGAATAATGAGTATTATCATGAATTATTGTACAATTTATTACTTTAATGCATAAGAATTAAATGAAATGTTATATATGAATATTCAATAAATAATTAATTAATAATTGCAGATTAATAAAAAATATGGTCACCATTAATAACTTAAAAATGAATAGAAAATATGATAACGTTTATATAGTTTGAATTTTGTTGTAACAATTGGATTAAAATCTTACAGATTAATTAAATACTGTATAATTACAGTAATTTTTTTGAAACAATTGAATTTTATTGTAATAATAAATAATAAGCAATAAAAATAAAATGAAATAAAGCTAATTTTTCTAAAACATTTGAATTTTACTTATAAAAATTACTGATGTCAAATATTTTAATTACATTTAATTGACACTTGAAATTTAGTTTGTGTTAGAATAATTTAATTGATAGCAAAATTTTTGGTAATGTGTTTTAAATTTCCTTTTGAAGCTGGAAGTTGATGTAAATTCAAACAAATTATATTGCTAATTTAATTTTAAGAAATATTTAGCTTGAGGTAGTCTTAGAAATTTTTGAATAGTTTTAAGTGATACTATACTATATTCTATTATAGCTGATATGCATAGAAATTTTTGTACACTTTTATTTCTTCCTAGTATTCATTATAATGTATTATGTATTCATCCACATATCATTAATTTGATTTTAACTAATTTGATTTAACTTGTCAGTAATTTGATTTTTTATATTTTGGATTATATAACTTAAAAGAACAGATTTCACCATGGGATACATAATTATTAACAATGTATAACAACAAAAAAATAATATTTACAAATGAACATTTACGATGCAGATAACATTGAATAACAATGAATATATCGATGAAACAGTGCAATCAACGACGAATTTTAATCATGAAACTTTTCATGAAATGAAAAAACAATTACAGTGCTACCATGAATTTGTGATGTCAGAACTATACTGAGTGCATTTTAGTAACAAATGTATCAGGTTGTGCTAAAGTTTTACGAGTTCCACTACCAGAGATGAGGTGACAACTACAACTTGAGATGTGTCAGAGGGCATGTCCATGCCTAATCCAGTTCTTGCAGTCTTCAACACCATGAATTACCTGGTGGTAATTCCAATCCATGCTGACTTCAATGCCAAAAATTACCTGGTGGTAATTCCAACTCATGCCGTTCTCAACTTTAGACTCATACATTAGTAACAATTCTATATCCTTTTCCAAATTAATCCTCACAAGCAGCAACTCTTTTCCTTCCTAAACCTTAACATACTGTTATTTCACATCAGAAATATACCGTACAGTAAATGTAAATTTGTGTGACTATGAGTGAACACAGCACTATAGTAGCAGAGAGATGTTCAACCTAGTTCCAGCCATGATGTCCAGCAACAAGAAACTAATGCCTACCTTATCGGATCATAATGATAAAATATTTGTGAAAGAGTGTCAATGGATTTCAATGAACATAGCTTTTTGAATCAAACTGGATGAACAGTCAATCGCGATGATATGTAATTGGGACTATCAAACCGTGATAGTAAAAACGCGAATACACCATCAATGGAAATAATATTGTCAAGTTTACTTGACAGAATGGACTTATTATTTTTTAAAAGAACTCTATTATTATTTCATTTTTTTATGTGAACGTAAAGTTTGTTTTGAATCAACTTAGTAATTAATGGAATAGTACTTTTTTCATATCTTTTGTATCGTTAGAATTTAGGTGGTAAGTTGACCACAGATTAAAAGTGTATGTATTTTCAAAATTTTCGTTTATTTGTTCATGAATTGTGGAACCCTTTCATCTTATCCAATATCATAACAGAATTGAGGTGCCGATTGCTGAATCTGTAGGTACAGTGTTTCATAAGCCAACCTGCACATTAGTATAACCTATTGTAGAAAGGGGGGCACTGCAATATATATGATTATAATATAATAGAAAAAGGCTTGAATAGAAATTATGAGAATGGAAAGTCTGGAGACTATGATGAAATAACTCACATAAAAAAATATTCTCTTGTTAAATTCACTTTATTCTTTCTTGTTGGTCACGCCTTTAGATTGAATGAAATAGGTTCTGAAATCATGTCGATGGTTTCCATATTTAAAGTGCAATTGAAAAATCTGATGTCTGAAAGCAGGGATTTACATTTGTTTATCTTTATTATTTTGTGAATTATTGTTCTTTCTGGTTTTGGTGATTTTCATAGATATCCATAATGAATAATACTGATGTCTCAACTACTTAAATGATTAGCACATGAGATACTATAGTTCAATCTGTCATGTCATTTTCAATCTCAAACGGTAAATTGAAAATGAATTGACAGCCCAACTAAGTTATAGTATCCACTTGATAGTTCAAGTGGTTTTGACATCAGTACTATTCGTTATTGGTATTGTGGGAACTACTTCCACCTCCCTCTGCAATTACCTGATATAGAATGAATTGTTGTCCTTGCTGCCGGAATCACTCAGGTATTAGGCTCTTATTCAGCTCCGGGATGATTGCAAGGGTGATGGGGCATCCCACAACGAAAAACGGAAAAGTCCTTTCAATCTTCCCTGAAATATTTATTCCAGGTACGATATCCAGGAATCAACCGTTGTAAGTTGTCGAATCCCTATGCCTACTATGCTGATGACCGCTGCTACGCTTAGTTCTGCTATAAAGTTCACTGTGGGAGCTGATCTCTGTCGAATTTGGTCTCTCAAAGATTCAACAATATATCCTCGAGCAGCTATATAATGCCTCACCGGCGACTCAAATATCATACAGAATACATTGTGCAGTATGACCCTCAACAAAGATCACCCACAGTAAAAAATAATAAAACTAATTCCTAACAATTACCAATAGTCGAGGAGGGCAACGCAATCAGGCACATTTTTAAATAACAATATTGCGGAATTTATTAAAATTAAGAAAAAAAAATAACCCGTGCAAGAGATAGATTGAAATGTTGGCAATGAGATTGCAATAGGAAAAAAAGTTCGTCCTTTATTCAGACTTATTTTGTGAAAAGTTCATGAATTGATAAATAATAATTTTGTTGAGCCGACCTAAGGGCAAGTGCAGTAAGAGAAAGATGAAATCTTTACACTTTGATACAAAATTTACTTCACCATGCGGCCATGGAATTCTGTTGTATTTAATATATTTTTTCAAAGCACATTTTCACTGTAAAATTGGCCAATTTATATTTAATAACATTTGACGTTCCATAAAATCACGTGTTCCAGTCAATGAGTGGTTTTTTCTACTTGGTTTTTGTCCTTTGGCAACTTGAATTAGATTAGGCTGACAGGATCGTAGGCTGCCTCTCGTTATTTGGCAAAGTTCTTATAAAATTGGTGTATCACATTAATTCTTTCCTATAAACAGATTCCATCTTCCAGGGACATTTAAACGTAAAAGCTTTATGACCACGTAGCTTGTGACCACGTCACAAGAGCCTTTCCAAGTCAAAATTAGATAAGTCCTGCTTAGATCTACATGATTAAATTCATAAATACGGGCCATACTACCCCAATTCGTTGATATGGGACAACACACCCCTATGTCATGGGTTGAATGTAATAAATTAGTTGAAATGCTCAAATTCACCAATTTGTGGAAGGGCTAGGTGTTGTGAGCAGTCCTTATCACAAATAATAGTTCTATTTAATGGAAAATTGTATTTATTTATTAGCCAGCTCTATGCTAGGCTGAATTTGAAAAGTGTCACAGCTGACTGCCATAAAGAGTATCATAACCTAGTTTCGACAAATAAATGTAAACAATGGGCCGTTCTTTTGAACATACTACTGCCTTTGCTCTTGGTTTGTACTTCTAGTTTTTTAATAATGAATTAATTTGTTCTACTATTTTCTTTTATAGAACCAGTTTCTTCTAATTAATCATTCTATTTTTGATAGTGCTGTTGCTCATTTTTCGTATCAGAGGTATGACTGTGATACTTTATTACAATGTTTTGTTTCAAATCTATTAATTTCCTCCACATTATGGGGATCAGAGAATGCGCCCTGACAGTATCTAACATAATATCACAATGACCAAAATCAAAAAGATAAATTCAAAATATGAATACCTGATCTCAAATTTTTATTCATCTTTCATAAGAAAGATCTAAGACAAAATGATGTCACAAGCCCTTAAATTATAAACACACGAGATACTTAGTTAATGTCAATATTTCAACAAGCTCTGTCATCAAACGGAATTAAACAGAACTGCACTGATGCAATTATTTCCATCACTGGATACAGTGGTTAAATAGTGGAGGAAGCGATGCCTTATCTCAGGGTTTGCAGAATTTTCCGTCTGATACTTTTGAAATACTACTATTGCATCCATGACTTCGACATTCTCGATACAGAAATAGTTAACCTGAAACAATGAATGATAACAACTCTTTGAAATTTACCAAGCAATTGGAATACCAAGATTAATTTTTACCAAGTTATGAAACTGCAGAGTTTTAAGAGGCTAAAAATACTGATATGATTCTGTCAGCTCAGTGAGGAAAACAATTTGAACATACCTCATTCCCTATTTGTGCAATTCTTTCATTTTACTTTGCTATTTTGAAGAGGTACAGAGTCTGGTAGAAATTTGATGCCACAAATCCGCATATTTTGGCAAGCTGGGGTTTTAATGTTTTCTGATTGATCTGGGCACTTTAAAAGTATGATGGCATGGTCAAATAGCTACCTAGATATTGGCAAGTGGGATAGAACTGATGCCACTTAATGAGTGAGTGAATGAAGTTCAATGCATCTAGATTTTGCATAATTAAAATAAAAAATCAACAAATATATGGCAGAATAAATGATTTACAGTTCTCTCACACTTCTGGAAAATTTAATTAATAAAAAGACGAGGTTATCACAACCACATTTATTGAAAACAGTGATATATACTAGTTTCGGTTGTTACAGCATTATAAATTTCAAACAAATGGAGTTAGATAAGACTTGAAGTTGTCACAACAACATTCATTGAAAACAGTGAGATACTAACTGAGTTTGATTGAGATTGGTAATGGTGTAACAACCGAAACTAGTTTCTCAGTTTACAATAAATATGTGGTTGCAACAACTTCAAGTCTTATTATTCATTATGGATTTCTTCAACAACTTAAAGATTACAAATTAGTTTGGAAAATTCCATTTCTGCAGTCACTTTTGGAATGAAAGCCTTAATTTGAATCACATGGAGGGATTGGCTGCTTGCCAAGAGCTGTGTCCAGGCGATCACGATGTTCAGTCATGAGTGTTTGAGACTGCACTTGGAAGGGTGATCAGCAAAAATAACATTACGTTATCTGCTTTATAACCACATATCTAGTGGTTCGGAGCCCACCTAAAACTGTAGGTTCACCATCAATAACTTTATTAGAATCATCACCCACGCACAAGTCTTAGACTAATGTGGACATAATCAGCATGCAAAAAATCTAATTGTAGAAACATCTATGAAATATTTATGATACTTATTGTGAGATAGTATTGATACAGCCAACTCTCAATTTACCATGAGCAGATTTACCACTTTGCAGCCTAACCGCGATGCCTTCAAGAGGGGAAATAACTACCAAATTAGTTTTTAAAGTACAGTAAAGTAATACAGCAGGCGATTTTTAGCTTTTTTTGGCTTAACCGCAATTTTGCTTTATCTGCAATCACACTCCCCATCATTAGGCTATCATGGTAAATCGAGAGATGGATGTATATTTTCATAATAAATAATAATTTAATGTTAATAAATTGAATTGAATTAACCAGTTACTCACTTTGTTATGCAACAGTCAGTCACACACTTTTTCAGGAATAATCCTATCATCTGATGGAAACAGCCATTTTCTTGCAGATTCTGGAATAAAGTAAAATTATTGTTATGGATATAATATGATAAAATATAATATAATAAAACAAACAGAAAATTATATGCGCGCCCCCCCTCCAGGCGATGTGAAGATATTTTTTATGGCTAATACTAGTGAAAAACTATTTTAAAATAAAGTATTAATTTGCTTAAAATCGAAAACCTTCTTAGAAGAACAAGGCTGAACCCGTTTTATTATTTTCTATCTTGCCCTGTATATTTTGTTTTATGTTATAATTGAAAAGTGGTTCGGTCCACTATTACTTTCCCACTCTACTTTTGCATGTTTGTGGAGTAGCTTCTTTTATTCAACAATGCACATAATTTTATACATTTTGACACTTATTTTAAGACCACTTTCGTGTTAAACAAACCGTGCTTTTAATACTCTAGCTATATTAGTGAAATCTATCAAATTATTTCATCCCCACTGCATTCGCCAATTTATTTCTCATTTTTTAATGTCCAGTGAATAAAATTAGTATCTAAAATCTCATGTAAAATTAAAGGAATAAAGAATCTATGATTTTATATTAAATTAGTTTTACTTCACACATCTAATCTATCAAGTAGCTGTAACCCATCATTTTTCTTTGATATCCTCATATAATAATCCTCTTTGTATTGGCGATAGTGATGTTATGGCAGATATCCATAATTAATAAGACTAAAATTATATTGTCACTAACCATTATATTGTGTACCATATTCAGTATAAATACTAGATATAATTTTTAGGCTCTAATAGGCCCCGGCCTGGGGGCGCAAAAATTAATATCTTTTTAATTTGAATTATTTACTGCGCATAATTGAAGGTTGAATGATATAGTGTCCACGTACATCACAGACACCATTAAGTACCGTACATCAAGTATATAATGAGTATTAAATGATTTAAAAAAGTTTTGTAATATTATACATTTTTTAATGATTGATTCAATCATTTTGTATTCACTGTCCATGTCTCCCCCCAGAAGACCCAGAGACAAAATAAAATTTAATTTAATTTAATTTTGAAATTTTATCAAGCCTTTAGAGAAAACTTTTGACAAGAGAGTAAAAGAAGATGTCTGAAATCGCTAAAAATGTGGTTCTGGTGGGATTATTGTTTTAAATTCCAAGGGAGTACCCCCAAATCTACATTTTAATACAAATTTCCAAGTATAGTATATAGTGCACCCGAATCAGAAAGGTGGTGGATTAAAATATGGGAGGGCGAATAGTTTCAAGTAAGCCTTCTTTAAATTTATTTTTGAAGCTCCTGTTTATTGTTTTTCAATTTGCCCAAACTAGGCAAAATGCTTAACTACTAGGCTATTAATTTTAATAAATTCATAAATAATGCACGGTACCTGCAAAGATATAGATGTTAATTACGATTAACAAACTTTACAATAGCACTTACTTTTATTAGTAGTAGTGGACGCGTTTCAGGAACCGACTCCCATCCTCAGCAAGCAGAGATTACAAACTCTGTTTTAGCTCTGTGTAATATACTCTGTACAGCAGTATGTACTCTCTATTCGTAAATGATAAAATCCAGGTCCTAAAACGCATTCGATACTACTCACAAAGGTAAGTGCTGTTATAAATGCAAGTTTATTATCACCATTAGCATTGATAGTACCAACAGTTCATGTAATGATGAAAACTACTAAGGTAAAAATGTATCTATCATTTTCCTTTTACTAGCTCTAACACCTTGAATTGAACAACTATTGTTTTTTACTTTACAACAGTTTTCAGGTCTGAACATATGGCAGATAGTTATAAGTTTATTTTAACATAATACAATAGCCTAATTATTTTACAAAACTAGCAGCAATTTTTTTAGTTTAAAAGTGCTTTAAAAGCTTAAAAAGTGATTTCTAAGCATTTGAAATTGAACAGATTTCCTAGGGAAGACCCCCCGCCATTGGTGGTATTCCGGACCCCCCGGTGGGCCCCCCCTCAGGAAAATCCTGGATCCGCCCCTGAGCCTGTCTTAGAATCGGAACATTCATTTCAAAGAAAATTTCTAAATTATATATCTACCGTATTCATCATAGATAATAATAACTTCTGTTTTCATGTGGTAGATATGTCTGCATATCAGGACAACAATCTGCGTCATTTTCAATGTAATTAGAAGCTGAAACGTGGCAAGCAAACAATCAAGGATTTTAATTTGAATATTTTGGTGCTGGATATATTTTGTTCTTGGATGTCTTGTTCCATAACGATGTGCGTTGCTAATATTAACTTTTTGTTGTAAATTAATTATATTTTGTGAATCATAAAGTACAGGTAAATCTAAAAGTTATTAATTTTGCAAAAAAAACTTGAATTGGGGAAAGTAGGCTAGATTAGCTGTGACTTTTTGAACTTCAAATAATATATGATTAACGGCCGTTTTTCGATACGACCTTCTCTTAGGATAAGCTAGAAATAAGTTGCCCTTTCCAAACAAAAATAAGATAAAAAGTTTGAAAACTGATGAGAAACTGATGAAATTTCAAGGTTAAAGTGAAAGGAGCCAATATTTGGTAGGGGATTGATAATTGGTATGGTTACCTTATTAAAGAAATTCTAGGGCCTTTTGCATTCATCAAATTTTGATGATTTCATTGATGTATTTTGCATTTAGCCCCCGCCAGCCACGGAAAGGTTTCTATAAGTTTTGTTTTCAAATTTAATTGAAAACATACATAATATATTAGCCTACCTATATTCTATTGTTATTGTAACCCCATGTTCTACAAACATAGAGATAGGTTAGGTTATGGGATATGTTTAGCTTAAAAACGTTTCACATTCATCGCAATTGACATTACCTCTTGATGTTTCAAAGAGTGTCAATTTGGATGCTTTATTTATTAAGAGTAAAATAAGTCAGCATCAAAGTCAAAGCTACTAAGTTATCAACTTTTTATTGTAAGTTTAACTACTTGCAGTCAGTTTTAAATTGTGAATATACAATAGACAAATAGGTAAAGAATTCAAGAAAACAAAAGTTATCTAGAGTTACGTACGGCCAAGTGTGAGTACAATTATCATAAATTCACAATTAAAAATGAATGCAAGTCGTTTAATTTACAATAAAGAGTTAATATTAACAATGCAGATCGTTATGGAACAAATAATCCAAGAATTCAAAGCTACTGTTACTTATATTATAAAAACTATTGATATACGGTAAGAATAAGTTAGCCTATATCGTCCTATAAATACTTTGTCATTGTCAATGACAGTTTGATTTTGGAAACAGGATTCAAATAGAATAGAAATAGAGGTTAGAGGTGGATTACCAGGAATTCAGATATTAAAATTAATGTATTAACTAAGTACTAACCTTTTGTTTTCAACAGTAGAGCGTGTGTAGATGAGTAGATGGATAGAAGGCTGTACTATAAAGCCACCCACATAACAACTTAATTAGAAATCATTTTAATAGAAATCGGAAGACAACATGCTTGCTCACGACTCATAACACTGAATTGACTGAACCCTGAAGAAGCACTGAAGACAACACGTGTGGCCTGAAAATTCATGCTAACACATCACTGTGATGACGTCCCACTTTAATGGGAGGGGAACCGCTCTTGTACGCACGTTCACCTACACACACCATCACACACATCAGCCGGCTATGACGTCATGGGATGATCCCAACATAACACCGCTCCCCGCAAATTTCCTATTCCACCGACGCAATGAAATCATAAAATACTGTTGCATGCTACATACAATCTGCACATGCGCATAGAGTTTTCAATTTGTAAAGGTTATGACATCACTGCGTCGACCGAGTAGGAAATTATTCATCGCTAGGAAAGCCTGCCCATCGATATATAAGAACACTGGATCGGTAACTGCGTGGCTGGAAAGCGGTCTTGCTAAGCCGAGCGCTCTCCAACGTCAAGACGAGACGGCTACTACCTTGCTTTCTTTACCAGTATCGCTACGTTGTTGACATAGAATTCCTTGAATTAAATTTTGCACCATTTTTTATATTGAGCGAAGGTGAAAAAGAGTGGAATTAGATGTAACAACTAAATTCATTATATTCCCAGCACAATAATCTTTATACATTATTAAATAAAATTAATTTCGTACATTTTTGCTGAAGCCCCAGTTTTTTCAAATTCCATATTTCCTTTTTCTTTGGCTAAATGTTGGCCAATGATTTTTAGAAATACTTTACCAATAACTTTTATTAGGCCGAGTTGGTGGTTGTTTTCATCAATATAAATATTGCATAAGTGGGTTTTAAATAATATATTTTTAAAATGCATGCATGTTTTTGTAATTAAATGTTTAGTATCGAGTTTCTCAGTATAATGCTATAAATATATTTTACTATTTTTATGACATCTTCAGAAGGCCTTGAACGTTTCCCTCTTTATACAAAATCCGTAAAATTTTAATTGCTATTTAAATTTTCATTGCTTGTAACAATGCACTGCAACACTCCTCAAATTTCTGTCTTTTTTGAACAGCTTTGACTATGTAACCTGCAATATAATATAATATGTTTATAATTCCCCATAACCTCTGCTATTACATCTATTTCAGTCAGTCTCGTCATCCATTGTCTTCTTATATATCGATGGATATGGGATGAACCTACAGTTTTAGGTGGGTTCCGAACGGTGATATGTTGACATGAATAAAAATAGTCGAAAGATTTTTTGAATGATATAAAAATAATAACTATATTCTAATTACTGGTAAAATGAAATTCCACTTCCTTTCTTCTGTTTGTTAGTGCAGCTGTATGCCACACATGCTATAACCATGGGGTATTTTTAAATGTTAGGCCTACACAAAGCCAATATTTTGAATCAACGACAATTGATAACAACTTTAAATTTCTCTCTGTTACTGAGGAAGAAGTTAAGGAAGTAATTAAAAGCCTTAGTGACAATAAGGCGCCTGGATGGGATAATACATCCAACAATGTATTGAAATTATTGAGTGAAACTATTTCTAAACCTCTTTCAAAAATTTGTAATCATTGTTTTTTGTATGGTTATTCTCCCATGCATTTTAAGCATGCCAAAGTGATACCATTATACAAGGGAGGGAGCAAAGATACACCCCAAAATTATAGACCAATTAGTTTGCTTAGTTCTATTTCTAAAAATTTTGAGAAGTTTGTAAAAAGAAGATTGGTACAGCATTGTGATATTGACAAAAGGCAATTTGGTTTCCAGGGTATAAGTACAGAGAATGCATTGGAATCTTTAACTGAGTAAATCTATAATGGTTTCAAAACAAATAAAAAGACCTTGGTCATGTTCTTGAACCTGGCCAAGGCTTTTGACACAGTACCACATGATAAGATTATTCAGAAACTGCATAATATTGGTATTCAAGGAAAAGAGTTGGAATTCTTTGAAAGTTATCGTAAGGCAGAAGTCAAGTTGTTAGTTGTGGTAGTACAGATAGTGAGGTTAGGGATGTGACTTGGGGACTACCTCAAGGGCCTGTATTATGCCCAATCCTATTTTTGCTTTATGTTAATAACCTTCCTGGTATCCTTGACTCAGTTCTTGGATACAAAGTGGTTTGTTTTGCTAATGACACAGCACTTATCTTTCAAGCAGTCTTGTGGAGATGTTATCAAACAAAGATTGGCTACAATAAGGTTTCTCAGTGGCTAAAATATAATTATTTGAAATTAAACCTCAGTAAAACTAAATGCATGACTTTCAGTCCAACAAAAAAATGAGATCTAGATTCTGACAGGGTTTGTTTGAACAATGATTGTAACAATAATTAATCATGTGACTCTTGCAATGAGACTATTGAATGTGTGAATAATTATAAATACCTGGGTATTCTTGTAGACAAGCATTCGCAATGGTCAGATCATATAAGTTATTTGTGTAAAAAATTGAGGGTTGTCAACTTGAAAATGTTCATGCTTTGGAGTATTGTAAGTCAGAATCTACTTAAGGCTGTCTATTTTGCTTTGATTCAATCTTTAGTTCAATATGGTAATTGCATTTGGGGAGGTACTTTTGATACTACTTTGAAACCATTGTTTATTTTACAAAAATTAGCCTTAAAAAATCTCATGAAGTATCCTAGAGACTACCACATTGTTTTTAAATGCTGATATGTTGACTATAAGACAATTATTCATTTTAAAAGCCCTGAAAAACCATGTGTTTAAAATTAAAATTTCTCCAAATCTCCATAGAGGTTCTGTTGTTACCAGACAACTGACCCAAAACCTCATTCCTTAAACACATTGGTCAGAAGATTTTTAATAAGTTGCCACTCCATCTCCATAATGCACCCCTCATGGTTTTCAAAACAAAGATACACGACTGGCTGATAGAGAACCCGTTCTAAAAGTTAAGTGAGATTTATGAAATTTACATAAATATTGCGTAACATTTTGCGTTTTTTTTTTTTGTAACATTTTGACGATATAATTGATCATAGTCTACTGTAATAATTAAGTTTAGTGTTCACTATTGCAATCGAAAATTGTATTATTGGGATTGACAGTGCTTAGATGGCACTCAAATTTGTAACCTACTGTTTTAGTATATTTAAGAATATGTTTTGACGTTGTCTTGTGCTTATCGGCCCGCTGACAATAAAATCTTATTTATTCCCAAGGAAAGAGTGGATAGCACTTCATCTCGAAGGAGCATATCTTATATAAAAAACAGATTGTTCAATACAATACCTAGGGATTGGAGAGTTAAGACTGTGCGCAGGGTTTTTGGTCATAATTTTTTTTCGAAGTTCATTGAATTGGATGTTATTGATTCAAAATAATTTTTTGAAAAACTGAAATTTTTTGCATGTTTTAAAAAATTTATTTTGAGAAAACTAATTGTTTGATCAGAATGAAAATATGTCATTTTATTCCTCAATGTGTCTTTCAATTATAAAAAATTATCAAAGGTTTAAAATAACTTGTAGGGGAGATCAATTGCCCCAAAAAACCGAAAAATTTCAACTTTGAACTCCCATATTTCATAAAATATTTGATGATAAAAATAATTTATAATGGCAATAATCAACATTTCAATACCTTAATAATATTCAATACAATATACTTAGAAAAAAAATTATAACCAAAAACCCTGCGCACAGCCTTAAAAAGCCTAAAATAAAGGAGTTACACATGTTGATAAGGGACAAATTTTTCCATTCAGTTAATGACCTGGTTTAATTTTGTTATGTTTGTAGTCCTATATTCTATGATGATAATAATAGTGAATAGTTTTTTTAATAATATTTTCTGTGATATATGCGTACAATTTTATCTATGAGATTCTTTCAATTCAATTCATCTATAAGAGACAATAATTTTTTTCCTACAACTCCTCGTAAAGTAGTTCTTTACATACTGAAAACTAATTGTAAAATACCTCTTTTCTGCTCAGCAAGCGGTAAAGTACTTTACGCTCGCCAGCTGTTTTCTTTACGCTTCTGTTTTGATTTTGATGCCTTCTCATTGGTGGATCACGGAATCCGTGAAATTCACATAACCTCAACAATGGCGAAAGCTAACCAAATCCGCGCATGGTCTGTGATGTTACAGACTACAAGCTTTTATTGTGTTGGAATCCAGAACTGCAGTTTTAGGAAAAATATTGTATGCAATTCGCGCGTGAAGCTTCTTTATCGCTCTCGCAAAATTACTGCGCTCCGCTACGCGTCGCGCAGTAAATGTTTTGGCTTGAGCGATAAAGTCGCGCTTCACGCTCTTAATGCATAAATAACTATTTCACTCTACTACTAATATGGAAGTAAAGAAGTTCTGTTAAGACTCCACGTTGGCAAGCAAGTTTTTACTTTTGTCTGCGTGTAGCAAAAATTTATAATAATACTGTATTTCTTTTTGTGTGTGAAATCGTAAATAACTTTATTGTATAGTATTTGTATTCGTATTTTGTGCAATAAACGATTTGATTTGATATATAAATTAAAATATTGTAAATAGAGCAGAGTTGACAGGCTCCACAAAATAAAAATCTCAACTGCGTGTCAAAAAGTCAGTGAAAGAAACGAAACTGACTTGAATTCCATAGTTCACATTCAATAGGATGTTTACATTTTTTTATGTAGACAATGGCAAGATTCTACAAACAATATGTAAATAGTGTTTTCAGGAACTTAATGAATCATAATCCAGGCTAGTATGCGATACGCCGATTACATAGGAAGATGTGTACAGTACAAGACGGAAGATGTGTAAAATACAAGACGTCTGTGCAGCAATTCTGTGCTGTTGACGTCCAGTGTGGGGATGGGGATGGCGGGACAGAGCCCGACCGTTTTATGGTGAGCTGAGTCTACTCTGTTAGCGATCCAGTGTTCTTATATATCGATGAGCCTGCCTAGGTTGATATAGTTAGCTGTTGAGAGGATTTAATTATTTACAGTTTCAAATAGAAGGAAAATATATATATATAATAGTTCGCATTTTATTTAATATATTCAATGTATATACATATTAAATATACACATTTAAAAATATGTATTGCACAAGCTGAAAAATATTTTCTCGTAATTCAAACCGTGCTATCGAAATGAGATATTATTCATTAATGCATTATCTTGTATAAAAAGGATAAAATACATACGGAGAAGAATGAAATAATCTTATTTTCCATAGCACAGATGAAATTACAGAGAAAAAAATTTGGGCAAGTTTGAGTTGAAATCGACAACCGTTTTCCAAGTTAGGTTATGATAAGTTTAAAAAAATCCGTCCATAAACTCGAATCAATTAGAAACCATGACGGTTGTAAAAGCAAATGAAAACAACTGCACACAAATGAACAAGTTGTATGTATATGTTAATTTTACTCGTGTTTCATGAACAACATTCAAACTGAACAATTCATTTATTTCATAAACAGTAAAAAAATCAGTTCTCTTCAAACTCAATAGATTCTTTTGAGCTGAACAGTTGCTAATATGTAGGCTGCTATTATATACAATAGTAATATTCTTATTTACAATTCTTATTAAAACAATAGATTTTTTAAACCTATAAAACAATTTTCAGTCAATACTAGGATGGTGAATACCTATAAAAATAAATGAAAATGATAGAACTAAATATTTTCTGCAGCTTGACCTATTACTGACTCTCAGACGAACTTTTGCATAATAATGCTCAACCCACGAATAATGTACAAACTTCAAGCTTGTACAAAAAGTCTGTCTTATTCTCTCTCAGATTCACTTAAGTCATATTTTTCTCATACTACAAAACGTTTAAACACTTCTCAAAAAATATTAGCAACAATTGGATACGAAAATGGAAGCTTAAATGGCTCTGTAGATCAAGTTACAGACAAGGCATGCAGCGGGAGAGCCCTTCAAAAAACACATAAGAAAACAATAATGAATTCGTATTCATCATACATGTGTATCGGGAAAAAGAAAACAACATAACATAAACAAAAATACTTATAAAATCATAAGTAGTTGAATTAGGAAGTTTTAAGTATGTAATATTCTTCTCCCAGAATAGGATAATCACAATATTTTATTTTCATGTATTATTCCTCTGCAATATGAACCTTGTTTACAATGTTCCAAACCTTTGAGAATGAATTATTCTGGTTTGCAGAGACATGATTTTGGTTTGGTTCAGTCCATGAACCAAATCTATGAATACAATATTCACCGAAACACTTCGGTTTACACCGAAATACACTTCATGTACCAATCTTATGAATAAATTTCTTACAAAATTGAAATGATATTCACATGAAATGAAATTTTTTTCCGGATGTTGCCCACATGAGTCGTAAGACCTCTGTCTGGTAATGAGGTGAACGAACACTTCTCAAAAAATATTAACAACAAAATTGGATACGAAAATGGAAGCTTAAATGATGACAAAGTGAAAACATCCAAGCCAAACAAGATTCGAATTGGAAACCTCGAGAAACAGCAGCCTGCCAGAGTCTCTAAGCAGAGACAAGAGCCCTAACTGACAGCCACCGAGGCCGACAATCTGAGCTTTGATAATAAAATTACAAGACTTACAATAAAATATGTTCGTTTACACAGAAATAATAATTCAACTGAGTCCAAATTGTTTGAATAAATGCAACTTGGAAGACTAACATACGGCCTTATCATTAAACTCATCTGGTACATTTTGATAAGAAAACTAAATATAGTATCAGAATAATACAAAAAATAATAATATAGGAGTAATTTAACTGAACTTAACTTATTTGATGAATTCAGCTATAGGTCATAGATGATGGGACATGATCATATGAGCTTATGACTAATTTTATCTGGTAATCTTTGTTTATAAAACTGAGCATTTCTTTCACACAGTAGGAGAATAATCAGAATCTTATTTTATAATTATTATTCCACTGTGATAAAATTTCATTTTTAATGTGGGATATGAACCTTTTATATGGAATTAAAAAGCTTGGAAAATGAAATATGCATGTTTACGCGTAAATTATTTCTGATCTGAAACTATTTTAATGCATTCAACTTAACTAGGAAGACTACGAAAATCATGAAAGTTACTACCCCCGCCTATGGGGGGGGGGGGGGGTACTCATTTGAAAAATTTAAATGATAAATGATGATCAAACGGCACAATTTTGGGTCATTAAATTTCAGGTTGATTTCAATCATTGTTTTTTTATTATTTCAATTGTTTCAAGACTAACCATTGAAATTGGCCTTGACATCTCTGAGGGGGGCTTGAGCTCATCGCATTACTTCTGCAAAAACTGTAATAGACATTTGATTTTACAGGAAGAAATAGTAATAAGATGTTGCAGACGTTTGGTAACTCAAGCAAATGTATAAAAAAATATTGAATTGGACTCGCCAATAATTATTGAATGGATGAAATTAGTGATGAGGATTTTTTTTAAAGAATAACGTAAAAGGACATTAAAATATAAAGTTAATAATTAATGTAATTAATACAAAACGAAAAGTTGAACATAATTGAAATGATCGTTAATAAAGTTTAAAACAAAGCAAAGGATTAAAAAATTAAATTATTCCAGCATTGAAAAATTGAATTATTCCAGCATTTATTTTGGGTTTCAGGTTTAAACTTATGCAAGAGCAATGTATATTCTTCGGTTCTCTTCAACTAGCAAAGATATTCCTCATCAAGAAGAAATAGTAATAAGACGTTGCAGACGTTTGGTAACTCAAGTAAATGTATACAAAATATTGAATTAGACTCGCCAATAATTATTGAATGGATGAAATTATTGATGATCATTTAAAAAAAAAAGAATAACGTAAAAATACGTTAAAATATAAAGTTAATAATTGATGTAAATTAATACGAAACGAAAAGTAGAACATAATTGAAATAATCGTTGAAAAAGTTTAAAACAAAGCAAGGGATGAAAATATTAAATTATTCCAGCATCTCTTATTTATTTCATGATTATTTTAGGTTTCAGGTTTAAATTTATGCAAGAGTAATGTACATCCTTCGGTTCTCTTCAACTAGCAAATATATTTCTCATCACGTATTCTCAGCTACTGACTAATTAAATTTTCTTTTGGATCACAATAAACCGTTTTAAACACGGTTTTTATAGCTTAAGTAGTAATAACAAAATACTTAAATTATATAAATCAAATCTAAAATAGGACTCTTTATGAACAGGAAGCACTCACTCATCGTCAACTATAAAACATACATCGAACAATTATTTTTCCATAACGTAGGAAAACTGACATATATCTGCCACGAATTGCAATATACCTGCTTATAGACTGCCATAACCTGAAAAAAATGGAACAATGTTGGAAATTAATTTCGTTTTATGATTAATTGATTTCTTCAATGAGCAGCATGTTCAAGTACTTATACAGTATTAGTTGCTAATGAAAATGGAAGAATTAATTATTTGAAGAATATACACACACCTAATGTAGCTAGTAAACCGGTAGCAGTCACTGGGGATTAGTTTAAGGCCCATGTTATACGGGCAGCTTTGACGCGACAGATTTTACGTCGCATACACGCCAAGCCTACTACCGGGCAATGGACTTCCCTGTGTGCAAGTTATACAAGCGTTTTATCTGTCGCGTCGGACCCTGTAAAGTCAGCGTCGACAATGCGTCCAGACCGGTAAAACTGGCAGCAAATACGCAGCAGAAATGACGCCGGCGCTGTTATACGGGAAGCTTTGACGTGGCAGATTTGCTACCTCATCACCATCGCCAGTGTTGGCACCTCTGGGATAAGTTATTTATATAACTTTTGCAGTAATGGTGGTGACAACAACACAGGTTTCTGTTCAATAAAATTAGATAAGCAACTCTCTCCTGGGCCCTCTCAGTAGGGTGACAGATTGGATTGGCCGGCAAAAAAGATTCTGTTCTCTGCTGTAAAATCCCTTCCCTGTGGTTCAGAACCCACCTAAAATCGTAGGTCTACCAAGTTTCCAAAAACATGGCTCAAGCGGTGAGGTGGAACTACCCGTCAGGGTCTCCCCACCAATAAAAGTCATATGCATTTACTTTTTTTATTGTTTGTTAGATGTTTCATGAAGATATGAACGTGATAGTTGGTTTTTAGGTGAGTTTTAAAGGGTGATTCGAATGTAACTGCTTTTTTTATTTAATGGCTTGAAAACTTCAAAGGAATCGTGATATCAATTATGATGAAAATTCCAATTCATTATTAATTGTAGGTTTTTTGTGAAGTGATTCAAATTTAGAAATTTAACTGCCTTTTCTTCAATTCCGTAGGTTGGACAATTTGAAGTGATGAATAAATTACATTTATTTCTACCATATTCATATTCAAACCCATATATATCACACCACATTGGGAAAAAATTATAAATACCTATTAAAATTGGCAATTATCAAAATTGTACTGTGGAGGAGGAATCCCATAAAAAACTTGATAGCTTTAATTTGAAATAGAAGGATTTAGAACCTGTGTTTTAAAAATTGAAAAATATTCCTCACAATATTTGATAACATTCTGATTGTAGAATGAAGAAATGCCAGGAATAAAGAAAGAAAATGATTGAAGAGCCCAGATTTAGCCTGTATTTATGAACTTTCCTTGAAGCTTTACTATCTCAAGAAATGCTTCAACAGCCTTCTTCATAAGGCTTTCCAAGTCTCCCTTGAGGACTTTTTAACCCAAGTGAAACTTGAAAAATATTTAGCGTAAGGGATTTTCGCATCTCTATCGAGATGTAGAAGCCTCATGAGTAAGTTCATTAGCCCTATATTATTTATGAAAGTTCCTGCAGTGTCTCTTGACTCGATATTCGGCGACCTTCGGGCGACCTTGGTACCTAACGCAGCGTTTTTCTGCTCGTATAACCACCAAGCGTTTGCGTCGATGACGCGGCGTTTTTTCTGCTCCTATAACAGCTCCGTTTTTTATGATCAGCGTCAGCGTTTTATATGTCGCGTCAAAGCTGCCCGTATAACATGTGCCTAACGCTAAAATAATGAACGCATACATACAGTCGGTGTCCATACCTTTGCACGTACATGCAGTTTTGATCGCTCATAGCAAATGAATGAAACAGGACAGACATGAGAAATCTCTACCTAATGAAAACAAAACTTTTCTACCACTTCATACCACTTTCTACCACTTCATTGCAACTCAATGTTGCTCTACAAACATGGCGAAGGACATCTGGTGTAAGAGTTAAAAGCGTCTCTGATTTTCTGCACTTGTCAACAATCTGCAATCGTTGACAAGCTCACAGTGAAGAAATTGTGCACAGTGTAGCAATAAGGGGCCATGGAGGCCCCCAGCTGGAGCAATTTGGGACCCCTTATTTTATTTTCGTTTACATTATTTTTCATTTGCCAAATTATGTTTTTTTAGATTTTAATGGGGCACTATGTCAATAAATGCTGTAATGGCTTTGACCTTGAACCAGAGATAAGTTTAATGGGTTTGTTATTCGCACAAAATGTTCGCGCACACCATGTGCATTTTCGGTAGATCAGCACCTACAACTAACAACGTTTTTAAAAAACAACGTTAAACCCTTTATATTCCTTAATTCGCTTCAAGATATTATTCGAAGCTTCTATGTTTAGAACATGTATACATGCATATATTTATGTAAAGCATGTAAGTATTCAATAGCTTATTTTATTTATTATCAACTAAGTATTATCCTGTATGTATCTGTGAAACCTTTTGTTGTACTGCAATAATCTTTGTTGCAACAGGCTTCAGTCTGGCAACAATATAGCAATGAGATAGTATTTTTCGGCTCAAAAGTTTTTATAAAAATTCAATATTATAAACTATTTCTAACTGTTTTTAGTTTTTCGTTTCGAATGAACTTTTAAATTAATAAACCTCAAGTGAAAAAGAATAATTTTGTTATTTTTCGAGTGAAGTTTTTTAGAAAATCTAAACAAGTCTATGTTAATCTCAATGTTTTGGAGAATGTATCACATTCAAAATTTGTGACGAGAGCAGTTTTGGACAGGAGTCTGTTGCTCCTTCACATTCATGGTAATTTTGTCACAATAAATAAATCAATAAATATTGTATCGATCAATGTATGCTTACTAACAAAATGATAAAAAGGCCACCCACAATCAACTAATTTTAGAATGTCAGTGTTGACAAAACAGATACAGTTCAATTCAATTTTATTTATTGTCAACAAAAACATAATCATTCATATATAAGATAATATAATCATTTAAAACAAAAAACACATCTTTCCTTAGTAAAATAATTGCTAATAACTACTTAAAAAGTAGAGGAAGAAAAAAGAAGAAGATGGTGAGTGCAGTTTTACTAACCTGCAGATTCACCGGTGTGCGACCGTTTTCAATGGCCCCAATGACAGGATATTAGAAGCACCGAGTGCGCCCAAATTGGCCTGGGCCGAGTTCCTAGCGCTATCTATGGCAATAATTGGCACTCCAAAGAGGCCTCCCGACTGAGACTGCAGTTGGGACAGCGGGACAAAGTGTCGGACGCCCAACGACGCCAGACGCTCACCGACGCCCGGCTGCTTGAGATCAACCACCGGCAGCGCCATCTCCGACCCAGCACTCGATTCCTTGTGGAAGGTCTGCTTGTGCTGGGCCAGACCTTGCTGCGTTGGGTATTGGGCATTGCACAAATTGCACCTGTAAACATGTCAAACAGTCAACAGTTTAATAGTCAAATTAAAAAGTTTAATACTGACAAGCCATTCAAATTTTTTCAAAGATCAATGCATTATTTTCAAAAATTGATGCATTTTTTTCAGAAATTGATGAATTTAGATACAGTACAGAAGATCCCCGATTAACCGAGTTTTGGATTAGCCGAGTTACTTGCGCGTATAACGTAGTTTTGGATTAACCGTGATACAACATAATGCAGAAAAATTGTGTTTGCTAACATAAACAACAGAACACTAATTAATAGCCTGTATGACCTACAGGGGTGGAGGAAATAATACGAAAATATGTTCAGCAGCCGTCATATTGTGGTTGTATGAAGGGCAGTTGGCTTATTGAGAAAAAAGTGAACTGTTCGCTAATTTGTCGATTAATTTATTGATTCAAGAAAAACATTTCTGAAAATATAACAAAATACTCATTTTTATTTGCATGAACTTTGAAGATGTATTAGAAATTAGAAAATATTTTCTACTTGTATTATCCATCTTCACACTTTCAGGACCGTATTTGTGGAGTTGACTTTCTAGAAAACGCATTTTGTGGGTAATTTCTGATTTTTTTCTATTGGAAGTTGAAGATAACTCTATAAGAAGGTTGACACTGAACTACTCTTTAAATATTAGAGAGGAGGAAAATCAAAAATTGAGATAGTTGGAAAATTCTTCTCATCATGTAGAGCATGAAATCTCTGGGGAGTCGAGTTTTCCATTCCGGTAATTTCTGAAAATAATTTCCTTTTGAGGCTAGGGACGGAAATCCAAATTTAACTAAAAAATGGGGGGGGGGGGAGTGAAAAATTTTTGAACTTTTTCGGATAATTTTTGTTTTTTATGACTGGACGTTAATATCAAGAACAATGCTGAAAGTGCATATTAACTCTTTAAGAGTACAAAGGGTAATTTCTAAGGGGTGCTAAAAACTTTGAACTTTTCAAATATTGATTTTTGCCGTTTCTATCATCAATGAAAGATTAAGCAATTTTTCGCAACTTTTTTCGAATTATCATCCCCTTTTGAGTGAGGAGTGTTGGGCGAGTGAGGTCTACTGTTCACAGAACTACTAGTAAACCAAGCGCCAAATATTTAAATCGGCCATTTGAATCCAGTTAGTTGATAATACATTGTGGCCTGGCTGGCTCAGGTGTGGTGTCAGAGTTCTCAGGTCGCACCTGAACAAGTTTAGGACCTCTGACGTGACTTACCAACTGCTTTTTAGGCAGTCGGGACCGACGGGCGAAACACGGGAGTGGCCTCATTAAAAATCTCTTGGTCAGACAGGGATCGAACCTGAGACCTTTGAGATAGCAAGCCAGCACTAACCCACTAGGCCACGGCCATTCCATCCAGTTAGTTATAAAAATAACCAGGGTTTATTCAACTGGAATAAGTGAATAAACAGGATATCAATTTTAATATATCTAATTACTGGTGTCTGCAACCAGGCATAAATATTAAATAATAAAGTCTAATAGTAAAATGAAAACCCAAATGATTTGAATGTTTTTAAAATCAAACTGACCTGTAAGGCAGTTTTCCGGGACTGCTATGAGATGCCATGTGAGAAGACAATGCCTCTCGAGAGGGGAACCCCTTGTCGCAAACCTGACACGTGAACCGTGACACTCTAGATGGACGTCCCCTGTTCTGAAATGAGGCATTGTGCTGTTGAGACTGTCGTGGAGAGTCCTGCGTCAGATCAACCGTGGGTAGGTTCACAATCGGCTGGTTGGGCATGCGAACACGGCCCTGTGGAACGGCAAATCCTCTTTCCTGAATTAATTCAACAAATAATTATAATTAGACAATGAACCACAGTTGACCCTTGAACCTGCAGCAGTAGCTACACACAGGTTTTCATCATGAGTTAGAAAGACAGATTTATCAAGCGGCCACTGACCACCTCTCAAAGCGGTCATGGACTTGTCATATTTTTTAAATCATAATTTACACAATTTTGAGTGGTTGCACAGAACCCAAATGATACTATATTATAAATTATACTTTTTACGTATTAAACAAGCCCTTAATTCATTTTTGTTCATCATCAATTCATATTAATTAATTAATCATTCAACAAAATAGGAATTATTTTGGATAAACCTACAATTTGGAGATGGAAATTCAATTTTTAATCAGCATGTGGAAGCGTTGATAATTCATTCCATCGTTTCCTCATTTAATTTATTTACTGTATAATCAATAGGTGCATTACATTGTACAAATTAAAAATTATCACAAAACAAGCATATTTGCTGTTGTTTCCATTCTGAACGTAAGCTACCACAGAACCCCTTTCATTGGAACATTGATATTTACTCAATTTTTCTAGCAATATGTAGATGAGGCATCAAAGGGCTATTTCAGAAATTAGATTAAATTATTCTTCTCAGCCACATTTTAAAACCCTCCAAATATCTCTCTTCCTGCCTCCTCAATGTCGATGTTTCAGACCCATATAACACCACACTCCAGATATAACATTTTGCAAACCGTTTCCTACGCTTCATGTTGCGTGTAAATTTTTCACCTTCACAAGCGCTGCTTTTCCCATACTTATTCTAGCTTTCATCTCCTCAGTACAGTTACCATTGGCAGTCACCAGCCCATCCAAATCTCTTCAACTGTTCCAACTGTGGTCTATAAGTTTCCCTTCAGTCTCAACAATACTCCACCCTCCACTCTTCCAATCCTCATCACTTTGGTCTTCTGAATATTGATGCTCCGTCATATCTTTTACCAACATTATATATGCCTGTTACCATTTTTTGAATCACGATACTAGTGGATTAATCTGGGATATTCTGTTGCATTAACCAAGATTATGTACTTGATCTGCGAAAAAATCAGCTGAACCTAGATTAAAGTTGATAATTTGACAAAGTGGTACCAAGTAATAGATTTGGGCAAAATTGGAGGTTAGGGAGTGAATTTTGAATGTTATCTAATGTGAAAATTCGTAGAGTAACCTTCCCTGGGATATAAATGATGCTATACTCTATTACATTGGCAATTATTTAGATAGATAATGGATTGGTTTTTTCATCAGATCAAAATAAATGTAAACTCAATGGTGGTCCAAGGAGGGCATGCCCCCTAAAATTGGAAATTTACTGGTGAAGAGCTAGGAAGGAGAGACAATCCCGCAAAAAAGGGTCAGCAAAATCCAATTTGAGACCCCTTCCCCCTACTTTTCAGTTGGGACCGCTCCTGTACAAACTCATCATTCCCATGCAAATTGAGTAATCGAAATTCATTATGAAAAAAAACTATTTTTACCCTACCTGGAATGAATTTCTAAAATAAAAATATGTTGCAAATAAAATAGTTTGATACACTGCTCCTGTAAACAGAGAAGCATTACCACTCTTTTCAATTTTATTCCTTTTACTGACGATGATCTTTTATGCCACTCTAGTTTGTGTGTGTGTGTTTTACATTTACATTTTACAAACCTGTGTGTGTGTGTGTGTGTGTGTGTGTGTGTGTGTGTGTGTGTGTGTGTGTGTGTGTGTGTGTGTGTGTGTAAAAGTCAACCACTTTGCCTTACCTGCTTCAGTTGTGGCCGGCTCAACTTGTCAAAGAAATATAAAAGGGAAATCTATAAGAATGTGACCTTTAAATGACCTTGAATTTAGAAATGTTATTCAAAACAAACGCAATTCTGCAGCAGTATCAAATAAAATTTATTTCCTATAAAAAACAAACATTTTACATATATCAGAAAACACTATTACATTCTGGTTTATTCATAAGTTGGGTATTATACCCAAGGTTAGGTATTATAGTAGCAAGGAAAGTAACATGACTAAGAAAACAATTGAAACTGGTTCAGTAGGTAAAAACTAAAAAAAGATAATTAATCACATTTTAAGACTCACCTGACGTGTTTGGTTGGTAGCTGGCAGGATCGATATGGCAGAATTTAAAGTTATAGGAGCTGGAACTGACGGTTGACGAGAGGTCGAGCTTTGGGGTGATTGAGGCTGGGAACGATTGGAACCAGCTGGAGTCACCTGAAATATTGAAAATAAATATTCAAAAACCAGTATGTTGGTAAAATTTCCATACGGAATGAGTGAAAGTGAATTTCAACTAAAAGCCTACTTATTTTATCAAAACAAACAAAATCTTCATATGGACGAAGGATTCTTACAAAATAAGTAAAGAACCAATAAAATAAAATATCAATTATTAAGAGGGTTGCTTGTAATTTCAATTTGTACAATGCTAGGCAACTGGCCCCTGAAGCTACAATAACAAGCTCCTAGTACAAACAGTAACAGTGGGATCTCTATTAGCTGTAGGAACCGAGATTGCAATGTAATGTTATTATTATAATGTCATAGTATTTTTTTCAAATGATGAGAAATTTCAACACAAAAACCACCAGTATACCATTGACTTATAAACATTCTGAGGTAATTGATAACATTTCAATAGCTTAATGGCCGAACATGACAAAACTAAGGCCTTGAGACCCTGTTCAAAACAGATCCGCGATCAGATTAAACATTTTTAAAATCCATAATATTATTTAACGTCTTTTTTTATCCACGTGGGTCTGAGACTTGTGCGTGAGCAATGATTACACAAAATATCCCAGGCTGAATGAGAATCAAACTCGTGACTGCAGGACTAGCAGTCAGCCAGTCTTATCAGAAACAAGACCTCTATTCTATCAATTTATCCTGGATCACGAGGCAATACTGTGATACGTAATCAACGTCCAGGGTCCGTTATTCACCTATCCAATACTTTGAAAAACAATTATGATCCGAAGTCGAATTTTATGAAGTTTTGTACAGAAACTGGAATGAGCACATGCGCACATGAAAGAGTTTCAAGCAGTTTTGTAATAAATAACATTCACCACCAAAAGTCTTTCGGGAAAATGATGACCCAATGTCGAGTTACAAATTAACAATCTTATCCACTCACTGTAATGCCTCTTGTAGCGAGAATATTCGCCACTGAATTCGCATCTTCTTTAGGGGGCGCTGTAGTAATTGACACACTGGATCCAGGCCTCAATTGGACTGGAGCTGCTCCGCTCTGTATAGTTTGTATTTGGAGGCCTGACGAGTTATTGCGTTGCTGTATTGCCATCACTTGACAATCAACATCCTCGTGACTGCAACATAAAACACACAACATAAAGCAAGACATCGGGTCAGTGTGTGTTGATGGAGACTGGAGAATCAGAACAAACCAAGAACTGCGTGATCTTTATAGGAAAACACAAATTGTGAATGAAATAAAAGTTAGGCGTTTGAACTGGTTACTAACCTGTCAGGTAAAAGAACATCCAGTCTCCTTCCTTTAGCAGTTGGACCACCAGGCGATTGAGGTTGAAGCCTTTTTATCACCACTGCCCTATTACTGGTACCTGGAAACCATATACTTCAATTACAATTTTCAAGTGCAAAATTGATCAATTGCGAAACATATTTGTCAATGAATTACAATTTCTGGATGAAGATTAGTATTGGTGTAGACTTTCCATTTCGTTAGTCACGTACAGTATATAAGAAAATAATGCAGCCAATTTACAAATAATAAAATATTTGGAAAATTATTACAAGAACTAAACTTTCAATTGGAAACAACTATATCATTTTAGTATTGGATTCAAGTTTTTTTTTAGTCATTTACCTATTTGATCTGCAGTTTATAATACAGCATTTTTCATATAAATATTCGGATGAATAGATAGATTATGTATTTTGTACATAATTACAGAATTAATAAGAAAATAACAATGGTTAAAACCAACTTGTGCTTTGAAGCCATTGACATTGGACGCTAAAAACAGGTATTAATAAGAAAACAACACGAGTTGAAACCAACTTGAAAACTATTAATGAATAATAAGTCGAAGTTGTCACAACCACATTTATTAAAAATATAAAGATACTAGTTTCGGATGTTACTCCATTAATCTCAAACAAACTCTTTTTTTTTAATAAATGTGGTTGTGACAACTTCGCCTTATTATTCATTTATTCTTCCACACTATCACCTTCACCACTACACAGAAAATGAAAACTATTAACCTTGGACAGTAAGAGAAACTGAGACTTTTAGACCTAGCATTTTACACAATAATTAATAATCAAAAAACATCTCATAACCAGTGGCGGATCTAGGGGGGGGAGGGAGATCTTTCGGGTTGAAGCCCCCCAAAACCTACCAAAAAAATCTGCATGTAACGAAGCATTTGGTGAATATAACAAGCTCGCCAATTACTATATTGGTAACTCTATGTGAAACACACTGTACATATACTGAGTGGATATATCAACAATTAATATATATATATACACACACACACACACACACACTTACCATTAACAGGGTCGACGGTTGACTGCTGTGGTTGTGGAGCAGCAAGACTAGCGAAGGATCGTGGAACAATAGTACCTTGTTGCTGTGGCTTTGGAGAAACCACTGTGTCACCGTACAACTGACTATTCTG
Source organism: Conomelus anceps (assembly GCA_948455865.1). Lineage (NCBI taxonomy): Eukaryota > Metazoa > Arthropoda > Insecta > Hemiptera > Delphacidae > Conomelus > Conomelus anceps. The sequence continues at coordinate 23,505,352 of OX418222.1, forward strand.
AGATGTCTAAAACAAAGCAAAATAATTTATTGAATTGTTTGACAAAACAATTAGCAATTGAATAAATATTTATTTGTTGATGTAGTTCCATATTCTTTACCACTTGTATAAAACTCATTCTTATTTTATATAAAAAATTTCAATATCTACGACTACGTTATAAAGTAATTAAGAGTTAAAAAATAATGTCATAACAGCTGACTCTACTCATGCCTAATCAAAACTGTTGCATAATAAATATATTATAATAAACGCTTCACTTTTCGATATAGGTTGTTGTGGCTTATTAATTTTTTTATAATTGATAGAACAATCATTTTTTAATAATAATTTTTTTGCAATATCGAATGGGTGTAATTCCACCATTAATTCAATTTAATTTTTTTGTGAAATGCCCTTGAAGTTATCAATTTATTCGCTTATCCAAATTTAACCTTCAATCAACCAGCAATGAAACGTGAGAATTTACCCCAGTCAGTTTCATGATGAATAATTATGATGGAATACTCACATCAGCTTATTTGAACAAATAACAAATTCAGTTTAAATTTTATTTCAAACCCACAACTGATTGTAAACAATTAGGGCGCCCGGTCATCTAAAGCCGTGCTGTGTGCTGGGACAGCAGTTCAAACCGAAGTAATTGTTTTCAACGAACGGCCGGCCACTGAAAGCGTTCATTGATAACCATTGGATCGGTTTCAACGCTGTCCCAGCACACAGCACAGCTTTCGTTGCTCGGGCGCCCTTAAAAATTCTAGATGACAGTTCGAGTAAGTTACCCGCAATTTATTTTATCCAAATTATTAATAAATGAAATAGTGTATGCAACGATACAAGCTTATTCAATGAAAACTATAGACTACAATATCACTTTACAGTTGAAAAAAAGTAAATGCGTATGGCTTTTATTGGTGGGGAGACCCTTACGGGTAGTTCCACCTCACCGTTTGAGCCATGTTATAGGGAACGTGGTGGACCTACTATTTTAGGTGGGCTCAGAACCACCGGGAAGTAATTTTACTTCAGAGAATAGTCTTTTTTGCTGGCCGATCCAATCGGTCACCCTTACAGAGAGGGCCCAGGAGAGCTTTGCTTATCTTATCTGATTGAACAGATACCTGCTACGACTCACGGATATCACTTCCCTTTAAAGTTGAAAATTTATATTTTCAACGCGCAGGAAACTGGTCTACTCCACTATGGCAAGAGTAGGTGTTATTTGTAACACAATAAATGTTTATAAGTTTACATATTTGAACTGGCATGAAGAGAAAGAGAACGTGTCAGCTCTCTCAATTAAACTTAGGTATACCATTCTACACCAATCGATGTACTCTACTTTGAATGATGTTAACAACAACAATTGAAAATATTCTACATTTTGACATGCTCCCGCTCTCCTCAGCCGACTCATTTCTATTTCAAGAGTTGTTGAAATCAAATTGGATTTGGAAAATCCTGAAGGAAATTAATTTCGTCCATAATCAAAAAATATTATTGCCTTAGAGAAAATACAAAACAATGATAGTGGAAGGTACCGTCTGGTCGGCTGAAGGTGCCGTGGTGGGTGGTAGCCTGTGGGCACTAGTTCTATGTCCATTCAGTTCCTGACGTGTATCGAAAAGAATTGTATTGCAAATTGGTGACACATTGCATTTGTAATGTCTCTGAGACATGCGGTGTGTTTCCATCGACATGGCGTCAGGAGTTGTTTCACCACACACATCACATGTTTCGCCCCTGGCCGTTATTCTAGTACCAGACGCAGCTAGCCTGTCTAATGAAATATATTCGCTCGATGATTGTGCATCAACAAATCTGAAACAACCCATAAAAAATAATTCATCTACGACTACATTTTTATGTATTAATTGGAGGTTAGAAAGTTATGTTAAAACAGCTAATTTTATACACACCCGATAAAAGCCAATGCGCATAATGGAGCTATTATAAAGTGGGAGTAACTTTTAGATATTAATCAGAACTCAGGATTTCTTCAAAAGAGTCAAAATGAATATTATGCGTTAGTTACATCAGCTGATTTAAACATTTCAAAATCAAATTGAGTTTCAATATATGATTTAAAACCCCCAACCATTTGTCAACAAGCAAGCAAGGTTATATTAAGTTTGATCGAGTTATCCAAGTGATTAATAATTAAATTATTGGTAGTTGTAAATAAAAGTGTATGCAACGATTGTATTGAGCACTTCAGTCACTTATGAGACATTATTAAACCACTCGCTTCGCTCGTGTCCTAGCTTACATCTCACTTTTGGCTTAATGACAGTCATAATGAAATCTCTGCATAAACTACTACTTTAGTGCTTTTAATAAAATAGCCCTTAACTTTTACCCAATTATTTAATTATGCGGTACTCTCTTACTTAAAGAAATAACCAGAAGAAATTAGATTAGCGGATCATTTACATCATACTAGGTTAAAAAAAGTAATATAGTTCCAAGAATGAACACAGCCTTTGGACAAAGATCCTTCACTTATATTGGACCGAACATAACACAACACAACATAATCCCTGCAGATATTAGAGAAGAAACAATATTATTTTTCGCTTCAAAAAGAAATTAATGGATTGGCTAATTGATCAGGAAGTATCCTACTTCAAAGTGATAAGCTGGTTAGATATTTAAAAAAATCTTTAATATTCTATCCAACTTGTTAGGAAGCATTTTTAATAATATAACTTCAAGTAGTTGTCATTCTAACTTACTATTCTATTGAAATGTTTTCGTCTTACTTTCTGTTTTACTATTATTGTCAGCATAAATATCTATTTTATCAAATAAATATCAAACTTTGAATAATACTACACTCTTAGCCGCCCCAATACATAACTTTATAGTGGGATATCTATTTTCAAGAGAAAAAAAATGAAAATAAACGATAATTTGAATTAATTATGCTGTAAATATTGTTATTTTATTTTGATTCAATGAAATCTGATTTGGTTTGCGTATCACAATTTTATGCAGTACTGTTTGATCACTTCCACTATTAGAAATTCAGTGCAAATTGGTTATATCGGCCTCTGCCATAACGTCAACACAAAAATAAAACGTTAATTATTTAAAAGTCCCGCCAAACTGTAGGAATTTCATTGTAAATAAATGAATTTTAGAAAGTGAGTGAATGAATTATTATTTACTGTTGTTTTAATAAAATTATAGATGCGTTATAAAATACACAATTTCATTAACGACTCAATAATGAACCAGAGTGAATTAGAAGGAAGACTCACCCGCCTGACGGTGGCCCGCTATTACTCGCTTCGGTCATTGCTGTCAATGCATTCAACGGCGAATCAAGGGCATTGGAGGGAGTTATTGATACAGAGCCATTCATCACTGAACTTTTCAGGAGCGAAGGTCCAAGCACTGTTAGAGAACCAATCTGAAACAAGATTGAATAAAAAATACAAACTATGGTTTCTAAATAGAGAATTTAATATTTTTATTAGTAAGTCTTTAACCATTGTTAAATTTAAATAATTCTTGCAGCTCCATGTGTGTGTGTGTGTGTGTGTGTGTGTGTGTGTGTGTGTGCAGACAAAGATTTTTCTTTCAGCAAGCAGTATTAATTCAATTACTGTTTTCTTAGCTGTGCCAATAATCTAACCTAGTAAAATATTGGTAAGTTTGTTTTTGCATTTTCTACTTTGTGAGCTTCATTGAAAAAAAATTTAAAAATAGGGATATTTTTTATGATAAATAAATGCCTTCATTGATATTGTACATGAAAATAAGATAATGCATTTAAATGATAAATTATTTCACACGCAAATACTGTCAACTATTTGGGTATGACGCTGGATGTCAAGCTCAAATGGAAATCCCATGTTAAGAAGAAAAAGGAAGAACTAGGCTTTAAATCGAGAAATATGAATCGGCTGCAGGGAAGAGGATCTAAGCTGTCAATGTACAACAAGATTGTCCCATTCCCTACCATGATTCCCATTAGGGGATAATCCACTCTAGGTGCCATAGGTTGGTAACCCTGCATTCTAAACAATAACAGCATGTGTCAGTCTATTCTTAGCAGTCTTGTGAGTCATATGATAAGAAGAAACAGTGTCTATGTCAAGTTTGCAATTTTATAATGAACAATGAACCTGACTACAACTGGCGAGTATGTTTTCTTGTTACTATGAATGTTTGAGATGTTTGCTGCTCCTATAATACCTCGAGCTGAAGCTTCATATGCATACACCATACAGTTTATAGTCCATAGAAACTCTATGATAGGTTATTGTCCAATCCTCACTTTGAGGTTAGTTGCAGTTACCTCCCAAACTCTAAGCCCCATTTGGGGATCCTGACACATCCCTAGTAACATTTACTTTCTTGAATGTGAATGAATATTCTCATTCCAGATATGGCTTCCTGAGAATTTTAGAGGCTTGATGGGGTAGAAGAACTCCTAAATGACTGAGTTTTTGGATTCACTGGAAAATGTACAGCTGCCCCCAGATAAAGTAGACTAATTGTCAGATTCAGAAGAGATCAATGAGAATGAGATAGACACTGTGTTATAAACGATGTTCCTGGGAGAATTGAGGTACATAATATTGAGAAAAAAGCTGAAACAGAATCACAAATCGATCATGACAGGACTAAACCAAAAGCAGAGAATAAAAAGCATCAAAAGAAGAAAATTTTCAGCAAGGACAAGTGATTTATAGGAACCTGGAAATTCAACAGAGTCCAAGAAATATATTAAAAAAGAATTTTTCAAAATGAGAAGGCAAAACAACCACTAAGGAAGAAACAGAAACCAATAACAAATGTGAAGAACATCCATCATGGGAAGAAGAGACCTACCTAAAATGGATTGTCTTGTGAACAAATACTGTACAAAGATCAAGGGGAATAAATGGTACTTTCCTATTTCCACGTATTTGGTGATTTTACCTATTTTCACCTATTGTGAATCCTCATATTTTGTACTGTTTGACCAACAAAAAAGTCCCCCTTCTTGACTTCAGGCGAAGTGTAGCCAGAATGTATCTTTCAAAGTCTTCTATTTCTGACCCAGGGAAAGCTGGGAGACCATCTCTTTGAAGACAATCCATCAAGAGTGTAGAAGAAACTGTCCGTCTTGATCCAGACGGAAATGTGTAGTTTGCAAAAAAAACGTCAGGAAACAATGTGGGAAATGCAATATTGGGCTCCACATTCCCTGTTTCACAGACTGGCATTGAAAGTAGTAACAGGATTTGATATGCAATAAAATATAATTCATTATTACTATATATTATTTTCCATTAAATGCAACAATTAGCAATTAGATATAATATGTTTATGAAAATAAATTTCTATAACAATATTGGACTTACAAGTGAATAGTCTCATGTCTGTACTAATACCTTCCCAAGTGTCAATCCCCATTTGGGTTTTTTTCAAATTGCTTTTATTGTGATGAAATTGTGAGGTTGAAAAAAGCATTTTAATGGATAGACCTCTAGATAGACCATTTCCAACAACAAAATCATGAATTAAAAGAAGAAAAAAATCTGACATTTAATGGGTTAAACAGATTCAATTTTGGGACTGTACCAAACCATCAAATTTACAAAATAACCTAACGCTTTCAAAACAATGTATTGAGGAACATCGTAGAAGCTCCTTGATACATCAGAAATTCCGATCTTCACAGAGATCTTCAAGTGGAGACAGTCACCAAAGCTAATGCGAGATTTGCGGCCAAACATGAAGAGAGAGAGCATGAGATCAGAATGAGAACATAGAGGCAATCCAGCTGCTTGGCGTTCATAATTTGGTCCGGATACAGATAAGATATTAAATAATACTGTTTAATATAAAATTTCAACATGTTCAACAGATCAAAATCGCACAAGTTAGTGAAGTGAAGAAATGTGTGAGTTTAGTGTTTGTGTGATTATTTTTTAAAAGTTAGAAGGTTATTGTGAAATTTGAAACCTTCAAGTCAATTCAAAAGTACTAGCATTTGAATAGGTAGTATTATTAAATAAATAGTAGTCATGGGAAAAACAAACTTAATAATTATTTTATTAGTATATGATTGCTATGGTGAGAAAAATTAGGACAGAATAAATAGCTTATTAGTTTCTCACTAGATGCTAACTCAAATAACTAAAAAAAAAGAATGATAAAGATGGCTTTCAACATACAAAAATACAGCTCAATGCCTTTGTTTTTTGCAATTCTAGTTCATAAAGTCATAGTAGTCAATATTTTTAATACATACAGTTTAATATTAAATGAAATTGGGAATCGAGTTAAATGTTTGAAAGTTGGATATTCTGCAAACGTTTTCTAACTCATGTGACACCTAATTTCCAAATATTATAATTTACATGTTTTTTTAATTTTTTCAATAAAGATTTATGTTTTTTCTGTCTTAATGAAGTCTCTGCGGATATTACACATAATTGACAGACAATCTCACCTTAGGTTTTGTTTCGATAGCAGCACTTTCACTAGCAGCATCACCATTAGGTTTCTCTACACAACTATCAGCTGCTGGACTTGTATTTCTTTCGTCTTCATCATCTAAAAATTAATGCAATTATTTAAGTATGCTACGTTACAATTTAACATCTGAATGAAAGATAATTCACAGAATTTATTCTTGTATTTCAATGATTGTTACCGAATATGCTACGCTCCTGAACAGCATTATTAAATAATTATTGTTATTAACTTCACTGACTTTGGGCCAAACGTTTGGACAAAGGCGTCCTTGATCGTCATGTCGGTTTTCGTCACGTCGGATCAAGGACGCCTCTGAAGATGAGTCTTCATGACTTGAAAACGTTTGGCCTAAAGTGAGTAAAAATATTATTTATTCTCAATTATAATTGACTGCAAGTCGTTAAATTTACCAAAATGTTAATATTAATAACGCAGACCTTTATGGAACAAGAAAGCCAGGAATTAATGTTACTTCTGTTCTATTAAATAAGCCAACATGTAAATTAAACATATTGGCTATAATCAATTATTGCACGTTCTGATTTATACTACTACATTTCTCCTGATTTTATTATTAATGATAACCTCGGACTAACCTCATCAATAGCATCCAATACTTGATGATAATCAACAAAAAATAAAATCAAGCATGCTGTGACAGATTGGAGTAACGTGAACACAACCATTCCTCAGCATGTGTTTGACTTTGCGACGGTGATTATCATAGAGTATTGCATGTTTTTACACTGTGAAAGCTCCCTTAGTTAATCCAGTAAAATAAAGAACTAACACAATATTGGAATGACTCTGCTCCTAGCACATATGATGAGGAAGATGCTGTGTGTGATAACTCAAATAATTCAACATTGGGTAGGAACAAAACATGTTTAATTAGGTCTTCAGGAATATTATGTTACATATTTTAAGTGACTTCGTAAATTGAAAGTATCAATCTATTTACCTTTATTCGGTTCCTTCTTGACTGTTATAATCGGTATCTTTGGCTGCAGTTCAATTTGAGCATTATTCAGTGCATTATTGATCGCTGAAACTCCTTTTACAGACTTCTTATCAATAGTTTTATTTCCTTCTTCGGCTCTTTCCTCTAGCACCTTTGTCAAATTAGAATCTGAAACTTCCTCTGTTGCTTCATCAGCGGGGTTTTCTTTGTCATTTTCTTCATTACCCTGTGATACAGATAAAAAATTATATCTCTAAAAATATACATATCCCTATGAAAATAATTATACATATGAAAACACTATACATACAAATCATCTCAGTCTCAATGCCTATCCAAACGACGAAAGCTAGAGCGATCCTAATAGTATTACTTATATCAGAATCAGCAGAGTATGAACCACTAGCCTAGTAAAAGCTAGACTGAGATTTAGCTTGAGCTTGACTAGTGGCTTGCTTCTTTTGCTTTGGGCAACGATTTAAAAATTGAAAAATAAAATATTTTCATGTAAATGCAGTTTACTTGATTAATTAGTTTGAAATAGTAACAACTCAAATGAGATAGAAAGACACTTTCAAGTTGATGAGGAGTCACTTCATTAATTTGATTGGAATAGTACATTATAATGATGGACTTCAATTGAAATAGAAAAATATTTCAAGTTGTAATTTATTAATTAACCATTTGGAATAGAAGACACATTCAGGTTGGTTATAGACTGTATTGTTAGTCACAGCTTGACATAACACAGGGTGACTTTATGAAACATTGAAATGAATTAGACCTCAACCTCTCTTCTGCTAACTTCAAACATACTCAAAATATTCTTATTGTATTTTTAGTTTTACAGTGGGAAAGAATATGGAACTAAATCAACAAATTATTGGAACAAAATATCCACGAATAATCTGTCTCCAGTCTCAGAGAAAAAATTCCTTCAAGACGATGCCACAGCTCATGAGTCTAAGTTACTTGTGTGAAGTGGGGTTTTTGCGTGAGACAGAACGGGGGTTTTCTTACTGAATAAAACCCCACTTGAGTATGAGACTTTTGCGTAGGTAATAGGGTGAATTATGATACAATGATGCTATGGAATGGTGAACCTAAAGTTTTAGGTGGGTTCTGAACCACCAGATAAGTGACAACCCTTTTCCTGAGATACGCCATCAAGTCTGCATTTCTATTCAAAGAATGATTTTCTAACGTTTCCGCATAAATTGTTTATGAATAAAGACATTTGTGTTATTTCACAATTCACTGAAAAAAGATTTTTTGGAGTTTTTACCTTCGAACTAGACCTCTCCTCATCTTCATGCGGAGATTTCTCTGGATGCGAAATTTCTGTAGAGGTCGTTGATAACGAATTGACCAACTGCTGATTATCTGAACCAGCAGTAGTGGCTCCAGCCACAACCGCTGGTGTAACTTCGGTTGACATTTTCAAATGTTCTCGTTCTGGGAAAAAACACAAATAAAAGCATATTAACTTCTTTCTTGATGCAGACTATTAAACAATGACAACTGAACACAAGCGCCAGTTAAAACAGAAATGTAGGCTTTGTGACGCAGGGTGACCATTTAAGAAACAGGCATGAACTAGTCTGCCCAAATGGAAGCATGGGTCTAATTCTAATAATACCACTTGACAAAAAAATGGAATTTGATATACATGTTCGGTTCAGGCCCTAGACGCATGCTGAGGAAGAGTTTGAAAATATTCTCTATGATACGCCCGAAACTGACAATTTAATAAAATGAAGGCCCAGAATAAACAATTTTTGAAAATGTATTAGTTGATTACAGGTTGAAAAGTTTTGTATCGAGGTTCATTCAAGACTCTAGATTTAAGTACTTTAGTTCGGAGAACCACTGCTATATGGCATGACAATGTATTTTCCTTCCAACAATGCTATTTAGTTTGAATCAATTCTATCGATGACCGTCACATTGCACTTTTACAATAAACATTGGAAAGACTTAAAAACATTGCCATAAAAATTTAAATTAGAAAAAGTTGAAAGTTCTGTTAAAATGTTTCTGGTAGAGTGGCAAAAAGTATTGTATGCGACTCACCCGGGAAGGTGTTAATATTCTTGCATGAAATCCTGCATTCGGCAAGCCTCGCGCGGGAACTATCTATACTCGTACCGTAAACACCTACTTCCCGGCCTTGTAGTGTAATATACTTTTAAACAATCGGATGGAGATTTGTGATTTTATAAACATTGTCAACAAGATACACTGTACATATCTATGGCCTAGACTTGCAATATCATTAGTCATGTAATATAAGCTATCTAATTCAAAAGTGATCTCTGTTTTGGAGAAATTATGGTGGAGAAAATATTGTAGAAAATAAGAATGCTCTTCCTTTACATAGTTTCAGTTGTTCATTGATCATAATTTTTTTACTCTGAGTTAGAATGCAATATTGTATTGTTTTATATTTTAATAATTATTTATTTCTTGCTTTTTTACAGGTGGGGCAACAATTGTACACAAACTTGGAGGCTCAAATATCAGGTTTATACTGAAACCTTTTTTCTAAACTATATTGTCAAAATTGAACTTGAATTATTTGTTGTTGAATTCATATTGTAAATTTTTAAGTGTGGACTAACCTAAAAGTTTTGGATGAAATAGCTTAATTAAAATTTGTGAAGAAAGCAATTTTGGACTCTGGTCTGTTGCATCTTTGCATTTATTGTTACTTTGTAAATAAATAAATATTGAGCTCTTATTTGTTGTTGAATTGATATTGAACTTGTATTTGTTGTTGAATTGATATTGAACTAGAATTTGTTATTGAATCTATTAAGAGATTTCGTTTGGGTATGTAGAAAACTATTTCTGAATCTAATAGTTAGATATTTTGATTAGGTAAGTGGATCTTAGGTAGGATAAAATTTATAAAGTTCAATATCAACACTACTAGGCAGTAGTGTTTCAACATTTCTATGTTGTTTCAACTTGAACTTGTATTTTTTATTGAATTTATATTGAGCTTGTTTAGATATTTTATTTGGGTAAATGAAACACTTTTACTGAACTCTGTAGTAGTTATATTGTGATGTTTTCCATGACGAAATACTTAATGAACAATCTAATATTAAAACTGACACTGTATTTCACCTTTAAATAATGTTTCACTCACATATATTGGAGATGCCTGAGGAATGCATTTCACTTCTCAGCCTGACGAAGCTTCTTTTCAGAAGTGAAATGCATTCCTCAGGCATCTCCAATATATGTGAGTGAAACATTATTTAAAGGTGAAATACAGTGTCAGTTTTAATATTAGATAGTTATATTGTATTGAACTTGATGAAAAATGTTGATGAGGTATGATCTTGAGAAGAATTTTCCAATGTAGTGACCCATCATGAAATAGACTTAGTACAATATACTTCACAACAGAAAAATAATTATTCCATTTGTATGAATTTCATTTGGAAAAAATCGCACTGGGTTTTCTGCAGTACAGGCATTTTGAGAAGATCTTTTTGTTTGCCTTGAATGACATTTGAAGATCTGTTCTTCTGGTATGTTTGTTAATGTTCCTGCATTGAAGTTTCTCTTTTGGTTAGGGGTGAGGGAACTGTTGGTGAGGGGGCTCTATTGTGTTGCTCGGGTGTGAGTTTGTGGAATAGTTTTTTATGTCTATTTTTGCATTTGGGCAACAAGACCACCTTGTTCTGTCATAGGAGTACCAAATCAAATCATTGTACAGGAATTTGAAGTTGAAATCAAATTTCATAGGAAATTGCAAAATTTCTGTACATTATGCAATACTATTGTAAAAATTGAAATTGTACATTTGAAATTGACTGTACAATTGTACATTGTACAGGAATTTTGCAATTTCCTATAAAAATTTGATTTTAACATAGTTTATGAAGAATGAGCATTCTTGAAATTGAGTGCAATTAAATTAAGAAGAGTCAGTAGATTAATTTTATATATTCCAGTTGATTTTTTTAGTAAGGCTCAGATTTTGGGGGGGTCATGACCCCCCCCACCTTTTCGTAGAACTACCTTGTGGAGATTTTCACTGACCAGTACCTCTGCTTAGGGTAGGAATAAGGTTCAGTGATAGTTTTTGCCTTTAATAGACTAATTTAAACACTACCTAGTGCCTCGTCCCTCGTATGAAATGCAAACGCATAAATTTCGTGAGTAAATTTAACTACCGGTGCCAAAAGATAAAACAGGCGATCGCACGTCAATAACTTTTTCAAAATAATAATTTAGGACTTTCAAGAAATATTCTCAAGCTATCAATCACATAATAATAATAATGATGATAATAATATTTCTTCGACTTCGCAATCACGAGTGAATCTGAATGACTATAATACAACCTTCCGCTTTGGCTCAGACAGGACTGACCAACAGTCACTCAACATGAACAAGTAAACCCTAGCAGAAGCCCTGGATGTAGACAAACAAGGGCTACAGGCAGACTCCAGAGTACATATTATTTCTGTGAATACACACATTAAAATGGACTGGTACATGAAATGTGCGTTTACAGTAATACGCGTTTTGGAGTCTGTGAACGCCTTTGCAGTATGTAAGAAGCCTAAAGCTAACCTCATTTGTTCTGAACAATTGTTTCAATTGTTTTGGAACATTTTCAGATATATTGAACAAATTTGGCAATGGCAACTCATGGAATGGTTATTTGCTATGCCTAAATCAAATAATCAATACAGTGCGGTAGCCATTAATATTTAATGATGTTTCAATTAGGTATGGGACATGGTCATCAAGCTCAACCAATGTAGAACTCAATAAAAATATTATTACTGATTGTCATCAATGCTTTACTGAAATATTTCATTTCTTCTTACATTTAGCATTTCACAATATTGTTCCTTAAAGTGCAAATTAATGAGCTATTTTTCTGTATCGGATGGAACTTGCAATTCGAAGTTCAAAACTAAGGTACACCAGTACACTGCACACCTACCGGTTAACCTAACCTAAAATCGCACGAAGAAATCAAGATACTGTAATAATTATTCCAAAACCTAGTAGTCGAATGCAAATGAAAATATGAACCCACATTATCCTACACACAGAGACTATGGTTTACTTGCAAACCCAAAATATCCATTCTGAACAAGCTACAGCTGTAACTAAAAAAAGACCGTGCATTCTAATCTCATTCTTCTCACTATATCACACATTTTTATTAAACTTATACAGTAGTTACTCACAAACTGCTTGAATACGGTTTAAAACAAATTAACACGTCAAACGTCCCAGTTCATCATAATTTAGCATTCCAATAAATTATTACGTCTTTCCGACATAATAAAGGCCTAACAATCCGTGGTATTTTGCAGTCATTCTAATAAAATGTATCAAGCTCAAATTTTTCAAATTCAAAAGTCGAGAATCTATCATGACCGATGACATAACTCAAGATCCAATAAAAATGCTTATTGTATCTAAAGCGTTCATTTAGTATCAAACTTAGAAGTGGTTAGCCAAGTGGAATAATTATTTTAAAAATGCAAACTCGCACTAAAGTTCTACCTAGATTTCTGTAGAGAGGGCTAAAACCATGTTAGTTAGATATGAGATATGTCTGATAAATAAAAGACTAATTTTCTTCAAGAATATACCGTAGGTTTCCAACTATTTGAGATAAGGAATCGAGAATAGCATTTCAGAACTCATGACCATTTATCATAGAGCCAAGAAGTCATGCACTCATTTAGAGCGTATTCCACTCGTTATTGGATTTCGATAACTTACCGCTGGATTTCAGTCGAAGTTGAGAACAGAGTCGACACTAGATTCACTCATTCACAACTCACACGAATAAGCGTAAGCCGATAGCAATACCTTGTTCCACAACACAATTCTATGTCCTACAATCTACCAGTCGAAAGCGCGATAGTTATGACTTGTTTAGTAATCACATCCGTCACAGAAAACAAGCACTAGTTACGCCCAACGGGAATGAAACTGTTGGAACAAAGTCATCGATCAGTATCAGAAATATGATGCAGGGTAACACGAGTTGGTATAATAATGTAATGTAGCAATGCAGAAGCAATGTAGAATGACAACCCTACACCACAATCAGTCAGCAAACTTACATTATAAGTACAGTATTATAGATTCTAGATTATAGAACTCAGGCAACGGCAACACTGTCTGGCAGCAATAGAGAGGGAAATGTAATTTCGCCTACAAAACGGAGAATTTGTGGGGGAAATCGTCCACACTCCACAGACTGAGCAGGTTATTAACTATAGGAGAGAGGGGGGATAACAACGGAGTGAAGTTCGTTTCCAAGAGCAAGAGCTCAGTCTGATAATATTGACTGGGACCAACGGAGTTGGGTTCTACCTACCTGGGAATGGAAAGTTTGCTAGGTTGGTAGCACTTCAATGACTTGCTGCCAGGGAACAAGGAACACTAGCACACAACACACTATAGCATACATTTTGGTGTGCGCAAGATAGAATTTTGTGTTGTGTCTTTGTGTTGTCAAATGTTGTGGCACTTTTGTGAGCAGTGGATAAATGAAGGAAGCTCGAAAGGATACGAATCAATTCTATTATACTTGAGAATAATTAGTTTCTGAATTGAAGGCTATGTATTTATTTATACAAATTGTATATCTGCAGATAATTTTATTTTAGCTTGCTCAAATGAATTCAAAAGGATTAATTAAGCTCACTTGAATTATAATTTATAAATTAAATGAAAATAATGTATTTACAAAGTACAAACTCAGTTCTCAGATTTTTACATGTTTTCTTTTCTTATTTTAATCTTACAAATTTGTTCTTTTCATCCATATTATGGTACTGTATGTGGAATTTTGAAGCATGATATTTTGCAATTGTGGATGTTGTCCCTCATCTTATCAGTACTCTGAATCGTCTGGATGCTTGCCTAAAAGTAAATTATGACCTTCAGAGTGATCTAAATGAGATTTCAACGGAAAACCTTCATTTAATAAAGAAATTAGACATTGAAAAGCAAAGAAGAATCGATTGTTTTGAAGAATCACTGAATATAGAAGAACAAACAGATAAGGAAATACAAAAATTAAAAAAAGAAGTCATTGATCTATTGAAAAGTATAGACAAACTCAAAAAGGAGATTCTGGAAAAGGATGTAATTATTTCAGCATTGAAAGCTGATTGTCGTGACTTGAACGTAATAACACAGAACAATTCTTCAATAATACAAAACAATGAAAAGGATTTTGTTACATTGGGAGTGGACTGTCATGTAACTAAAGATAAGCTCAGTTTTCCAGTGAAAGTAAAGTCTCTTGTTCACATGTCAACGCAAACAAAAACTAAAATGACATGTTCAGACTGCTCTGGACTTCACGAAAAATTAAGAGATAAGCAGCTTGAACTAATGGAACTGAGACAACGTCGGTGGGAGGATAGGATTGAGATGGAAGGAAAAACTAAGGCGTCTTCAAATAATAGTCCTATACAATCTTCATATGAGAGACAACCAGATAGCATTCTGAAACATTCTTCATTCGGAAATAAAATTAGTAAATTTCCTGTTTCATCTACTCCAAGAGCTACTGATCATGCTACCCAGAGATTACCTACAAGGAAAATTGCTGAGAAAAATAAGGAGGCTGGAAAAATTAAAATTTTTGCTGACAGCCATGGCAGGCGCTTGGTGAAATTGGTGGCTGATGCGTCGGGTGGTATCGTGGATGGCGTCATCAAGCCGGGGGCCACATTCGATCAAGTAACATCTAGCTGCATCCAGGAGGGTGCGTGCCTATCCAACAAGGACATTATTGTTATCTTCGGTGGAACCAACGACATGGATAAGGACAGATCTGGGAACTTTCTAACTACATTGAAAAAACAACTACAAGGTTTAACACACACTAATGTATTGTTAATGAACATTCCATATCGTTTTGATCTTCCCCATAATTCTCCTATTAATTATGTAATAAAAAATACAAATAAGTCCATTCATGAGATTTGTAGGCACTTTTCAAATGTTAAAGTCTTGAATGTTGAAAACATTGGCCGTCGTTTCTATACCCGCCATGGACTACACTTTAGCTTTGTAGGAAAGCGTTTCATATCAGATTGTATAGCAAAAGCGTATCATAATTTGTCACTGGATCTTGGCCCTTCTAAACCTGTAAATGACAATATCTTGACTGTGGAATTGGCCGATAACGTTCCTGTTGGCACATTACACTCATATAGATCTGCTTTAAACGGACAATGAATGACAAGGCTCATAAGAGAGTTACTTCTCCTCATCAAAACTCAATACATAAAAATAGAACAGATATTGATAAGATTTCTATAATACATCAAAATGTACAGCACTTACCATCACGCTTGGAAATGTTAAAAATAAATCTACAGGAGTTGGAGCCAGATATACTGGCTATTTCCGAGCACAAAATGTCAAATGATGAAACAGCATTACTAAATGTACCGAACTATCAGATAAGCTCCAAATTTTCTAGAATTGACAGTACTGGGGGGGGGGTCATGATCCTAGTGCACAGTAAAGTTTTTCCTAAATGTAAACCTGTAAACCTACCAGCTATTCAGACAATAACGACTGAAAAAGCGTTTGAATGTTGTTTAACTGAGTTTTCACTTGATGGTTTTAAGTTTGTACTGGCTTGCTTATATAGAACACCTCAGCATTGCTTCTTGGATCCATTCTTAGAGAAGTTAGAAATCCTACTTGAAATTTTATGTAAGAAATATAAAAAAGTTATTGTGGCAGGAGACATAAATATTAATGTTTTAGAAAAAAATAACACATATAATAAGTTAATGAATGTTCTGAAAATGCATAATATGACTTACAAGGTGGATTTTCCTACTAGAATCACTACCACATCCGAAACAGCTATAGATAACTTTATTACCAACATTGTTGATTATAGTTTAAATGTGTCGAGTATCATCACTCACATATCGGATCACGATGCGCAGCTGCTCGAGATCCGGGGTGTGACTGGGGTACTCGATAAACCAATTAGGAAATTTTGTCGTAGATTTGATGACTGTCACTTGGAAGCGTTTTATAGAGAGTTGGCGCGTCTGAATTGGATGGACGTCTATCAATCACCAGTAGATGAAAAATACGATGTCTTTATTTCAGCTTTTTCACATTATTTTAATATTACTTTTCCAAAGATCCTGAGAAATGTGAAGGAAACCAACAATACGAACGGGACAAGTCCTGAGGTAATTGATAAAAAAAGAGAATTATTAGAGTTAGAGAATTTACATAGACAAACTAAGAGAGAAGATTTAAAGATTCAAATAAAAAATAATAGAAAAGCTCTCAAACTCATGATCGAAAAAAATAAACAAAAATACTTTGATAAAAAAATCTTGGATTCCAAAAATAAGAATAAAGTAACATGGAAAATTATTAATGCTGAGGTGGGTAAGAATAAAAAGAATAATTCAAATATAAGTGTAATGATAAATGGCACACACTCAACTGATCCTCACAGTGTGTGCAATATATTTAATGATTTTTTTGTTACGGCAATTGATAATTTTGTTATACCGGATATTCCTAATAATTCTAGACCTGTAAATGTGCCAAATTCACGAAGTTTTCAACCTTCACTGAGATTTAGTTTCAAATCGATTACTGAGTGTCAATTAAATAAAATAGTGATGTCATTTGAAAACAAACACTCTTCTGGCCCGGATGATATTCCAATGACAGTGATTAAAAAAGTTTTACCAGCAATTATCAAACCATTAACTCATATTATAAATTCCTCCCTAATATCAGGGCATTTCCCTAACAAACTGAAGATAGCTAGAGTCTTTCCAACATTTAAAAAGGGTAATATCAAAGATCCTGGTTGTTACAGGCCAATAGCGTTGTTATCAGTATTCTCGAAAATCATTGAACGTGTGGTATATATTCAATTAATGGAATATCTAGAAGCAAACAATTTATTGGATAAAGAACAGCATGGTTTTTGCTCAAAAAAGTCAACAATTACTGCAGGAGTTGATTTCATAAATACTATAATCAATACTATAGACAAAGGAGAGAAAGTTGTTGGCACATTTTTAGACATGTCTCGTGCATTCGATAGTGTACTTCACAATGTTCTGTTACACTCGTTAAAGGCTTTAGGAATATGTGGTAAGGAGCAGACGTGGTTTTCGTCTTATTTGATTGGCAGACGGCAATTTGTTGAGATAGTGCATACGGAAGAGAAAAATAATTATATATATAAATACAATTATCGCTCTGACCTGAGAATATTAAAGTATGGAGTTCCTCAAGGTTCCATTTTGGGTCCCTTATTATTCCTATGCTACATCAGGGGTCTGCCTGATATGGTCCGTGCGCACGCATCTGTATGTCTGTATGCGGATGATGCTAATATAATATTCTCAGGAAAATCAATTGAAGCAGTGGAACTCTCATCTGCCATAGGCCTGTCCGCTATTAGTGAATATCTAAATAGCCGAAATCTTTTGTTAAATTCAAGTAAGTCTATAGTAGTCCCATTCAAGACAAGGCAGAGTAGGAATGAATTATGCCCAAGTGTAGCGATAAATAACACCCTTTTAGAATCAGAAGATGAAACTAAATTTCTAGGTCTGTTAATAGATAGCAGTCTTTCATGGGATAGTCATGTTTCCCACGTTATAAAAAAAATATCCCCAGGTCTATATGCCTTGCGCCGGATGTCCAATTTATGTAGTACTAAAACATTGAAATCAATATACCATGCAGTAATACATGCGCATCTAGCATACGGTCTTTGTATATATGGTAGTACAAGTAAGAATAATCTCGATAAAATACTCAAGCAGCAAAAACGAGCAATAAGAATTATGCTAAACCTTAATAGAACTGACTCTGTAAAAATAGCTTTTTCCAGCCTAGGAATCTTAACAATATATGGACAATACATATTTGATGTTATTGTCTTTTTCAAAAAATATGATGGTTCAAATTTAAGAAATAACACCCACAATTATAATACACGATACGGTCGTATTGCAGAAAGACACAGATTGGATCTATTTGAGAAAAAAACCGTATACAGAGGAAAGAAATATCTTGTGAAGCTACCAACCAGTTTACAAGAATTAACAGATCCTCATATATTTAGAAAGAATTTGAAGGAATATCTGGTGAACCTATCGCTGTACTCTTTACAAGAATTTGACGTAATTTCTAATTGAATAAACAATCTTTTCTTTTTTTATAGTCTTTTGATAATATAGGCTAGCCTAGCTTAGTATAATCATTAAAATTATTGACACTATTCATAACGTACCTGTACATGTTGTAATGAATAAAGATTTAAAAAAAAAAAAAAAAAAAAAAAAAAAAAAAAAAAAAAAAAAAAAAAAAAAATAATTCATACTCCAACAACCTTGGTTTTGTCATTAAAGTAGCCGATAGTCATTTTAAAGTAGACAAGAGTGGACAAGACCTTTATTTATATCACAGAATATAGCACGGATCCAATTTCGAAATCCTTTGAATGCTATCAAAGACCTCTACCACTACGGACATTGACAACTGCATTAAATATTTAAAGATTATGGTAATGGACATTGTTGTGTTAGGAAACGCAAAGGAAGAGGGTAGGCCTAATGTCGTTCAACGTTGCATTATGTCAACAGTGCTTCCGGTTACAATTTATAACGGACGAGCACTTTTTTCTTTATCTTTGTCTTGGATCTCCCTTTTGCTCTCATATGTTAGAGGGGCATCTGGTATTTTCGAGCTTCTTTGAGGTAACGCTCATCTGTTTTGATAGAAATTTCTGGATTGGGCACTCTCTGGAATGAAGATTTCTAGAACAAACAAACTTATAAAAGTGAATGTAAACTATGTAAGCAGGATTCAGTTGCTATTCAGATTCCAAAACGTATTCATAATATGAATATTTATTGAGTGAGAGTTTGAGGCAGTATGTGCAGTGCTATTTTGATTCCACTTATCAAGTGTAGTTGATAAAAGCCGTGACAGACATTGTGCTTCATAAGTGCTTAGCTTATTATTGTGTTTATAAACCATTTATTAGACATTTATAATTAAGTCATTGAACTCAATTACAGTTTATTGGGCACTTATTAATAAATTATTGATTGGCCAATAATTGTCTAGTTAGTTTTGTACAGTGACAGTGGCGTACCGATAATGGAGCGAGTGGAGCAGTCGCTCCAGGGCGCAAGGCTCTGAGGGGCGCACCGTTCTTGAGAGAAAATTACCTTTTACTTACAAAAAAATGTATTACTATAATGAAGGCCAAAAGGGTGAAATGCAACACAATTTAAAAAACCGTATGTAAACATCGCTGCGCATGACTAAAAGGAAAATTCATGTCAAATTTAAAATAAATCGGTTCATTCGTTCAGCCGTAAATGCGTTACAACCAGACAGAATGCAAAACGGTCGAGTCAAAAATAGCATATAGTCGAAAGTAGCAAAGCCAAAACAATTTAAATTGGGTGGCAAAAGGTATAACAAATTCAAGTAATTGAATGAATACTTTGAATTTATTCTGAAAAAATAAATCCACAAGAAGTTCAATGGTTTTTATATTAAGAACAGGACTGAAATACTTCACTTTTGAAACCTATTTCCAAAATATAAAAAAAAATTCATAAGGATGACTTGCAAAATGCGAAAAAATAACTGCAAATAAATTTATAGAAAAGTGAAAAAATCCAAAACAAGCTGTTTGTAAATTGATAAAAGCAGAATCTGGCCTGGCGAAAAATCATTCCTTGGAGTTTCGCATCTCTAACAAATTACGGCATAGTTAGAGGCGGAAAAAAAAGCCGCTGGTTCATCAAATGACCACTATATTAATATCAGCCCAATCGGGTGGTTGAGTGAAGACTGATTTTTTTGGGGTGAGGGGGGGGCATCGTTAGACACTTCCGCTCCAGGGCGCTTAAAACCTCGGTACGCCACTGTACAGTGATAATCCTGTTATAGAAATTCGTTGAACTGTTTGTTCCTTTATTGATTTTCTTTTGTGATAATATTCCTGATTAGTCTTTTGTGAGTTAATTGTGTAAATAAAGTCCAAGTGCTACTTTCAAGTTTTGCAAGCATTATTTTAGTGATATAACTCATAGCAGTTTAATAACTTTGTTAACGTTCAGCAATATAATAAAAATTGTAATATCCTTCTTAAAAAATTATTTGAACACTCGATCGAGGAATGAACATGGGAAAGTTGTGTAGCTGGCCGATGGCAGCTGGTGTCAGTGGATAACTTATGCTAGCCAGTCAGCCAGTGGCATATGCCAATGCGTACCGATACAGTATTATCTCTTCATTACCACACATTTCTTCAATTTCGTAGCCTATATTAATTCTTTCCTTGGAGCAACGTTATAAGGTCTACTATCGCAGCCTACAGTATTAAGATTTTTTATTTTTATTAAGAGAATCATGGAAACCACAAACGAGTAAATCGACAAACTGTTAATTTATTCTGGAAATGTAGGTAATAAAAGCATAAATACAAGTAAAATTTAATCAATTTTTCCAGAACTTTATGCTAGATGATTGTATAGATTAGTGTGTATTAGTCGCTATGTATATACCAAAAATAATATTGTCTTGTAACTTGTATCACATACCAATCCAGTGTATACTCTATACCAATACCCAGTAGACGTATGTATTGTAAAAGAGATAAACTTACAAAAAATCATAGCTTCTTATTCAGTAGAGGACTTTAGTAGAGTTCTTGTAGTCTATTGTATTTTTATTAATAAATGAATTTTCATTGTCTTTTTTCACGATAAAATTCTTGATTATGATGATGAAGCTTCGTCAGCCTCTTTTCAGAAAGCATCCCTCTACTATCTCCAATATAAGTGAGTAAAGACAAAAACTAAATTGAAATATAGTGTCAGTTCTGATATTAGATTGTTCATTAGTATTTCGTCATGGAAAACATCACAGAATAATTACTATCCTGACGCCTGACACTGAATTTCCTAGTTTTACAGATAATTTACTTACAAAACATGTAGCCTATTGTGACACTAAGGAAGCTGAAAAAGACTCTTCAAATCCGAAAATATTTATTTACAAGTGGAAAATGAAGAAAATGCAATTCATAAATAAGTACGGTACCGTACAGTGCCAGTTTTAAAACCATTTAACATAGTTGTTCAACTGATTTTTCACTTGAAAAAGAGTAACCTTTATACAGAGAAGGTGAGAAGCTGAAGCTGATGTATGTACTCTTTCCAGGTGGATCAGAAAGTTATTTGCCAATTTACAAGTACAGTAACTTAAAATAAAATTTGGAAACAATTTTTTATAGTGAATGCGATGATGTTGTCTAAACTAGTACATTTATTATGAAAACAAAAGATCAATATTTTTTAACCTGAAAATTGAGTAGGTACTTTGTTTTAGTGAATAATATTTTTACTCACTTTAAAAGTGAGTAAAAATATTATTTATTCACAATTAAAATTGACTGCAAGTCGTTTAATTTACCATAAAAAGTTAATATCAACAACGCAGATGGTCTTGCTTACAGCTTATTGTTGAATTTATCTCAACGATAATTCAATACTTGATTGATTGGGAAGCCAAATTTATGCGGTCAGCAATTAATAGGATTGATTCAATTGGTATCGACGTCAAGTGATCTGCGACTTTGATAAAAATAATAAGCAATAAATTTTCAATTGTGAAATTCCATTATCGATGCAAACTGAAAGTGGCCAAGCAATTATCAATTATTTTTGATCCGATGATATTAATTTATTATAATGATTGCAAATTTGGAGCCGGACCGAAAGTTTCTGACATGAGTTCTCTGGTGGGTTGCTATATTGTCTTGTGTTGAGCTGGTTAGTTAATCCAGTAGCCAATAATTGTCATAAGGAGGTAATTCCAGGAAAAACATAATATGTTTTTCCTGGAATAACCTCCTGTATATTATAAATATATTATAGATAAAAATACTGTATATTATAGAGTACCGTGGTTTTTCACTCAACGGATTCGTAAGTATTTTTAGCCGCTGAATCCGAATCTAAACTCTGGCACCTCGAAAAACGCTTGCTTCGCGAGATATTGTTGTTATTGTACTGACAACCTGAAAAGCTGGTTTTTGATGTCCGCCTTTTATCGCGATTATCTCAAAACCCCGATTTCACGAAAATTGGAAGTCACATATTCGGATACAGGAAACCACAGATAATAAAATAAATATTCATTATACAATTAATGCTCTAAAAATTTTTCCTTCACCGCAAATTGCTGAAATATGACATTTTGGCCGCCGTATCGTGACGCAAGCGTTTCTTGAGGTACCAAAGTTCAGATTCGGATTCAGCGCCTAAAAATACAGAAGAATCCGATGTGAAAACACTTCTATATGGTTTTCCTGACCTAAGTACTTGGGTACTGAAGTACATTTATGGAGTTATGCTTGACTGTGTTGAAGTTGAAATCTGTGTATTTGAGCAGACATTCGTATTTGTGTTATGAGTTATGACAGTGTTGCCTGGCCAAGAGAAAATGGGAAATTTTGAGTGAGGCCCGGTTATACATTGGTGCCGATTGTTGGCGAACCAATGTATTGTAACCTAAACGTGCGGTTACCGTTACATACGACTGTGTACGAAATAATTCAGGATCTCAACCTGGTGCCGATTTTTCCGATACAACGTTCACCTGGTACAGCTCTCACAGATAGGGAATCATGTTCAGTCAGCTGTTGATAGTGAGCTATATGATATATTCGTCTAACAGAAACTTTTTATAGTAAATTCAACGACTTACAGTCAATTTCAATTGTGAATAAATAATGTAACCGACCGACTTTTCTACTCTTACCTGACACCACTCATGTAAACGGAAATTTTCTACCTCTACACACCTGAACACCCTTCATGTAACCATGAAGTACCTTTCTTCACCCACACATATGACACCATTTTTGTAACCGGAAATTTAATCTCTTTACTAAACTGTATGTGCTTTCAATAATTCCATATCTATGGTTGGGAGCTTTAGGTTCGTTTACTCAAACGCAAAGATCATTTTATATGTTTCCTGTCTAACACCTGGTTTAGCAACTGAATTAACTAGAGAGCAAGGAACGAACTGATTTTTTGGAAATAAAAGAGTTGGTGCTATTTAACCCATATTTATTATATAATCCTAAAATTATTTTCAACATAAACAATTCCAAAAATGTTCATGTTCAGATAAAATTTTCATATAAATTACTTCATAAATTTCTTAAAAGATTTTGCTAACTTATATATTTTTCTAATATGTAAGTTAATAAATTGAGGGCCTCGGTCAATCTATATAGGGTCTTAATTTGAGATTTATACTAAATTTTAAGCACTCACCAGTGTTTTTTATCCATCAATGTTTTACAATTTCATTTCGTACGCCCGCCATAACATCACGTACAACAAACTTCCGAATTTAATTTAAACTAAACCCGCGATTTTGACTCTATCAAAATTTTCACCAAACAAATTCATAACGAATTTCACCGACTTGACCGCTCGTCCCGTCCTAAATGGGCCGCAGCCACACTTAGAAGGCCCGAGGCTTCTTCACAATTTTTCTTGCTCTTCTCGCGGCCACGTCTCGATTCGAACTCTCTATTTTCCACTTCAATTATGTCCCCCTCCAGGCGACAAAACTGGCCGCACCACGTGGAGCACCGAGCATAATTTCAGCAGAGTCGCCAAAATTTCAAGAGAGGTCATTTCACGTTTCAAGCATTCCAAATAAATTTGTAATTTTATCACAAATGAAAGTTCAGTACAGTGGAAATGCTTGAAACCTGCAATAATTTTGACTACTTCAATGCAAGTTAGCAAAACCTTATATGCAAAAATAGCTAATTGTGAGACAGCCATTTCTTTAAAAAATTAACTCTCTCACAATTATGACAACATATCAATCCAAAGTTTACTTGAGTCCATATTAAAAAATTTGTCAGCTTAATTCTAATCAGTTCAATGCACCTGGAAAAAACTAAAGCACTAATAAATATCAATAATATAACACTCAATATTCCCCATATTACAATAATATTTCTACTCACTTTTTGGCCAAACGTTTTCGAGTCATAGAGACTCATCTTCAAAGTCGTCCTAGATCGATGTTTTGGTTCGTAAACGTTTGGCCAAAAAGTAAGTAGAAATATTATTTATTCAAAATTAAAATTAACTGCAAGGCGTTGAATTTACTATAAAAAGTCAATATTAACAACGCAGACCGTTATAGAACAAGAAATCCAAGAATAAAAAATATATGTGATATGTAACCACGCCATATTTTGTAGATTCTTGAATGAGTCTGATGAATATGTAGTAATTGATTTATGCCGAATGTAATAGTGTTTTCATATTTTGAAACTCATGAAACCATCAAACTATTTAATAATTGAATCTTTTCTATAAGGGATTAAATCGAACTGGAAATTGCTGAATTTTCTGCAATCGGGTTTTTGGTTTTTGCCAAAAAGTGAGTAGAAATATTATTTATTCACAGTTAAAATTGACTGCAAATTGACTTTATCGTGCCACGACGCTTAAGGTATTTTGGTTAGCGAGAATTTTAAGTGTCACTGCATCTCAATAAATTTTTACTGATGGATTTTTAAATGTGCAATAAATAGCCTAATTTATTGCTCTTTTGTTTCCTGGCCTCTACCAACTTTGAATCAATTCTTCATCACTTAAATCACTTCAGGAGAAGCTGGTTTTCGGAGTGTGTGTTGTGTTACAATATATAATATTTATAAACTATATAATATTTATAAAATATATAATATAGTATATAGGTATATATTTTTTATTCAGTATTAAACAGGTTAATGCTCTTACATGTTTTCTATTTATGTTTATAATTTATATTTAAAAAGGGGTGAACTCTCAAGGGCAGAAGATATTTTTTTTTTAATGGAAACCTACAAATATAAACCTGCTCTGGGTTATACATTTCTATTTGTTGATATATAATTGTTTTGTAAATCAAAATCTAAAATAAATAACCTAGCAAAAATATTATTAGTTGAAAATTAGGTGCCACATATGGGTTAAAAAGCATTTTCAAGACACAAATAGCAATGCTGAATAATTTGATACTGTATTTTGTTTTTACAACTTACATTGCCAGGTTTAATAGAGACTTATGTCGAATACTAATTCAAATGAAATTAGAAAATATATCATGTGATGATTTTAATAATAAAAAACATAAATAAACATCTTAAACTAACAAAAAAGAGAAGAAAAAATATATAAATGAATAATAACTCACAGATAGACAACAATGTAAGCGATTAAGATTGATACATAGAGATATGGAATAAAAATGTTAAAATAATGGTTGAAAAAGAAGGAGAAAAGAGAAAAATATTGATAAATCAGGAATTGATATTTAAGTGATGAACGAACTACATTATAAGAATAATTGAATGGGCTGAATACAATCTAAATAAAAATAGAAAAAACAGATCAAGTAATATCAACAAAAACATAAGACTCAATCAAGCTCCTTCATGTTATAAGAATAACTCATAATAAATTTGAGTGAAAATAATATAGCATGTCATCAGAATAATAAAGTAAAAAGAGCTAGGAGAAGCAAATATGGGTTGGTCCAATGACCAATATTATACTGACAAGTCATTATCAAAATTATTTCAAAGTCTGATAAAATAGAACAGAAAAAGTAGGCCCATAACAGTGTAAAATGATCAAAAGAATTTGATAGGGTGAAGTTGAAGATGAAACTAAGGAGTTTAAACATTTTAAGTAGTCATGACTAATAGTGAAAAGTGAAAAAATAATAGTTCTATGGACTTTGTGATTAGTGTGAATAGCCAATTTCCAATTAAATATAGATGCCTCAGAAGAATGAGAACTCAAATTGAAAGAATATAACAAAAAATAAATGAGTGGAAATAAATAATAATATTCTTAAGAGAAAAACCAATCCTAAAAATTGCTGACAACCATCTCACCATGAAATATTCAAAAAGTAAAAGCAGACCAACTGACAATAAATTCAGAGAATTGACTTTTTCAACAGTAGGATAAAACACCATAAAATAAATCATCAGTATTGGTGATCTTTTTTGTCCGATTGCCGACGAATAAATCGGTTCCAGTGTGAGAGCATTACATTCCACAAGTTGGAATCGCTTGTCCGACCGCTCACGAATAGAATCGGATAAGTGTGAAACCAGCCTCAACCTCAAAGTGAGAGTTGAAGCAATGTTGCTCGGAGCAACTTGAGCTGAGTTGGAGTGGGGAGGGAGCTGATGGGGGAGACCTTGGAATCGTTCCAACATGGCGGCGACCAAAGATTGAATGTGGTGCTAACTAAATGGGTACCGTAGGGCTTGGATTCGGATATGGGTAAGGAATGGTACGGATACGTCGCATTAGTTCAGATTCTGCTTCCAACTGCGCATAGCGCTACCGCTATCAGCTACTCCCCTGTCCCCTCTCCCATGCACCATACTCCGTATGCCATGCATTGATGGGCGCACGCCTATGTGCCTACTATTTATACGCAGGTACACTTTACATGCTAAGCGATTGGGAAATGAAATTGGTACCGTTTTTTGCACTTCGCTAACGTTAATGTCAGAGACAAGAAATTATATTCAAATGCAACCTGAAAACTCTTGACACCAGACCATCAGGTCAAACAGATTGTATCATTATAAATGTCAAGCATTGAGCAGTGGCGTAACTAGAGTTGACTTATGGGGGGGGTTTACACCCCCCCCCCCCCCCGGTCAACCATTCTTACATAATACTCTCATCAAAAAATCCTCAGAATATTGATATAATATATATTATACAAAAATCATGTAGGGCAAAGGAACCAGAAGCTGACGAACCCCCCCCCCCCCTCATGCCCAGCTGACACATCTTCATATTTCTTCTTATTATTAAGGCCATAGTGGGTAGTTTTGAAATTCAAACCATTGAGAATTAAACTGGTATTTTGTGGTACCATTGAATCATGTGCTAGGCATAATTTTTGATGGGGAAAAATACTTTGAGGATAAGCTATCAGACAAGAATCCTTTATTTCTAGGTGGAATTCTTTAGGAAATATCGAAGAGTGTTTGAAAATCTCAAAGTACTTTCAAAATAATCATTATTTAAAATTAACTAATGCTTAGAATGCTAGAGCTTGAATATATGTTGATTATACCCCGAGTTCACCTATTAGGGGATGATTTTCATATTTTATGTTAATTGGAGGGGATGTCAGCGTATTAAGTATATTTTTCAACACATACACAAGTAGCTGACATGGTATGTCAGCCACTGGGGACCATGTCTGAAATTTTATTTCAAATTATTGTATATAATACTTGGTGAATAAATATTATTATTATTATTATATCTCCAGTATGTGTTGGCTAGTATATGTTTTATATGACATTTATGATTACCATTCGATATATATGAAATCAAATTAGCTCATTCCTTACCTGATATGGATGTCAACTTCTGGAGATGACAAAAATAGGGGTGTCAGCTGGAGATGTCAAGTGATTTTAAAATCAAATCAAAATTAAATTTGTATAGAAATTTATTCTTTTTTCAATTAGCGCTTAAATGACTTGAATAAATTTTTTTCAAATTCAAATACTTTATTCACTTGAATAAAAATATTAAAAACATAAAATACAATAAAAAATTTAAGTGTATTCCTCATTAGGCTATAGCCTGTGTGGAGGAATGGTTTGTCTCTCAACATCAGAAATTGTACAGTAAATAAGAAAAGACAATAACAATACATTATAAAATAGAACAAAAATACTGCTGCTATGAACTAATGACAGTTATATATATTCTTCAGAAATATATTTATAAAGAAAAAAATATATAAAAAAATAGATTCTGAATTTTTTTATTAATCCAGACAATAGTTCCAAAGTTAATAGATAATATTCATGAATTGACTTACTAAGGAGGTGTCAGCTACAGGTTCCTTTACATTAGCTTCAAATTAAATAAATAATCTTTCTAATTTTTACTTTTTCTAATTGTTTTTTAACAATTTTTTTAAATTTCTTCCAAGCAATGGGGGGGGGTCATGACCCCCAAAACCCCCCCCCTCGTTACGCCTATGGCATTGAGTGATTGTAAATGTAGTCTTATTACGTAGGCAAAATGAAGTTATTGGAAATACAATATTTATATACGTACGGTAGGGCCTAATAGGATAATTCTTGTTAAACCTTCAATTTCAATATTTTATTAGCTTTTTATGTCAAATTCAACGATGCAGTCAATTTTTAATTGAGAATAAATGATATTTTTACTCAGTTCAGGCCAAACGTTTTCGAGTCATACAGACTCATCTTCAAAGGCGTTCTAGATCGACATGTCGGTTTTCAGGATAAAATCCAGGATTTTATTTGCAACTTCCTTGACAAACCCAAGTATTCAAATAATCATTAGTCTATCAGCTGTTTGGCGGATTCACATTCCCTTCACCAAAATTCTACAGGCCTAATTATCAAATAATTCCAATATCTGTGAACAGAATGTTATAATTAGCAAATAATTCCAATTTCCTGGACCTCGTGTGGAGTCTCACCATTCACTAGTTGAATTGTTTTTAGCGCTGCATGGGAACATAGATTAAAAGCTCAAGTGTACTTCGAACCTCCAGGATGGGAAGAAAGACTGTAATAATTTGCTAATGTTTATGCGATTGACAAGGCCATTTCGATCAATGGTGATCACAAATATATCACTAGCTATTTCATTATATGCTACAATCAGATATTGTTGGTACCGTACGGTAATACTTGGTGCAGATATATAGGCCTACATAGCTCTTTAATACCTTTTTCAAAAATAATTTCATACCTATAATATCCCTTCAAATTTGAAGCCAGACCAAGAGTACAGGTAGCCTATTTATTTCCAATTATATGCATCCATTAATAATAATATTTATTATATTTCACTCTGTGATAATTTGATTAGAGTATCAATAGAAAATAAACTTAGTACCATCGAATTTTCTAACGATGATTGACTGAAATAACGGATAATAAATGAACGAGCTGAAGGGTTTAGAAGCCTTCGACTACACTCCTTACCAAACGGTAATAAATATGCGGTAATTTAATATAAGTACTCTTCCTAGTACTTTTTTTGCATTTCTGGCGAAATCCAAAAAAACTGTGGATTAGATCGTTGTAGCATAGCAGTTATAAAAAGGAAGCTCGCCGTGACACGTGTAAATGCTCTGTTTCTGTGCTAGATACGAAGAAATTGGAATAATTGATACTACTGTACATAATTCTTGATAAAGACATATAACTCGTCCTTAAAACCCTTTAATAGATGTGAAACATTCTATTTACAGAAAGTTTCATTTCCAAGAAACATTGTATTCCAAGTACAACTCAATGTGAAATTTGAATTATAATTGACACGCTGACGAGTGCCAAGCGTTTTTAACAGACTTCCAAAAAGGACTCAACTCGACCTTTTATGTTTGTATATTAATTTCTCAATTGAACTGATTTGATTTAAATATATATATTTTTTAAATAAAAGACCATTCAGCAGTGGTCCCATCTAAGTTTCGCAAGGATGCCCAATTCCAAGCCAAAAGGAGCATTCATAAACGTTTTCATTTGAATTTTGTCCGAATAAGCTAGTTTCAAACATAACCGGCAATCAGGTAACCGGTGCCGTTTACCAGGTGAGTAATTGTATTACATGGAGCGCTTCACATCTACCCGATTTATGAAATCATATGATGCAATGCAATTATGCCGGGTAAACGATACCGGTTACCCAAAGCCTGTTATGTATTAAACAAACCTACAATGTCCCATTTTGGCCAATCATTTTTGCATCCTGAGTGCACTGAGGATGGACATCCTGCCCGAAAACAAGTTTTGTCTCAAGTAAGAAAGATCGAACAATTCCAATTTTTTAAAATGTTAAACAGTTTGCGTGTCTTTTACTCTCCTCGCAGTTCGTCATAAATCGACAAATTCTAAGTTGAAAATAAACATAAATATTTCCATTGACAAGTAATAAAATAATGATGAGTAGATTGTTGATTGAATAAAAATAAAGAGATATTCCAAGCTCCAAAAATATGGGGGGAAAGAAAAATATTAAAAGAAAAATTCAAATGGCAAAATGTACACTTGGCCCATGCTCAAAAGCATTGAGATTAGTGACCGGCGGCCTGGAAAAGGTTTTTTCGAGGGTCTTTTTCAACCCCCGATGGGTCATAAATAAAAGACCGGGAACAATATTATTTTATTACCAATTTGAATGTGCACATCTCTTCTTCTGCTCTGGATGGATCGCCGCAAATGTTGTAAGGTATAATAACAGCTGCATTAATCGTGCAAGAAATGGCTTGGAGGTCAGTACTTTCCAAGACAACGTCAAGACTTACTTAAATCATAGACGAACCATTCAAGGTTGGTCTATGCTTAAATTCGCTGGCAGAAACATTTTATGAAGAGGGTATTGAGAAGCTTGTCCCCAGGTATGACAAATGCCTCAATCTTCAAGGTGGTTATGTTAAGGAGTAAACATAAGTGCACATACATTTTGGTACCAAATAAATAATTTTCATCTGTTCCCTGGTATTTTGTTTATAACCCATCAGAGGTAAAAACATGGCCCTTACAGACTTACATTGCCGGTCACGGGTGCCCGGAACGGTCAGCCTACACAATAGAATTGTCGGGCATATAATTATGACCTGCATAGCACCCAATTTGTTAATAAAATGATATCTACTTGACTCAAATTAGTGCCTAAGTACAATATTATTTTTCCATTTTAGTAAATTTATAGGGTGATGATAATACTGTTTGACTTTTTTCCAGCCCGTTCTAGACTTAATTGGGATGTCGCCCAATTTTATGTATTGAATAGTTAAATTCGTTGCAACTCATATTTCTATAAATTATGGTACAAATCCGCTCTTTAGATAAAAACATACCAAAACAGGTGGTTAAGTCACCCACAGCTGGGATCGGCTCAAGACTGAACAAATAAATACATGGTATATGATAAATATACCAACAATTAATAATGACTACAATCATATTAATTGCAGGTTTGAGTAGATTTAGGATGGTTTGTGTGCTTCTCAGCTTTTTCATAATTCGTCCTCTGAATCTGTGCGAAAAGGATATTGGGTATATATAATGTATAATCTGCTTCTTTTCATTTGGTAGTCTATAAGTTCACACTTACTTGAACCAAATATTAGGTAGTTAGGTAGTAACCAGTTGACAATACAAAACAATGATACAATTTGGCAGGATAAAACTGATTTTTGGCTTATAAGCATGGTATATTGTGCAAGTAATTGAACTTTACCAATAATATAATTGCTATAGAATACCTCCAAGGTCGAATCTATAGCAATTTTATTATTGGCAAAGTTCAATCTCTTATCATTCTTCCGTTACCTAGATTTCAATTAATTTAATCAAATAAATTCTATTTTACGCAAATCGATCACTACCGAGTATCAGATACTGAAAGACCTTCAAAGATGTGGCTAAGCATCACTAGACTCCGACTACACGAACGACTCGTAATCGCTAATTCACTCAGATCAACAATGTCTTGATCGCAAAGAAATATTAGAAAAAGCCAGGCTTTACTCTGAAGTTGATTGAGGAAGTAATGGATGCTAATAATAATCTTTCTTCTCATTTAAATTCTCCCAATAAACGCAAATATAAGCGTAATTATCATATCATCATCCTCAAACATTTTCCCTTGATTGCGCATTGTTCATTATAACTGGGCCAAATTTATTAAAATGTTTAATAAACAATATCCTGTTGCTTAATAAACATTATGCTTGTTGCATTATCTTCGTGTACCAGTATGGACACTATAATGTGACGAAGCGACTGGCAGAGAATCGTCAAGAGGAGAGCTGCCATGTGAGGACCTGCTTACGAGCAGAGAACCAATCATCATCAATTAAAATCAATAATCTTTTAATGAAAAATATTTTCAACGGTTTTTGGCCGCGTGCTCAATTCATTTTAAGTTTAGTTGGCTCTTTGCATGTTATCATTGTACTGTGTGTATGTTGTACTACTTTTATCAGGTCTTGCAGCAGAAGACCATTCGGCTTATATTTATATAAGAGATGATAAACATTGTTAACCTACTGTCCAACACCGATTCTATCGTTCGTGTGCTCGGGCCCTTATCAATATTAATTATTATTGATAAAGAAAGGGATGGATGAACCAATAAGAAATACGTTAAAATATTCTTTATTAATGTATCGTTTATTATATATTCATATTTTATATTGTTGATATATATAAATATCAACTATATACATCATTATTCTTATGTGGATCAACCAATAACATGCTGAAACTAAAAAAGTGGCGAACTAAAAATATAACTAAATAAAACAATAAACAGGCATCTTTTTTACACTATCAACTGAAAGAATGAAAAGAACTTTGACAATTCTTTCACTTAAAGGAATAAAAATACAGCAGAATAATATAACATTACTTATACAGTACAACTTTGCAAAATGCAAAACTATCAATTGAGAGAAGGTGTAAAAATATTTACTATACCATTTCAAAATTTACACATACTAAAATCTATTTTTAAATGTGTCAATATTGTTACAAACCACACAGTAATGAAAAAGGGGGAAGTGGGGACACAATCCAACTTGATGTTTAAATTAATAGACACCCTCCACTTATTTTTTATACATGATGTTTGCAGAAGAAACCAAGATACTTAAAGGATTATAGTAAAGCTTTCAAATGATTTTAAATCTATAAGAATTTGTAAGTAATTTTTTTAAAGTTCAACTAAACCGTCACAGTATTCATTTTTTCACATTAGTAGAATTATATCTAACAATTGCACAGCTTTAAATAGCCAATCAACTACCTATCCAATTGATCGCTCAATTTTTTGTGATGTCAGTCTTATAAAAATGTTCAATCCGAGAATAACGATAGATTGATTATTCCTGGAAATTTGTATAATACACTCCCGAGATTAACAACTTGGATAATATGGAATAGCATCTCATTATTTTGGTGACAATATTCTGTAAATATTTGAAAAATTATTACAAAATCTTGAATCTTGAAGAGCTTAATTGCTCTCAAGAACAAATTAAGATAATGTAGTTTGTATTTCTATTACAAAAGTAATGATTAGATAAGAATAGCATTTTTAATAAAAATTCATACACATTTAAAATCAGATTCCTAAGAACCAGAAAAAAGGATAGAAACAAATCCATTACCTTTTTAATGTTTATGCACATTGCTTTACTGGTGGAAATAACAATGAACAAAGGAGTTCAAATTAAGGTGTAAGCTAATTTCACAAATTATGAAATACATGGAGAATAAATTTCTCCAAGTTATTCAAATTCAGATATCAGATAAATCACACAGTATAACAATAAAATGAAGGTGTCTATCAAAGGAAGTGTTTTTGGTTGAAATGCAACTGAGACCTGTGTTAATGGAACAAAATAGCTATCTATCGATAAAGTGTTTAAACTGATACACTGAAACTGATCACTGAAACTGATCAACAGTTTCAATACTGAAGTACTAATTTATCCAGAAAAAACAATTGCAATATTGAATAAATTCAAGATCACATCTATGATACAATGATCCCCCAAAATAATTACCGAGTTACAATAGTTGAGAAGCGTCATGAAAAGTAAATTTATAAGGATAAACGATTGTTATAAAAGATATACTACACAGCCAACCAAATGAGTTCAAAATACCCAATCAAACAGAACTACTATCTACAAGCAAGAAACCTAATATGCGACGCTCAAAAATTGACCTAAGAATCAACTTAGAACTCTTTAGATGGCTATGAAACGATGAAGTAAAATTGAAACAATGATACATTTACAAAATGAAAAATATTTTGAGACACCATTACATTCACAAAAATGAAGCACAACAAATGAATCGGGTCGAACATCCGAAAGTTTCTTTTTTACTTCATCAAACAACTTGTACACTTTTACAAAAAGTCTTTGGCTGAAAACCAAACTCTCCTTTCCTTCATAACAAGTAATAACTTTCATCGTAAATTCTTCTCTCTTTCTATATGTATTTATATATATAAATAGTTCCACAGGTGATTTACATTGAAAATGTACCATAATATACACACAAGGTTATACCGTTTACAGGTTAAATCATTACACTATAGCATATCGTAGTATAGCAGTAATAGTAATAATAATAATAATAATAAACAAGATATTTACTTAAACATTAAAAAAAAATTAAATCTTTGAAAACAATAAATCATCTCTATTACACGATTATTTCTTGTAAGGAAAATTACAACACCTTATTACAATAACTCCATCGTATATTCATATATTCACATTGATTTTTTATATATATATATAAATATATATTTATATAATATATATTAATATATATATAATTAGTTTGTAATCTTTTTCAGCATTTAAAAAAATTCAAACTTCTTTATATGTACATACATTTTTGTCGCATTTCAATGTTTTTTCATTTGTACACAACATTATATAAGAGATTTAATTTCTAATTCAACGTATTAACATGTAGTATATCAAAGGCTCAAAATATCTGCTAATCTTTAACAGGATTTTAATAATAATTCCATTGATTATTTACAGGCAAATCAAATATTTACATTATATATATATATATAATTTTACTAATTTAATGAGTTCAAATGTGCTTACTCTTACAAGTGTAAATAGATGTTAAATTCTGTATTTTTGAAGTAGTGTTAATCTATAAGTAGGATATATAATTACCCTACCAAGTCAAGGCCAATTCATACTTGACGCCTAACGTCCGGTTTTCTGTTTAATGGGTGACTTTACAAGGAGTCAAACGCCTTGTCATTATTTGACAGGATGTACTTGGTTTTGTTAGTACAAAAGTAATGCTAATTTGTAGAAAATTTTCACGCATTTTAATAGAATTTCTATTTGTAACTCGATGTAGATTTCTATACAAAACAGCTAATGTAGAAATATGGAACAATTTTCAAGGTGCTCTAAAATTATGTGGGTGGAAAATTACAGTATTATTATCATTATTATTATTATCATCATCATCATCATCATCATTATCATCACCATTATCAATGAAAGTAAAAGAATTCTATTTCAATCATGGATAGGAAACGATGGTAATCATGTTTCAATTTTTATCACTGACGGGAATATTGAAATCCAATAATCTGGTTTATGTTGATTTGGAAAGTAATTTTTGCTTTTAGTAAACTGATAAAACATTACTGACTATTCACTATAAATTTTCCACAAGTAACTTCCCCAATTTTTCGCTTTGCAAGCACGAAGTCTTATTTATTACATTTCATAATTCCTTTATTCTTGACGTTATTCTTGCCATTAATATACTCATTCTTTTCTGCTATTCTTTCAATTAAAAAAACATTCTCTTTTCTACAGCAAATTTGCTCATGTTTAGGTTTTCTTTTAAAAAAGAGAATGGTCGCTTGTTAATTGAAGCAATTGTTTGATTGTTTAGTGAGATTGGTAGAAATAATAAAGCAGAAAACATTCTTATCTACAAAAACGTTCGATGAAAAGAAACTTTACTTCTGAAAATCTTTCTTTAATGAATGATTAGGGATGCTCAACTCAATATGTTAGGATTATCAAATACAATCGTTTGAGATTAAATAGTTTTTTGTTTATAAACCGATACAGCTTATACTCACTGAAAGCTTACACTTGCTTCAACTTTATCGAGAGATGTTTCATTTGCTATTTTTAACGAATAATTAAATGCGAAATTTACTTAAAGTTTGCTTTCTTGAAGTTTTTTTTCTTTCATTAAATTGAGAAACTTCTCTCCATGTCGAGATTAAAAGTTTTATACAGAATTTTGTAACATGTCATTACAAATACAGAAATTTAACGCCTTCAATTTGGATAAAATTCAACAAAATTTAAACTTTATTCAAAATTGAACATAGATTTCTTCTTTTGCAACCTGAACTCATTAAGAATCACTCCAAAAACATAGTCGAGATTTATCCTAAGCTTATGAAGTATACATTACCAATTTCCAAATAAAAACGACATATTCTCTCATTACTCAATGTACTATTACTGAACAGGACATAACAGCTTTACTTGCTATCGTTTAACGGGAACCATCACATATGATCAAACAATACAGAAATATAAATATCAGAATACAGAAGCAGAATAACATCAAGAACATATTACATGAAGAGCCAGAATTCAAATGTTGCTCCAAAGCCTAACTGATGTCTACGGTGAATCAACTATTTTATATTGAATCATCTCTTTATAATAAATTCAAAGGTATTTACACCATACAACAAATACATTGTTGAGGATATATCCTTTGCTGAATAAGCATTCATATCTGCAATAAAAGTAATTTATATATATGCTAACAAAATACCCATTAAAAATGAAAACAACTGGTAAAACAGTGAAACTGCATGGAAACAGGTTCATCTAATTATTATAAATTAATAATGATAATAATAACAACATTAGTAAATGAATCAAATACATTAGCACTGGATCTAAATATATTATGATTCAATTTTAACATTACATTAGTACTAGACAAAAATATCTTCATTTTATTTTAACATACATCTTCATCAATTAAAAGAAGAATTAATTACCGACAATGGAACAAAAATAGGAAGTAACTTTTCCATTTCGGTCAGAAGTTGCGTTGAAACCTTTTCCACAATAATTTTCATTAAAAAAAGTCATTCAAACTCGTACGACATTGACAATAAAGCTATCTGATGTTACATAACAGACACGACAAATATTAATCTGTAATGCTAATATCTACAAATTATTTTCAATGATTTATACAGGACTTAAAGAAGAGCAACAAATCATTAAAACTCAACAACTGGAATTGATGCACTAGATTATAAACTATTTGATAAAAAATAACAAGGATGAATAGAAACAACCTGGCGGTTTAAAAGAAGAATATAGCAATGGTAAGAGAACTATTATTTACAGTAATAAGTGCATGGACAAGACGATGTGGGCAAATCTACAGAATAATTGTTGATGTTAAGTGTTGTGATCAGTTGACAAACTAGTTTTTGATGGTAGTAACGTTGATATTTTATTCGATGGAAAAAAAATTATATTAAAGTAGCAGACATTCAGAACACATGTCTTACACTACCATCTATTATTAAATATTACTATTACATAAACGTGTATTAAATGGCTTTGATATCGCTGTAAAAAATCGAATCTTCTACAGTAGAACACCCGGAACACTTTGCAAGGTACTATTTAAAACTAAGTGATGGCCAGAAAATAATCTGGAATGAAGCTGCATTTTAAAAAATATATTGTTAAAATTGGAATAGTATTAAAAATAAAACAGTTGAAGTTGACTTCGGAAGAGGAGGCAAGAAAGGTATCATTAAGTTAACAGTTTTCTCCATAATTATTTAAAAACCAGATCATAAAAGTTGATTAAGACAGTGATACAATGCTATAAATAATATTTTATTAGTTAAAAGATCTCTTGTTAAAAATTGTATCACAATGTTTCATAAAAATATGTATATTTATTATAATAGAACATTGTATGTACAGTACCATAGCCGATTTCGACTGTAGGTGACTCTTCAGACCTCAACATCATGTTTTGGTTCAGAGTGTACAATGCAAACGAGGAGTGAGGTAGGTTGCCATTACTTTCCGCACTAATAGAACATTAGAACTCGATATTTATTTTGAAATACCTGTTATGATAAAATTTGCTTTATTTAGTTTGTTTAATCTCAGAAAAAAATATAGCAAATAATGAGATCAAAATAGATGAAGTTCTTTATCAAGTTCGGGAGTTATAATCAGAACAAACGAAATAGTTTTCACTTGATCAACTCTAGAGAACAAGCTATAAGCTGTACAATGCAGCTAGAAGTCCATTGGACGTAGGAGAAAATAACATGACAGTCTTCTTTATTAAAGGCTCAAGATAGCAGACTAATGAATCCTTTATTGCACTCGACCTTCAAAAATAAAAAGAACATAGGATTTCTTCCCTTCTTCTCGAAGCAAACAAAATCAAATTTTTGTTATTAAAATTCTGCAGATAAAAAACATACAAAAAAAATATTAAAAAACTAATACTACACTAAAGTGCGTTGAATGAAACATTCCCTCCATTAGGTGATTAAATATCAATTTTGGTAACCTTATAGTTTACAGAGACCAGAACCTAATGATGTGAATTATCAACATAACACACTGTACAGCTAAATGGTGAGTTTAAAGAATAATTTATATCAAATGAAATACAGTACTCTATTGTAGATTAAAATCAATGATAACATTTAAAAGAATAATTTATGTTGAATAAAATACAGTCCTCTATTATAGATTAAAATCAATGATAAAATGTTTCTGTTCGAAATTGAAAGTTCGGGTTATGTAAGAGTCAGAATAAATTGGTATGGAAATTGCTAGTGGGATACTAATTTAAGAGAAATTCCAACATTCCATCTTTGCTAAGTCTAGTCACAATTACCAAGATGCTAAGCCATTAGCGGGGTGATTCGCCCCGCTGTTAACGCCATTTTTTGATACAGTGACTGAGGAGGCCGCGCCACACCATAACAAAGCGGTAGCAGCAGTTGGTGTTTTATCGACCACTTCAGATTTCAAACCATAAGATGAGTCTGAATCGTTATCTTGATTACATAACTGATTAATCTTGTTCCCTGAGCCGATACTTTGTTTAACATCGCTCTGGGATTGGGATTTATAATTGTCAAATATATCGTTTTTTGTAGGGTAACTGTTGTAGGGTAAATTGTTGATGCTTACAGTATTATTTACAGATGTTTCGATATTTGCCATGTTCTTTTCA
Source organism: Conomelus anceps (assembly GCA_948455865.1). NCBI lineage: Eukaryota > Metazoa > Arthropoda > Insecta > Hemiptera > Delphacidae > Conomelus > Conomelus anceps. Next base: position 23,544,780 of record OX418222.1, read on the forward strand.
ACTATGCCCGAAGTTTTGCAGTTATGAAAAACTTCAATTTTACTTGGTTTTTCAAAAGATTTACTATTTTCAGACTGCACATCATTGGGTCTAATCAGATTTTTGACATCTCCATTATTTTCTAGAGCTTCAAGCATAGTAGAGGTAGCGAGGTGTTTTACAGTTCCAGCTATTGTCGTTTTGTTATCCGAATTATTTATACCCGTAGATTTTGCTCCGAATTTTTTACCGTAATTTTTGTTACTTTTGGTCGATTCCAGATTCTTGAAAACTTCGACATCAACACTATTAGAGAAGCTTTTGAAATGTTTAGTGCATCTATCGTATCTTTTTTCAACTGCAAGAGAATTTGAATGAATTTTAGAACTAGTCGTCTTTTTCACATTACCTACAACATTATTATCGTCAAAAAATGAGAGAGATTGTTCATCTGGAGGAAATATTTCGTGGCACTTCAAGAGCGATTCACAAAGTTTTGCTTGTTCATCATCGATTTCAGAAAAAGATTCACAGTGGAATAGAGGAAAGATTTTTGGGACATCTGTGGCTTTATCAGGGTTATTTATATTATCCAAGGATTTAGTTGGATTATTAGGAATTCTTATTTCGGATGATACAACTGAAGCTTCAATACAACTTTTAGTTTTAATATTAATAATTGAATCCGAACTATTAATAATAATTGCATCCTCTTCATTAATTACTGCTTTTCTAGAACGTGAACTATTTCTGTTGGTTTTACAGGTTTTGTTTCTATTATCATCACTAATTTGGAATTTCTTTGCTGATGAGGAACACTTGTTGATATTTCCTTGGTACTCAGAATTGTTTTCAAGTTCTTGATACTCGGAGGCATTCTCATCAATTTTAGAACTTTTTTCAATAGTTGGAAAACAATCGGAAATTTTAGACATATTTTTTCGTTTTTCAACAGCACTTCTGGAATTTTCTTTTTGCAATTTGTTATTCAATTTACAACAATATTCTGAAATGGATTTTTTTTCGGCGCCAAAAGAATCGTCCGAAACCTTGTTGTTTTTCCTGAGAATTTTAACCCTATCCAGACATTTTTCGAGGCTACGCTGTTTTGAATATGAGTAGTTGGGTGGAGTTGCAGCCTCAAGATTTGAACAAGTTGATACCGAATTAGTGCGATCTGACCTGCGGTCGACTGGAAGTTCGCAAGTTTTAATCGATGAATCAAAGCTCTTTTTGGGGCCAGCTGAATGACGGTGATCATCGTCGGCATAATTCGGCAATGTTGTTTGTTGTCCTGAGGCGCCAACTCTGCGTTCCCCGACGCCAGGGGTCAGGGCGCGGGTGACTGATGCAGTTAGCACCAGCTCCTTAGGTCATTTGCTGTCGCGCGATCCTCTCCGACGTTTGTTTGCAGTGTCAACTGCTGCTTCCACAATGGCTGCACAATTAACACAAAAATATGATAATATTGACAGCAGAAATTTTCAATTAATCATTCATCTAGACTAGATTAACATTGGTTAATTGATAAAAATGAATAGTGGTTCGAAGCCCACTACCATCCATGACATCATTACCATACACTCATTAGCCATGTGGGCATCATCAGCACGGAAAAATCGAATGTCCGGATTCAACACAAATCTGCTCGAATCGAAGCACTGATAACAGTTTACATTTTGTTACAAAACTTTGAGCCGAAAATATAAAAGTACACTGTTTTGTACTACTGCGGATAAGTAGTGGAAGTAAAACAAGACAAAAAAGCAAAGATCAACAAATTGTCTATCAGCAATAAATATGGCACGTGGTATACATGCCTGAGATATACTTCAGGTTTAGTTTCACTGAGAGTGGAGTAAATACATGATGGAGTGGATATTACAATTATTGAATTGTCAAATTGGCTATAAACAACAATGATAATTCCCACTACTAATTAATAATAAATGTTTCGCTGTTTTCAATAAATGTGGTTGTGACAATTTCAAGTCTTATTATTCATTATGGATATCTTACACAATATCACCTTCGCCACTACAAATAAAGTTACATAAACAATAACAATACAATGGGATTGTCAATTTATACAGTGATCGTAAAGTCGCGCAACCCAATGTTTAAATCCGTGTAGGAATGAAATTTAAATTTGTAAAGTATGATTTCAATATAGGAATTTTTCGTTTATTTATACAATATGTGGCAGCACTGCTAGATCATGCCACCGGGTGACAGTTAGCCAGACAGCAGTTGGTTTGTTCATTTTGTGTCGCAATGTCTTTTACGCATGAACAGCGTATCATTCAATAATTTCTTGTGGTTTGTGGCCTTCTTGTTCATCAGATCTGTCTGAGTCCTCCTGATTTTTATTTGTGGGGCTATTTGAAAGATAATGTGTACACAAACAACCCGCATACACTTGATGAACTAAGAAAAAACATTGAAAACTGTATATCAAATTATCAGTACTGCTACACTGAAAAAGGTTGCTTGCAATGTAAGAAAATACGTTGATGCAAATTATGGTGGCAATTTCCAGCACTAATTACTTATGAATTTGTAATTAAGTAAGTTGTAATTATAACTTGTATCATAAACTTTGAAATTAAAGAAACAAAAATATTTCAACTTTCTAAGACTGTTATCATTTTGGGTTGCGCGACTTTACTCTGTATTACTACAAAAGAATTTCAAAAACTATTTAACGATGTAACTGCCAAACTATAGTACATATTTTTTTAATAATTGTACTTAAAACAATATTGAGCGTTATTAATTGAGCAGTAGAGTACTTTTTTCGGAGGATGAATTCCACATAGGTCTGAGACCTGTGAGTGAGTAATGAATTGAATGATAGTGATTGATGAGTTGGACCTACAGTTTTAGGTGGGTTCCCAACGACCGGGAAGTGATTTTACAGCAGAGAACAGTCTTTTTTGCTGGCCAATCCAATCGGTCAACCTTACAAAGAGCGCCCAGGAGTTTCGTAGCTTATCTCTGATTGAACAGATACCTACTATCACTTCTCGGCTATTACTTTATTACTATTACTATCATCACATTCATTGTTAATATGTCTATAAATAAATAAATGCTTCAAAGCAATATTATTAACATCAAATAGATTGTAGACTTAGACGATTATACTATTTACAAGGTGGCATGCACCATGTAACAGTGAGTGATCTGGTACAATAAATGACTTTTGAACAGTGATCCTACCGATGTTATCAGTAGAGCTATTAATTTGGGGAAATGAGATTCCAAGAGATGCATTTACTCCACTATAAGCAACAGCATACAAGTTTATTAACATTAAAGTAATAGTAAAATAGCTCTTAATTTAATAGTTTTAGCATCTTATTGGGCCATTTTTTTCTTAAAAGTTTGGGGTTCAACGTTTTCTCAAAAAATAAATTTTTTGGGGGTTGATGCATGATTATGGAACAAGATTTCAGGAGTTCGTATACCCGGACCATCGCTCAATTCTCCTTGAAAAAGGTCCTTACGGTATGACGATCAGAATTTATAGTTTCCTATTAACCAGTATCAGAGTGCTACTTATGAACGATTGAGAATAGAGTATTTGAATAATTGAGTATTAAATATTAATTCAAATTTTGAGTAATTGAGAATTTGCTCAAACATATTGAACAATTTTTTCTAGGGTGCTGCCCAGTAGGCTCTACGAGAAAGGTGACATATGCTTAGGTACATATAAATTCTTTGGTCAGTTATATTATTCTAACACTTAACTATGTATGTCTCATGTTTATCATCATCATCTTCATCTCATCCATTGTTCTTCATTTTTGTTACGTTCTTTAATCTATTGTATTGTTAGTATTGTTTTTACCCACTATCTTGTATCGCCACAAGAGTTTTGTTCATTTACGTGGGTTCTAAGTGAAATTTTGTAAAATGAAAAATAATACAATAAAATGGTGTAACAAAGGAAACAAGAATATATATCCTAAACATTATGAGACTTTGGGAAGAGAAAATGCAGGGAAATTGAAAGTCACGTTACTATTCGAGATTTAACGCTGCCACAAGCGCAATAACGAAGACAATTTCGGAGTAGAAAGTTCAATGTAATGCTTTAACGTGATAGGTTCATTAGAAATTTAAAAGTAAAATGCTTACCATTAATAGCTCCACTCCTGGTTTTTCGCCTGGTATTGATCTCCTCAGCAGCATTTGCTGCTCTGACAATTCCAACACCGGAAACGACAGTGGTCGCAATTGGCCCAACACCGGCCACAGATCCGACTAAACTGACAGCCTTCACCATAGCAACACTGGACGCATTGGCCACGTCACCCACAGACTTAGCAACGGCTGATGCGTTGGTGGCATCCGCCTTTTGCCGCCCTGAACGCCGGTTCGGAGTGGCGTTCATTGTTTTCGGGTTGGTCTGGCCAGCTGTTGTCGTAACGTTGTTAGCCACAGAAGCAGAAACCGAGTTTGGAGATCTGTGGTTAGCTCTTGGTATGGCATTGTTTGCTCTGCAAAACAAAACAGTTCCATCTTTTTATTTGAAATACAAAATATGTAAGGATAAAACCAAACACTATCTCCTTGACAAACAAAAAAAGTAGTCCATATAAAGTCGGGTTTAGGCGACGACGATAATGAACGAAGATTGATAACACTTTGTCGTAATAGGGCGAGCCGCTTAGACGTTCCGCCGTTTGCAACGACATCGCTTCCAATCTCAGAGGCTATTTGTGCAGTATATCGATCAAGTTGAGTGTATACTAACTATGAAATTAGTTTGATTTAGGAAATGCTAATTACTTGATAAACAAATTGAAACTCCATTTTTTATTGAAAGTTAAATATTACATTAAGGAAAATTATGATAGCCAAATGCTTTATAAAAATTAAATGACTTTTTTCTCATTTTATAATTAGGCCCCTTTTTGAAGTACAGTATACCTATGCTGAAAAATTAATAACTTTAGAGAATTTTTTAAATAATTTCAAGTAGACTATACCCTTTACCAGTTGAAAATTACTTTCAAGATTTTTAAAATAATTATTTATAAAGGTAAACAATCACGAAACCATTTTTATGGCACGGGCCGAGTATTTGGCCTATTTGGATAAAATTCAAACAAGGATGTTGATGAGTAACATCAACCCTTGCAAAACGTGAATGGGACTACCGCTGAATGATGCTTTATTATTAAAAAAAAAATTAATCGGTTCAGTAGTGTTTGAGTAATTATTGTAAAAGCATGGAAAAACAAAAAATCCGGTCGAATTGAAAGCCTCCTTATTTTTTAAAGTCTATTGAAAAACATGAAATTTTGATCAAAATTATTCAAAACTAGTTTACTACTTTCCCGGAGTACTTATTTAGGAGCGTAGATTTTTCTCCAAGCATAAAATTTGAGAATTTTGTTAAATCTTTTAATTTTGCCAATTCAGGACAAACTTTTGGGCAATTTAGGACAAATTTTGCCAGTTTTTGGACACAGCTGAGATTCAAAAATGAGGTTAGGTTGCAACAAAGTCGTTAACGATTTGAAGAAATTGATGGAAGTTCGCACCAACCTTCCAATCCAACTCAGACATTGACAACGATTTGTGGTTTACACGGTACGATGTACGTGCAACAGTTTGTCGTGTTGTGTTTATTTGTCGTCTTCTAAACCCGCCTTAACGATTGCATTATGACTGCCTTTAAGCCACAAGTAAGCTTGCTTCGCTCGTGTCCTAAACATCTCACGAGTAGCTTGCAGGCAAAGTAGAATAGTTACAAAAATATTTTATCTTAAACTTCTAATAATTTACGTTTAATTTAACTTACCAAGCTCTTGCCCAAACTATCATAACCTAGAATGCGTGATTGTTGATTATCGGTACGGATTTGAAATTAATTTGATTTCGAAATGTTTAAATCAGCTGAAGTGACTACTGCATATTATTCATTTTGACACTAGATTGGAGAAATCCTGAGATTTCTTTGGACAAGAGCCTGTACTGAAAATTAACGGCAGTGTTATAATACCTTCATCAATGAAGTCAGCTGTTATGACATTATTTTCTAGCCTCCAATAACCACTTTTATAACGCAGTTATCAAAGAGTTAAAAAAGTAATGATATAAGAGCTGACTTTATTCATGCATAATCAAAACCGTTGCATAAAGACCTGTTCCTTTCATTAACAAAATATTTCAGGAAATTTGCAACTTTCAACTTACTTGGTATGGGCTTGTACTTCCACATCGTTATGGCTACTTTTAATGCTGTTATTGTTATTATTGTTATTGTTGGCAGCCAGCCGTCCGCTGTGATGGTGGTGTTGCGTCTGCTGATGGTTTTGATGATTGTGTTGTGACCTGACTCGCTCAGTGGCACGAGCCGCCATCTCTATTAGCGGTTCATCGTCTGAGCTATCAACTTCCATCGCTGAAGTAGAATTCCCTGCGGAAAATACAAAGTGAAAGTGATAGTTCAATAGAGTAACACAAAAAAAAGACTATCTCAAATTTAACAGTATACCGCAGACAGTTCATATACATGAGTAATAGATTAATAAACATTTTGCCTGACCAATTAATTTCAAAGAGATTTAATAAACCAGCCATTAAAAGTATAGAAGGATGGATCAGAACTACCAATGTTTTTCGCATCATGTACATTCATTCTAGATGAATTTACTTTACTTTAAATTTGAATACACATTGATAAATTATTGTTTCTAATCCTGAAGAAGAATAATTAGTGCTGCCAGTGAATTTAATTAGTGCTGTAGGCGAAGTTGAGGCAAACAAGCCCCCCTCCAGTATTAACAGAAAAAAATTAAAAAACTAAAAAGGAGAGCGAGTAGAAGATTAGATTACTACTTTATATTACAAGCTTCTGAGTGAGAGCTAACATCACATAGATTGCAGACGGTGGCATTTAACACAGTATAAAAAGTATGAACTACGGTCTTACAGGTAGAGCAAATGATATTTAACAATGAGAAGCTAAGTGATAGTTTTACATAAAATGGCGAAGTTTGAACAAAATTTGTCCACTGTCGAAACACTTCTTAGGACAAGAAATAAGGAGTAGTAAAGATAATGAAAAAGGACTAGAAGAAAAAAGATGATGAGAAAAACACATAGTTATTTCACTGGCAGTTCTTTTCCTCAAGCATATTCTTAATTTATTACTAGTGATAATGATTTGATTAATCTCAAATGCACTAGCAAATAAATAATATAATATAATAAATACAGAATTCTCAATTTTAATTCTATAATTTGCACTGAAGACTTCCGGTTTACGAATACTGACGACAATAACAAATAGATGGTCTTCACTGCACTTAATAGAATTTAAATTGAAAATTCGTAATTTATCAACGTCTATATCCAGCAATTGCTTATTGTAATACCTATTGGATTAATTCCACCATCAAATAGACTACCTTTACTGCGTAGTTTGGTGGCATGACTCTGTTGTGCAGATGCGCAGTTGACTTTAGCAGCTCCGTTTGCGGCTGCACTCTCGCTCGACCGACGCTCGCTGTTACGATGAGGACGCTCACTGCTCGCCACACCGTTGGTCGGCGAGCCGCCAACAGTCTGCATACCGTCTGCAGACTCTTTTTTACTAGTTGTCATCCCAGTGCTACTAGTAGTTGTAGTTGTCGACGTACTGACGTCATGCGTCCCAGCAGAAGACGAAGACGAGTTAGTTCCATCGAGTCCCATGCACACTTTTATCAGTTCAGCCGCGTTCTCCGAACACTTTCGTTTGCTAGGTCTGAAAAACAAACAAAAACTAATTTTCAATAATACTTCACAGAAGGAAGATGGACGTTATAAAAGATTTAATAAATTGTGTAAAATGATAAGTTTTCTCGTGCTGATGATGTCCTCAGAGCACGAGACTTGTGCATGGGCAATTTGTGGATGATAGTGATGTTGGATGGTGGACCTACAGTTTCATGTGGGCTCCAAACCACCAGGTAAGTAGATAACCAGCAGATAACGTAATGTCTTTATTGCCGATCACCCTTCCTAGTGTAGTCCTGAGCGCTCGTGACTGAACATCACGATCCCCCTGACACCCTTCGCTCGTGATTGAAAGCGGCCGCTCCCTAAGTTTTGTTCATACTCTAGCCCATTCTTCAAACAAGAGTTTAAGTAAAATACACTTGTGATACAATAAACATAACCTATAAAATGAAACTAGTGAAATTCAATTCTCGGTGAACGGGCGGTTAAATATATCTTACGCCGGTCAGCCTAATCGGCGTTATCGCTTGTAATTGTACTCTGTGCAACGAAATTCTCTCCATTAAGTTTAATCTCTGCAGAGTGACGTCATTCTACGGGGATTCAATTTAATTGGCTTTCGTGCAACCAGCCGACTACCTTTTCGCTTAATAGACGCTAACAATAAAGCTAGTTCTAACCTGATCATTCATGCCTACGCTTGCTCTAAATGCAAGATACTGTAGAACAGCATGTGTTAACAATGCATAAACTGTACAACAATACATATGCTAAGTGGTAGAATTACAATTAGCGTTCTCGTAGTTTTGCCCAAACTCTCTATTAAGAAAAAGTTAGTGTATTCTGCCGATTCAGCAGTCAGAGGGCTGTTGCATAACAATTCTTTATTTTTCCTTCAAAAATATACATAACATAGCATGAAATATTAATGTAAAATTAGTTAAAAAACAAAATTTACTTTCAAATAATAGAAAGAAAGAGAAACTTGGCACCACCAACAAAAAGAAAGAAACTTTGACCGCTGGTGGGAGTTGCCTATTAATATATTACATATTATATTATCTATTCATATTTCAACATAAAAATAAAAATGGGTTTCTGAACAAATGAACAATAAAAACAAAGTATATGATATCTCACAAACAATAGAAACTAAGCGTACGATATCTCTCATCCAAGTGTAAATTGAACAAATTATAGTGTTACATCTAATGTAAAAATATTCATTTCTCCACTCCGTTAGTCTTTAGTAATTTGTAGTTTATATCAAAAGGAATAATATTAATTAATTTACTACTCGTAAGTCAGTTGTCTTCCGACAAAAGCTAGTTTAGTTTAATAAATTTGACATTTTTCTGTGGTATTTGGCGTAAAATTATAGAAAATTTTATTCAATTCAAGAAAATTAATCATATATTTTATATAATATATTGAAACAGGGGTTTTACATAAACTTGTCTAATAGTGAAAACATCACAAAAACATAACAATTTACAACTAGTTTTGTTAGTACTTGCATTTGTAATTGTACTAAAAAATTAGTAAGGATGTAATTGTAATTTGTTTTGCAGCATGACCATCATCTGCTTGCTGTAGAGCAAGAAGAAGTATAGAGTTGTCGATATTGCTCAAGAATAACGAGGGGGAAAATAGCGGCACAAAAGCGGGTTAACTGGTTTCGAATGGGAGCCAATCTTCTACAATTTTATAATATTATTAGTGTATTTTACTTGAAAATGTGAATTCGTATTCGTGGAGAAAACAGTGCTTGTGAAGTTTAGAATGCTTACCTGACAGCAGAGGAATCATCGTGCGAAGCGTTAGAGCTTTCTGAGCCTCTTCGCGGCCGCTTGTTACCAGAAGGCGTTTGGCGCGAGGTGGGGGGCGTCAGTGTGTTGGGACTGACGCGTGGGGTACGAGACGACGATGAAGAAGATGAAGAGACGTCTGGACTTGGGTTGCCTAGTCTGAAGTCAACCAAACAAAGGAATGAATACAAATATTTATAAATTAGTAGCAATGATAATAATAACAAAGTTTTTATTGTTCAAGCCATAATATGATGCCTAGAACATTGTCAAAATAAATCAACTTATAGAACTTGTATTATACATTCACATGTATCTGTAAGAAGTTCTCCATTTACCTAGCATAAAATTCATTCATTATATAAAATGATCCATTGAGGAAGGGTTCAAGTCCAGACTAGAGAATACTCAGGGAAGGAGTATCTGTGAAGTTGTTAAAATCAATTTTTGAGCCAAGAGATTGAATTTTGACAATTCAGTATACTTGCTATGCTATGTACTTAATAAGGAGGAATCTGTCACATTGCACAAGCTTATTCCTCACATCAAAACCACAGAAATGAATTTATAAAAATGCTTCATTTCGTAGCATCTTTTTAAAGGAAGCAGAAGATTGCAGCTATTCCTTTCAATTAACTGTGAAATTTGTGGTACCTTCATTTTGAAGGAAATTTGTCAAAATTTACGTAAAACGAGCTCAATACACAACAACATCGACAAAAATAAGGAAGTACCTCGTTAATGGAAAATAAATGTGCTTGTGACAATATCGTCTTTTTCATTGTGTCAATTATCGAATTGTACAATCAACCGGCAATTTTCCTATTAAATGTTATAGAGAATTTAATTCTCAAGCTAAAATGTGGAATAATCATCCACAGATAAAAATACACACAAACAACATAAAATGAGAATTTTTATTACATTAAAACTGTCATCTTCAGATTAATCACTTGAGTAAGTACTTCGGACTTGTTTGGACCTAGCTGATCGTTAGTAAAAAGCCCTTCCAAACGGCAAGAGCAAGGATGAAATTAATAATTATTGAATAAATTGAGAGCTTAGAGCAGATCTATAAGTGTGGATTCCAGCTAGACGACTTAGACCTACAAGCTCGTTTTTCTAAATAGACTACAACGGTAGAGCTATTTTAAGCTGTCTGTATTCATGCAAATAGTGTCGCTCAAACTTTCACCGTTTGTTCTATAATCTTGGGAAAGCTTGCTTACAGTTAACAGTATCAACATACTAATCATCTCAATTTACGTCTGCTGATTCAGTAAAGCGCATGAAATACTGGCAACCATCTGGTAGGCTTTGACAATACTTGCCTATTAATGAGGTCTAATAAGAGATTAGTTGGAACAAGAAACAACTATGTAAGAACAATGGATTACTATAATAAAATGAACTAACCTCTGCTGTTGAGATCTCGTGTTTCTACTGATGCCAGTCCGCCTAGCATCTAGTCCTGGTTCGGGAGGAATCTCAATCAGCAATTGTTCCAAAAGAGATTTCTGTGTGCTGCCACTGGATGTAGATGACGATCTTGAACTCCTTGTTATATGCGCTTCGCTGCCATCCTTAGCTTTTTCAGGCTCAGTAGCACAGCTGATCGACGATACCACCAGTCCGGTAGAACCGGAAGCACTGGCAGTGGAGACATCAGGACTGCTGACAGCTGATGCAGTTGCAGCAGCAGCAGCAGCAGCAGCTGATTTTTCGGCGTCCTGTTTCTCCTCGAGATCTTGTTTTCGCTTTCTCTTGGCCCGGGTTGGTGTCTGCACTGTGACTGTGCTGGTGTTGGAGGCAGCGTCTGATGAGTGATCGGTGGGTTCAGTATTGTTTCGGTGTCGTAAATGGCGCAGATTCTGTGCAGTGGTCGATCTAGGCGTAGCAGCAGTTCGAGCAGGAGCATTGTGATGATGGTTATGATCACCACTCACTTCACCAACTTCATTGCCACCGGCAGCAGGCTCTGCGGCCGAAGTGGTACCGGCAGCCGCAGTGCCACCGCCGCCCGTCGACGACGCGTTCGAAGCCGTGCGACTGGTGCAGCGTCGTTTGTGATTGGTGTCACGGTGCGACGGCGGTGATGGCGAAGGCGAGGAGCACATCTCGTCACTGCGGTGCTTCTCAGGGTTCGAGTAAGTATACAGGGCTGGTGTTATCCTGATCGGCTGAGGATCATCCAACGTCGGCGATCCCAACATATCCAAAACTACATTGGCGGCAGCAGTGCTTGTCGTCGTACAACCGCCGCTATTTGATGACAACGTTGATGATTTTGACACGTTGACATGTTGCGACGTGCTAAAAGCCACATTCAAAACCGATGATTCTACTACGTCACTTCCCTTACCGCTTTTACAATTATTACTACTATTTAAACTACAATTCTGACTCTGAGACAATGTCACTGTACCTGAACTACTACTATTATTAGAACTACTACAACTATTTAAAGTCTTATCGCTACTGATCACAGATATAGATGACGTCAAAGGCTTGGTTCTGTCTGTTGTCGCCAGTTTTGAAGTTTCAGTTGATTTTGAAGCCTTCTCAAAACAATCCGTCGTTTCACTAACATTATCTAACACACTAGTGCTACAAGTATTACTTCTTAGACTTTTAGAAACATTGTTTGTACCCACTTCATCGTTAGACGGACCACTGTTAGTACTACACACGTTCAACAAAAAATTGCTAACATCACTAGCATTGTTTGATGTTCTACTAGTGTTTGGATCACTATCACTGTTCAAACTACTACCCGAACCAGAACCAGAAACATCAGTCGATGCATTGTTTGTGATGGTAACACTATTTGACAACGAAGTTGGTTGGCTGGCGCAGCCAGCAACACTTTTTGACACTCTATCATCTGTATTACTAACATCACTCGAGGTATTGTCATTGGTAAAAGTATTGCAGTTTTTAGTATTCGAACTACCTACATTTTCCTCACCACAGATGATGTTGCCGCCGCCGCTCCCACTAAGACAAGTAGTCAACAAACTAGCCTCTCCAGAGCTGTCATTTTCGGCACAGCTGCGGGATGACGAACTAGCGGGATCAGCTAAATCGTTTTTTGGAGCCTTGCCCTTTCCACCATTGCTATCTGCTGATGCATCAGAGGATATTCTAACGCAACTATTCGAAGATTCGCCATTTTTTACATCTCTGCCCCGCCCCCTATCGTTATGATCTTCATCATCATCACGATTACTATTTGACATAAAGTTTGTGGCATTCACATTACACTTAGTCCTTTCAACTGTCGGGACGTTTTTGGACGAATCTTCCAAACACTCGTCGGTATTTTCATGGAGGCGGTGCAAATGATGACTTAGTTCGTCATCTGTAACCTTTACACTTCCATCAGCTCCCACTTCGCTACAAGGCACAATTTTTGTCGAAGCCTCCTCTTTGTCATCCTTCCTACAAGGACTCTCTCCTTGGTTTGGCGACTTCTCTGATAGGGCGTCCATTGACTCGATACCAGAATCCTCTCCCTGAGTATTTCCACTTCCGGCGGGACTCTCTCCGCCGGGCAAAGTGGGATTTTGGGTTGCACCGACAACCATCAAAGTTTCATTTTTGATGACGTTGTTTTCGCGATGCTTGAGACTTGTGACGTCATCTTCGAGCAATCTTTGCTTCAGTTTCTTCTCACTCATGTCGAGTTCACTGACCGGCAGACTGGTCGGCGCCACTGATGACATGCGTGCCACTGTCACAGCGGGTGCCGACTTCTTGGTGAGTGTTGCTGTCCTGTCATGGTCACTGCGAGGTCGCTTACCACCGCCGGTCTTTCCTTCTCCGCGTGTAGCGCTATCTTTCACCGACACTTTTCGGTTGAGAGCTACTGAGAAGTCGTTCATAGCCTAAAAAACATAGAAAACAATATTAGAGCACATGAGTTATCTTTCAAATCTTCTAGCTTGAACACAAATTGTGGGCAGTAAAGTTCATTAAATTATCTAAAACCAAGGCTAAGTGTGATTTTGAATAAAACTAGGAATTTAAAAATTAATACATAGAAGTCGATGAATTCGGAACTTGAAAATAAAAAACTTGAATGTGACAGTGGCAAAGAAACATTAGAGCAAAAGAGAAGAGCTAAAACATATTTTCAAACTTGAACACAAAATTCTAATAATTGTGGACAATAAAAAGTATTTACAGTCGTTATTTTAGTTTAAGACCAAAATCGGCTGATAAAAAAATTAGCAGAAGCTTGAGATCTGGTATTTGTTGAATGACATATCAGAAGTCTTCGTCAATAAACATGGTGCTGTAGTCCCCATCTTGGAAAATGGCGGCAAAAAAACAGTTTTCCCCTTTTTCACCAAAACTAATGACTGTAGAAAAAAGGTTTCAACTAATAAATATTCTTTGACTCAAGTACTATAACTTTTAATCTTTGTATTTCTTTGATATCTCCAACCCTTAAGCTATTTCTAAATAGAAAAGCCCTTTTTGGACATTTTGTTATGCATGAAGTTTGGCTTATATTGGTTTCTAATCGACAAAACAAGTTGGTGTCGGAAGATTCTCACAAAATCGATAGCATATAATATCATCAAAGTAATTTAGATATGAGTACAGAGAATGATCAATTGAGCTTTGTCTGTGATGAAGGTTGTCCTATGGCCGCCATGTTAGAAAATCGAGGCCAAAACCCATCAACAGACAAAACGTTCAAGTAAAAGTTGTATTACTCTTCTTTCTGAATCCAATGCTATGTATAAGATGTTGTATAATGCAGTGGGAGGGGGATAAGCGATGCGTTGACACATCAGAAATAACGCTATGACGCGATCCCCATTCTTCCAACACTCGACATCATAAGCTATTGCACAAGCAAATCAATAAAAACGGAAAATTGTTCTTTTAATCTGTATTTATATCTATTTTGAGGCACTGAATCCGAATTTCGAGCTCACCATCTTGTAGAACTGTAAGTTTTCAAGAATCACTCGAGAACGATTAATCAGCCCTTTCGAGCTATAGCTCATCCTTCTCAACTCATTGAAGCAATCCAAATTCATAAATAACACACATTTGGCATATAATTTGTAATTCTAATTGGAAGGTTAGTATAATAGGCTTTCCCTATTCTGTATTGCAGAGTTTTGTTATAAATAGTCCCAACTCGGAAACTACTCAGATGAAAATGCAAAGTTAGTTCGAAATTGTAGGTAACATCTTTCTCTTCCACATCATTTGCATAAAAATTTCAAAGTTCAGTTTTCATATTGAGCTGAACCATATTTTATACGTAGCCAAATTTTCACGGGGTTTGAAAATGTTTTAGTATTTCTGATCTTGCTGCAAAAATAAGTGTCTGGGAAGAAATGTATTGGAAACCTTTATTGTGGACAATCTAATTCCCTAATACCTTCCTTTCAATTTCTATACTATACTTTCCATTTCTTTAGAGATATATGTGTTTTGATTGAAAATAGTATACAGCAAGAAGTAGGAGAGGATAAAATTAAACATGCGAGATGAATAAAATTTAGATAAGCACATGAATACAGAATATAAACCCTACAAACAAAACGTTCCAGGATCAGGATACAGATATAAGAAATAATTGGATCGTCTCGATTGACAGTCATATGATCGCACTTTCATTTCAATTACAACGTTGACTACAAGCCAACATCGTGCCAAAAAGTACAGAGGATTAAAAAAAAGAGTTATAATGATCATGCAGATACAGGCATCATGGAAACAGTTATAAAAAGCGTTGGGTTTTGTTTTAGGGGTGAGATTACTTCCAGATTTATCAATGGCGTTAATGGGTGATTTCTCTCATGCTATTGAAATATGTACAGCCTACGTAAAAAAGGGTTCTACTGAAACACTGTCAACATAAAAATAGATTTTTATAGGTTCATAGTTTCAAATCAACACTCTAGTGAGTACTGAGTGACTAATCTACGTATTGAACCATTAGAATAGGCAGAATTGACAACTTCTGTTTGTGTTCATTTCATTTACAATGTTAGTGTTCTAAAAATCTCAAACATCAAATATACATGTAAAAAGGAACAGTAAAAAGAACATTAAATATGCTTTACGTTGATCGTATTATTTAGTCAACTAATTATTCTAGTCAAGTTTTAGAGGCATTAGCATGATAGAAATTCCAGATTTCACGTTTTTTCATTGATGAGAACTACGCCAACTTTGACGCTAATCCCAACCCGCCACTCTATGCCTAAAATCAGTCGTTAAGTCAACCCTGAAATTATTCAGGTGCGACCTGATAATTCTGACACCAAACCTGAGCCAGCCAGGTAACAGGAATTTTTTTTTTACTGTATGTCTCTGCTTGTTCCGAATGCAAGAAGCTGTAGAGCAGCCTGATACATAGTGGCCAGCTTAAAATTAGCGTCGTCATTAGCACAGTTTTGCTCAAACTTCTACTAAATATTATGATATTCACAATAATCTTTCATCAAATTGACACTGTATTTCTATTCGAGTGATAAGATTTACTTACATTTAGGGGCCTGCTTCAAAACGAACTACAAGCCTAGTCAAGCGGTCACGTTTTTAACAGCATATGAGTGACAAAATGTAATCATAAAATGGCAACAAAATGCTCATATCCCATATTATGTAGCATACAAGTATGTGGTGATGGAAAACAACCAATTATTGCAACTCACCTTTTTAGCCATTAGTTCAGAAACACAATTCGCTTTGTGCCGGAAAGATGCAACATCCTGAGATACGACACGCAACTGCTGCTGGGTCTGCAACTGTTGCAGCTGTGGGCTTTGGTGAGGGTTAGTCTGCTTTGCAACCGTAATTAGATCCTGAGAGGCTGTAACAGGAAACAAGATGTGAATGTCAGTTAAGTAAGTGCGAGTGTTTTAAAATATTGTTGTTAGTAACAAAACTTCAACTGAGCTGGAAATCGAGATACAATTATTAGTCTTTGTCACCAAGGATATGAAAGATGTTCGGTCACATAGAAAACGTTATTTCTTTCACTTAGTTGAAAAATTATCGAATAATATAAATTAATTCTGCAATAAGGGAAGTGATAGCCGTGAACCGTAGCAGGTATCTGTTCAATCAGATTAGATAAGCAAAGCTCTCCTGGGCTCTTTGTAAGGGTGACCGATTGGATTGGCCAGCAAAAAGAAGACTCTGTTCTCTTCTGTAAAATCACTTCCCGGTGGTTCAGAACCCTCCTAAAATTGTAGGTCCACCATGTTTTCAATAACATGGCTCAAGAGGCGAGGTGGAACTATCCGTAAGCGTCTCCCCACCAATAAAATACCATATTTAGAGTATAAATACAATGAGTATGTTGTGATGGAAAACAACCTATGATTTCTGTAATTATTTGAAAAGGAACGAAGAGAAAATCAACTTCTAAAGATCAATGGTGACAAAATTAATCCAATAAATGTTTAATTTGAAAATGAATACGGTTTTGTATTTTGAAATGTTTTTCGGGGTATTGTATGGTTAGCAAACTGACCTGAGAAGCCGACATCCTTCACATCTGCAGGGCCAGAGGATCTCCTCTGCTGTGGAGATGCTGCATTGGCCAAACGCTGTTGTCTTTCGGCCGAAGTGACTCTAGTAGCTGCATTCAGCATTCGCGCCTCTTTGGCTGCTGTCTTGACAGCGTTCTTCAGTAGCGGAGAGGGGTTTTTAGCCACAGTCGAAACTGGCGATTGAGCATTGGCCATCATTGACTTGTTATTGGACCCAGTGTTGCCAGCTGCTGCGAAATTACGCTCCCTTGGATACAGTTTCTTCTTGGAGTCACGCTTTTTAACCTGAAAATGGTAATTTCGACCAAAAAAAGTCTAAATAAAATTCTTTTGTAGTGAAGATTTTTATTACAAAATATAAAAGTAAGAGCAGTTGTGAAGTCAAGCCACAGGCGCTGGGAATTGCGCTTGGATGGATGACTGGCAGCTATAGCACGGCGTTATCTGTTTCATTATCACTTTCCAATGGTTAGGAACCCTCTGAAAACTGTAGGTCCTCTATGATAAACATCATTCATTTCATTATCCACGCACAAGTATCAGACTCATGTGGGTATCATAAGCAAGCAAAAACATTCACAATTTCGTTCAAGTAGAAGAGTTGAGTAACAACTTCCAAAAATGTCACTTATTTTCAACAACAGTTTGCCATCATATCTGTATGTTTACAGAAAACTCAGTTTAAAAATAAATCTGGAATAAAATCACCAATCCACAGTTTAAAACAAGTTAAAACTATCTATAATATGCTAAACACAGTATGAACGCTCATTGTGCTAACGGGCACAATTTCAAAAGGTTTTGTGATTCTGTGAAATTATGAGTATTTATTTTTTTTTCATTAATCCAATCAGTCTTACACTAAAGCCGTGTTTAAACTGAGTCACTTATTGCAATGGAGCGCTCTCGTACAGTAATCTAGATGCTTGCTATACGAGTTTAGACTCAGTGAGTATGGAATCATGCTAGACGAGTCCAACATCAAATTAAAGTTCATTCATTGAACTTTGATATGACATGATATTTGAAAAGACAAAATGAGAGATCAACTCGTCTGAACTAACCTTTCCAGTGCTTAAACTGAGCTTATGGTGACCGTCTGCTGGCACCATTGACCGTAGGATTGATGCGACTTCAGCCTCAGTTGGGAATGTCCTGACTTGCGGTGTTGGAATCTCACCAGGCTCCAGAATCCTCGAGGTCAATGAAATATCTTCAAGCTCTCGGTGAAAAGATGACACAGCTATATTAGTAGATGTGACTGGTGTAGATACTGTTGTACTCATCGTTCTAGCCGTTGTAGAAGTGGAAGGGGCAGCTTTGCACTTCAGAGGCAGAGTAGAAGTGGCCGACGAGTCAACAGTTCTGGGCACATCGGAAGACGTCCTAGAAGTATCCAAAGAACGGATTGTAGAGAGAGCACTTTCACTTTCGAACTTCTTCATTACATCCGTCGCATCTACTAAACTTGGGGATGTAACCATTGAAAGATTGCCATTACCATCATCTCTAACCTTCAGCTTCACTTTATTAATTCCAGATTTTTTACTTTCCTTCATTAATGATGTCGAAGATAACCACTTTTTATCTTTTCTTGAACTGACAACAACCGCTGCATTACGTCCCCTCAAAGATATATGTAATGGTGGTACTCGAGGTTGATCAGAATTGCATGAAGCAACATTAGTGGTTAAACTGTTGCCCGTACTACAGACAGTACTAAACATTGAGGAAGTAGAAGATAGTGGCAACGTATTAACTGAAGCTGTTGTATCGGTTGGAGCTGCACCAAACAATCGAACCTTTTCAATTTTCTTTTGTGTTGACTGAACAGCTGACGTGGATGTTGATGACGATGAAGTATTTACAAATGCCATTTCCACTTTGTACGCTGGTGTAATTGGTTCATTCTTTTCAAGTTTCAGTCTCAATTTGATCTTTTCGGCGCCACCTGTAGGTGCATTAATTGGTGTGTGCGCAGTTGCAATCAACTTCCTAACTACTGATGATGAGTCACTATTGTTAGACCGAACTGTGGCTTCAGAATCAGATTGATCTGTAGTTGTGGTAGTGTCAGCACGACGTGAGACAGTCGAACTGACATCATCGTCATCATCAGAGAAAACTGAATTTGACCGATCATTGGAAGGTGACGGTAAAAAGAATGGATCATCACCAGGTGTCGAAGAATTCGGTACTGCATCACTCGGATCTTCTCGTTCACTATCTGAGGATTCACTTTCACTTGGCATGGGTTCTAGATGCCCTGTCAATGGATTTATCAGGTACTGACGTCGTTTACCAGTTGATGTCAAAATTGGTGGGGGTGATTCCACAGACTTCTGAGGAGAAGGTGATTTCTCCGGACATTTGGTTTCATCTGATGCTAAAGGGGACTTGTCAACAATTTTCTTCAAGCCAGTTGGTGAGCTAACAGAGGCGATAGAGTTTGTAGTTGAAGCTACCGATGCTGTTGAAACTTGCAGAATATTAGTTGTAAGAGATCCCACACTGCTTGTTGATGGTATATGGTTACAATTTGGTTGTAAACTAGTAGAAGGAGTTGTCACATCAACATCGCTTCTAGAGTTGTTCCCAATAATTGATGTTAGGGGAGGCTTTACTTGGAGCCCTCGACAAGCCAAAGATGGAACTGAAGAAGATGCTACATTTTGTTGGACCCCTGTAGTGGCTGCAACACTTTTCTGTTGCTGTAGATGGGCTTCACTTCCTGGTCCTGACAAGGGAGAATTGCTGACAACTCCAACAGGCCTTGTACTTGGTACATAAATATTTCTATTGTTTGGAGCATTCAAACTTGAAACATTTCCTGTGACATTTACACCAGTGGGGATCTGCTGCTGCCGGGCCATAGTGAACTGCTGTTGAACTACAGCTTGTTGAGACTGATGTAATGGTGATGGTGATGATGAAGATGTAAAAATGTTGTTTTGTTGAGAAAGCTGTTGGTTATGACCAGGAACCATGATTCTCTGATTATTGCTACTGCCCAAAGTTGTTCTAACCTGTTGCTGCTGTTGAACCTTTATAATTTGTGCTTGATTAACTTGCTGCTGGAATATAGCCGCTGCTGGCTGAGAGGCAGGATACCTCACAGTTGCAGGAGAGTTACCAAATTGTGTGGGCTGTCTTTGCATTGGAACACCGATTTGCTGAGAAGTGGAAGCAGAAGGTGAAACCTGCCGAAGTGATGATCCTGTTATAATACGATTTGAACTAAATTGTGCTCCCAGAAGATTTGGGGTCACAGAAGGATTTGGCCTCTGTTGTTGAGAATGATATAAATTACTTCCTCCAGCAACAGCTGGACCACTAGCAGTTGATGCAGAAACTGTGGTCCCCTGTACAGTTTTGACAGTAGTAAAGCCAGAAGACATCTGCTGCGTTGTGCCATGCATTATAACCTGTTGTGCAACAATCCCTTGCTGTTGTGGCTGGGCAACTGCAGTAAGCGTCTGAGATGAAACAGCATTTGGATCATTGCGTGCAGTATTCAATGTCACAAATGCAGATGAATTGTTCTGGTGTTGTAGCAGTTGAGCTTTCAATGCAGCTGCAGTGCTGACAGCCACTTGAGGTGGTTTTGGTCCCTGGGGTGGCTGTGCAGCCGTGGTTTGAGTTGGGACTGGTGTACCATCATTCTGCAGCAAATTAACCAGTAATGGTGAGCTCAACGCCACATTTGCTCCAACGTTGCTCCCAGTGACACCACCAGATTCAACAGCAGGATATGGAGGGGGTAACAGGTGTGACTGGGATTCTCTGCTCTGTATGGCAGTTGCAGCATGTGTCATGCTGGCAAAAGGAAATGTTGATGAGGTTGGGTTTGATGACGGCTTCAAAGGAAATGGAGGAATAGGGTCGCCATCGGATGGTGCTACCACATTTGGGCTGCAGAACTGGGAAGAAGTCTGTGGTGGAGTACTGCCTCTTGGCAAAGTGCCACCACTGACTACACTTGGTGCAGGGGTATTTGGTGTTGATGCGTCTCCTGCCACGCCGGTCCTCAGTACAATCTCTTGTGCTTCCCCCATGCGACCAGCTATCCTCAATGAGATTAGCTGGAACAGAAAATTAACAAAAGTCAAGTAATTCCATTGTTTTTATAGCTCGTGTCATGAGATAAATTAAACAATTCATTTTCTAAAACGTAAAAGAGACAATCTTTCATCTACAAATCACAATTAAGAACGATTATCTTCTTATATTGTAAACTAATGAATGAAAAATGCTTTATTGTCAACATTACAAAATTTATACAATAACAATGAATGTAGTTGAAAAGAATTACAATAAATTAGCTAGAATAAAAAAGAATAGAACAAGGAAAAATACAAACAAAGAGTAAAAACGTTACTGGCAATAAGTACTGTCATGCTAGGATAACAAGTGAAGGTATTATGAAGGTCATAAGAAGGTATATGCTTGAATATTCTATGTTAAATTTGAAATGTTTCAATCATAATTTCAAAGAAGTACTCTTTTTGCAACAAATGCTATATACTCTAGCCTTTAGCGATTCAATCACGTTTCCAACTCATGTCTTTCTTTTCGTAAAAATAAAACTAGATTATTAAAAGATTTATAGAGAGAACTAGGATATTATTATAAGAAAAATAATGCATTTAGCGATTCAACCATGTTTCACTTTTCATCGGGATAAAAATCGATTTAGATAAGCGAATTTGAGACTATTTTGAATTTTCTCCAACGGATTAGAATTAAAGGTTTGAAACTCACTTGATCTCCTTCGACTTGTACAGATAATATTCCGAGCTGCGCAAGCGCTGCATCTCCCTGCTGCGCCAGCTGCCGCAGTCGAGAAGCCGCCTCGCGCGGGATGGTGAACGTAACTCTCACTGAGTTCCATGGCTCCACTTTGGCTACTCGCAATGATTCTTCGTTACCTGTTGAATTGATAATTAATTAAAATTACTCATCAAAGTAGATAGCTTAACTAAATGATGAACGCTTAAAGCTGCCCAATACTGAGTGAATATAAACTTGAGTTTCAATATTTTAGTAATATATCGGAATTTTTATTGAATTGCTAAATATTAATATAGTAAATTTATTTACTTAGCTAATACTTAGCAATTTAATGAAAATTGTAAAATATTTCTGAAAAAAGTTGATTGTATTGGCCGGTATGAAATAAGAAGTAATAGAAGTGACAAATACAGTGATTGGTCAAGTTGTATCTCTATACAGTGTCATGGAACAAGAACAAGAATGGACAACAAAAGACATGAAGCTAATAAACAGCTAATGTATAGCATGAAAAAATATAAAAATTAATTTTGAAATTTCTTTTAATGATATAAATTATGCAGAAGACCTCCACTACTGCCTATATTGACAACTGTATTAGAAAGCCAAGCAAAGTAGATCGATTATGTAAATCGCCACAACTAAAAAACATTCAGTCACCGCCGGGAATCGACCCGAAGATCTTGCAATTGCCGGTACATCAACTTTGTTGTCATTCATCGATTTCCATTAGCTATTTAATGCAGTTGTCAATGTCCGCAGTAGCAGAGGTCTTCGGCATAATTTATACCATTAAAAGAATTTCAAAATTACTTTGTTAAAATTTAGCAATTTAATATAAATTGTAGCATCTCCCTAAATAACTCCAGGTAGAAAAATAAATACATAAAGTTTGAAATAAAATATTTACAATAACAATGAATGTGACGTTTCATAGATTTTTAGGATAAAAAATAAGCATCTTCCAGTTTTTTATGGAATAGCAAAATCTAAGGATGCCTAAAGGTTGAGAATAGATCGCATAAAGCTTAGATAGATAAGATTTTAAATCGTAGAAGTAACAGTTAACATAACTAGTAGTTCTGTGGGCAGTAGACCTCACTCGCCTAACACTCCTCACTCAAGAAAGAGTGATATTTTTAAAAAAAATTCAAGAGCACTTTCAACTCTATTTTCATTGCTTAATCTACATTGATGATAGAAACGGCAAAAATCAATACAGTATTTGAAAAGTATTTTTGACACACCCTAGAAATCACCCCTTAAACCTTATGGGGTTACTATGCTTTTTCAGCAGCTTTAATAATATTATCTCCTATCATAAAATTAAAAATCCATTAACAAAAAAGTTCCAGAGAAATTTAGATTCCCGCCCCTAGCTTTTTACAATTTTTTCGAACGGAAGTCTCCAGAGTTTGAGAAAAAATCCCCAATTATTGTTTGAGTTGTTTTTAACTTTCTCGGGCCCCGTAAAAATTATGGGGGACATTTAAAAAAACCATATACATACATCGCTCGGCCTAGGAATAAGGAACATTCATGCAGAATTTCATGACAATCGGTCGAGGTAATGTATGAAATGTAAAATGTATGTTTTGATTTCATTAAAAGGGTACATAAATTTAAAAAACGGAATTTATTCATTCAAGACTAAAATTATCAGTTTCTGAATAACTAAATAAATCGGAAAAGTGATTAAATTATTATTATAGTGTAGATATTAGAAGAGTGTTCTAACCTTTACACAGTAACAGTCGCAGCTTGTGAAGGATCTTCTTGAACTTGTGAGGGAACAGCGGGTCTTTGAGATCACCTTCACACGTTATAACCGTCTCAACAAGGTTCCGCTGCAGTTGTATCTCGCCTCCATCGCTGTCTGCAGCCATCTCTGAAAAATATAATTTTTATTATCAATACATAATAAAAAATTAAGACAAGTTACTTTAAAACTAAAATCAATAAATACACAATTTTCACTGTACAAAATAAAACAAAATATCTTCTTTCGAATTAAGTTACGATAAAATAGGTAGTCAGCAAACATTTTTTCAACTTTAACAAGGAAAAATTGGAAGATTAATTTTCAATGACTTGAAAAGGTGAGGTGAACTTCCTAGCCTAGCTTCAACAATTCATGCAGGTGAATTTCTACCTACTTGAATTAAACCGTATTCTTTTCTTGAGCTGTTTGATATGATATACAAATAAATAATTAATTATCATAATTCTTTTAGAGTTTTTCTAATTTATTGAACACCTTAAATGAGACATTTATATTGAAATGTATTGCCAAACAAAAAAAAAATATGCATTAATACATTCATAAAACAGTAATGTGGATAATACCAATAACTCTAACCTTCACCATGAATAATTGAAAGCCCAATCCCATGGAAACAATTCCTATCAACTTCATGTATGATAATGATTTATTCTTTCTTCTAATACTCGAAGACTGAAAAATGTTTTGCAAACACACACGGAAAGTTCAAACTGCACTCAAACTTCCAGCTGATTCAAATTTAATTATCAAGACTACATTATCTATATAGATTATGAGCAGCTGTTCGATACCAAGATTATTTTTTATGCAATTCGATTATTTGAATCACCAGGAATCGATAGTAATCTGCATCGGAAGTCCAAGCTTAATTTAATATAGAACATAGAATACATAGAACTTCACCTAAATATAGAGAACTTAACAATAGTTGATTTCATGGGTTGTCTCTTGTTTTGTCAATGATGTTGAAACAAAATTTATTCACTGATGTTATATAAAAATTACTTTGCAGCGCTTCCTGTTTAAAAAACATACTACCTAGCAGTGGAGAAATTAAAAAATTGTAAACTATTTTTGAATACATATCTGAGAGACGTCAAGTCATTCGACAATTATTCCAAAGAGCCTTCAACAAAACATGAACTTAATTTAGAATATTTGAAGCATATAGTTTGTTTAATTAATTCTGTCCACCAAAATTATAATGTCCATCAAGTGTATCATTTTCAGTTATTTGACAGGCGCCTTCCAAAACTTGGATATTTTTCCAAAAATAAATTTTCTAAAAATTTATCAGTTCTAGGTCATACCAGAGGCATTGTCCTTTTTTATGCAAACTAGTTGGAAATTTTCCTGATTCAGCTGGAAATGTTCAGTTGAAATACGGCACCACATACAGCTAACATAATCGAAATTTATGTGAAATTTGCTTGCTTTTTACATTATTTTTCAACACAAGTGTATATTGTAGATTGAATACACTGAATTTAATTTAAAGTTCCAACTGTTTGTTTATACATATAAACATGTATAAAATAACGCATCTAATTTTGTAATTCAAAAAGAAAGACCTTCAAATAGATATTTGTGAAATATAAATGACAAGCAATGTATATGTATAATGTATTGACAAGCTATCTTAATAGTTTTTATAAGCTGGAAGATCATTACAATAGATTTTATCTCCAAAAATTCCTAATATAAATAAATAATGCATTCAAAACAGCATCCAGGAAATCCGGAAATCATGTAGACATAACAAACAGTTGAAACTTTCCATTAATTTCGATATTAGACCAATTTATATTGCAATTAATTTTCATTGATTTCAACTAAGAATGTTTATAATAATATGACTCACCAAAATGTTCAGTCTGGAAATCAACAAAACATTTTCACCTACTAATAGACAACGAACATATCATAAGTTGAAAGCTTTCAAACCATGAGTAATTCTTCACTGGGTAAAGTTTATATAGTGACTCCAGAAGGTGATTAATACTACTGAGCGTTGTTGATATAAGTTATGAGCTGGAAACGATAAGTAAAATGTTTGCTTCAACTAGGAGCATGTGAAATTTATTTCAGTCTTTCTATTTGATAGGAATATAATTATTCCGATAACAGAACACTAATCCAATAATTAATGCCTAACAGTACGTGATTCCAACAGAATAGTCATGTTCAATATCAGGCAACTGGAATACAAAAACAAAAAGGATACTTACCAGTTGAAGAGCTTCATCCCCCTAACGATGAGCCCGGCATGAGCACTGCATCGCAAATTCAATGTTATCTGCGTCAGAAAAATGGAATAAATATTAAAATAAATTCGTTAATTTCAGTTTAAAAAAAATCATAAATGAACTTATAGTTAAACCACCCAACAACCAATTAAAAATTACATCTTGAAGAATTTAGAGGAAATTCATCGATTGGTCAGAATGGACAATTCGCTCCTTCTAGTAAAAGTAAGTTTTATAAAATAAAACTTTTTGAGCTTCTTGAGTAATGTTTTGAACATATCTGGGCAAAATAAATTCATCAATGATTTTTGGGTGTGGGAAAAGTACTTCAAGATTTTAGGAAAAATATCACACAGAAAATTGTAGAAATTGTTTTACATTAGAATGATACTCATAATATTTATTTTTAAGCCAAGCTATCGTGGCCAAAAAAGTTTGATTGCTGTATTATAAATTAATAGTCAATCAAATACTACGATTGAAGGAAATTATTTGAATTTCGTGATTGAAGGAAATGGAGCATTTTGAAAAACAATTATATAGTAGAATCGGTTTCGATAAAGTATACAAAAAATCAAAAATTGATTAAATTAATATAAAAATCATTATTTTTAATCATAGATAGGTAAGTGATCATGAGAATCAAGAAGATATTCATTGTAGGGAGTTTCTTGAGAGTTTCCATGGCCAAACTCCCGTCCGGACATGGAGCATGACATCTGCTCTCTCCCAACGTTTCAATTGTAAATTAAAACCTCATATCTTTAAATTCTAAAGTTCCTCCGCAGAGCCTAGTTAAACCCCCATTTATCATTTTGGTTTGGTAGGTTATTTCATAGAGTTCCAAGAATTTTTCCAGAGAATTTTTCGACTTATTTATAAAGATCCCGTACTACTCACCAAATTCTGGTAAAAATCTGCCAAATAGTAAATCTGGTATGAGTACGCATCAAAGAGTAAACAGTAACCAAACAAAGTAATTTTCACATTTATATGAACTTATTCATCACGTGACCTCCCATATGTTATCTACCCCAATGTTATCTACCAATATAGGCTAAAGAAAAGCATTATCCAATTATCCTACTGATTAATTGAGACCATATCCCGATCGAATTAATTATTAAAAAATGTCATTCCTACAATAAAAATAAAATTTATGAGCAAAACTCCAATTTTTCATCACATACATATACAGCACTGTGATGAGTTTTAGTGTTGAAGTCAATGCCAACATTATTTTTTATCCAGAACACAGAATGAATGCAGATAGTGTAAAATTTAAAGAACATTAATTATCTGTATGTGAAGTCTCTTCAGCCGATTTCGGCTTTAAGTCACTCTCCACACCTCAAATTATGAAAGATTAAAGATAATAAATGTAATACTCAGCTATAGTTACGCTTTCAGACTATTTATTTATTTATTCCTTATTACAATGCATAATTTAATAAAATATAAAAAATAATCAGTTAAAAATAAAATATAGCTTAAATAATAAAGCTTAAGAAAAATGTTGTATCAAATCAGTTGATGACTAAGTGCAGCTGATTGTTCAAGCTTGTCGATACTCAAATTTTAAAACTCAAATAAATAAGCCACCAATAAAAAACAAATCACATTCATTTAATCTACCGGTACCTTACAAACCCAGTCCTAACAAAAGACGTTGTTTTTGCCAAGCATGGAGTTGACTTCAAATAAGTTTTTAATATCACTGAGCTTAGACCAACCATCAAGTTGATTTCCTTTCTATGGCCACAGTCAATGACTGTGTCAGTGTGCAATATTTCATATTTTTAAAATTGATAGATTATCTTCACTTCCTTTTTGAAATTTTACAATAATTATCATCAATCATTTTTAGGCTATAATAAGAACGCAAATTGTGCTCAATTGTACACAAAGGATTGCCAAAGTCTGAGAGTAGGTAGATACGAAAAACATGTACCACAAAGATGAACTACTGCTATCAATCTTTTAATGAAAACTTTGGGCTATAGACTTCAATTGTTTATGAAAAATATCTGACAATTGTACTTATAAATGATTATAATACATTGACAAATGAAAATTATACTAATGTAATGAATATTATACTTGAGACAATATTTACATAGCTCACAAGATTATGTGCTCTGAATGACTCCAAAGGCACCGCCAACGGCACAATAATATACACCCTAGTAGTGACCGCCGTTTTTGAACCTTATACCAGCGATAAAGAAAACAAATATCACAGGCATCACAAGAATAACAACCCTCAGCTCCCCAAGCATTTGGGCCTGGATCTTAGAAGACCTTGAGTCAAACAGAAAAAGTACACACGAAACAAGACAATATAGACTCCAATCCAACACCTTTTCAAGCCCTTTTTCAATTTATTACCAAATGGCATCTGAGTCTTTTTTACAAGTTTAGAAAACACTTCAATCACACAATCTCGAAACGAATAAAACCAATTGTTACAGTAAGTTAATTAAGTTACTATTATTATTGAAATTGTATTTCATAGAAACAAAATATCATAGAAATTTGATTAAATTCTGTTGCGTATTCATTTAGATTATTGTAAAAAATTCAAATAAATAGTTTGCCTGAGACACAGCTTTTCAAAATGAAGACTTTGGGTATTTTGCAGAAGTGTCCCAATAAAAAGTATTCCTCCTATTTCTTTTTCTATTTCTTCTTCATCATACTTCTTTCCCCCCTTCCTCCTCCTACTCCTTCTTCTTCTTCTTTGTCACCCCCCGGTGTTGAGGTAGTCTAGGATAGTTTCCTCCAATTATCTCTATCCAAATTGCGTCCTTACCACAAGGGTCCTGCCTTTTTCCTCTCCCATTTCTCCAAATATCTCTATCCAAATTGCGTCCTTACAACAAGGGTCCTGCCTTTTTCCTATCCCATTCCTCCAAATATCTTTATCCAAATTGCGTCCTTACCACAAGGGTCCTGCCTTTTTCCTCTCCTTTTGTACTCACCACATGAGTATCTTGGACGTCTCCTCTTCCTCTTCACTCTAAGCATTAATTTGCATACTGTTTCACTGTCCATTCATCATCCATTCTTTGAATGTGGACCCACCATAATTGCTTCTTATCTGTCACTTCTCCCAAATCTTCCTTTCCTATTTCTTTTCTGACTCGGTCACTTCTTATTTCATCTCTCAATATCTTGCCAGCTATCTTTTGCAGAAGTGCCCAAAAAGAAACCTAACCTGAAGAATCCAGCATTTTCACTTATACGGCTAAATCTGTAAAGGTTAGGTTTTTTCATTGATGGAGCTTTTCTGTAAAAGACCAAAGACTTTTACGTCTAACATTCTAAAACCCAATTTTTATTTCATGCTTCTAATTGGATACAGGAAAATACCTATCCTACACAGAAAAAGTCAACATGAAAAAAATGCGGGGATCTATGAAGAATGATTTTTTTCAAGATGAAGGCCACATAGGTCTAAGACCTGTGCGTGGGTAATGAGTTGGATGATGATGATAGATGAGTTGAACATACAGTTATAGGTGGGTTCCAAACCACCGGGAAGTGATTTTACAGCAGAGAGTAGTCTTTTTTTGCTGGCCAATCCAATCGTTCACCCTTACAGAGGAGACTGTTGCTTATCTAATCTGATTGAACAGATACCTGCAACGGCTCACGGCTATCATATCCCGAAATATTTAACATGATATATAACCACAGAAGACCATGGAGTACTGGAAAGAATACTGCCTACTAACCCAACAGTCCCTGGTTCGATTCGTAGACAATTTATTCCATCACCAATGCTCATCATTTACAAGCTCACTGCGAGAAGGGGGCAAATTTATTCACAATAAAAAAAGATAGAATAATATCTAACCAGTCAGCTCATATCACAACTCAGGTGATAGACGTGATGCTGATGAAACCGCGGATCTAAAAGAGGAGGAAGGAAATTAGTTTGATGGAAATCAAGTAGCTTTATTACTATAATTGCAATCCATTCGTGGAAAAAGAAAAAATTCTATATCTAAGAGTAGCGAAAATGGGGAACAGGATTCCAAAATGGATTTCATTTCTAATTTGAATCCTATTGGCACAATCAACTGATTGTCAAAACCTAGTCTCATTTTTTGTTACAATCATTTATCATAACTAAATGATTCAAAATTTGCATTGTGATTATATTTATGCTGATCTGGAGGTATAAAATGATTATAATTTTTCCTTGCTGATGATTCCCTCTCGAGTCTGAGACTTGTATATGGGTAGAGATGAATGATTACACAAAATATGTCAGGTTGAACGGGAATCAAACCAGAGACCGCCAGGAGTAGCAGTCAGTCTTATTAGCTCAGTTAATAAAGGTTTCATGTCGCAAGTGATAAGTGAAAAGCTGAAACTCTCTCATTGTTAGACTACTAATAGGGGTGCATTTTCCCAAAAGTCCCCGAAAATCCCCTCAGTGCCTTTTCGCCCACCCCTCTATAAGTTTCAAAATCTAGGTAATTACTGTTAATTACTCAGTAAAGGATTATTGGACACGGTTGATTCGTCTACCATTAAATAGGTAATATAGTATAATAAAAATACCCAAAAATTAGAATTTTTTCATATTTCTGAGGGGACTTTGTTGTGTGATTTTACAGAAAAAGTAGTTTAAACGAAAATTGTAGCACGTTTTTTTCTGAATCCAATGATGTGTAGAATTGCATACTCACGGTCAAGGATGATGGATAATAATGGAAAAGTGCTCTATTTAATCGGTATTTCTATGTATTTTAAGGCACTGAATCCGAATTTCCAGCTTCCTAGGTTGGGTTATAGTTTTCAAGAAACGTGTGGGGGGGGAAGGGTGGATCCCTTTGTCACCACTCTTTCAAGACCGGTCGAAAACACCCCTTCGAGCTATAGCTCATTAATCTCAGCCCATTGAGACGACCCAAATTCATATATAACATGTCACATTTGGCTTACAATTTGAAACACCTCTATTTGGAAGGGGTAGTATAGGCTTTTCCCTATGGGGTAAATAACTTTGAAAATAACAATTTTTCATTATAAATTAAATAGTCCTAACTCGGAAACAACTCAAGATAAGAATGCACAGCTGGTATCAAATCGTAGATTACTGTTTTATCTTTCAC
This sequence comes from Conomelus anceps, assembly GCA_948455865.1. Lineage (NCBI taxonomy): Eukaryota > Metazoa > Arthropoda > Insecta > Hemiptera > Delphacidae > Conomelus > Conomelus anceps. The sequence goes on from OX418222.1 coordinate 23,575,785, forward strand.
ATAATTTACATCAAAATGAATAAAAACCACGTTCAAAGTTGAGCTAGACCATATTATAAGTAGCCCAATTTTCAAGGATTTTACATTTTTTCAGTCCTATTCATCTTACAGCCAAACTATGTGTAGGGCAAGAAATGTATTCTAATCGTTTTTTTAAACAGTCAAATTTCCAAGAACCTGGCACAAATTGCACCTTCCCAGCTTGCATAAACCCTAGTTATAATAATTCAAAATTTAAATTGTTTTGAAAAATGAAAATATCCATGCATGTTGGAAAAAATCGATTGGTGGCAGGTTTTAGGGCATTAGATTTTCTAGAACCTACGACAGCACAATGATGAAGCATTCTTAATAAGCTAAGGACTGGGGAGGTGACTTAATCTACAGTGCAGAGCTCTTTGATCTTTCTTTTTTTGAGTACAAAAGTAAAAAACAAATGAAGTTTGTGAGATACTTGATTTTTTTTAAATGCCTATTCTATTGCCTCTTCTGATTCTATACAAGCTCAATTTTTTCTTGTACCATGAAATTCAAGTTTTTCATACAGGATTCTGATTTTAAAGCTGTATAACTTGATGAAATGATCAAATTTCGTGCTATGAAAAAAATCAAGTGTTCAAGTACTCAGGAGAAGTAAAATTCAATAGCATTTTAAAAAAATAAAATATCCCAAATTTCATGGTTTTCAGTTTTGTAGTGGAGAAAAACATCAGAAAAATTACATATTGCAAACAGGAAATATGCTAAGGAAATAACTTGGCCTGTGAAAGGAATGTACTCTATCTAGTTTTACAAGGTAAACAATAGTTCAGGCAGCGAATACACAAACTTTCATATTTTTTTACTGGCTGCAATATTGTACCATAGACCAACCCTGATGGTTGGTCCATAAGTGTACTTAATGAGTGAGGCACTTAATGGCAACGCCTGTTTCTCAAGAAATAAGCCCCCACCAAAACAGCAAACGCTGCACTAAATTGAATGTCAATCCTAACTGACAGACAGAACCAAACTAAATAGATTAATGTGATTCTGTAATGTTGCTTTGGAAATGTTGCAGAGTAAAATCGGTGGGTTTATGTCAAGCAGCTTGTTGTCAACATGTCGGCAACAATGTTGCAAACTTAGTTTGAGTCGAAATGTGGCTGAAGAAGAATCAGCTCCATCCAATAATCCATTACTGAGTTATCGTATATATAGTAATCACCTACATTTTGGAACTTTCAAGGGGGGTGGGGTAAAAGGCACTTAATCTTCGGGGACTTTTGAGAAAATACACCCCTAGTCAAACACCTGAGAAAGTTTCAGCTTTTCACTAATTACTTGCTACATCAGGTGTGTTTAGACTTTTATTGACTGGGCTATATAAGAGACTGATAATGCCTTAGCCAATTACACCACTACGGCTGCCAATTGTATTATTCGGTAATTGGAAAAATGCAAAATGCATATCGATTTTCAACTTGATGGTATCCTAATATTTATCTGTTCAATAAATTAATTAATAAGTAACTTCAAGTTTATATTATTTATAATATATCCAGCAGCGGCGCTAGCTATCTGTTCAATGTCAGATTGAACAGAATTACAGTAATCAGTTTGATATAACAGCCTAAGACTTTTATTTTTGAATTATTCCATTATGAATCTGCAATTTATTTAGTTTTTCTTGAAGTTTGGTCATCTGAAATACTTGAAAGAGAGCTGGCGCCTGGCATTATGAACATAGACAAATACTGTGTCAGGTTTTATCTACTGGTGTCTGAACATAGCGGTGATGACCGGACGTGGGAGGTATTAGGAGGAGGTTACTCCCCATAAAACAATATTTATTCAGCCTAATCATGGTTCACGCATTCCCTTTGCCCAGATTCCTATAGCCGTAGCAGGTTATGCTCAGTCATATTAGACAAGCAACGCTCTCCTGGGCCCTCTATGTAAGAGTGACCGATTGGAAACGTAGCCGACTTGTTCAATACAGTCCTGCCATGTCCAAAGGCTGCCATGAACACAACCATGCAAGTTGGCATCTAATTGAGTAGAATAATATTGAGGTTATGAGTCGTATTGTTATGGCTTTTATGTCGCGGTTTTTGTTTAAAGAACAGTGAATTGTGTAATAAACTATTTTAGTGATTATGAATCTATGAATATGCTAGTCAGAGAATGAGTGTTTGAAATAGTTTAAAAAGGATTTCAATTCATTTTAAACACTAATCTAGAAACGATTAGTATTGAGGATCACAGCGAAATCAAAACTGAAGGTAGGCCAACTCCCGAATTTAATATTAAGGAGGTTAGACTTTCCGAAGGCAAAGAAATGTGACGATTTTGTCGTAATCAGACATAACAGAACCTCATGGATTTGTGAGTGTGAAGTGAATAAGCTGTAGCCTACTGCTTCCCTTGCTTGTTCTTTTCTAAGGTTGCGATTGTAAAGGTTGTGATTTAGCGTGGTCAAAGACAGGACAGGTGCTAATGACCTAGAACATTTGTTTCAAAAAATTAAACATTAATAATCTAGCTACCCAAAAATGCATGAATTTATTCTAATATTCTAGGCAAGACTGAGATTAGACAGCAGCTACCTAACTGATTTATTTAGAAGAAGCATTGAAAGAAAATGATTTAGTCAATAAAAAATCATATTTTATCTAAAATAATAGGCCTAGATTGTATTGAATTTGTGGGAAATCTGAACTGGTTCTTTAGGGAACATGATGAATTTATTTTACAGTGCCAGTTTCTCGAATATTAAAGAACATTTTCCAGGCCGAATTCTCAATGACGACAAATCTGTCAGCTATTTCTTTGACAAAATTAATTTAATACAGAATTGCAAGTACTCAGACATGAAAAATCACAGATTTACTAGAATGTTTAATCGAAAATAATTTACAAGAATGTTTTGGTGAGGTTTCGGCCTCAGAAACAGCAGTGTCCCGGATATGTAAGAAGGTACCTATCTGATTATACCATTACAGTATTCAATTCTAATCAGTTATTATTCTCATATTACTGCATTTTTATACACTCATATACAAATTTCTGCAAGTGATTCCGTGTCAACTTATAGCAAGGCTTATTTTAACAACATTCTGAAAAGCAGACCTTTTCAAGTCTCTATGGGAAATAAGATGAGTAGGACTAAAAGGTTAGTTAATGGCCTACCACAAGGATCTGTTCTGGCTCCACTCCTTTTCAATCTGTCTGAATCAGACATACCTTATTTCAAGTCTAGAGTCTTTGCTTATGCTGATGACATAGCACTGGCAACACAAAATTCCAACCTAAAAGCTGGTGGAGAGACACTCACCAGCAGTGTTGCCAACCGTACGATAATTATCGTTTTGTAGGATAATTTAGTGATTTGTACAATGTACAATTTGACTTCCTACTAACTGGTAAAATAATTAAAAAATTAATTATTTATTTTCGGAACCCACCTAAAACTGTAGGTCCAACTCATCAATCACCATCATCCAACTCATTACCCACGCACAGGTCTCAGACCTATGCGGGCTTCATCCTCCAAAAAAAAGCTATTTTTTTATTAAAACTGTATAATTTGGTCCCAAATACAATAATTTTGGGCGTCAGGTTTGTGATTTTCGACACTTGTAGAATGGAAGGTTGGCAACACTGCTCACCAGATACCTGGCTGTTTTCACAGAATACTGCTCAAAATGGAGATTAGGCCCCAGTGCAGGAAAAAACTGAAGAGCCAGACTTCATCTAAAGAACAAACTGGCAAATGTTGAGCTGGAAGAGAAGATGAATATTGCAATCTTGACACACTATAAGGAATCACCCTTCACAGAACTCTTTCCTTCAAGCAACATCTGACGAATGTGGGGGCCAAGGTGAGGTCAAGGAACAACACCATCCAAAAAAAATGTAGTACATCATGGCGATCATCTTCAACAACTCTGAGATGCTCCAGGCTTGGTCTAGTGTATGCTGCTGCTGAGTACTGTGCTTCTTCCTGGATGAAAAGCTCCCAAATCAAACTAGCGGATGTGCAGCTGAACAACTCAATGCGCATCATCACTGGAGCTTTGAGATCAACTCAAGTTTTTTGACTCCCAGACAGTGCTAAGTGGCATTCCACCACCTCCACTCAGAAGATAACAAGCTTTCCTTCAGCTGTATGAAAGAATATGTTCCAATCAACAACTCTCAATTCATGAAGACATCTCAGACCTGGAAATAAGGGAGATCAAATCAAGGAGACCAACAGTGAAGACAGCAAAGCATCTCATGGGTGATTACTTTTCTTTGGCTGAAAGATGGAGAGAAGCAATACCCCCAGAAGTTCCGTTATGCGCCTCGGTAAGCTCTCTCGTCATGTGCCAGGCCACCAGGTTTTGACCTTCCTTGGCAGACCTGGGTGGTCCTCAACCAATCATGGGAGATCCAATGCTTCACTTTTTAAATAGGGTTTCATGGATTCCCTCCAGTGTGACTGTGGGGCTGCAGAGCAGACAGTTGCTCATACTTTTTATAATTGCCAAAGACGTGCCTACCTGGATGAGGCGAATGACGTCACTGTAATTGACGCCCCAAGGCAACAGAATACATTTTAAATTTGGACGTGCACTTGTAGACAGTGCAAAAACTTTAAAACAGGAGGAAACCCCGCCATACGCCTATTTAAATATATATATACTGTATCTTCTCAGTGCTCACTCTATGATTTCTGTATACTATTGATAGGCCTGCAGATTCAATAGAAAGGCTACTCAATAGCTGCATAATTGGTTAATCAATCTCATAAATTACAAAAATTGAAAAATATGTCAGAAAATTCTTCAAAACTGAACTTTTTCTATAGTTAGTAAAATTTATGGTTTTTGGTGATGACAAAAAATACATGAAAGTACCCTTGCTACTGAATGACCTTTCAGCCTTATGCCTCCCTAAGGAAAATTTGTTAGTCACCCTAGAGGTTGAACCCCTAATCTTAGAGATCATGAGCCGCCACTAAATATATCTATTCATATATTTATTAATCCTAACAACAACCTTGAAGTGTTCACTACTGACTCTGCTACTAAGATATTTCTTTTCATAGGCAAAATGAAGAGAGAAAATATGTATGCAGTTCATAACTTCAAAAAGGAATATTTCAAAACATGGCCTAAAAATAGAGTAAAGAGAGCTTAGATTCCAATTTGAGCTGTTCAGTAGTTCGTATTATTACATATTCGCCATTCTGAAATAGCCCAACATTGTTGTAAAGTATAGAGCCGACCACTCTGCAACAAGGTGTGTTCAGAATTTTTATTTTTTCGGTGTCAAAATTTGACTGTGGAAAAGATACAATTTAAATTCACATAATAAAAGCGGCCCTCCGAAAACCGAGACGTTATCCCAGCCACTTACTATATTTAGAATTCCCAGTCCTTACAGTAAGACAGCTTTATATAAAAAATTTAATCCTTTATATTAATAAATTCAAAAACTCTTTCATTCCATACACTCCATCCTACAATTTCCGATCACCTTCAAATTACATTGTTCCCAGAACAGATCTTGTAGTATGCCGTAGACAGTTTCCATATATAAGTAGTAAACTCATAAACCTGTTACCTGAACATTTCATCACTTGCAACATCACGAAATCAAACATTAAAAGAATAACTCAGTGGATTGGATCAATAAACGTTTTTCACCTGATACACAATTGAATTTGTTTATTGTTTGTATTGCCATCATACACATGGATATACATAATTACTATTTCTCACTCCTTGATGTGTATGCCAAGTATTCTAGATATTTGTAAGTACCGTACGATACGATTCTTGTTCTATTTGTTTGGTTACTCGTCGCCAGCACACAAACCAAAAGGTTTTGCTGGTAACGCCGATTAAATTCAAGAAATTATAGCATTATTTTTTGTACATTAAAATTTTAAAGTGAATTTTATTGATAGTAACTATTTTGCTTAGGGAAAATTATGATTTGTGTATTTCATTTATCCATTATATCTTTAAAGCATTTTGTTTATTTTTGATTTGCTATTTTATGGCAAATAAATTTGATTTGATTTGATATTTGAATAGTCTTAATGATAGTGTACTTGAAGACATATTTATGAGTTTTGTATTGTTTTGTTTTAATTTTGCATTGTGTTTGTTTAAATGGCAAATAAATGATTTTGATTTTGATTTTTTTTTTTAAAGGACTTAATAAACAGCATTTTTTCTATCAAAATACTATAACAGTTTAATCAATCAACTTCAAACAATAAGTGAATCGCATTGTAACTTTATAAACTTGGCGAAAAATCTGCTAGAAAAATGAAATAGCAGATCCAACATAGATGAACAAGCCAAATCCAATGGTCATAAAACTTGCACTGTTTTAAAATATTTTTTTATCAATTTCATACAGAATTGATGATATATATCTTGAAGAAGCATAGAGCCAAGTTCGACAACATTTGACTTCCATGCTTTAATCAAGAACTGTCAGGACAATATTGATTATCGATTGAGATCAGAAGATAATATGCGTAGGAATAGAGCCAAAGGTATCAATGGATAATTTTTGTCTGCGTATTACAGTATTTCATGAAATTAAACTGGGTTTACATAATAATCAATAATAACAAGACTGATCAATTTTAATTGAAAATAATTTGACAATAAGGAAGTTACAAAATCGTAAATTCCCTCAAAGCAAAGCAATCAGACATCATCATCATCATCTTGTAATTAGCATACTGCAGGAAGTTCAATTCAATTTTTTATAAATCAATCAACTTCAAGAAATCAGCTTCTATAAGATTTTTTAAAAACCTAAAGAATTAAAACTAAAAATGAAATTAGTTAATTAACGAAACTTAAAATTAAATTGAAGAAAAAACAAATATCTTCCATAGAAATCAGCTTTTACAAGATTTATGATAGTCAGTACACATTTATATAGGAAGGTTTATTTTTTATGCTAAAAAGGAACAGTTATGATTTCAAGGCAAAACGCATGGAGAAACACCTGATCAAATAATTACTCAACTCAACAATGCCTTGTCTGGAAACTATGATTCATTATTCCATTGCTTCAATATAGTTTGAATCACCAGGTAGAGCATTTATCATAATTGAAATTCTTGTTTCTATTTGATACTTTAATTAAGAATGGTTAATTAATTAAGCTTATCCAAAGTGATATCTGGTAATTTTTAACGAATATCTTCAGAAAATGATAAATATAAGCTACTCAACAAGCTAATACAACGAAAAGATCATAAGAAAATGTTTAAGGCCTTTAAGTCTATCTCCTCAAAAATAAATAGTATCAAATGAAACAGAATGCAAAACATTAAAGAATTCTTATTAAATAGAATGTTATATTAGTTGAATTACTATTTTTTCAGTCACAGTATTATATACAGAGCACCAGGAAATAAGAAAAACATTCGCAGGAGCCACTGTGTCAATTTTCCAATTTGAGCCAATGAGGTGTCCTCCATTTTCGCAGCTTTCATTCATAAATTTAATTGAAGATGTTACTCTATCACTCTATTACACTAGTAGTTTTTATCAATTATAAATATTGTTGGAAAAACCTAACCGCCTAAACATACGACCCATGAAGTCAGACCCCTTAACACCAGGAAACAAACCCGATTAGACAAGATAAACTACTCAATATTACAAATCATTTTCATAGCATGGACAAAAAACCGCAACGAAAATTTTTACAAGATTCAAGGCCATGCTTCCTTATGCATTAGGCGTTCAGTAGCAAAATTCAGAGGTTTGTGCAGTTTGGTTGTCCACAGTTTGAGTAAAAACAAAACCTTAAAAAATGCTGAAACAAACGATTGCATGTATGCGCATCCCTATTCAAACCTATGGCAGTGAATTTTGCAACTGAACAGTTGTACAACTCAAAATTGCAGGTGTGCGCTTCACAGAAATCTGAAAATTATTTTATTTTGAATGACGCATGAACAAGCTTGTTCGTCCATACATGCATTCTCTATTGCTCTGATTTTAGAATGGCTTTTAAATTAATGAATGATTTTAAAACATGAATAATCACTAGTCCTAGTTCACCATCCAACTCATTACCCACGTACAGGTCTCAGACCTAAGTGAGCTGTATCTTCCAAAAAAATTTAGCTTTATCTTTCTTGAGAAATTTTTAGATTTCAGTTTTTTAGATTTAGATTTTATTTCGTAATTTATAAGAGCTGGAAGTGTAGGGTGGAAAAACCTTGAAATATCAATCTTGTCAAAATTTTCCAAACGAGGGTACAACAGAGATCCATAAGTTATCTGTGGGAATATACAAATAAGCTACAAATATAAATGTTATCTCATGCTACAAGAATATATTCAATAAAAGAATAACCAGTGAACAAATAACAATTTATTATTAATTCATAAGGGTTGAGTAATGGTTTACTCCACATTTAAGAAATGAATAAACTTGTTATATTCCATTATTGAGTTTTAATAAAGAATTACAAACATTCACAAGTTGCAGTATATCGTCCATAAGTTTTACTCTTATTCTTGACAAGAGCGATGATAATGCAACCAAAATCACCTATTACCTATCCACCTCTTGTCTAAATCTACCATACTACCAATAATACTATAATAATATTCCATTCTTTGTCAATCTATTGTGGTGGTTACTGAAATGGTATTTGAAGCTATTGGGATGTCGATGTGATTAGTAGCAATATATATAATTATATTATCAAATATGGTCAGCATACAACTCACGCTCAATTTTCCATCGATTTTGCATTAATACCAGAAATCATCAGCTGATAGAGCACCTTTCTATGCGTTTCTATATCATTAATTTGTGCTTGATATCAAAACTCAAGCGATTTCTATTGTTAGTTCACACGGAGATATGCGGACAAATGGCACACGACATGTCATGTCACCACTAGGTATGATGGTGATCTAAAATATCCCTTTGCTGCATCTTAAATGCATTGAAGGTTCAGATTGCCGTTTATAATTATTTTCATAACAGTGATAAAACTTGGCTTATTATATTATAAACAGACTTTAACCAAGCTATCCAAATCTTAAGCCAACACTCAAGTACCAATGTAACATAGTTTCACAAAACTCAATTGCTAAACTAACTAGAAACGGATTAACCACTAGTCACGAACGGTAAGGATTAGACCAGAGATGAAAATGGTTTTGAATATATAATGAATTAGTGTTGACAGAATTTTTAACGATAATCCAGTCCCAGTATTTCATTATGTATTCCAGCAATAATAAATCTCTCCTTATTGCAACCAATTTAGAATCGTTTCTATACAAACCCCGATTTCGAAAACTTTTCGATTTATATGGGTTAAAAAGATTTAGAAAGTGTGAAAAGATTTAATTTCCCCATATTATGATAAATTTTACAATATTACTTTCACAAAATGAAAGACTTAATGCACCGCATTATGCCTAACTTAAAAAATTTATAGCAAGATGAATTGGCAAAAAATTATCTCTTCATGTTATTTCATGTTATATGGAATTGTAAGGCGATTCACAATTCTGTCCTATCACAGTAATAAAGATGTAATAACTAGGTATCAAACTAATAGTAGATAAAGGGAATCTCCAATTACTGTTATTAACTAGCTTACCAAAATATAAATGAAACATCCATGTCTATAGGCTATAAGCATCGAACCAAAATTTGATTAAGATGAGAATTAAATTCTTAGTAGAAACCCTAAATACAGATGAATTTTTAAAAAAATGGTGATCTTAATAATCCATTTCAACCATCTTGCAGTAATCCTTCACCCTATCTAAAAATAAGCATAAGGAAGCCCCAAACTGGTCCAGTGAGCGTGAAGGTCAAAGAAGAAGAGCAGATTTATATCCTAGCACGCTCAATCTGACATCAAATAATAAAAACTCAAAGTTCAGAACCCAAGCCGATAAATAGAAAATAAACCTACAAACAAATTCTTGAAATGAATTAAGACAATACCTGTCAAAATTTACAATAATTTCAAATATATCACTAGCATTTATAGCATTTCCTATTAATCTTGAAGATTCCCTTTATAGATCTTTATAGAACTGGGGAGATGAAACGAAAAATTGAATATGTACTTCTTTTTGATTCCTCTTTCGAAAATAGCGATTCAAAATCGTTACATCAAATCCAGAATTTTTCTCAAACGACTAAGATCTCATGAGAAACTGAACGTGGAAATGTATTTTAACATTTATAATACTGACCATGCCGTGCAAAACTATCTTTTAAGCAGTATAGGATATATTGTAATCAGCAGTGGGTATACAATGAGGTGATAAAGATAATGAATAACCTAAGCATGTGTTATCATTATCATTTCTTTCCGCATTATTCTTTATATAGATAGCCTTATAGTGATAGCCGAGTGCCGTAGCAGGTATCTGTTCAATCGGAGGTAAGCTACGAAACCCCTGGGCGCTCTTTGTGAGGGTGACCGATCGGATTGACAGCAAAAAAGTCTATGTTCTCTGCTGTAAAATCACTTCCCGGTGGTTCGGAACCCACCTAAAACTGGTTCATGTTTAACTCATCAATCACCATCATCCAATTCATTACCCACGCACAGGTATCATACCTATGTGGGCTTCATCCTCCGAAAAAAGATGATTATGTGAACTAGAACAGTCATCCAACTAGTAAACGTTGGTCCTTCAACACTTTTGAACCACTGAAGAACATAGGATGTAGTAATAACGCAATTAATGTTTCGATTTCATTCTGACTAATGATCCTAGATCTTTGGAATCAAATTTAAGCACCTCCTAATTGAATACAGTTAAAAAGATGAATGCAACTTGTAAAACAGTATAATGCAGACCTAGTAGATTACAGTGGGGACTGGAATTTCATTGTCAATTAGCTTACTGTTTGGCATTTGAATACAATTTTCCAAATACATTCATCGTACTCCAGGGAGTGTTTCAAAACTCGAACGGGACAGTTCACTCCTAATACAAACCTAGACCTCAAGTTGAAGACAATGGTGGTGAATTCAAGGGAAGTGACCAAACTAATTTTTAATTATATAAGTCAATTATTCAGTAAGAATAATCATCAAAGACAATTTACAAGAGAGCAGTAAACATACATAACCCCAAACTATAACAAAACTCCGACCTAAACAGTTGAAAAATACATTGATAGAATGACTAAATATAAAATACAATAGCAGTTTAAGAACTGTGTGGTTAATAATCAATGCCCTACTCTACTCCCATCAATCCAATCAACCTGCCACTCTACTCACTGAATAAATTTGATATTGTCAGTCTTTAAACTCATTTGGACGACACATGACACCTCATAAGTTATCTGTTGTTTAACTATAAGTTACGTGATGTTTTAATAATTTTACTTTTGATGAAATCTGCCTAACAGCGTTTCTATGAGGAATTGATATAGATTTGAACATCTCTGTGAACATTAATGGTTTGAGTAGAAATATGGTGGTCTTTCACTAATGTTGATAAATACTACAGATTTGAACTCTATAATCAATAAAAGGCCAATAGATCTTCTACCATAGGCCAATAGTTCTCAGTTACAACACTACAACTATAAATTAATGCAAAAACGGGGCCTGAAAAATTGCTATGCTGACTAATTATTTATTCATTTGATTTTGTTAGGTTAGTCCAAACTAAGTTACCTTTATCTGGCCGTCATTAACAAGGATTGGGGAAACCCCTCACCTATTTCTGTTGTTAAATATATAGTCTTCAACGACGGAATTAAGATTTAAAGAACTATTAGATCGAGCAGAAATATTCAAATCCCATGGTTTGTAATTGTTCAATTACATTTTTCAATGAAACAAAAGCAATAACTCAATAAAAAACGCATTGAAATTGGACAAGAAATCTTTTTTAAGCTTGCCGAATTGAACAGCATAAGTACAACTTACGCCATTCATTTTTTTATTAGGCGTAATTGAATCAAAAGCCTAGTGAATAGAAATACTGGTAAATATTAAGGAGGTTACAACGCTCAACGTAGTTAAGGTTAGAATTCGTAAACGAATTATATAAATCGTAGGCGCCCTAACGTTTAAAATTCTTCAAGATTTATTGATGATTTTGAGTAAATCCATAGAAGAAACCACAAATGAAGAGCTTCGACAACTTTGGAGAGGTTGGACAAAAATCAAATGAACCAAAAACCTTTGACCTACATTGCCCAATTCAAAAGCGATGAACTTCAAAAATAACATTAATTACGAATTTGAAACATATGCTAAACAATTTAGAAAATACATTTTTCGAAAATCTATTTTAAATGAGAATGATAGGAAATTCAGTCAGAACAGGATTGATAGAACAGAAGAAATCAGTCATCCAATATGACCGCGGTATAAAAACAATATTGTTTGTTGAAAATAACTTTACAAAATTTCCGTAAAATGCACAATATTATCACACACCTGTATTTTAAGAAGTTTAAAAGGGACATTGTTACCAACTTTTCAGATTTCTGTAAACATATTTGTGAAAATATCGCAACAAAACGTGTAATGGTATTGAAAAGTGCTACCCCACCAAGAAATCTGACATAACCAAGAGATTGTAGCTGCAAAATGCAAGTTTTTACTAATGTTAGATCCAATATTAGAGGAATTATGACTTCAGAGATAACTTTTACGAAAGATTTAAACACATTCAAGGAGATTTACATAGAAATAATTATTATTGGCGAAGTCTTTCCGCTGGTCGAAGGGGAACGGAGACCACCATTTTGTTGAGGGGAGGTGTATCCTACAGCATGCTAAAGTGGCTGTAATATTATTATTATTTAGCACTTGCATTTATTTTAACGCAAGAATTAATGTAACTATCATTACGAAGTTATGGTCCTCTACTTTTAAGTCTGGCATAGTTCCACTGGGGTAATCGAGACTAGTAATAATAGCAACGAAACCTATCGAAAATGGACATCACTTAAATACGGGAAAAATCTAACTCACCAGTTTTTCGTGTATCCATTAACTAGGTCTTTTTACACACAACACCATTGCACTACACTTCAATTCAACACTAAACTCACACAAAAATTATGACCATCGCCAAACTCACGCCATTTCAATGATAAACTTCAAAAATTTCGACATAATAATGGACAAAGTGATAAAACGCTACGAGACAATAACAACGGCCGCCATTTGCATTATTCTCAAGTGACATGCGCAAATCGATGCGTAGCCTTCTGGGAGCAGCTTCTAGACAGACGAGATCAAGTCGACAGTGAAACGAACCACTATTGGTTGAAATACGTCATTAGAATCCTATTGGTCAAGCCATAAAATTATTGTTCCTATTTCAAAATACACTTTCTTTACTTATGAAAAATGTTAACAAAATTTATACAAACAGTTTTAAATACTAAAATGGATAGTTTTCTGTACATTCAATACCCACACCCGAAATCATATTTAACGGGGATATTCGTAGAATAAAAATCATTCATTCATTACGGTTCAACCATGCCGACCGTAAAATTTTTCTGTTCTTCCTTCTTGGCCATAAATGCACTATTGCTACTCGCATTCTTGGTTGGAGTAGAAGAAGTTGTCTGTTATATTGGTAGGTTAGTCAATTACAAAGATTGAAGTTTCACACATTTAGAAAAATATTTTAGACTGCATAATAAATTTTTAAAACTGCTAGTCTGCTACTTCAGTATTAAACTTTTTTAATATAGACTTAAAAAAGTTACACGGAGGTAGGGATAAATATTTTTAGGCGAGTAGTGAGTTGTCTAATTGCTTTTGATGAGAGGGTGAGGTGATTTTGCCCCAAGGGAGAGTTAGTATAGTAAATAGAAAAATGAAATATAAATTTCTGGTTTTGCCTTAGTATTGTTTTGTCTACCGTACCTAATTTCAAAACTGATCATTTACACCATAGCTAACCAATCGCAATAACTGCAGTATTATAAAAAAAAATACTACCTCATTTCCTAAAAGATTTCAACAACAACTACAGCTGACTGTTTTTGCGTAGCTGAGAGTAGCCAACGTATTTTTGAATGCAGAATAGGGAACTTGCATATTACATGCTCACTATTTTGTGTTGTTAGGTTGCAAATCTGGGGTGCAAAATAGTTATTTATGTATTAAGAGCGTGAAGCGCGACTTTATCGCTCGAGCCAAAACATTTACTGCGCAACGCATAGCGTCGGATTCCATGATCCACCAATGAGAAGGCATCAAAATCAAAACAGAAGCGCAAAGAAAACAGCTGGCGAGAATAAAGTACTTTACCACTTGCGGAGCAGTAAAGAGGTATTTTACAATTAGTTTTCAGTACGTAAAGAACTTTATGAGCAGTTGTAGGAAAAAGTATTTTAGAGTTCAAGTATCCAATGGCTTTACTTGCAGATAAGTACACTGGGTGAGAAACGTTACTGAAAAATGACTAGATATTATTGTTACAACTGCTCAAAAAGTATTTCTTTCCGTACTAAAAACTGATTGTAAAATACCTCTTTACTGCTCAGTGAGCGGTAAAGTCAGCTGACGAACGAAAAATGTACTTTACCACTTGCCAGCTGTGTTTGATGGCTTCTCATTGGTAGATCACAAAATCCATAAAATTCTCATAACCTCAACAATGGCGCACGCTAACCAAATCCGTGCATGGTCTGTGATGTTACAAACTAAAAGTTTTTATTGTGTTGGAATCCAGAACTGCAGTTGTAGGAAAAATATTGTATGTAATTCGCGCATTAAGCTTCTTTATTGCTCTCACAAAATTACTGCGCTCCACTTTGCATCGTGCAGTAACTGTTTTGGCTCAAGCGATAAAGTCACGCTTCACACTCTTAATACATAAATAACTATTTCCTACAACTGCTTGTAAAGTAGTTCTTTATGTACTGAAAACTAATTGTAAAATACCTCTTTACTGCTCTGCAAGCGGTAAAGTACTTTACACTCGCCAGCTGTTTTCTTTACACTTCTGTTTTGATTTTGATGCCTTCTCATTGGTGGATCACGGAATCTGTGAAATTCACATAACCTCAACAATGGCAAACGCTAACCAAATCCGCGCATGGTCTGTGATGTTACAAACTACAAGCTTTTATTGTGTTGGAATCCAGAACAGCAGTTTTAGGAAAAATATTGTATGTAATTTGCGTGTGAAGCTTCTTTATTGCTCTCACAAAATTACTGCACTCCGCTATTCATCGTGCAATAAATGTTTTGGCTCAAGCGATAAAGTCGCGCTTCATGCTCTTAATACATAAATAACTATTTCCTACAACTGCTCATAAAGTAGTTCTTTACGTACTGAAAACTAATTGTAAAATATCTCTTTACTGCTCCACAAGCGGTAAAGTACTTTACGCTCGCCAGCTGTTTTCTTTACGCTTCTGTTTTGATTTTGATGTCTTCTCATTGGTTGATCACTGAATCCGTGAAATTCACATAACCTCAAAAAAGGCGAACGCTTACCAAATCCGTGCATGGTCTGTGATGTTACAAACTACAAGCTTTTATTGTGTTGGAATCCAGAACTGCAGTTTTATGAAAAATATTGTATGCAATTCGCGCGTGAAGCATCTTTATCGCTCTCACAAAATTACTGCGCTCCGCTTTTTGGCTCGAGCGATAAAGTCGCGCTTCACGCTCTTAATACATAAATAACTATTTTCGTTCATCAGCTGACTTTAAAGGCCAATGCACACAGCAACAGACGGACGGATGAAAAATCGCTCCCCAGCTTATTAAATGTTGCAACGCACACAGACATCCGTCTGTCTGCGTCTGTTGGCAGACGTTTTAGATTCGCTCCAGGGGCGATTTTCAAAACGTCTGATGCCAGACGTTTCATATCGCGCATGCGCTAACTAAACTTATCGACAGTCCCGCAAGAGGCGCTATAGTTTTGTTAACCAATTTGCCTGCTTTCGGTTACACGTGCGTCATTGTGTTTTGTGAAGCAATCGACAACAACACCCCTTCTGCAATCGAACAAGCGGGTTCTTCAACTTTTCAGACGAAATCTATGTACCGAGAAAAAAGATTTTGAGGGGCAAGCCGAGATGACAGTGTTGAATTTCTTGAAAGAAAAAAACAAACAAAGAGCGCAAACCCCAGATGATTTGGACTTGTTTTTTTGCAAGCATTACTAAGTCTGTGTATAACTTGCCCCGCCATCTTCAACTTCGTCTGAAAAGGGAAATTGTTAACTCCGTCACCCTAGCTGAAGAGGAACACGAGTTGATGCCAACTATTCCCCCCAACCATGGACAAGGCCCCTCTTCAACCTATACACCTGAAAGCAATATTTCAGGGAACAGTTCTAATCTGTCAAATTTAACTGTTCCATCCGAACAATGGGAGGACAACGAAGAGGTTCTGGATCTTCAGCAGTTGTAAATTATGTACTTGATGAACTAATTATAACTGAATTTAATAATTTCGAAGCCCTTTAAGTTGTTGTCAATTCATACTGAAGACTTCCACAATGGTGGATAAAACATTTGTTGCCAATATCTGCCATTTCAGAAGTTTTCAGTATAAATTAATAGCACTTGAAGGACTTCGAAATTAATAAATTCTGTTTCTGTATATTTGTCAGTTTGTTTAATTGCCTGTCACTTCAAACGAACTTGTAATTATAACTAATAATACATAATATCATTATACTACTTAGTATTGATATTATTATTTTTTTTAATACTGGAATTTTATTAATATGATTTGATTTCTTTGCACAATCTAAAATAGCCTTTATATTTCTCATCATCTTCTCTCAAATCTTGCATAAGGTGATGGTATTCACCATAAATTTTACGTTTTTTATTAATGGGATGAACCCAATGTGACCTGTTAGATAATGAGTATAACAGTAACAAATCGTCATCACTCGAAGAATCATCGTCCCCTAGCCACGGAATATTTTTTGAAAAGTTTGTGCCACACCACACAACATCATTTGACGCCATCTCACTGAAGACTAGCAACCAGCAGCGGACGATCCCGCATCCGTCTGCGGCTGTGTGCGTTGACCAAAACGTCTGTCTGCATCCGTCCGTCTGTTGCTGTGTGCGTTGGCCTTTACCGCTCACTGAGCAGTAAAGAGGTATTTTACAATCAGTTTTCAGTACGTAAAGAAATACTCAACGAGCAGTTGTAGGAAAAAGTATTTTCCTACAACTGCTCATAAGGTAGTTCTTTACATACTGAAAACTAATTGTAAAATACCTCTTTACTGCTCCGCAAGTGGTAAAGTACTTTACGCTCACCAGCTGTTTTCTTTACGCTTCTGTTTTGATTTTGATGCCTTCTCATTGGTGGATCATGGAATCCGTGAAATTCACATAACCTCAACAATGGCGAACACTAACCAAATCCACGCATGGTCTGTTATGTTACAAACTACAAGCTTTTATTGTGTTGGAATCCAGAACTGCAGTTTTAAGAAAAATATTGTATGCAATTCGCACATGAAGCTTCTTTATTGCTCTCGCAAAATTACTGCACTCTGCTGTGCATCGTGCAGTAAATGTTTTGGCTCGAGCGATAAAGTCGCGCTTCACGCTCTTAATACATAAATAACTATTTTGTACACTGGAATTTACTTTCCCACACTTAATGCAGGAATAGACTATTTGTGTGCTACAGTTAGTGCAAAAATAGGCACTTTTTCGGGTCACAGTTGGAAAATAGTTATTTATATATTAAGAGCATGAAGTGCAACTTCGCTCAAGCCAAAACATTTACTGCGCAACGCACAGCAATTTTGTGAGAGTGATAAAGAAGCTTCACGCACGAAATACATACAATATTTTTCCTACAACTGCAGTTCTGGATTCCAACACAATAAAAGTTTGTAGTTTGTAACATCACAGACTGTGCACGGATTTGGTTAGCGTTCTACTTTTTTGAGGTTATGTGAATTTCACGGATTCCATGATCCACCAATGAGAAGACATCAAAATCAAAACAGAAGCGTAAAGAAAACAGCTGGCGAGCGTAAAGTACTTTACCGCTTGCGGAGCAGTAAAGAGGTATTTTACAATTAGTTTTCAGTACATAAAGAACTACTTTACAAGCAGCTGTAGGAAAAATATTTTAGAGTTCAAGTATCCAATGGCTTTACTCGCAGATAAGTACACTGGGCGAGAAACGTTACTGAAAAATGACTAGATATTATTGTTAGAAAGGAAGAAGTATTCTTATGTGAGACCCATAGTTAACTCTTTCTATATCAGTAATGATCAACAGCGACTAATGAACACTCTCCCATGAAAAAAGTACTGTGAAAAATGCAAGTTGATAGCCAGGATTCACATTATTCAACTTAAAATTTTCTTCTCGAAGAAACCAAATATCATTCCATAAATTTTTTTGAGTCAGTGAAAAGATAGAGTAAAACCATCTCGACACTGCCTAGGGCCGCGGGGGCCCTGAATCCGGCATTGGTAACAAGCAATGGAAGTTTATTTTGTCTTCCCATCAAGGCTGTGCGCAGCGCAGAGTTTTTATTAATAATTTTTTTCGACATTTATTGTATTAGATGTTATTGGGGCTTTGAAATCTTATATACTGCTGTGAGAAAAGTTTCTTTCATCAATTATTTTGTGAAATTTGGGAGTTCAAAGTTGAAATTTTTCAGTTTTTGGGGATAATTGATCTCACCGAGGAGTGATTTTGAACTTTTGATAAATTGCCTGTGACTAGAAGACACCTTGATGAATAAGATTACATATTTTTTACTCCAATCAAGGAATTCGTTTTTCAAAATAACTTACATTTTTTAAATTTGTGAAAACATTTAATTAAAAAAACATTATTTTGAAAAACTATTTGTTAGATTGAAATAAAAAATAACGTACGTCATTTAATTCCACAATATGTTTTTCAGTCATGGAGTATTTATCAAAGGTTTAAAATCACTCATAGTGAGATCAATTGCTCTCAAAAACAGAAAAATTTTAACTTTGAACCCCCATATTTCACAAAATAATAAAAGAAAAAAATTTCCTCTCAGCAATAGATAACATTTAAAAGCCCAAATAATATTCAATACAAGAAACTTCGAAAAAAATTATGACCAAAAGCCCTGCGCACCGCGGAAAGTCGTATCGTGTAAGGGCCTTTTCTTCCAATGATTTTTATGGTAGGCTATTCGGAGAATGGTTGATAGAATTTGTACAGCTGCTGACAAATAACGTATTTCAATAATTATTAGGAATAGATTAGCTTATCTACTCAAAAACGAATGTCTATCTCTTAAGGGTTTAGAAATTTAATTAAATTCACCAACAATGTATTTTAATAATATTATTCATGGATAGGCAGATTAACATTATAAATTTCTGGTTTCGCCTTAGTATTGTTTTGTCTACCTAATTTCAAAACTGATCATTTACACCCTAGCTAACCAATCGCAATAACTGCAGTATTATAAAAAAAATCCTACCATTTAAATCCTGTTTCTCCTATCAATGAAAATCATAGAATATAGGCCTTAACATGGAATTCATCCATGACAGTTGAGTGTTAATATGAATATTAGTTTATAGACATAGTCGATCCTGCAATGAAATAGATTGAATAAATTATAATCCTATTAGATTCAATTCCTGAATGTCTCATTTGGAAATCAATTATTTTGATATGAACACCAATAAAACCCAAGTTACATCAATAATTTCATTATTAATGGTCAGCTTCCATTTTTCAATAACATGGCGTTATCTGCTTTATTATAACTTACCTGGTGGTTCGGTAGTTACGGTAGGTCCACCATCCATAGCATCATTAACATCCACTCATTTTCGAATCACAAGTCTCGGACCCATTTGGGCATCAACAGCACGAAAAAACCAGCAGTTGGGGGCAGTTCCTTTCACTACATTGTTATTGTATTTAATTTGTGTTTTGTTTTTGAAACTGCTTTTTTCACATTCAAAAATTTCCATGTTTTTGAAACTGCTTTTTTCACGTTCAAAAATGTTCATGTTTTTTAAACTGCTTTTTTCACGTTCAAAAATTTCCAAGTTGAAGCTATTTTAATGTTGAAAATAGCAATTTTCGAAGTATGGAAAGCACATTACTGGGAACCGCTGAGAACAAAAAATGATCAGCCAAATTCATCAGTTATGGGGACCTGAATTCGGGAGCCCCTCTCGGATAAACCCCCATTAATCCCATCGCATTTTTGGGCGACTGGATGACATTTTCAATAGTTTGGAGTCTTAAAAACAAAAGATAAATACCGATCGCAATTTTTTGGAAGATTGCTGGAGCTCTCAAATTAAATTATAGGGGTTTTTGGGGGTCATGAACGTTTATGAATAACTGCAGCACAATCAGTTTCTGATTAGAGACAAGTTCATTTCCCCGTGAGGGATTTAAAATTACAAATATAATTCTTGCCAATAGTGTAATACAGCCGTAGAAATTATTTAAAATTTATAAACATCAATTTTCCAGCAAATTTACAAAAATTTCGATAAATTCCAACTTGATACCTAGTAGAGGTACAGAGTATCAAATTCTTATAAACATTTTTTTCTTGGAAAAAGGTAACAGTAACATTTTCTGCCCGACGCTTACAGTAACTTCAAATTTGAAGAAGCTCAATTTCACAGTTTTTTCAAGATGGCGGCCGAAGGACAACTTTACTATGTTATTCAGCATTTCTGGTCACGTATCCCGATTTTCAGCAGTGTTGGAATTTTTTCTTTACTCTTAATTTGGACTAATTATTGCTTTCTCCCCAAAATAACACTTTTACCTGCATAAATTTTCAGTTTGTCATTTTCAATAATTTACAATAGTTTTCACTGATTTATGATTACATAATTATATGCTGAACTAAATACTCTACAGAGTTGATAAAAACACTGATTTTAACAATTTTGTCATTTATTAGGAAATAATTGTTTTTACATTTTACCGTAGTAGAAATTACAAGTCCTTCCTGCATGTAATATGCATTCCGAATTTATCATTTACAATATTTATAGAATTTTACAACTATAAAAATAAAAAAAGCAAACAGCATAAACTTAATTAGGTTATATTTAACCTAATTATATATGTATATAATTCGTTATATACTTCTTTCATAAACAATACTGTATAGTAGTTACTTATATGAACATATTTTGATAACGATTAGATTGTTGGATTTTTTTAAACATTATACATATACATTATAACAATACATTATTAACAATAATAACATTCAAATAATTATAATATTATTTGAAAATTATAATAGTAAAAAACCAATTGAAGATTTGATGAGCATTCCTCTTAAGGAAGCCTCAAGCTAGGTTCATTAACTCGAGCTTGAGGGTGCTTGCACTGTGGAGCATCAATACTCGATTATAATTATAGATGCGAAATCAAACACATTCTGTGGAATGGCGTATGACAGAGAAGTGATGAATATACCATTCTTTCACAGCATGTTTGATTTCACATTATTTATGGTTATAATCAACTGTGCAAGCACACTATTCTTCTGTTAAAAAATTTATTTTAATAAAAATTGAATTCGAATCATGCGGACTAAAATTGATTTTAAACAGTGTCTGATTGATTTTTAACAATGTCTTTAAATTAAAAATTTTCTAGTTTTAGAAATTAATTTCAAAACTGAATAAGACAAAAATTGTAAACAGATAAAAATAAGTCCCACAAATATAAAAAATAATTTAAAAAAAATATTTTTATATTTATAGATGTGAATATAGAAATGAGTCCCAATAAAAATGACAAAATTGAATAGTATGCAATAAAGGATGGTTTTTTGAGGTTGAAAATAACTTTGAACTTTAAAATAAATAAAAAAATAAAAAAAACTAACGAATTGAGTCACACAATTGGCTTAATTTGAGAAATAATTTTGTGACATTCTATCTGAATATAATTATTTCAGACATATGGCTAGCATGTGCGAGATGTTCAATTTTTAAGCACATTTTGCAGCATTTGGAGCCGTATGATGAAAATAATGCAGCGAATGTTGGCTTATCTGTATGGTATACACAGAAAAGCCAGAGACGATTGACGTTTTGCAAGATAATAATCGCTGCGTTATTGCCGATATACGGATCCAAATCCTCCAAAACCTGCTTAAAAATGAACCTCACGTTTAGATTACGTATATGGTATATGTATCTGATATTAAATTGAATTAAAATGACAGATCATTCAAATGAAGTAAATTTCATTACATTCCAACAAATCGTTAGTTTTTCAACTCATTTTCAAATTCTATACCTCAAAGTTCTATCCTTTATCTTTGCGTTCAAGAATATAGATTATTGATTTGTAGAAAATAATCCAACTTCTAATGGAATTCATGAAACGAAGTTTACGCTACGCCAACGTTTGTAGACAGCACCATCAATATAATATGAATAATATTAGCCTTTGACAAGACTATAATAACATTTTTTAGATGACAGGGTTTATTGGAACGATTCCCTGTATCAAATGACGAACCTGTGAACAAGACAAAAATGAATAATTTGTATTTTAAATAGAATTTTTCAATTTTAAATACATAGAATTTTTTTTAATGGAAAGGCATTGACAGGCGCAGCTCGGTATTACCATGAATGCGTAGTCTTAATGAAGAACGTTTTAATCATACTGTTAATAAACAAGTATTTCTATACCATGCGGTGGTATTCGGTAGACATTTTTAAAATTCAAGCAGTATAAATGCAGCATACAAAACAAATGGATGGTTCTCATAATCTTGTCTTTTGTAATCATTTATATTCTGGGAATAATTTTTATTTATATTTTTTAATACCGTTTTGAATGCATTTTATATATAGCTACTGTATTTAACTAGAGCGAAAAGTGGGAGATTTCTGCACCGAGAAACAGTTTTTTTCACGAGCCAAAGGCGTAAATTTAAAAAATTTACATTTTTCTGTTCAATATTCGATAATTATTCAATTTCAGCAGCTTACCTAAACATAATACGATTTACGTTTCAGAGCCTGGCTCAGTAACTACGGGTGTGACAGTAGCCGTCTGTGACTGAGGCATTTGTGATAGTTGTGGTGGGCACTGTGGTGGCGGTTGGCTCATCATGACACCACTCATAGCCACAATACCTTGCTGATCAGGTGGCGGAACGATCGGAATGGCCACTTTCTTTCGGCGAGATGGCGTCTGACGCGGAATGGCTGCCTGAGATTGCGGACTGTAATAGGTGATGCCGTTCTGTCCCTGGTAGACTTCCTGCTGCACCGGCTGCAATAATTAAACCAACTAATTGTAATATTCACACTAAATAATAATTATAAGATTAAATATTTTAGTACTTAATATTCAAGTCGCTAAATGTTCAAAGGGCATCAGTCACGAGTAGTCAACTTGTGGAAAATAATAAATAACTGCATCAAGTGAAATAGAATTTTCTTTAATATTTTTCCCTAATCTAGGTTATTCTCCTAGAAGAACTCAATAATTGAACGTGGAAAGTAATAATTAAAATTTCCTGTACATTATTTTAGAATTATTTTATCAAGGTGATATTACATAAGTTTATTGGAATTCCAAGTAGTTATATGGGGAAATAAACAGTTTTCATTGAAATAGACAAAAAAAAAACATTTCTTTTTGCACTGTAATAGGAAGATATAAAGCATTATATTCACAAAACAGTCATTTATTGTTAAGGTTTACATGTCTATATTGATTTAAATGGCGATAACATACTAAGCTAACAGTTTCACAATATAGCCATATAGTAGTAGCCAAAAAGTAGTTGAGATTGCCTTCATAATAACCTGTATCAGAACATAAAGGCCTACTTAATTTATAAATTGATGACTTTTTCAAAACAAAATGATCTTAATACAATCAAATCTTGTACAGTAAAAGTAAATTAAAGTAAATTCGTATGGCTTTTCGTGGAGGGGAGACCCTTACGGTTAGTTCCACCTCGCCGTTTTTTTAACGACTGCTTTTTTTATATGCAACCGGGACCGACGGCTTAACGTATCCTCCGAAACACGGGAGTGGCTCGAGAAAAATATCTTGTACTCAACTGGGATCGAACCCAGGACCTTTGGCTTATCAGACCAGCGATAAGCCAACTCGGCTACGCCGACTCCATCTTGTACAGTAAGACAAGGCTAAAAGATATTGTTTTGTAGTTAACGGGATGCCACTCATTCAGACTGTTATTAAATCATACAAAAGAAAATGACTTAATTATAGACATTACGAACTGACAATCATGAAATCCACAAATAAAAAATATTTATTGATAAATTGTCTTGAAATGAAATAATTGCAAGTTGAAAATTATAATAAATTAAGTAATATTTCATTAAAACAATTCAAAACAGTTATTAGCTAGAAAAAAAGAGTCAAAACAAGTCAATTAAATCTAGTCATTTATTTATTTATTTATTTATTTATTTAAAGTTACATTCATGTGGGAGCAACAGATACATCGATCCATTTTGCTCCCATGACACACAGATAAATGAAAATAAGACATGATTATGAGAATTATTGTAAGTATAAAAAAATAAAAGTAAGCAAGTGATAAACAATAGGTACTTAGCAAAATAATAAAAGCAAAAATATTTCCTAGAACAAAATAATTAATATGATAAGCTTACTCTCAGTAAAATTACAATAGTAAAAAAGTTATGAAAAATGGTTTATATAGGTAATAAAAATGAAATGATGATAAACATGATGAAATCTACCCTAAAAGCTCTTTAGGATGAAGACTAAGAAAGTGCAATAATGATGAAATGATAATGATCACGATGAGAGAAAAAAAAATCCTTGAAAACCAGTAGGGCATGAAACCATTGGATAAAAGGCTATCTGATATTTCGCTCATCAGAGCAAAATACAATATTATAATTATTAAATACAGATAACGTATTTCCTGTTTGACTCATCCATCAGCCAAATCAAGGTTCATACTTATTTAATAGTTCTTGGTTGCATTTATTAAAGAACTGTTTTTTCGAGAAATGGAATATATCTACCTCATTTGCAATAGTATTGAATAGTCTGGGCAACCTGTTCATAGGGGAAAAAAATGATTCAGTGATCTACAATGATCAACCCGAAATGAAAAAACAGATCGACATGATATGGGTGAAATATAGACATTTATTAGTGATAATAGTTCTGGTGCATCGATATCACCATTGAACAACTTGAAAACAAACATCAAATCAATCACAGACCGTCTCACACTCAGAGGCTCTATATTAAATAACTTATAAAGCTCTTTACTTGGAAATCCCAGAGGGCATATAGCATTGAATCTCTTGAGAAACAAATATCTGAGGAATCTTTTTTGAATTTTCTCCAAGTCAAGTATAAGACCACTTGAATATGGGTTCCAGATTTGGGCTCCATATTCGACTACACTCCTGACAAGTGTCTTATAAAGATAAATAAGAGTTGCCTCACTTTTGAAATCCCTACAAGTCCTCATAACGAATCCCAAATTTTGATTGGCTTTGTTGATAATTTTTTCAATATGATAATTAAACTTCAATTTACTGTCAAAATATACTCCAAGATCCTTCACCTGATAAAAACGGGGCAATTGATTATTGTCTATCACATAAGTGAAATTCAATAAATCTCTTTTACGAGTAAAGAAAACCACATTACACTTATTAGCATTTAAAAGCAATTCATTTTTTGTACACCATTCATGCAACCTGTCAATATCTTCTTGCAACAATGTGAAGTCATGGATGGACTTGATAACTTTGAAAACCTTCACATCATCAGCAAACATTAGACAATGGGAATTCTTGATAACATCAGGTAAATCATTGACAAATAACAAGAAGAATAATGGCCCAAGATTTGAGCCCTGTGGTACTCCAGAGTTGTTCTTGAAATAGTTTGAATCAGCACCATGAACTGACACATACTGGATTCTACCACGGAGGTAACTATTGAAAAACAATAACATTTTTCTGCTGAATCCAAAATGTGCCAATTTATTTAATAGGATCCTATGATTCACCTTGTCAAAAGCTTTGGACATATCACTATATATTACATCCACACGTCCTGCCTGATCCAGAGTAGATGACACAATATTAGTGAATTCCATCAAGTTTGTTACAGTTGACCGCCCAGGCATGAAACCATGCTGCTGACTACTGATTTGTGAGTGGATATGACTGAATATGTTTTTGTACAATATAGTTTCAAATATTTTAGCTATTGCATTCAATATAGATATAGACCTGTAATTATTGACCATGAATCTATTACCACTCTTGAATATTGGAGTAACACGAGCCATCTTCCATCTAGAGGGGAAAGTTCCAGTCTGCAGTGCCAGGTCAAAGAGAAACTTCAATGGCTGCATCAGTAATGCTGCGCATCCCTTAATTATAAATGCTGGTAAACCATCAGGCCCCGCTGAAGCTCTTGGTTTCAAACTTGCAATTGCATCAGCTATATCTTTAATTGACACAGAGCTCAAGTTGAAAAAGCAAGCATCACTGCTACACTCAATGCTTTCAACATCTAGACTATCTGGATCATTGACATACACAGAAGCAAAGTATTCAGCAAATGCATTGGGGATATCACGATCAACATATGTAACACCGTTGAACTTCATGATTCTTTCAGAAAACCTATCACAGCGCTTACCATTAACAAATCTCCAAAATGATTTTACATTACCATTCATCTGTGTTTCTATTTTATCCAAATAAGTGCGATGAGCCTTAGCAATTTTCAATTTAATTTCAGTTCTTAATTTCTTAAACAATTCATCATGATGCCTGGAGGATTTTCTTTTTCGTGCACATTTATTTTTCTGTTTTAGTTGACTGATGATTTCAGGGGTGAACCAATGGGGGTATTTACTCTTATCTTTTGAGTTTTGTCGTTTTGGAATGCATTCGTCAAGGCAATGATAAAGATTATGATAAAAAATATCAACAGCAGTATTAACATCTACACAAGAATAAAGTGAATCCCAATTTAGGTCCCTGATGCGACAGTACAAGTCATAAAAATCTCCATGTTTGTAGTCATAATATTCATCATTCGAATTAATACCATTATCACTCGAATGATGTGAAGATGAAAAAGTGGGGAAGGTTATAATGAGGGCAGGATGATGGTTGTCTTCCCTTACCAGAAAGTTATCCTCATGATGAACCGTTACAGGAAAAGAACTTAGAACAAGATCCAAAGTACGGTTGTTTAAATTTTTTATAGAGTTGTAAGAGCATAAGTCCATAAAGTTCATAAATCGACCCAAAGCCTGCGCCACTGTAGAACCAGTAATGAAGCTGTAGCTATTGCCATCAATCTCAGGAATATTAAAATCTCCTATGATCATACAACTATCTATATTGTTATAATATGATTCAACAGAGTCAAAATATGTTTTATAAACATTGAGAGATGTGGACGGTGGGAAATACAGTGCATTCAGATGCAGCGATTTTCTTTTGTGAGTAATCTTCACCCACAAACATTCATAATCAGCATTACACATATCCTGACAGTATTCAGCTCCCAATGACCTGTGCACCGCCACCAAAACTCCCCCTCCTCTTCCAGTTTGCCTATCCCTTCTAAAAACCACATAGCGATCATCAAACAATTCCAAATCTCCAATTCCATCATGCAACCAAGTTTCTGTTAAGACAATGATATTATAATTACAATTCAATAAGTTGAGATAAAAATCTGTAATTTTCGTACGCAATCCACGAACATTTTGATAATAAATTGTCAATTCCTTTGACATGAAGAAAAAGAAAGAAAATATGATGAATTATGAAATTTATTACTATAATATGAGAACTAAATCTTATGATGATGAAATGATAGGAATACTCAGACAAAAATACCAGTCGTTAATAGACAATAGAATTATTAAGAAGTATCAACATCTTGCATTCAACCGTACATAAGCAATCTTACACTAAATAAAAAATTATTGTGACAATAATAATAATAAGGTGGATGCAAGTCTAAATTTTTATTTATTTACTTTATTAATAAAATTTTTCTCTCGTACTAACACATACACACACACACAAACACACACGCGCGCGCGTACTACACATACACTCGACAAAGGAAATGGAGAAAAAAGAGTTGAACTGATAAGAATATTTTACAGCAGTCTAGGATTATAACTTATCAAAAAAAAAAAAAATAGATTAAGATTAAGTCCTCAAGCCGTCAGAGCTGCTGGCATTGTTGTTGAAACAGAGGATCTACCTTCCATTTACCTTTATCTGATTGTATTCTTACTTCATCCACAGGCACACTCAATCTCTATCACTCTCTCTCCCCTAACACCCACACTCACTCTATCTCTCTCACTCAACTCAGTTACTTTCACCCACTCCTTCTAACGTTGACAGTAGATAATAAATCAAGATACATTTTAATCTGTATTGAAACCAAATTATGCACTTTCGACGAGCTAATCAGAATCAGAATATTGCACAATTACTTGCACAATTAAAATCAAAACCAAATCAACCAAAATTAGAAATGTAAATTCAAGTTTCTTAATTAAAATTAAATTCAAAATAATAATTATTTAAAATTTCAAATAATCAAATCATAACAATCAAAATCAACCAAAAAAATGTTAATTCTATTACTTTCTTCCATTTTAGCGATATTAAATATACACTCAATAACTCTGCCGACTCCATACATATTTACTCTCTCAACCACCCTTCTTTCTCACTCTCTCACTCAGAACACTCACACACGCACTCATTCACTCTTGCAAAGTTGTTTATGCCGTAAATTGGCAAGCTAAGGTAATATTGTTATTGTTATCAGAAACGTTAATATTAAAGTTATTCCTTATATGGCTTTATCCATCACACCTTCAGCTAAATCACTTTACTAATAACAATGAAAAAGATTTGACAGTTCTCCTAAGTTAGGCTTCGCAAGTCCTCTTCACTTTTTAAAATGAAAATTTGACCTCCATCTTCTTTCCTCACCTTGACTCGGCCAGCCCGATCAACCCACAGATGACGCAGCCCTTTCTCGCCTTGTACCCGCTTAGCCTGCGCGAACAGCCTTCTTCTTCTCGATGTTAGAGACTGGTTTAAGTAGATGGGATTATTTCCGCGAATATTTATATTGTTTGTTGTGAAGTTTTTACACGCGCGTCTCTCCCTCAATAGAGCATCCGCATCACCACGTCGCACAAATCGTACAACAATTCCAGAAGTTGGCCTATTAAAACTATTTAATTAAAACTCAGGTAACAATGCTGTCCCAATTAAACAAACAATCAACATCAGCTATTAAAGCTACTTTAGATGTAGAAGAAAAGATTGCTAAACTATTGCTAACACCGAAGTAAAATCAAAATAAGAGTCAACACTAAAATATTGCCCGAGGCAAGATTTTGTCGCTGCTGGGATTAGAAATGAAGTATTGAAAGAACAATTTGCATCAATATTTTAATAGTAAAAGTTTCAGCAATAGTTGACTTTACTAGATAAATTTTCTTAGCTGAGCTTCCTGTTATTTTTTTGTTCAGCACAATAAACCTATTTTGATTTCATTTACATTTCAAGAAAGTGGAAAACTGTGGCACATCACTATAGTGTTAAAGGAACCCCTGGAGACCCTTAACTCAGGCCATTATATAGGCCCCAAAAGCTTCGTGGAGGCCCCACAATGCGTACCGCCGCGAATGGCTGCCTCTGCATCGATAATGTTACATTGAAAATATTGGCATCCATCAGTCTATCTTATTTTTTTATCAGCTCAATGATCATTATTCAAACTGCTAAATTTCGAGCAAATTTCATACTATGGTACTAAACTTTGGCTACTCTCAATTTTGTTTTAAAATTGAATAGATTAATCAAGCTGCTAGGTTGATAAAAAATTTGAAAAAAAAAACTAAAATAAAGAAATAAAGTTTTAGTCTTCAGTAAATATAAGGACTGATACTAATGGCTAAACTTGTTATCAACGGGGGTGTAAAGCCTCCACAGTCAGGAAATGACAGATCAGAGCCTATTTTACTAGTTAATATATGACTATCGGCCATTTTGCTTTTTGAATAAGTTGAAATAACTCATTTCGTAAATGGATTTTATTATTTTATTTGAATTAATCATGTATTATAGTCCCATTAGCTGATTTCGACCATAATTATATTACTAATAAAGTTATCCAACGGAGTATCCAAGGACTTGACAAATCTACATGAAATAATTATTATTAGTTGCGCTGATCAGCCTATGCACAAGTAAACATCTATAGTTATATATCCATTGTTATTCATTGTAGCTGACTCAACATTAGAGATAGTATATAAGCTCTAGTAATTAATAACTCTTGCTCTCATTCTGTTTCTTGTGTTGTTACTATGCCAGTGTGTGTGTCAAATAAATCTTTTTAAACAATGTCACTGGTTCCTTTAATTCAACTGGCGCCCGGAACAGGGACTGCAGACGTTTCGGTAAAAGTTCAATTACTTTTTTTTTCGCGACCAACTGTCTCGAATTCAAAACGTGAGTTCAACTCTTCATCTGCGGCCCACTCTCATCACCCTGGAACCAGCTGAGCATTCTTCAATCCTGTAACAAGGAATCGACACCTGGCGGTCCACAACTAACAGACGACCCAGCTGCACGGACTCATCCACAGACGAGGACCAGGAAGATCCGCGTAAGCTCTTCAAACCTGTTGTGAGTACCAACCAAAAGAACTTTATCAAGCCCTCAAAACTTCATCCAGCCCTATCTTCAACTTCACCAATTCTAAAAATGTCACAAATCGCAAAACCAATTCCTCATGAACTCTTGAGATACATACCTCATTACGATGGTACTTCTCACAAATTGCATTAATTCATCTCTACCTGCGAAGACCTTTCAAATGCCTACTGTGCTGAAAATGTTCAAGAAAAAGACTCTAACCATTGGGTTCTTTTCAAAGCTGCTTTGTGCAAACTTGAAGGACCAGCCGAAGCAGTAGCATTCAACAACAGTTGCTCTAAAATAACAGACTTAAAATTTGATTTGTCAATTGAATGCCACACTTGTGAATACTTTTGTGCATGGTGTTCATCCTACATTAGGTTCACATTTGCAAGTACTACAAGTACAAGATTTAGATGATGCTCGGAACAAATTAATCAATGATTGTAGCATTGTTTTACAGCAATTGCGTTACAAAACCACAATTGAAACAATGAACAAGGTAGACAGCAGGAAATTCTCAAATAATTCAACACCTTTTAAATTTCCCAATTACGAGCCAAATTTTCAAAAACAATGGCCACAGGTCAACCCTTTTGAACAAACTCAGAGACCCTACCAAGGTAGACAACAATTTTCACCACAAAACCAACAACAATCGTTTTATCAGCCTAAATTTCAAAACGCTAGCCTCCCTAATTCAAATTTTAACATGAATTTTCACCAACCAAACTTGAATCAAAATTTCCAACAGCAAAGATTTCGGCAACATTACTCTCAGCCGAACTTACAGCAAGCGACCCGAAATAATTCCAATGCTCAATGGAATGCATCGAACACAGTTTTCATGCATACTCAACGGTCCAATCCCACCCAAAAATTAACAAAATTACGATCTCCATACGAGATCACTTATATCGAAAATGAAAATTCCAAATTGAATCAAATAGGAGCAATGCAAACTCCAATTGACTCATTAAGGTCCGATCCTGCTCAACAGTTTACAACATTCGGATCTCCATATGAGACCACCTGTATCGAAAATGAAAACTCTGAATCGAATCAAATAGGAGCGATGCAAACCCAAATTGACTCATTAACTGAGGCAGTGAACAAACTAACTGATCATTTTTTAGGGGAAAGCCACAACTTTCCGGAAGGCCCACCATATTTGATTTAAAAATAATGAATAAATCATTACCGTACTTTATTGATGGATCAAAAAGAAAATGGCTTGTGGATACAGGATCTTTAAAAAACTAAATTAATCCATCAATGGTACCATCCGATGTAATGCGATACAAAGAAGACTTTATTGTGAAAACGCCTAATGGCGAAAGTAGAGGATCTGAATACGTTCTACTAGACCCGGAAAATATTTTTTCAACAAAAGATAAAAAAATTAAGATGTATATATTTGATTTTTCCACGAAATATGATATGTTATTAGGTCATGAGACATTGAGTAAGATTAAAGCCAACATAAATTTAGATAAGAATCTATTAGAATTTGAGAACGGTTCACAACAACTCTTATTTTCAATAGATAGTAAAGAAATACTTCTTAAACCTGGTTTTAATGTCGTAACCATCCCTGTTAGGTCGATCCCTAATAATGGCATGGGACTGATTAAATCCATTGGTAATGATAAGTATACTGTTGAAGAACGTATTGTAGAAATCAATGATAATGCGTGTAAATGTGTAGTTTTTTCACATGAGCTTCTGACAATTTATCCGGAGCCCATGGATGTAGAAGATATAGAAGAAATTATTGAGCCAAATCAATCCACTACCAATGTTAATGATAATCTTGCAGCAATAATAGAAGAAATACCAAAGCTATTACGAACAAGTCACATGAACGATGAAGAAAAACGTAAAATAATTAATTTAGTTAGGCAGTTTCCTGAAATAATAAAACGAGACAATGATCCCTTGAGTAGTACGAATTTGTTAAAACATACGATCAATACCAAAGACGATCTTCCCGTCTACACAAAAAACTATAGGTATCCACAGATTTATAGGAAAGACATTGAGCTCGAAATCGACAAACTACTACAAAATAAAATCATTCAACACTCCAACTCGCCATACAACAGCCCTATTTGGGTAGTTCCCAAAAAGCCAGATGCATCAGGCAAGCGGAAAATCAGGATGGTTATAGATTATCGTAAATTGAATGATAAAACTATTGATGATAAATTTCCCCTACCCAACATCGAAGATCTGTTTGGAAAAATAGGCAGGGCTACATACTTTTCCGCCATTGACCTGGCTTCTGGTTTTCATCAAATCCAAATGGATCCACAATCCATCCCTAAGACAGCTTTTTCAACAGAGAATGGGCACTACGAATTCCTCCGTATGAGTTTCGGGTTGAAGAATGCGCCCCCCACTTTTCAGAGGACCATGAACATAATTTTTTCAAGAATGACAAACGTTTTGGTTTGCATGGATGATATAATAATTTTTTCTGATACCCTAGAAGAACATCTAAAACATTTGAAGTCAGTCTTTACAAAACTAAAAGAGCATAATTTGAAAATCCAACTTGATAAAACCGAGTTTTTCAAGCGTGAGTTATTGTATTTAGGGCATATCATTTCAGAAAAAGGAGCAATGCCGAACCCCGCTCAAGTAGAAGCCATAAAAAACTTTCCAATCCCTAAAACCGCTAAGGAAATCAAACAGTTCCTTGGGCTGACTGGTTATTATCGTAAAATGATAAGGAATTACGCAAAAATAGCTAAACCACTCACTGCTGCCTTGAGAAAGGATGTAAAAATCAATCCCACTACTAAAGAATACAGGGAAGCTTTCGAAAAATTGAAAATAATTTTACAAAACAGCCCCATTTTACAACTGCCTGACTTCTCAAAACAGTTTATTGTTACCACAGATGCAAGTAATTTTGCGATTGGAGGGGTATTGTCCCAAAAGTTTAATGGTAACGACCTCCCTATAGCCTACGCGTCCCGGACACTTAATAAAAGCGAGATTAACCGATCAACAATAGAAAAAGAGCTCCTTGCTATTGTATGGGCATGCAAGCACTTTCGGCCATATCTATATGGACGAAAATGTTTGATTCAAACAGACCACAAACCTTTGCAATGGCTTCGGAACATAAAGGAACCCAATTCTAAGTTATCCAGATGGAAGTTACTTTTAGATGAATTTGACTTTGAAATTAATTACGTACAGGGAAAAACTAACCATGTGGCGGACGCGCTTTCCCGCATACCTTCACAACCCATCAACTTGATGGAAAACAGTGATACTGAATTTCTTGGCTTTGACGATAACCTTCATGGCTTTGACAACATAAACATAGACGATTTAATTCAGCCCAATAATAACGAAGCCCCACCATCGATAGGTGAAAATAATGATTATCCTCACGAACTTGACGACATTTTGAACGATTTAAGCCCGTTCAACAGTCCAGATGCAGGTAGCAATGTTATGACTAATCAACGAGGCGAGGGTCCACAATCGAATGACAATAATAATGTTAATCACAATTACGATGATGCTAATGCTACTACTCAGACTCAAGATATAGAAAATAATTATGTTAGTGCTTGTAACTCCGATTTCAATATAGATGATTATCTTATACGCCGGAATGATAACGCTAAACATTCTAATGCTCATCAACCCACTCGGGAAACTAATGACAATGATTTATCCATTCATAATGACAACGAAAGCCTTGCGACAATTCACTCAGCGGAGAGCTCAAATGAACAAATCCAGCTAGTAGACGACGATAGAATATTGAACATTGAACATAATCAGATAATTATTGAACGCGGGAACAAACCACCTAACTTTCGAAAAGTTTTTGATAAAAACAGGCTTACTTTCTATTTTCAAAACCCACTAGATTCCGAGCACATAAACAAATTTTAGAATATCTCAAACCGAATACTACGTACGGTGTACATTGTTCGAAAGAGGGTTTATTGAGTGATTACTATGAATCAATGTTTAACAATTTTGCTGAAGTAATCAAGAGGAATTTCAATTCCGTGAAGATTAAACGGTTTAAAAAATTTAACCTTGACATTACTGATCCCGAGGATCAAACCGAAGTGATTTCTAATTATCATACTGGTAAAACTTATCATAGAGGAATTTCAGAGAGTTATTCTCACATTCGACGACGGTACTATTGGCCTTCAATGATGCGTGATGTTACTGACTTTATAAACAAATGCTCCATATGTTTGAAAAATAAATACGAACGTCACCCCATTCGTGCAGAATATAAAATATCCCCTACGCCTAACAAACCCTTTGAAAAATTACAACTTGATGCCTTTCAGTACGACAAACGTAAATTTCTATCAATTATAGACTGCTTCTCGAAACGACTCATGGTCTACCCTCTCACGAGTCTCAATCAAATTGAGGTAAAAGACTGCCTCTTCGACTATTTTTCTCTCTATCCAAGCCCCAAGATCGTCCAGATGGACAACGGCTGGGAATTTGACAACGCTGGTTTGCGCGATTTTCTAAAACTCTATGAAATTGAACCCTACTATGTTACCCCTGGTCATCCGGACTCACAAGGGTTAATCGAACGAACTCACTCCACTCTAATTGAACTTCTTAACTCTATCCAGCTTCAAAATAAAAATAATACCACTGAAACTGGCCGTGATTGAATTTAATAACACACTCAATTCCGCTTTAAAAATGACACCAATGGAAATAACGTTCGGTATCTTTGAAAATCCAATCCTGAATGACGCTTCGGATCAACTTATCACTGAGGAGCGCACCAAAGAGTATCACGATAGATTGCAGCTCATACATGGGTTGGTGAAAGACAAGATAGAGTTAGAAAAACAAACCAGGACAGAATTATTGAACAAAACTAGAGAAACGCACGTTGAAATCCCCGAAACCCCTTTCATTAAAACAACTTTCAATAAAAAGAACAAACCGAAATTCTTTCCAGTAAAATATAATACAGAACAAAATGTTGCTACAAATCCCAACGCAATTCACAAACGACCTTTTAAAATCCATCCCAATAGGATGAAACGACCACGGAAAACCGATAAAAAGAAAAATGCTAAATTTGTTTCAGGACAAAATGATCCTCACTCTCCTGTTGCTGGTCCCAGCAGTGGCGTATAAAGTAACAGACTTGAGCAAATCGTCTGGCATTACACCAGTTCAAGTACGGAACTCTTTCGTTATAAATGACTCATACACATACATGCACAACATAAACATTACACGACTACATGTGGAATTAACGCATATTGAAGACTCTGTGAACCTTTCAAGAGTTAAGGATAGTGATAAGAATCGTTCTAATATTTTACGTTTGTATTTAGATGATATTAAGTTGAAATTTGAACACATCTATATGAATACTTTTAGAGTTAAGAGAGGTCTAATAAACGGACTCGGTTCCGCAATAAGTTGGGTTACAGGAAACATGACGCTGACGATAAAGCAAAATACGACAAAATATTAGAAAAAGTGCAAGCCAACGAATATCATTTGGAACATAACGTTGAGAATCAATTGTCAATCAATAGAAACTTAATACGCAAATTTAACAATGGGATCGATGTCATTCATGCCAACAATGACAAGCTCAAAAACTATTTCAATTCGATTTCCAGTCAATTCACCTCAATGGAGCTAACTCATCAAAATTCTTTCTTATTCAATACTTTGACTCTCATAAAAAATAAAATAGACGATATTGCAACGAGCTTAGAATTTTGTCGACTTAACATAATCCACTAGAGCAAATCGGACTTCAAATCGGACAAATTGTCTTTATTAATTCGTTCGGCTAAATCGCCTCTCATTTCTGATGAACCTGAAATTTTGTGGCAACTAGGGTCTGTACATTGTCATGTGAAAAATGAGTATATTACTTACTTTATACAATTGCCTTTGTATTCTCATGCCTATGAGACATTTTTTCTCCTATCTTATCCAGTTGTCAAAGGAAATGAATTGAGAACAATTGTTGAGCATCCATCTTTCTTACTTCGAAAAGATAACTCATTGTTCACAGGAGATTGTTTATTACTAGGGAATAATTATTATTGTAAAAATATGTCTGAAGTAATTAATAAATGTATAAGTCAACTTTTAGATGATAAGGAACTTCATGATTGTAAATCTTTAATTATAAGTGAGTCTCAACCTTTTATAAGGTACATTCCAATCATAAATAAGTATTTAATGTTCAATATTACCTCTAGTACTATTAGTAAACAGAATCAAAACATTACAATTCATCCACGAATGACCCAATTATTGAACCTTGAAGAATCAGAAAAACTGTTCAATTTTCAAGAACAATACGTTTATTGGGAAAGCATTGTAACATTGCCCTCAGAACCACCTGCAAAAACGATACATACAAGTCTATCTTTTGACTTGATTCACAAAGCTAATGTCAACATCGAGCCGTTAGAAATTTTAGAAGACTTCACAGCTGAAAATAGTTACCTACACTATTATATTATCCCAATTGGGCTCTTTTTGCTATTAATTATTGTAGTTATATATCAAAACAAACGTAAAATCTCATCAAAACTTTGTAATCAACATATTTCTGATAAGGAACAAGTAGATTGTGCTTCAGGTGGACCATGTCTTCCGACCTGAACAAATTTTTGGACTTGATTTTTGTTTGTTAAGGAAATAATTTTTATATATTGTGTAGTGGGTAGTATGGATTGTGTATTTCAAAGAAGTCTTGTTATTGCATAATTTTGGGGGTCTTATCAGTTTTTGGTCGCTGAGGACAGCTCAAAACTTGGGGAGGGAGAAGTTATATATCCATTGTTATTCATTGTAGCTGACTCAACATTAGAGATAGTATATAAGCTCTAGTAATTAATAACTCTTGCTCTCATTCTGTTTCTTGTGTTGTTACTATGCCAGTGTGTGTGTCAAATAAATCTTTTTAAACAATGTCACTGGTTCCTTTAATTTAACTTATGACAATAATAATTATCACAGCTATGCTTTCCGACTCATGAAAAATGCACATCGGCAACTTTTACAATAACGTTTATTTCTTCTTCTTGATTCATAGATCTCAATTACTTAATATTTTTCTGTTTTTTTTTCATTTGATGATTTATAATTCAAGAAAAGATTTCAACACTCAAAAATGAAAATGTTTGCAATGTGAAAAATAATAAAGTGAATAACTGTGCTGAGCAGCAACTTTCATCTCCTTCAACTTTATTTTATTTGACGTGAATCAGCTATGATTTCCGCTACCCAGTAAACCCGATATGGACCTATTTTCCATTATTAACTTTTCATATTTGACCTCAAAGTCCAAAATCTATTGGGGGCTTCATTTTCTACGTGGAAGCTATATACAAATTTTCAAGAGTCTAGGTATAGTACATTATGCAGACAGAATTTTACGCACTCAGCAATGCATACATTGAATAATACAGAGATCTACACAGCCATCTAAGTGCTTTTAAATAAAATTAGACTACAAACGCATAAAATAATTTTTCAACCCACGGCGGCGCCCAAGGCAACTGCCTCGGTCGCCCCACCCACGCGGCGGCCCTGCCTGAGATTGAATTCCTTTCTTCCTCTGCATTTTTTAGTGTTGACTCTAATTTTGGTTTTAGTTCGGTGTGATCACGCAGTAATAAATTGAGCAACCTCTTCTTCAACATTTAAAGTAGTTTCAAGATCTGATGCTGATTGATTGTTTACTTGGGACCGCGTTTTTACTGGAACTCTAACAGCACTACTGGATTTAGATGATTTGCTTAGACTATTTTCCTAGGTTCAAGTTAAACCGAGTTTAAACTAAAGTTGTGATGTAATCAAGTAAATTGTTATGTAACAGTCCAAGAAAAATAAGAAGAGTCACTAACCGGTGCCCTTATAGGCATAGAGTAGGCCGCTGTTGGCACGTAGTTGATAATTGAGGGCGGTGGAAAAGGCGGAGCTGCGGTTGGAGGCGGCACAGGGGGCGGCCCTGGCGGCGGTGGTCCCGGAGGCAGGAAGGCGACCATCTGAGGCGGAGGCGGCATTGCTGTGGAAGTCACCGGCGGGGGAGGCACCGACTCATTAAATACAGGCGGAGGCGGATAATCTGGCACTGGTACTATTGTTTCAAACACACAGTCAGTCAACACAATTCAACAGAATTAGATTATGCCTACAATTAAAAACTTTAACAAGAAATCAAATTCCACAGTAACGGTTTGTGAATAGGTAGGAGTGTTTACTAAAATGACAGGAGGATACCACTACCACCAAACACGTACACTATCAACGATATCAGTTTAAAGATGGCTATTCCACTACTTGTGATACACACAAGAAAAGATTTTATTTAAAGGGACAAAATTAAAATGTAACGCGAATATGCAACAGGCTTATTATAACCCATAACTACTCTCTTCACAAATTTTGTCTAGGATTAGTTCACAAGAAAAAATTAGATTCACCGGAAAAGTTCACTCGAAACGAGCCATTAAAAAGCAGAAGCATTAAATATTGATTCAAGACTCGAGACGAAAAATACTAAGATCAGCGCTCTCAAATAGAATTTCTGAGCAGTAATGGTATGAAAAATATTGAATAAAATATCGTATGTTCGTACAGTATTGTAATGATTGCTCATCATAAAATAAAGTGTACAAGTGAAGTAGGACGTACGTTGCTGGAATTTGACAGTATGCTTTTCTTCCCTCCCAGCATGCAACAAAAAGCGTACCACATCAACAGTCACACATGCCATTTGGAAATGTCCTTCCCCACTTGGACAATTTATTTTTAACATTCATTACCACATCATTCAATATGATCATATCTTTGCTGCTCAGAAATTATTGCATTTCAGATTTTTGATCTTCTCTAGTGCATGTAAGTGGAGCATCATATTGATATTGTTGATGTTGCAGTAGGTGTTGTGTGATGGTGCTGTCACTTGCATGACAGGAGTTACTAAAATCTTTGTTAACACTACTACAGACTCACAAACCATTTGTGTAAAAATCTGATTTTTATTATACTTGAGGGATTTTGAATCTATCTGAACAGATAAATAGAAATTGTACATACTTTACTGGATGTTTTGCATAGTTGCCACTTCTTCCTATCTGAACACATAAAAAGAGACTGAGCATTTTGCTCATGTAGTAGATCAATCTCTTCTTTGATATTGTTTGTGAGAGAATATTATCAGTATCAATTTGAATATATTGATACATGATCATGTCAAAACAATAGCAACGTGAATATTTTGTTTTCATGATATATCTAATCAGATAAACATTAATTGAACAGTGTTTCATATAGTAGAATCTTTCTTCTCTGATATTGAAAACACGTAATACCAGAAATTTTATTCCAGTAGTTTGAACAAGATTATACTGATTCCTATTAACGATATTTCGCATAGTGTTACTCTTTTGCTTATTGATGTGCAAAAACAATGAAAAAGGTTTCTAGATGAAGTTTCAGAAACTCTTCAGTACAGAACAAATATAGCAGAGAATTCCAGTTATTCCTATTAAATTACACTTTCATCTATTATAGTCAATTATTTAGGTTGTTAAATAGGAAGGTTTTATGTAAGATGAGCTAAAAAATTGAACAAAGCACGTTGAAATAGTATATCTACAGTAATCCTTTGAATAATTGACAAAATATGTCAGAGAACAACAAACTTTAGTTTTGAAGTTGAATAACTTTCTTAATGTTCAATAAATCGGCGAATTCCACAGAAGAAACTTGTAGATACAGTAATTAAAATTTGAGTATTAAATGTGGAATAACTCAGGATACACAGAGGTCTAATACAATTAGAACATACTTTTATGAATTATGGGGGTGTTTTTGACTAATTTACTTCAGAATTAAATTTTGTAGAAGCTTTGTTGAAAAAAATCTGTTTAATGAACAATTAACAAAGTTAATCAACTTCAGATATTAAAGTTATTCACTTAGCATAGTCCGTCAATAATCTTTATGGTTACTGCAGTTGTAATAATTTTCATTCAATCTTTCCCAGCTCATTCTACAAGAAATCTATCAATTACAACCTAGATAAAGGCACTTAAAATTACAAAGTGTAGATTTGTAGGAATATCTAGAATTTTCCGGCATCTTTATTTATGTAACTAAATGTTTCCGTACCTATTTATTAATTAAAAAATCATTGGAAGCAACAGATAGCCAAGTATCTTGCTTCCATAACACAATGAGTATATTAAATTTTGTAAAATACTATAGTTTTCTAGAGACAAATAAGCCATTCAAAATAATTTTGGAACTTACTAAGAAATACTTCATAATTTGAAAAAAAAAATGGTAGTGACTGTATATATAAATATAAGGATAAGATTATAAACATATCAGAAGACATACATAAAAATACAACTTGAACATTTTAGTGTAGGAGAGGGGGGAAGATACAAGAGCGGAAAGAATGGGATTAGAATATGGTAGATTCCTTGATAATTACTTGAGATTACGTCTCTATGTTGAGCAATATTCTTTTCCAGTAGTAGGAAAAGTATATTGTCCAGTGCTTCACATTTCTTTTCAAGATTCTTTCAATTGGTGGAACAGATCCACCTCATGAGCTACCTCATTGAACAAGCGAGGTAGTCTGTTCAATAGAGAAAACAGTGGTTGAGAGGGCGAAAGTGCGGTGCACAAAAAGGGAAACAAGACCGTCTAGCTCAATAGAAATATAAATGCTAAACTGTGACAACAAAATAGGAACTATCCACTTCATTGTTAAATATTTTGTACACCAAAAGAAGATCCTGCATAGCTCGTCTTGAACTGAGTCTCAAAACCAAAAGGTTTATTCAACTCTCTTGTTGGGAGCCCCATGCTGAATCTTCTGCAGTACAAATACCTGAAGAACTTTTTTGCACCTTTTTTCGTGTTCTTTTCAAGATCAAAATTGTCGAATTAGAGTATGGATTCCAGACTTGAGCATCATACTCCAAAATACTAAGAACTAGGGTCCTGCACAAGTACACACACACTGACTTATCATGGAAGTCCCTACTAATTCTCATGAGAAACCAAAGATTCTTTATTTGCTGTGGATTCAGTGTACAGGGTTAACTTTAGTGCTCTCACCAATGCTATTTAATGTGCAAACAGCAGATATTTCAGCAACTGATTCCAAAAATTCATCTATGCTGATGATGTTGCAACGGCTCAGAAGTTTGAGGAGTTGGAGACTGTCATAAATCAAGACATCCAAAAGTTGGAGAGCTATTTCAGGAAGTGGAACCTGAGACCAAACCCTTCAGACTGTTTTCCATCTAAAAAATAGAGAAGCCAACGGAAAGCTGAACCTTAATTTCTGTGGAGAAGCAGTTTGTCATGATGTGGCCCCTCGGTATCTAGGGGTGAGGTTGGCCAGGACACTCCCATATCGGCAACATCTGGAGAGTCTGAAAAACAAGCTGAAAAATCATCAGCAGGTTAACAGGTACAACCTGGGGTAGAGATGTTGGGATCCTGCGCATATCATGCATTACTCTGGTGTATGCATTAGCTCTGCAGAATATTGTGCTGCATAGTGCACATGTGGGCAAAATAGATGTGGCACTTAATGAGACAATGATTCACTTGATGTCAAGAATAGGAATATTGTTGAGGAATCAACAGCTGATATACCAGGAGCACATCTAACGCATAAAAACGGGTGTGCATAGAACAGATTCCATACCTCAGCTGGGCGATGTGCAGAGAGCTTAAGAAGGTGGAGATTTATGGACAACTCACTATGTGTATGTGTGGTGAAACCCAGATGATGTCCCATATAGTCAATGACTGTACAGATGGTGAACTGAGAGAGCTACACAAGGCAGATGACCAGGCTGTTGAATGACTGGAGAAAATCAAATTTGAGATAGCTGTATCATAGCATTTTGTATTTATGCAAATTTGGCGTTTATTAGTTTGACCAAAGCATATATATTCAATTCCTAAATCCTTGACACTATCCATATGAGGATGTTTCTTTCTTTTGTGAGAACACAACCCATTACTCACACTGAGACTCGATTCATTTCTCAGATACCATGTGTGCAGCCTATCAATGTCTTCTTGCAACAAGATGCAATTATAGTAGGTATTGACCTATAAAAATCTTCATGTTATTAGCAAATGCTAGACAATAGAAGTTTAAAGAACGTATTATTTCATGAAAGTAGTAGTATTTATATGAACAGTTTTCGTAATATACTACTTATACTTGCAAAGTAACACTATGCAAAACACTGTATATGAAATAACTTTATGATAATCTTTTTCGAAAAAAACTAATTTATGAAACATTTGGTTTCATGATACTTCTTTGGTAGGTTTACCATTTCCAAGTCATGACTCATCAGAAAATATTGAATAATTAGTATTAAAACTGCTTTTTCAAATTTAGAATTTTCTTAATGACTATTAGACAGTGTTCAGAAAAAACACTTC
Source organism: Conomelus anceps (assembly GCA_948455865.1). Lineage (NCBI taxonomy): Eukaryota > Metazoa > Arthropoda > Insecta > Hemiptera > Delphacidae > Conomelus > Conomelus anceps. The sequence continues at coordinate 23,619,012 of OX418222.1, forward strand.
AATACTTGCGAAGTGGCATCTACTCAGACATATAACTGAACATCCAAATAGGTTTTGAATAATCCAAGAGAAATAGAATTAAATTTTCCAGTAGAGTTATTCTCATTTTCATATCTCTTCTCTAAATTTGAATAGTAAATATCTGAAAATTGTATTCCCAGGCACCAATTTTTTTGGTTTTGCTAACCACTAAAAAAAGAATTGTTCAACAGAAATCTTTTCTTTGAAATGTTTACATGAAAAATGCTACATGCAATAGATTTCAAAATGCAACAAATTTAAAGAAAAAAACTCTACTAAAGGATTTGCAATATTTATTAAACAATGAAGAAAAAAGAGTCTAAACTGAAGGCAGAATCTTAAAAAGGAAAAGGAGATTCTAAGGAATGGAATAAATTCATGGAATAATGAATGAGTTCCCTGAAAACAGAATCAAATTAGATTATTGTTTAAAGTATAAAACTTTTGGAGAAATGCTGTAGTGCAACGATAATTACTTGCTAACAATGAAGGATTTAACTGTTTATTGGTTTTTATTTGGTAAGGTTGTTGTAATTGTTTTTGATAAATGAGAGCACTAGAAAGTCAAAGCATGCGCAAAACTACGTTAAGATAATGATAATGCTATTCTTACCACTTATGCATCTGCCTGCTCGATAGCATCTTGATTTCAGAGCAGGCAGATACATAGTTTTGAGCATAGCATTATCGATGCTACGTCTTCAATGTAGTTTTGTACAAGCTATTATTAGTCCAGGATCTAAGGGTTTTCTGTAGGAATTTTGCGCATGGTGAATTGTTTTGCTGCAATGGTTAATAGGAGTCCTAGGAAGTAATATTCGCTCCGGTGTTCACTCGGTACCTGGTAAGCTTTCACACAAAAACGAAATCAAAGATGGCGGCCGCTCAGTCAAGAAAACCTCATACATTTCTACATTTATCGATAAAAAAAATTCTGAATGATTATTGGTGTATTTTGAAACACTGAATCCTAATATAACATCCCTACATGGAAGGATGACTTTACCCTGAAATATCAAGAAAACCTCAAAATTTCTTCCTGAAAAATAGCACGGTTTTCAGTTTTCTACAAAAACGCATTACCTAAAAAAAAGATGAACTTTTCAAGACAAAACATACTATATGAACTTTTTTTTCAAAATATTTTGTTTAAATTTCCGATGAGTGGCGATGAAGTTAGAGCGTACCACACAATTACAAATCTACTTATTTATGTAGAAAGAAACTATTTGAGGGTGAAGCCACCCTTCCACGAAATGGGGGTTGTTATATTAGGATTCAGCATTTTAAAATAGATCAATAATCAATGAGAAAAAATTGCTTATCGATAAATGAAGAAATATATATGAGGTTTTCTTGACTGAACGGCCGCCATCTTTGATTTCATTACTAGGGGAAAGTGTACCAGGTACAACCGAGCGAAAGTTACTTCCTAGGACCCCTACTAACCATTCCAGCAAAAAAAATTCACCCTACACAAATTCCTACAGAAACCTGCTCAGATCCTGGAGTATATTTTCTTAAATGATATTTCCACAGCTTGAGGCTTGTATGTGGGTAATGAGATGAAATAATTATACAAAAATGCCAGACCTAGCAGGCTATCAATCACGGGTCTGGCAACATGATAATAGGTTCACTAAATACTAGGCCACTGTAGTTACTATTGAAGCTACATTAGTATTCAAACATCCTTGCCATTGAAAGGTAAGGCCTAGATTGAACCTCATAAAACGACTGAGCTCCATGATGTATGTAAAAAGGCAGAAAATAATAAAGTTCCGTAGCTAAAAGTGCAAAAATAACAAAATAAAAAAATGAAAAACGGACTGACCAATGGAATTAGTTTGCTGAAAAGGATTATTATAGTTGTAGCTCAGATGCTCAGTAAGCTGATGCTGCATTTGTCCGCCGCCATAGACATAACCATCTGGATATATGACAGCGCCTGATGCATTAGATGCTGGATACACATAAGATGGTTGCTCCACAAAGTTGGGATGGAAATCATAATTAGCAGGGTATAGTTCTGGCTGCAATATTTCAGACATGTTTGAGTTGGTAGGTGGCGGTAGTGGCTGCAATATGTTTGGCAGTATTTCATTTGAGTTGACAGGTGCCTGTGCAGGCAATGAATTATTTGTGGGAACAAAAGTCCAGTCTGGAAAGCAGTCACCAATGTTTTGAACAGCATAAACTGGTGAAGTCGCTTGTCTTAAGAAAACAAGCTCATTACCTCCAACTACTTGAGCATTGTTTGTTGTATTTATTGTTTGGATATCAAATCTTTGGTGAGGAGCAACATGATTCTGAGTTTGTACATTAAATGGGAATTCCCCTCCAGTAAGCACGATTTCTCCACCTCCTCTAACAGTCTCCTCCTGGACTGTCTGCCTCTCAATACTTTGATGAGGAGCAACATGATTCTCAGTTTGTCCATTAAATGGGAATTCCTCTCCAGAAAGCATTACTTCCCTACTATTCATTTCGAATATATTTTTTTCCTGGATTGTTTGCAACTCAAAATTTCGGCGACGAACAAAATGTTTCTTAATTGGTACATTGAATGTTAATTCCACTCTATCATGGTTGACATTTTCAGACATTATTTCTCTGTTATACTCAAGTAGATAATTTGTTTGTGATTCAGAGGGATTTACTAACTCAATATTTCCATTATAAATGCTGACTTCCTGGGGTGAATTGAGATTCTCTGAATATTTCAGTTGCCTGTCATCATTATTTTCACGAGAAGAATCACAATCGTTGTAGGCTAAACCATTAGATTTGTTTGAGTAAAACATCATACTTGGAATGAAGCCATCATTGCTATTCTCTGAATTAAGAGGGGGAATAGTAAAATATTCCATAGCAGGTATGAAATCATTTTCCTCAGTCATGTCTTGCTGCTCACGCTCAGATAGACCATCATTGTGTATTCCATCAAGATTTTCTTCGTCGTTTTCAAGTGCAGCATGACTATTTTTCTTGTTTTTATATGGAGTAACAAATGTAATAAAATTTGTCAGCCATTCATCAAAATCGTCTATGGAACCATTTTCACCATGGTTGCAATCATTTCTACCATTGTTGGAACAATTTTGAGCGTGGTAGGAATTATCTTTACCACGAATAGGTTGTTTACTTACAGTCTGGAAATCAGCGAGTTCACCTGTTAAGAAAAAGATTTATGGGTTTAGAGTGGCATTCGTTTTAATATTAGAAAAATTAATAAGAAATAATAGGGAAAGAAAATAAAACCCTGGAGACTTCAATCAAAACCCTGGAGATGTCAAGTCCACTCGGCTGGTGAAGAAGCATATAAAATCTAATGAAACATGCATTATTAGAAAAAGGAAAACAACAGTCAAACCCAGAGCCAATTAAAAATATAATTGCTCAATGATTTACAGCATGTGTCAAAAATAATTATTCTGGAAACTACAATACTAAGGATTTGAAAGTATAGCCCATTTACAATCTAATTCAAAATTCTTAAAGCTGAAAATATAGCAGAAATTTTCAACCAGGTATACTCAACTTCTGAAATTCAGAATGCAGCTAAATAGCACAAAATAAACGTTTTTCAACTGAATAACATGGTCACCATTTGATATTATTTGTCCTGGAAATAAATGTTGTTTTCCTTTACATTAATTCAATTGAAAAATTCTCATTTTAAAATGAACACATAAATAAATTTATATAAACTAATAAAGATAATATTTATAAATATATTGCGTCTTCCAACATATTATTTAAAAGACGTAATACATGTACATTGATTATAAATTTCAAGAAAATATAAATATATTAAAATAAAGGTTACAGAGATATTGACAATTTTATAATAGATACTGTATACTTAAAAATGACTGAAAGTTTTGAAAAATACTAATGAAACTTGGTTAATATTGACTAGAAAGGATAACTAGCTCTGTACAGAAATACTGCATTATAATGATATACTGCATTATATCAATTCAAACAGTATACAGAATGTATCAGGAGGTATCGGCCATACTTCTTCAGCTAATTCCTTGCAACAAAATAAAAGATATAAGTTCTGTAAACATTAGTTCAAAACACTGTTCCAGAATTAAAGATGGTTGAAGATTGCAGCTATCTCCATCAATTTACTTATTCAGAAATGTGAAGTTCCTACATTAAAATTGCAAATTGGTATCATGTGAAGTGCGCTGCAAAATTGCATATCGCATATTAGAAGTCGGCAACTACAATATTTCTTGAAATATTCAACAATATATGCAAAATGGCCCAAAAATACAGTTTTTTAGGTTTGTAGTTAATTTACTTGATTGTGTAATAAAGATATAGTTTTTTGTCAAAAGTGTTTAAAATTCTGAAGAAAAAAGGTTGAACTAATAGCCAAACTTAATAAAAATAGGGTTTTAACCGACTTCCAAACAGGAGGAGGTTCTCAATTCGACCTGTTTTTTTTTTTTTTTAATGTCTGTACATAAATTATTCGAAAACTACTAAACCAATTGCGATGATTTAGAAAAAATGAAACAGCATCATTCAGCGGTGGTCCCATCCTAGTTTCGCAAGGATCAGCCCAATATTTAAAAAAAGGAGCATTCATCGATGTCTTCATTTCAATTTTGTTCAAATACAACAGCTTCACACATAACCGCCAGTCGGATAACCGATGTCGCTTATCAGGCCGATCATTATATCATATAGAGCGCTTCACATATACCCGATTTTCGAGATCATATGATGCAATGTACAGTAGAACGTCAATAATCCAGACCGTCGATAATTCGGATTCACGCCCGGAAAAAAAAATACAAATACCAAATGTTCGTGGCTCTTTATTGTAGCTCTACTAAGAAATTGCTGCTATGGTGTATGAAGACGACGCAGAGCCAGTTGAATCAGATGAAGAAGGTGAAGACGAAATTGAAGATGCAGGGCCGACACATTCAGAGGCACTTATGATACTCTGATACCATGGCTCAAGAAAAAAAAAGGGCACACCTTCCCAGATCATTCTGTTAAAACTTATTAAAGACTTGGCTGCGAAAAAGCGAACAACTGACGCAGTAAAAAATCAATTTAATACTTTTTTAAGAGCCCTGACAATGTATAGAGTGCGTAATATTCTTCAAATTCGTACCGTACAGCTTTTTTTACTGTACTGTGCTTCAAGTTTTGTATTCTGTATAGTTTCAGTTTCATTAAAGTGCAGTACTAAGTAATACACAACAGCTTCAACTGTACTTGTTTACATACATTTAAGTGAGTTCACATGGTTTAATTTGTTTCTATAATTTGAAAGCATAAAACAGTCTATTTTAGAAAATCCGGATGTGGTTTGGTCCCAATTAATCCGGATTATTGACGCTCTACTGTAATTATGCCGGGTAAACGACATCGGTTACCGAAAGCTGGTTATGTGTGAAACAAGCCTGTAATGTCTCGTTTTGACCAATCGGGTGAACTTAATTTGAATTAAAAATACGAATATAATATTTCTGCTCATATGAACATTGTAGATAATTTAGTTAATGTTGTGGAGTCATAAGGTTCAATAGTTTCAATCATGAGTTGGAGTGAAAAATGTTTTTGAGATCGTTAATTTAAAAAAAATAATTGAACGATATTCCTCAGTTATTAATTTTTCAGTGTAGGTATATTCTGAAAGGGGCCGCATTAAAATTACGAATTAAAAGCCATTTCACTTTTAAGAAACCTTTCGCTATTATAATTTATTTTCTTAAATACAATATTCCAAGTTAAATAGAGTGTTGTAGAAGTTTACTTAGTTTATCAACTTTTCTTATAGATTATCGGATTTCTTGTTCCATAACGATCTGCGTTGTTAATATCAACTTTTTATAGTAAATTCAAAGACTTGCAGTCAATTTAATTATATGATTTGTCCTGTTGATTAATTGCTTGATTGTTGTTTGTTATACATTTGTGGGATTGGTGTTTAGTTGCTTTATTTTTGTTCATGAAGTCAAGAGTTTTTCTGTTGAGTTCTTCATTTTTCAACTGTAGTGTTGACTTTTCTGCTTTGATATAGGCGAGGTTGTGAGTTAGAGCTTTTTGTTTCAATTATTTTATGGTGTGGTTTTTTGATGTTATGGATGGATGTTGTTGGCTTTTATTGTGTTGTAGGTTACCAGTCTAAGTTCGTCATGTATTAGTAGGTCTGTGCGTCGGATGCTTTTTTCTGTTTCTATGACTATGTTTTTTGATGTGGATTTGTTGTTTTTGTAGTTTAGGTTATGTTTTAGTCCTTTGTTCAATAAGTTGAGTTCGGTTTGTTAGGTTGACAGTATAAAGTGTGACTGTAAAAAGTGTGAGCAGATTGAATGGGTTGTTTTAGGTGTTAGGTTATATATTTTTTGTTCTTATTTAATTTTGTGAAGTTTTTATTGCACCCAAGTGTTTGTTGTTTCTACTCATTCAAGAAAGAAACTGTGTCCGTATTTTTGTGTGATAGATAGATGTAGTTTGAGAAGTTTCTTGTGTGTGTCTTTCTGTTTATGTAAAAGTTTGATGCTCTCCTTGATGAAGTTAGTTTCTGCTTTAGTTTTGGTTAATTATGCATATCTCACAAATAACTGTAGTTAACGACTAACAAGTTTTATTCAATTATTCAACCAAGTACAAGTTACATTTAGGTACAGTACATTTTTGAATAAATTTATAGGTATATCTTTCGCCATATTTTCTGTGACAAAGTTTTTCCTATGTTCATACAAACCTTTTCTTTATTAAGATGAAAGGAATAAGCTCAAGCAGTAAACCATTTTTACTAAAAACGTTTTATGTTCCTTAGTAAAGATTTGAAATATGCTCTCTACGTCATCATTTTCAAGCCAGTTTTTTCTTTCAATGAAATTATAAACCAAGTTTCACTATATTTTGTTTCATTCAAAAATTAAAAAAAAAAAACATGCAATAATTTCTAGATTTCTGTTTTGATGCAACGTAATTATCAAGTAGTAGCGGGATAATTTAGAGGAAGACAAATTCGATTTAAAATACCAAATTTGAAAATGTATATAGGATCAATCAACTCAAATGCTGGCTATGCTGGAGTTAGGATAAATTAAAGGAATATAAAATCCTGGGTTTCAGGCAAGCCTGGACTGATTCAAGTGAACCTGAATCAAAGACCAATCTCAAAGATTTTATTCAGAAACAATAGATGAAAATGAAATAAAATAATTCCGTCTGACCTTTACCGTGGCTTCAAGGCTGTGATCAGGGGTTTTGGTTTTAATTTTTCTCGAAGTTTTTGTTATTAAGGTTAAATGCTATCTATTGCCATGAGAATATTTTTAAATATTTTGTCAACTATAGGAACTCGAATTTTTCGTTTTTTGGGCCATTGATCCCCTACAGCCCTTATTTTGTACTTTTGATAATTTTATTGGAACTAAAAAAAAAAAACACCGGGGAATGAAATGGCATGATTTTATTTCAATTGAACAATTCGTTTTTTGAAACAAATTTTTGAAAATTATGAAAAATTTTGAGTTTTTTGAAAAAGAATTACTAAGGAAACTTTTAATTGAAATGAAAAAATATTGCATTTTTTATTCCCTTGTGTATTTTAGTTTAAATAAAAAAATCAAGTGTTGGAAAAAACTGGTAGGAAAGTTTAACCAACCCCCCACAAAACGAAAAATGTCAAATTACGAGTCCTCATATTACACAAAAAATTGATAAAATTTCACGGCGTTAGGTAACAATACAGCTACTCAAAGACCGCCAATACAAAAGAAAACTTCAAAAAAGTTCTGACAAAAACCCTAGTGCACTCAATAAGATTTTCAACAGCTGGAACCGACAGGCTTTCCATGTCCACCAAAACATGGCTGTGGCCCAAGGAAGAATCTTTGGGTCAGACCTGGGATTCAGGCTAGCAGGCTAGTGCTTAACCCATTCCGGGAAATAAAATGAATAGTGGATGAAGGCTAGGAAATTGTGTGACTATTCCTAACCTGAGGTTAGTTCCATCTATAAATACGATTAAAATCTTATACCGTTGACAGTGCATAAAATATTTCATTATTATAAATTATATTAATAGATAATGTCGAAACAATTACATAATATATATTCATAAAAAATAACAGGATAATAGACACACATTCATTAAGTCAATAAATCTTGATGTACAATACAAGTAAATGCTGTTATTGTCATTGACTGATACGCTCATCCAATTACAGTTACGCATTTATTCTAAGCGTAGAATCGACATACATTTGGCAAATGCTCCATGTGCGAGCTGCCTAACAATACACTGCTATGTTTTCCATTACATCAGCAATTTAGATAAATGTAATATATAGAGTAATAATATGTGAATAATATCAAAATAATATAATTTGTAAACTATTTGATAATTTAAACTATGCATTTCCGATTGCAATTAGTGTGAATAATCAAGATTCAATGATTTAAATGAAAGTGTACAATACTTAAACAGATACATATAAATCTACACAAACACACGCACACTTACACATTCATACACACAAGCTAACTTGATGGTGATATCAATTTAATATTAAATTTATCTATTTATAAAGACAATTCTGCAAATGTTCATTTTAGGTAGATACTTGAAATAATCAGTAGTTGAATAGAATATAACTTTTTTTAAATTATCAATGAATTACGATTCATACTGTCAGCATTAACTTTTTATTACTATCTCTGCCGTGCTCAACAAGAATAAATAAGGATTTGCCTGCCTAACCTGCACTATAAAAATATGTAAACTAATCCTGAGATTACAGTATAACTTCAAGCAAGCAATTTTTCAAACATATTTTAGATATCTGTCAAACCTATTGGTGATGGTATTATAAATAATAAATTATAAAAAAAATTAACGAGATACTACAGTTTCGGCAGTCACGCCATTCTTAATCAAACAAAAAAACTAAATACCGAACAGCTTCATATAAAAATACCCTAAACGGAATGATACTGTTAGATAATAGACTGGGAGACTATGTCATGCTGAACTATGAACTAAGCTATGTTGGAGGTCTGTAATGACCTTAGTTGACAGTTATTTGTTTGCTTCACTAGTTACTACAAGATGTGTAAAGTCTAAGATACTATCCAATTACTGACCTCCAAGCCAAGTTCAGCCAATCAGAAACTCTCATTCTTTTAGTCAATAGTATCAGTTATAGTATCTCGTTTATTTATTGATAAATGTGGTAGTGACAAGTATTTTTCATTATAAGTAAAAACGACCATGCCAACAACAAATGCGATTGACTGGAAGGGGGGGGGGGAGAGGTTGGCTAATACAGACTCAGTAATTCCAAATTCATCAGGTTCAAAATAAAACGAATTTTCAAATAGATTAAGCCCGGATAATTTTTCAACGAGGGATTTGATTATTTGATGGTGTGACAAAATATTTTATCCGTTCTTGAATGTCTTTATCCATAACGATCTGCGTTGTTAATATAAACTTTTATGGTAAATTTAACGACTTGCAGTAATTTTTAATTGAGAATAAATAAATAATTTACTCACGTAGGCTGAAACGTTTAATAACCGCGACGATTCATTTTCAACAGCATCCTTGATCTGCAATGTCGGTTTTGGTTAGAAGAATTATTGTGGTTTTGTAGAATGTGATCGAAAAGTTTGTGTTATTTAAAATATAATTGATCATTGTGGATGTTTTCTTTATTGTGTGTGGTGAGTTTATAGAAAATATATATAAACACTCCACACATAATAAACAAAACATCCTCAATGAACAATTACATTTTAAATCACACAAACTTTCGATCACATTCTACAAAAACACAATAATTCTTCTAACCAAAACCGACATTGAAGATCAAGGATGCTGTTGAAAATGAATCGTCGCGGTTAGAAAACGTTTCAGCCCAAGTGAGTAAATTATTTATTCTCAATTAAAAATGACTACAAGTCGTTAAATTTATCTTTCTTTGTAGTGGCGAAGGTGATATTGAGGAAGGTATCCATAATGAATAATAAGACGAAATTGCCACAACCACATATATTAAAACTTAGAGAAACTAGTTTCGGTTGTTACACCATTATCAATCTCAATCAAACCGATTTGACAATCTCACGTTTGATTGAGATTGATAATGGTGTAACAACCGAAACTATTTTCTTCAAGTTTTAATAAATGTGGTTACGAAAATTCCATCTTATTATTCATTACGATAAATTTATCATAAAACGTTAATTTTATCCGTCTTAAAGTGTCAAATAATACAGCGCAATAATAGTAGAAAATGGAATCGTAAAAAATTAGAAAGCAAGAGATTTATCTATGCATAGGCCGATTTCGGCTCTTCAGATCACTACAGTATGTTTTGGTCTCTTCCCTTTGAAATAATTACAATGAAATTAACGAAAATTGTAATTTTTTATTATTAGCTTTACTTCATTATATTATTATACTTCAAATGATTAATCTTAATTTCTGAATATAGGCTACTACAAAAAAATCATTACACAAAGATACAATAAAAGTTTAACTTGAGTGGGCAGATAACTTTCAATTTACACAAGAATAAAAACGGCATTTGCTTATCACTATGTTTTAATATTATAGAAAATGAATCAATTGCTGATCTTCACATTCAAGAATTTGGGCAAATTGCCCCTGGCGAATCCCCTCAACAAGTGACATGTACGCATGATCTGACATGATTTCGACTTTGCTCATTAACGATACGAAATCTGCTACAAAAAATAAAAATGGCTGACCTGCTTCTCATATCTGAGTCAAAAATTATGTTTCAACATGTGTCACGTATTATAAGATCTAATCAGTCATATTTGAATTAATTCAATGCATCACAAAGCTACCTAGTGAATGTAGGTTAGGTTATGATCTCAATATAATTATTTCTATACTTTCATATATATATATATATATATATATATATATATATACCAAATCGAGTGAGTAAAGAGGTTGCCTTCACAAAGTGTCAAACAAAAATTGAAATGTTCATAGATATTTTTGAATGCTTCATTTAAAAAAAAATAATATTTCATTCATTTATTGAATAACTGCACCATATCTGAAATTTTATACACTGTATCACATTTATCCCTCTGAGTTAGAATATCCATAATTGGTAAGAATGAAATTAATTCAATAATTAATTATTATTATCATCATCTCAACCTCTTTGTTGTACCGTATTCCCGCAGGCTACACAGTTTGCACAAAATCTATTTGACAACAATGTTAACGTTAATGGCGGAGCATGGTACAAGTCACTTGGAACAGGTAAGCGTTAAGGGGATTTGTTAGCGGCGATTTGCCCATACTCTCTAATAATTATTTGTTTTTGGGTACACAAATATAATTATATTATTAAATTAAATACTATTAATTTAATATTATTTCTCACTTGACTTAAAAGAATGGAGCCCAGTCTTTATATGATCAAAGACAGTTTTAAAATCATGGTATACACTATTAAAAACTCGAACTATAAAGAAGATGATTTTTAGAGGTGGTTTTTGTGACTAATTGTTGTAGAAATATGACTGGAGCTTGGTATTGTACAGTTTCATTCTCTTGCAATAGTGCTAGCTTCACTATTCATTTGTAGCTAATTCTTCTTGCAATCAATATCGATCAGAGAATTAAGCTCATAATGAAAAATTGAATCATAAATTCTACAATAAATGAGTACAAAAATCTTATGTCTAATCGAAAGTCTATAACTACATGAGTAATACGGCATAATTACTTAATGTACTTACCAAAGAAAACATATTCTGACTTTATTCAAAGCAAAAATATAAGGATTGAATATTTAAAAAAAAAACTAAAAAAAAATAATAAACCGGAGATTCTCTTTGAAATTTCACCTGATAGTGTATTTGATACAGTTTTTAAATTAATATCAAGCTTCGTCGTTGATATAAACTATCCTAATCTGACCTCGTTGAGGTTGAATCTACATTTAATAGAAGAGAATTGATAAATTATAAAAATTCAATAAATAAATTATTGATAAAACTAACAGTGGATATTAAAGGTTCTCACTCCTGTATACAAACTTTGAAAAAGGTGACTGAAAGATGAAAAGTTTAGTTGGCCAATAATAAATTATTGATGGAGAGACAGAGAGGGAGCATATACGATAATAAAAATGGTGTGATGGAAGAAGAATAAAAAGATAATGGAAGGAATCAATGGAAATATAACTGTAAGGATGTATCATAATAGAGCATGGAGAGTGTGGGGATAAATCAACGAGCATAGAACAAGAGGTGAAGGAAACAGGTAAGAGAAATCTCAACAGAATATTCTATCTAGAAAAAAGTTGGGTTTGGATGCAATATATGAAAAGCAACATAGCTCATAACTATTAATAAATCTAATCAAGAACACTCGAAAAACTAAAAAAAATGTAGAAATCTCTGGAAATATACAGTGTTTTACACGACTGTATCCTATTCTTCAGTTAATTAAATTACAAGAGAAGCCTACAGTATAATCAAATAATGTGAGGTATGAAGAAGGGATAGATGTAAAATTAGAAGGATTAGATTACCATTAGAGCATGGACAGTTTGGGATTCGACCAATGAGCAAGGAACAACAGGTGAAGTAAACAGGAAAGGATGAGTAGAAAAACAAACAAAAAGAAATCTTGAAACAAATGCGCAGAAGCAGAAAAATACATTTTAGTAACAATTTTAGGCTTGATGCATGTCTTGAACTACTTACTATATTCCTACAAATTTCCAATTACTGTTATTTAATTTTTATTACACTTCATTCTTGCTGTGGAGAATAATAACATGGATTTCATTAGAGTCTGTTCAGATTATCATGAGGACTTGGAATATTCCAACTGAAATTTATAAAAATTTATTTTTTATGAAAACGGTTACAGTACAGTGAAAGTGAGCAAAAACAACATCCGTTTATCAACTGCCACCACCCTAAGATAAACCGTAAGTCGTAAGTTCCACCTACCAACATGCAATTACACCGATTCTCTGTGTGCTAAATATGATATAATATTTCTATTTCAGTGAAAATTGAAGTAGTCCCCAACCCCACCAAACCCTAAAATATACTTTTGTTATGCTCATGAAGTTGATAAAAATCCGCCACCGATAAATAATAACAGAACAGAATAAGGTTGCTTTATTTAATGAATTATGTTTCCTCAAGACATTTAATTTTTTCTCTATAGACACAGTCCAGTCTATGAATGCTCAATAGAAGGGTATAGAGTGCATGAAAGATGGACAATATTTAACAACAGGATTTTGTTGAGTAGTTGGGAGCAGAGGGCGGGTTACTATACCGCCCTGGGTTAGGAGGTAAACATACTAAAAGTCTCCAACCCTGAGTGGTGAGCATATATGGCGAGAGGGGGAGAGAGAAGAAAGGTACCATTTTTGGAACTTTCGATGATATCTCGAAAACGGTGAGCTTTAGAAAGAAATGTTACAAATAAAAACAGAGCTAACCAAATTTGCTCCAAAATTAGTCTTTTGCAAATTTGCCGTATGTTCCACGGGTTTCGAGATATACACCATCAAAAATCGATAATTTTCTAAAATATCGTCTTCACGCAACTTATTTCGTTAGAAATTTACTTATGCAGAGCATCAAATTGCCTTCAATTTTAAATAACTTATTCTTATTTATCATTCACCAATCAAAAGTTATAGGAGTACACTCAATTTCTCCAGCAATGAGTATGTAGTTACAATCATGATGATATTTTACAGGATGTGCGATGTTTTCTATTTCATGATGATTTATTCAAGTCATAAGGACTAGCAGTTAGGAGGTAAAAACTGAAAATTCACACTCATAGAGGTGGGAGGTTACAGAGTGAATTGCTGTGGAGGGGGTAAATTTAACATTTTTTTTGTTTTTCGATCATACATCCTGATATATCATATAGGGGATAAATGAGCGTAAGTTACACAAATTGAAAGGAATTTGATGCTCTACAACTTTTCTATGGTCATTTTTTGCGTAAACGATCATGAGGGCCGCTGTCTAACAACAAAAAAGTGGGGTAGAGAGGATATTTTTAAAAATTATCGATTTTCGATAGCGAATATCTTGAAAAACATACTAAAAATATTCAAGAGACTAGTTTTGAAGTAAATTTAGTTACTGTAGTTCTATTTTTATTTAAAACGCTTCCTTCTAAAACTTTTTTAAATCATTTTCGAGATATAATCGAAACTCCGAAAATGGTAACTTACCTCAAGAACTTAAAAGTCTCCCTTCTTATGCTCATCTCCCAGTGTTTGAGACTTTTAGTATGTTTACTTCCCAACAAAATCCTAAATTAAAAAATTGTCGCATCTTCCATGCATTCTATAATGATTTCATTGACGGGACTAACTCTAGAAATTGAATTTTATATTCCATCTAGTCTTGGAAAATACATTGTTTTTAAAGATGTGCACTTTCGCACATTCAATTACCCTCCAAATTGTCCGATATAGCCTTCGAGATAACTATTAATGGTTTTTGTACGGCACAGAGAATGAATTTACCAACTTATTGAAGCGAGAAAGCACTTTTGAACTTTTCAATGTCTTAAACTTCAAATGGAAACCAGGCAAATTTTCTAAATGTGGTCGCGCAGTTGGTTGGAGCTCTTGTCTGTGATAAGATAAGGCTCTGGCTGGCTTCGTTTCCTGCAGCCTGAGGTTCGAATCTCATTCTCGTTCGTTTCTCAAAATTCACACATTCTCCTCATTCCCCACGCACATTCATCCGCAAAGAAAAAAAGGGGAAGGATAAAGATTCCCGTTGCAACAAATATCTTTGAGAAAACAAAGAATTTTTTTTCATTTTTTAATAAATTCAATTCCTTCTAAAGGAATTTTCAACTTAGAAACTTTCTTTTTCTTCTTCTCTTTCTCCTCTTCTACATCAGTATTAAAACATCATAACACGTTCACACAGGTATCTTCGTCTCTGTACAACATTTTCATCGTGATTATTCTTTGCTAATTTACTTTATTTTTCAGCTTAAAATTTTGCTGGTTAATCATTGACGAAGATATTCTGATCATTATTTTGTTGATAATATAATGTGGCGTCTAACAACTGCGTTAGAATTAATATTTGAATTTTCTCGCCGCTCCCTTTAATTAGCCATTAATTAGAATATTTCAAGTTCATTAATTCAATGTGAACAGTGATGCAAGTGTAAAAGCCCCAACAAAATGCTCCATAGCATAATCACAAAAATGACAAACCTTAGATTAGATTTTATTTACGTATGGTATACGGCAGATATTCTATTGTGAAGACCGTAGTATAATGGAATTAAGTTTTGGGAAATTAGCATAATCACTATTTTTTATGAAATACCAATTACAAAACGAACAATCAGATCTATTATAGAAAAAATGACTATTTCATCGAATAAATAAAAGAGAAAAAGCCTTGAAAAATCAAGGAATCAATGAATGCTGTCAGTTTGACAGAATACTGGAAATGAATAAGACTAATAAAAATAAGAGCATTTTTGTACTTCCATCTGACAAGCATTACGAATTGTTTTTGTACTAAATTCCATCCGGCAAAACGCACCAGGGTTGCAAGGCCAACAAATTGGATTTAGATAAACTAATACTAATTGCGCGAAAAATTCGCTTGGTTAGTAATTTCCTCCCGCGTTGTGACTCTGGTGAACTAGGATTATGACTATATATGAATATTATTTATTTTATAATCATTGGAATAGTATAAAATAATAATTGGAATATTTTTTTTGCAAGCTAGAAATTTCTATAGTCGGAATTTTATCTAGCATGTTCATCTTTCAATTACACTGATGATTTATGTATTTTTGCAAACTATATATTGTAAATATGGAAATAATTAATACATATTTTTTTAAATTAAACGTAAATTAATTCTGTTGATATGTGTTAGGGAAATCTATCTCAATATTAATTGATTATGATTAAAACTGTTATTTATTATTTCAATTATTCTCACACTTTCATACAAATGCCAGCAAACAACAAGCACACAGATTCCATTAGCTGAAAATGAAAGATATTAGCATCTATAAACCATTATTTTTGTGATTAAAGCAAGCAAATATTATCAACAACAAGGCAAATACACACACCTTCCATGTCGCCAAACCATTTTTCTTAGCACGCCCCAAAGCATATTAAATGATTTAGTAAATAATAAAATATTTTGCGTCATAAAAAATAATTAATGAGTTTAATTCCTTTACAGCTATTACGATGCAGGTGTATGAGCCAAGGTATCGATTAGGGCCGAAAATGAAAATGAAATTAATGCCCTGCAGACATATAGCTATAAAAAACTGCCATGAAGCTGTAGTTCAAGCTTGAAAATTACAAAAGCAACTTCATAACCCCGGAATAATTTTTTATGGTTCTGTATTAAATAGTATGATTGTACTGAGTTTACTGCATACACTTTACATAAAAATAATATCAGCACATAATGTACAACTTATATACATAAAATACATCATGATGAACTTATGATGACCATGCTATTTGGAGGACTGACAACTGATTATCTGTTAGATGAGCATAAATATTCAGTATTTAAAATTAAGCAATATCAGCTGTTATAAAGAATAATCCTTGAATATGACTTTTTTCAAGAATGAAGCCCACATAGGTATGAGACCTGTGAGTGGGTGATGAATTAGATGATGGTGATTGATGAGTTGGACTTACAGTTTTAGGTGGGTTCCGAACCACCGGAAAGTGATTTTACAGCAGAGAACAGTCTTTTTTGCTGGCCAATCCAATCGGTAATATGGCAATATAATTCCAACACAGGAGGAATTCCTGTTTGGATTCCTGTCTGTAGAAATGAGTTCATTCATTGATGAATATTGTACGTTCATGAAACACGAAATTAAAATGCTCATTATGATAGAAAGATTGAATAAGTATATTTGTGTATTTATAAGGTGCGTAACGGTTACAGTTGTGGGTAAAGGTGATTTTTTGTAGCCTCTCGTGTTCAAAACTTGTGTATAGGTAATGAAGAGAATGATAATACTAAGAGCCAAGCTAAAGTGAGAATAAACCAGCGTTCACAGGAGAAGCAGTCCGCTAGAGATAAGATTGATTACACCACTGCGTCTCCTTCAAAATAGCGTTAGCTTCGCCATTATTTCAGCGGAGTTGACCTATTGCGTTCTGACTTGACTCAGTTTCAATCTTACAATCCATCTTCTTTGCCACTACTTCTATAGGCCACTTAACAATGTTCAGGACTTATTTTATGAAGCAAAGTTACCAAGTGAATATATCATAACACTGAATTTCAGTAGATTGTTGTGCTTATTTAAAAAACGAATGGTGACATGTATAGGTATTATAGGTATGTAATATTGTATTAGGTATTACTGTATGTAGTGATACATGCATCCTAGTTAATAGAACAGGTGGAAAATTAAAAGTTGAGATATCAATCACCAGCCAGTGCCACAGTCAAGCTGCAAGGGGCTAAAAAAAGTCAAAGTTAATCCATAATCGAATATCGCATAATGGGGCCAATCAGTCGATCATTTCAGGCAAAACACTAAAAATGTTTTTATTAAAAAAATAAAAATACTATACACAAAGCGGATTCTAATTTGATAAACAATGAACTCTTTTAAAATGAATTGTCAAAAATGTTTTTAAAGAAAATCACCTACAGTATTTTACAAGATAAAAGTAAACTTACATTTTACTTGTTACTTTGAAATTATTTATCATTATTTATTCTATTCATTTCTTAGGTTTGTTGTACGCAAAATGCTAAGTATAACAGAAAAAAGACAAAAGTAAAATTTGCACGTAGTGATTTCTCCTCTTGCTGTAACATGTCAACCGCAAGCTGTTTTAAATTAGCACCTCTGATCGACTCATGGACTGCATTATACGACCAATTAATAAAAATAAAAAACGAAAAATTAAAATTATGAAAAAGCATCATAATTTATAAGTGACAGTCAAGTAGTTAAGAAATGCCAACAAATGCATAACAACCTTCAATAATTAAATTAAATTATAGTTTCCAAAGAATGCACATTCAATAAAATAAATAAATCAAAAGCAAGCCCAACATATGATACAAAGTGTAAGAACATGAAAAAATAAATCTAAGGCAAAATGCTATTAAACTAAATGCTATATATATATAAACAATCCAAAATTTATCGAAAGGAAAGAATACGAAGGAAGATTGCTAATTCAGGAAAATTCACAAATGTAGGATTGGAATTCTAACTAAATTGAAAGTCGACTACTGAATGAAAAACGTTTCTATCTAATCTAACTAAAAAATGAAAAAGGAGATTTAAATAAACTTGATCTGTGAATAAGAAGTGTCAAATAAAACTAACATGTGCTTGACACTGTGAGCTTAAGCAAGCCGAGCTCATCAAAATAAGTGCCGAAAGCTTATTAGATCAAGCATAAAATGCGGCACAAGTCCACATCAGTCAAAGCTTAGCTTCATATTCTAATAGCTTAATAGCAGGATTGATATTTTCAGTGTAAAGCAAACCAAATGAATTGAACATAATGATATCAAGCATAAAAAGCTGCATAAAGCCAATGGTAGTCAATACATTATAATTTTACTTCAATTTATGTAGTCGGGTGTATTTTTGATAAGGTATTTCAAGATACTAATTTCTCCAATATGAAGAACATTCTTGACAGATAACATCAAAATCACATCTTATATAAGTTGAATACTTTGTTAGATGGAATGAAATAGTAAGGTTATTTTTTGTGATGTTTTTCAATTGCGAATAAATTCTATATATTAGAGTTATAAATTATATCTTGTGATACATTTGAAAGACGTGCTGTTTTAAATTGAGATCATTCTTTGCAGCTGATTATGTTTTCATCATATCATTGCGTTGTCATCAATTGACTTCTAATACATTGGTTTTTATTATTTGTAAATTGTTTTTCTTTTGAAAAACAATTTACATGAGTCCAAGACTAGTGCGTGGGTCATTGAGGCGAACGGCGGGGAATCTAGCCAATATTTATTATATTGGTAAAATTTGTGAAAATAGAAATGTAAGAAGCGTAAAACTAACAGACCGTTTCAGTGTACAATCTGCATTGATTGTTTTTACTGATATAAGAGGTATAACAAATTTAAAGGATACTCTTGAGTAAGAAATACTTTTATTTTGTATACTTTTTTGAGATTAAATGAACGAAATCTTCAATGTACATACAAAAAAGTATTGACATTGAAGATTTCTACTTCAGCATTGAACGCCTACACTTTGGGCAGTTGGGACTAACCTTTTTATTAGTGCGTGCATGTTACATGTGCATTCATAATTTCGAGGGTGTTTTGCAAGAGGCGCAGCTGGGAGAAAAAATCTTTCAAGATTGCAACAATTTCTTCGTGAAGCTGCTTTTATACATAAATGAGTGGATCATCTGGTTCAAACTTTGACAAATAAAGAAGTCAATGAATTAATAAATCATATAGAAAACTAAAATAATATTTCCCTAATTCTGGTAACACATGAAAAAAAGATTCTCAGAAGCTTGAAAAAGTCTGTTAAAACGGCGAGAGCCATTCCGACACTAATTGCAGAAATCAAAAGCTAATAGATTTATTCAACAGCGTATAGTCTAGCTAGACGAGCTGTGAAAGCTATAAGACTGATGTTAGCCCAGACAAATCGAAAGAAACAATTGATAGAGAAATTTTTCGCCATTCGCTTCCTCTAGCCTTGGGAAATAATATATCAAAAGTCCCCTAGGGTGGGGGTGAGCTTGATGTGGGAGGGAGGTGGAAAGGTTCAATTTAGTTTTTTGTTTATAAATCAGTAACGATAACTCAAATCGATTTTGTTGGTTCTTATCAAAGTTGAAGCTGAAATTATTTAACACAATTTTAAAAAAAGGATAAGAAAAATCAAACCTAATCGGTAATGAAACCCAAAATTAACGTGATATTTTCAAAGTTCATGATGGTTGTTTTTACATAGTAGGGTACTCAGATGTTAGAGTAAAATCTTCAAGAAATTTATATCTTTGATATGTAATAGGCCATTTTTTATAAAACATTTTACATAATGTAAATACTCTTTTGTACAGCAAAACAAAATAATCTTATTCAATAAGTTCAGGAAAAATACATCCACAAAGGATGTGCAGAGGAATATTGAATCACTCTTAAAATTTCTTGTAAAAGAGGAAACTACATTTATAAAAGATTTCACAATGCAATAAGGACTAGAAGTTCATTTTATATTGAAGCTTATGCACACCTTTGTCAAAACACCCTCGATAAATGATGAAATTCAGAGAAGAGATGAATTCTAACTTACCCATTGGGTTGAACTGTTCGGGAGTATTTTGTGGCACGGGAGCGACCTGAGGCGCGTTTGGAGGGGGTTGGGTGGTCGGATAGTATCCAATGGTTGGATCATGTCCTAGAACCGGAGGAGGCACAATCGGAGGAGGAACTGTTGGGGGGGCCGCTGGACCATTCACCACAGCTGGTGGCGAACTGAAATTGGTTTCCGGTAACGATCTTTGTCTTTGTGTCGAAAACCTCTTGGAGCGATTATTGCCTGAAGGCGATTCGTTTTGAATTCGTTTTTCAAGGCCCAAAGACACAGCTGCAAATTTACATAGTAGATTAATTCCAGGCTCTTCACAGTAGATCAATACTGTGTATAAATATGATGATATTTTCACGAAACTACCGTATTTAATATCAATATTTTTAAAAAGCCTAAGTTTTAGGAGTGTTACACACGGGTGTTTCAAACATCATGGCTAGTCATCAGCTGTTGTTACTAAGCATGTATTTTCATGACCAACACGTATTATTGAAAGGTTGGAGACCCGTGCACATACAGCTGGAGACATCCGTGCGGCACAACATCTATTGTTTTAGCCAAAAGACCGTATGTTCGGTCTTTGGTGAGACATGTGTGAGATAAACCGGTTAGGTCATGCGCACTGACATTCAAACAACAAGATTAGAATTTATGCAATCTGAATTAGTGCAGTTCAATATTCTTCGCTACTACTAGATACTACATATCAGCTAATGACTGAAGACATGATGTCTGAAATGCCCCTTAAAATATAGTCATAAAAAGTATTTACATCACTTTGACAACCATGTTTACGGAATTGTGGTGAATAGCACCACATGGTTGAATAGGCAACCATGGTGAATATCAATGTTTCCAGTGACGTGGTTCAATCTGGTGCACAGCTCTAGTTTAAGACTTTTGCAGGGGTTTTTGTCATAATTTTTCAAAGTTTCTTGTATTGGATGACATTAAGTTATCAGGTATTGTCAAGTCAAGGTATTGTAAAGTCAGGTATTGTCATTGATGTTATCAAGTTATCTATTGCCATGAGAAAAAAATTGTTTAGAGTTGATTTTTTGGTTGGGGGGGGGGGGGGGGGGAACTGATTCCTCCTAAGAGTTACTTTCAACTTTAGATACTGTTATCGTTAGTAAAACACGTCTCTGGAAATAGAATGGCTTATTTTTCATTTCAATCAATAAGTTTTTTTTAAATAAATTTTTGGAAATCTTGAATAATTATTACAAAGAAACTTACTTTCAACTGAAATAAGAAAACTAATTATTCCCTAAGGTGTATTTTAGTTAACGGAAAAATATCAAAAGCTAAAAATAACTTGAGGGGAGACCAATTACCCCCTAAACTAAAAAATCCCAACTTTGAGCCCAAATATTTCAATGACATTTCAAATACATAATACGGAATTGTGGTGAATAGCACCACATGGTTGAATAGGCAACCATGGTGAATATCAATGTTTCCAGTGACGTGGTTCAATCTGGTGCACAGCTCTAGTTTAAGACTTTTGCAGGGGTTTTTGTCATAATTTTTCAAAGTTTCTTGTATTGGATGACATTAAGTTATCAGGTATTGTCAAGTCAAGGTATTGTAAAGTCAGGTATTGTCATTGATGTTATCAAGTTATCTATTGCCATGAGAAAAAAATTGTTTAGAGTTGATTTTTTGGTTGGGGGGGGGGGGGAACTGATTCCTCCTAAGAGTTACTTTCAACTTTAGATACTGTTATCGTTAGTAAAACACGTCTCTGGAAATAGAATGGCTTATTTTTCATTTCAATCAATAAGTTTTTTTTAAATAAATTTTTGGAAATCTTGAATAATTATTACAAAGAAACTTACTTTCAACTGAAATAAGAAAACTAATTATTCCCTAAGGTGTATTTTAGTTAACGGAAAAATATCAAAAGCTAAAAATAACTTGAGGGGAGACCAATTACCCCCTAAACTAAAAAATCCCAACTTTGAGCCCAAATATTTCAATGACATTTCAAATACATAATACGGAATTGTGGTGAATAGCACCACATGGTTGAATAGGCAACCATGGTGAATATCAATGTTTCCAGTGACGTGGTTCAATCTGGTGCACAGCTCTAGTTTAAGACTTTTGCAGGGGTTTTTGTCATAATTTTTCAAAGTTTCTTGTATTGGATGACATTAAGTTATCAGGTATTGTCAAGTCAAGGTATTGTAAAGTCAGGTATTGTCATTGATGTTATCAAGTTATCTATTGCCATGAGAAAAAAATTGTTTAGAGTTGATTTTTTGGTTGGGGGGGGGGGGGGAACTGATTCCTCCTAAGAGTTACTTTCAACTTTAGATACTGTTATCGTTAGTAAAACACGTCTCTGGAAATAGAATGGCTTATTTTTCATTTCAATCAATAAGTTTTTTTTAAATAAATTTTTGGAAATCTTGAATAATTATTACAAAGAAACTTACTTTCAACTGAAATAAGAAAACTAATTATTCCCTAAGGTGTATTTTAGTTAACGGAAAAATATCAAAAGCTAAAAATAACTTGAGGGGAGACCAATTACCCCCTAAACTAAAAAATCCCAACTTTGAGCCCAAATATTTCAATGACATTTCAAATACATAATACGGAATTGTGGTGAATAGCACCACATGGTTGAATAGGCAACCATGGTGAATATCAATGTTTCCAGTGACGTGGTTCAATCTGGTGCACAGCTCTAGTTTAAGACTTTTGCAGGGGTTTTTGTCATAATTTTTCAAAGTTTCTTGTATTGGATGACATTAAGTTATCAGGTATTGTCAAGTCAAGGTATTGTAAAGTCAGGTATTGTCATTGATGTTATCAAGTTATCTATTGCCATGAGAAAAAAATTGTTTAGAGTTGATTTTTTGGTTGGGGGGGGGGGGGGAACTGATTCCTCCTAAGAGTTACTTTCAACTTTAGATACTGTTATCGTTAGTAAAACACGTCTCTGGAAATAGAATGGCTTATTTTTCATTTCAATCAATAAGTTTTTTTTAAATAAATTTTTGGAAATCTTGAATAATTATTACAAAGAAACTTACTTTCAACTGAAATAAGAAAACTAATTATTCCCTAAGGTGTATTTTAGTTAACGGAAAAATATCAAAAGCTAAAAATAACTTGAGGGGAGACCAATTACCCCCTAAACTAAAAAATCCCAACTTTGAGCCCAAATATTTCAATGACATTTTTTTCTAGGGCAACACAACATTTAATACCATCTTACACATCTATACACCTTAATACCATACAATACAAGATCCTTCAAACAAAAAATCATTACCAAACCCCTGCACACAGTCTGTACTGGACCTTCTCGAGTTCTGGTCCTTGGGTAGAGTGTAATGATTGAGGTACAAAAAGGATTATCAGTGGCACACCTTCGTTGAAAGTAACAAAACAATAAGCTGCCCTAACCCGCTGGCAAATTATTGGAATTTGGGGCTGATCGTGAATGTGCTAAATAATTTATTATTGTTATACATTTGAAACTGTACATTGATTTGATATTGTACGAAAAAATATAGTGTCAATAAATAAATAACAGCATGAATCAGCTAGTGACATGTCTGGTGAAATGGGAGTCTAAACCTACCAAGATTTTTATAATACGCATTAGATCTATCAAATTATTATCTCAGATTAAATGAATCCTATTGATTGTCACCAAATGCATAAGAAGCTATGATATATAAAAGCTCTAATTCTACGTAATTTGTCGTTTTAGCTCCAAGTTTGGATGTGCCTCAAACTCATAGCAGGCCTCATAGTGTAGATTGTAGACTTCTAGAGCGACATTGATTGCTATAGAGTGAGAGTTTAGAGCAGATATAAAAATGCACATTTTAGTCAGACAAGCTGTAAAAGAGGTAGTCATTCTCGCAGTTCATTTAGCTACTTATTTAATAACTATAATATCGTGTCCCCCGACTGGCTCAGGTCTAATGAAAGAGTTTTCAGTCGCATATGGGTCAGGTCGTAATGCATACGTGTTATCTGATCAAAATTTCATTTATTTATACTTTATACAGTCAAAACACAACTTATTGTAAAGAAACAAAAGGCTTTCAGCCCAAAACTGTATCTGTTACTAAATGTTTAAAATTGCAGCCTACTGAAATATTTTCACACATTAAACTGTATTTTGCCATTCCACAATAATTTTTTCAATAATTGAAAAAGTATATGACAGAACTTATGATAGAATATATTATATATATAATACAATATATATATAATACAATATATATATAATACAATATATATATTTAGAATATATGATAATAATTATTCTGTTCAATAATAATTGATAAGAGTATCGACTATCACTTACCGGCTGGATGTAATTCGATCATATTGCTTAGTTTCGATTCGTGTGAACTTGAACCAGGCATGGCTGGCGCTATCTCTAATTTGGAAAGGTTTTGAGTAACGGAATTGACAGATGACATCATCTGATCGGGCCTGTGGTCAACATCAGGTACTGGTCTCGCTAAAACACAAAACGTAAAATTTTAAGTACAGTGCAATTAGGGACTCAAAGAGATTGATTTGTGAAAATCTTTGTAGTGGATGAATACAATTTTTTTGAATACACAATAGTTTAAACGTTAAAAAATTATCTACGCCTGATTTCTACTAACTCAACAAATAATAATGATTGATTGAGATCAATCAAATAAAATTTATTTCTTTTTCATTTTGAAATTACAACAAATAAAACTGAACTAAAAACATGGAGAAATTGTCATTTAATAAAATGTGAAGTTGTGCATAAATTCTCACCTTGCATTCCTGAGTAACCCGAATTAATTACTGGGGCAGGACGTCGTCCCCTGCCTCTCGAAGGAGTAAACTCCATCTTTCCAGGTATAATTCCTGGTTTGAAGTAACCTCTTCCACGAACATGCTTTGGTAGAGAAGAAACATCAACCGGTTTGCATCTGAAAAAATAAATAAAATAATAAAACATAATCGATTAAAGAGAATGACATTTAAAATCGAACCAAATTCAACATAAGAAATCATCCAGAAGAGAGGCTTCATCAGGGATTCACTTTAAGTCTCTTTAATCTTGGACTCATAACAAACCCCACCCCATATAGTGTTTTAGGCCAGGGGCCCACATACAATTTCGGCAAATTTTCGGCACTTCGAAGCCCAATTTTTGATTTTCCTTCCAGACTTTTCAAAATAAGTCAGGGTGTCTACTAGTTCCTAATTGTAAAATTCCCAACTTTTTCCGACCACATTTCCAAAATTCCCGACCTCTAAAGTTCTATAAAACCAATGTTACTTCAGGTAACATATTCCATAAACGGCGGTAGTAACTAAGATCAGCGGAGGCAGATGCAACACCGATAGCGTGAATTAGTCTCTGCAATGTTGATTGCTTACATTACACAGGAGTGGATCCATCAGGAGGGGGGTGGCCCGGGGTGTATTAAAATGATTAAATGCCTTTACAACGTCCTTTACTGTCAAAAAAACCAGAAACGTTAACTAATGTGTCTATATATATATTTATTCGTATGGCTTCAGGGGAAAAAACACAATACAACAATAGAAATACAGTAACAAATCACTTCCTCAATAGAGAGTCGTCATTAGTGCTGTAAGTAACATTGAAATTAGATGCTTGCCAATTGAATAGCTTTGTCAAAATATAAAAATAATAAGGCTACATGAAAAACCACATAGGTATATCACTAAATATGTCATCTCTAAATCGGTACTTCCAGATCCCTCAGCCACCGGAGAGCATCTACTCTGGCGTTCTCCTGAGTGACATGACTTTCCTGAAGTGCGATCACGTTGATGTTATGATCCTTAGATAATTTACCTATTATATCGGATTTAGCCCTAGTGAAGCCCTCAACATTCAATTGAAGGATTTGCAAGTTATTTTTACAATTAATTATGTTATTTACACTTATTTTGTTCTGAAAAGAACAGTTTTCGTTCTCAGAAGAACGGGGTTTTCCCCTAAGACTGGGTAGCCCTTTGTGAGGGTCCAGTCGCCTCAAATGTGGTTTCGAAATTGTCTCGCCACATAGTGGCTAGTGGCTAGACACAACTAATGTGTCTAAGTATAATATAAGTTAATTTCTGAGAGTAAATAGAGCAATCAACATAGCAAAAATTTCAAGTTCAACGCATAATTTAATGTTTGTATCTCACATAAACATTAAGTGGGAATATCACAATGAAATGTTCATAATATGAACTTAACTACAAAAAAATTATGTTATTGGTTGAGACAGCAGCTATCGATTGAATTGAAAGATGATATTCTATGAATAGATAATATGAATCCTGGGAGGTAACTAGATTTAACTCATAAGAATTACTTCTAAAAAATCCCTTTGTCCTCTTTTTAAATTTATCATTGGGCAGAGTTCTTGTTTCCAGGGACAACCATTTTAACACTTTTGGCCCTGCTTTACATTCACCCAGACAACACAATCATTGATCACTCTAAATCCTTAGTCCAAAAATGTGGGACTCTTGACTGTCAACTATCTGCTATAAAACTATAAAAAATAGAGATTTATTCGACAAATAATTACATTATGAGGTACTTGACCTAGAAAGTATAAAAATTATGAAACACAAATTTTAATAACCTTCTTTTAATGTGTATTGTTACATCACACAAAGCAGTAGCATAACTACAGGGTCAGTCTAGGGTGGAAGATGACCAATGATGTTGCCAAGAGAGTTAGACTCTCTGTACAATAATTACAATAGTAATTTGGAGTAGTAGTCCTACTAAATAAATTGAAGCAATATACATGGCTATTTATCCCAAAACGGCGGTTCGGGGTAATCCCCAAGAAAGTTTTTGAAAAAATACCTCTCTAAAGCCACATTTTAAGGCTGTGCAATAGGGTTTTGGTCATATTTTTTTTCAAAGTCTCTTCGACTGGAGATTATTAGGCTACTGAAATATAGTCTTTTGCAATAAATAAAAAAAAAATTCATCAATTATTTTCTGAGATATGAGCACTTAAAGTTAATTTTTGGGGGCAACCAGTATCATGAACGGTTGTGAATAGAAAAGTGTAATTTTCAGGATCAATGGAACAAAGTATTGTTTTTGTAATGAGGTATTTAATTTTTCAAAATTTCCATTTAAAAAAAAAATCATTTTTTTGAAACCTTAATTACAGAAAAACTAGATTTCCGATTGAAATACAAAATATGTCATTGAAATCTCTGATATTCCTTCTAGTAATAGAGAGATTATTGTAAATCCAAATTAAATCCTTGGGTAGCTAAGTTGCCCCAAAGTTTTCTTGGATTCTCTTCAGTTTTACAGAGTCAACTTCCTCATGCAAATGTGCAAGCACGTTCACTCACACACATGCAAGGACTTGCTATGTTGCCGGTTTGAACCATATTCGTTCATTACTCGCCCTTATCAATGCTCCCTCACGCGCAACACCAGCACTCGCTCTGTCTGCCGGATGTATTTTGTTTACAGTCTTGAATAATTATTATGCGATCGAAAATAATTGCTTTGAATGACATGTCTCCAGTAGCACTCGCACATTCCTTTCCGCTCTCTCACTCTCTTTCACCCTCATTCTTTTTCTGTCAAATAAATATGCCAAATTGTTTTGGAAGGAAGGAAACGAATTATTCTTTTTGCGATTGTTCCATATATTGTACCTTACTCTTTTGATTACATTATAGTTTATTGGATAATTTACATAGTGAATGAGATTATATTGTAGGACTTCTATGATAGATAATATACAAAGAGGCTTCCAATGAAAACTGTAGTAGAACTGTAATTGAAGAAGTTGCTCTACAAACAGAAATTTAATACAAATTATGAGATGAAATACTAAAAAAATATGTATAAATATTACAATTATATTATATAATATATATAATATATTATTATATTATTATATATTATTATTATATATATAATATTGAGTATATTATTATACTCAATATTATAATTGTGTTATACCCTATTATTTAACACAAAAATTAGGCAATGAATAATTATTCAATAATAAAAATAAAAATTCAATAATTAGGATGAAGCCCACATAGGTCTGAGACCTGTGAGTGGGTAATGAATTGGATGATGGTGATTGATGAGTTGGACCTACAGTTTTAGGTGGGTTCCGAACAAACGAGAAATGATTTTTACAGCAGAGAACCAAGTCTTTTTTGCTGGCCAATCCAATCGGTCACCCTTACATAGAGCGCCCAGGAATACCTGATTTTTGAAAATTGATTGTGAATGAACAATTGAACGGATATATTGATATACATCAATCGAAGTAGAATTCCGTATTCTTCAATTTCAACTTTTGCAAACTTAGAATACCTAGAGTGGATTAAAAAAACTTCCAGCTTTGTACCAATTTTTGTCCATCAAAAGAGTGAACAAAATTTGAGTGGGCTCTTGTGTCAAACAAAGGAAACAAATTTTTCTTCATAGGAAATTCTTGCGATTGTTCCATATACTGCATACATTATTGGAGAGCTTACATTGTGAATGGAATTATATTATAATACTTTTTTGACAGATAACAAAGATACTTTCAATAAAAACTGTCGTGGAACTGTAATTGAAAAAGGTGCTTTACAAACAGAAATTTACTACAAATTATGAGATGAAAAACTTAAAAAAATAAAAATTATTTAAATATTACAATTAAGTTCATTATTTAACACAAAAATTAGGCAATAAATAAAAAAGCATTCAATGTTATCGTGTTTGCTAGTACGCTGTGATTATCTTACAACTCATCAATCAACTTATCCTAGCATTACATACCTTTACAATTTTACTCTTAATATAAACACTTATTTTGGTTGGCTAAAAAATCATAAAAACCTAAGAAAAGCATGTATACATTGAGTGTCGAAAGCTACAGAATAATAACGTTATACTTACAACACAATTAAATTCAATAGGCAAAAAATAATAAATTTTCAAAATAAATCGGTTAACAAAAAATTGGCTATATAGTCAGCTAATTTTAACTGATTAATGAGCGAATAGTTTTTTTTTGTATTAAGAGCGTGAAGCGCGACTTTATCGCTCGAGCCAAAACATTGGCGAGAAACTATTGCGAGAGCGATAAAGAAGCTTCACGCGCGAATCGCATACAATATTTCTCCTAAAACTGCAGTTCTGGATTCCAACACAATGAAAGCTTGTAGTTTGTAACATCACAGACCATGCGCGGATTTGGTTAGCGTTCGCCATTGTTGAGGTTATGTGAATTTCATGGATTCCGTGATCCACCAGAAGGCATCAAAATCAAAATAGAAGCGTAAAGAAAACAGCTCTTTGTTTTACAATGTTTGATCTATGTGAAAAATAATTTGGAAAACTTCACTATATAGGGGGTGATACATACTCACAACACAAGAAATAACTTGATTACTCACCGTTACAATTATTCAAACACACAAAAGACTTTTCTTTTTATAAGTGTAAAACTGTTCAATGCCATTCCAGAGAGCTTCAAAAATCTGCCATATCCAATTCTTAAGCATAGACTGAAACTTTTTTTGATGAATAATCCATTATTATATAGGTTTGACGATTTTTATGAAAGGGCCAAGACTTTGTAGACAATTTATAGACAGCTTTAAATGATACACTGCTATAGATAGGTAGGCTAATTTTGAATGTGATTTTGTGTTTTTATCTGTTTTAACGTTCTAGCAATGTTGTATGAGGCAAAATTATTTTGATGTGAAATAGAGTTGCTGCAATAAAGGTTTATCAGAAACTATTTTTTATAATCATGAAATTATTAGGTGTATCTTTACTGAATTTTACTTTACTTTAAAAAATTGAGACATAAGTGAAAGACATACAAAAATTGAAAGATATACATGATTCTTTGGAAATAAATGGAGAGTATAATTGCAAAAAAATAACTAAAATTATTTCAAATTAAGAAGATAATTAAGGAAATTAGAAAGGAAATGATTGAATTAGGAGTAACCCTGGGTGAATTGAAAAATAAAAAACAAAATATTGAAAGTCATGACCCAACTAATGCTTTGCTTTGCCAATTGGCTTTGAAAATTAAAAAAAATATTATAGTATGTTTTGAATATGAGGTAATAAAGTGTTATTTGTAAAAAAGCCTTCTCCAAATTATAATAATCAATTTTATTCTTATATTTTATTAGTTATTTTTCCAAATTTAATAAATTGCCTCGGGCGCCAAAAACTCACGCTATGGCCCCCGTTTTTACTCAATCAGAAACTATTTTTTATAATCATGAAATTATTAGGTGTATCTTTACTGTATGTCTGTTCAAAAAATTGAAAGACATGTGATTCTTTGGAAATAAAAAATAACTAAAATTATTTCAACTTAAGAAGATAATTAAGGAAATTAGAGAGGATATGATTGGATTAGGAGTAACCCTGGGTGAATTGAAAAATAAAAAACAAAATATTGAAAGTCATGACCCAACTAATGCCAACTCTTTTCAGAAGTGAAATGAGTTTGACCCAGCTCTTTTCAGAAGTGAAATGCATTCCTCAAGCATCTCCAATATATGTGAGTAAAACATTATTTAAAAGTGAAATACAGTGTCAGTTTTAATATTAGATTGTTCATTAAGTATTTCGTCATGGAAAACATCACAGATTCCAACTAATGCTTTGCTTTGCCATTATCAACACAAGAAAAAACTCCTTGTGTCATTAATGTCATAAAACAAAAATTAGTTTTATTATTGTAGAATTCTGTACAATATTAGGTTAAAAATAAAACACAGCACAAAACAATGTACAAACTACTCAAGCCACCCGAAGTGAACAGAGGTCTCAAACTGACCAGGCTATCTAGCCGTCAGACATATCAGATCATTTTTGTGAATGAAAGCTCAGGTATTAGAATATCTGTGGCTCAGGCTTGGAAACGGTATTTGCTTTACTAGATTATGAGTAGTAGAACGACTCTGCCTCCCTCCCAAGAAGGCCTAGTCAGACCAGGCGAAGAGGGGAGTAGACGTGAGCCGAGAGATCTGGCAACGTTTTAGGGGTATGGAAAGCTAGTTACAAACTAATCCACCAGAGTGATTCAAAACCGGACCAAACTCGATTCGACTCGATTCGATTGTAGACTCGTTTGTTTGTTGCCTTGAGTCGGGACTCGAGACTTGATCAGAGTCATGGTAGCTGGCGCACAGCCTTAAGTGGTTCTAGGGATTAATTCTTCTAACTTAACACTACAACACACGTTATGGGTCAATGCAAATTTTATCTAGTTCTTGTATTATTGTCAATGGCAGATCGGACATTACTTGAGGCTTCTACTTTTCTATACTTGATCCCTCACTGCTCCTGATTGGGGTACCGTAGAGTAGGGTACTTGAAAATTTATTTCCAAAAAATTGAGGTGTACTCCTTGAAAACATTTTTAAAATAACAATTCATACAAAACCACATTTTAGCGATTCCTGACATCTTCTTTGACTCTTGCCAAAAATTGTCTCACAATGGCTTTCAAAAATTCAATTTTTTTTTGTCTGAGGGGGGGGTAATATCCCCCTGATTCCTTCCCATAGTTACGCCACTGTACAATGAAAAATGAAATTCACAAGAAAAATTACGTATATTATTCGCAATTGAAAAATTATTCTGTAATCAGCCAAAATCTCCCAACAACTTTTTGAGGATCCAGGATCTAGGCTCTAGGGTGATTATCTGAGTGAATGTAAAGTAGAGCTCATAAAACAAGTCTGCTTTTTCTGCCATGAGAGTCCTCAGCCATGTATTGATAAGCTGCAGAATCCAGAAAAACCTTTCAGAACTGGCATCATTTTTAGACAAAGTACTGAAGTACACAATAATTTGCAATAGAAAATCAATTGTTGGTTAGGCATTGCTGTCTCATTTTCCTCCCTTGTCAGCAACTTTGAAAACTCTCCTTTATTTTCTTCTACTTTATCTTATTTTTTTCACTTTTTACCCTTATTTGTATTTTTTAAATTTCTTTTCTGTCCTACCAATTTCTATCCTTTAACATATTGCCATCTCTTTTCCACTTCTTTACTGTTTTTCATTATTTCCATTCTTTAAGAATTCTACCTTTGTTCTACTTTTCTTTCTTTTCCTTCCTTTTCTTTTTCTTCTGCGTTTGGGGGGGGGGATTTCCCCCCCCCCCCCCCGTGGATTCGCCACTGCGCATACAAGAGGTCACTAATAATTAGATGATTGGATCATTTCATCAGCTTTCTTTTTTTACACAAAAAATAGTAAAATCTAATAAAACACACAAAAAAATGTAACAGCCACCCTTCGGAGGAATTGACCTGCCAATTAAAAGAAAACCACCCACTTCAGGGCAATTTAGGCTGATGACTCCATCAAAATAGCAAGTAGCTACATATTGCAAGTTGTTAAGGAATGTAACACTAACATTGCTGTAGATTGGTAGAGACATTGGTAGACACATTAGTAGAGGGCAGTTTAGAAATTCAAGCCATTAAATAATTTACTTGGACCTTGTACCGTAAAATGGGGCGAAGTCGTACACAAAAGGGGAAAACATCCTGAGGTGTATACGACGGACAGTGCTTTCAAACCCGAGGAAGAAGAGACTTAAAAAAGTGCTTTTAACGTGTGCAGAATGAGGCCAGCCTCTTCATAGTTTGGATATTAAGATTGTAGTTCAGGAATATCTTAATAGATTAGGCAGAGTGGAAAAAAGATTTAAAAATAATAGTCCAGGCACAGTCTGGATTCTGCATTTTCTTAAAAGACATAAATACTTGACTGTGAAGTAATTAGATAATTTTCAATGTGTTAGTTCAATGTGTTGTGTTAGTTAGGAAATATCTATATATTTACATAGAAATTTGGTTAGATTTATATTACAGACATATTTCCATAAGCATAGGCCTAAATATTTTTTCTACTAAATTAGGTTAATATCAATGATAAAGTGCCTTAATAAAAGTTTATATGTTTGATATTTAATTATTTTTTTGTGAAAACTATGATTCTTCTTTTTAAAAACACAATTACGACTTCAACCTTTTGTTAGCCCAGAGTCATACACAGTGTGAAGTAAATACGTGTATGACTTCACCCCAACCTATGGGGTGAAGTCGTACACTTTTTTATTTTTTTAGAACTAGCATGGATTTTTGTAACGTTTTTTTTATTACTAAGGCTAAGTAGATAAAGTATCAAGGAATATGTACTCTGATTTTTTATTATTTTAAGAATACATTTTATGGTGTGGGAAAAACATCCAAAAGTGAACGACTTTATCCCATTTTACCGGTACTTGAGAAAATCGTTTAAAATTTTAATCTTCTAAATAATATTATTTTTAAACCCAGGGAGTTCTCAGCCCTTTCTATAAGTCTCTTTGGTAAGTCATCATCATTATCATCTGGAATAATTGCAGTAATCGAAAGTGTTGAAGGGCTATTTCACAGTTTGAGGTTTACTTATATTAAAAAAGGCATAATTGGCTTTGTAATCATATTCATGTTTAGAAAAAATTAAAGATAGCTTGAGACTGAACAGTTGCTTGCAAAATGCGTTATACTTGTTTAAATTACCTAATTCAAGTTTTTACAACCTTGGACAAAAATATATAAAAATTCGAAACTGTTATACTACAAAAATATTATTGATGTCTCATAATAAAAATAAAGACCTGTGGAAAATTGTTAATATCTCCAATAAAAACTCAAAATGTGATCATTCCTCAAATGAAATCAGCTCTGATGACTTATGATTTTTTTCATTGACAACATAGATAGAGTAAGTAGCAACTTTCTTGAGAGTGATACTGATAGCTCATATTATCTCAATAAATGTCATGCTATCTCTTCAGGGTTTTCATTTCATCATGTTACTGTTGAAACTATGTACGCCAAAAATTGTTCCTTGAGTAATAGCAATTGTTATGATGTTTATGGTATGAATTCTGTGATACTAAAGATATCTGCTCCTTTTATCTGTGAAGTAATGGCTCATTTATTCAATGAATGTCTAGTTAGCAGCACTTATCCTAAAAAGCTTAAGAATGTAAAGGTATCGCCTATATTAAAAAAAGGGAACATTTAAATAACTTCAGGCCAATTCACATTCTTCCAATTATTTGAGTCACTATTACATGAACAGCTTTCAGAATATTGCGAGTCAAGCAATATTTTTTCTGCTTGCAGTAATGGCTTTTCATATATGCTATCCGCAGTGCCCTTGCCACCCAATTCCACGGATAATTGGGGCTCTACTGTACTAAGTTACATCTTACTCACTTCTCAAAGTCATAATACAATCATTGCATAGACTACTAATCTAATATTTTATAATATAATGTTATATTAACGGTGAAATGAGAGATAAAAAGAGAGAATGGAAATACTAAGCACTACTCCAACCATTTGCCACAAACTTAAAACAATAAACTAATTTTAAAAAAAATTGGGCCAAGTTTTTACAAATCTTAGTACAATTTGCAAAGTTATTTTGAACTGGAGGAGATTTTTGTAAATGAAAAATGCAAGAAAATAGAGTTTGAGTAAAACTATGTTGAAGATAACGATAATGCCTTGATCAACACTATGCATCTACCTGATGTAAAATCATGATGCTACAGAGCAGACAAATGCATAGTATTGAGGTTAGTATTATCGTTACCTTTAACATGGTTATGCATAAACTCTATTATGTCTACTTACTGAGGTGGAAATTTAACATGCTCCTTGTTAGAGTCCTTTGCCGGAGCATTTCCATCATTGGAGGAGTTGGCGTGTACCCTTGGTCGGCTTCTGCTCCGGCTTGTCTGTCGTGTTTTGCTATGCTGGTTTTGGCTCGAATTTGGCATCTTTAGAATTGATTTTGTTGGCAGCGGACCAGCATCTTTGGATCTATTAAAAGAGTCTTCACGTTCTTCGTCCTTGAAGGTGGCCTCTCGTCGCTGACTGGTAGTTGACATTCGTTGCTGTTGAGACTCTTGCTGCTCAACAAGTAAGCATACACAAAAATCAATGTAGACAATTTTCACGAAAAGAATCTCAAGTAAGCCTTCAGATTAAAATAAACCTTCAGAACACAAATCCATCAATCAATCAGATTTTTATTCAACACAGTACAAATCTTATAAAATGCAGCATAGTTGAACATCATAATTACACAATGATAATAAACAAAGCTTAGGCTGGAAATAGAACTACTTCATAAATGGAGACCATTACATTCTAGATTTAAGCCAACCATCTTATGGTACACTAAATAACTAATCTCAACAAAGGTGTGTTCGAGTCAACTATAGAATAAAAAACAATTCATTGAAATAATCAAATAAGATGAATAATAATAATAATTATTAGAAATAGTCATCAATTTTTTAATTCATAGAACCAAGTTAATGGTAATAGGCCACTCATAGCTGGTGCCGCACGAACTCATCAACAGAATAATATGCCTTAATTAGCAAAAAATTAAAAAGTTCAACTTTGAATGTATTTACTATTTTCATTATTGGTGGATGATAATTTCTAGGAGACTGGTAGTTTGTTAAAAAATTTGCATCCTGCATAGGTAGGCTTCCTTTCAAACAGTTTTCGCCTATGAAGCTGAATGGCAAAATTATCTCTTCCTCTTGTGTTATATAAGTGGATATAGGCACTGTCTAAGGTTCACTCTATTTTCAACTGAATGCATGATGGCTCTGAATATATAAATGGAGGGTACAGTCAGTAAGGAGAGCGTTCTAAACGCCTCTCTGCAAGGGTGGTTGTATTTGAGTTTTGCAATACGGCTGATAGCTTTCTTTTGGATGATAAATACTCTCTGAATATTTTCTTTTGATGTTCCACCCCAAAGCTCATAAATTCATAAACTATATGACATTAAAATGTGGCAAAATACACTACTCTAGCTGTATTTTTTGGTACATACTTTATTAAACTTCTTATAGCCCAGGCAATGAATGCAAAAAAATGGCCATTGTCGTAACAAATTAGGGGAAAGCTGAATTTTCGCAGGATGTTAGTATACATAGTACTTACTCAAAAAAACCAAAGTCCCGACCCCCACCCCGCTTGCTTCCCCCACCGCCCCCCTATCAACATTGCAAGAGCAGTACTTCAGTTAAAGGCTTATATCTCGGAAACTAATTAAGGTATCGTTGTGATTATCATCTCATTTAATACTCAAAACTATTCTCTAAAAAATATGTCATATACATTTTCTATGTAGATAGCCTAGATTTTCAGTAAAAAAATAGTTTATAGAAAAAAATGTCACCACGAACCACAAAAATCAACTTCAACTGATCATATCTTTTTTAATATCGCGTTATTGGTTGTGCCGTTCCTTACAAAACTTATAGATAATTTAATAAGATTTAAAACGATGTGTCTATTGATTACTATAGTTCAAGTTATGGCGTCATAGTGAGTGATGAAATAGTAGCGGACACCGCGTCGCCGAACCCAACAGCACTGTGTATTGCATGGCGCTTGGCTATCCAGCCCAATCCAATAAATAATTATTGTCAGACAAGCCAGACTATAAATGCCAATCAATAGTACACGTTTAAAAGTACATTTTCCGAAAAGTCCCCAAAAATCCCCCCTCAACTTTTCCCCCAAGCCCCCTCAAAGTTGAAAATGTTTCTAATTATTGGAAATTCGATATCTCTGTAACTAACTATCGAACAGAGTTGATTCTTCTTCCATAATATCAGTCATATAATGTTCTGCAATAAATGTTCTGTTCACTTTGCCGATAAACCTGATAGTTTCTGTTATAAAAATTGAAATATCTTCAAAAGAGAATTCTATCAACTAGATTTTTAATTATTTAGGGGGACATTTTTGTATGTCAATTTACAGAAAATAGCATTAAATAGAAGTTATAGAACTTATTTTTATGAATCCAAAGATGTGTATAACAGCATACTGACGATTAGAGATGACGATTCGATAGGATGAGTAGTGTAGAGGGGGGGGGGGGGGTGCCCCTTTGCTAACATTGTTGGGCCCTTCTCTCAGGAACGTTTTGTCGCACTCCATACCTTTATTTTCTCAGCTCTTTGAGGCCACATTTGACAGATAATTTGGAATTATACTTGAAAGGGCAGTATAGGCTCTTCCCTTTATCAGACATGGGCACACCTTTGAAGGAGGGGGCTAGATGAAATGATAAATTATGTGGGCGGGTCAAAAAATTGATTAGTACTCATTTTTTACATTTCAACCATCAAATACAATTTCAAGTCTCAATGAATATTATCCTAAATAATTAAAGATGTAGTAGAAAGACTCTTGTTTAACTCACGAAGGGATGCAGTAATCCAACTGAGATTAGCGTTAGAAGCAATCTGACTTTTAACCCATCTTATCAAAGCAAAAGGTGTCAGGGGGTACTTCTCCACAATGGTTTTGGTAAATTAGCGTTTAAAAGCAGTAATTTAAGCAGCTCTAGACATCATTTCACTCATTTTGACGCACATTAGAGTATGAAGTTCATTTAGTGTTCATATCATTTGAATGTCTCCCTAACAATCATGCTATTTATAGATGGCCTTTTACATTTAATTTCACTTTTATATTCAGTTTGAAAACAATTAAAGTTTTTTTTTAATGTTTCGGTAGTTATACTTATGTCTGGTATTTTTCACCATTTACTCTAAAAGCTCAACTTCTTTTTTGTTCTGGATAAAAGTGATGTCATTGAGACTAAACATTCCAGTTGGACCTTTTTTAATGTGTGGACCTTTTGGCATTGATAATCAATAATGAAACTACAGTAAATTCTTTATTTTGTAACTGATGACCAATTTCAAGCATCTATTCGTTTCAACATATAAAAACTTCATCCAATGACAACAGAGGCAGGAAACCTCTTAAAACAATGAACAAGAATTAGGCCTATATCGTCATAATACAGTTATTGCAATTTGAGTCTTTCTTCCTTCCCTGTCGATTTTACGTTGTAAGCGGTAGCTCAACTCTTTAGTAAGTTAACTCATATCTAAACACTGAGAGCAAACTGAGATGCGATAATATTGTACTGCGAAATCGAAAAAATAAATGAATAAATAACCGTTATCCTAATTTAGCAAAGAAAAATATATTTTTTACATTATATTTATATATTTCTTATAACTTAATTTGCATG
Source organism: Conomelus anceps (assembly GCA_948455865.1). Taxonomy (NCBI): domain Eukaryota; kingdom Metazoa; phylum Arthropoda; class Insecta; order Hemiptera; family Delphacidae; genus Conomelus; species Conomelus anceps. Next base: position 23,657,585 of record OX418222.1, read on the forward strand.
TGTGATTTTATTCTTCACTCGAAATCATGTTCCGGGCTAGCTCACGAGCCGTAGTTTGCCCATTACCGCCCTAAAGTGTACTTGGAAAATGACGATTTTAATTATAAATAGTTTATAACTCGTAAACTACTGAAGAACGAATTGCAAAATTCGTCTCAAATTGTAGGTAACACCTTTTTCTGTCATATCTTTAGTAAGAGAACCACTGAAAACACATTTTAAATCAAACTAAACAATTCTATATGTAGGTTTTCCCGATAGTACAGTCATACAATGTGTTGGACAAAAAATGTATAGGACACAGTTATTTTAGACAATACAATTCCCTGAAACATACCAGTGGCATCTTTGTATCATGCATGAATTTTGAGTTATTGTAATTCAAAATGTTGAAAGATTATGAAAAAATTGAAATTTCAACTTTATGAATGATTATAACTTTCTATTCATGCTACAAGCCTGCCGTTGGTACCCAGTTTTGGGTAATTGTATTGTCCACAAGAAAGGAATCCTGTTTATTTCATGTTCGACACATGGTGTGGCTGTAATATCGGAAAACCTGGAAAATTACCAAAATTTTTACTACATATAAAATTGTTTAGCTTGATTTAAAACGTGTTTTCAGCAGTTCTCTACCTGAGGTATAAATCATCATTTTACAAAATAATGTAGTATAAGGGAGGCCCATACTGCCCTTTTAAGTAGAATTCCAAATTATTGGTCAAATGTGACATTCTACATATGAATTGAAATAGCCTCGAAGAGCTAAGAACGTAAAGGTGGAGTGCGACAGATGTTAGCGAAGGGGTACCCCCCTCATCACTACATCTCTCATCGAACAAATCATCATCTCTAATCGTCAGTATGCTGTTATACACATCTTTGGATTCATAAAAATAAGTTCTATAACTTCTATTTAACGCTATTTTCTGTAAATTGACGTACAAAAATGTCCCCCTAAATAATTAAAAATCTAGTTGATAGAATTCTCTTTTGAAGATATTTCAATTTTTATAAAAGAAACTATCAGGTTTATCGGCAAAGTGAACAGAACATTTATTGCAGAACATTATATGACTGATATTATGGAAGAAGAATCAACTCTGTTCGATAGTTAGTTACAGAGATATCGAATTTCCAATAATTAGAAACATTTTCAACTTTGAGGGGGCTTGGGGGAAAAGTTGAGGGGGGATTTTTGGGGACTTTTCGGAAAATGTACTTTTAAACGTGTACTATTGATTGGCATTTATAGTCTGGCTTGTCTGACAATAATTATTTATTGGATTGGGCTGGATAGCCAAGCGCCATGCAATACACAGTGCTGTTGGGTTCGGCGACGCGGTGTCCGCTACTATTTCATCACTCACTATGACGCCATAACTTGAACTATAGTAATCAATAGACACATCATTTTAAATCTTATTAAATTATCTATAAGTTTTGTAAGGAACGGCACAACCAATAACGCGATATTAAAAAAGATATGATCAGTTGAAGTTGATTTTTGTGGTTCGTGGTGACATTTTTTTCTATAAACTATTTTTTTACTGAAAAACTAGGCTATCTACATAGAAAATGTATATGACATATCTTTTAGAGAATAGTTTTGAGTATTAAATGAGATGATAATCACAACGATACCTTAATTAGTTTCCGAGATATAAGCCTTTAACTGAAGTACTGCTCTTGCAATGTTGATAGTGGGGCGGTGGGGGTAGCAAGCGGGGTGGGGGTCGGGACTTTGGTTTTTTTGAGTAAGTACTATGTATACTAACATCCTGCGAAAATTCAGCTTTCCCCTAATTTGTTACGACACAAAACATTCATTGCCTGGGCTATTATAAGAAATAGACGTTTGCCAACTTTTTTGATATTTTTATCAATGCGTAAGTCAGATTTTCATCAAAATTTATTCCTAGCATGTCAACTGAACCAGTGCACTTTATCACATCATCACCAATCTATACTTGTGGAAGTATAATAGCATTTTTAAAATGTAACGTTTTTCATAGCATTGATAGATACATGTCATTAAAATATTAAACAACTGCATTAGTAGAGATGTTCATGTCAATTTCAAGATTAACATCTTATTAGCAAAAAGAAGAGTTGTGTCATCTGCATAGAGTGCAAAATGGACATTATCATCTGATACAGCCGAATGCACATCAGAAGTATACAATAGAAAGAGTAGTGGGCGAAGGATCGGATCCTGAGGGACTCCAGTTTCAAGCTTCAACTTAGATGTAATTTCTCCCAAGGATGAAGATAAACAGACATATTGAGAACGCTCATTCATGTAAGATTCCAACAGTTTCTGAGAAATACCTCTCACCACTAGGCCTTGCAACTTGCTTAGCAGGACCTTGACATTAACGCAATCAAAAGCTCTTGAGAGGCCCAGCAGTGCAGCAGAAGAATAGTTCCCCATATCCAATTCTTCCAGAAGCTTTTCATATACATTTATTTCTGCACCAGTAGTTGATCTTCCCTTGAATAAATCATACTGGTATGATGGGATAAGCTTAAATTTATTCAGATAGCTAGTCAACCTCAAGCATCAACAGTTGGATTAGATGTTTCATTTTTTCGTGCTGATTATGCCAAATGAGACTTGTGCGTGAAAGGATGATAATGGAGTATGGTGTACCAGCAAATTTAGGTGGGCTCCAAACCACCAGATAAGTGGTAATAAAGGATATCATATTTTACTTCATGCCAGATACCCTTTCAAGCGCAGTACTGAGCGCCCTGACACCACACTCAGCAAGCCACCATTCACTCCCTAATTCACGGGTTAGTGTTAGAGCTACAAAACAATCATACCTACAGATGATAGATCATTATAAACTACAGTGTGTTTCAAGTCGAACTCAGTATTCAATTCATGAGCTAGGAAATTGGAAATTTCAACTTTAAGCGGCGGACATTTTTTTATTCAGTAATTATTAGTAAAATTAGAATTATCAAATCAAATAAAACATTTAAAACGAATTATCAAAATTTAAATTTAATACAATATTCAAGTTTTTAATAGTCGCAAACCTAGAAACTTTGAAAAATGGTGATGGACAAAAACCAAGTGAACAGAAACACTTACATTCACTTGATCTCGAACTCTATTTGGTGTAGAATCAGCTTTATTGTTGAGCGCAGGAAATTCGGCCGCACTGTCAACATTCAACCGGCGATTATTATTTCTCGTTCTTCCTCGTCTATCACCCGACATCGCTCCACTCTTGTAAGCACTTTCATTCTCCCAATCACGATCGTATTTGCTATAAAATCGTCTGAAAAATAATATAATTACATAGCTACAAAACAATAATGCCTACAGCGACAAAGCATTTCACTATACAGTATGTAGTGTGTTTCAGGACAACGGATCATACGCCAGGAACTGGAGCTGATTTACAGCTCAAAATAAGGAAAAAAATCATATAAATATGTGCCTAGAAACGCATACTTGCAGACATAAAAGTAGCCGAAAATTACAGCAATTCCTATAATTGGACAGCTTTATGCATAAGGGAACCAAACAACAGGTAATATGAACTGAGAAAATTTATCTCAAAGTTTCTACAATTAATAACTTTTTATAAATTCAACCATGAGTCCTACTACCAAACTTGCTTCATTATTAAGCAGGTTCTGTTTTTCTCAACAAGATGGCAGCACTAACTTCATTTTTCTCAAAATGGTGTTTTGTTCCTTTATGCATAAAGCCATGCAATTGATGTGTGAGCATTAAAGTTTTGATATCTGCCTACTTTGGACTTTTCCACGTCCACTTGAACTATGGGCTACGTTTGTAGGGTAAATGTAGTGGCACTAATACGATTTTCATTTGGCAGAAGAAAGCTATTAGGTGTATTGTAGGATTAAAAAATATTGAAACTTGTAGACGGGTATTCGTACAGCTACAAATAATGACATTACCATGTATGTATATTTTCTGCAATATGATTTATGTAAAGAAGAATGAAGCCAATTTCCAGGCCGAGAGGAGGAGACTCATAGCCATAATACAAGAAATAATTCTCTCCTGGTATCTCCATACATTGGATTGCTTCCGTTAACAGTGAGACAATTGTCAATGTGTCGATTCAGGACCGAGGTCTCAAAGTGGCTGAAGGATAGGGCATCTTTATAATGTGAGAGTATATCCAAACTGAAGCTGCCTACTTTATTAGTGTGTAAATTACTATAGTATCTGAATTTGTATCTCTAGTAAGTTAATTTAATTTTTTTTATTGCATACTGAATTTATCTCTTGGAATTGCACTTGTATGGTACTTAGACAGATGAGGACCGCTCCCGCTTACAGACTGACAGTCTTTGCGGGTTCATTTATTCTATAATATGTGATGTACTGTACTTGTGTTTTCTTGGGAATAAACAAATTTTGATTGATTGATTGATATAGAATTCGATATGTCCAGCTGTCTGTATAAAATTGTTCTGTTAAAAATTATTGTATTATATATTACCACCGAAGCTTATTGTACTTGAAGTATCAAGCAGTATCAAATTTAATGGCCAATAAAATATTCTTATTCTTATATGTACATTTACACATTCTGGAATTATACATCCTTCATTTAGTTTGTAAACCTGTGTAATCTAATGTAGAATGAGCTCAAAATCGAAAACAAAAGTCTGTACAGTGCTTTAGATTGGTTAATTATTCGATAATAAAGCTTTAAACGAAACTTGCAAATAATATAGTAGAAAACTTTTCTCCAATAAGAACAAATCCTTGAGTTTTATTCCTACTTTTCAAACTCTCCTCCAATAAATTCAAATCAATTTATACGTTTAAAAATTGGGCATCAACAGCATTGCATTTTAAACCACGAAAAAAGATTACTAACCCATATTTTCGTCTTCTTCTTGCTTTGGGAGGTGCTTCCTCACTTCTTATATCATATCCATATGTATCTATCAACTCCTGAGGAGTTTTTGCACTTTGCTCATCTTCCACATACAAATCATGATGCCACTTGTCACCACTGGCCTTATCCGTCCAGACTTGCTTTTGCCTGTTTGCTGATCTATTTGTTTTGCCTGAGTCCACGTTTTTTGCGTCGTTCGATTTTGAATCAACTCCGGGCTCAGTCGAATTTACAGCAGTATCATCACTGAAAATAGAACACATTTCATTTAATGATCATCAAAAATGTATCAATGTACAATTTTATTTATTACTGGGTTTGGTCAAAATTCGTTGTCTCCAATTCTGTTTCTCCATAGGAACACAGTGGCGGCGGTAAGAATCTGCAGACACACACTCCCCTGCGAACATTTTTGAGGCCCCCCTGTCATAGAATATATTGTGACATGGAGATATTTTAATGGTATTATTAATTTTATTTTGTTGAAAATCCTCGGTTACAATATTAAAAAATCGATGAATTTTTAATAATAGTTTAGAGTGCAATAAAACTTCAAGCCTTATTGCATGACCTCCACGAGAAGCATGTTAAACTGAAAATTCATAAGTTTGGCGGGCAGACAGAAGACTGCTTTGATATTTTAAGCCCAATTTTTCACACTCATCATAAATTCCATGAAATTTGATCAGGTTTGTTTATTTTTCCAAGAAGAATTCATGTGAAACAAGCTTGAAGATGGACTGGACTATTCTGTTATAAAATTTTTCCTGAAGCCTCGCCAATCCTGTTTTTTTTCATATCGCCAGTAATATTAAAGAATATTAGGAAATCAGCTGGTTTTGATAAACAATATTAGAAAACCAGCTATAGACCCTTACCACAAGCGTGTTGAGTCAACTCGATTATAGGAAACTACCTTAACTCAATTATTTGAAACACGCTCAAGTAAGATGATGCTGAACATTTTTCAAGATTAAGAGAAAATCAGTAGTTTATTTTTCCCCGATGAATTCAACTTGAGTCTTGTGCGCGGGTAATGAGGTGAACGATAACACAAAATATACCAGGCTAAATGGGAATCAAACCCGTGAATGAAGGAGTAGCAGTCAGTCAGATACCCTAACCGAGCACACCACTGCCACTGCCAAACTTTTACAAACTACCAACTGACTAATTCATCGACTCACTGTTATTCAACAATTGAATCAAATACCAAGTTAACATTTTAACGTTCATTAATGAAGTGAAAATGATAAGAAATGTGTCATATGACCTTCCTAAACCTGTTACTATCTTTTTTAATAGATTTCCATGATAATGATAATAATAATAATAATAATAATTAATAATAATAATAATAATAATAATAATAATAATAATTTAAATAACATCAATTGCGAAGACACAAAGTAGAAAAAACTGAATAATTTCACAATCGAGTTTCAAAATGACATATTTTCCATGTATCCAAATTATTTGAAAATTCATATAAGGAAAAATAATAACAGCTCAGTTACAAGTCAGACATTAAATAAAAAATGAAGGGAATAAAATTATAAATACCTTTCTAAGCATGTTCTGTCATCATGCTCATAGAATGTGCCTTTCTTTGGTATATACTGTGGGTTTCTACGATCCTCGTCATCGTCAAGTTTTTTAGGTTTTTGATCCTGAAATTTAATAAAAAACTTATTACTGCAAAACCAACAATTATTGGCCCAAGTGAAAATAATAGATTCTCAATAACCATTCTCAATTCACAAACATACTTGACAAGTATGAATATTGCTTTGCAACTGAAAATACGAGAGCATTCGAGTTGTAAGATTGAACTTCATCAATTACATGAGTTATAAGATGTGTGAGGTTCAGCTACACGAAACCATGGCCTTGTAACTAATATAATTTATGAAGTTTATAAAGTAAAATTCGACAAATTTCCAAATAATAATTTAATTATGGTAAGGTTCTAAAATGTCAGCATTAACACTACAGGATTTATTAACAGTTTTTTGCTCTCCTATTTCGTTATCAAGGACATATATACCGTAAGTGCAAAACCAAAGGACAAGGTAACCAATATACATTTTGGTCAAAAGCTGAACATACTGAAATCAAATCAGTACACACAAAATATCAAACTAGATATTTTAATCGATGTAATATATATTACAATGAAAATTATTTTTATATTATAATGAAAAGAAGTATCTTTCCTTTAGGAAAAGAGTAAGGAATGATCAAATTCGAAGGAGAATGAAAGTGAAAACATATATAATTGCATACATAGAAGAAAAGAGACTTGTTTGGTATGGGCATGTGATGAGGATTGGATCAGAATGGCTACAGAGTGGAGTCCGGAAAGAGAAAGGCCGAGGAGATTGTGGAGGAATGAGGTGAATGAGACGATGGAATCGAGAAACGTGAGTGAGGGTGATTGGGAGGATAGAAAATGGTGAAAAATCTGGCTGAAAGAAGGAAAACAGTGATTACTGTAAAATCCTAAAATATATATATTAAGTTACGGTATATATTTTCTTCATTTTATCAAAAACTTGCAATGGCATGATAATTAAATTTTGGAAATACAGTCAAACGTCCATACAACAAAACAGCAAAGTCCTCTGTATAAAGAATTTTTATAGCATCACTTGACATTGCAGCCTGACAAGACGACCTCTCATTAGCGATTGCCTCTTCAGCACAAATTTGCCTGGATAATCGATTTCGTTATAGAGGGGTTCAACTGTACAACATGGTTCATGTCGAAAAACAATGTTTGTATAATAATACAAATACGAATTATAATCGAGTGTTATCACTTTTGACAAAAATAACCGATTTCAACTGTAATTCGATACGGGTTCCATCTAGACGAGTGAAAGGATGTGTAAGTGAGGCAGTGCCCCAAACACTTGTTGAGGAACAAGAAATAAATAAGTTCACAAATGATCGAGTGGTAACAATCATAACAAAGATAAATCATTTCAAAATAAATAATAAGACGAAGTTGTCACAGTCACATTTATTGATATTCAATCCATCTAGATTCTAGATGTGTGGTACAGTGATATGTAAGTGGAACAGAACCACTGATGCTTGCTAAGAAGCACAACTGTGTAGAAAAAATTAAATAATACTGTTAATGATGCCAATTATTACTGTAATCAAAAGTAGTGCATCAATGCTTGTGTAACGTTTAAATTTACATAAAATTCTCACATAAAATTAATTTAATTTGAAGATGAATTGAGTTAGAAATTAAACTCATTACAAATATATATATATATATGGATGGAAGTCATATAACTTAGATGTCAGTTTAAAGTCAGATAAAAGTTCAAGGGCGCTCAGCCACTGAATGCTGTGCTGAGTCGTGCTGGGACAGCTTTTAAAACTAAACCAATAATGTTCAATTAATACCCAGCAACTGACACAGAGCAACACAGATTTCGGTGGTTGGGCGTTTATTGAAGACTGCTGGTTCGGCTTAAAACGCTGTCTCAGTACAGCTAACAGTGACCGGGGCTCAAAAAGTTGTGTCAAAGTCAAGACTCACCTCGATTTCTTTTTCTTGTCCATCGCCATCGAGACGTTCACTTTCAACAACGATATCATCGCTAAGATCATCTCCGATGCTCGAATCTGAGTATTGCCTCCTCGAATCGAGACTCCCATCATCGTCGTCGTCATCCTCATCATTTTCATTATCGATACCGTCATCTTCGTCGTCATCAGATTCTTTCGATCGTAACTTAGAAGGCTTTATCACTGGACTCGAGTTCTCTTCATTATTATCATCATCATCATCATCATCATCGTCTTCATCAAGTGTCTCATATTCTGACTCATCGTTCGCGTCATTGGCGGTTGTTGATGCTTCCAGATTAGTTGAGGCTTCATTAGCCGCCAGTGACGGTTCCTAAACAAAAAGATCAATCAGTACATATTTTGCGCAAACTTAGAGTTCATTCAAGATTCACCTTTCCTTACATATATATACAATAAAATAAAGACAAATGTGTATATCAGCACTATTACTTATGTCTTCAGCATAATTAACAGCATTAAAAAGGATTTTCGAGAATAGTTACTTCGTACATATGTATATAAAATAAATATGAAGAAAAGGCCTGAAAGGTAGAACCTAAGCACAGGTATTAATTACCTAAAACAACAATAGCACAAGGAAAATTTGAGTAAAGTAACAAACATAATATATTAAACTTTCAAACGTCAAATACACTAATAAGATTCTAATTTTTTATTAATAAAAGTGATTTGGTGAGTTCCATGGAATACGAGGGATGGACTATTCTGAGCATTGGATACAATCAAAGCATCTGAAAATGAGAGACTGGGAATAATTTATTATTCTTGCATGAGACAAAATATTTACAGTACCGGTATATATGTGTGATAATTAGTTTACTTTTGGTATATTGTGTTCAATTGCTAGCGTAGTCTATGTACTTAGGGGTGCTTGAACAATGAATCATCAATACTTGATGATAATCATCGCAAAATCAAGCAAATACTATAAAATGGGGGTATTGACTCGGTTCCAATCTGGCATACACAGTTCCATAGCATGTTTTTTTTATGGTGATTATTCATGCTCCACTGTGCAAGCAGTGGAATTAGTTATTCTGTAAGGTATTTTAGATTTGAATTTTCTGAATAAGGAAGCTAATGATGTTGGATGTGTATTTTCATTGATGATAGGATTTTGTAAATTATTGTTTGTTAATTAGGAATTGATTAGGATTGCCTTCTAAAAATCTCACAATTTGAAAATTCATCACCTGAAATCGCAATGTTGATAACTTTCTTATAAGATTCAAAGGGAATTAGAACATTGCAGTAATCTCGGCAAAATTCATCAACACCTACAGCAAAGCAACAGCATAAACTTTATTAATGTCACAGTAGCTAAAGACGTTAATTAAAAATCTACAAAAGTCCTCATATCATGTAACACAACATAGTCTTTCAACAGTTCACTGTTCAACACACATTTCTATGAGGCAAAGAGACTACACGAATAATTAATTAAAATAGTTTACCTACCACAACTAAATAAATTACTAACTCCCACTAGAGAACAAAAAATTGACAAACTCCCCTAAACAAACTAACCTAACTAAATTAACGGCAATACACACACCACAAACCCTGACAAAATATCCTATAAACCCCAATATACACCCAACAAACTCTGACAAAATACCCAAGCCAACTTACACTCTCCCAAAACTGATACATTCCCTTACTACACCAACAAACAGATTAGACCAGGAATAAACAAATTGCATGAAAGCACAAAGTTCTATTGGGACAAACGGGCAGGAAATTTACAACTTGATCCAAAAGCACACTCAAGTCAACTATAACAGAGTAATATATCAGAGTAATAAAAGACCACATCTAAACAAAAAAGTCGGAATCTCAATGTCTTAAGCAAGGAAATAACAAGTTCAGAAGAATAGAATATTTTTAGCGATTTCATAATCCTAAGATTAAGGAGTAGGAATAGTCAGTTTTACAAAATTAGTCCATTCATTACTTATTTGTGTTACTAATTTTCCTAAAATCAATAAGAATGTGTACAATACAAGTTTATTCAAGAAAGAATTATGAAAGAGACATGGAAACATAAATTTCAAAGATTTTAAGGAATTAATCTCAAGTTCAAATTTCATTGCAATGAAAAGCCTGTTATCTTATAAGACCATGGCTGATATGTTCATGAGTTCTCTTTATAATGACAGAAGTGCATTAAATGAGCCTGGATGCCAAAATGTTCAGTTTCTTGAGAGAAGTTGATGAAATGAGCTTCCAAAATATCGTACATTTTTGGTAAAATTTTGACTCTCAGCACGCGTCTAGGTTCACAACCGAACAAGTGTACTACCAAATTGCTTCTTCTTGACAAAATTTTAAACTTTCATACATTTTGTTTCAGAAATAAAGATACTACCTCAATTTCCAGGAATAGAAGTTACAATTGCATTTCAACTCACTCCCAACCAAGTTAGTGGGTTACGTAAAAGTTCAAGTACCATAAAGTCAAGTACTAATAGCTCTCATAACTTAATGTAGCCGGTCGTTGAAAAAAAAGATGTAACTGAGCACATTTGGTGTATCAAAAATTCGATATGATGTATGATTCAGTACTTGCACAGTGAAGCATATATACTCTGTGATAATCACCATCGAATAAGTAGGCAGCTTGAATTACTTTTTTTTGAGGATGAAGCCCACATAGGTCTAAGACCTGTGCGTGGGTAATGAGTTGGATGATGGTGATTGATGAGTTGGACCTACAGTTTTAGGTGGGTTCCTAACCACCGGGAAGTGATTTTACAGCAGAGAACAGTGTCTTTTTTGCTGGCCAATCTAATCGGTCACCGTTACGAACAGGACCTACGAGAACGCAGCTTATCTCAGGACCTACGAGAACGCAGATACCTGCTACGGCTCGCGGCTATCACTTCCCCGATGCTTGAATATTCGATAGCGATTATTATCTAGCATTTAACCCAAACATTGGGACATCATAATGGCTATATACCATGGCTCAGATTACTATCCGGTTTACACCAGATATACAATGCATTCATTATCAATGTACACGTGCATTTTATGAGAATTTCATCATACGATGAAATCATTACATCAAACGCGAAAAGTTTGGTGTATTACTGAACCTTAGTAGCTTAATACGTGGGCTATCACTGTTCACTGTGCTTCATCGCATTCAGAGGATTTCAAGAAAGGTACACCTTGTCACACTATTTGGAACAGTCAATTAATTGAAAGATGGATTGGAAATCATATATTAATTGCCTTATTAAATTGCATTGTTAGCAAAATCAAAATATTTGTCAAGTTTTATCTGGTCATTAGTTCATCTAAAGCTTGGACGGTTAGGGCTTCAATTCGAGACACGAATTTCAACAGTCACAGTGATTGTTTGATGAACTGGATTTTCAAAACTTTAAAAATGACTCAACTCACCTCTTCTGCAGTGTTTTCGGCTGAATTATCAGCTTTTTCATCACTTAATTCACTTTTAGGCGAACCCATTTCATCTCCAACGATGCCAGCCATTTTTAATTTCAATGTGTGTCTAGAGTGCGTTCACAAATTCACGAGCGAATCGCTGGACGCTGACAGTACATGCAAGGAGATTCTCCTACCTGACTTCAGAACTCCTTGTGGGCATTTTTTAAACTATTGGTGAACGCTCCCTGAGGTCTGGCGCTTTCACGTTTCAGACGCTTTGCAGTTCAGCGTTAATTTTTGTGGAGCACAGAAATAAATGATAATACGCAAATCGAAGGGATGGTTTGTTGCAATCCATAAACTATTGATCAATTCAATGACATCATCTGGGATGTTCGTAGAAACTACCTTGTTTCTAATTAATTTTTGTGAAGCGCAGATAGCATTCATCATTCTATTTGATGATGAACATTAATTATTTATTCAATAAATCAGCAGTTAATGGATTGCAACACACTCCCGATTTTTTCTGTTGAGTATTATGATAGATTTTTATCTTATTTATATTTATAATATTATTGATAGATGGTATATTTCTATCATTTCTGTGCTTTACAAAAATGAACGCTGTTGCTTTAATAATAATAGTAGTGTATTTGCGCCAGGCTTCAATTCGCTTCCAAATTGAAAAAGTCCCACAAGGAGCTCTGTAGTCATACAGTGCCAACTTGATGTAGTCTTAGCGCCTTTTTTGAGATAGAAGATCAACGATTATAATAGAATATTTGGTTATTATGTGGAATTTATTACTGTAGGAAATAAATGTTGATGTTTGCAGCTACAGCAATTGTCAAACCAATAATAATTGTTCTTCAACTACGGTTTCCTATGATTCTGTGGCGGTCATTGAACTCTATCCTACGCAGCGTGCGTAGTAGCATAGAGAGCTCTTTAACGGTAAGGCTCTGTAACTGGTGACGATACCGCAACGTTAGTAGTGACAAGGTTGTTCCACAACTCGCTCAAATTAACAAAATAGGAAAGCTATGACGTCACTCTTTTCAGAACATGTTTTTTTAGATTACGTCTTGGAGACTCCAGTTAAGGAGTACAAGACAAGTCAGGTTAACAAAAATATACAATTTTATACACTAGTTAACATAATTATTATTACTATAACAATTAGTTGAGGTGAGGCTTAACTTTGATGTGAAAGGAACTCTTGTACACTATAAAAAGCTTTATCAACTAAATATTTTTTCAATTGTTTTTTAAAAACTTCTATATTTTGAAGTCTCTTTAACATTGATATATACCACTAGATGCGTAACTCCTTACTAATATAGATTACTCTAAAACAAGATTAGGCGGCTCGGAACTATCTGATCATGACTATCAAATCTTAGAGGTGGGGTTGCAAGGTCATAAATCAATTAAAAAGAGTAGAGTAATGAAAGAAATTCAACAATGTGAACAGGGGAATATCGATTGTTTGAAGCAGAATCTGCTACAAGAAAACTGGAGTAGGGTTTACAATAGCAATAGTTTAAATGACAAATATGATAGTTTCATTAATATTTCAAGGTTTCATATTACTATGAGTTGTCCAGTTAAAAAAGTCCCCATAAAGAACAAATTAGACAAGATTGAAGAGTGGATAACTGATGATATCCTTGCAGAAAGAAATAGGGTTAAAGATGCATATGATGAATTCAAACTATCTAGAAATATGTTAAGTGAAGATAATTACAAAGCTCTAAAGAAAAATTATACAAGAGAAGTGAAAAGAGCGAAATGTAAGAAAACAGCTGAAATTTTGAATAATAGTGTGTACTTTAACACAGCAGTGTGGGATGTAATAAACAAAAAAAGGCAAGTAGCTCATGTAGATGCTTATACTAGTGTCCCTAGAATAATTAACGAAAATAACAAATATATTGATGATAGTGTAGACATTTGTAATTTCTTTAACAGATATTATCAACTGGTTGCTAAGGATCTTCAAAAATCTCTTAATAAAGGTATTAGTGATGCAAACATGAGGAATACTGAGGGGATTCAGAACGAATTAAAATTCCACCCAGTATGCCAAGACGAGTTGTCAAATATCATTGATAGTTTAAATAATAAAAAAACTGTAGGAATGGATGGGGTATCCAGTAAAATTCTGAAAAGATCAATTGTTAGACCCTTTGATTCATCTGATCAATCATTCATTAGAACAAGGTGTTTTTCCAGATAACTTAAAAGAGGGGAAGATCTTGCCAATCTTCAAAAGTGGTGATAGAGAAAAGGTAGAAAACTATAGGCCCATTAGTGTTTTAAATGTAATAAGTGAAATTTTTGAAAGAGTAGTTCTAAATAGGTTACTTCTGCACCTTCAAGAAGCTAACTTTATCTGTGATGGACAGCATGGCTTCCAGAAAGGAAGATCAACAAAGACAGCCATAGTTTCAAATTCCACCCAGTATGCCAAGACGAGTTGTCAAATATCATTGATAGTTTAAATAATAAAAAAACTGTAGGAATGGATGGGGTATCCAGTAAAATTCTGAAAAGATCAATTGTTAGACCCTTTGATTCATCTGATCAATCATTCATTAGAACAAGGTGTTTTTCCAGATAACTTAAAAGAGGGGAAGATCTTGCCAATCTTCAAAAGTGGTGATAGAGAAAAGGTAGAAAACTATAGGCCCATTAGTGTTTTAAATGTAATAAGTAAAATTTTTGAAAGAGTAGTTCTAAATAGGTTACTTCTGCACCTTCAAGAAGCTAACTTTATCTGTGATGGACAGCATGGCTTCCAGAAAGGAAGATCAACAAAGACAGCCATAGTTTCTCTAGTTGAAAAACTAATAGATATAATAGATTCAGGTGATAAAGCTACTGCAATCTTCTTAGATCTGTCAAAGGCATTTGATTGTGTTAATCATAGAACTTTATTGGAAATACTGCAAAATGTAGGTGTAAATGGGCTTGAACTGAAATGTTTTGAATCATATCTTATTGGGAGAAAACAATGTGTAGAACTAACTACAGTAGTTGGTAATAGTATAGTAAAGAATAAATCTAATAAATTAGAGGTGCAAACTGGAGTGCCTCAGGGTTCAATACTAGGTCCATTGCTTTTTTTGTTATATGTCAACCGTTTACCTAAAGAATTAATTAGTGGTAGAGCCCTCTTATTTGCTGATGATACATCACTCATTTTCAGCAATTCCATTCTAGATAATTTAGAAATAAGTGCCCATATAGGTGTGCAGTCCATTGTCCAATTTTTAAATCAGTTGAAATTAACTATAAATAGTAAAAAATGCCAATACCTTCAATTCAAAAACAAACATAATTTAAATGAAGATAGGGCTATAAACGTGTTTGTAAATGATAATCAATTAGACCAGGAAGAAAAAATTGCATTTCTAGGAGTTATGTTGGATAGACGATTGACCTGGACTCCATATATTGAGAAAATATTTATTAAAATTTCATCTGGGTATTTGTCCTGCGACAGCTCGCTAGATTGAATGACAAAAAGTTACTTTTTACAGCTTACCATGGGCTCTTACTGTCACATATTAGGTATGCTATCTTAGTATGGGGTAATTCATCAAAACAAAATCTTGATAGGGTGTTTAAGATCCAAAAGAAAGCGGTTAGGTGTATAGAAAGAGTAAATAGATTAGATTCATGTAGGCCATTGTTCAAGAGACTTGGTCTCCTAACTGTACCCTGCTTATATGTGTATGAAGCTACTTTATATGTAAAAACGAATGATATTAACCAAAATCTTGATGTACATGATTATAATACAAGAAGCCGAGGAGATTATCACTTGATGAGTCACAATAGTAGCTTATTCAAACAAAAACCTAGTTATATTGGTAGGAAATTCTACAACAAGCTACCGCAGTTTTTGAAGAGTCTTGAAAATATAGAAATATTTAAAAAACAATTGAAGAAATATTTAGTTGATAAAGCTTTTTATAGTGTACAAGAGTTCCTTTCACATCAAAATTAAGCCTCACCTCAACTAATTGAAGTAATTATGGTATCTAGTGTATAATATTGTTGATCTGACTTGTCTTATACTCCTTAACTGGAGTCTCCAAGACGTAATCTACAAAAAAAAAACTAACGTTGATGGCATAGTGAAGCCACTTTTTTCTGGCGGGAAAAGGCCAAATGTTCAAATTTAACACAGGCTCTTACGGAAAAAAGTCAATTTTAATTTGAAGATTTCTCGCAACTCCCTTGATGGATTTCAATAATTCTTTTTTTTTGAATAGCCCATGATTTTGTCTTACATATAGTAGTAATAATTTGACATTCAAAAATGTTTCTGGCTCAAGCCAATTTCAAACTCAGAGCAGTGCATAAGCTGTATTATAAGTATGTGATTTCAGGAAAAACATACAGTAATTTTTTTCTCAGCGTATTCCTATGTACTTTAACACACTGAATCCGAATCTGAACTCTCGCACCTCAAAAAACGCTCGCTTCACGAAATATTTCCAAGATGACGGCCAAAATTTCATAACCTAATTTTCTCAATCTTTATGAAGGAAAAATTCTATTTTTTGTGGTCTGCGATTCCCTGATTTCGAATATAAGATTTTTATTCTGAGAAAATTTGGGAAAAGAAGATATTTTAATAAAGCAAACATCAAAGTCCAGCTTTTTTAAATTTTGACTAAAATAACAGTATTAGACTATCTTGTAGAGCAGACATACTTAATTATAAGAAAACATCATAAACTTGATTCAGCAGTAGGCCTCCAGTTGTGTCTGAGGTAGCATTACAACAATGCGAAATTGCCATCACACAAATATGTAAATGTTAAGCTCTTTAGTGAAGATTTTTCTAAATATCAAGTGATAAGTAATATTATGGAACTGCAACACCAAAGGAAATATAAATGTTCTGTATGAATAAATATATATATTTTTAGATACCGCTTGCTTCAAAATTCAGTAGGCTCCTATATAAATTTATATTGAGAACCCCAAGAATGCTAACTAATGCCATTGCAGTTCAATCAAAATTGCTTGATTAAAAGAGTTATTTAATAAATTACTGTATGGTATATCACGAGTAATTAATGCTTATGAGAACAAGATTGAAGTGGTGAATATGGAAGTACATTATTTTTAATTAAAAAAACCCATAAAGGTGAGGAAGCAGAAAACAATCTTGTAAAGCTACGCTTGCACATAGACAATAAAAAAAAAAAATTACTTTTTTGAAAATAAATATTTCCACCAGACTTGCACTGATTGGTACATCCATAATCACTAAATGAAACAATTATGTTAAAAAATCATTTCACATCACAAAACAAGTCATTTTAGCACTGACAAATACCGGTTTTTTCCATTACCGCTATAGGCGATCTGGAGATCGACCGACAGCACTCCCGAGCGGAGGATCTTGCACTAACTTAGTGAGACAAAATCTGATTGCTATTAGTTCGTGTGCTAAATTGTCTCACTTCAAATGCGTTTTTTCAAAAAAATATTTCTTTAGACAAACATATTAAAAATGCCCAAGAGCCATATTATGTGTTGTGTATATGGGTGCAGTAATACAGATCGTTTCACGGTGCTTGGCGTCTCGCTGGTGGCAGGGGAGGCAGTGTGAGAGAGACAGAAAGTCTTTCCCACCACGCTTCCCCTCCAGCCGTTCCGTCAAGTACAGTCACGTCCAATATAGTCAACTGCTGGATTTTGTAGCGGTAGCGAATGGTGCTGGCGGCCGGCGCTGAATAAAACTGTCATCTAACTATATTTAATATATAAACCTATATTTTTGGGGCTGTAGTATGTGGCAGAACAAAAACAAGACTCATATTCTTTCACTCTAATTCTAATTACATACTTTTATCATACTTTTTACTATGTCTGACACAGAAACATCAAGTACTCCAAACAACCGTTTACGTAAAGTAATTTGTAGCCAAGCTACATGGTATATAATGTACGTAATTTTTTTGTAAAATTATCAAAAAAATAATTTCGGGACAGTGTAAATTTTGAACAAGTTTTGAAACTAACTTCACAGAGGCTACAAATATTAGTGATAGGGTACTATTGTATGTAATATTTTTATGCTTTATATGTGTTTGTGCATGGCTTTGTGATAGGTTTTTGGTGATGATTCTTTTTTGGAGTTTTTTATATTAGCGATTATTAATGCATTGAAATGTTATCTTTTTTCAACTGTTCCATTCTGTCTCATTCAACAGTTGGGTTTTTCAAAATAAATTTTAATAAGTACAGAAAAGTTTAGATTATTCTTTTTAATCATTATATAAAATAGGTGATGTATTTTTAGTCTCTGATGTGTCTTAGTTATAAGAAAATTATCAGAAGTTCAAAGTCAATCCTAGGGGATATAAACATCGTCAAAAAACCCGAAATTTCAATTTTGAGTGCCCATATTTCATTGAATATTTTTTCCAATTTTTCATAGCCGCAATACATGACATTTTAATACCTTAATAATTGCCAATACAAAAGCTACGAAAAATAATTCCAAAGACCTATTGCACAGCCTTAAAACATAATTGTAATCCTATAGTAATATTTGTGAATGTCACACGCTTAAATAAAGCAATTCACACTAAAGGAGAATAGTTATAAATCAATAACTCGTGAAGTAATTGTCGTACAAACATGGGATTTGGACTGAATTCTTCTTTGTAATGTGGCGAATAGATTAATTACTGATGGATGGCGTATAATGTTTTAATTATTAAAATGCAACAAGTAGAAGGAATAATCAGAAATTTGTCGTGAACATAGTGGTAGACGGCAGCGAGCGGTATTAGGGAATATTTGAACTTGACTGTACCTCGAGGCAGCAGGTACAGTAGTGGGTGAAGGCGCTCAGTGCGCATGCTCCATCGAGACGCCATGCACCATGAACCGGTCTGTACCTATCAGAATAGAGGAGGAAAAGGTGTTTCATTTTATTCATTTCCTGGTCAACCTTATGAAAAGGATAGACAAGAGAAATGGATCTCTAATGTTCAAAGGACTAAGTGAGTTATATTATATTTTCAAATTATTTTATGTGTAAAAGATTGCTGATTGAAGAAAATTGGAAGTTTTTTATGCAATTGTGTGATTGATATTTGTAATAATTAGAGAAATCAATCCTAATAACAGCTTTGAGGTTATGTTTTTGTTATTGTTATTGTTGTGAAATATCAATTATTTATTGTAAGCAGGGGCGGAATACTAATACAGTACGTTAAAAGACTACTTACTGTTATTGAAATGTTGTGTGGTGTAGCATTGACACTAGTTTGTCTCATTACTTCATCATCTATAATACCTTCGCTGCTTCGCACTCCTCCACATCAAAAGCATGATTACTCTCTACGAGGTTCTTCCCTTTTTCTGGAATAGATTTCCAAGAAAAATTGCAATTGACTCCTTTAAATCCTGTTTTTATGATAAGTTTCCTAATGTTAGCCACTATAAACAATGCAATAGAATCACTACATTGCTGCCGATTTAAGCCGCCCAGAGTTCGCATCGATCGATCTTTCGGCCAACTTCTGATCGCCAATACAAATTTTCGTGGTTTTGCCCGATTTAGAAGCGGGCGATGCTAGCGCTGTGACTTCACAGCGGATCCCGGAGTTACGAATCTAGTAATATATATCAATGCTCTTTAAAAACTGTGATAGCTTGTTGTAGAGTTTCCTACCAATATAACTAGGGTTTTGTTTGAATGAGGTATTATTGCCTCACCAAGTGATAATCTCTTTGACTTCTTGAATTAAAATCATGTGTGTCAAGATTTTGGTTAATATAATTCTTTTTTACATATAAAGTAGCTTCATACATATAGCATGGTACAGTTAGAAGACCTAGTCTCTTGAACAACGGCCTACATGAATCTAATCTATTTACTCTTCCCATACACCTTACATCTTTCTTTTGGATCTTAAACACCCTAGCAAGGTTTGTTTTGATGAATTACCCCATACTAAGATAGCATACCTAGTATGTGACAGTTTAGTAAGAGCCCATGGTAAGCTGTAAAAAGTTACTTTTTGTCCTTTAATCTAGCAAGCTGTCACAGGACAAATACCCCTGATGAAATTCTACAACATATTTTCTCAATGTATGGAGCCCTGGTCAATCGTCTATCCAACAAAACTCCTAGAAATTCAATGCTTTATTCCTAGTCTAGTTGATTATCGTTTACAAACACGTTTATAGCCTCATCTTCATTTTGATTATGTTTGTTTTTGGCATTTTTTACTATTTATTGTTATTTTCAATTGGTTTAAGAATTGGACAATGGACTGCACACCTATATGGGCACTTATTTCTAAATTATCTAGAATGAAATCGCTAAAAATGAGTTATGTATCATCTGCAAATATGAGGGCTCTACCACTAAATAATTCTTTAGTTAAGCGGTTGACATATAATAAAAAAAAGCAATGGACCTAGTTTTGTACCCTGAGGCACTCCAGCTTGCACCTCCAATTTATTAGATTTATTCTTTACTATACTATTCCCAACTACTGTAGTTAGTTCTACACATCGTTTTCTCCCAATAAGATATGATTCAAACCATTTCATTTCAACCCCATTTACGCCTACATTTTGTGGTATTTCCAATAAAGTTCTATGATTAACACAATCAAATGCCTTTGATAGATCTAAGAAGATTGCAGTAGCTTCATCACCTGAATCGATGATATATATTAGTTTTTCAACTAGAGAAACTATGGCTGTCTTTGTTGATCTTCCTTTCTGGAAGCCATGCTGTTCATCACAGATAAAGTTAGCTTCTTGAAGGTGCAGAAGTAACCTATTTAGAGCTTGAAAAACACTTCTAAGAGGAAATTATGACTCACGTTATTGCGTGACGGCCGTTTCACTCTGTTGTCAAGAGCATCGTCAGACGACCCACAGACACCCAGAGTGTACATAATTTCATAACACTTAAAAGTGTTTTTTTTTTTAGTTTTTATTATATTAGTAGAAAGAAGATGGATCTTCAACTCCATATTTAGAACTACTCTTTCAATTTCACATATTACATTTAAAATACTAATGGGCCTATAGTTTTCCACCTTTTCTCCATCTATAAAGATCTTCCCCTCTTTTAAATTATCTGGAAAAACACCTTGTTCTAATGAATGATTGATCAGATGAATCAAAGGGTCTAACAATTGATGTTTACATTCTTTCAGAATTTTACTGGATACCCCATCTATTCCTACAGTTTTTTTTATTATTCAAACTATCAATGATATTCGACATCGTCTTAGGATACTGGATGGAATTTTCATTCATTCTGTATCTCCTCAGTATCCCTAATTTTCGGATTATTTATACCTGCATTAAGGGATTTTTGAAGATTCTTAGAAACCAGTTGGTAATATCTGTTGAAGACATTACAAATTTCTACACTATCATCAATATATTTGTTATTTTCGTTTATTATTCTGGGGAAGCTAGTATAAGCATCTACTTGAGCTACTTGCCAATTTTTGTTTATTACATCCCACACTGCTATGTAAAGTACCGTACACACTATTATTCAAAATTTCATCTGTTTTCTTACATTTGGCTCTTTTCACTTCTTTTGTATAGTTTTTCCTTAGAGCTTTGTAATTATCTTCACTCAACATATTTCTAGATAATTTAAATTCATCATATGCATCTTTAACCCTATTTATTTCTGCAAGGATATCATCAGTTATCCACACTTCAATTTTGTCTAATTTGTTTTTTACAGGTACTTTTTTAACTGGACAACACATAGTAATATGAAAACTATAAATATCAATGAAATTATTATATTTATTTAGGACTGATTTATTTTAGTTTTTTTTTTTTAGTAAAACTTCACCGTCTACACTTTTGCCAGCCCAACCTACCAAAGTACCGTAGCAGCTACTGCAATTAAGTCGTATAAATGCAATTGAATGAACCCTTATGCGAAGTGATATCACATATAGGGGGTTTAATTGGGTGGAAGAAATTAATAAATTAATCTACAGGTTCTGGATTATTCTGACTTCTCACCATGTAATAGTCTACAACAATCATCCGCTCTTCCTAATGAGGTTGAATGAATCAGATATGGATGTATCAAGTGAAGATACAATTTATAATATCATTGTATTTCAATTCTAATCATTTTATTACACCACTACTGATAACAGAATTATTTTTCAAAGATGGTTTAAGACCCATACAATGTTTGCAATAGCTATAATTTGCTTCGTCTCTCCCCAACCCGCCCCCCCTCCATTCCAAATTAGCCCCGCTTATGACATATTTTTAATCCTTTTTAATATATTTTTTAAAATTTTGGTTCATCTCAACGAGATGATCTTTAAAATACCCTTCCTGAAGTAAGCCTTCTCATTCAGTAGGCTAATTCTACATGCAAAATATTGCTACCAAAGATTTAGGATGTTCTAATGGTCAAGTACTATAAATAGTGTATGAGTAGAATCTTGAGAATAGTTAAATATACACTTGAAATGCTTTTAAAACTGTCTTTTTCATGGACTTTTATATGGAAATGATATGCTGGATGACTGAGTTATCCTTTAAAAAAACGTTATATCAATAATTATGGATCTAAAATGGCAGACAAAATCAACATTGATCATTTATTTGAGAACCAGTTGTCCAACCCAGTTAACATTGACATCTAAATTGTCAATATACATTTACTAAATTAAGCTTTTAATTATCCACTTGCTACTCAATATAGACTACTTGTATAGGAGCTGCTGAAGCATTGCTTAGAAGTACTTTAAGCACTTAATCAAATATTTTAATTTTACCAATATATGCAGGTTTAATATTAGAATCGCTTGAGAAAAAACGATCTGGTATAGAGTTGGAAGAAATCTTGAGTTGTTACACCTCGAACCATACTAGAACCCTCACACAAGCTCCCCAGAATCGACTCCTGGACCAAAAATTTAATCAACTATTTAAATGGTCCATTCGCATCTTTCAATGACGGAAAAAGAAGCTTCAACTTTCATAGATTTGTGACACGTTCTTACAAACCCAAAAATTAAAAACATTCAACCAATTCAATTGAACGTGCCACAATATACATTGTCGATCCTGTGACCGTTATCTTTCATACAACACTAGTCACTAGTAAGTGACTTTACCCCCCCCCCCCAACGCCCCAAAAAACCAGAAGTGTCTAATAATAACACCATGGCACCCCTTTGTTGAATGAAAAGAAAGAGTGAACGAAATCGAAATTCTTCTATTTCTTAATAAAAATGTCATTCATGTCAGTAATCACAGAAAAGCATTGTTGTTTGTTCTGAACATTGCTCTGAAACTGAAAATAATTTCTATAAAGCTTTATTTATTTAAAATCATACTTATTCTATGAGAATAAAATTTAATATTGTTGGGTAATAGTCACTCAATAGTAGGGTAGTAGGAATTTATAAATGAAATTTGTACATCCATAGTTACTAATCGAACATCTATATAATTTACATTCAATCTTAATAATTTTAGACCGAAAAATTACATTTAATTATTGCACGTGTAGATTCAATACTGATAACTATAAATATAATAATACAATTCCAATAAGAGATGATCAATACGAAATTGGGATCTTAATAAACCAATAAATGAAGAAAAATTGCTGGCAAAATAAATTTATGTTATAACCAGGGTTTTAAAAATGCCGGCCAAAATCTAACCAGAATATAAACCTGAAACTTTCAAGTTGCGAAAAATTATTATTTCCTTATAATCACAGAATATGGAATAGTTTGTTATAGTAATCTTCTTTATTAGATTGATACAAAAACATGTAAGATAATTGGAAGTCTACTTTACAAGATCCAAAGAGTGATTGATTTCAAACATGAATCAAAAGCAAATTGTAAAGAGAAAATCACACGAAATTCAAATCTGATTCAGGTTTTTTACTGTGTACCACTTCGCCATCTCATATAATATATTTTTAATAAATTTTCAGCTGTACAGTGTAGGGAACCTGTTCAGTGATCAAGCATCATAAATGAAGCATCATATTTTGTGAATTTTATTCAATAATAAAGTATAATATCCGATTGATTATCAAATTGAAGTGCATTTGAACGGTAAAAACATGTGATCAAACTTAATTGGCTTTTATTCATGAATCCACAATGTGTATCTGATTTTACTATAGGTATATTATCAGCAATTCAACAAACCAATACAATTGAATCAACAGCTATTTTTAGAATGAAAAAGTTACTAAATTTATTTGCATCGTTCTGAGTTGGTAGTCATTTGGAAGACTATTCAATGCGGCGATCATGATAAGAACGAGGGTATCCAAGCGGCTTTATAATGACTCATAATGACACAAAGTGTGAGTAAAATTGGCATCATTGGTCTATTTATCACATAACGAACCATAAGCTTTAAGTTAAATGGAATCATCTGAGAAAACATAAACATGCAATTCAACTTGCAGCACACACAAAGCATTGAATAAGGTAGGATACGCTACGGCGGTTTCAATGAGGAGGTGCTTAGCTTGCATGTCAATTTTCAATAATATTGTTGGCTACTTTCAGTTTCATAAATAATTTTCTAGATTTTTGTTGAGGTGATTGGAATACTTATATGAATTCTTCACCTCTGGGAGGCCTCTGTTCGGATATAAGAGCTGAATATAAGAACTGCATTTAAGAAAATTCCAATATCACTTTCTGTTGTAGCACCAACTTCAAATTGTTTCATAGTGATATTAATTTTGATATTACTTTTGAATCATATTTCCATAAAGCTTTCCCAAACTGTGTCTTACAATTTTTTTAAATTTCAAAAAGGTTCACCAGTTACTATGTGTTCTCATTTTCAGCAGCTCTTTATAAAATACAATAAATTCCAACTTTATTTTCTGGCGCAACTCTTCAACTTCAAACAGATCCACAGACTCAACCAAAAGTCTTTTAATCTTTCAAATTTTGAAAAGAATCATTAGTTAGTTTAAATAGCGCTTCTTTATCAAAAAAATCTTCAACTTCATCGTAATACACACAAGATAAAGTTTTATTTTTTATTTGTAAATTTAATGGTTTTTGTAGTTAATTCAAGTGTTTTTGTTATATTAATAAATATAGAATGTAAGTTGTGTATGCATACTGGATTGTATTTCATTTTTTGGAAAAAAGCATTTGAATAAATTAATTTTCCAATTTATCTTGGTAATCAATTTGATCAGATTTTGTTAAAAGAGATAATACATATTTTTTGAATAATGTTTTGCTGGGCTTTCTATGTTGAAAGAAGATGATTCTATCGTTAGAAACAGCTAGTTTGTTGAAAGAACATTCAACTGTTTTTAAAGTAACTGTAACACGTTTTAATACATTTCTAGAAAACCGGATGATAAAATTTATGTGCATTTAATGTACCTCGTCATATAGACACTTTTACTTCACCCTAAATGCTTTGTGATATGACCTTCCACATTTTAATGAAATTAATTTATTAATGCAATGCTATTGTACAAGTAATTGATAAAATAGTACTGTTTTTATGATTGTTCAATTCTATTTGGATTGTAAAATTTCAATAACACTATAGACATTTTCTGGAAACATGTTTTATATATTCACATGGAATTTTATGAATTTTTCAGTTGTTAAGTGGTAAAACAATCGTTTTTGTGATCAGAACCTGATTCAGATGAACGTTAACACCGAGACTGATTTAAAAACACCATCGATTTCAACAGATAAGATTGAGGTTAACATCGGTAATCTACAGAAAAATTAAGACTAATACTTGTTCATGCTGTCTTATTGTAATATGCAACATCCTTTGAGTTTCACATGTGTCGTACGATTTAAATAAGAATGTAGTTTGAAAAATTGAGTCAGCAGTTTTTAAGAATACAATAAATATGTATTTAATACGACTTCACTGTTAGTTATGCTCATGTGATTTAATTAAAAACAATGTCGCTTCGAGAACAAAAATAGACCAATAGTACAAAATAATATTAGAAAGCTTCGGCTAAAATTTAATATACATCCATTTCATTTCAGTCCATTATGGTTGGTTGAGTGTAACAAATATTCAAAAGACTGGATTACTAAATTTAGAAATTTGCACATAGTTGAGCTCATGAAACAGTTTCATTTCAAATTGAGAAGATTCAAGACGCAGGAAACCGTATCATGATTTCTAATTAATCTGGATGAATGGAATGTGTAGTAGTCAGTGGTTGAGAAGATTGGAATACAACATAAAACGTGTTGCATTTTAATGTCTTATCAAATGTCAGGAAAATGGTATATAAATGAGACATAGATCCTCAGCAAATACAGTTCCTTTATAGTTCTGTCATAATTTTCTTCAGTTCAATAAATCCATACAAACATATCGGGCCAAAGAATGTTCTGGAAATAACGAATTTTGCTATTGAACTGTGTACGCTACCTTTGAAATCATACTCAGCGGTTGTGTAATTCGAAGTCTTGTATTTGCAGATTCATCATACAGACCACGCGTGTAAACACATGTTGATTAAATCAAATTTCGAGCCTAGACTGAGTAATAATACAATAAAACCAAAGGTTATCGCAGATTATTTTCAACAGTACGTTTTAGTTGTTCTCTGGTGCTGGTAACTTCAGTGGCTGTTTATCATTAATAAATCAAATAAAGGCTACCAAGTACCTATTTATTGAATGGGAAAACCGGCTCAGCTTCTACTAATCAAGCTCATCCCGTTTATGGAATATGGGATAAGATGAGTAATATTTTCAAATGAAATTGAAACAGATTTGTATTTCTCCGGAATTTATAACTGTAAAACTGCGTAACTGCGTTCATAACTGTACGTTCAAACGTACAATTTGAACATTGGAGCAAAAATATTGAATAAGAGATTCTTAACAATAAAAAATTAAAATTTCAGGAACTTCGGTAAATTTTAAAATAAATTATTTTTTTATAGCGAAAGAGTCAGCCATTGAGATTTGTTGCTGTTAGACTCTCTTGAATAGAGAGACAACAAATATGTGGAATGATTAGTAGGGACCCTCACCCTCCCACCATTTACGCAATTCTATTCATTTCTGTGTTTCACTAAATCTTATGCAGCGCAACCTGGTGTAGCTATTTGCATCAGGCCAAATGGTCACCAACACCCTGAAAATTATAACCAATATTTGGTTACATAGCAAATGAATCTTCAAGGAAGCCTTCATCTTCAAATATTCGACTAAGCTTTTTTCTTCAAATCTTGAAGGCACCTTAAATATTCAAAGAAGTATTTGTACAGCAAAAAAATCCTCAAAGAAGACTTCATCTTCAAATATTCAAGAAGACTTGTTTCTTCAGATCTTCAAGGAAGTCTTTTACGTTCAAAGAAGCTTTTTCCCAACAAAGATATCTCTAAGGAAGCCTTTACTTTCAAATATTCAAGAAGTATTTTTTCTCTAAATCTTTGAGGAAACCTTAAATATTGTTAGAACCCTTTGCAGAACAATGGAATGTTCACAGAGGCCTTTATCTTCAAATATTCAGGTAGGCTTCTCTCTTCAAATCTCCAAGGTAGCCTTAGGTATTAAAAGATCCTTAGATATTCAAAGAAGCCTTAACAGTTCAAGGAAGCCTCTATTTGATTTATGTATCCCTACTCCATGACTCTTTGAGCCCTGCTCAGCCACTTGCCATCTCCGGAAAGCTTCTCAAGTCTACTAACTCTTCATCATTGTTGCTCGAGCCTTAGTTGCCCTGCTTTAGTCGCACACTCCTACTGGTATACGCGTACTCAGCTAGACGGGCATATCTGGAAACACGAGCTGCTCTCTGGGTGACGGCCGTTGAAAAACGTCACTTCCTTCCACTGGGACTCGGACTAGAGGTCGCAGATACTGAGGAAGAAGTCGAGGAGGCGGAGGAGGTAGTAGGGAGGGGGGGAGGGGGAGGAGGGGCTGTTGCTGTAGTAGAAGGCGTCGAAGACGAGGGAGATGTTGCGGATGTTGAGGGAGCCGTCGCAACCGGAGAACTGGGTTTGATCGTGGGGTTCGCATGGATACCCGATGCTGCTGCTGCTGCCACTGCAACTGCTGTGAATGGCGGACAGGGTGCCTTGTCGTTTGGTGTTGGCTGGCTCAGACTTCTTCCCGACGCCGTTGGTGCTGTGGCTCCCGTTAGGCAACAAACCTGCAATAAACCATTCAAATTTTTCTATTAATTCGAGTTTCAGAATGTAAGTACTGAGTACTATGACCTGAATAAAGATGCCTAAGAACTACTAAATGACACTGAATAAGTTGAGAATAAACTAAGTAGACTTATAAATTTATTTTATATCGAAAGCATCCTATATTAACAAAAACTATTTTCTCTTTAAACTTTGTATAAATATGTTATATTTTTATTTCTCATTAAAAATGTATTTATAACAAGTGTCATTTATAATCTTTATTAGTTATTAACAAGAAAAATTCATTTAAATACACATTTCAATGCAAGACATTGGAAGAGCTCACAGACTAGGCAGAAAAGTAGTTTAAGATAGGCCAATAATCACTTGTTTCAACTATTTAAAAAAAATGGAGGTTTTTCGGGCTTCCAGGAACTTGAAAGACACAAATATTGGAGTTTCTGAGGACTTTACTAGGCAAATTAGAGAAGGAAGACGAAGATTTTTTATCAAAGCCAAATTTTTTATTGCCAATGATTTTTTTATCACAAGGCCTCGAGCAGTTCGAGGAGATGCTGAGAAACGGTGGTTCCGTCTCGTTTGTCGGGAGCAGCCTACCCTGGAAAGCAACCGAGAAAATCAACATTGCTCTTGCAGGAGAGAACAGCGAGATTTTGCAACAGAGTGACGGAGAGAGGCCTACAACGAGTCATAGAAGTTTCCAGACCATTTAATAACTTGACTTCCAGTTCAAGATACATACAACAACGTAATGATGGGTCTAGCGAAGGTAACTCATCACAGTCAACTCAACAACAAAATTCCCAACGCTGCCGGCAAAATACTTAATTTATTAAAAAAATATTTAATTTTTAAACATTGTGAAAAAGTATTAAAAAATATTTTGAACCAGAACCATCCTATTTTAAGTAAAATTTATAAAAGTGCACTATATTAACTAAATAATAATTAAATGCTTTATTACAAATTTATTTTAGGTATAAAACATCCTATATTTACAAAAAAATATTTTATTTTTTTAAAATATTTATAATAATTTATAAATTACAAATATTTATAATAATTTGTGTTGTATTTTTAATATTTTATTTTTTCATTAAAAATTTATTTTATATCGAAAGCATCATATATTAATTAAAAAATATTTTCTCTATACTTTATATAAAAACATAAAATTTACTTTTAAGAAAAGATAATATTTAGAAAATTAAAGAATTAACTTTAAATGTCATAAAAGGAAATTCATATTAATTACTTATAAAATTTCAGAATTAAAAAAATGTAAGAGTAAAACCTTTCTTTTTTTAATTATATCTACTTTTTGCCATTTTTTCAGCCAGCGTTCACAATCCTTGAATACTTTTTCCATACTTCTCATATCTCAGTTCCACTAAACAATATTTTTGATTTTTTTCACAAAAAAATATCTTGAAATCTTTCACAGCTGCTCATTTCCAATTTAATTTGATAAGTTCAAAATTCTTGATGAATGCTACCAATTTTGGAAACAGAAATTTCGTGAATATCAAGAACATTGTATTATTATCATATGTAAGAAAAGGAAACCAACCTGATGGTGCGTATCCCAGTCCTTATGTTGACAGAATGCCCCACAGTATCTAGCTGTATTGCATCCACTACATGTCTCATTCGCTTTGCGACCACAATTCCAACATGCCTGCCGATCATAAAAAATTATAATAGTTATGATATTAGGGGAATTATAGTATTGTTAGTAGTGCAAGGTTCTCAGTATTCCATATAGCTTGATGTATGGTATCTCTTCTGAGATGCTATACAACTTGAACATTGTGGACATGATGATAATATTCTAACATTAAAAGTGACAGTGTGTTCCTCATTGGTTTTTGATTTTACTCAAAACTTAAATCAGAAACCAATAAAGCGGCCTACACACGGTCAGTTCGGTGTGTTCATATTTCTGACTGTCACTTCTAACTGAGCGCTCACTTCGGTGTGTCAGTTTGACCTACCATCCACATGGTGTAAAAATCCGCCATGAACGCCACTTCTATGTATATGCGTGTTTTAATTTTTAAAATAGGTTGTGTGTTTATTTACGTTTTATGGTACATGTTTATTACGCTATTAACTGACCGTGTGTAGACCACTCTGTGTTCGATCATGTTTTCAGACGATGAATTATTGTTTCTGTGTAGTTTCGATAAATTCAAGGAGAAAATCTTTGGTCCAAACGGTCATATTAACTATATAACTAAGTAAAACAGACACAAAATTAATAAACACAAACAGTGTCTGGGAAAGCACTTTGCCACCATATTAACTATATAACTAAGTAAATCACACACAAAATTAATAAACACAAACAGTGTTTGGGAAAGCACTTTGCCACACGCAGACGACGACGCAACGACCGACAAGTGCAAATTTCAGGCGTCATGTCTATCCAACTGGCATCTGTATGCATTCGCAGATGACTGATGTAACCAACTGAAGTGACGCGACCATACACACGCTCACTTCGGACTGCCATCAGTTTGGTGTGTCACGCCGAAATGATGAATTTTCATCATTCCATCAGTTCAGTTTTTTCGTGTGAGCTCACATCAATTTTGCATACACACGGTCAGATTGGTGTGTCAGTTTGGAGTATTCCAAACTGAACGTGTGTAGGCCGCTTAAAAAATACAGTGCCAATTAAAATTTTAGATTTTTCAACGCGTATTTCGGCATGGAAAATATCACATAAAATATTCTGATGAACTGTGTCATAAATGATTAATCGACTGTATAATCGATTGTAATGTATCGATATAAGAGAACGACGATTGGAAAGGAGGAACAAAGATGGACTCGACTAGGCTAGATGCTTATGAGAAGAGTTGTGATAGATTCACTTGTATATTATTATTGTATTGATTATTCAGTGTGTATTAAATAGTAATTCTAGTAAATGGAGTTATTATTGTGTTCAACACAAACAATTATTACAAACTGGAAGTAATAAAATCATGATATTTATTCAAAAGTACTACGTTATGCTAAATTCTGTTACAGAAAATTTATAAATGATGTATGAAATAAGCACACATGTGTGGGTGATTCTACTGATACATTTGAATGAATGAATGAATGAATGAATGAATGAATTTTATTGCCAAATAAAATGAATATTATTACAAATAAAAGTAATAATTAAAAATACAATAGATTTTGGCGTGACTGGAAAAAGAAGCCTTGAGCTCCAGCCACGAGTTCTAAAATAATAAATACATTTTTGAATATAACAACAGCAGTACAAATGAAACAATTCTATTGATAGATGATAATTTACGGATGTTGAATTCTATCAATATTCGCAGTACACAATAATCAAAATATAAGTGCACAGAAAAATAATATAATAATAAAAGTCAAGTTTTAATAATTTTCACACAATAATGAATAATTAATTTTGCAAAAAATGATGATTCAGCCAACTCAGTTCTCAATTTTAAAATAATAGTTTTGTTTTACCCACGATTTTATTAATCTCAATTTGGTTTTTGTTATTTTATCCTTAATAAAGTCTTCCGGAATTCTATTAATTAGTTTCTTACTCTGATATTCAAATTGGTGTTTACTGGATGTTAATGAAGTAAAATTAATATTGAAAGCATTTACTATTTGTTATAATTATATATTTGTTGTAATTTTTTGTAATTATCCTTTTTGTCAGAAATGTGTTCAGAAATCTCTAAGAGCAGACACTGTGTGTGATTTACTTAGTTATATAGTTAATATGGTGGCAAAGTGCTTTCCCAGACACTGTTTGTGTTTATTAATGTTGTGTCTGTTTTACTTAGTTATATAGTTAATATGGCTTTGTTTTCCATTTATTTTATATAGAGATATTATTATTTTTATTAATTTTTGTTTGTATCAATGTAGATAATATGCTTTTTACTCTTTGTAACTGTGGGCTAAGGCTAAATATGGTAGAAGGGGGCTTGTTTGACTCAACTTAACCCACAGCATTTTTTCTGTTAAGAGCAAAAAATTAATTATTTAATTATAATTATAACAAAAAAAAATGTTATTTCAAGAGAATGATTTATAATTTTCTCACATTGTGCTGTGAAGAGGCTGAAGGGGGACTTGGACTGGCAACCTCACTCACAGATGGCTCCTCAACCTTTTTTCTGGCCTCTGAGGCCAATCGTTCAACTCTGGTACGTTCTGCTGCTACTAACTCACACGCCTTACTTTCGGCGGCTGCCACGGCTCGCTGTAACTCAGCCACAGCTTGACGCCTCACTTCATTGACTGCTTCCTCTATAAAAAATATTTTTTAACTATCAACAGAATTCAAATGCATTAACAACAAATCCTCAACTTGATTTATTTCAAATTTATTTGCATGGTAATGCAACAAGAAAATAAAAGCCATCCGTTTCTTGGGGGCAACACGTAACATTGTCTCAAAGTTGGAAAAAGTTGATATGTATTATGATGATTGGATTGAGATGACTTAGTTCATGGCTGCCTGAATGAGCTCCAGTTTGACTTCAGACTTGATGAAGGTGTAGTAACTATCATTTTTTTTAAGGATGAAGCTCACATAGGTCTGAGACCTGTGCGTGGGTAATGAGTTGGATGATGGTGATTGATGAGTTGGACCTACAGTTTTAGGTGGGTTCCGAACCACCGGGAAGTGATTTTACAGCAGAGAACAGTGTCTTTTTTGCTGGCCAATCTAATCGGTCACCCTTACAAAGAGTACCTAGGAGAACGCAGCTTATCTCTATCTGATTGAGCCTGCTACGGCTCACGGCTATCACTTCCCAAAATTATTACTTAACAGCTCTGCAGTAATGTTTGAGAACTAGTGTTTATGTTAATAATATTCTAAATCTTGGATGTCAAATCAAATTACATTCTTGATATAAAATATCAGATTATGAAATCATAGTTGTATTTCATTTCAGTTCAATTTTCCAAAGAAATTCTGCATAATAATATTTATTTTCATCTTGAATTTTATGCAGTACGGCTTTTGATGCAAAAAATTGTTTTATTTTTTTGTTTTTAAACTCGGGCCCCTTTCGCATAGTGATTTACAAATTAGAATTAAAATCTAAAAGTAAAATCTTTCATAATATTTTGCAGGAACTACAAATACAAGTATTAATAATAACTTGTCAGATATTGTGCAAACGTCCAATTTCAATGTTCCCAACAAATTAGGCTCATATTAGTGGTAACTTTGGCTGGACCACAACCGCCCCAAGTTTCATTCGTTTCTTCTATGAATTTCTGACCTTTTAATGAGGCATTGATACAATTTGCCTATGATTTCAGAGTAGTTTGAAGCTCCACTTGTTTTACAGCAGCTGGTAGAATAATATCTGTTTGCTCTATTAATTAATATAGAATGTTTGAAAGGAAACTTCAAAGTGCTATACTATGTGTAGAATAACATAATAATTTTGAGGTTGATATTCTCAAATTATTTTGGCTAACCTGCTTTTCTTTTGACATCAGCTATTCGATCCTCTGTAACACGTATGGTATGAGCTAAGATGTCGGCAGCGGTCCTTTTCACATCCTCGGAGAGACCATTTGCACCAGATATGCCAGAAGAACCCCAACCAGCCACACTTCTTTGTTGAAGGATACCCAGAGCTCGTTTGGTTTTCTCTACCATGCTTAGTATGCAATTCAGCATCTAGAAATTGGTAAGCCATAGTATGATATTATAATATTATTATAGATTATAAATATATGTTATGATATTGTACTAGGGGCGGATCCAGGGCTGGGCAACCACCCGGGGCCCCGCGGCGCGGCCCGGACTTAACAATACGCAGGTCGGTTCGGTCGGTTAGAAGCGCGAGGCCCTCAAGTACAACCAGCCTATAGGCAAGGAAAGAGTAAACGACACATAGAGATGTGTTATATTACAATTTCTCACTCCGAAATCATTACGGCAGTGCGAAATACTTAAAGAAGCCCACAAAAATGGGCCGGGCGAGTAAGCGGGGCCCTGCGGTCCGGTATTTAAAAAAAAACCCAACGAAATGTATTGACTTTCGACTATTGACTATACTTTACAGTTTTGACCTGGCATATTTTATGATTAACCATGTCAACATTTTGCTTTTGGGTTTAGCTAACCATTTTCAGCACGTTAAATATGAAAATATACACAGAAAACGCATTATTTTGTATAAAAAATTCAGTCAATGCGTACTACCTATAGTACCAACTGATCAAATTTTCAGGCTATTAATTTAGTACATTAGAAACTACTATAATAGTACACAAATAAGGTTAGTTTTATAAGTTGATCAAACACAGCTAACTCATTAAAAAAACACATTTTTAGAGCTGATTTTTTCAAAAAATCAAGAGGGGGACCCCCAAACCCCCGGTAAGTAGGGCCCCACCAAAGTTAATTGCTCAGGGCCCCGCAAAGCCTGGATCCGCCACTGTATTGTACATATTAAACCAAATCATTATGCAGGACATCATCATAATTTATTTATACAGACAAAAACAAATTCATTCATATTACATAAAATCATTAAAAAAACAATAAATATAAAATTATCAAAATGTACAACTGTTTCACAAATACTTGAAGTAAATGAAATAACTTATCGTTAATAATAAAATTATGTATACCACAGCCCAGCATAAGCTAAATGCTTGTACGCTGATGTGGAGTTCAGTCGAACTCAACAATTTATTTTAAGTAAGAAAATAGCCTTTAAGCCAAGAAAATCTGATTTTAAGTAGCACTTAATACGAATAAAATATTTTATATAACTGTTAAATAAAAATTATCATTAAATAAAGTAATTTAAATTCAATGCTTGGCATAGAAAAGTGATAATTATTTTTTGTGGGATAATTATGCCAATTTATTGTAATAGTTGAGAACTGTTTTAACTCACTCACATATTGCATAAAGAAATGTTTACAGCAGAGTGTTTTTCCTGATACACTCAAATTATCCACAGTCATACATGTTTATAAAAAAGCATGCACCTTTAACAGTATTGAGAACACAAAAAACAAATGTAAAATGTAAAAGGGGACAAGACAGTTACAGTTATCGACCAATATCAGTAATCCCTATTTTTGCCAAAGTTTTTGAAATTATAATATTATACAAGTAAATGTGTAAATATTTGGAGCAGCATAAAATCATATGTAGCGAACAGTTTGGTTTCATAAAAAATAGGAACACCACTCAGGCTGTTGATTCATTGATCAAAAAGGTTCTTTGGGTATTTGAGCAGAGGAGTTTTGTAAGGGATGAGGGACTGTCTCATATTAAATAACTAAGTATCTGAATAGTGATAGTGAACTCTCCAGAGTTATCTATCTTTTAAGAAATCTGAAGGAACATGTAACTGACAAGTTTTTAAGATAAGCTTATTTCGCCTTTTTCCATAGTTTACTGTCATATGGGATACTACTGTGGGGAAACTGTAGTGATGTAAAGAGTGTGTCTCCAAAAAAGCCATGCAAATAATTTCTAGTTCAGATTTCTATGCCCACTGTAGACCATTATTTAATAAGTTGAACATAATGACCGCAATAAATTTATATAAAGTCAAAGATATATGGTATACCATTGATCATATGCCATACTTACAACGTAGACACGACATAAATAATCACTTTACTCGACGCCGAGATAATTATGATCAATGTACCTTTTAACAGATTGACAAAAACAATGAAGAGCTACGAGGTTGTTGTTATTAAGTGTTAAAACAAGTTATACAGCGATGTAAAAGAATACCCAACTACTATATTTATGTGCAAGCTTGTACAGTGGTTAACTAAAAAATCTTTCTATGTAAATCACTGAATTTCTGGAACGCAATGATGGCTCGATTCATTTTTAATGTATGAAGAGTGTTGTGTTATGGTCAAGTTTGTTACATTCTTGTAGACGTATTGTATATTATTATTGAGATGTTGTCTATTGCTTTAACATTTAAATGACAATAAAATGTTATTTATTTAGTTCTTATATAACTTCATTATACTTACTACAGCTTCATTATACTAAGATTAACTTCTTCTTAATTAATAACTGTGAATATAAGTTGAATATGTGTATTAAAAATAAGTTCAAAATAAAAAATCGAGCTAAATATTCAATTTTAACTTATAAATGTTTGTAAATTTGGCGGGCCGCTTAGCGCAGTTGGTTGGGGCGTCGCAACTTCAGCTTGATGTCGTTTAAGCGTTCGTGTGTTTGAATCCCGCTCCTCCATCTGGCATCTATGTGTATTCATCTAATCATTCACCTCATTACCCACGCACAAGTCTCGGACTCATGTGAGCATCATCAGCAATAAAAAAAGATACGTGTTCTCTTATTTAGTTAAAGGTATGCTCAATTAAAAACGGTGCTTACCACATGTATGTTTTTCCATTCCTCATCAACAGCTTCCCGTTGGTGTGTTGGCTGAAATGCAGTGGCGTAGAGTGAGGAGTGTTCTAACGGAGGAAATAGTAGACCGTGGTTTGAAGGTGGAGGGGGATGCACTGCTGATCCGGGTGAGACAGACGATGAGGAGAGATGAGGCCTCTTGGCAGCCGGAGGCATGTACGTTGAGGAATCTTCTGCAAGTCCATTCTCGAAGCAACTGGGAAAGCAAGTACCACAACGTCAATTACTATAAAAAAGAAAATTTTGACTCAAGGATAGCTTAGCTATGATGAGTCTTGTATTCGGATTTGTGTAGAAATTATCTCATGGGTCCTGTTTGATTAAATTATCATTAATCTATATTATTATTGTTACAAACTGATTTAAAATATTGGAAAATTTAACTGCCTATAGAGGGTGTAATAAGGGCTTTATTTATTACAATTTTCAGTAGGTTCATGCTGATTCGGAGAGTTTTCTCAGCCATTTGTTTTTAGCATAACTAGTGGTACAGTTTGTTGAATATATGTATTAAGTTATGCTGTAGGTTACTTCTAGATGTTAGCCATCTAAAAAGATAAGTATGCTACACGTTTCAATGCATTTTTTCAATTTAAAGTAATTTTTTAGTAATATTTGGAAACTTGAAATTTTTCAACCCCCTAGAAACTACCCCTCATGATAAAAAAACATTATCAGGTATTTTCATCATCATCATCCTATCAGGAATAGACAAACAATGAATTTTCACACCTCTAATTCTGTGCTCTTTTAGAGAGAACCGATCGCCGCAGCGGTAAACTTCAAAAAACAAACGTTTAAATGTAATGAAATTCACACCTTGAAGCTTGAAACAATAAATAATAATAAGCGTATGGCTTTTAATGGTGGGGAGACCCTTACGGGCAGTTCCACCTCGCCGTTTGAGTCATGTTACGGGGAACATGGTGGACCTACTGTTTTAGGTGGGTTCCGAAACAATCAAGCTGATCCTACCGGTCTTCATTGATCCAAAAATCTAGAAAAAATGAATTTTCACACCTCTAATTCTGTGCTCTTTCAGCAAGAACCGATCGCTGCGGCGGTAAACTTCAAATGAGAAACATCCAAATGAATGAGATGAAATCCATACCTTGAAACAATCAAGACGATCCCACCGACCTGCTTTCATTCAAAAATAGACAAAAAATGCAAAGAATATATGAAGTTTTAAAATTTTTGTTAATTGGATCGTAAATTAATTTCAGGTTTTTTCAAATTCACGAAGGTTCTTACAAGTTTGATATTTAATGCATTTTGCAACCTTTTGGTAATGACTGCTACTCCCGCGGTTACGAGTTCGATTCTCGTTCAGCTTGGATATTTTGTCTAATCATTCATCTCATTACACACTCACAAGTCATGTGGTCATCATCAAAATGCTGTTGTTATTTTTCGGAGTCGCTCTTTTTTTCGTATTGATTAATCCAACTACTACAATAATAGTTAAAAACATGTATCATACAAGAAAGCATGATAGAATGTGGGAGAAAATGTAATGAACGTTGAAATGAAGTTTGTATGGTGGGAAAATAAAAAGGATGGGGAAGCACGAAAGCTATAAGAATCATCGATGCAAGTAGGCATGAAAGCTTTTCCTTTCACAATTGGCAAGTAAAAGATAAGTTAGAACGTTTTCGTTGCCCACCTGCTAAAATATCAAGCGTCTTATCATTAGATAATCGGAGCCTCGAGTAATAATTTATCAGACATGGGGCCAGTTGCACGAAAGAAAATTAAATTTGACCACCGTATGATGACGTCATTTGACGGAGTCAGTGCAACGGCTTCCCTATTGAGCTCCGTAAGATGACGTCATCTGACGGTGGTTTAATTTAGTTTTCTTTCGTGTAACTGGCCCACACTCGTTTAGACCCTGATATTAATATCGCTATCCGAAACTTGTCATCTCTGAATCAAACAGTGATATAAGTTTGGAAAGCTAACTGAAAATTAAGAGGAAACTACCAAGAATTCTGGCGGAAGGAATGTTTTAAATGGTTCTTTACTCTAGCAGAGAGAATGATTTGTCTTGTCTGAGATTGATAATGTAGTAGCATCCGAAACTAGTATTTCTATATTTTCAATAAAAGTGGATGTGACAGTTTCGTCTTATTATTCATCATTACATTTTCATTACTTATTATAAAATAATTTAAGAAACAGGTCAGTGTATTTAGCTTGATTTCATATTACAGAATATAAATTAGGTAAAGGCTATAGAGTCACATATACTAATAATTGAAATTTAGTAGCTGAAATTTCACAACAGGAAATATTATGAAGAATGTAAATTTATTGCGAAATCTAAATTAGAGGCATCTGAATAGTTGTCATTTCCACAATCGAAAATAGATATTAAATCTCGAACAAATCTGCGTTGTGTGTTTACATGAAAAGGCAAAGTTGGGAAGTTGACACTTGCGTGTGGGTGTGACAGAGACAGAGAATGCGTTTCGTATTGTGGTGATTGAAAGAGTGAATGGGAGTGAGCAAGAGAGAGCTGTAAGTGAGAGGAGAGGTCCTTCGGTAATACAGTTTTGATGGTTCCAGCTGTTACGCCCATCAACAGCATGTGCTGTAGCAGAGTTGGAGACAGACCGTATGTCGCCACATAGCTTTCTAGTCAGTCTCTCTCCTACTCACTTGCTCTCCTCCCACGAAACACTCTTCCTCTATTTCTTCACAGTCGTCAGTGCCATGTGTCGCCAGGTCGAGGGAGGGAAGGGATGCGGGGGATACACCAGAGGACCGAAGCATTTCTTATTGCTGGGCGATTCCGGTTCTAATTTCACCGTCTTTCCGATTCGCCAAGCTGGGCGCTTCCAAGCTTTTCCACGAAGTGGAAATATTTTATGTCAATGCGTGTCTGTGTGTATGTTTAGTACACGGCCTTCAATGTTTTTGCAACTATTTTTAAGGCCTCACCCCTCCACACCATTCGATGTACAGCTGAGGAATAATTGAAAAAAAAACCTATTTCCGGCTAAATTGTCGAATTGTTGATTTTTCATTTATTCATAATTATGTTATTGCCACATGCCTGTTGACAGAGCTTCCAGTAAGGCTTCGGAAATTCCAGGAAGGCTTCTGTTCAATCATAGATAAGCAACGAATCTCCTGAGGCTTCTTTGTAACGGTGACCAATTGGATTGGTCAACAAAAAAGACTGTTTTCTGCTGTAAAATCACTTCCCGGTGGTTCGGAACCCACCTAAAATCGTAGGTGCAACTCATCATTCACCATCATCCAATTCATTACCCACACACAGGTCTCAGACCTATGTGGGCTTCATTCTCCGACAAAAATTGCATAAGGCTAATGACGAGGCCAAACTCTGGCTTAAAAGTCTTGCTTGCAAAATATGACTCAGATAAAGGGAGAATTAAGCAGAGGAAGTAAAAATAACAAGTGATAAAATCCATATAAATATAATAAACATTTTGTAGAATATTGTATCAAATATGTGAAAAGGGTGATAAAATGCAGCGATTGTTTGTTTTTGTAACAATATTATTAAAATATTGATTCTAAGAAAGTTAGAATCAAAAGTCGAGAACAAATTTGTTAAAATTGGGTAGCCTACTAAGATTTCTAATTCGATTAGAATTTCTAATCTGAATAATATCTAATATATATGCTGTATGACATATATATTTGGTATTTATTTTCATATACAGGGTGCCCCACGAGTAACCCGACAAACTTCTAAGGTGGTTTCCTCTCATCAAAATAATGAAAAAAGTTTATATAAACATATGTCCGGAAATGCTTTGTTATGGAGTTACGGCTAGCAAAAAATTTCGCCCGATTTTCTGGGAAAGGATGGAAATAAAGCCAACCTGATTTTTTATAGCGTTAAGTTAGGTGTTACATTTATTGGATTTTATGTAAAATGAACTGGAAAATTGAATGAATTACGTCCCAGACCTCTAGGATCACCCATATCTAAGATATCAGACAAAATAAGCAAAATTCGGTCTCAAAAAAAAAAAAAAAAAAAAAAAAAATGCTTCATTTAGATTTGATCTACCGTTAACTGGGTGATAAACACGTAAACTTTAAAACGAAAATTGTACTGATTTTAATTCTGAAGATAATGATGTAAAGTAGGCCAATAATAAACAAACACAAAGTTTAAAAAATTAATTTTTTATTAAATCAACACATCGATTTTGAACTCTTTGAAAATGATATGGATAAAAGTTGTTTTCTTTCAATGTTATTCTCCAGACTGCACTATGAGATATGTTTAATCGAATTGAAAGACGGCGAGTGCTAAGTTGAGGACTACGCTGTATCATGACAATGATATTATCTTGTTCGTGTACAGCCTGTATTACAGCCATTACAGGACGTTTACTCGAACAAGTAATGGATGGAAAAGATCCATTTGTTTGTAAGTTATTAAATACCGATACAAATGTTTCGCAAGTAGGTGTTCTTCTATTCGGAAATCGTGTTTCATATTCAGGTTTAGCTGCCCGACTATTTCCATTGGCAAAACCATAGACGAAAACAATATCTGTGCACTCTTGATTTGAAAATGTGAATGACATCTTATCATAAAAAAAAAAAAAAACACGAATAAAGTACAAATAATACAAACCGCACATACACTGCACAAATCATAGTTGACAGACTAGTTATTGCGACCGTTGTATCATTGTATGACTTTACAATAACTTGGATTCAGATATTGTTGCAGAAGTGCTGCCAATTATTGATTTTCAATAAACTAGAAGTATTTCACTTGACACTGTATTTTTAACATCTTATTTTTCAACCAACAATTTTTTATACTGTGATTTTTTGTCATTATTTAGTTGAATAAATACTGTATTTGCGAATAAATCGCATGTCTTTTCAGTAATTAAAATGTACAGTACCTCAACATCTTAAAATGTTTTGTTTAATTTTTGTTCTGCTGCTGTCTTATTTTTCGTATGTGTTGATTTAATAAAACATTGATTTTTTCAACTTTATGTTTGTTCATTATAAACACATTTTACACCATTCTCTTCAGAATTAAAATCACTACAAGTTTTCTTCATAAAGTTTCCATGTTTATTACTCATTTAACGAAGTTAATGTAGATCAAATCTAAATGAAGCATGTTTTTTGAGACCGAATTTTGCTTATTTTGTCTGATATCTTAGATATGGGTGATCCTAGAGGTCTGGGACGTATTTTATTCAATTTTTCAGTTCATTTTACATAAAATCCAATGAATGTAACACCTAACTTAACGCCATAAAAAAATCAGTTTGGCTTTATTTCCATCCTTTCCCAGAAAATCAGGCGAAATCTTTTTCTAGCCGTAACTCCCTAACAAAGCATTTCCGGACATATGTTTATATGAATTTTTTTCATTATTTTGATGAGAGGAAACCACATTAGAAGTTTGTGGGGTTACTCGTGGTACACCCTGTGTAATATGATGCTGCTTTAACCATACAATATCAATTTTTTCTATTTCTCACGGAGATACAAAATAGGGCCTTGAAGAAATAGGGTGCTTAGAAACAGGGGTTTTTAGGTTCTAAGAATCAGAGAAACATTCAGTGGAATAGGAATAAAGTGCGATTAGACTCTTTCTGCTATTAAAGCTTGAGGAACTTGAGAATTTTTCTTTTGAAAATTTATTACGTCTCGAAGAGTTCAGACAATTTTTGGAAAATCAAGTGGCGATGTGCACCAGGTTTTGCCGCGTTTTTTCGCTTCGTTTTCAAGCCGAGTACACACTTCTCTACTCATTGCTCTGTATCGAAAGCAAGCTAGACGTAGGGTAGTGTGTACCCGACTTAATAATGAAACTACAAAATGCATCGTCTACATTTAAATCTTGAATTGAAATTTAAAGTAATCATCTATCA
Source organism: Conomelus anceps (assembly GCA_948455865.1). Classification (NCBI taxonomy): domain Eukaryota; kingdom Metazoa; phylum Arthropoda; class Insecta; order Hemiptera; family Delphacidae; genus Conomelus; species Conomelus anceps. The sequence continues at coordinate 23,700,029 of OX418222.1, forward strand.
CTATAAATCATTTCAATAGTATAATTCGCTAGTTACCATTAATATACAAGAGTTCCTTTCACATCAAAAATAAGTCTTACCTCAACTAATTGATATAGTAATTATGGTAACTAGTGTATAAGATTGTATAATTGTTGATCTGACTTGTCTTTTACTCCTTAACTGGAGTCTCCAAGACGCAATGTACAAAAAATACAACAGTTGAGACTTGAATTTATTCTGAAAGTAACCCTTTTAGAAGGAGGAGGAGGAGGAGGAGGAGAAATAAGAAGAGGAGGTGGAGGAGTAATAAGAGGAAGAGGAGGAGGAGGAGAAATAAGAAGAGGAGGTGGAGGAGTAATAAGAGGAAGAGGAGGAGGAGGAGGAATAAGAAGAGGAGGTGGAGGAGGAATAAGAGGAGGAGGAGGAGGAGAAATAAGAAGAGGAGGTGGAGGAGTAATAAGAGGAAGAGGAGGAGGAGGAATAAGTAAAGGAGGTGGAGGAGGAATAAGAGGAGGAGGAGGAGGAGGAGGAGGAGGAGGAGGAGGAGGTGGAGGAGTAATAAGAGGAAGGGGTGGAGGAGTAATAAGAGGAAGAGGAGGAGAAGGAGGAGGAGGAGGAGGAAGAGGAGGAGGAGAAGAAGAAAATAAAAAAAAAGAAGAAAATGCAAGAAGAAGAAGATAAATCTTCAAGTAACATGTAATCTCCCTTCATTATGCTCTAGGAACTACAGCAGTTGTCAGATAGATAAATATTAATAAATTATTTGGTTTTCATGGTGGAACAAAAATTCACGAGGATTATTTATTAATAGGAAAGAGCCTGTCATGGTAACCCTATAGTTTAAGGAGCAACATACAAGTAATGATGATGATGATTACGATTGAATTTTATAAGTGGTATTATTATGCGGAAAGGAATTAATAGATTAGCGGTATTACCTGTCAGTTGTTGATCTTCTTTTATCTGGATGCTCGGTATGGTGGAATATCTCACTCGGCTCACTCGCTGAATAAGCTGGGTCAAGAACTGCGTGTTCATGCTGCCTCAAGTATTGCACTAGGGGCTGAAAACGTTAAGTATAAATATTCTCTCAATACAACAATATAGTTTACACATATTTCACAGATTTACATCACAAAAAGATTGAAATTAAAGGTATACTGATGTATTTGAAGGTTGATTGAACTGCACTTTGAGCCTAACAATTGTTATTGATCTGAATAGTTCTGTAGTTTTCAACCCATTACAAAGCCCGTCCAGAGGGGAGAGCTAGATCGACACTAATTGCATGAATCGAGAGGTTAGAGCAGAGTGAACTCTAGCTAGACGAGCGGCAAGAGCAATATAACAGACTTGATCTGTAAGAAGAAGAAGAAGAAGAAGAAGAAAAAGAAGAGGAAATACAAGAAGAAGAAGAAGAAGAAGAAGAAGAAGAAGAAGAAGAAGAAGAAGAAGAAGAAGAAGAAAAGAAGAAGAAGAAGAAGACGAAGAAGAATAAGAAGAAATACGCGTTATTCTTCTCGCTTCTTATTCTACTTCTTCTTCTTGCATTTTCTTCTTCTTCTTATTTTTCTTCTTCTCGCTTCTTCTTCTTCTTCTCCTTCTCCTCATTGTTCTTATCCTTCATATATTTTCTTCTTCTTGATCCAATGCAATTTTTGAACACACAACTGCCGCTCAATCTAACCTCCATAAACAAGAATAACCCTTAAATAATAAATTAATGTCCTCTAAGGCCTGTTTTATGCACCGCATTACCTGCCGCGCGACAATAAACGCGGCGTTTCAATTACTATTCAGACAAATATGTCGTTTTATGCTTGTCACGTTTTTAGTGGTTGAGCGTTTTAAATATCAAGCGGCACGTAATAATTAAAAAACGCGCGAGTTAAATACTGCCGCGGGAAGGCTCAAGTGGATTGAAACTAAATAGGAAGCTGTTTGTGTGGTTTTATGCAAACGCGCGTTTTGGTTCGCTCGAGTCCAGCCCGGCACCAGATCAAAGGAAAATGATCTAGGCCGTCTCAACAAAAATCGAAATCTCTTGAGATCTCGGATATTTGAATTTTTTTAATTGTAACCGTATTTATCATGTCCACCTGAGTAAATATCACTTTGAAATTTTGTACGATATTTGACTCGCGTTTTCTGTCGAGCGACTTTACTGTAACGCGTTAATTGTCGCGCAACAGGAAACGCGGAGCATAAAAGGGAGCGAAAGTCCATTTCTGTTATTATTTAGAGAAATCAACTATTTCCCAGAAATACAGTGTTTCTTTAATTGAATAGTAGATCATCTGTTGTAAGTCGGTAAGAAGGACATAAATATTAAATCAATAAATTTAAATTCAAATTAAACACTTGAAAATGCTAAAAGTCCTTGACTCGAATTCTTACAATCAACAAGAAAAGCTTCAGTTTATGCTTGAAAATTGAGTTTGCCAGACTTATACAATTCTTGAAATAGCATTTGCTTACATGGTTTTTCACGAACATACAGGGAGTAATTTTGTGTATCGGCATAGTGATAACAGTGAATGACTAAATTATTTCTTGCCCAAATATTGTAATTAGAGGACTACACCCTCTTCAGTAACATTTTCTAAATTATCCTTGACATAAATAAGGATTCAACGTTAGGATACATAGTTATAGCACACAAAATGTGACTTTATGTTTACATCTATTATTATCAAGTGATTTCAACTTGTACCCTGTCAATGTTATCGTATTTCCATCACTACGAATACAAATCACAGTCTCTACTAGTGTCCCATATATTTTTGTATTTCCATTGAGATTGTCAATTAGTGCATTGCAAAGATAGACACGAATATGTTGACACAGCATTGTTGTTGTCAATTGCAGTGCTGTGAACAGCAGATGTTGTATGAACAGCATTCTATTCGATTTGGAACCTGAACAGCTGAACAAACGTTTACAGGATCATTGCATGAGTCTTCTGTTTTGCTGAAGGTTGTACGTGTTGTACGGTTAATAGTCTCATAAATAAAAAATAATACATTAATTAGCTGCAAGTTGGCTTCTTGCATGTTGTTCAATGTTGAGGATTCGATCAAAGAGGACAGAAAGTAATTATAGTATTTTATTCTATATTTAGTTTATAGTATGATAGAATTTCTTTGATTATAATCACTTTTTACATCAAAAATACAATATATTTGGAAACATATTTGAAACCCATTACAAAAAATTAATGAGAAGAATGAGCTTGCTTCTGTTTACATAGTTCCTCAATGTTCAGCTCAAGTTTTGTAAAGTACAACTTCAAATCTTCTTCAAAATTAACCTTGTTTTTGTACTTACTTTTTAGATATGTTAAGCTCGAAACCCACTTTCACATAGGTATGTAGTTAAAAACCAATAAGAATATTTACAGCAGTATTTGAAAGTTCTTGCTACTCCGTTCCAACACCAATCCATAAATCTAACAAGGTAGCACTCAATTATTATACAACATCGGATCACATGATAGTTCAATCAGTTAGGCTACTCCTGTTATGTTGTCAAGTTGATCAAGTTTTAACAAAAGGGGTCACGGATCCAGTACAACGTTTTGTCTGCGGATGGGAAGTAGCTGAGATAGTCTGAGATAGCTGAGATAGAATGAGCTGAGATAGTCAAATTTGAGTTTTAAGGTCAGAAATAGTGAGAAAACCCTATTGCAGCTGTTGGTTCCAAGTAACTCGACCAGACAAGTATTCAATTAGATTCCATTATTAAATTATAACCTTACGTGATTACAAAACGGAAAGAAATGAAAATGGTATAATTTTTCATTAACCTGGGGTAGGGGCGCGTAGCCCTGAAAATGTTCACGTATCCCCAAGGTGTACGCATACCACAGTTTGAGAACACCTGGTTTAATTAATTATAGTAAACCTACAACTTACAGTCGAGAATTACTACTGTTAAAATTAGCCCAATTCATTTCTAGTTAGTAGTCCAACGGTACGAGTATGAAACATCACATCAACTAGTACTCTTAGTTGATAGTTCAATTCATTGATTGGATTGCTAACAGCTGTAAAAGCAAATTCTCTTACGTCAGCCGTCTCGTTTGTAAACAGCACCAGGGGTGCCCAGACTAGTAAGTGGTCATGGCAACAAATTTGAAGGGGAGGAGTTGTAATTTGGGCGGGGGGGGGGGAAGAATTTCGAAAACAAAAAGATAAGATGTTATAATTTTTTAATTTTAACTGAAAATTTGTACATGCACAAAGAGATTTATGGGCGAACTGTCAGTTGATGAAACAGTAATCACAGAATTATAAAAAAGCAGGATTAAGTTCTCTGCAGTTTAAGGATAAAACCACGGAAAATCCGGGTTGGGACCCCCTGATCCAAATTTTATCTAGGCTATAACAAAAACCTACATATATTATAACTAACACTGTATCTCATAGTAGTTTTTTTTTTTTTGTTATTTACTAACTTTAATTGGAAAGATTAATTTTTCACTTTTGACAAGTGACAAGAAGCTTTATTATCAGGGCTGCTAAGATACAACATTGGAAACGTAAGTGTGGGTTTGAGCCGAAAATAATTGGAGATGACGCAAACATTAGAAGCAATTAACTTTGATCCGGTTTGCAGGCTGAAATGGGTGAATTTATGTCTTGAATATCTTAGAATGCGGTATCACAGGGGTTATTCAGTTATTCCTAAAATAATTCCTGTGGAAGACCCAGGACTCCCTTCTTATAAAAAATACTTCTTTTAAAACGTATGCACAGACGTATATTGTTATGGACAAGGCAAGAAGGAACAGTGATTTTCAACGTAATTACTGCTGTGTCCATACGTCTTCCGGTTGCGATAAGCAGCGTGTTTTTTTTTGCTGTTCCCCATACTCTCCTCGCTTGCAGTTTATCGGGACATCTTTAGAATGCATTATCTGTTTAAATAGAAAAGTCTCGATGATTGGAGAATGTCTTGTCTGTTTCCTTTAGAATTTTATCCCTCTCATTCTTTCTGGATAATGAAAAATATATAAAAAGCAGAAGCTCTCATAAACGTCAGACAATTGTGATTCAAACGTTAATGTGACAGTGACAGTTCCCGCTCATACAAACCTGATTACCAGTGAGCGCTAATACAAACTGTGTTATATGAACGTTTAATGTGTTAAATGATAACGCAGTATATTGTGACAGATTATTATTCAGGTTTCTTTAACAGTTTGTACAGTGACTCATAAGTGCTTGTTGTGTTTTAACTGTTATGCTTTAGACGCTTCTTCTTGAATTGTTGAACAGGCTATTGAGCAGTTATTATTTAATATTTGATCGGCCTTCTAACAGTTAGTGATTGATTTTTGTACAGTAATATAGCAAAATCTTTATTAGTTGAAAATTATCGATTTATCTATTTCTGATAGATTCCTTTTGTGTGATATAACTGATTAGTGCGAGTTGTCGGTAATTTGTGTTGATAAAGTGCGAGTGTTAATTTAAAGTGATGCCAGCAATATCTTAGGCCCTTATTAGACGAGGCAGCCAAGTTGCGCGACCAGTCGGGCAGCCAGTCGCCCGACTGGCTGTCGAACAGAGCGACCATTGTAGAGCAGCCAGAAAGTTGAAATTAATTTAAGCCCTAATAATGCACAAGTTAGTTTGAAGTGACTGAAAATTTAACAAACTGACAAATATACAGAAACAGAATTTATTAATTTCGAATTCTTTTCAAGTTCTATTAATTTATATTGAAGACTTCCGCAATGACGGACATTGACAACAGTATTAAATAGGTTATGGAAATCAATGAATGCTACTGTACAAAACGAGTTGTGAGATACGAGCCGATATGGCCAAGTTTAAAAATGTATGCTGCTGTGCAAAAAGGTCACTATTTTCTAGTGTTTAAGGCGCAATTTGGAGGTCCGTGGTTCGATTCCCGGTGGTGACTGATATTTTTGTACAGTGTAGCATTCATCAATTTCCACCAGCTATTCAATTCTGTTGTCAATGTCCGCCATTGCGGAAGTCTTCAGTATAAATTAATAGAACTTAAAAGGAATTCTAAATTAATAAATTCTGTCTCCCTAAATAGTTTTCATCACAAGGTAGCAATGTATATAATATACGAGTATGATAGTACCGTATAGTATGTATTTAAACAACAGTACATACTTCACTCACTCACTTCACTCGTATTACAATCCTGAGACATATTTAGGGCTAGAACACTTGTATACATAATGTAGGAAAAGGTCATATGCTGAACTGAATAATTATCAGATGTTGAATCAGAATATTTAGAAAATAACAAACTCAGAATTCTAGTCTATGAAATAGTCTCGTTGTAAGTAGGACAAATAAAAATGTTATTTGTTGATTCGTGAAGTTAAATAATTTCTACGAATAATTCCTACAATTTTGGGGGCTCGTCCGGGATGAATTGAGTTATTTCATCCAGAGAGTTGTTTTGGGGATTGAAGAATTATTTCATCCAAGGAAAGTTGTTCCGGTATTGATGAACGGGATGAATTGAGTTATTTCATCCAGAGAGTTTTCAGGATTGAAGAAAATACTTTGGATACAGTATTTCGGTGAGTATTATTATTAATACTTAAACATATACTTATCATGGCATTTTTGGCAAGAACTAGGAAGGCTGATCTGTTAGTATTGGCACAGGAGTTGGATGTTACTTTACCTAGCAACCCTAAAGTGCCACAGATATGTTCACTTATAAAAGATTCTGAAAACTATGATGAGGAATTCATTGAAAATTTGTTAATAAACATAACAGAAGAAAGAGTTGAAAGAGAAAACCGTGAATGTGAAAGAGAAAAACGTGAAAGTGAAAGAGAAGAAAGAATTGAGAAAGAAAGAGTTGAGAGAGAAAAACGTGAAAGTGAAAGAGAAGAAAGAATTGTAAAACATAATCAAAGAATGAAAGACTTGTACGATAGAGGCAAACAAATCCGTTCTAATGAAAATTTCAAGTTTATCAACAATCCTTCAGGTGGATTTCGTTGCGAAAAGGTAATTGAAAGGAAGTATGAAGGCTTGGAAACAGAGTCTTGTGATGAGCCTAAATTTAAGAAACAAAAAGTGGAACAGTTTTATACTGCAACTGGTTCATCTAACACGAAGCGAAAAATCAGATCTAAAGAAGAGCACCCCTCTGATGAGTTCTCATCGCCTTTGGCTGGAAGCTCCTCACAAAACAGTAGTCTTGTGATCGAACAAAATAACACCTCAGCATCACTTGGCACAGAGGAAGCAGTCAAAGCAAAAGATGAGAAAGCGAAGAAAATGAAAAGGGAAGAAGAGAAAAATATGAAACTGAAAAAGAAAGAAAAACATTCTTCAAGCAGCAACAGTGATTCATCAGCCTGTAGTGGATCGAGTGATTCAAACACATCATCCAGAGATTCGGACTCAACTAGTCGCAAGCGGAAGTCTAAAGTTAGAACGATTGCAAAAAAGTATTACAAGGTTAAACTAGTGAAAATTGTAAACAAGATTGAGACAAAAGAAGTTCCATTTCTCGAACTACAGCTGTGGATCAATAGAATGCAGAAGTGGAAACACAGGTGGAAGAGGAAGATCGAAATGAGAATGACATCACAGAAAATAGGGATTAAGCTGAAGAAAAGAAGAAGATGTGAAGCAAATTTAGAAGCAGAGGTGCAGAGCTAGAAATCAGAGAATGATACGAATGAGTTACAGCGTGTTGGAGAACATGAGGGGCCAAAGAAGACCAGCACACACCCTGAATTCATGTAGCCCTGGGCATCTATTTAATTTGTGTTTGTATCTTAATTTCTGTTTCTTTTGTGTTTTGTTATTTTGTTTTTTGCGTTTTCAGGCTTGAGGACAAGCCACTTTATCAGAATGGCCGAATGTAGGAAAAGGTCATATGCTGAACTGAATAATTATCAGATGTTGAATCAGAATATTTAGAAAATAACAAACTCAGAATGTTAGTCTATGAAATAGTCTCGTTGTAAGTAGGACAAATAAAAATGTTATTTGTTGATTCGTGAAGTTAAATAATTTCTACGAATAATTCCTACAATAATGCAAAACACTAGAAACAACGATAAAAATCGTAGCGATACGTTCCTCCTGAGTGATGGCCTGTGACTGACGGAACTCCTGTGTGGCGATGGGCGACTGGCTGCCTTCGTGTAATAAGCTCCATATGCTACACGGGAGGGCGACCAGACTGAGCAGCCAGTGATCGCCTATGCGGTCGCCGGGCTCGGCAGCCAGAACGTGGCTGCACGACTGGCTGCTCTCGTCTAATAAGCTCCATATGAGCCAATGCCCGGTGACGGGGTGAGCGACTGGCTGCCCGACTGGTCGCGCAACTTGGCTGCCTCGTCTAATTAGGCCCTTAAAGATAGAACCCGTAACAATATTTTGCCTAATCTGTCACAGAGCCTCTCCTTTATACCCTGTAGCATACAACAGAGTTTTCCCATCACGATCAAGCCAGTGCGTATTTTTAAAAGCGTCTATTGCCAATGACTCCAAGACTGAAGCACCAGGCCATAATGTAGCTGACCCATAATGTGCATTAAAATGAATGGAGTTGAGCTATTCCAGACAAGAGTCTAGAATAACATAAAATATGAATTTTAGAGTGATTGTTTTATCAAAAATTTTCCGGGGTAGGGCCCCGGGCGCCCCTCTTATTTTGTTGTGTTCCATACTGCCCAGTTGTGGTAGCCCCCCTACCATTCAGCTAGCCCAAATACAACATGCCAATGACTATGCCTATTGCCTATTAACTAGGTAATGACATTTAATGTCAATAAGAGCTATTAAGGTTCATTTAACTATTCAATATAAGGTTCATTGTTTATATCTTGATTCTTTTAAAATTATCAGAAAACTACAAAAATAAGGGTTTTAAAAATAGATTAGTAAACTAAAAAAATCTAATAATCAAACTTCTCAATGGTCTTATTCATCTGTGCTAATTCTATGTTACCTAAATCCAAATGTGATGCACCAGTGCTAAAATAATGCCTATGATGACCAAATTTTAGATTGCAGTGACATGTACTTTTGAAGCATGCCTATGACGACTAAAATATTTAAAAACCAACTAAATGATAGGAATACAAAGACAAAAAAAAAAAAAAAAAAAAAAAACACCACATAATATATTTGTACCAGCAGATTTATTTGGTGTAATCAATACAAAACATTTAGAAAATCTTACCGCTGGTTTCACCAATCTTGTTCAAATAAATTATGACCGTGGTCCGATTTAACCATGTTCAAGAGATGATCGTTCGGTCAAACAGAAAACTGTTTCACCAACTTTCATCTTGGTAAAAACTGCAATGTTCATAATTATTGATTGTGGTCAATTTAGAAAGTAACACTTTTCTGAAGTTGGCCACCATGATAACTGACTTCCTATTGGCGACATCTGATTTTGCTCTCAGTTATTTTATATTTTATATTTCTAACCTACAACGTTCTGACGAATGATGTGCGAAAAGCGTGGTTACGTGCTTGTTGAAAAAATGGAGCTGCTCAAGAAATCTCGAGGATTTAATTTCAAGAGAGAGGAAAAGCAGACATTAATCGATATTATTGCAAAATATAGCTACATAATAGTGAGAATGGTGAAAACCATTGAAATTGTAAGCAATTTTAAAGAAAAGTGGAATTGATTCTGTGTATTTAGCTTTTAATCTAATTTATCCCTACTCAATTTTGATTTAAAATATTATTATAAACTATTTTGATTTATGATATTTATCCTGTCATTAGTTTGGATGTCATTTGGAAATCGTTTTCACCAAACTCTTTATTGTAGCATTTCTCTTGAATTAGAAAAAAGTGCTTCAACAATTCTTTGGCTGTAGGCAGCTAGTGGGCCTTGGAAAGAATTTTCAAAAAAAATCCAAAAAATTTTTGTTTCTTCCATTGAATAAAAGTCATTGTTCTTGTGAGCATCACACGTTCTGGTCCAATGTTTTCAAGGAGTTCAATGTAAAGTATTTCTACATAAAAATTATGTTTCATTTTGGAACAAAAATAAACGATGTATTTATCACAGCAACAAATGAGACACAATTCACTAAGTGAAATAAATAAATTGACCATGTTCAAAATAATAGATTGCCCGTTTTGCGACGATCAAATTTGAACATTGGTTTGATCATGTTCAAAGACAACCATCATTGGTGAAACGTCTTATCACTGATTTGACCATGGCTAGATGTATACCATGATCAAATCTCTTGGCCAAGATTGGTTAAACCGGCCATTAATTTTTATTGTGAGTTTACCACGATGTTTTGGTCAATATAGCACGAGGAAATTTTTGAAGTGAGCAGTTTTGGACTTTGTTACATCTTTTCATTTATTGGTATTTTGTCAATATGAATGAATAAATCTGAGATGTACATCACTGCACCATTCAAAATAATGTAGAAATATAATTCGCTGCAAGCTTTTGTAGTTGTACAGATTTATTTTGTATAATCAATGAATCTGAGCTATATTGAATTTTTATATCATTTGGATTAATCATAGCAGCTTCATAAATAACGTAAAATACATTTGCAAGCTTTTGTAGCACTTTTGTTTTGTAGTCCAGATTAATCTATCATGGGCAAAGAACGGCATCAAAATTGATATTCACATGTATGGAGACAAAAGACTGCAAAACAATAACAAGTACATACCCACCCATTACTGCAACACACTCACCCACAAAACAAGAAACAATCACGATCAAAGGTAGAGCATTTCACTCCAGCTAGTTGTCAAAGCTCTATTACTGCGATTTACGAGTGATTGTGTCGTTGAAAATGTGCCAAACACACTTGAATTTATAGATTGAAACATGTTTGTTCGCATAAATGCACCCAGCGATTACTATCAAAGTTGCTGCTTTATAATACACACTGCAAGTGACCGAGTTACTGAGTCAGTTGCAGTGAGTATTAAAATGTGTCATTAAAATTCGTGGTGATAATTTTTGAATGGAGACTTGAGTGTACGTGGTTTTTAAAATGGACGAAATTGACTTTACGTGTTTGTTGAATAACAATTTATTAAGAACAAGTTTTATTAGTTCTAGCATTTTTAGCTAATTTTGAATGCTATCAATATAATCTGTATATATATATTTATAGACGTACATTTTGTCTATGTGTCACAGAGCCTCTCCTTGATATCCTCGTCCATACCATCATCATAATCATTCTTTATATAAATATATACTATAAGTTTTGTTGACCTTTCTTCCCAAATCTCCCTCTTTAGTCTTACTTCTAGTATTAAAAAGACTTTTACAATCAATTCTCATCATCTAAATTAGCAATTGAAAATTCATAATATAATAATATAATTCATTCTATAATCTGAAGTCAATTGAATTAACTCAATATCTTGCTGAATTAGAAAATTACTACAACTAAATGCTAGTAAAACGGCACTCTGTAAACACTGTTGGTTAAGTGCTCGAATGGCCAAATTTTTGTCCAAACTTCTCAGCAAAGGGTAGAAGTTGGTGTAGGGTAAGATGAGGAGGAGGAGTAGGGTAAGAGGAGGAGGAGTAGGGCAAGAGGAGGAGGAGTAGTGTGAGAGGAGGAGGAGTAGTGTGAGAGGAGGAGGAGTAGTGTAAGAGGAGGTGTAGGGTAAGAGGAGGAGGAGGAGTAAAACTCTGGTAGAAGGAGAAAGAGTATCAAGTGGAAAAGAGACCAGAGAGAGGAGGCAAGAGTTATGAGTGTATTCTCATGTAAAAGAAAAAGTCTAGAGTAGACAATAATTTAAAAAAAAATACATTTGATTCAACAGTTTGATTTCAAGCTCTTTAACTTTTGATTGCAATATATAACTTGCAATATATTTCATTTAATAAATAGGAAACGAACTAGCAATTCCATAACTTTAAATTTCTATTAGAATCGAATGATAATTTGTCGATCCTAGTAAAGTTCATAGAGCGGACTACCTATGAACTCTCAAAGTAGTAATAATTTTCGCACAGTCTTTAGCTATAGCAGAAAATCTGGAGTCAGTTTTGTAAGTGCAATAAAGAGGGAAAAGTCAATTTGCTCTGTTCTTTCAACTCGTCGGAATCGGGCTGTGCTACTTGAATTCAAATTGCCCTAATTGTTTCACTTGGAAAACATAAATTTCGCCGCTTTTATTACGAAAGGCTATGGAGAATTAAAGCAGACTAGGAAACTACGTAACATTCGTTCAAGAACCTTAAGTAATAGAGGCTGGAAATACAGCTGATTTTTTTTAGAGGCAGAATCCCGAAAATCATAAGAGAATTTCTAGAGAAAATATTTATAATATTGCTGATTTCTTTTTCTTTAAGACAGTACTCAAAAAAACATGAATTCTCAGCACAAGTTAAAAAATGATTTTTGAATCTCTATATATTTTTCCGTAAGTTTTACTTATCAGCAATTGTCAAGAATTGAAGTAAAATATAAATGAACTGTAAATCATTATCTGTGACGTTTTCCATGACGAAGGCTTCGTTTCCTGCAGCCTTGGGTTCGAATCTCATTCACCATGGATGTTTCTCATCATTCAGCCATGGATGTTTCTCATCATTCACTCATTCACCTCATTACCCACGCACAAGTCTTCAGACTCATGTGGGCATCATCAGCAATAAAAAAATCTAATATCAAAACTGACACTGTGTTTCTATTTAAATTATGATTTTTACTCACTTATACTGGAGATACTGGAGGGATGCATTTCAATTCTGAGGAGAATCTTCATCAGTTAGCCGCCAGGGGTCATGTTTCGTTGAGGTTAGGATAAGCGGCCATTATGTAATTTCAACAAATAATCAACTAAACATGACCCCTGGCGGCACGCTCATGAAGCTTCTCTTTAAAAGTGACATGCATCTTCTCCAGTGAATGAAAACCATATTTTAAAATAGAAATACAATGTCAGTTTTGATATTCGATTTTAAATCTTTAGTTATCCAAGGCCCGTTCGCACAGTATAAATACAAGTTTTAATTTAAACCAAATCTGACTGTTTTGTGATTTAAGCTCAGGAATAACTTTAAAACTGTTTTCTCAGATCAAACTATGTTTGAAGTTTAAACTCGAATTAAGTTCGAATCAACAAAATTGGTGGTTGCAACCATATAATACAGTTTAAATGGGGAAGTGATAGTCGCGAGCCTTAGCAGGGTATATGTTCAATCAGATAAGATAAGCTACAAAATTGGCCAGCAAAAAGGCCCGGTTCTCTACTGTAAATTCACTTTCCGGTGGTTCGGAATCCAACTAAAGCTGTAGGTTCAACTCATTAACCACTTACTAAGTGCGGAGGATGCGAATGTTGTTAACTTCTTTCAGTTGACACTTCACCTTTAAAATTTTTCAAGAAAATTAAAAAATTGTGGAAATTATTTTTCAATGAAAAATTGTTTGTAAGATGCTTTTGAAATCGAGTAAAATACTTTTGGGGGTTTTGTCATTTTTTTCATAGTGCTCTGTTCTATTCAAACTAAAAGTTTTATCTACTTTAAAAAAAATTAAGTTTTATATTTTCTCAAGTGGAAATTTTCTGAAACAAGAAACTTGTCTAAAAATATTTGGACTCAAGTTGAATATTTGTAGCAGAAGCATTTTTGGACATAAAGCTCGTTGTTCTGTTATTCTCCATAATAAATATTATTGCATATAATAAATATTATTCACTGTAATAAATATGCTGCTACACAAAATTAACCTATAATTACTGGATTTAATTCTAGGAACTAGATTAAACAAGCCTCAGTATTGCTCACACACATACACTTGATACGTTTCTATTATTGTTTCACTGACTTTTCATTCTCTATAATAATTGCATATTTTTGCATAAACACAACTATGAATGAAAGGGGGGTGGGTTTGAGAAGAGTACAAGTATAGAAGATTAATTCTATTTTCTAGTTTCCAAGATAAACGTGTTAGAAAATAAGCTAAGAGTGACACTCTTAATTCACACTGTTCCAATCTGTAATAAACCATTTCACAGCAAGTATTTAATTTCGCATCTACGATTATCATTGAGTATTGGTGCTCCACTGTACAAGCACCTTCAAATTGCCAAGTAAAATATTCAATTGTGACGAATAAACGTTAGTTAGGAAAACCTAGAACATGGGCTGGAGGTAGAAATTTAGATCCTCTTAGGCATACTGCTAACGGCATACCGAGATCAAGGGGCGATCTAGGCAAGCAGCTAAGCATTATATATTGCAATAATATCCTAACTTTTACACCCGAAATACCATAGCTATAAATTGGCTTCGTTTATTGTTATAATCCAGTTTTATCCCCCTTATTTATTTGGCATTGACTATGGGTAGGGTTACCATATTTTTCCAACCCCAATCCCGGTATTTTTTCAGAGTAAAAAAGTAGTATGAAAGGATTTAAACAAGCTTGTTTTGAATTTGTTTTGGATATATTTCTTTTCTACAAGGATATATTTACCAATATTAAGTGCTTGTTTGTATTTAATAATAATAATATTATCATCTGTCTTTTGAAAAAAATCAATTTATTTTCTATGGACTAAATACAAAAATAATTATTGTATTACCAATCCTATCAGAATGAGACTATTCAGATAATTAATAAATTAGAAATAAAATTGATTTTTTATTGAGCTAAAAAATCAAGAACAAGAAAGAGAAAAAGTTGTGAAATTTTACTGTTAAAAAATATTATAGGCTAATACTGTGAAAAATAATTAAATAAAAAATATTTTTCAGAAGAAATCACTTTTCCCAATAACACTAGACAGTTTTGCATTAATTTTCATATTGAGCAGCTCTCTTACAACTTTTAAGGACAACCTTCCCCTTTCAGCTGACCAAACGTTTCCCATAACTGAGAACACCCGCTCTACAGGCGCTTATGTACCTGGAAAGCACATCCCAAATTCCACCAGCTTGAGAACATTTTTGTATTCAATACTACTGAATTTAGACATAGTCTCACATACTTCTTGCCATTTTTTTTACTTTCTTGAGCTTCTTTTCTTCAGGCAAATATACCCATTTAAGCTTCAATTTACTGATGGTCAATTATTGCGGGTCAATGTTTGCTCATCAAACGTGTTCTATCGAAAACTCCGAAATACATTTTGAACAGTGAACACGACCACTGTTGTTTTCACAGCATTTAAGAAACGGAAACTGAAGTTAAAGTTTTTTAGTAAACGTACACGTATATTTTCTTTTTGTACCCATTGCAAGACTAAGCAAAAAAACTAAAACACCAAGTAAGAAAGCACACTTGACTGTCGTCAACAAACTACTGAGCACTGACTGCTGGCTGGCAGGTGTCTTAGTATTTTCAGACTTCAGCAGAAACACAGCTAAATTGCAGCCAACAAATAAAAATATTGTATAGAGAGCATTGTTGCCAAGTTTTATGTAAACAGAAACCTACACCAATTAAATTGAGATTGAATTCCAGCCGCCTTGAGTAGGCTCCAGTATGTATATTAACAATGCTATCGAACTTACATTTTAACTTTATGAAAAAACATTACAATATAGACATTTTTTTTAAAAATAAGAGAAAATTTTCCCTGTTTCACCATCCTTATTAAAAATCCCTGAGATAAATCAATCCCGGATTTTTTCCCGGAAACACACATGAATCCCAGAATTACCGGGCTAATCCCGGAGAAATGGTAAGCCTAACTATGGGGGATCATTCGAGAGGCTAGTTGCACAACAATAGAAATAATTTAGAAATATGTGCCCATTTAGGTGTGCAGTCCATTGTCAGTAGTATAAAAATAAGCATTCTGGCACAACCTTGACCTTTGACCTTCCCCCCCCCCCAAAAAAAAAAAAAAAAATTAAAAAATATTAGAAAAAATTCCCACTTCGCCCTCTCTCTTGTCCCCTCTCTCCCTCGCTCACTCCCGCTCTCTCTCTTGCTCTCTCATACCATCTCTCTTGCTCTATCTTGCCATCTCTCTTGCTCTCTCATACCCTCTCTCTTGCTCTCTCATACCCTGTCTCTTGCTCTCTCACGCTCTCTCTCACGCTCTCTCTCTCGCTCTCTCTCTCGCTCTCTCTTACCCTCTCTCTTACCCTCTCTCTTACGCTCTCTCTCACGCTCTCTCTCTCGCTCTCTCTCTCGCTCTCTCTCTCGCTCTCTCTTACCCTCTCTCTTACCCTCTCTCTTACCCTCTCTCCATCTTCTTCTCCTTCTCCATCTCCAATAGAAGGCTTCTTCTCCTTCTCTTTCTCCTTCTCTTTCTCCTTTTCTTTCTCCTTCTCATTCTCCTTATCCTTCTCCTTCTCCTTCTCCTTCTTCTTCTCCATCACCATCTCCTTCCCCATTTCCTTCTCCTTCTCCTTCTCCTTCTCCTTCTTCTTCTCCTTCTCCTTCTCCTTCTCCTTCTTCTTCTCCTTCTTCTTCTCCTTCTTCTTCTCCTTCTCCTTCTCTTTCTCCTTCTCCTTCTCCATCTCGTCCTCAACAAACTACAGTAACGCTGAGAAGAATGCGAAGATCGGAATAAAGAAGAGACGAGAAGACCGAGCTGAAAAGCAGCGAACCGGTTACTATGAGAGCAGCTGGCTCTGATATTACGAACGTGGAGACAATAAGAAGAGAGCAAAGAGAAGAGCAATAGCCGACAACTCTCTTCCTCTTCTTCCTCTTCCTCTTTTTTCTTTCTCTTTCTCTCCTTCTCCCTCTTCCTCTACCTCATCCTCTCTCTCTTGATCACTCTTCCCCTCACCGACGCTCTTGCTCTATCTTCCTCTTCCTCTTTATCTTTCTCGTTGAAACTGTCTTCATTGGACTGGCGCCAGAATGTTAAGGTCAGTGATTACGTAATGCAGTTTTGCCTGCATAGATAGCATTGGAATGCAGCAGTGACGTCATACAGATGAAACCAGAAGAACGGCTGGTGTGTGGAACCAGTGAGACAAGGAGTAGATATCTCTACTCTACTTCTTCTTCTTCCTCTTCTTCCTCTTCTAAAAGGTTAAGTGTAAGAATGGCCTCAATGACCAAGACTTCGCCTCTTTGTACAATTCATCTCTCAGATCCAAGCTCTATTTTCATTATGTTTTTTATTTTTTTTAAACAATTGCATCCATAATTTCTGCTGTACCGTACTGTACCTTAAAATATATATATGTATTGTATTTATAATCTATATGGAATGGTCCAAGCCAATACTATGTAATCTATTACATTACATCTAGAGACAATATAACCTATAAGGATTGCTCCAAGCTAATACTAAGCAACCTATTGCATTTAATCTATCCTATAAATCCAAAGTCAACATAACTTAAAATGAATACCCTATAAGGATTGATCCAAGTTAATAATATGCAATCTATTGCAGTAAATCTAACCTATAAATCTAAAGTCAACATTACCCAAAAACTGATAACCTATAAGGACTGGTCCAAGCCAATACTATGCAATCTATTGCATTACATCTAACCCATAAATCTAAAGTCAACATAACTTAAAAATTGATAACCCATAAGGAATGATCCAAGCCAATACTATGTAATCTATTGCATCACATTAATTTTTAAGTCAACATAACCCAAAAATGGATAACCTATAAGGAAGTGTCCAAGCCAATACTATGCAATCTATTACATTACAACTAACCTATAAATCTAAAGTCAATGTAACATAAAAATGGATACCCTATAAGGAATCTATATCCCCAAGTGCCCCTCTTAATGCCCCTAGTGCGCCCCTAGTGCCCCCTTAATGTCCCTATTGCGCCCCTAGTGCTCCCCTAGTGCGCCCCTAGTGTTCCCCTAGTGCGCCCCTAGTGCTCCCCTAGTGCGCCCCTAGTGCTCCCCTAGTGCGCCCCTAGTGCTCCCCTAGTGCGCCCCTAGTGCTCCCCAGTGCCCCTCTTAATGCCCCTAGTGCGCCCCTAGTGCGTCCCTAGTGCGCCCCTAGTGCTCCCCTAGTGCGCCCCTAGTGTTCCCCTAGTGCGCCCCTAGTGCTCCCCTAGTGCGCCCCTAGTGCTCCCCTAGTGCGCCCCTAGTGCTCCCCTAGTGCGCCCCTAGTGTTCCCCTAGTGCGCCCCTAGTGCTCCCATAGTTCCCCTCTAGTGTGCTGCAATCTATTGCATTAAGTCGAAAGTAAACATAATCCATAAATGGACACCCTATAAGGGATGATCCAACCAATACCATGTAATCTAAAATCAAAATAAACTCAAAATGGACAACCCATAAGGAATGATCCAAGCCAATACTACATGATCTAAAGACAATATAACCTATAAGGATTGATCCAACCCAATACTACATTATCTAGGGGAACACTAGTGGCACACTAGGGGAGCACTAGGGGGCGCACTAGGGGAACACTAGGGGCGCACTAGGGGAGCACTAGGGGCGCACTAGGGGAACACTAGGGGCGCACTAGGGGAGCACTAGGGGCGCACTAGGGGAGCACTAGGGGCGCACTAGGGGAGCATTAGGGGCGCACTAGGGACGCACTAGGGGCGCACTAGGGGCATTAAGAGGGGCACTTGGGGAGCACTAGGGGAGCACTAGGGACGCACTAGGGACATTAAGGGGGCACTAGGGGCGCACTAGTGGCATTAAGAGGGGCACTGGGGAGCACTAGGGGAGCACTAGGGGCGCACTGGGGAGCACTAGGGGCGCACTAGGGGAGCACTAGGGGCGAACTAGGGGAGCACTAGGGACGCACTAGGGACATTAAGGGGGCACTAGGGAAACACTAGGGGCATTAAGTGGGCCACTAGGGACATTAGGGGCTTTAAGGGGAGCACTAGGATAGCATGCATATGCATATGCAAAAAAAAAAAAAATATGCAAAAAATATGGGTCAGAGTTTCTTGGGGGTGTCATGCTATCGGCTACCTAAGTGGGTCCCAAACTATTGAGTTAGTAATGCCCATGAGTCATGGTCACCCATCCTTGAGCAGACATAACTGGAATAAGAAGGCTGGTGATATAGGATCTCTCACTCTCTCTCTCTTCCCTCTCTTTCTCATTGAAACTCATCCATAGGAATTTAAGGGAGAGGAGGACCACTTTTAAGTAGTGGGAGTCATCTTTCGGGTAAGGGTGGGACCACTTTTAGGATGAGGGGTCCACATTTAGGAAGAGGGGGAGCACTTTTCAGGCATGTGGAACCGTTTTTTAGGGTGAGGGGGACCACTTTTAGGGAGAGGGGAACCGTTTTTAAGATGAGGGGGTACACTTTTAGGTTGAGGGGTCCACTTTTAGAGTGAGGGGTCATTTTTTCGGGTTAGGGGGGCCACTTTTCAGTATTGGGAGTCATTTTTCGGGTTAAGGGGTCCACTTTTAGGGTGAGGGGAACCGTTTTTTTTAGGAAGAGGGGGTCCATTTTTAGGATGAGGGGTACCATTTTTGGGAAAGAGGAAACACTTTTTGGTTAAGGGGGTCCACTTTTGGGGTGAGGGGTATCGTTTTTTTAAGATGAGGGGTCCACTTTTAGGGAGAGGGGGTCACTTTTGGGAAGAGGGGTACATTTTTCGGAGAATGGGAACCATTTTTTTGTCAGAGGGGGTCCACTTTTAGGGAAATGGGGGCCACATTTAGGAAGAGGGGGGGGGTCACTTTTAAGAGAGGGGGCCCACTTTTAGGATGAGGGTGGTCAGTTTTAGGAGAGGGGGTACACTTTTAGGGTGAGGGGGGCCACTTTTAGGAAGAGGGGAGTCACTTTTAGGAGAGGGGGTCCACGTTTAGAAAGAGGGGGGGGTCACTTTTAGGAAAGGGGGTACACTTTACGGGGGATGGGGGTTCATTTTTCGGGTGGGAGGAATCACATTTATGGTGAGGGGGGGGTCATTTTTCGGTAATGGGAACCATTTTTTGGGATGAGGGGGGGCCATTTTTTGGGAAAGGGGGGCTATTTTTTTCGGGAGAGGGGGTTCACTTTTCGGGGGAGGGGGCTACTTTTAGGGGGAGGGGGTCACGTTTTGGGGGAGGGATCCTTTTGGGGGATTTTATGGTGGGGGGGGGGTAGGGATGATGGGGAGGGGAACATTCCATTTTTTGGGTCATGTTGACTTTAGATGTAATGCAATAGATTATGTAGGTATTGGCTTGGAGCATTCCTTATAGGGTATCCATTTTTATGTTACATTGACTTTAGATTTATAGGTTAGTTGTAATGTAATAGATTGCATAGTATTGGCTTGGACACTTCCTTATAGGTTATCCATTTTTGGGTTATGTTGACTTAAAAATTAATGTGATGCAATAGATTACATAGTATTGGCTTGGATCATTCCTTATGGGTTATCAATTTTTAAGTTATGTTGACTTTAGATTTATGGGTTAGATGTAATGCAATAGATTGCATAGTATTGGCTTGGACCAGTCCTTATAGGTTATCAGTTTTTGGGTAATGTTGACTTTAGATTTATAGGTTAGATTTACTGCAATAGATTGCATATTATTAACTTGGATCAATCCTTATAGGGTATTCATTTTAAGTTATGTTGACTTTGGATTTATAGGATAGATTAAATGCAATAGGTTGCTTAGTATTAGCTTGGAGCAATCCTTATAGGTTATATTGTCTCTAGATGTAATGTAATAGATTACATAGTATTGGCTTGGACCATTCCATATAGATTATAAATACAATACATATATATATTTTAAGGTACAGTACGGTACAGCAGAAATTATGGATGCAATTGTTTAAAAAAAATAAAAAACATAATGAAAATAGAGCTTGGATCTGAGAGATGAATTGTACAAAGAGGCGAAGTCTTGGTCATTGAGGCCATTCTTACACTTAACCTTTTAGAAGAGGAAGAAGAGGAAGAAGAAGAAGTAGAGTAGAGATATCTACTCCTTGTCTCACTGGTTCCACACACCAGCCGTTCTTCTGGTTTCATCTGTATGACGTCACTGCTGCATTCCAATGCTATCTATGCAGGCAAAACTGCATTACGTAATCACTGACCTTAACATTCTGGCGCCAGTCCAATGAAGACAGTTTCAACGAGAAAGATAAAGAGGAAGAGGAAGATAGAGCAAGAGCGTCGGTGAGGGGAAGAGTGATCAAGAGAGAGAGGATGAGGTAGAGGAAGAGGGAGAAGGAGAGAAAGAGAAAGAAAAAAGAGGAAGAGGAAGAAGAGGAAGAGAGTTGTCGGCTATTGCTCTTCTCTTTGCTCTCTTCTTATTGTCTCCACGTTCGTAATATCAGAGCCAGCTGCTCTCATAGTAACCGGTTCGCTGCTTTTCAGCTCGGTCTTCTCGTCTCTTCTTTATTCCGATCTTCGCATTCTTCTCAGCGTTACTGTAGTTTGTTGAGGACGAGATGGAGAAGGAGAAGGAGAAAGAGAAGGAGAAGGAGAAGAAGAAGGAGAAGAAGAAGGAGAAGAAGAAGGAGAAGGAGAAGGAGAAGAAGAAGGAGAAGGAGATGGAGAAGGAGAAGGAAAAGGGGAAGGAGATGGTGATGGAGAAGAAGAAGGAGAAGGAGAAGGAGAAGGATAAGGAGAAAGAGAAGGAGAAAGAAAAGGAGAAAGAGAAGGAGAAAGAGAAGGAGAAGAAGCCTTCTATTGGAGATGGAGAAGGAGAAGGAGAGAGGGTAAGAGAGAGGGTAAGAGAGAGCTAGAGAGAGGGTATGAGAGAGCAAGAGAGAGGGTATGAGAGAGCAAGAGAGATGGTATAAGAGAGAGCAAGAGAGAGGGTATGAGAGAGCAAGAGAGAGGGTATGAGAGAGCAAGAGAGATGGTATAAGAGAGAGCAAGAGAGAGGGTATGAGAGAGCAAGAGAGAGGGTATGAGAGAGCAAGAGAGAGGGCAAGATAGAGCAAGAGAGAGAGCGGGAGTGAGCGAGAGAGAGAGAGAGGGGACAAGAGAGAGGGCGAAGTGGGAATTTTTTCTAATATTTTTTAATTTTTTTTTTTTTTTTTTTTGGGGGGGGGGGGGAGGTCAAAGGTCAAGGTTGTGCCAGAATGCTTATTTTTATACTACTATTGTCCAATTCTTATATCAGTTGAAATTAACAATAAATAGTAAAAAAAGCCAATACCTCCAATTCAAAAACAAATATAAATCAAATGAAGATAGACTATGAAGAAATGAAGAAATGACTATAAACGTGTTTGTAAACGATAATCAACTGGACCGGGAAGAAAACATTGCATTTCTAGGAGTTTTGTTGGATAGACGATTGACCTGGGCTCCATACATTGAGAAAATATGTAGTAAAATTTCAACTGGGGTTTTTGTCCTGCGACAGCTTGCTAGATTAAATGACAAAACGCTACTTTTCACAGCTTACCATGGGCTCTTACTGTCACATATTAGGTATGCTATCGCAGTATTGGGTAATTCATCAAAACCAAACCTCGATAGGGTGTTTAAGAACCAGAAGAAAGCGGTTAGATGTATGGAAAGAGTAAATAGATTAGATTCATGTAGGCCGTTGTTCAAGAGACTTGGTCTCCTAAGTGTACCCTGCTTATATGTGTATGAAGCTACTTTATATGTAAAAAAGAGTGATATTAACCAAAATCTTGACGTACACGATTATAATACAAGAAGCCGAGATGATTAACACTTGGCGAGTCACAATAGTTGCTTATTTAAACAAAAACATAATCTAAACAACTTAGCCATTCTTACACATGCTATTATGTCGATCAGTTGAATCTTTCAACGTAGTTTGTACTATAGTTATATTGGTAGGAAACTCTACAAAAAGCTACCGCAGTTTATAAAGTCTTGAAAATATAGAAATATTTAAAAAACAACTGAAAAAATATTTAGTTGATAAAGCTTTTTATAGTGTACAAGAGTTCCTTTCAAATCAAATTTAAGCCTCACCTGAATTAATTAATATAAAAATTATGGTAACTAGTGTATAAGATAGTATAATTGTTAATCTGACTTGTGTTTTACTCCATAACTGGAGTCTCCAGGACGTAATCTATAAAAAAAAATAACAAAAATAGACTACTCTGTTGCAAACCAATTATTGTTGTGGAAAGAGTGATGATGATCGTCGTGTCGGTACCAGCAACTCATCTGTCGTAGCATCCCGGAAGTCTCACACAATTTGAAGGTATGTTGTGTCGATATGGTTTTTCGTTTGTTTTCCTTGCCAATCAATGCCAGACTTTTATTATTTCTATTATTAAAATATACAGTCCACAAAGAGGAGTATTTTCGTTGTTACCAGCCCCATTGTGTCGCAACAATATATGGTTTTGTATCATTCCTAATAAGCAACAAAAATCTCTGGTATAAAGACTGACAAACTGACTGATGAACAAAAATTAATTCATTTCAATTCAATTAATACATTTGCCATCTTATCAGTTTAATTTTTTTTCCATCAATCATCATCAGAAATTACTTTATAATGCATGAATTTGAACCACCTTTGAATACACCAATCCTAGTCATTTATCCTTGAAAATTCTCAAAAAGCTCCCTTGTCTGGCTAGAAATCTTTCACTTTTCAACTTAATTTAAAGAGTCTTTTATCGGACCATCCTCTATATTCAATGGCCGATTTCCTCCAGTTGCCCTCTTCAGTAGTGGGTAGTTATTTATAATTACCCTATTTATAAGAATGTCGGTGATAAAATTTATTTCAATTATTGTAAATCTATTTTGACTCCTGTGACTTTGTTGTTAAATTGGTTTATGAATAATAATTTTTTTGTGTTGTATACAATGTGTTGTACACATATTATGTAGTGTGTGTGACGACGTGTCCGATTGCATTGTTGAGCCTCAATGAAAAAGTAAATGTTTCGCAAATTTATTATTTTTAGGCTGTTTTGGGTTTTTAAAAAGCCACATTATTGAAATTAAGATAATATTAAATAATATAATTGGCGAGGAAAAGTAACATAGATTAGATTGTTTCAGGTAGATTCTTATTATTTTTAATAAGAAAGTGAGCTCAGAATGAGGTTGAATTGGTGGCTTCAAAAATAATGATGACGTAAAACAGAATCGAATTTCAAATTAAATTATTATCCAGATTGGAAGAAATACTTAATATGTATAAGCGCGGATCCAGGGGGGGGGGGTCATGAGGTCATGGGGGTCATGAGGTCATGACCTCCCCCCCAAACTTTGCCCGTCAATGGGCTTAAAATATGGTTCTAGAGGGATTATTTATCAATACTTTTTCGAGAGAGTACTCCCGAACCCCCCAAGAATTTTGTCATAGCCAATATAGGCTATAGGCAATATAGATAATATAATCTTCATGAATAGTATTGTAAGAGGACTCTTCCTTTGTTCCCCTTTACTATACAGTGCCTAGAATCTACCTCTACCCTCCCCACCACACTACAATCCCACGGCTGAAGATCTAGTTAGGCCACTGGTTAAAGCACTTCTCCTCATACTCTATAAAGCAGTTGTGGGCGATAGCCTGTTGCATGTTTGTAATTTTGTCATGAATAAATAAATAATTTCTATGGAAAACTACAGAACTTACTAATCACGATTGAGGTCTTATTTAAAAGTTTGAAAACTCTGTTAATTACTTTCGAAACCCTTTTAATGCTATAAATTAGGTGGCGTGGACTTTAATACGGTGGACTTTATTACGAACCCATTAAGCGTGGACTCTCCTACGAAGCAAAATTCAATCGTGGACTTTCCTAAGAACTTTTACTTGTATTGCGTTACTGGTATCTGTTACTGTTATCTGTCCAGTAATGTAACTGTTACTGTTATTTGTATGGAGCAGGTGGGTGGACTTGTAGTGACACTTCTCACAAAGTAATTTAGGGTGGCATATCGTAATTTAGCAGTGAAAATTTCATGTGTGGACTTTCTTACAAACAATACACCATGTGCTAAAGTTCTAACAATACAATAGGACATTACACTACCATTTAAAATCTTTATTATTTAGTACGAAAAACTGGTAAAAGAAATGATTATATCTTATTGGTTATGACATAGATGTAGAGTATTAAATCAAATATGTAGGCCTATAAGTTTACAATCCACAACATTTGAAGTCACAGATAGGACAAGAAATACTGTAAAATAGTTTGATGCTAGAAATACGTTGTTTTTACATGGGAGTAATACTTGTAACTGAACACTGACAAAAATTCAATGCATATGGATTCCCGATCAAGACTCTAATTAATTGATAAGTAATAGAAGGAGACACTGTCGAGAGTATAGGGGATTATTCCAAATAGTTTAGTAATATCAGGGAAAAGTACCACTTCCAATATGCATAAAATGTACGCACACTGCCGTTCTAGAATTATTATCTCAGAAACTAGCACTATAGGCCCAAAAATACTATTATTGAGAAACATGAAGGAGATCAGTTGAAATATTCGAGCAAAATTGTACTCGACCAGTGTTACCGTATCTCTGAACTTTCCCAGAGATTTCGGTACCGGATGTTAAGGTGCCCCTAACCCTGAAACTTTCCATACTGAGTTAATGGTTCTTATAATAGATCTCAGATAATTCATGAGTTTATTTTTGAGTTTATTCATGAGATTAGAAGGCAGTACCAATTAGAGATACAAGTAACAGAATACAAGTAGCAGTTCGTAGGAAAGTCCATGGTTGAATTTTTCTTCATAGGAAAGTCCACGCTTAATGGGTTCGAAGTCCATCGTATTAAAGTCCACGGAGCCATAAATTATACCAAAGACCTCACCACTATGGACAACTCTATTGAATAGCTAATGGAAATCGATGAATTACTTTGTTTTTGCTTAGCAATATAATAAAAATTGTCTCATCTGTCTAAAAAAAATTGTTTGAACACTCAACCGGGAATGACTGAAGCACCAGAAACAAGTCACTTTGTTTCAGTGTGCAGGCTAAAATGGATGTATTCTTATCTAATAATATTTTTTTTCCTACAACTGCTCGTAAAGTAGTTCTTTGCGTACTGAAAAATGATTGTAAAATACCTTCACTGCTCGGCGAGCAGTAAAATCAGCTGGGGAGCGATAAAACATTTTGTCGCTCGCCAGCTGATTTTTATGTCTTTTCATTGGTGAATCACGAAATCCGTGAAATTATCATAACCTTATCTAACCAGACCCGCGCACGCCAAAATCTGTGATGTTACAAACTAAAGCTTTTATTGTGTTGGTATCCAGAACTGAAGTTGTAGGAGAAATGTATGTAATTCGCGCGTAAAGCTTCTTTATCGCTCTCGCAAAATTACTACGCTCCGCTACGCGTCGCGCATCAACTGTTTTGGCTTGAGCGATAAATTTGCACCTTACGCTCTTAATAAATAAATAACTATTAAAATGCGGTTTTAGAGGAGTTATTCCTAAGAAGGTCTGATACAGGAACTGGGACTTATAGAAAAAGATTTTCTTTTTATTGTTGATAAATTAACGATACACATGGCATGTAGTATACTATAGAGTTTACCCATCACTACCATGCCTTAAAGCTTGGTAAAATTTGTATCAACAATGACTCAAGCGTCCAGGCCTCTATAATGTGTGTTGAAATGAATGGATTTAGGCGTTTCAAGACATGAGTCTAGAATCACTTACAATGCGATTTTGGAGGGATTAGTTCTTAAAATTTTCCCGGGGGAGGATCCCCGGACCCTAGAATTTCTGGGGGGGGGGGGGAAGGATTCTAGACCACTCCGATGTCCCCCCCCCCCGAAAAGTCAGTCTCAATCCAACACTGATATGTTTGCATTCCACTTACCATCTTTAGCGCCCTAGCCTGTGCGGAAATTTCACGTTGTAATGGAGGTAGGTAGGCCCGTAGAAATGGCATCACAAAAGGTCTAAGAGGAAAGTTAGTGACCTCTTGAAGGGAATGATGAAATTCTTCAACAGATACAGCGCTGCTCTGAAAAATCAGAAGGCCAAAAATTAATTCAGTTGCAAATTTCCTTCAGCACAACAGCTGAGCAGCTGATGACGATCATAGTTAGGAATAAACATGCATCTTTGATAAATAAAATGAGTAAGACCAATAACGTTCAAAGGAATAAAATGATTTATTTTTGCAAAAGTTTAAAGAAATGAAATACAATTTTTAAGGTTACCTAGCAGCCTTCAACAATATAACTACATTTTATAATAAAATAAATAATGAATATGGTGGTTCGGAACCCACCTAAAACGGTAGGTCCAAATCATCAATCACCATCATCCAAATCATTACAGGGCTCAGACCTATGTGAGTTTCATCCTCCAAAAAAATTTATATATAATAGCAATATTGTCAGACACTTTGTGCCAAACTAACTTAATTATTATTAAAATTTAATTGTAAATTCAACGACTTGCAGTCAATTTTAATTGTGAATAAATAATATTTATTGACTCACGTGGGCCAAACGTTTTCGAATCGTGGAGATTCATTTCCGATTCGAAAACGTTTTGCCTACGTGAGTAGAAATATTATTTATTCACAATTAAAATTGACTGTGAGTCGTTGAATTTACAATAAAAAGTTAAAGTTATTTTACAATATAAAGTTATTTTGACACAAAGTCTGACAATATTGCTATATATTCATTTTTTATTTAGTTATAAAATGTAGTTATATTGTTGAAGGCTGCTAGGTAACCTTGAAAATGTTATTTGTCATTGCATTTCTTCAAATTACAGCAAAAATAAATCATTTTACTTCTACGTTTTGCCTATGTGAGTAGAAATATTATTTATTCACAATTAAAATTGACTGCAAGTCGTTGAATTTACGAAAAAAGTTAACATTAACAGCGCAGATTGTTATGGAACAGGAAATCCAAGAATTTAATTATTATTCTGAATGTAAGGTGACTGATGTTCTTGAAATATATACAGTATATCGTTTGCTTCAAGGGTGACTGACATCATTGTTTTTCGTGATCATGATTATTTTATTCTTATAATTTTACAAAGTAATTTCAAGATTTGATTTTCTATCCAGACTTTGCTTCGTCAGTCATGTTGAAAATTTCCTGAAAAGTCCCATTCAAAACTCTTGGACATTCATTTGTCAAGTGGTAGATTCTTTGCACTGCAGCACCACAGTTACAGGCTGGGGAATCAGTTCAGAGTCCATCCTCATTATCTATTTTGTTTGGTGAGTCTGCACATTTACCATGACCAGTAATTAGGCGGTTTCGACTCAGCCACGTACGGCGAGGTAACTCAAAAAACTTCGATGTTAGTGTTGGGTCACCTGGTTTGAAAGGCACTCTCAATATGTTTTGCAATGAGTTCTTGAAATTATATGTACTGTTACTGGTTCTAACACTAAAATAATGCTGGCATCAATTAAAAGTAACACATGGAACTTTATTCACACAATTTACTCAAAAGCAGATACTAATATTAGTAATTACTCAATAAATCAATGAAACAGACAAAAAGTTCAATAACTTTCAACTAACAAAGTATATTCCAATAACAAGATTAAAATCTATGTTTAAAAATAGTTGATTAAATGAAATGTAAAAGGAGCTTAAAAGTCGAATAAAAGCGGTGGTCACAAGTCTGAAACTATTGCAATTGTTAAGATATTTCACAAAATACGCAAAATAGCTATAGAAACAGGGGGGGGGGGGTTTCAAGATTGAAGTGAATCTTGAAAACACTTCACTTTTCCAATGTAGCTTTAAGTAAATTCATTTTTTTAAATGTACAGTCCCCCAATAACAGAAAAAACACACCCAAAATTAATGTATTTCGTTGAATCACACTGATTCCAACATTATTGCTTTCAACTAATTGTGCATTTTGAAACAATAGAACCCATGTTAATGAACTTTGCGTACATTTTTGGCTATTGAGTTATGTCATTTTATTTTTAAAATTGAATTCTCTGCAAGTTTCACATTTATCATTAAAGTTAGATAACAATTTTAAGTTGACGTACATTATTAGTTAAATTATACCTTCCAAATATACCAAAATTTTACATAAAAATAACAAGTCCCAACTCCGCCTAATAAAGCATATTTTCATTTCATTTCATTTCATTATTATACTGCCACAGGAGGTACGAAATGGTAATGAACTATAAAGTATGGGAAGCATGATATTATGTTTATAGAAATTATAGGAGTTTAAAGGTACGCAGGCCATCAAAACAACATGCTGATAATTATTATTTCATGTAAATTTGTTGGGTCCTTGAATACTGTACTATGTTATACTCGGTTTATTTCAAAGTGAAAAATGACCGCACAACAGTAAAATAGAAGCAAACCAATTTTGTAATGTCTTTTAAAAAATTTGAACGAAATAAACAACATTTTAACATATTTAAAAAAAAAGCTAGAACACATATTACTAACTGGCTGCTCTGATTCACAAATTGAATCATATAATTTATGTTACAATTGAAAAATAAGTTTCTTTGAAATATTTTTCTAGATTTTCAAAAACCGATTACAAACTTCTATCCAACAAAACTCCAAGAAATGCAACGTTTTCTACCTGATGTACCTGATCCGTTTATAGCCCGATTTCTATTTATGCTTGTTTTTGAATTGTAGGTACTGGCATTTTTTACTATTTTTTATCGTTAATTTCAACTGATTTAAGAATTGGACAATGGACTGCACACCTCTATGAGCATTTATATATAAATTATCTAGAACGGAATTGCTGAGTGATATGAGTTAGCAAATAAGAGAGCTCTACCACAATAAAGTCTTTAGGTAAACGGTTGATATATAACAAAAAAAGCAATGGACCTAGTACTGAACCCTCAGGCACTCCAGCTTGGACCTCCAATTTATCAGATTTATTCTTTACTATACTATTCCAAACTACTGTAGTTAGTTCTACACATTTTTTTCTCCCAATAAGGTATGATTCAAACCATTTCAGTTCAAACCCATTTACGCCTACATTTTGAATAAAGTAAAAAAGCATTCTAAGATAAAATAGAAGATTTTTGCAACTTACCACAAGGCTTAGCACGAGAGTCTTGACCTTATCACCGGTTTCATAAGAGATATCTTGGCCGAATTGTACCACTGTTGTCAGAAATCGTTTGACTTTTCCCAGTGGCCGGGTGGCGATGGAGGGTGGACTCACACCTGGAAATTTAACACAGATAACCATCAGATTATGTATTTATCAAGTTGATATGTGGCGGAGAAAATTAATGGAAAATAAAAATTGGAATCCCTCTCAAATTTTTGTAGGATTTTCAAAATAAACTGAAAAGTCTTTCTTGTTTCGCCTTCAAACAATCTAATCATTCATTAGATCTTTTGTTTTCATGCTCTTTTATGTTTATGGTGGAGCGAGTCTTACTTTATTGATTTCCCAATTTCTCTACTTCATCCATGGTGGAACAGTTGATTGCCACTTTGACGACGAAAGATCACGTATAAGAAACATATGACTGTCATGAATAAAATTTATTAATTACATTGTGGTACATTGAGTGTGGACTTTGCTACGATTCAGAAGTGGTACAATGGAAGAGAGAAACGTGCAAAAATCTCTGATAGTGAAATTGAGTTGGAATTTCAAAAAACCCTTTATACTTTCCACTACAATAACTTATCGTTTACTGTGAACATACACAGCCTAAATGTTGTGACGTATGTTGTCCATATTTGGTTTCAACCACCAATTTCGTTAGTTTTAAACTTTACACGAGTTCAAACTCGTCACAGTGTAAACTCGGATTGAGAAAACAATTTTCAAGTTATTCCTTAGTTTAAACTAAAAAATTTCGAAATTGGTTAAAAAAAAGTTTAAACTTTGTTTAAACTGAAGGTTGAACTTATATTGTGCAAATGTAGAAATTTAGTGTTATTAAAATGCAGGCCAGGATTATTATGAAACCAAGTAACTTGGTTTTATCACATAAAAACGAAAGACCTGCTATTAAAATGCAGACCAAATTACTTGGTTTCATAATAATTCTGGCCTACATTTTAATAACGGTACTTTCGTGTTTTTCTCGATTGATCTTGACTGCATTTCAGTAAGCTTCAATTTTATAATTTTAAAATTTTGTAAAATTAATCTACTTGTGTTTTGCTTTTGTTAGTTGCTTTCTATGTGCTCCCGGGTTTCTTCAGTTGCTGATTTTGACACTAATTTTTGCTTGTTGCTCCTCCCACCAGTGGGCCTGTCTTGTTTTGGCTTTCAGCCAATCACAGACCCTCAATGAAGGTCTGATTGATGAGATGGACCTACAGTTTTAGGTGGGTTCCGAACCATCGGGAAGTGATTTTACATCAGAGAATTGTATTTTTGCTGGCCAATCCAATCGGCCACCCTTAGAGCATTGCTCATAGGCCCAGGAGAGCATTGCTTATCTAATCTGATTGAACAGATACCTGCTACGGCTCACGGCTATCACTTCCCCATTAATAATTGTGCAACAATCGAAACTAGTATCTCACAGTTTTCAATAAATGTGGTTGTGACAACTTCAAGTCTTATTATTCATTATGAACATCTTCCACAATATCACCTCCACCACTACAAAGAAAGATTTGTGTTCTTAGGGGTACCCAGTGATATGCATCTCATACTTTGAAAATTACCATTTTCAACCTTCAAATGGCTCTAACTAGGGGGTTTTTGAGCAAATTTCAATTATTTTAAATAATTTGTTTTTTACAGTCTAAAATGCTTGTGGCATCCTTTTCTTTAATTACAAAGTCGCAACTTATCCTCTTACGGAGTCATTTCATTCCCATTCTCACTTGCTTTTCTATTGTTTTCATTCTCTTATGAGTATGTATCATTTCATTTGTTCTAAATTATTCCCTAAAAATTATTACATCAAAACATATGAATTGTTTATGCATGGTAGAATTTAAATTAATCTATCTTGTTTCTTTTGTAATATTGTGGTGATTTGATTCGAAAGTTGCGTCTCTAATTAAGTGGAAATGTCGTTAGAATTCCGAGTCCAGTTTCAAGGTGTTGTCCACACGTGCGACTCTAGCTCTCGTGTCAGCGTTCTGAGACTGGGAAATTTTGATTCTCAGAAGACCAGAAATATTCTTACGACACTTAAAAGTCGACTGAATTGTTGTAGTTAAATGTGAAGAAATTCTCGCCGAAGTTTGGGTGCTAGACATTTTGATCTTATTCTTTTTGAGAATTCTTGGTCTGTTAGCCTGACACTTTTGATACTTTGCCCTATAAAAAATGAAATATTGGAGAGTTTGTAAGTTGTCAAGAGTACAACACCTCTTGATTGTTTTTCTAGTGTTGTATCAGACTATTTATTGAATTGTACACCGTAGTGGTGTAATCGGCTTGGGCGTGTACGACTGACTGCTACTCCTGCGGTCACTTGTTCCATTCCCGTTCATCCTTGAATATTTGGTGTAATCATTCACCTTATCACCCACGCACAAATCTCAGATTCAGACTCAAACAGCAAACAAAAAACAAAAAAAGAGTAGATTACCTTCTTAAAAAACGGAAATTTAAAGCGCCCATTCCAAATGAATTTTAGAGGAAGTATTTCCTCAAGACAATAGATAACATTTCAATAGTACAATCGTCGCCTACTTGAGAAAAAAATATTACTAAAAGTCAAGTTTACAGCCTTATGTGTACAGAAACCAAGAGAATTAAGTAATAAAGCTTTTCCACTTGAGAGAGATAAGTATGCTCCACTTACTGACGTTAGATCCATTCTGAGCATAGAGTGGTGGGGAGACTCCCTTGGGACTGAGAGCAGGCAAAGCTGAAGGAGAGCTCGGACCTCTCACTTGCCCGCGTGTGGCTGAAGATTCCTGGATTTCTGGAGAGCGTGGCCTGTCTTTGGCACCTGTAACAGCAGGAAAACGTTCTTTTCAAAACTCCAAATGACTCAGAAATTAAAAGTTATAATTTAAAAAACTATACTAATACAAGAGTACAAAAACGTGGTTCGATTCCCGGTGCTGAGTACTTTTGTGTAGCAGGCCTGCTTAAATACTTTTCGACTATTCTGGATGAAGGATGAGGATGAGGATGAAGCCCACATGGGTCTGAGACCTGTGCGTGGGTAATGAGTTGGATGATGGTGATTGATGAGTTGGACCTACAGTTTTAGGTGGGTTCCGAACCACCGGGAAGTGATTTTCAGCAGAGAACATTGTCTTTTTTGCTGGCCAATCTAATCGGTCACCGTTACAAACAGGACCTACGAGAACGCAGCTTATCTATCTGATTGAACAGATACCTGCTACGGCTCGCGGCTATCACTTCCCCTAAATATTCATCGATTTCCATTAGCTATTTAATTCAATTTCCAATATCCGCAGTATTAATCTTTAGCATAATCTTTATTTAATTAATATTCTTCGCTGGATCTTGATTTTTTAGCTGAAAAATTTTTAAGGGTGCTTGCAATGTCTTCTGTACGTGACTAATGAGATGGCGAGTTAGCGTTGTGACTTTCAAAGTTGACGAATTGTGTTCAAAAAAACATTCAACACAGATTATCACAATATGACTCTTGGGTAATAATCCTAGAACTTTAAAAATCCTCTTAATGCAAAAAAAGATATTGAGAATGATATGTGGTGCTACTTCTCGAGAGAGTTTCAAACTCCTATTTAGAGGAATGAATGTGGGAAGTGATAGCTGCGAGCCGTAGCAGATATCTGTTCAATCAGATAGAGATAAGCTGCGTTCTCGTAGGTCCTGTTTGTAACAGTGACCGATTAGATTTGCCAGCAAAAAAGTCACTGTTCTCTGCTGTAAAATCATCACTGGTTCAGAACCCACCTAAAACTGTAGGTCCAACTCATCAATCACCATTATCCAACTCATTACCCACGCACAGGTCTCAGACCTATGTGGGCTTCATCCTAAAAGAAATGTCCTGACTTTTCCAGCTTAGTATGTCTATGTTCAATTGTATATGTTCGCAGTAACTTGGACATATTCGATGTTAATATTGACTACCATGATCACAAAACCAGAAATGGAAAGAGTTCATAGGTGTATACACAGCTCCTCTCAAAAGCATTACCCGTACACGGCAGTCAAATTATATAAGCCTATCACAATTAGAGTACTGCAAATCAACTCATTAAAAATTAGACTAAAAGGCACATTGATTAGTGAAGCTATTATTATTGTGTTAGTGACTATTTTACCATTGACTAGAAATTGTATCGGTAGAAAAATGTGTATGCTAGTGTTTATATAATTATATGTCTTAGTAATGACTTGTTTTTTATTTAATTACTATTGTAAAATGTGACGCTGTCAAAAACGTGTAAATTTTCTATGACAATAAATCTTATCCTGTATTATCTTATCTTATGGTATGGGATAAACTCCAACAAATTCTGAAGCTCTATGCATTAAAAATCCTATTGTCACCGAATGCATCAGACGAGTTTCACCACCATTCATCGATTTTTTATTCAACATGGACTCGCCATCCAGTTAGTAATGGCATAGACGAACCATCAAGTATCTATCAACCATCAGCTTACTCTCCCTGATCAATGGTAATCATCTTTACATAAATTTCTGTTTTTTATAATGCTAATCAATTGTATCCAACATCGATGCTTTCTTGGCTGATCGCAATTTAGTTTTCGTAATCATTTTCATAATCGATACCTAACATTTATGTTTATCTATTGAAACTCGCAGACATAAATGTGAAAAGAATAGAAACATGAAAAACAACAAAATATGTATATAGCACCATAGCCGATTTCGAATGTAGGTGACTCTTCAGACCTAAACGCTATGTTCTAGTCCAAAGAGCGTACTACACAAACGAGGAGTGGGTAGTTTGTGATTGATTTCCTCACCGAGTTAACAAAACTGTATCAGTATGCCAAACCCACCGAGACAAATTCTGAAGCTCTATGCTTAACAGTCCACTCCCACCTTTACACAGGGTCTGGCTGCACAAGTTCACAGATGAGTGCAATAAAAAATATTAATACACAAACATTTTCTGAGCAAGGGCGTGGTAGATTGAAGCTCACACACATAAATATAAAACAATAGAAAAATGAAAAGCAACAATAAAAAATATAAATGCATAACATTTTGACGATCAAGGGCGTGGTAGTGTGTGGAGTAAAAAACCTCTTCAACTATAGTTACGCACGTACTAGGAAAAGTATTGATGCAGTTGTGACAATATGGAGTCTTATACAAAATCGATTATCGGTGCTAAGGTGAAAAGTCAGTCATTTTTCAAATTCGATTCCAATTCAAATGATATGACCCGTAGAAATTCAGCCATGGATGTCAATTGGCAACTTTGCTTTACAGAGCTTTCGAAGCAGCAAAGCTCTAGCGGGACCCATCTGGCACCGTTGGCGTCCTTATTTTATCAGCCAGTGGAAAGCAGTGGCATCTACTTATTAGCAGGGGCAGATGCAGCGTTGCGTCAATTAACGAAAAACAAACAGGTTAGAGTTGGATGTTGGGTGGGTGGTTTGGTTATGTGTGGGGGGGGGGGGGGGGTTGGTATGTCCGCAGGGGTTTAAGTACATTCCTGACATGGTTTCTCGTGTCGCAAATGCTTGCAGCCCGAGGAAAGTTGAGGCTCTCTTTGTAATACTGTGACTAGCGCACAGTAGTGTCTTTGACACGCGTCCTACTCTACTACGTTCTACGTTCTACGTCGGCGATTGCACCAAAGCTTTTGACAGAAGGCGTACACTGCACAGATATGAGCTGTCGACGTGCGGATATGCCGAGCCAAAGGACCACCGATGCCCTCCCGTTCCCAGTAGAGG
This sequence comes from Conomelus anceps, assembly GCA_948455865.1. Classification (NCBI taxonomy): domain Eukaryota; kingdom Metazoa; phylum Arthropoda; class Insecta; order Hemiptera; family Delphacidae; genus Conomelus; species Conomelus anceps. Next base: position 23,735,677 of record OX418222.1, read on the forward strand.
GAGAAAGGCCGTTCAAAAGGCCAGTGGAATCGCCTCGGGTCAGACGGTGGCTAGCTCTTTTGTGCGCTTGATATGTTGCGAGTTGTATCACGAAGGGCTCAAGGTACACGGTCCCGCACACAACTTTGACAGACAGCTGGACAAACGTTCAATGAAGGGTGAAGCCCATGTCTTCCGATCTCTCTCATACACCAGATCCTTCTCGCTGTAATAAATGGTGCTCTATTCGCAACTGCAGCAGCACCTACACACTCATTCGTACATTAACAACTTATAATAAGTGTGAAGTTTAAATTAAAAATAACTTATACAAAGAAAACACCAGCGTATGCCTTTTACTGTGGGAGAAACATTTTGGAGTGATTAGAAACGGCTACATCGCGTTTGGTAAACATGGCGGACATAGGGACGAACCCAAATTTTTTTTGGTGGGGGATACCACCTAAGAAAAAAAGGCCCTCACCTCCAGTAAAAGACATGAATATAGCATATTTTTAGTTTTGTTAGAAAATTTCGGGGGTACGCATCCCATTTATCCCCCTAGGTTCGCATCTGGGACCTACAACTTTAGACGCCTCCTACACACATAAGTACATAAACTTGTGTCTAAAAAGTAAGTGTGTAGAGTAACAAAACAGAAAAAATCAACCTTTTATTGGTGGATGACCCTTAATGGGAGTTCATCCTCGCCATTTGAGCCATGTAATCAGAAACATGTTGGACCTGAAATATTAGATTTAGATTAGATAAGTGTACTTAATTCATGTAGCTTAATTCACAAAGCTTTAATATGCATTATTAAAAAAAGGGCTATTAAAATCACATAAATAGTAATGAGTGTTATCTATGAAGCAAAACACGTTAAAGGAAATCTACGTTACGCATTTTAGGAGGGTTTTGAAGATTTTAACACATTCTCAACACATTGATTTCTCCTACACATTCTCGTTCGTTCATCAAGCTATACTTGCTTGAGAGATAAGAATGAAGTTTGAATTCACAAATCACTCATAAAGAAGGAAAAAATCAGCGTATGGCTTTTATTGACGGCTAGACTTTCACAGGCAGTTCTACATCGCTGTTTGAGCCATGAAACATCGAGTAGGCTATTTGACATTTTAGGTGGGTTTCGAACCATAATATTCAGTGAATATAACGCGAGGCTCAAAAGGAAAAGTGAAAGATGAACAGGAATACGAAAAGAAATATTCGTTTCAATAAGTTACAATATTGGTCACAATCAACCTGATTTCATTTCGTTGTAGTGTTTAGTTAGAAGCAGAATTTATTAATTTCGAATTCCTTCAAGTGTTATTAATTAATTTTATACTGAAGACTTCCACAATGGTGGATATTGACAACAGCATTGAATAGCTGAACGCTACTACACAAAAATATCATTCACCGTCGGGAATCGAACCATCGACATCCCATTTTTGTATAGTAGCGTTCAGCTATTCAATGCTGTTGTCAATATCCGCCACTACGGAAGTCTTCAGTATAAATTAATAGCACTTTGAGGAATTCGAAATTAATAAATTCTGTTTCTGTAGTCTATACTTGTCAGTTTGTTAAATTGACATTTACTTCAAAACTAACTTGTTTAGTTAGCTTCTATTAATAAGCTAAATAGTAAAATTGGCTATCTCCATTAATAATTTAAGAAAAAGTGGATAGAAGTAACTTATCGTAGTCTTTGTCGTCTTGCTATTTAAAGATTAGTATAGGTAAATTGCCTGCTCCGACTTCAAACACATATCACATCCACCGTTTTCGAGGTCTGCCTACACACCTTTTCCCAACTGGCTGATAATAAATAGTTGCCCTGGGAATTCGTCCATTCCCCAACCGCTTTACATGTTCTTTCTAGTTTTGTTGGCTCTCTTCAATTTTTTTCCATATGGAGAATATGTTGAGCTCCCTTCTAATTTCGAAGTTTAAATCCTATCTTCCCTGGTACACCGCTTTACTGCTTTTAAAAATCTCATTTCAGCATCCTGTAACCTGCTCCATTCCTATATAGTACTAAAAAATAGATCGAACCCACACATTCAAGAAAATAATGCCAAATTGTATCATGCATCTCCTATCATAATTTTTACCATCTTAATTTATACTGGTTAAATGTCAAGAGTGGACGAATCTTTGTCCAAACTTTGCCATTTTATGTAATTGCATCACTTAGATTGCCATCACGGTAGTTAATATCATAAAGATTATACAAATAAGGTCATTGTTCATAATTTCTATAAAAAATAGCATCATCTAAGTTTACTAAAGTATATATGTGATGTTGATAATTTTGTTTTTAACTACTCATAATCAAAATTTGTAAATTTACATGGATAAAGAAAGATAATATAAAATCTAATCATTTATAGCAAGTAGCCTATATCATGAACGTTCACCAATTGGAACACCGCGATTTACAAAGAAGGAGGTAAAATGTGTTGAGATTGAACCTTCTACAGGTTTCTACAATTCCATTGGCATATTATTCATTAATGATTATTTGTTAGTATTTGAATTTCATCAAGATCTGATAGCTTTTTCTTGTTCATCGAAGCTCGTCACTTCGAACTACAGTGAAACCTCTCTTATCCGTCATCTTTGGAACCGGGGCCTTGACGGATAACGGATAACTGAATAGACGGAGAAAAGAAATACCATTTCATAAACACACACAATACCGTCTCTAAATTTTACATGGTTTAGAGAAAATTGGGAAATTAAGATAGCGCACAAAATGATAATTAAAATCACAAATGTCATCAGAAATATGAGAGAAAATCAGTCTAAAGTCTTTCTTTCAAGCCCTAGGGTACAGACGGACAATGGCACGAATTCAACAAGGCCCTGTTGGTTTCTTAATAAGCATATAGGGACGTATTTCTTCAGTATTTCTTGACTTGCCTGTATCAGAGAATCTTGAAATGCCTATATAAATACATAACATTTCAAGAGTCCCTCGAGTCAAGAGACCCTGAAGGAGCGTTCATAAATACGGCCCTCAGAGTACAGAGCTGTTGCATAATTTATGCTAATAAATCGTAAAATTCTAAACTTTTATGATGACGGGTAACAAAAAGTGACGGTTAAAAGAGTGACGGATAATCGAGGTTTTACTGTACTTCCAATCTACTGCAAGTAACCTATTTAATTTTGAAAATGCAACTAAATTTTATTAATAAGTTAAATATGGGTGTAGTGGTTCAGGTAGCTGCCTGCTAGACCACAACGATAGACCATAATATTCTATTAACGTTCTAGGGCTGGCATTATTATATCATCATGACCCTCACTTACTCCACACAAGCTGTCCGGTCATGGGTGCATCCCAGTGCCAATCATTCGCAATAGATAGACAATAGATGAATTTGTATGAGACAAAATTTCTCATAACCTCGACTTGTTTATAACAAGATCAATTTGTGCTTAAGTGGACAATGAACCAAGTCTCTGTAAAAAACGAAGTAGACAAAATTGAAGAATGGATAACTGATGATATCCTTGCTCAAAGAAATAGGATTAGAGATGCATATGATGAATTTAAATGATCTAGGAATGTGTTAAGTGAAGATAAAAACAAAACTCTGAAGGAAAACTATACGAAAGAAGTGAAAAAAGCCAAATACAAGAATTTTCTAATAATAGTGTCATTTTAATAGAGCAGTGTGGGCCATAATAAACAAAAATAGGCGTGTAGCTAATGAAGATACTCAAACTAGTGTCCTCAGAATAATAGACTAGAATAAAAAATATAATGATGATAGTGTAGACATTTGTAAAATCTTCAACAAATATTACCAACTGAGTGCTAAGCATCTTCAAAAATCTCTTAATAAAGATACAGTTTTAGTAATGTAAACATGTGGAATGCTGAGACGATCCGAGTTGTCAAATATTATTGTTAGTTTGAATAATAAAGTAATGAAGTAGGATGAAAGGGGTATCCAATAAAATTCTAAAAGAATGTGAAGACCACTATTAGACCCATCTGATCAATCATTAGAACAAAGCAATTTTCCAGATAATTTGAAAGAAGAGAAGATCTTGCCAATTTTTGTTTTCTTGGACAGGCGATAGAAAATTTGCTGTAAAATTTCATCTGGGGTACTTGTCCTGCAACAGCTTGCCAGATTAATTGAAAAAAGTTACTTTTTACAGCTTACCTTGGTCTTTCAATTCCACATGTTAAGAATGTTATCTTAGTCTAGGGTAGATTATAAAAATGATGGGGTACTGCAGCCTCTCTCATAATATTACGTTCTCTTCATTCAGTGATATTGTATTCAACGATGAAGATTCCATCTGGACGAAGATAGCTTAATATTTTAGTTTCAGAGTTTTAGTGGGTCCCGAACTGGGCTTAGTGGGCTTTTCTTACTGATGAGGGCCATATGAATCTGAGACTTATGCATGGTAATAAGATGATGATGAACAGTTCATGAAATTATAAGTTTTTGATAAAAATATTGACCTAACATTTTAGGTGGGTTCCGAGCCACCGGTTAAGTGACAATAAAGCAGATAATGTACGATAAAAAGTTTTAACTTGCAGTGACAACAGTAAATTTACTGTTGAAAAACTACTGTTAAAATTTACCAAAAATTGAACAGTAGATCAATTACATCTGCAACAGTAAAAAAATACGAGCTTTCATAAAATAATTTTAGAAAATTATCACTACTACGCGCATTGTAAATGTGAAATACATTCCAGCAATTCCACACATTTAGAGAGGATTTGAAATCTGATCGAACAATTCAACTCCTCGCATGATCGTTCACGCCCTCTTTATCAAATACCTAAAACACAAAATGGCCGCGTTCAAAAAATAGAATTACGGCAATTCGCCAAATTCACGTGCAAAGCAATTCCTTTCTATTGTTTCCTATGCATACGAGTGGGCGGGCGTAACACTCGACTAATGAATGAACGAATGAATGTGAGAATTAATTATTCATTCGGCCGTCGAATGATCGGTTGTTGTAATAGAGTACGATTTTGAGTTTATATTCTGGCATTGTGTGAGTGCATGTGTGATTCTGTTTTGAGGTTATGATGGGGGAGTGGTTGCTGGTTGCGAGGTGGGTGTGAATTGGCGGTCATGGGCGTCTATAGTTTGATTGTCTGAGGACATGCTCCCTAACAGCCCATGTTGGCAAGACCATGATGCACCACTTCAACTCTTGCTGCCGGTGGATTCATTGTTTTATTCATCCATACGCACACACACAATACCCTTTTCGTATGCTTCAACACGCATTTACCAAACTTTCAAACAGTATAGCGCTCAGTAGGCTATGTATGAATTTATTATTTCTCTGCTTTGTAATTATCTAGAATTTTCAGAATCTATCATTTTCATTACATATATTCCTATTTATATAGTTATTCATAGATTCATCTGCATATAAATTTTTTTTCTATTGCTGATGATGCCCACATGAGTCCGAGACTTGTGCGTGGGTAATGAGGTGAATGATTACACATATAGATGCCAGACGGAGAAGCGGGATTCGAACCCACGACCACTTAACCGACAGCAAGCTGAAGTTGCGACGCTGAATTTGAAGTTGAAGTTGTAACAACAGCCTTCAAACCCAAAATTGTTCCTTTCACGGAATTTCAACTCAATAGTTTAATCACAATCTTTGAAGGATATGTTTCACATGCTTCCTGTCCCACTAATGATTTCTACATTAAAAACAGGAACTGTTAAAGAACTAATATCTTTAAAGATTTCTTCATCTTTTATGATATTTTGATGATGTATAATATTTTTTTGATGTTTAAAGGTTTACACAATTTTTATCCTCAATCTTATTGATGTTTAAAGAGAATCAATAGAACAATGAAATTTAAATCTTGCTCTGAAGTAACAGTTCCACGAAAGATACTGAATTTTGTTAGAAACTTGAGAGCCGAAAGAGAACAAAAATGTTCACCATTCTTCTACAGCTGATTATGTTATAATTCAATTATTGACCGAACGTAGTGAGGTCTCAGTTTTAACTCGACCGCTCGAAATTTCGTCTGTCTGTCTGTACGTTACACGATTACGGCCAATCCAAACGCCTTGACCGATTGTCAAGAAACTTTGCATAAATGTTCCTTATTCCTAGGTCGAGCGATGTACGATGAATCTTTAAAAAAAAATGCTCCCCATCTTCTTTAGATAGCCTAATTTACCCCCCGACAGTGTCTGATTTGGATGCGGATGGTTTTAAATTTACGATTCGAGAGGGGGTTGGTTAGGTTAGGTTAACAAAAATTCGATAAACCTAACAAAGAGCGTTAAAGGGTTCAAAATCTTAAACATCTTCAATATATTCAAATTTCTTTTTTGTTTTGGTAGGTCTTTTTGAGCTGATATGAGTGAAATGGAACAGAATTAAATTTATTAATTGAGCATTTATGATGGCGGTGGCGGGGGAAGGTGGACTTGAAAAAACGCATTTTGTGGATAATGAGAGAATGACAGAGAGAGTGAGTGAGAGAGAGTGAGTGTCAGTGAGTGGGAGAGAAAGTGCGAAATAGTGACAAAGAGAAAGTGTGTGTGTTTGTGAGACAGAGAGGAAGGAAGAGAAAGAGTGAGAGGGTATGAGGAAAAGAGTGAGATAATTATTCGCGCCAGGCCAGAATATGGGTGTCGGACGTGAAAATACCGGGTGTCAGTCTCTTGACTAGTGATGCAGAGGGAAAATAGATGGTGGGAGGTAATACTGATATCTGTCCCTTCCAGATAAGGGTGGCAAACTGGCACACCATTCTGCGGCAAAACAAACACCGTTTTCATGCCTTATCAGGCCCAGACGTGGACCAGGCACCACGTTTATAGTGCGGCCCGCCCGCCCTTTGACACAGCTCAGCCAACCTGCTGCAACGTTGGAAATATTTACTACAATCAACCCAAAAGTCCACATTGTCATTTTGATTCTCCCACAAACCGCTACAGCAAGGAGTTTAGCCGGGGTGGGATAGGTTCATGTTAATGTCAAATTAGAATTAAAGGGATTTCGTAAGTTTCAAGATCAATTGAATAAAAATAAACCTCCAGCACTCGAAACAGTTGTGGGGAAGTACTGATATCTTCAATAATCTATTGTTATCTATACTTTCTATATTGTTCCAATTTGAATGATCGCTATTATTTTGAATGTTTTGTATATGGTGTGGCAATAAATTAAAAAAATATAATATTTTGAATAAAAACCTTGCAAAATACCTTTTTGGAAAGAAAAATTCAAGTATCCTACGGTACTGAACGGTACCCCAATCAGGAGCAGTGTGGGATCAAAAATAGAAAAGTGGAAGTTTCATGTAAGGTACGATCTCCCATTGACAATAATACAAAACTAGATAAAATTTGCTTTGACACATAACGTGGGTTGAAAACCCTAGAAAACTGATGAAGAAATGATTGAAAAATAGTAGAAATAAGGTAAATTTGATCTTGTAGACCCAAAAGAAAAAAAATAAGATTAACATGAAAGGAATCCGGGTAAAACATGAAAAATAACAAAGAAATGTGGGAAATAGTAAAATAAAGCTTTACTCCTGACAAGAATCAGAGTGAGAGTGTGATTATTGTGACAGGGAAGCACTTGTGCACACTATCACATTCTCTCTCTCAAAGAAACTAATATTTATTCTCGAAAGTGAAGGGAAACCAAAGCAACGTGAAAAACAGAAGGATTACATTGGAAAACTAAAATATTATAAACTAATATAAGAAAACTTGGTTACAACCTAAAATTTGGATTTTTGAATTGAAAATTTGTAAAGAAAGAAGTAGTGGGCTGTGCCTGTTGTTTATTACCTTGATTGTGTTTTGTAATGAATAAATAAATTGAAACTGATGTAAAAAAGTTATAGAAAAAAGGTGAATTAGTAGTAAGTGAAGAAGTTCCTTAGAATTAACAGAGTAGAATATTTCATTAGAATAAAATATTTTGCTAGGAAAAACAAAAATTGAATTTTAGAATAATTAGAATCAGAAATCAATCGTGGTTCAATAAAAAACCAAGAGGATTTGAATAGAAGAATAATTTATTCTATGAATTAAAAAGTAACACACAATAAAATTGACAACATGGTGCAAGGTGTATGACATTACAATTCAACATTTTCTCTATTTCATCTTGTTGACAAATTCTCTAATCACATGGAAAAAATATGATGTTGAAGATCCATCTTGTTTCCACTAATATATAACAAAAACTTAGTTTTAGAACAATCATCCCCCCACCCCTTCACCCTTCTAAAATCCATAACCTCCAAAAACTCATGCCTCAAATCAGTGTACTGTGAGTCGTCTGACGATGCTCTTGACAACAGAGTGAAACGGCCGTCAAGCCATAACGTGAGTTATAATTTCCACTTAAAAGTGTTTTTTAAGTATTTTTATGGAAAAAATTTGTTATGATGAACAATTAATTGGATGTAACAATAACAGAATAGATACTGAGGCTGTCTAACCTCTAAAGGAAGCTTATTCATATATTTTCTCATGTTAGCAGGACTATTGCCAGCCTAAGTTGATATGAAATGAATATAGATTGTTATGAATAGGAGGGGTTCTCAACCTGCGGGGCGCGCCGCGTCAGTGTACCAGAATAATTTTTTTCAAAACTGGAATCAACCCAGATTCATGGCTGCTTTTATATTTCATAACATTATTTTATTGTACAACACTAAAAGTTGGAGAAAATAAACTCTAGCCAAGACCAATGGGAAGTGATAGCCGTGAGCCGTATCATGTATCTGCTCAATCAGATAGAGATAAGCTGCGTTCTCCTGGGCACTCTTTGTAAGGGTGACCGATTAGATTGGCCAGAAAAAAAGGCACTGTTCTGTGCTCTAAAATAACTTCCCGGTGGTTCGGATCCCACCTAAAACTGTAGGTCCAGCTCATCAATCACAATCATCCAACTCATAACCCACACACAGGTTTCAGACCTATGTGGGCTTCATCCTCAAAAAAATTTACAATGTAGCACAATATTGATGTAGGTTGGTAATAAGCTTAGCTGCTCTATCCTTATCTCCAAGCATTGACTGTTATAGTGCCTTTTTTAACAACTCCACACTCGTTTGAAGATTTTATAAACAATTTAGTTCTATATTTATTTATGATTTACTGATTTTTATTTATTTCCTTCATGAGAAAAATAGTCACAGTTGTACAATAAATTTAGAAGAAAGTCCCCCATATAGACAACAGCCTGTGTGTGAAGAACTCTTCGAGTGAAATCGAACGAGTTGAATGCTGTCATGTTCGATTCCCGCTGTTCAGCCTGGTATATCCTGTCTAACCATTCACTTCATTGTGACTGCATGTTAGAAAAATTGAGTCAATATTGAACATTTTGTAAAAAGTTATCAAATATAGAATTTTTTTTAAATATGTAGGTTGCAAGATTTATAATGCAATGCAACCGGATTTAAGCAACTGTAAGTACAACTGTACGGTGCAAGCCAAATTAAAAAGATTTATCTCTTCTATAGAGGACATAGAATTTTTTTTGAAGAAAATTTTCAAATCTGGTTTGCATTAAAAGCTGGTTTTGGAGATAGATTTGTCTGTGTGTTTTTCAGTCATAGTTTTCGATGTAACCATTGGTCTGTTACAATCAAGATTTTATATTTTGTTTTTAATTAGAAAGACATAAATTCCTTATGTGTTGAGGAACAGCACAGAGTAGCACTCCAAGTTATTTATTTTTCTGTTGAATAAGCAAAGAAATGTTTTAAATAGATTCTCCGCACAAAAAAAATGTAAATTCGAATAAGTATGAATATTCTACTAATATAGTATACTCCAATTAATTCTAAAAAATTATGGTTTCTTTAATTTTTTTTATCTCAGGCATTTATGTTTTTTCCGCTTTCTTTAGCAAGTGATATTGTAATTTGTATGATTCATTTCTATGGTTTGCTTCTCTTTAAAATAATATTAGGCTACATTTATTACCTTTATTTTATTCCTGGATTTCTTGTTCCATGACGAACTGCGTTGTTAATATTAACTTTTCATGTGAAATTTAACGACATGCAGTCAAATATTTGTTAAGAATAAGTATAATAACTCACTTAAACTGGCCGAGTACTTTCGAATCTATGAGATCCATCTTCAGAGGCTCCTAGATCATCATGTCAGTTTTTTGGTTAGAAGTGTTGTGGTTTTTGTAAAATATGATCAAAAAGTTTGTGAGATTTAAAATTTAGTTGTTCATTGAGAATGTTTTGTTTATTGTGTGTGGTGTGTTTGTATATTTCAAATTGTTCCAAGGTGTTGAGTTCGTGTCCTTTAGATTTTATGTGTAGAATGTGTAGGTTGGTACTGATGTCGGTAAAAGTGTGTCCAGTTTGAATGATATGGTCGGCAAAATTCGATTCAGCTTTGGATGTCAGGGCTTGAAAGTGTTCCTTGTAACGTTGTTTGAATGTGCCTGTTTGTCCTATGTAGAATTTGTTACAATCAGAGCAGTTTAGTTTGTAGATCCCTGGGAGATCGTATTTGTTTGTGTTCAGTGTGGTTTTGAGTGTTCTTTATTTTATTCTATTATATTTTTTATAGGTTTTTAGTACTTTTTCATTCTCTATAGAAATGATATAAGATAGAAGGTAATACAGGAATACCTTCGGGGTTGCCGTAATTAGACAATAGTTCATTGTATAATCGACATAGTTGTAATTACTGTTCCTCTATTAATATCCAGACAGAAAATTGTTGATGTACTGTGGATGTTCTGTTGGTCGAATAAATTATTATTATTATTATTATTATTATTATTATTATTATTATTAATACTTCCTTGAAGGTTTATTACTGTAATGTAATAATATTACAGTTTGATTTGATCTATATTTAATTGTAAAACCGGCAAATCTAACCTTTAACCTAACTTATAGCTCGCTTTAGTTACAAATTGAAATTCTACTACTTGTGTTGAAGGTAAAATATCAGTCTTATAAGGGAGGCACAAAGCCTGAAAGGTTGAGAACCCCTGATATATAGTATATTAAAAAATTATAGGTATGATGCAAAATGTAATAAATTTGTAATATATTGGTATGACTTGGAACTGCTGTGAATTCAAACAGAGCAAAAAACACAATATATTGGGTAGAAAAGAATTTCAAGTCCGAGCATAAATTTGCCACCACCGAGAATGATTTATCTGTCCTGATGGTCGAACTCGTAATAAATAATGCAGATTATTAACAGAAAAACGAAATTTGAGCTTTCGTGTTCTACATATTACCGCGCTGCATTCAGACGTTAGCATTCTTGTTAACGGCATTGGAACAGCATGAAATCGAGCAGAATTCTAGTAAGTTAGATTCTGAGGGAAAGTTGTTGAAATATGTGGTGAGTGGGGGTGGGGCAGTGATGAAGTTTTGTAAAGCCACAAGTACCGAAGAATAGACTGGGGAGGGGGTGCTTGGGTACCTATTTCATTTGCAGGCAGTTTGCAGTCCCTCGGCTTTGGAGGCGGAAGAGTAGTGTCAAAAGCAGGGAAGCACTTGTGCACACTCTCACATTCTCTCTCTCTCTCTCTCTCTCTCTAACACACACAGACAGAGTGAGTGAGAGAAAAAGAGAGTTGAATAGCGTAAGAAAGATAGAAGATAGAGAGTGATAGAAAAACGAGAGCCAGCAATACACAGAGACCTAGTGAGGATGGAGGGAAGTTTACTAGACAGAGTGGGATAGTAGGCCTGGCGTTGAGTTGATGTCAGAAGCAGAACTTCTCAAAGTTTGGGACTTCTTATTTCGTAATTTCTCCCTCCCCATTGCTCTGCTTCTATTTTTACGTATGAGAGGGTTGATAAGTATTAAGCTAGCAGAAAAGTTGTATGAATATTTATTTAACTATCTAGTAGAGAATGCAATCGTTCAAATAACAAAGTGTTCAGAGCATGTTAGAAACGTTTTGGAATAATTTTCATGTGATGGTGTGGAGGTCGAGGGGAAAATCGAGGAAGTGGGTTGAAAATCCTAATTTTGTTTCAATAAACAATTAAATTCATTTTGAATGTAGTTATAATAAAGATGGGTTTCCTAATAATTGAACCACATATTAACCTTTTCCTGAATTGCACGCGTTTCCGAATAGCGCCCTTTCCGAACATTCCCGGGCATTCCCACTAGCTTTCCGAACATCTTAGTAGATTGACAGATGACATGGGCCAACCTGACTATTTTTACAGGCGAATATTCCGCACAGAACCTGACCAGAGAGAGGCTTTCCATTTTATTGTTTGGGTTATTATTAAATCTACCAGTGGAGGCGATAAGGCCCCCGCGGGCCAGGCCTGTTCTTAACTCACATTAACCTGTTTATTCAAACTAAGTAACCTGTTTTATTCATGCCATTACTTGTATCGGTTTTATAGATTTTATAGATGTACTTGTATAGATTTTATGCCTCGTTTACTCGTTTCCACTGGTATATGCCGTTTTAAGGTTGCCAGTTAAAATCTCTGTACATAATTCTCTTAGCGCCGCTACTGAGATCTATACTCAAAAAGGGAATTTAAAATAACCATAGCCATAACCTAACCTAACCATAACCTAACTATAACCTAACCTAACCGGGCCTGGTCCGCGGGGGCCTTATCGCCTCCACTGGTCGATTTAATAATAATCCAAACAATAAAATGGAAAGTCTCTTTCTGATCAAGTTCTGTACTGGATATTCGCCTGACAAAATATTCAGGTAGTCAAGTTGACCCATGTCATCTGTCAATCTACTAAGATGTTCGGAAAGTTCGTGGGAACGCCCATGATCGGAAAGGGCGGGTAACCGCCCACAGTCTATGAGATAGAATTATAATGTTATTTGAAACTCTTGATTCATTTTCTAGTTCCTTGAATTCGTAATTCAACCAATCTCACTTTTTGATGACCTTCCATAATCTCTTATACTTTCTTGCCTATGAAAGAAATATTTTTTATTAAACGTTATCACCAGATGCTATTAATCACAATTTCCTCCACATAGTGAAAACGATATAGTGTAGTCTGAACCTCAAGTAAAGCTTGAATCATACGAGTTAGGCCTCCTCCACGCTGAAGCACCGCCCTCGCTCTAGTGTGGACACTGCCACTGCTTTTATTTCAGTAATGATTTTCATTGCGTGGCAATATTATTTACCGAAAAAACAATCATTAAAAAAAGCACTAGAGGATTTCTTAGTGATCAATCTTATTAAATAGTCGGCCGATTTCTTGGACTGAAATCAAACTTGAATAAAAAGTTTGTAATCAGTTTAAATATCATTAATAAAATGATGTGATAAACTTCATATACTGCGACCATGCCGATACAATAAACGTTTTTTGTTTTTTTGGGAATAAAAATTCGTATGTCTCAACCAAATCTACGAGACAATAAAAAAAGATTCAAAGAGTAGTTTGGCTGCACCTAGTGCAGCAATAATGAAAATGATGAGCGTTAACATAATTATTGATAATGCTACAGTGGTATACCCACTGTTAATATTATCAGAATTTCTTTGGAAAAAGCTACGAATCTACTGTATTTATGATAGGAATGTAAGCTAATGCTAACTAAAGCCTTTGGGCATGCGCCGACAAATATTTTTTTTTTAAATGTGTCTAAAATTATTAATTAATAAATAAATGTGAAATGACATTAAAAAATGTATGTTGCATACTGATTGGGATACTTTACAGCCTATCTATGACAAATACAGAACAGACAACTCGTTTTTCAAACGGATTATGTCACAAAATTAACGATAGTGTATCTCCAGTGACTTCAAAGCCATTTCTGGAAATTCTTCGTCTTACATTTTACTGTTAAATAAGCAGAAAAAATCTAGTTTTTCCATGGACTGGAATCTATTCCTCAATGGAATTGAAATGTCCAAAGTCCCAACGAACAGACATTTGTTATCTGATTCATTCTCTGTATTATGAAACTTCATCCATGTTTTTTAAGTGGCAAATGACTTTCACTATTTTCTTAATTTTCTTTGAATTCCTCAAAATCTTTCATGAAACTATGCTCTCTTTCTTCTAGTCTCTCGATTACTTCAGCCACATTTTTAGCACAGTATATCTATATATAAATATTTTGTCTGAAGAATGTTGAAGAGAACGTACACTAATCAAGAAATCATAAAATACACTAATCAAAAAACGAGTCTGACTTATTTCTATGAAAGAAAGAAAACCTTGAGCTTTTATTACAGTTTCATTATTTAAATCAGAAGAGTTCTCAAGAACTCTTCTGATTTAAATAACATTAGAATCAAGTCATATTTCCCATGAATAGTGTTCACGCAAACAGCAACAACCGTCTTCAGGGGTGACAACGTATGCAACAACGAGACCGAACTACTAGTCTGCCATGACAAGCGATCTCGACACCGCAAGCACAGTTTACGTAAAAGGCTGGGTCTGCATATTTAGATGGATATCTGCGTGCGCATGAGTTTTGTTTATCAGGGCATGTGGGCTCTTGACAGCATTCATTGGACAGAGACATAAGAGAGGCGTCACATTCCGTCAACGGTGTACGATTGTGATGACAAACATAAATACTGGAATATTTGATTTTTCATTAGTATCTCAACTTGTAAGGATAGTTTTTGCAACAATATTTTCTCTTTTATTTGTCCGTTATTTGTTAGGCATGCGGCGCATGCTCGGAGAATTCGCCGCTAATTATAGTTCTGCTAACTTAATATTCTAGTTTTCTTGAAGTGAAAGGATTTGAGAGTTCATTTCTGCTGGATTTAGTATAATTATATTCTGTGGAGCAATGGTCCTAGAAAAGAATTGACCACTTCCTTCCATGGTGCGGTGCGAGACGAGGTACGATGATGGGCGAGGTTAGGTGCATTGGGCGTCATTATTGCCACCGTCACTAGAAATCTGTTGTTAATTTTTGTACTGGTGGTGGTGCCAGGGCCCATGCAGGGCTTGGTGCGAGGTGCGGTGCTTCAACGCAGTCGAGGCCTCAAGTTATAGAGCTTGAAATGGGGTTTGTTCTTTTAGACAGCTACTTCTGGCTGACTTTGACATAATGTTTTAATATTGTTGAATTGAAAACCCACTTGTACGATTCAATTTTATTTCGATATGGCAAGCAGAAGCTTGGGCCAGATAATGAAACCCAATTTTATTCCCAAAACACAAAAACCCGAAAAATCCATAGTTATAGAATATATGAAAGTAATTTCTATAATTTCCTGAGGTAAGACTCCTCTGTCTCGAGTTGACACGTGTGTAATGAGAGTCTAGATTGCCCTTTATTGCAATTATTATTTTTTATTATTATCCATTTTCATCTTCTGACCTCCTGTAGAGGGGTATATAGATTTGTCAAGAAATTTAAGTCAATAAAATAAAACTCTGTCATTTGTTTTGCATTTCATAATGAGCCTGAAATTCCTCATTTGAGTATGCACATTTTTTTAATAATAATTCCTTCATATTAATTCTAAATTTATCGCCTGTGATTACCTTTAAACAGCGTGTTTACCAGCGTGGTAGTGGATTATATTGACGGATCACAACAGTGTTTACTCCCTTCTTATACAGTGTTGTTCGATGTAAGTCGTCTCGTAAGTCTAGTCTGTAACTGGTTCTATAATTGTGAAACCACTCACCTGTTTTGAATTATCCTTATTTTTTTTAAAGCAGATTTCTTCAAGAATAGCTTGGAAGTGGGTGAATCTTCAATTTCTTAAAATAATTTATGGTCTACAACTTGGGCGAATGGATTCCCCTACCATTACTTGTAACGCCCACTTTTGTATTCGAAACATCTCAATTACCTGACATGAATTGGCCCAAAAAACAAAACCATACGCAACAAGAGAATGGAACAGCGCAAAATAATACTTAAGAGTTCTCGCGAGTCAGATATAGTAATTAGGTTTCTAAGGACAAAGACTACTGAATTAAGTTTGTTTTTAAAATATTCCAGATGAGGTCTCCAGGAAAGTTCAGAATCCATCACCACCCCGAGCACCTTCAGACTCTACGGTCAGTCTTCTCTAAGGTGAGACTTCGTTTTTGATGAGCTTAACGCTATCGGGCCACTACGTCCACGAAAAGACAGCACGAATGATATAATTTCGACACCGATTATAAGCGTTGGTCAAGTACCATCAGCAGCACCTGATAACGCAAATCAAATAACAATGCCGTATTCCCTAAAGAGATCTGTATTTCCAGTATATTGATGCATGAGCTAATCTTTGACATATTAATCCATCTCATAGCATTTCAAGTTAAAATTCAGCGTCGAAATCCTAGCATTTTCATTCGACGTCAGTATCGAACGTTATCAACAGATTAATCCATGATTATCCTCAAGGCCCATCCAAACATAGCAACATATTGCGATAAAACTCTGTCTAGAGTTATAATTGCAAAGCAATGAAGGTAGGTGCGCACCGCCGGGGGGTGGGGCAATGAACGGGACCGCTGCCCCTCTCAGTAGGTTTTTAGGCTAGATTTTAGTTCTAGGCTATTATATATTTCTATTAATCTACAAGTTATTTTAAGTGACAGTGAAGTATGAGCCACATAATAGCAGAGGTCCAAGATATTGGAGCATATTCAACTGCAGTGTAACTATTAGTTTGGTGAGTAGAAGATTGTGATGAATATTTGTTTGAATAACTTTATTTGCACAAGCACAACAGTTCTTTTTTCACAAGGGTCTGATATTCGTAAAATAAACTAATCAAAGTTCATTGTTACTCTCTTCGTCTCCTCACTCTTGCTCGCTCCCATGCATTGAATGTGAATCAAGACAACTGTATTTCGTTCTACTTTGTTCTTGATCGAGCTATGCAAACAATGGAAACATCAAAAATGTTATACCTGTAGTAAAACGTTTTTATATAAATACAGGACCACTTGCTGAAAGTTATCAGTGATAAACCGGTCCTTAGAAAACTAACATTTTTCTTGACGTTATTTTTCATGCAAGTGTATTGTAACTTTAAAAGTACAGTGCATTTCAGCGATTAGACAGAGGATTACTGTGTTAGTTGCAGTTATTGTAATAAGATAGTGATAGACAATGGTAACCAAACTTCTTTTGGACTAATATCAGTGAGTGCTTAGTTTATTATTGAACCTAATTTATCATTCCTATGCAGAATCGCTTTTTCAGTACTGCATTGAAGTGTGGGGTGGTGCTATGAATCCCCATGTTAATAAGTTATGCACGCTTCAAAAGCCCGAGACTTGAGTATTGTTCTTGTTTGTTGCTTTCCATGTGTTTATGCTCTTGATTATGACACTCTTATTATTGCTTCTTGCTCCTCCCACCATTGGGCGTGACTTGTTATGGCCTTCAGCCAATCACAGACCTTCAGTAAAGGTCAGCCTATCAGAGGCACTTTCTCCCTCAGCCAATAGTATCATTCCGTATTTAGTATATATTAAAAGCTACTCTGTACTTTAGTTTTAGTTTGTTTGAGATTGATAATGATGTAACAACCGAAACTAGTATCCCACTATTTCCAATAAATGTGGATGTGACAACTTCAAGTTTTATTATTCATTATGTATATCTTCTATAATATTTCCTTCGCCACAACAAAGAAATATATGTCAAGTAAGAATCTACACTTGCTCAAGATTGCTCTATGATAGTGCTCTATGATAATAATTTGCTTTTTTTTTGTTTCGGTTTGACCATTTAGAGATCACGATTGTAGAGTATTAGAAGCACATTTCAATTCCTTATGGTTCTTCTTCTTTCCCAAGAGGCCTTCATCTGTTCAGAGAACCGCTGTCTTCGTTCCTCCGTTCACCTAGTTCCTACCCTCCTGCTTTCGACCTGGAAACACCCCTTCACGACCTTCTCTTTGAATATTTCTCTGTTTGGTACTTCTTCAATTCTGATTTCCGCTCGTTCAAGATCTTCTTTTACTTCCTTTATTCATGCTATAGTCGTTTTCATTTGAAACAGTTTATGAACCAATCTCTTAACAATTCTGTCTGCCTCCATCCTCCAAACGTGCCCAAAATATTTTAATCTTCTCTTCCTAATAGTTTGATCTATGGGCTCATTGTTCCGGTAAATTTCTCTATGGTAATAATTTGCTTATTTATTCGAGTTTTGATCGTTGACATTTTAATATCTAATCCATCATCAGCCAATAGCGTTGTGGCATTTGAAATCCGTTTCCATCTAGCTAGCATCTGTGAACACCGATCGAGCTGGAGCGAATATTGAAATTAGATCTGTTGACAAACTTCTGCTAGTTTTTATTGGCGCCATTTTCTCGCATTACCACACGTGACCGACTGTACAGACTTTGCCGGTAACACATTTTGCTGTAGCATCTGGTGTCCTTAAACCATTGGGCTCAAATAAATCTGCAGCATCAACAAAACACCTGCTACACTACTGTGGCGGTGGGGTGGGTCATGGGGGTGGAGATGGGGACTCATGTTTCTATGGGAGGGGTGTTCCGCCACAAATACCACCCTCTCCACCCTTTTGCAGGGGGTAGTTCCACCCCAACACCCAACTGCTTTCTACTCTTGTCCATTGGAACGCAAAATCGCTTTGAACAGGAGCTCGAATCAAATGGATTCGAACTCGTTAAATATGTCAATGCTTGAGGCATTCGAGCACAGCCATTAAACCCTTCACCATACATCGCGTTTGAAGAGTTTTGCTCTGATTCAGTGTGTGTCAGATCAGGGCAATTGTAGTCAAATAATCAAAACTACATTCTAGATTGGACAACTACTTATGATTAAAATATAAGTTTTTATTAATTTTTTTTGGAGGATGAAGCCCACATAGGTCTGAGACCTGAGCGTGGGTAATGAGTTGGATGATTTTGATTGATGAGCTGGATCTGCAGTTTTAGGTGGGTTCCGAACCACCGGAAAGTGATTTTACAGCAGAGAACAGTGTCTTTTTAGCTGGCCAACCTAATCGGTCACACTTACAAAGAGTGCCTAGGAGAACGCAGCTTATCTTTATCTAATTGAAAACATACCTGCTACGGCTCACGGCTATCACTTATATACGTTTATATTCAGTGTAAATGAGCTAAATCGTACGACCTTTCTAGTAAGAAAATTCCTGTTAGTCTAGCTATAATACTTTCGTTGTAGTGGCGAAGGTTATATAGCGGAAGTTATTTATAATGAATGATAAGACTCGACGTTGTCACAACCACATTTATTGAAAACTGTGAGCTACTAATTTCGGTTGTTACACCATTATCAATCTCAATTAAACTAAAACTAACGTAAAAAGTAGCTTAATATATACTAGACACAGAATGATACTATTGGCTGAGGGTGAAGGTGCCTCTCATAGGCTGACGTACATTGAAAGTCTGTGATTGGCTGAAGGCCCTAACAAGTCACGCCCACTGGTGGGAGGAGCAACCAGGAATAATCAGTGTCAAAATCAGGAACCAAAATGTAACAAACAAGAACAATACACATGTCGGCTAGAATTGAACAATTAAAATATAATTAGTAAAAAAATGAAGTTAAATGAAATGCAATCAAGGTCAACAGAGACAAACAAGACAGTACCGTTATTAAAGAGTAGGCCAGAATTATGATGAAACCAAGTTTGTATTGAATTGGTTGAAATAAATTTGATCGTTTAAACTAGTATTGGAATCGTTTCTCACCAAGCTGGTTTCTAAAATGTTCAGTTGTCTGCCTTTGCGAATTAAATGCAGAAAATTCAACATCTTCTTCAGCCTTTAACTTGTGTAATGAGGTGCTCTGCAAAATTTGAGTCTTCTTTCTGAGTTTTCCAATCCCCAATAAGTTCATTTAATCTAAGTATGAAACTTCGACCCATCTGACCCACATAACAAACATTACACTATTACCGCAATTCAATTTATAAAGTCCCACTTTTATCCCAGATATCAATTTTATCTTTACTACACCCGAACAAGCTCTTTAAAATAAGTTTTGTTGAAAAGCTACATCAAAACCGTTCTTTTTCAATTCTTTTCCTAATTTATCACTTTCTTCTGATTTTGACCCTGATTATTCCTGGTTGCTCCTCCCACCAGTGGGCGTGACTTGTTAGGGCCTTCAGCCAATCACAGACTTTCAATGAAGGGCAGCCAATTAGAGGCACCTTCACCCTCAGCCAATAGTATCATTCTGTGTTTAGTATATATTAAGCTACTCTGTGAGTTTTAGTTCGTTTAAGATTTATAATGGTGTAACAACCGAAACTAGTATCTAACGGTTTTAATAATCAATTGTGGTTGTGACAACAATTCAAGTCTTTTCATTCGTCACAGTTCTTCTACAAACTGAGTCGAATCTATTAATCTATAGAAAATGGTATTACGTGGCATTTTGAACCTTAAAGATTCACAAGAACCCAAAGTTGTTAATTCCAAATTGGACCAAATTTAATGCAATTTAATTTCGGCTGTACCTAATGTATTTAAAACCAAAAGTTGGTATTTTAAAATGCTGGGCTCTCACCCGCTATAAAATTTCGTATAATTTATTTGAATAATAAGTAAATAAAGCCTTCATTTAGTTTAAAATTTTTATTATTTTTATGTAGACTACAATTTGTTCCAATATTTTTTCTGTTTATTTAATAAATGTCTCTTTTTAAAATATTTCATATTCTTGAAATAAGTAGGCTAATAAAAAGAAGATAAATCCATTTTCTTCTGAATAAAATTGAATTTATAGAACTACAGTTTTTCTTTTATGAATGAAGTTTGGAAACTAGGCCCGCTATCGGGCATAGGCCAGGATTGTCCATCTCTGTCTATTTTTTGCCACCTCTATCCAGTTTCTTCCTGCACTTATCACTTTATCGCTCTTCCATCTGGCTTTTTGTCTTCCAACTCTTCTTTTTCTCCCCTTTGGTTCCCTGCTAGTAACGTTTTTGGTCCATCTTCCATCCCCCATCCTTGCAATGTGACCAGCCCATTTCCATTAATAATAATAATAATATAAATTAATATTTTTCATTATTTATTTATTATAGGGTACTATCAAAATGTATTTATTCATTTTTACTACACTATATGACAGGCTACTTGAATCTGTAGTTTGCCAGACTATAAAAACCAACTTTTTCAATTATGAATATTTTTAAAAAATTGTTGAAATTCTCATTCTCTTCAGGCAGAACTTGAGGTCGCTGAAAACGAATCTGTAATCAGAAATTTTTTATCTCTTATCTATGTTAGCATAAGATTTCGAAGACTCTCATCCGCACCCGTGTCGTTCTGTGGGCATCAAACTCTTAGCAACAAAATATGAGAATACGCGTCATTAGCATGGGCGTCCATCTTACTTAATCTAGGGGGGGGGGGGGGGCTGGGAGCCATTTTGTGTTTAAACCTGGATTCTTGTGTTACACCTGGATTCTTGTGTAAACTTGTGCTTACAACAAAAAACTGGATTCTAGGGGAGGGGGGGGGGGGGTGGCTCGAGCCCCCTTGCCCATATTGATGGACGCCCATGGTCATTAGCCTATTGCTACCAGAGAGAATAGAATAGTATTATTAGTATAATAATACTATTCTATTCTCTCTGATTGCTACTAGTCACCACTCATGTCACGGGATTGTACTACTCACAATAGTTTCCCTCTCAATAGCATCATTGCTCACAATAGCATCTCATCGCGCAATCGAAGGCTCGAAGGCGGTTGAACTTTTTTAATAGGCAAAGAATGAATTTTAAAGGGAGCAGACTGACTACAACAATGCAATGCAGGAATGCAGGTCAATAATCGTCGTAATCGTCCGTTTGAAGTGTCGAGACTAGAGGAGCAGACAAATTCGAGACCCGCTAAGCAGAGTGCGGGCTAGACAGTACAGTAGTAGCTGGAGTGTTTAAAAGTTCAAACGAAGCTTGTTGCTCTCTCTGTCTTTTATTCGCGATTCCTCTGATCATACTCTCTTGCTCGCTCTTTGTTGCTCTTTAAGAGCGCGCGCTGTTAGAGAGGAGGGGGGGATGGTTGAAGCTAGCACAGACCGTGGCGTGTAAGTGACATGTAATAACATGTGGAAAGCCTGCGTGCAAGGCTCTCTTCCTCTACCACGAACACCTGCTACTGACAATCAATTCTGCACAACTTAGCGATTCATAATTGAAATGCCTCTGAGCCGGCATCCTTCCCACACCCCTCATCATCCCACCAACTTCACCATCTCATTCTTCTATTCCTCAATACCTTTTATCATATTCTCTCTTTTCTGCTCAGCTTTCTGTCCTACTCTCCTTGAGCCCTACCTGGAATTTTCACGCACTGGAAAATGGACTGCATCATAAATATCGGTCAGGATTGCCCTAATTAACCGCAGGAGCGCTGCTATTCTAAAGTTATAAAGCTTGAATGCGCGAGTAGATAAGTGGATGTATCAACTTAAGATGAAAATTGATGAAAAAAATGACGAAATCTCACATATTTCGCACATTTATAAATGTGGATTAGCAGATTGATCGGCATTAAGTACACTAGTAGTTCTATGAACAGTAGACCTCACTCTCCCAACACTCCTTACTCAAAAGGGGATGATATGTTCAAAAAAAGTTTCGTTTCATTGATGATAGAAACTGCATGAATCAATATTTTAAAATTCCAAAACTTTTGACGCCTCCTAGAAATCATTCCTTATACCTAATAAGGGTTACTATGAATAATTTTTTGCAGCGTTCGATATTAACCTACAATCATGAAAAGTAAAAATTATGAATGAACAAAAAAGTTCAAAATTTGTTCACCCCCTTTCCATTTTCCAGTGAAATTTAAATTTCCGCCCCTAGCTTCAAAGGAAATTATTTTTACAAATTTTTCGAATGGAAGTCTCCAGAGTTTTTATACTCTATCTGATGAGAAGAATTTCCCAATTATCTCAATAATTTTCTCAACCCCCCTCTTATATTTGAAGAGTAGTACAGTAGTTCAATGTTAACCTTTTCTTAAAGTTATTTTTCATTTCCAATCGATAAAAGCCGAAATTATCCACAAACTGTGTTTTTAAAAAAGTTAATTTTCCCCACCGCCACCCACCAATGTTAAAGTTATTGAAAATTTAGTACAACCATTCCACTCTGCACAAAAATTCCTACCAAAACAGGAAGAGAATTTTGAAAAATCGCAATATTGGAGATTTTTAAGATTTTGTACCCCGCCCCTCTCTGACGCCTCCCGTTGAGTTTATCGAATTCTCGAATCGTAAATTTAAAACCACCCACTTCAAAATCAGACACTTAAAATATCGGGGGTAAATTTGTCCCCCTAAGAAAGATGGAGGGCATTTTTGGAAAAAAACCTTATACATACAATCAATCAATCATTTATTTGTACAAGGTTTCACAAACCATGCAAATGTTATAAACCTTATACATACATCGCACGGCCTAGGAATAAGGAGAATAAATTCATGAAAAATTTTACAATCGGTCAAGACGTTTGGCAGTAATCGTGGCCTCACAACGTTCGGTCAATAATTGAATAATAACATAATCAACTGTAGAAGAATGGTGGACATTTTTGTTCTCTTTCGGCCCAAGTTTCTAACAAAGTTTAATATCTTTCATGGAAATTTGACCTTATAATCGTGTAACATACATACAGATGGAAATGCACAGCGGTAGAGTAAAAACTGAGATCTCATTACATTCGGTCAAAAATATGTATTGTTATCTAGGTGATTCTGTGAAGCTTGGTGGCTAGTCGGAAATTATTGTGAAATGGGTGGTGTGATAAACCAATAAATCAGTAATGTTCATACAAGGAATAAGGGACTATTAGAGACATTATAAGATGTCACTGCAGTATCAGAGTAATAGAAGACATTTTTTTTAAATACAAACGAAAGAATTTTTTAAATGTATAGTTTTAGAAGTGTTGATACATTAAGAAACAAAGTGTTTTCGCTAGGACACAAGGTTGCTTATGCTAGTCGTGCCACAAATAATATTAAACCATCATCAATATTAATTATATTCTATTCGTTATTATTGTACAACTGTTATTATCACGTTGAGGTATTATATTGAATTGGCAATAAATCAACATCACTCAAGAGACCAGAAATTTAAATAGCTCCAACAGCATTGTAAAGAATAATAAAAAACGGCAAGGCTACATGAATATTAAACTATGTTTATACTAATGTTATTGATTGTTTTAATGCTGTAATACTGTATAGAATGTGTTTATTTATAACTATTAATAGATAATCATAATGTATAATAGAATATGTAATGATTTTTGAATGGGCAATAAATAAATCTGAATAAATTTGAAGTGCTAATACAAGCTTAAACTGAGACTGTGCACTTGACAAATAGGTAGTCATAATTTTTTATTGCAATATAACGTAATTTTTTATTTGTCATGAAATATAAATAATTATTTCAACGTTTCCTAAGTGGGTGATTATCAAACTGTTGAAATTTGATAAATTCATTCAACTATTATAACTATTAACTATTATTGCAGAGGGGAAAAAATTGATTCATCAACCAAATTGTAAAATACTGTTTAGGTTCTAAAAGTTGCAAATCCCCGGCTTTTTTGGATGATCACCTCTCCCAAAAGTTGATAGAATCGATATTTCGAATAAAGTTGAATTCCAGTCTTATAATCCTTTATTTAATGCGGTAATCCCACTATTGAGTAATCAGAAGATGAGATTACAAATCCGATATTTCCATTTTAGCATCTTGATCGGATTCCTGAAGGCAAAGCTTATATTTACAAAATATCTACAAGTATATTATTTCATTGTTGTTCCAAAGAAAACAAAATTCCCTGAGGGAATAGATTTTCTCTCTTTATTGAAGAAATGAAGCATATTATATTTTTGATTACATTGCCCTGCGTGAAAGAGGAACAGAATGGAAATTATTAAAAAAAAAATACAGGGCTTCTTCAATTAGCCAGAATAGACAAGTGTTATTTTGATAGCCAAAGGCAACATAATTGTTTGAAAAATTTCTGTTCGTACAAAAAATGACAAGAAATGTTCATTTCTGTGAACTTTGACAGTTGCAACTCTTTGAGAATAGCATCAACCGTGTCAACAGCGTTTCATAAAAATGTTTTTGATTATTTTTCCAAATTGAGTTGAAAAAATGAGTTCGATTGTACTTCTATCGAGCAAGAAGGAGCGTTGAAAAATACGAGACATGGAGACAGGTGCTTGTCGCCAAAAGGTATATCCTGAACGCGGGAGATCCTCAAGCTGTCATCATACTTTGATTGGCGATGTTTTCTGTTGGTTCTTTAAAAAAATAAATAAAAAATAACCCGGCGGCATCCAAATTTATACAAGCTTGAATGTCATCTTGGATGAAACATTTCAACAGAATTGAAATACACAACAGAATTGAAATACACAACAGAATTGAAATACACAACATTGTTTTGTAAAAAAAATGTAAAATGATCTGTCTTTCAATCATAATATTTAAAACTCATGGAAAGTGGGTAAAATAACAGAAAAATGCAATTATTCTACCACGGACTGCAACTTCTGAATGTGATGTATACATTTTGGTTACATAACTGACACGCTTTCATTGCAAACAAAATAAAAAATGATTTTTTATGAACGAATTTTCATGATGCATGCACAATAAAGTCTCAGGATGCTTACTTTACACAAACGAGATACTTGTATAAGATATATTGATATAGCTCAATATTCAATACACAGAGTGTTCATGATTGAACAGCACCAGCTCTCTCATCCAGGCAATGGAATGGTCTGGAAACACTATTGACTTCAAGCAGGCCTTTGACAGGGTGAAGAGAATTGAAGTGTTGGTAGCTTTAGCGAGATTTGGATTTCCTAAAAAAATTGATAAGCCTGGTAAAAATAACAATGACTGAGACAAAGGGTATGGTTCTGAATGATGGAAGAGTGAGTAGAGAATTCTCAATCAATGATGGCGTAAAACAGGGTAAAGTGCTATCAGCCTAGCACCTCAATATAGTTCTCCAGAAAGCAATGGGAAGCATCGAAAAAAGAGGCAACATTATGAAAAGAATGGTGCAAGTTCTGGCATAAGCAGATTTTGCCATAATTTCAAGAAACATGCGGTCGTTGAAGGAAGTTTATTTGCCGATCAGGGATGAAGCAAAGACAACAGGCCGGAAAATAAATGAAGGAAAAACCAAGTATTTGGAAATGAGCACCAGAGGATTTAGATGGCAGGGAGTTATTGTAATAGGAGAAAGCATGTTTGAAAAGGTGGCTAGCTTTATCTACCTGGGAACTAAGATCAATAGCAGTAATAGAATATCAAACAAAATAAAACGCAGGATAATGCTGGGAAATTATGCATATTTTGCAAATAGCAAACTGCTGAATTCAAAACTTCTTACTAGGAACACTAAAATGAATATTTACAGAACACAGGCCAGTTGTCATTTATGGATGTGAAACGTGGACAACTCTCCAAGAGTACAGCAAAGCCTTGAAGGTATTCGAGAGAAAACTAGTAAGGGGTTTTCCAAGTTGGATATACAGTCCAAGGCAAGAATATCCTCAGATTCATCAAGGCGAGAAGAATAAGCTGACTTGGGAACGCAGAAAGAATGGGCGAAGATAGAATGCAAAGGGTGATGCTAAATGAGAAGTTAGAAGCAATGAGAAGCAGAGGAAGGTCGAGGGCACGATGGATGCAGGATGTGGAAAAAGACTTGAGAGCGATGGGAGTGAAGGAATGGAGACGGAAGGCAAGAGATAGAGAAGCTTGAAGGCAGATTGCGGAGGAGGCCAAAGCCCACATCGGGCTGTAGCGCCAGGATAAGTAAGTAAGAAAGGTCTGGAAAAACTTCGTTACAGAAATAAAGATGGTGGAAGATTGCAGCTATCCCTATCAATTTACTCATTCAGAAATTTGTAGTGCCTGAATTCAAAACTCATAAAACCTTCCATAAGATATTGTAGTGAGTAGCAACTAGTTTGCACACTGCGCATTGTTATGCAACTTGCCTCAGTCTACGGATTCATCTTCTACAAAATAATTTTATCTAGATTTTTAATTTTGTGGAGGAATTGATATAGTACAGTAGTAGTATTACTCAATTCGTGACATTTAAGAAATCTTTGTGCCCAAAAATATCTAAGAGTTGTCACGTCTCTTGAGCGCCTACCAAAATGTTTTGGAGATGATTTCAGGAGAATCGTAGCCACTATATATATATATATATATATATATATATATATATATATTATTATTATTATTATTATATATTATATTATATATATATTAATATATTCGAAAATATCAAATTTATATTTATTTAAACAATAATATTGAATTCGGCATCGGTGGCGGGTATCACCAGGCATAGAAAATGCAAGCAAATAAATATCAGAAATATTTACTTTCGGCTAATACGAAATATTTTAGTTCGAATCTATTATAAATCAAAATTCATCATTCTTATTAGAGACACAATACGATATATTAGTCTGAAAACATATTTTGAGAAATCTAAGGGACTTCAAACCCCAAGAGTTCTTGAAATTCAGCTGCTCAGGATTTTGCGAAAGGAAATTCTTTATTTATTTAGGGAAATGAAGCAAGGATAGTGGAAGAACTGAAGCACTCCCTGGAATAACGATCTAGAGCTCAAGTTCAAGCTTAATTTTAAGACTCATGCAAGATAATATCTCCAATGAATTCAAACACAGTTCTCGTCAAGTAGATGGGGCTTAGGGGCTTTACTTCCTTGTAAGAACGCTAGAATATGTTTCACCTGGTAACAAACTTTTCAGAGATTTCGATTTGAGATTCTAGATAGAATCAATGAACTCATAAAATAGCGATACCAATAATAATAATAATAATAATTTTCCCATCAAAATCTATTTGTTGCTCTAGAAGATTTTGCTGATATTTTTCAGATTCTAGAAGCTACTCACTCATTTAGAGTAAATTTCTTCCGTTTCCAATATTCTTGTATTTGGGTGCGTAATATCTTTTGTGAATTTCAAACTGTTTTCAATTAGTTGTGACAGATTGGTTTTAAACTTCTCACAATTTTAATTGAAGGAGATTGCGTTCTAATTTCATTGAGAGTTAAACAATTGAAGTTCCAAATAGTCATAGGAAATAAACGAGTCATAAAGTAGAAGCTATAAGTCATAATAAACGAGCTGAGTGGCAAATATTGTCTTCTCTCATTTGGTTTTAAAACCAACCATCTAAACTTACCTTCTAAATTCAACGTTTTGTTAATTTTCAATTTGTTATCAATTAGATGGGGAAT
This sequence comes from Conomelus anceps, assembly GCA_948455865.1. NCBI lineage: Eukaryota > Metazoa > Arthropoda > Insecta > Hemiptera > Delphacidae > Conomelus > Conomelus anceps. The sequence goes on from OX418222.1 coordinate 23,763,955, forward strand.
AAAAACAAAATGAAATTCTTTGGGGGAATTTTCACGACACACGTTCTTGCGCTTGCCACAGTAGTGGAGCGTGGCTTATTTATATGTGAAAAATCTTTTTTTTCTTGCTGATGAAACCCACATGAGTGTGAGACTTGTTCGTGGGTAAAGAGGTGGGAATGATGGTACAATGATGTTATGAATGGTGGACCTATAGTTATAGGTGGTTCCAAACCACTGGGTGAGTGCTAGCAAAGCAGATACCGTCAGATCACGTTTCAATCAACCGTGTAAGTCCCCTCTTAATTGGTGAATAAGGGGGGGGGGGGGATTTTTGTTTTGGTTTTTTCATGACACATTGGAGATATTGCTCTTGACCTAGTTGACTCTCATGTACAAAGGGAAATCACTTGCTAAGTGAAAGTGGGGCTAAGGCTGAAAACGACATAATATTGAGAGTGAGGGAGAGGGAAATTAAGAGGATAGGCCTACTGGAAAAGAGAAAAAGCTAATGATATTCGAAGAAGGCGAAGGTGAATGGAGGTGATGTGAGACACAATGAAGAAGAAAAAGAGGAAATGAATAGTCGATAAAGAGAGCGGAATCGAGATACTTATGATGTAGGTTGTGTAGGTGGTGGTTTGGAGTAGTGAGGAGGGGGGTTAGGGGGAGAGCTTCAATTATTATGAATAGCCAACTTGCACAGGAATCGACTGTCAGTTGCAGAAGCCCCGCGCGCCCTCAACACAGAACGAGAATTCCAAGCTTCGGTTTTCACATGGTATTACGTGTCAACTACAGCCAGCTCTGTACTGCTCAATGCTGTTCACTGTACAGGCAACCTTCTCAACACACATTTTCATAATATGCATGTTCTAACCTATGTGTTCTAACCTACTGTTCTACTCAATGTAGGCTGAAAAATGTCGCTTCAGATTCAAAATCCTTTTATTTGTCAATACTGGTGCCTATGCAGATAGTTAAAACCACTACTGGAAAGTACATTTTTATTAGTTAAACTCACAACTTTACAGTTAATTTTCATTAGTTAAATTCCCTTCGAAATGTTCATTTTCATCAGTTAAATTCACTATTGTTAATAAATTCTTAACTGTTAATCAAAGGTACTCTTATTTTGTTTTCTTATATTTTTTTCATAATTATAATATTCTTTCATCAAAATATAAGCATCAGCTGACGTCATGACATATTTTACTTGTCTTCTGTCTGCTATTGTGCATCTCTGTCTTATTATTGTGACAGTTCAGCAGTAAGAGCCAGCTGTATGAACCAAGAGACGTGCTATTGTTCTTATTGCATCGAATTTATCAAATATAACGGATATCGTTGAAAAGTTTCGCTCCAACATTTGTACTGTTTGAGTTGAAAAGCTTCTATCCATTTACACAGGTACCTACGCATTACAGGGAAAAATAAGTCCCATTGAAAGTTTTTAAATCTTGCAGTTTGTTACTGCTATTCTTTGGGGGAGTAGAAGAGCGACGAGAAGGGAAATGGAGTTATAGAATGAGGGAGCGAGAAGGAATGAATGAGAGAGAGAGACAGAGAGCTTTTAAGTTGAGCTTGAAGCTTAATCCAGCATGTCAAAGCCAGCACCTGGGACCTGGGTACCTGCATCTGTTCCTACTTCAAATACCTTACCCAAACTCCGCCACACCCTCCTCTCCCACAAAACAGATCAAAACAGACCTCAATACTGAATCAATTTATTCTCAGCTGTGGCCCTTTTATAAAAGCACATCGACATAAACTCACACACGCTCGCACACTGATCACACATTGATGAAATACGCAACTGAAACGCTTTGAATACTTACTCAAATCGTTTTCGCAAAAGAGAACGTGGGCGTGGAAAAGACGTATGGACGTAGACGAGTTTGAATTAATTAAAGAGGATGTGTGGAATGTCTGATAAATAGATTGATTGGTTTATAGCTATAGCTGAGTCGTGGTAAGCTGAGTCGTTATGAATGAGAATCATCGTAGTCAGAATTTTTTTAAATACTGTACCGATAAACTGTCGTTTCGTCACATATTCATTACTGTATCATGTAAAATACGTTTAAGACGTAGTATAATCATATTTGGTAGCAGACTATCCTGTAGAATACAAGTTGTACAATACTACTTATTGGTTGAGTTCCCTGGATTCTGGATTTCAGCCAGGTAGTTTGGAATTGTTCAATGAAACTCAAAAGCTTACATATTAGAATAACAATACAAATTGTTCGATGATTTTGATTTTGATGACCAGCATATTAACGAATTAATATTAAACGTGGAAGATCTCAATAGAATTTAAAAAAATGTGTTTAATTATTGGTACGGCTCCAACTTTATTTAAATAATTCATGAATACTAAACCGTATTCATCAATTATTTAAAAATAAATAATCTCTGTTTTCACATCTATAGACACATCTGCTTTCACATCTCAAAGAGTGTGATTAGATTAGATTATCTTTCTATATTCATGTAAATTAAAAAAATTTGCATATGAATGGCTAAAAACAAAATTATCAACATCACGCAGATATTCAACAGTAAACTCAGAAAATGCTATTTATATAAAGAAAGATATTATTTACAATGATCTCATTTGTATGATTTTAATGATATTTTTTTTCGGAGGATGAAGCCCACATAGGTCTGAGACCTGTGCGTGGGTAATGAATTGGATGATGATAATTGATGAGCTGGACCTTCAGTTTTCGGTGGGTTCCAAACCACCGGGAAGTGATTTTACAGCAGATATTTAAGATATAAAGGCCCTACTCACGACCGCGAACCACAGACAAGACTGTCTTGACCTTGGTTTGGCCGGCCGTCTGTGTAATGTGCAAGCACCGCCGAACAAAAATTGAAATTAAAAGGGAGTGATATGTGATTTGTCTTTGATCTTTTTCTCCACTATAACACTAAAAAACATGACATTCAGGATATTTGATTTTTTTAAATCTTTTGCTTTTCTAAATCTTTTCCTAAGTAATCGGCAACTTCAATTTTTTTCCTAGCATAAATTTTAAGCATTTTATCAAATATTTAATTTTACCGCTATATCCACTAATTACCTACTGCAGGGGTTCTCAATCTTTTTCAAAAACTTTAACCCTTAATGAAAAATTAAAATTTTGCTTACCCTCTATTATTGGCTAAATTGAAAACACTTTTTACATCTAAAAAAATATATAAATATTTTGGAAATGTATTTGAAACGCATTACAAAAAAATAATGAGAAGGATGAGCTTGCTTCTTTTTACATAGTTCCTTAATGTTCGGCTCAAGTTTTGTTAAGAACAACCTTGAATCGTACTCAACATTAAGCTTGTTTCTGTACTTACTTTTTAGATATGCTAAGCTCGAAAACCCTATTTCACATCACATAGGTATGTAGTTGAAAACCCAATAAGAACCTTTACATCAGTATTTGAAAGTTCTTGATGCTCCTTTCTAACACCGATCCAAAAATTTACCGAATAGTGAGACAAACTATTGCACCTGTTGGTTCCAAGTAACTCGACCACACAAGTATTCAATTAGATTCCAGTATTAAATTATGACCTTGCGTGATTACAAAACGGGAAGAATAAAAAATGTTTAATTTGGATTAACCTGCCCCGCGTACCACAGTTTGAGAACCCCTGACCTACTGTATCAATGCTGTAGAATGTCGAACCCAAGCATTATTTTTAGTGATAGAACCCGTTACAGTATTTTTAAAAAGTTTGTGAATAACTAGAGTTTATTTGACGCTAATTTCTATAAGTTTTTTTAAAATTCATTGACTTATATTCTTCTCCAATAATATTATGACAAATTCTAGTAATGTCTGTACGTTCATATCCATTGTCCTATCACTGATACCGTCCCTGAATAGTTTTTTTCCCTATTATTTGTTAGTGAAGATTAAAAATAAATACATAGATTGGCTAATAGTAGACATTCGACTAATATTGTTAAGATGTGATAAATTACTCACGATTTCAAGCTTAAGAATCGAAATTGCAGAACAGAATTGCAGCTTGAGACGCGCCAACACCTGAGTTAACAATTTGGCACTTTTATAAATGTGTAATAATTCTTCTATAGACAAAGTTAGTCTGGCAAGCTGCAGCTGTCTGAACTAACTACTAGCTTTTAGTTTTATTGCGGGAGGGGCTAAAGTTAGTTGGTACGGTAAGGTGGGAAGACGAAGAGGATGAAAAGAAGATGTAGAAAAGGAGAGAAGAAAAGTACAGTTGGTGCCATATGCTTCAAACATTACTGAATGCATTCTATTATGTTTTGTCTTTAGGTAGGGAAGGTTTGTTTTCCTTTGCAAGTATTGAACGTTCAAATGAACCTATATTGATCACGGAAGTGCGCGTCTGCATTTTTTGTTAGTTACAGAAATTGGATAAAAACTTCGTCGAAATTCAAAAATAAACTAGGAATCACTGAACCCTCTTTCTGTACTTCGACGATATTGCCACTATTCATTAACATTTATTATGGCAGGTATGGAGTGTTAGCCCAGGTATGGAGTGTGAGAGTCAGTTTCAATAGATAAATACTTTTCTCCCTTGAGATGGGAAGGAGCTGTGATAGCCTATGAAATGACGTGAAGTAGCTGAGAACATCCGCTCCGTCATCATTACACACGAACAACCTCAGGGACCAGGCTTACGTGGAAATCATCTCAAATGAAATAAAATTTTATAAAATAATCAAATCCATTAGGTGAAATTCTTGAACCCACAGAAGGAGAGAAGTTTGCACACAGGACACGCCTACAGAAAATGAAGTATAGCAGAACACACAATATAAAAATAATATATAATAAATATATAATATAATTATATATATATATATATATTACAAATATAAATATAATATTATATTATAAATAAACACAATATAAATGCGTGTCCACACACACAAAAATCAAACATTATAACACAGTAATACACTTCATACAAAACATGACATAGAAAATAAAATACTGAAAGAAGAGCGAAGAATAATTAGTAAAATGCTTGGTCCAAAATCCACTGAAGAGGGACATAGATTACACTCCAGGAATACAACAGAAAGAATGTCCAACCTTGAAGTTTGATTCTTTTCCTGAGCATCAAATACAGTGAATATTGTGCATCTACTTCAAAAGTCACTCATTACTGATATATTCTTCATTTCAATACTTAAGTGATTAATGATAAGAAAACATTTTATTTGAATGAATTTTTTTTAGAAAAACCGAATATATATTTTGGAAATATATGCCTTTGTGTTGTCCATTACTTGGTGTCAGTAGCGTAGCGAAAATCTTTTCATGGGGGGGGGGGGGGGGGGGGGGGGTTATCGAAGATTTATGGAATACCCCCCCCCCCCCAGGGGTACCACTACCACCCTTCTGAGGGTTCTCCACCGAAGAAAAAAATTGTTTCCCAGGTCTTGAAAGTGCAATTCTAAGCTTTTTTGTGGTTATCAACTCTATTCCCTCATATTATTATCTGTTGATTGATTCATGGTCTGACAAATTTCACGATCACAATACACTTAATAGGGTATCAGATCTTAGCATTAGTAATAGTAACAGAAATGAGCATTTGAAGCCCGTCGGCAAAAATATTAAAATACCTTTTCTCCTTTGAAGCCTACTGTGTAAACTTAATTAAAGTGATCTGGGGTACCTTCAAACCTACGTTTGGGGGCTCCGAAAATACTGTGACCCACCAGCACTGATGGCCCAAGGTCGAGGCAATTAGGGGACCCTTGTTTATAAACGTTGAAACTTGAAGTATTCTAGATGCAGCCTATTTGAATCTCTACCTCACATGACTAAACTGGCAATAAAAACGGGCCCGAAGGTCCCGCGGCGCCAGGCGCCTCTAGAGGTCTAAGCTGGAGATAAGAGGGGCCCTGGAGGGCCCTAGTTGGACAATTTGGGCCCCTTATTTTATTTTTGTTTTGTCACTTGCTTACATTTGTAAAATAATGTGGCCCCTTGACGTTGAGGTCCAAGAAAACTTGCCTTGTTCGCCCCATACCCACCTGTAATTTTTAGTTAATTCAAATATTTTAAATATTGAAATTTTAGTATTTTTTCTAGCTGTAACACTTCACGTATGAAAACTTTTTTACCTCCAGTAACCGATATTATCGTATTACTATTGCTGCCTTCCTACTGGTTTTTGGGGCCTCTTTTACAAGCTCAAGGGGGGTTGTAACCAGGAAACCCCCCCCCCCATCACTACGCCACTGCTTGGTGTCAAATTTTCAAAAGTTAATGATATTTTTTTCGCAAGTTAAGGTTGAGCTAGAAAAGACCTTGTACACTCAGCTCTGCTAGATAAAGAGTTATTTAATTTCATATTTGTTTAGGCTGTCTTATGGAAAAGGTAGGATGTTTATATTTTGAGATGAAAATATCTGTGACAATAATCTCACGTATAATAATATCTCATGATGATGAAACCCAAGAACTATCTGTCATGCTTGGACTTGAGAAAATTAAATAGAGATAAAGATTAATAGGTTTTGAAATAAAAATGTTTATTCTCGATTTTAAAAAGCCATGTGCTTGTAAATCTTATCTGAAAGAAAATGAACGTTATCTACAGATAAAACTAGTTTAAAAACGACCACAGTTTACAAATTCTGTCACAAAAAAAAAAATAAATGAAGTTATAAGAAGAACAGAAGACAGAAGAGTTTATTGAATGTGTACATAATTCACTCAACTAACGATTTTTTTATGTAATCCCTTCACTAGTTCAAAGAGTATATTATGCTTTCTGCGATACCTCACTCAAATAATAAATAAATATTTTATTTTCAAGAAAGAAATCGAAAACTATATGCTCGAAATATAAGTCTACATCTACAACTACAAATTCGCATTTTTATTTCTAACTCATCAATTTATCAATGGAAATTACTCAAGTATGGCACGTGCCATAGTACTGTTAGTAGTAGTCACTAAGTCTGTATTTACTTTGAACTCATATCAATGTGAAATAATGTTTTTAGAAGGGAGTGTTCATAGCGACGATGCTTTCTGCGCTATGTTGGGAATTGTCTAAAATTGTAGGTCCACCATGGACATTGACACATTGCTGAAACGGTGGGCTACTCCACCAATAAAAGCCATATGCTTATTATGATTCTTATTGACAGACAAGTAGCTTAGCTATAATGTATAATGCTAGTTTTTAAACTTTTATTAGAGCCTACAGAATCGTTAGCAATCCACATAATTGTCGGAGAACAGGCGCGAACCGAGGGGAGTATAAACGCGTTGTATAATGTATATCCCACGACATTTTCAAACAACACTATATGAAGTGCGTGTATTTTATGAGATATACGTTTACATAAACCTTAATTGGCTGGGACAGACAAATTTATAAGAATAAATTTCCTTAAACACGATAGCTTTACATTTCTCTCTATTCCCACTTTTAAGATTATTATTATTTTTCACCTCCATACAATAAATTCATTTATTTCTCAATTTTTTAAAATATAGATTATTAATTATAATTTATTATCATTGTTTATTAGAAAAATAAATGTATAGAAACCTGAAGATTTTAGTAGGCTTTATTTAGTAGATTAATTAATAGTGCAGATTATAAGAATTTTCCTGTAATAGATGGATAATTGAGAAAAATCATTTCTGGAAAATCCCTGTGTTTAAGCCCAAACTATTGTAAAATGAGCTTAATTTCAAATTAAATTGATTAGATTCTCCAATTTTATCAATTAAAGTGCATTTTAATTTTAATTCAATTAACTTTATTTTATCAAGTGATGTTATGTTATCGAATAATTTTTTATTCAAATTAATAAAGAGAATTAATTTCCATAAAAATTCAGTCTATGCCCAAATGATTTGAATTGAAAATATTTATCAATGATAAAACAGCTCTATGTGAATTAAACCGATTTATTAATTATAGCCGTGAGCCGTAGCAGGTATCTATTCAATCAGATAGAGATAAGCTACGTTCTCCTGGGCACTCTTTATAAGGGTGACCGATTAGATTGGCCAGAAAAAAGACACTGTTCTCTGCTGTAAAATCACTTCCCGGTGGTTCAGAACCCACCCACTGTAGGTCCAGCACATCAATCACCATCATCCAACTCATTACCCACGCACAGGTCTCAGACCTATGTTGGCTTCATCTTGAAAAAAAATATTTAAAAAAATTTTATTAATGTTATTTTTTAATAAATTTAAGTGAAACACAATTATTAATTTCAAATCAAGGAACTTAATCTATTAGCTTTATACTCAAGTGAATTTTACTTCAAAAATAGATTTATTTATTTATATTAATCTGATAAATTTAGAAGCAATAGTAGTTCCTTATAAACATAACTCAGGACAGATTATGAGGGAAAAATTACCAGAAATAGAATTATTTCTACTCAATTCGCCTTTAAAAATAAAAAAATTATTCCTTAGAATTTAAATATGTGAACAAAAAAATATGGTATAACATGGAATCGAACCCTAGACCACCGCGTGATAACATACCACTCAGCGAATGAGGCTACGCCTGCATTATAAATTGTCCAATTAGATAGATGCATTTCAATAATAAAGCAACAGTTGTAAGTTACAAAAATTGAATTTTTAGTAGCGAAAACCTAAATTTGGTGGTAGATGGCGTAATAGGTTTTTCAAGTTTATGGAATTTATTTGACCAAAACATTTGATAAATCCTTCAAATAATTGAATTATTGTTAACTAAAATCAATAATCACTTTATGACGAATATTTTCAACGTTTTGCCCGTATGCTCAATAATGTTAAGTTTAGATTAGGTGGTTCTTTGCACGTAATCACTGTACTGGAGCTATACTTATTTTATTAAGTGTGAGGCACAAAACCAATCGGCTTATATTATAAGAGATAGTATAACCAACATCTTGCCATAACATAGTTGAGTGATGAATATGGATGTTCTTGATGTGAATATTATAGGATGTTTCAGGTGAAAACCGAGATCTTTAAAGCATTTACATGTGCTGTGCTTCAGGGTGTATTGAGTACTCTAGGTACAACATAATTGAATCGTAATTGTATTGCATCAACTCTCACCTCATAAGAAAATGAATTGTTGGATAATATTAAACTTTCAATAGAGTGCCAAATGCTGTAAAATCTAGCAGGGAATCCAAGTAGATAAAGAAGGAAATTATTTGAACTTGATTATAGGAATCAAAACAAATGAAATGTTTTTGAAAACAGAGTTTTCAACTAGAAATTATTTATCATAATTGAAAGCCCCATTTCCACTCTAAGAAAAGTTGTTGCCAACAATTCTGCTGGGAATGGAAACACACAAAATGTTCGCAACAGGTTGGCAGGAAAATTTATTGGCTACCGATTCCTGGTGCAACTTTGCTACCAGCTTGTTGCCAACATTCATTTTTTTTGGCAATTTTTTTGCCCATGAAATGCATAAGAATGCTTTTAAAAATGCTTTAAAAATGTTTTATTAGAATATTTCTAGGTCCATAAGTGAACTAAATTTTAACATGGTTGCCATTTTGGCCTCAGAAAAAATTGCTAGGAAAACTTTAAACTCAGGTGTATTTTTTGGGAAAATTCCAAAAAACTTTCCTACGATTCTTCTAAATACAAAACTTGACATTTATACCAAATTTCAACTTTTTGGCCCAGTGATTTTTGAGAACAGTGATGAATGAGTGAGTGAGTGAGTGATTGATGTCTTCTATATAAATATATCGATTTAGAAAAATTCATGTGAATGTGGAATGTTACTATGGAGATGTTGGGAAGTGAAAACAGTGAGTTTTTGTCAGGCAGCTGGTTGCCAACATATTACAAACTTAGTTCGAGTCAAATCGTGGCTTAATACTACTTTTTATTGTTACTAAGCCCTATTTCTACTCTAACAAAATTTGTTTCCATCATTGCTGCCAATATGTTTCCAACAACTCTGCTGGGAGTGGAAATGCAAAACATTTTTGCAACAAGTTGGAAACATGTTGGGAGGAAAATTGGTTGGCAACCGATTTCTGGTGCAACGTTGCTGCCAACATTCGTTTTTCAAAGTGGAAATTTTTTGTATGCATTTGCTATGACAGCACAATGATGATACGGTATACATTTATCTACAGCACTGAGCTTTGATATTTCTTTTTCCAGTAAAAAAGTGGAAAAAACCAGAGGTTTGAGATATTTGAATTTTTTAAAATGCTATCATATTCTACTAGTTCTGCTGATTTCATACCATATCGATTTTTGTAATGATTAGAATCTTCAATCCACATTAATTTATACTTGTCAAGGATTGGTAGCCTATTATTTGCTAACAAAATGTAAGACACTGATGGCTTTATCCTGCATAGTATACATACCTGCAATGACCTACCTATATCTATGTGCATAGACCTGCCCACCAACTAGTAACAATTGGCTCCCCCATTGGTGGGGGGGGGGGGGAGAAGCTTCAAACTCCTCACATATGCTCCTTGTTTTTTGCAAGAGCAGCAAAAATACGAATTTTTGTTGAAAAAAAATAACAAAAGTTATTTCAACGCCTTGTTTTATAACAATTCACAAACTAGTTTCATCAAGGCCTGTATTTGTAGTTACTCAAAATCTTATGGGATTGTTTATTTGTAGATTCTAAATGTAATTTGTTAATTGTCATGCAACAGACTACAGAAGAGCAAGACAAAAATAATTCAGATAGAAATAATGGTGGGACGAATATTAACAACTTAAGAGTTGTTTCTATGTGGAAGGAAAATAGCAACGATGGGCGAATTATGAAAGTGTAGGAATTGAAGTATTTTTGTAATGTATTGAACACAATGATGCAAAACGGCGCTGTGAAGCTGCATGAAAATACCAGAGGAAACTTAAACTGAGAATCGAGGTCTCTCGTTTTCAATAATAATTTGTTAATTTTGTCTCTCATTTTTTAATAATAATTTGCCAATTTGCCTCTTATTTTTTTAATGATAATTTATCTCTCATCTTTTAATAATAATTTGCCAATGTATTCTAATAATTGGCCGGCCGCTTAGCGCAGTTGGTTGGGGCGTTGCAACTTCAGCTTGCTGTCGTTTAAGCGGTCCTGGGTTCGAATCCCGCTCCTCCGTCTGGCATCTATGTGTGATCATTCACCTCATTACCCACGCACAAGTCTCGGACTCATGTGGACATAATCAGCAATAGAGAAATTTAAAAAATTATTGATGATGATCATGATTATGATAGTAATATTGCATATTTTATTAAAATAGAAGGGAAATGGCCAATCATTTAAGGTGTTTTTAAAAGCATACAAAACATTCTCTAATTTCAATAGAAAAAATGGAAGCAGATTCACTCATTCAATTCGTTACAGTAGATTAATATTTATTAAAATTTTGTATCCATGTATCATGCATACGGTATAGATATATTCAAAACGTTAACAGTCTCCTGCATCATCCTAATTGTGTTTCAATGAAGCCCAGCTATAGTATTCAGTTGTAAGATGGTACCCGCATATCTTTAATTTTCTCTCTTTCTCTAATAGTTCTCTTTTCCCCTTGTCTATCTTTCTCTTTGGATCTCTCTATTTCGTCCATTTCACACGGGCACCCACACTGCTGGGGCCCTGTTCCTGTTTGATTCGCTATCAGTGTGACCTGTACAAGATATAGAGGCTCGAGCCATTGCGATTTTTACAGAAAACAGACAAAATCGATTCGTGTCTTAAATAAATTTATAGGAGTTGAAGTAATAATGTAGTTTGAAAAGTTATTTGAATAATGGTATTTGTGGGGTTAGAATGTTGTATAGGGTTATTATTAAAACTTGTGATCGAAACCAGTGGCATAGCAAATGAGGGGGGGGGCGGACCGCCCAGGGTGACAGTCCAAAGGGGGTGACAAAAAAGAAAATTCAATAACTCTTTAAAAGGTACCGTATTGAATGTTTTTTAATAAATCATTTTTTCCAATAAATAATAGAGAAAAATTATTCTGGTTTGGGGTAACTTGACAGGCGATTGAATTGAGAGAAATTCAGTCATACGGGTGATGGTGCAGGAGCAGTGAGTGTCGAAATGTGTGAGGTTACTTTCAGCTCAATTTGTTTTCATTATTTGAAGAAATTTGTTCTGTTCTACTACTGCCACTGCCATTCACCCTTAGAGAATCAGTGAATTTGTTGATTCAGGTGCAGGTGTCAGTAGCGTAGCCAAGAGGGGTCCCCGGGCACGGGCACCTCTCCATTAGCGATAGCTCAAGCACGAAATAGAATTTGATCCATAATGTGGGTTTAAATACTTATTACAGGGTTTACATGAATGATATATGTTTTTTTGGGTGAGAGCTAATACCTTTTTGGGTTGGCTTATACAGAGATATTTATGGGTTAAAATAATGTGGGAGGATTTATGAATAGAAACGCTCAAAATGCTATTTTAGAGAGGGTATTATTAATTTTTTTTATTTTTCTCCGGGTGAGAACCCCCGAATCCCCCTTCTATTATCCATAGAAGAGGTATTTGGGTATTTGTTTTATTTGAAGTGTTACAGGCCGCCAAACTGTGTATAATTTATAATTCACATTTTTCTCTCTAAATTCCAATAATAGAATCCCAAGTACTATCCCCAAAGTGAACCAGCTAATGATCTGATGGAATACTCAACTGAATTACATGCTGTTCGTCCAAGCAAGCTATTTAAATATTTTCAGTTAGCCTGCCCACATTCTGAAGAGCTACGATATGCAGGCCTAAGTTAATTGATTGTTTGGAGCCTAATATCAAGACAAACTTCACCAACTTAGCTTAACATTCCTTTCAAAAAAACCTAAAAATCAAAATTTTTGTGGAGTGACGCCCCCTGAGCCTCAAATTTTGAATATTCACATAAAAAATGTATTATTCTACCATGGGTAGTACGAATTAAGAATCAGCTATGAATAAGGTGCCGTTTGTTAACTGTTTGAGTGGGTTGGGTGGGGGTGGGATTGACAAGTTGAAATACCGCCCCGGGTGCTAAAAGACCTTGCAGATCTACGCTACTGATCGAAACTAGTAATCAGATTACTGTTTAGAGCGCCTTCGAAACAAATTTTTTTTGGGGGGGGGGGGGGGACTTCGTCATGGTTGGGGGCAATTTAAAAAAAATCTATAGGAATATGGGTTAATCTATAGTGGGTTTGAGTCCCGCTCCTCCGTCTGGCAGCTATGTGTGTTATCATTCACCTCATTACCCACGCACTAGCCTCCGACTCATGTGGGCATCATCAGCAATAAAAAAAAATGAGATGTGGTAATTGGTCAATTTTTATAACTGGAAGTGTGTGCGAGTTTAATAAGAATCATTGGCGCACTGGCAAGTGATGAAGCAGCAATCATGAAAAGTAAGACTTGAAATTATCACAACCACATTTATTGAAAACAGAGAGATACTAATTTCGGTTGTTACACCATTATCAATCTCAAACAAACTAAAACTAACGTACAGAGTAGCTAAATATATATACTAAACACGGAATGATACTGTTGACTGAGGGAGAAAGTGCCTCTGATAGGCTGACCTTCATTGAAGGTATATAATTGGCTGAAGGCCAAAACAAGACATGCCCATTTGTGGGAAAAAGCAATAAGCAAAAATAAGTGTCAAAATCTATAATCAAAAGCCGTGAACACATACATAAAAAGCAACAAACAAGAACAATACACAAGTAGGCTAGAATTAAAAAAAATAATACAATTAAAAAGTTGAAGCTCACTGAAATGCAATCAAGGTCAACCGGGAAAAACACGAAAGTACCGTTATTAAAATGTAGGCCAGAATATTCCGCTTATTATTGGTGCTTGCCTACTCATAGAAGGAGTGCAAATATGTGTAAATTCGTCAAATTTGGGGGGGGGGGGGAATAGCACCATAGAGTATGGCGGATGGGCATCCCTGAAAAAGATGATGAAGAAAAAGCAAAGAGAAAAAAAAATTAATTAGGTTATGTCATGTTCAGGAAATCCAGATTCAATTGAATCGTGCGACTCTAGTTTTGAATAATAAGATTGTGATAAAATCGTTTACCTTTGCTGGTTCGCAGCCTTGGAACTGGACTGGGCTCTTTGCTAACAGCTGATTGTTGACCTTCAGTGAGTTCTTCTTTGATCAGTTTCACCTCCATGCGCCCTTAAACAAACCACCATCAAAATAACTACTCAACAATTAAAAAAATTATTACAATTAAAAACTAACTAGAAACTACTTGGTTAAGTCTGTAGAGTTTTTCATCTTACTTGCGATGATAAGAAGTGTTAGTTTTAGACTGCAATATCTAAAACTCTTAAATTTTGAAACTCCTTCTTTCTTAAACTCTTCAAAATTCGTTCAAATTTAAAATTCAAGCGTGGCATCACAAAATATTGTAATCTAGAGTAGGTTTGTGATGTGTTGTTACGATGTACATCTCACCTAGCAGATTAAAACCATTGGAAAATTGAAAGCCTACAACGCGTTTAATTAAACCTAAGACGCCTCTCAAAATGAAATATTTTCAATATGACTAAAAGACATAATAAAAATTGTCGTATAAATGAGAAATGAGAGAATCTTACAAATTAATGCAACGTTCTTTCCCGTTTAAAAGCCGTAAACAAGGGTTATGATCTATTTTACTGCACGTAAAATGACAATGACTTACCAGCTACTTAGCGAATAATTCAACTCTTCTGAGCGTAATATAAGAGAAATCAATAATAATGATTGTTTTTACTATTATTTTCTAATGAAACTCTATGATAGATGTTCTGCATAAAATTCGATTGTTTAATATTCAATTATTTATGGTTATGATTCACAATAGTTTTCTCATTTAGGATGTCAACTAGACCATATTCAGACTTGAACTTCAAAATGAAAGGTTTCAATTATATCTAAGACTTCGATTTTCTTTACATTTAGTGATCTGTAACATTTTAAAGAAATTTGAGGCTTGCAGATGATACACGCTTATTTTGGTTGAGTGGTGATGTCTGTGACATCGTCTTGATCACTTGTATTAGTGCACTTTGACCTTACTCTTGCTCATTTTGATGAAGGAATTCAAGTGGTACGGAGGCTTTAGAGCTCCAAATAAATACTTTTTCTAGTTGGGCAACCTGATACTGCAGTTAGTACTACCAGGCCCGTTGCTAGGTCTCTGACGGCCTAGGGACAGGAAATAAAATTGGGCCTCTTTTTCAAGTGTATGACCTTTTTGCAAGTCTGTGTGGAGGCTTCAGCTCTCAGATCTATTTCACTCAAAATTGCCTTTCTATTATCTCTTCAATCAAATTGAACATGAGTGCCTTTATGCCAATAAATCCTTTGTTTCATGAAGCCACAAATGATTCTGCCCAATATCAATTGGCTAATGATTTGCAGTATTATCCAATCTTGTACATTATTTATTGAATTTTAAGACTTTTCAATATAAAATATTTATTTGGAAATGAGAGGGACCTAATAATTTAAAAACTAATTTAATTGACAATTTTATATGTAGTTCCTTCAAACTATTATATGGGTGCGCACACAAAGAAAACTGGTTCCGGCGCCAGCAAACAAGCGTCTGGAAGCGCCTCCAAGTGCGAGAACTTTGCATGGTTTCAATTGTGTCCGTAAACAGTAAAAGCTGATGCCGGCCGGCTTCAAGTGCAGCAAGTGCAACAAGCGTGAGCTACCAGCGCTAACTGGCTTATAAATAGGTATGAAGGAAAAATTCGTAACAGCACTTGTTCAGGCTCATTCAGCTGGTCAGCTGATTCTGAGCAGTTTGTTATTGTATTATTATTGTTATTGGCAATTATTGAAATTGATTATTTGATTTCCAGCGATTTTCAAAGAAAGGAAATAAATAAAAATGCCTTCTCCAAATTATGTTTTTGAATTTGTATTAGTTTCTCTTCAAACTCTTACCAATTCTAACAAAATCTAAACTATTAAAATAATTCCAACTAAAATGTCTAGTATAAGAAGAAGAAGAACACTAATTTCCCAATCGAACAAAAATACACAAATTTAAATAATAAGAATCTAACTAAAATTCAAGACTATTCAGGTGCTTTCAAATTGAAATTAATTTCTGTTATGTTATACGTAACAGTAATCAACATTAAATAAAACCCAGCAAGGTACCCATATTTCGATCCAGCAAAGCATAGCTTGAGCGCCAGACCGACCAAGGAACACAAAATAGTCAAATCACTACAACTACAATTTAAAGAAAATAATAAATGAGTAAACATAAGTAAACAATAAGGACAAATAATAAATACAAATAACACATAAAAAGAACACAAGAAATAGATTAAATTTCCTATTTTAAAGAAGATATTCTCTTTGACCTATTCTACAATTTTAAAAATAGATGATTTTTATTATTAGTTGATAATAGTTCAGTTGGTAAGATATTGAATAGTTTACAGCAAAAATATGATGTGTTTGGTGCCTGCAAATACATTTATTCCAGTTAGGTATGAAGATGTTATTTGTTAACGGTCTTATGCTGTAAGTGAAAAGTCTTATTCTGAATAAATCTCTATTGCAATTTATAAACAATATCAATTTTTTTATGTACAACTGTTTTAAAGTTAAGACCTGAAGCTCCTTGAAAATGAGCCTATTGGAGTAGAGTCTAGGTCTACCCAAAGCGGCTCTTATAACATATTTCTGAATGATAAACATCTTTTTGAGATGAGAGTTCATTGCACCTCCCCAAACCTCAATACAACATTGAAATAAAGATTCAGCGTGAGCATTGTATAAATGACAATATGAATAAATTAATTTTAAAATCTGCAGAATATTAAGCACATTTATTTGAATTTTCATTTACCTAATGAAGTACATACTTTTGTAAAAAAGTTGAACTGTTCCTCCATGATAGGCCTATCTAGTGTATTTGTCATTGGAATGGAAGTGGAGGGAGCATGAATTCTTGTGAAATAAAACCTTCACAGCTATATAGGAACGAGAGAGCCAACTGCCAATTAAAACTTTTGTAAAACATGTTCATGGTAGCGCAGTTGGTTGGAGCGCTTGTCTGTGATAAGATAAGACTCTAGCTGGCTTCGTTTCCTGCAGCCTTGTGTTCGAATCTTATTCAGCCATGGATGATTCTCATCATTCACCCATTAATCTCATTACTCATGCACAAGTCTCCGGACTCACATGAGCATGATTTGCAATAAAAAAAGTCTATATAATAAGCCTATCTAGTGTAGGCAATTCCTAATCTCTCCGGGTGGGGGAGGGGGGTCATGCACCTCTGTACCTCCCCTTGGATCCGCTTCTGAATCATTAGATTATGAATGAAACACAATCAATGCAATGATACAACAGGCTATTGCCAACTACTGCTTTATTTACAAATTTACTACTAATAAAGAATCAAAATTCCAAGTTATGTCCAAGTTTCACGAGAATAATTTATCATGATATTTTCACGAACCCCATAGTTCGTCTTTGAAACAGCTGGGAATTGGCTTAAGCTTGTTGCCAGCTTTTATTGTGAACGGCAGTAAGCTTTCGCCGCGCGTTCATAAGCGCGAGAAGCAAGCTGCCGGTTTTAAGCGGCTTGTTACCAGCTTTCTTTTTAATGAATAATAAGACGAAATTGTCACAACCACATTTCTTTTTAATAAATGTGGTTGTGACAATTTCGTCTTATTATTCATTATGGATACCTTCCACAATATCACCTTCGCCATTACTAAGAAAGCTTTCTTTTTGTCTGTTTCAAGATTTTACTTTTAGATTGTAATTGTAATCTATGAACTGTTACGCAACGCAACTAGGCGCCAGGTGATTAAGATATAGAAAAGACCTACCACTTTTTAAAAGAAATTCCGTTTTAATTTAGCACTCTTTTTCAAATTATTGAGTACGGTACAGTATTTTTTAAACTTGATTTAGAGCGAAGTTTAGAGTAAACACAGCTCTTCACAACTAGTACATTCTGACAGATTTTTAACTTAAATTCTCACAATTATTTGAGCTCTAAACTCTAGAAATTCTAGGAATGCCGTCCTAAGTTGATAGTTTATGAGTAATACTGGAGATTCATTTACAATTACAAATTGTGTGTGCGTGTGATAGCAACTGCTACGATGAGAAGGGGGAAGTTCGAAACACATTCGTGGCTAGCCAATGGCTAAGCCTTGTCCAATATAATCCCTTTATCTGGAAGAACCAAACGGGCCAGAAGGTTAAGCTCTCCTCTCCTCCACACACACTTCCCATCAACATCCCTCGCTCACTCTGACACCCTCTCACACTCCATCTTTTCTCTCCGTCACGACATCATCGGTCGCCTTCCTCCTACCACCATCGCAACCACCCCAAACATTAGACAGATGGAAGTGAGGAAGATGCGGTTAAATTATCAGATGGAGTAGGATAATGCAGACAGATGTATTCTCCTCCAGCACAAATGCTGTGCATTGTACACGTTCATATCTCATCCCCTCACCGGTAAGTTTATAAAAAAAAAAATAATAATAATAACAATAGACCAGATATCATATTAATTGACAAACAAAACCAAAACACATTTTTAATAGACATAGGCATACCAAACACACACAACATAAAGCAATACAGTGATGAGAAACTGCTCAAATATCTGCCTTTGGCAGAGGAGATAAAAGACTTGTGGAGGCAAGACAGAGTGGCAATTATGCCTTTGATAATATCAGCTACAGGTGTAATCCCCAAAGAGCTGCCTGAGAGGATGAAAAAGTTGAGACTGCCTGTGTGGGTGCAAAATTTAATGCAGAAAGCTGTCATATAGTGCACAACATCAAGTAAGGAGCTTCCTAAATATTCCGAAATAGAAAGGGTGTCATTTTGCTAAATTAGCCAATGCTTATCTCTTACCCAGTAAAATGGAGATATATGTCATTCAAAAATAATAATAATAATAATAATAATAATAATAATAATAATAATAGCAGCATTTTTAATAATAAAAGAAGAAAATGAGGGATTTATTCACTATTCAAATTTTCCTTGAAAACCTTTTGCTGGCCTGATTTCCATGTATTTTGAAACAATATTTTTTGATCGTTATTATTCTGTACTTCATCCAATCTCCCTTATAAATCTTCTCCAACAAAGCTGCTAAATACTTATTGATTTTTTTTTCAATAATATTCATCAAGAAGTTGAGATATTAGCATTCTATAATAATCATATGTAGTAGAGTTGGAGAGATATCTATCATTCAATTCTCACAGGTTCAAAGTATTGTTGAGGTTGAGCTAGCAATAATTGCATTAACATTTCACTAGATATAATGCATTTCTATTGTTAGACCATTTCCAATTACATGTCACAATCATTTATTTCAACCGTTAATCCGACATTGTTTTCTATAGCCAAGTACACCACGAAAATGAACGACACAATAATTCTAGCAACAATAATTACAACCTCATGCCCATTCCAGTGGCAAATGACAGTGGAATTGCCCACAAACAACCGTGTATGAAGCATGTCTCAACATGTGTTTCTCCCTCTCCTTTTGTTTGGATTTTGTGAGCCTGAATTTTGTCATCATTCAACGTTTTACTGTGGTGATTTTTGTGGAGAGGGAACAAACTACCCCAAATTGTGTCGCGTTATGTGTATTTGAATTTGATTCGTAGGACGTGATTTTTGTGTGAGCAGCGTGCAGATGTGCGTGAGAGTGTCTGATCTAAATCTCTCTGTCAAAAAATACATTAGATGCGAATCGTTGCTGACGTGACGTCCCACTCGGTACCCGCGTTACGTGACACAAGAATTAAACAACAATATCGAATAAAGAAAGCCGTAATGTATATCGCTGCGAAAGGTTCTCGTCAGATCAGGTATCGTATGGACACATTACTCTACAAGAGTGCGCATAAAAATCGTTACTTGTTGAAAATCACAATTATTTTAATATTTTTTTTTTGTATTGGAGAGATTTATGTTGAAAATGACATTTTATTATTGCTCGCTTATTCTTTCAATTTCAATGAGTCTATCGGACATATGCTGGGCATATCGGACCGCATGGGTGCTGAAGCAGTTTGCCATGGATAACAAGTTTAAAAACAATTTACTTGTTCTAGAGATCAGTTATGGATGATCAAGATCAGATATCCAAAATCAATGAAATATTAATCTCCTATCAATTTGACTAGGAAAGAAGCTAACTTATTCACTGCTGCGTACTTATGTTTGACATACTGGAGCACCTGCCCATATCTGCCATTCTACTGCAAATAACCATCAACCTAGCTCGACACTTGTGTCCTACTACTGTCTTGAGGATACACGTAGCCTGGCCAGAGTACATTTTAATATCTACAGGGACTTAGATTCGTTAGCTTCTCGGTGGTGGCAGCAGATGTGAGCTACTCCCTCCAACTTTCCGTAAGGGCGACAGCAGTAACTAGATGCCTAATGGAATGGGGCTTGAAACTGTAGGGTCTGCTGGCACTTCAGTCCCTTCGACAAGCACCAACCCCCCCCCCCCCCCCCGCCCATCACAACTAAAACTCTACCACCCACTAAATGCTGGCCACCTTCCAAATCAATTAAAGGTGGCGGTATTTCATTTTTCTAAATTCCGTTCTCCCTTCTTGACTCGGGCTTTTTGTTACGACTTTCTTCTTCGATATTCGTTGGAAGATGAAATACTTCTTTACTCACCCTCTGCCACTTGACCCACCCCAACCATCTTTTCCAGTTACTCTGTCATCTTTCTGTCTCTACCTTGCACCCTTTTCTTGGCCTCCCTCACTTCTCCTCATTCTCCGAGTTATTTCCTCTCATAACATACAACAGGACATTGTACTTGACAGTAGCCCTACGTCAGCTTGATGTTTCCAAGCAAAATCAGTCGCCATTTTCGGAACTAGATGTTACACATTTCTCAAGTACAGCAGTTTTAAGAAGTGTGTTTTTCTGGTTAACATGAGTCTGGGAATTGTGCATGGGTAATTAAAATTAAATAAATGATTATACAACATAACTTATGCCAGGTTCAACAACGGGAATTGAACTCGTGACCGCAGGAGTAGCAGCCAGTCAGACCTTATCAGAAATTACACCACAACCGATTACAAAAAGGTTATAACAAAAAAAGAGTACTCAGTGAAATTTCAAATAATTTGTATTACACCTCACGGTGGTTGCACAATGATTGCAGCTCACGGTGACTGCATCAGTACGGCAAAGTGACAGTTCAGTCTCGGTTTTGTTTAAGATGGTGTCATTCAATTTGTGCTATCATGAACGGTTGAAAAGTTGGTTTTTTTCGGAATCTGTAATTCCTGTGGGAATGGGAATTTTCGGGACCTGATAGATTGGGTTAAATGAGAGGTTACGTTCAATTATAAAGGAAGAGTTATGGTTTGGTTAGGGAATAAAAGGTTGTCTCAACTCTTCCTCTGGGAGAGGGGTCCCATAAAAAATTTAAATTATTATCATGTTTTCATCAATAATCATCAGAAATTAGTGTCTGATACATGAATCTGAACCGTCTTGGCAATTTAAACAAGATGACACCATTGAATGTTAGCTAGCATAAGTGGTTGAAAAGTTTATATTTTTCCGGGAGCGCTAATTCCCGTGGGAACGGGAATTTTCGGAATCTGATTGATTGGGTTAAACCAGCTTAAACTTACCAAGGTTTAGTAGTGGTGGGGGGGGGGGGGATCGTTGGGTTATAAAAAGAAGGGGGAGAAAAACTGAGCCCTTCTTGCATCATCTCACGGTGATTGTACCTTAAGCCCCATACACGTGCGAACAATTTGCGCAAATTCTGTGTTTGTGCAAACAGTTTGACCGTCTATGGGGCTGTTTGTTTGCGCAAACTGTTTGAGTAAAATCGGTCAGGATCGAAATAATTTGACAAATATTCCTTGTTTGAGTACTTGTTTGACGTGTATGGTACGGTTTGTTCAAACTTTGGGTTAGTCAACTCCTGCTCCTAGACGCTGTCAGTTTCATTTCTATTCCATGAATAAAAACGTAGTTCCGGTCATTTGTTTTAGTTTGTTGCTATTTAGGCATGCTAATAGACTAATAAGACAGCTAATAGTTGCTAATAAGACAACAGATGATGAACAGCGGGAACTTTGGAGAGAGTTTATTGCAGTGTATCGTATTTACCTGACGTGTGGAAGGTGAAAAGTGACGGTTATAAAGATAGAAATGAGGACGCGGCGTATAAAATACTCGTCGATAAAATGAAGGAAATTGAAATTGAAGGAAAATGTTCAACCAACAACACCACAAATCGAAATGATGTTTGCGCAAAAGGTTGCTATGTGTATGTGCTGACGTATGTACAAACAGGCGTTTATACAAACACCGAATTTGCGCAAATTGTTCGCACATGTATGGGGAGCTTAAGTGTAGTTAATTGCACCTTAGGGAGACCGCTTATCACACCGTTCTGCAGCATGTGTTCGATTTCACAGCTATAATCAGTTGACTTGCTCTTTGCTTTTTTATGTTTTACTGTGCAATCTCCCAAGAGTGATTCAAGAAAATGCAAGATTTTTCCAAGGCAGGAGCCAGGCTCCATTTTGTCCTCACTCACCTTATGATATCAATTTCAATTTATTGATAAACACACACAACTAATACAAAATTGAAGTTTGACAAAGACATAAAAACAAGACTACAATATTAAAAGAAAAAAGCTGACTTTGTGGTGGGGTGTACCGGAGGGAGGAAAGAGGAAGAGAATACCCAACCAACTATGGTTTCCCATGTTCTAGGCCGGTAGTAGAAAGATAAATAGGGGAAATTGACCATTTATTGATTATCATTGAGTATCTAGGGCTTATTAATCAGGCATCAATATCAATAGTTCCACTATCAGCCTACTATTTTATTCTGACAAATTAAATAATTAATTAATTAAAAAATTTCAACAAATAGAGGTGGTTGGTATTATCGTATTATTTTGAAACAAACACTCCGTACTCTGCACACATGGAATGTTGAAAGTATGAGCTGAAACGTCTGTATTTCTCTCACATAGTAGGTAATGCGGGGGGCCCGGAAAGTTAAAAAAAGGCCTCCTGAAACAGCGTTGTAAGCATTTTTAACCCCTAATCATTGTCCAAAATTTCAGTTTTCTCAAAATATAGAACTATTTATTTGTTTAGGGCTTTGTCATTGCCAAGGGGGTATGTACTATGTCCCTATCTATTTGATTTTGCGATGCTTGTTATCATCGAGTATTAGATGCTCCATTGTGCAAGCATTGCGAGCAAAAGCTGTCTCTAAAGGTAGACTCTACGATGCATTATCGTAGGTTTTTTTAAATATTGAAGAGGTGTGCTAGAAAAAAATATATTACGTTGGTTGGTACTACATACTGAAGTGATCTTACAGCAGAGAACAGAGTCTTTTGCTGGCCAATCCAATCGGACACCCTTACAAAGAGGGCCCCGGAGTTTCGCAGTTTATCTCTGATTGAAGGGATGCCTGTTACGGCACTCGGCTATCACTATCTAAGCATACATCATTCGTTACGTTGTGGGTTTGCATCAGTAAACTAACTTCTTCAGACTGATCTTCATGTTGAAAATTCCATAAAAATTGGTTTATTCCTTCTGTTCAATGGCGTAACTAAGGGGAGCAATCAGGGGGATAGATTCCCCCCAGAGACCCATTCCAAGACCATGTTTCTCATCATTTACCCATTCACCTCATTACCCATGCACAAGTCTCCAGACTCATGTAGGCATCATCCGCAATAAATAAAAAGATTTGATAGGTTATTGTGTTCAGCAAAATAACGATCGAACTATTCGGCAAATTTGCATTTTTTTACAATTTTTCCAACTGTAGTTACTATTTTTAGGCTATTATTTCAGTGAATTGAATAAATTATCCAGGATTTCAGATTACAGCGGTAGCGCTGAAACAAGAGCTTTACATTATTAGAATAATCAAATGTCTTGATGAAAAATATCTATTTCTGTATGAGATCTGTGGAAAAATTTCTAGCACTTGTTCATTTTCATGATCAACCAATATCATCAATTTTCTATTTTATTTATTTATCTTTGAATTATCTTCATTGCCATTCTTTTTTCTCTTCTTTTCTACTTATATATTTCCTAACAAGCACGTTGCTCATTCATTCAATCAGTTCTCCATTCATTTTCATTTCTCATTCAACTTTATAAATCTTTTAGGGTGACTGCACAGTGGAGCATTGAATTTCTCACTGTGCAAGCACCCTTTAGTTCTTTCTGGATTGTGAAAAACGTATAATATGTGGAAGCTCTCGTAAACATCAGTTCAGTTGTGATTCGAATGTTGATGTGATAAAGTGACATTTCCCGTTTCTGCTCATACAAACCGTATTACCAGTGAGTGCTAATATAAACTGTGTTATACGAACGTTTAACGATAATGTGATAAACGCAGTATATTGTGACAGATTATTATTCAGGCTTCTTTAACCGTTTATACAGTGACTCATAAGTGCTTCATAAGTGTTACAACTGTTATGTTTTAGATGTTTCCTTCTGAATTATTATAACAGTTATTACATATTATTTAATATTTGATCGGCCAGTTAGTGATTAGTTTTTGGAACAGTAATATAGCAAATTCATTATTAGCTGAACATTATCGATTTATCTGTCTCTGATTGATTTATTTTGAGTGACAACTGATTTATTAGTGCGAGTTGTAAGTTATTTGTGTGAATAAAGTGAAAGTGTTAATTTAAAGTGTTGCCAGCATTATTTAAGAGATAGAACCCGTAAAAATATAATGATAATTAGAAGATTGTTCAGGATATAATCAGGATAATTTCAGGAAATCGTCAACCAACAATTTGAAACAACCAATTTGACGTACAATTTCGAGTACGTCGCGTACACACTCCATACTTTGAACAACGAGTACAATGAAAGCATAGAACAGGAATGGGTGGTTGCAATTGGTGGAGAGGGGGTGAAGTAGAGAAGGTTAGAGAAGAGGGTTGCGGAAAGAGGTTGTTAGGACAGCGTGTGGCACTAATCTATTGCTAATTGATTTTTAAATATTACATCCTACTCCTTCTGAATATAGGACATATAACCTACATACGTATAGATTTTCAATATTTAGCATACATCTATCTCTTTATCACACAGATTTCTCACACTCTGATACCAACATGCTTCTCACAGTATCACTTTTAACGTCAGTTTCGCTTTTCACATAACTTAAACTTTCATTTGACTTTTTGCCGAATGAAAATTGAGGCCAGGAGTTTTGAATTGTTTCTTGCGCTTAGGACAGCCGTGGCACCACTCTGGGGCCCCTGATCGAAGCGCCCCCAAAGGACTCGAACTTGCAAAAAACTTACTGGAGGAAATAATCCTTTGGATATTGCAATCATTATCTTTATTGCAAAAAATCTCATACACTTGTAAAAATAATAGAAAAAGAGGTCTCCCGAACTCGTTTCCTACCACGCGGCCCCCAGGCACCTAGAAATACTAGCACTGTACAGTATTCTATCCTATTATATTAAACGAGCAATTTCTGTATGTGTGTATGTATGTCCAATGGATCTCAGTAACGGCTCTAACGATATTGATGAAATTACGAGTATAGGGGCTCTTTGGTGTAAAAATACGATTGAGCTAGGTCTCATTCCTGCAAAAACTCGGCTGAAGAACACAAAAAGGAGAAATCTACCCTGAAAAGAACAGCTGATAGAGGACAACAATTTTTAACCATTTGGTAGGCCCCTAAGCGGCGTTATTTAGGCCGGCCGCACACCGGATAGGACACGGCGCGGCAAGACGTTTTCACCTTGCTTCGCCTCGCCGCGCCGTGCTCGATGAAATGAGAGCACCATCAGCACGGCACGGCAAGGCGACTTGAGCACCGTCACTCTCAGTGGCGTGAAGAATACTGAAAATTGACAAGTGAAGTTGAAGAATATATGTTAGAAGAGATGTCAGAATATATTATAAATTATATTGCATGTAGTCAGTTTCTAGTCTGTTACATATTCAGTGAAAATAAACTCAGAGTAAGAAGAGGCAGCTGTTATAGCGTTGTGGTAACTTGTTAAGATGATGGATGATTCGCCCAACAGACAAATGTGAGTGCATCCCATAAACGATAAACGGAATCTAAAACCGTTTATTGCAGAATTAAGAGCAGATCTGGAAAAATGTGATAACTATTGTCGTATGAAACCAACATACTCTAAATATTAAACAATATCAAACCATCAACATGATAAATATTAAACAAATTAGCAAACCGCTGCCTGCAACGCAAAGACATGCGCGTACCGTGTAGTCAGTCGGAGCCTTGCAGTCATGTAGGAAACATATGACTGGAAAGTCAAAGCTCAGCTTATATGTTTTATCTATTATTCTTTGGTGGAAAATAGTTATTTATGTATTAAGAGCGTGAAGCGCGGATTTGGTTAGCGTTCGCCTTTTTTTGAGGTTATGTGAATTTCACGGATTCCGTGATCCACCAATGAGAAGACATCAAAATCAAAACAGAAGCGTAAAGAAAACAGCTGGCGAGCGTAAAGTACTTTACCGCTTGCTGAGCAGTAAAGAGGTATTTTACAATTAGTTTTCAAGTACGTAAAGAACTACTTCACGAGCAGTTGCAGGAAAAAAACTTTTATGATTGCAATTTTGAATTAAAGGAACTCTGGGCCCAGGCAAGCTAGAAAGATGTGGTCTGTGCTAGGCTCTAAGAAGTTGCAGTCTTTAAGAAAATGTTCAAATTCATTTCTTTTCCGACACATAGTTTGGCTGTTAGATCGGAAAACCCGAAATTTTTTCAAAACTCGTGAAAATTTGGGTACTTATAATATCCTTCAGCTCAATTTGAAACGTATTTTTTTTAGATATTGATGTCAATGATGTGGAAGAGAAAGATGTTACCTAAAACTTTATACCAAATTTGCATTTTTACCTTGAGTAGATACAGATTTAGCACTTTAGCTCTTTTTATATTTCCTCTTTCTGGAAAATATTTGTAAGGTGTAAATTTTTATATTTGAAAGGTGTAAATTTTTAAGTCTACTCTTTTTCATCGACTGAATATCTCTTGAAATTCAAAACGTCTATTTCTAATAAGACACCTTGCAAGATTCATAAAACCACTGATTTATCCAGATGACTTTAATTCTTTGCTGACCTAATAAGTGAGCAAAACGTCTATAAAAGCTTATTAACAGAGCAACAGAACTGTTGCCGCTAAGTTATTAACTTACTGTATTGTGGCATTACTTACCCGCTACAGCCCCAGTACTCCCTTTGCACTTATTTCAACTTTAAACTTCAAACTTTAATTCACTTACTGGCATAACATCATAACAAAAAATCGTCACTTTCCAAGTACAGTATAGGGAAAGTCTATATCACAATTCCAAGAAGAATAACAAATTAAAAGCTAAATGTGACATCTTATAATTATGAATTTTTATAGTTTTGATGAGCTGAGAGGAATAAGCAGTGAAAGCCGTTCTTGAGTGAGGGGCGACAAAGGGGGTTTCCCTTTACTCAACCTCTACCTATCTTAAAAATTACATTTCTACGAGCTGGTGAGCTCAAAATTCAGATTCAGTTACTCAAAATACATATAAATACTGATTAAAAGAACACTTTTCAATTATTATTGATTTGCTTGTGAGAAAGCTTATGGAAAAAATAATGATGAAATGGGTCCCCCTTCACAACAAAACACGTCGCTAATCCCCGTCCCACAGCATCATCTTCAGGATACACATCATTGGCCCAAACATTCACTCCCCCCACCGCCTACCACCCAAGCGGAGCTCGATTCCCCTTAGCACCCCGTAGGTCTTTATATTATATATGGTTCATTTATGTCGAAAATACTCCCAATATGATCGTAAAAAGTACGCGAAGAAATATCCAAACAATAAAAAATAAACCTCCAAAATACATCCACCTTACAATGTGCATCGGTGCAATATGATACCCTAAATTGAACGTGAATAATTCTGTTTCAGAGTTGTTCTGTTTCAAAGGGAAAATTTACAGCTGTTTGCAAGACTATTTGAGTGGCTTTATGCTAGTATAGGTGCGCGGTTGTGGATGTGTGCGAGTGTGTGAGTGGGAGGTATGAGCTTGCATACGAGTGAGAGAGATGAAAGACAAGAAACTGAATAAGAAGCAGGCTGTTTCAAATCAACAAAGCTTACTGGTAGACTATGAATGCTTTCGAAATACTGTAGCAGATATAAAACAGATGATATCTACGCTTGGCTTTCATCAAAAGCTTGACAATAACCAGATCGTCCAAATGTCTGGACGGTCGTCTACAAATATATTCCATGCCTCGAAGAATTTGGTTTCATCACTGTCAACAAAATTGACAGGGAAAAAGTCGATGAGGGTTGTATTATAACCTGATAATTACTAAAATTTTGATATACAATTCGTCCAATTTATCCAAATTTCAGGGATAGAAATTATTCATTAATAGATTGAATTAGATTTTCAATGTTGACGGATGGGCTACAAAATAGAGGTCAAGAATAGTAGAAAATAAAGGATGAATTGAAATGGAAAAAAATAATAATAATAAAAACTTAAAAACACTTTTAAGTGGAAATTATAACTTACGTTATGGCGTGACGGCAGTTTCACTCTGTTGTCAAGAGCATCGTCAGACGACCCACAGTACACTCAGAGTGAACTGTGGGTCGTCTGAAGATGCTCTTGACAACATAGTGAAACGGCCGTCACGCCATAACGTAAGTTATAATTTCCACTTAAAAGTGTTTTATAAGTTTTTATTATATATTAGTGGAAACAAGATGGATCTTCAACATAAAAAAAAAACATAGAAGTTGACAATGGTGATTTATTTAATAATAATTTATGACAAAGTTTTAAAGCTCCAGAAGTTTCAAATTTAACTGAAGTAGGTATTGCTCGTATATTTTAAAATACGATAAGATGTGACGTAACTTAACGATAATGGAATCAAGATTAAGTGGAGCGATAATAGATTACTGTAGTTTTTGTGATAATTTTACAGTATTTGAGATTATCTAGGGGGACAATCTCTAAAATGGGCGGATTCTTTTAGAGTTTCTTATCGGCTTGTGAAATCTTTATATTTTTTTATCTTGCCCACATGCAGCACGTGATAAAAAAAATAAGCCAACGGGAATTGAGCCCGTGACTGCAGGAGTAGCAGTCAGTAAGAGACAAGCCCCCAAACCAAAAAAAACCCACTATGGCTGTCTCTAACAGCTGCTTCTACTTACAAATCTATTATATTCGCCATACGTTTCTAACAAAATTTTAGATTATAAACTATTTTCAAGTGTTTTTAGTGTTTCGTTTCGAGTGAACTTTTAAATTAATAGTCGTTAAGTGAAAAAGAACCTTTTTGTCATTTTTCGAGTGAGGTTTTTTAGCAGATCTGAATTTTTAGTCTGTGTTAACCTCAATATTTCGGACAATGTAACGTAAGTTATTCAAAATTTGTGAAGAGAGCAGTTTTGAACTTGAGTCTGTGGTTCCTTCATATTCATTGTAATTTTGTCAAAATAATTAAATAAATTTAATTTAAAACGTCAATCTTCAAAAAGTCCAAGATAATAAATAATTAATTATGCTTAATTTACCATTGAAATCAATTTAATTCAAATCTGCTTCAATTAATTTAAAATTCGAATCTTTGACATTATTAAACTACTCTTCCAAAAGTATTTAAACTTGTGTTGTCACGTCTCTGCATTCTCTGCCTGCTCTCTTCATATTCTTGGATATATTCCAATTTTCTCTGTTTACCATTTCCAGATTTATTTATTTCTTTTCATTGTGTGTTTACTCTTTTCTTATCCTTAATTCTTCATACTATTTTCCTATACGCAACTTCAACTCAACTCTTCATTTTCAACTTCAATTTTTGTGGTAATATGGATATTATTATTCAGTACACCTTTATTCTGCATTATAATACATCATTCTTGCATTAGCATTACCCCAACAGAATAACAAAAATAATATAATAATCAAGATTAGTGGGCCTCATTCAATGTAGGCCTACACAGGTGGCTCTTTTCCCTTGTATACAGCAGCCTGAGAGACCTTCTTGTCTTTACACCACATTTTAAAAACAATATTGATGAGACTTGCACAATTCAATTTCTTAAGCATGGCAATCGGAAGTATTTGCAAAGTAGCCTCATCGAACTCTCATCTGAGGAAGTTGAAAGCAGAGTTTTGGTGCCAAGAACAGCTGAAATATCTTGAATAAACAGGTTCCGTGTACAATTACATTTTTCCATACAATGACAACGGACTATTATTTTGTATTGGTGCTTTCGATCGACGATTATTTTTGAGAAGAAGGAGAACTGAATGAGAGCAGTAAGAGAAAGAGTTGGAGAGAGAGAGAGAGTGAGAAAGAGAAAGAGAGAGTGAGCGAGATAGACAGAGAGAGTGAGAAAGATCGACTGAGAGACTAGCTTAGAACGTAAAGTGAGAGCTGAGAATCGATCAGACGTGAGGATGAGTGGATGAGGTTTTATGCCGTGGGCTCTGCTTGTAGATGGCTTGGTGTTTGGGGGGGGGGGGGCACTGAGAGGAGGGGGCCTCATTCAATGTACACAGGTGGCTCCTTTCCCTTGTATATAGCAGCCTGAGAGACCTTCTGGTCTTTATCATAACGAGAGCTTGCTCACTCAGAATGTACCCTCAGAGAGTCCTCTTGTTTTTCACACGTATCAAAATCGGCAGGCTTTCCCTGTGTAAGCTTTCTATGCTGAAAATATGCGTTATTTTCTACATTCATTATTAACATTTCATAACAGATGGCACTTCTCTCAGAGAGTTGTGTCGGTCATAGAAAAATCTACCCATCTGTTCGGTCTTATTTGCAATCCTCTTTGTGGGAATTATTTTCGGAGTTGTTCAATGTCGCATCATGAGCGTCCCGATGAATAGAGACTATTGAATCAAAAGAAATTGGAAATTGTCCTGAATAATTCTCATACAAATTAATAGATAGTTTAGCCGAAACCGCGTTAACGATAACGCTAATAACTTTATAGTGGCGAGCGTGATATTGTGGAAGATACCCATAATGAAAAATAAGACGAAGTTGTCACAACCACATTATTGAAAACCATCATATACTAGTTTCGGTTGTTACACCACTATCAATCTCAATCAAACTAAAACTAAAGTACAGAGTAGCTTAATATATACTAGACACGGAATGAAACTATTGGCTAAGGGAGAAAGCGCCTCTAATAGGCTGACATTCATTGGAGGTCTATGATTGGCTGAAGGCCAAAACAAGACACGCCCACTGATGGGAGGAGCAGCAAGCAAGAAATAAGTGTCAAAATCAAGAACCAAAAACCGGCAATACATAGAAAGCAACAAACAAGAACAAAACACAAGTAGACCAAAATTACAAGATTTTAAATTAAATAATTGAAGCTCACTAAAATGGTCAAGGTCATCCACGAAAGACACGAAAGTACCGTTATTAAAAAGTAGGCCAGAATTATATGGCTAATTGGTTTCATTATAATTTACTTGGTTTCAAATAATATTCACTTTTCGACTCAGAAAGTCATTCAAACATGTTTATATAGGACTAAAAAATCTAGTTCATCAATGGTCTGAATGGAAAATTATGAAAATTTCCACGGCAGTAAACGTGTTGAAATTAGTAGAATGTTTAAGAACTTATGAATAAATTAGAAGCATAAAAACCTTATCTACTGGGTTTTTTTTTCAAATAAGCAGTTTATATGCAAAAGTATATAGCGAATGATATATTTTATCTGGACAAAGTAATGGACCGTACAACATTTATCCATAGATATTGGTATTGCACAATTAATTTTCACTTGGCCTCCACATTTGTGGTGGTGAGGGCTTGAGCCCCTAGCAGCCCCCCTGGATCCGCTACTGTCTTCCACGTACATCTATGAGAAAAAACACTGAGGATTAATAATAATCAAGGCTTCTTGAAGGGAAGTGAAGAAAAGCAGCTCTATCAGTTCCTCTGCGGCCAATCGATCGAGACAGTATCTAATTTGTCAACAAAACATTCTGCAACATGTAGTGGAAAGTGTGGAAGAGCTTCATCCAGCTGGAAAATGTGTTCTTTTCCTACTTCGAATTGAGAGATAAACTAAAATGCATGAGCATGTCCAAGTATTTGCTTTATTGGCTTGAGATGAATTAAGTTTTGTTCATTTCAGATACAAATAAGGCTACATCAACTGTGTTGCTTTCCAAACGTCTCTGCCGAATGATGTCTTGGACGCAGAAAGTAGCTCTGAGGTATGCTAGAGTATACACACTCATCTGTGCAGCCAGACTCTGTGTAAAGGTGGAAGTAGACTGTCAAGCATAGAGCTTCAGGATTTGTTTCGGTGGGCTTGGCATACAATTTTGTTAGCTAAATGAGGAAAGCAATCACAAACTACCTCACTCCTCGTTTGTGTAGTACGGACTAAAACATAACGTTGAGGTCTGAAGAGTCACCTACAGTCGAAATCGACTATGGTATTATATACATACTCTTGTCCAAGTAACAAAAATTATTACAGTTATTGAAACCGTAGCACAAGATATTACAGTATGTTGCTACGAATGTGGAAAAAATCGCCCGATATATTATTTATTACTAAGAATATTAAAGACAATAGGTATAATTTGTATATTATTGTATAGATATATTCAATAAATTGAAAAAATTGTTTTACTCACCAGGGAATACACCACGCGACTTCTTCCTCCCTCCGACGGAAGTTGGTGATAAGTCTAGTGCACAAGTCTCGTGAGTGGATGACAGCTTGGACAATTGTATTTCAACTTTTCACAATGATATCTTCCTCCTGCTCTGCACTATTTTGCAGCACTGGCAAATGCACATGGGACACAGTAGCGTACTCAGTGAGTATCCGCAAACAAGTCTATCTCATTTTCATTTATTTTTTATTTTCATTTCCGATTATTGTTCATTTGCTGTTGGTAAGAAAACATACTGACACTGACAATGCAATTAAATATTTAACGCATTATTTTATTTCATTTTTTTAATTTTGGGGCCTGAGATTTTGAAAAATGATTTGAATGTAGTCTCCAGAAATACCTATTGAAAGCAGGTTTCCCGAATTCTTGTTCTAAAAATTTTGAAGTTGAACTTGGTGAACTAGGATCAAGGATATTCAAAAAATCACACTTCTTGATGCACCAAATCATTTTGATTTTTTAGTGTTGAAAATTTGCGAAGAAAGCCGTTGTGGGTGAGATCTTTGCTTTATTGTATTTTTGAGAAGAATAAATAAATGACCTGGTTTTAATATATCAAATAAAACGCGTTTTAGTATACCAAATCAAGAGGAAAATATTCATTCAACTGTTTCAAAATAATATCATCTATATCGTTTTGTTCTCTTAATATTTATTAATCATTTCCTCTTACATAGCCTACAAACGAAACACACAAAAACGTTCATTGCTTATCTATCCTTTCGTAAATAAGGAGTTATTTTGGACAACTTACCGCCGTTACCTGAGAAAATATAGCAATATCTGAGGAGAACTTTTCATGAACAGGTTTCATGTAATTTCTTTACTTCTAGATACTTTTAGGCTAATTATTTTGTTATGTAATTTTCTCATAGCTCTAGCTTGAACAAATACGAATGATAATTAAAATATAATTTAATCCATTGCTGAGATTCAGCTCTTGTAGTTAACCTGAATTAAATGATTTTTTTTTTGGAGGATGAAGCCCAAATAGGTCTGAGACCTGTGCGTGGGTAATGAGTTGGATGATGGTGATTGATGAGTTGGACCTAGTTTTAGGTGGGTTCCGAACCACCGGGAAGTGATTTTACAGCAGAGAACAGTGTCTTTTTTGCTGGCCAATCCAATCGGTCACCGTTACGAACAGGACCTAAGAGAACGCAGCTTATCTCTCTGATTGAACAGATACCTGCTACGGCTCGCGGCTATATATATGATTCTAATATGATTCATTCATTCATGATTCATACTAGCATGCTGAATCTCTCCATGGAATTTACTACTGATGCATTTAGAAATTTACCTTCTACTATAATATATTGACCCTCTTTATTAAGAAGCATGGGTTTCCTTTCTTCTAGTATCCAATAGATTTTTGTTTTATTCCAATAAAATAGTTGCGATACTAACGCATAGTTGTCATAATTTTGTTGGAAATCAATAAATTGCTTAATGTTCTCAACATGACAATTTAAATTAGAATTTTCTTTTTAATGCTGTGAGGTATATTGAAGACTTTCGATGCTGCAAACATTGACTATTGCATTAATTAGGTATACAATATTTTATTAGTTTGTTATGCAATCATTTTGTTCTCTTGCAATTATTCATATTTATTAATCATTTTATTTTTTCTCTTCTTCTTCTTCTTCTTCTTCTTCTTCTTCTTCTTCTTTGTGGCTGCCTCTATTGGATGCAGCAGGTTGAATCGCATTTCAAACCCTCCAAATTATTAAATTAGCAGTGGATTTCCCCACTCCAATGTTGTTATATACAATGTTATAAGTAGTTTTGAAGCAAGTACTCCAAGAAGCTGCTAAACAGAAATCAATCAAGGAACTACATATGATTTAGGGATTATCCAATTCTATTCGTCATATTTAATTTGCAATTATTTTGAAACAGCTGAATGAATGTCTTGTCATTTTCCAACCCATGCCTGCTGTTTAATTTTAGATTTTGAAAGCTGTGTAAGTTATCCAGTTATTGGGGTTTTATAAGATCAGGCCTATGTTATCAAACAATATAATTATATGATCCATTTCATAAAACTGTGCATCTTAATTAAAAGTTTCTCTAACCCAAAGTTTTCAAATTGTATCAAGGCAACGACAAGTCAAATTCGGGACTAATAATCTATTTCCCGAGTTTGAATTACTGTTGAGTATTTCTAAGGAATTGTTTAGAATTCACCCTGAAATTATGTTACAGTAATTTCGAATTTCCAGTTTGATAAATTTAATTGGACTCTTATGAATTTTATTGGAGTAAACGTTGCTTAACGTTGAATATACATTTCAATCATTGTGCCTTCATAGCCTATAAAGCTCAAAAACTATTTTTATTTTGTTAAAATGATAATGCATTTTTTAGTCGTTTACTGTAGTCGTAATGGACACTGAAAAAAATTAATATCATCGTATAATGAGTTTGTCAGAAAGATTTTGACTATTGGGGATTTACATTCAGATATTATGTCATTTAGAAAAAATCACAAGAGCCGTTTTGGGAAACTGATTCAGCAAGAATAAAGTAATAAAAAAAGAATGAATTGATCTTATGAACCGAGACCTAAAAGCTCACGCTATAATATAGAAAGTTATCTACGTATTTCACATCAAAATTTTATAATAGAATACCAATTAACTTTAGAAAGAAACTACTTTTTTGAATTCATTTTTTTCTACCCATAAGAGCTTATTATATATTTATATATTTCATGTCTATTTAGTTCAATTTTGATCATGTAAAATTAACGTTGAAAACCACTAGTTTATATTATTGAAAAATAAATGAGAGGATTCAAAACTAGAATAATTTTCTCTTAAACTAATAGTTATTTTATTTCTTATAGTGTTAATTAATCAATTATTTTGTTAATGGAGAACCTTTATATTGGCCAGTTCGCACCCCTTCTTGATCGCTACTTTCTAGATACTTTCTATAGATACTTCTAGCTAGTACTTTAGATACTTCATAGAGACTTTCAAATACAGTACTTTATAGATACTTTAAAGTAAAATTTCGAAAATATATTATAGCCTTCAGTACATGAACTTCAATCACCAATAAATTTAAATAATTAATTAAAATAGTTTTTTTTAGCTAATATGAGGCCGACTCCTGTACGAGTATTTCTAGTAGCTCTACCTCATAGTATTTCTCTTATTTCCAGAAAATAAGTACGTTTTATTTGATCAATGATCTACTAAAAAATGACTGAATATTAGCAATTATTATTCAATAATTGAATAATTTGTGTTCCTGATGGTTTGGTAGTATTTAATATTATGGCAGGTGAATCCATGTAAGAAATAAATTATTGTTTAAGGTAAAAGTAGTGTATTGTATTGTAGAAGTGGGCAATACTAGCAAAAAAATTTAATACCAAAGACTCTGCAACTCTGTGACTGTTAAAGTGATTGGAAACTATTCTTGGAATAACCACAGTTATGCTTCGAATAAGGCCGGCAATAGACGGACTGCTTCAAGCAGTCGTAAGTGACTGCAAAAGTGCAGTAGATTTGCAGTCGAGCCGACTGCCTTGTTTAATAGGCGGAGTAGAGTTGAGACTGCGGAGAGCCTTCCATAAAGACAATAAATTATTAATAAAATTACTGTGAATAATTTTCTAGAAATGATTGGAGCACAAATTAATTGAAGAAAGACACATTTAATCAAATTTCTGAATATGGTTTAAAACAAATTTAATAATAGTCTGTAAAATGGATGGAATAAGAAATGGATCCTCAAAAAATAAATTATAATTAATTTAATATAATGATACATTATTCTCGTCATACAAAGATGGCCACTTGACATGAAAAAATACAAGAAATAGTAACATTACAGTATATAAAATCACATGGTTATTAATTACACAGCGAATAATTATAAATCAATAAAAAGATTGATCATTTCATAGAACAAATAGTAATAACCAGCCCAAGTACTAGAATTAAATTCTTGGATTTCTTGTTCCTTAACGATCTGCGTTGTTAATATTAACTTTGTATTGGAAATTTAATGACTTGCAATCAGTTTTTGTAGGTGAATAAATAATAATTGTACTCACACTTGGCCAAACGCTTTCGAGTTCTGGAAACTCATCTTCAAGGCATTCTAGATCGGCGATGTTGGTTAGAAGAATTGTGGTTTTTGTATCATGTGGTCAAAAAGTATGTGTGATTAAAATTTAATTCATTGAGCATCTAACCAACAAACCAATATCGCCGATCTAGGATGCCTTGAATATGAGTTTCCATAACTCGAAAACGTTCGGCTAAGTGTGAGTACAATTATTATTTAACCACCTATAAAAATTGACTGCAAGTCGTTAAGTTTACAATAAAAAGTTATTACTAGAAATATTGAATAACGATATTTTTATGAAAAGATAGAGCCGGAACCGAAATCACTGGATGGACCCAAAAATATATTTTAGTCCTAAACAGGATGATTCAATATCTTTAAGTATTTATTGTAAGTGACAGATTCACTTTAAATAACTCCTAGAGCTTAACATTACTTAAAATTAGGGGGTAAACTAAATCTTAAACGAGCAAAGTTCAATTAGGAGAAAATTATGCAAAAATAAAAAAATATAATAAAACAGGATCTTTGTCTTTGAAGAAGACTCTAGTGACAAAGTACAACTAGTTTTGAAAACAACGTGCCATGTTCACAGAACACATAGCCTACGAAAAACACACAATGAGTGAAATATGAGAAGTGATGCGAGCAGTCGAGTGGACTGCTTGAAGCGGTCCGTGTATTGCAGACCGACTGCATTTTTGCAGTCGGCAGCACGGCGGAACTCGACTGCAAATGGACTGCTTGTTTTGTTACCGACCGCAACTCGACTGCTCAAGCAGTCCATGTAGTGCGGTCTTGATTTTAACATTGAAAATGCGATCCGCCCAACTGCGACTGCTTCAAGCAGTCGAACCCGACTGCTTGAAGCAGTCCGTCTATTGCCGGCCTAACTCCAGTCCAAATGGAAGTTGTGTAACAACAATAACAAAAAGTGAGAGTAACTTGATTCATTGAAAACTATTCTTGGAATAGAGTAGTTGAGGAAGAAATGGTCTACTATAAGCTTCTCGTACTTGTAGCCTAGAGCAGGGGTTCTCAATCTCTTTCAAAGACTGTACCCCTTAATGAGAAATTACATTTTTGTTGAATTTAAAAAACGTTTCACATTAAAAATACAATATACACATAACGCATTACAAAAAATTAACGAGATGGATGAGTTTGCTTTTTTTAACATAATTTCTCAATGAAACCCCCCCCCCCACGCTAGTACTGCTACCAAGCGGCACTCACTACTTCTGCGGAATAGTGAGACAAACCTATTGCACTTGTTGGTTCCTAGTAGCTCGACCACACAAGTATTCAACTAGATTGCATTATTAGATTATAACCTTGCGTGATTACAAAACAGAAAGAAATAAAAATCGTTTAATTTTTCATTAACCTGCCCCGCGTACCACAGTTTGAGAACCCGTGTCCTAGAGAGTATTTAAACAGCGAGTTTTGTTATTAAGAAAAGCGACAAACTATTCTTCAATTTTTCATTGTAATAATATTATTTGCTAGAGTAGCTAAATTGATATTATTTTTGCTCGAAGCAGTTTTTTTCACCTAAAGATACTAATAAACATTAATTGTTCTAGTTATCAATTCAAATTAATTGTCAAAAAAATTGGATTGACTAGTCTTACGGGACAACGGGAAAAGATTTCAGTTTCAAAAATGATTTTTTTTTTTTTATTCATGTGGTTTAGTTTTTGGAATGTATTGCCTCAGTCTAACTTTTAAAGTAAAATAATTCTCAAGTGGAAAATAAGAAATAAAACTGAAAACATGAACTGCAATTCAACTGCCATATTATAACAAATATCAACTGAAGAGTATTCCAAATTATTGAAGTGTTTATTTCCAATGAAATTGAACAGTATAATTTTTACAGGGCTTCATTTACAAAATACAAATACTTCAAGACTTTTGACCATTCATGTGGAAAAGTACATTGAAAATTGTAGTAAGTGATAATTTTCTCGATCAGTATCAGCCACCGAAAGCCCGAACATTATTTAGGCGGTAATCGAATTCCTAGCTTAATCGTAGCAACATGTCCGGTACTATACTACAACGGTCTCGTTATTTTTGTTATTTGGAAATGCTCATGAATTAATTCCCTCAATTCGAGGAAAAATAACAAAAAGCAATAAAATTCGTTCTTAGTAAGATTGAACACCAACTCATTGGCATCAAGTTTCTTGAATTACAAATTACCGATGGATTACAAATTACAAATCTAAAAACTAAAATATTCAGCAGATATATTATTTCATTTACTCTACATAAAATTATACTATTGGCTCACAGAAACAGAGCCTCTAGTTGGCTGAATTACATCTCACTTAGCGGAAAAGTAATGAAATTGATGGTGTGGACTGAAACCTGACCCACCAATAAAAGGGGGTTTACCACAAATATCATTGTGGAATAAGAATAAAATTGAATAAATAAAAATGAATTAATTAGTTAATAAATTAAAATAAAAGTATACACTTTTGAATGAAAACTGTCTCATTATATATGACACATGCTTTAGATGATCAGTGGGAGGTTTTCGCTTAATTCATTCTTTTTCTGAGACTTTTGACATAAAACCTATGAACGTCAGAGGAAAGAAAGTTAATTTTTTTAAATAGATCAAAAAGAAGTTTCTGATGATTGGTTACCAGCAGCCCTGAACTCGGTCAACTGGTAGGGTCAGGCAACTGCCGAGTTTGGCAACTGGTAAACTGGCAACTGTACGTCTCTGATTATAACGTTGGTCTTTTAATTCTTGTAAGGGTCGCAAATGATTGCCATTTGAAACATGTATTGAAACACCGGCAGGCGCTATCTAGGCAAGAATGTATAATTCCGAAAGGTAATTCATATAATTACCGTACAGTTTTAGGCTACTTGATAATTAACACTTGATGGTTACTTGGTTATGATGGATACAATTGATTGAAATGTACATCAACAATAGATCATATCAGAGAACTAGAGGTAGAAGCGTTACCATTCATAGCCTAAGACTATAATAAAAACATGTTTGAATTGAAAATAATTATTAGAGTGGAGAACTGCAGTCTAGACAGGAATCGAACTGTTTGGTTGTCGGGAAGACTATGAGGTTAAGCTGCTAATTATAAGTAATTTGAATATTCAGAAAGTCTTACTCCATTATTGAATTATTATCAGCAAGTTCAAGACAACTATCCATCCTATTCCTCCTACTTTATCTATATCTCTTATAAGTTCATCTTTTCCATTTTCAACACGTCTTTTTTATCTGATTCCATCCATTTCCTAACCTTACCTTATTTATGTTCATGTTATAAAGGACGGAAAATATATTCTTCTTATTCCCTACAACATATAGTTTAGTTTCTTCTGCTTTAAAATTCTATTGATATCATGTGCTATAGTTTATAAATAATTATGAATGAAGAATCTGGATAGTCTTAATATAATGATACGGTAAATAAAGATATTTTTACGAATAGAAAAATAAGTTAATATAAAAACATAGAATTTCCATCAAATTTAAAATTGATCACATCTTGCCATAGAGAATTAGATTCTTATTTCCACTCTTGCTAAGAAGGTTTTATTATATTTCAGTACATTCAACAACGGTACGGTTCATTTTAGTACGGTAGACTAAATATTCTCTTGGCAATTACATTTGGTATTGATAAGTATAATTTATCTGACACTGAAACCTTACAACTCTCCCTGCATGTATTTATCTTGATTATATATAAACATAATATATGCTCATTGAATACATAATCTCTTTTTTTGAAATGCCTGAATTATTATGCAATGCTTGTTTATTGATGTTTGAGCTACATTCCATGTGAAAATGTGAAATAAACTTAAAATTCAAACGTGGTTTCTGAAGGGATTTCCACGA
This sequence comes from Conomelus anceps, assembly GCA_948455865.1. Classification (NCBI taxonomy): domain Eukaryota; kingdom Metazoa; phylum Arthropoda; class Insecta; order Hemiptera; family Delphacidae; genus Conomelus; species Conomelus anceps. The sequence goes on from OX418222.1 coordinate 23,804,750, forward strand.
TATTCAATTCCATGACAATGGAATTCATGTGTTTTCAAATGTCAATTAAGAATACCCATAATCCTCATCGAATGAATTAAGCCAATATAATGAATATAAAACTTAAGGGTTGATTACATTGGGATAGTTACTCGCTAAGCGAGTAGCGAGTAGGACGTTACTGACCGACCGTGCTACAGCAGCTCAGCATACCAAGCCGAATTATATTAAAAATTTATCTTCCAGAATCACCCCTATACTATGGAATTTCTAAGACAATAAATAATATTGCAACAAAAAATTGAAATATGAAGTTTACCAACAATTATTCAATAAAATTTCATCAAAACAATATACAATATATCTCATCTGAAGTGTTATGCTGGCAGCCTGCGTGATTCAGTGTCGGCTTTGGCCACAATAATATTGTATTTTGGTGTTGGCTACTCTGCCAGCGAGTATAAATGTGACCAAATTCAAAGTAGACAGGCTCTCAACTTTGAATTTGGTCACATTTATACTCGCTGGCAGAGTAGCCAACACCAAAATACAATATTATTGTTGCCAAAGCCGACACTTAATCACGCAGGCTGCCAGCATAACACTTCAGATGAGATATATTGTATATTGTTTTGATAAAATTTCATTGAATAACTGTTGGTAAACTTCATATTTTATATAATATAAACTTGAAAAAAACACTTTTAAATGGAAATTAACTCACGTTATGGCTTGACGGCCGTTTCGCTCTGTTGTCTAGAGCATCGTCAGACGACCCACAGTACACTCACAACATCATAATTCAACATCAACATATCATAATTCATAATTCAACATATCTTCAACATCATAATTTCATATTTTAATTTTGTATTGCAATATTATTTATTGTCTTAGAAATTCCATAGTATGGGGTGATTCTAGAAACAATTTTTTCTATATAATTAGGCTTGGTATGCTGAGCTGCTGTAGCACGGTCGGTTAGTAACGTCCTACTCGCTACTCGCTTAGCGAGTAACTATCCCAATGTAATCAACCCTTTAACAAATGCAAGCGGCTCTACTAAAGTTGTGTGATTGTGTGATTGAGGTTAAGAGTGAATGTTCAAATCTGTTTTTGAACATAGAAATGTTATATTTTCATATAACATGCATACAATATTATGTTGTTGAATTTGATATGGAAATTGCTAATTGAATGTTATTTGAAAAATATTATAGTTATTCTGGAAACTTTCATGTCTTTGGAAAAACTTCAAATTTCATGGAACTGAAGCAGTAGTGATTGCTTCGAATTTTTATCAACTAATTCTACTCAAATGTTTGGTAGTAATTTATAATATCGACCAAGAAATTTGTCCAAGATATTTAGTGGAATTTAAATTTTTTTAAGAAGTTTAAATTGAATATTTACCATGAATTCCTGATGAGAAAATTAGATAGACTTTAATAAATTGATGCACCGTTGAAACTGGATATGATACGATGGTTTACTGAGGAGTTGGGTTTACAATAGTTTTGTGAGAAACAGCGACCTTTCTCCGAAGAATTCTCTCACAAACAGGCCTAAGTGCGATTTGTGTGTTTGTTGAAAGGAGCTATTCGTAATCATAGCAGCGCGGAGACTGAACAGCGAATAATATGAAACGGTTTGAAAGCGCAGAACTGTTTTCCCAGTACTGCCACTGCTACCAACTGAACACATGAAAATTTACCACAGCAAACACACTTGGGCCTACGTGCGTTGTAACAACATCGATGGTACAAGCAGGATGCCAATTACAGGGGAACAATACTGGTGGAAAACTTGAGGAAATGTCCTTTCCTCAAAGAAAAGGTTTCCACTATTTTCTACTTTCAACTCTTATCAACTTCCTGCCAGGTTAGAATAAGACATATTATACGAGGTTTAATAGAGCTAACTTACTGATTTCAACGAATTAGGAAGCGCATATTTCTTCTTTTCTTTTTCTCCTTTTTTCTTCTTCATCTCACCAGCAGTGGCGTAACGTACACCCCCGCAGACCCCGCGGCGCGGGGGGGCCCGGGCTATAAGGGGGCCCGGAATGAAAATATATTTTTTCAAGAAATGGCCCGTGCCCAGACTGAAATAAAAAAAAAAATTTCCAAAAGAAATAAAACTGAAACACTGAAGGAAGAAAGAAAGAATGAATTGGCTAAATATTGTCAGGCCAATGTTTATTGTTTACTTTATCAATTAATTCCCAGATAGCAGATAATTCGCAGATAGTGAAGGAATTCAGAAGCAGGATGTTGTGACTTCGGGAATGGAGACATACCGAGGACAAAACACTCTTCAAACAAACTTATCTAGACTGTTATAAATCATGACGGCTATGTCTCCACAGTGCAAATATTAGAGGAAATTAATATTATTTTCCCATCGAATTCCTCAATGTATATTAGCATATACGAAGTAATGGAAAGTGGGGGGTTGTGTAGAAATTAAAGTCAATATTTTTCTTCATACAGTATTTTGAATTCGGTCTCTTTTGAATCATCCTGTTAGATACACGTGTCCGGTAAATTGGCCTAGAGTAAACCGTACTAACTATTGAGTTCCTGATCGTGAATTTTATTATTTGGAGTGCCATTTTTTTTCATTTCTATTCTATTTTTCAACATGCTGCGTTTATGGTATTGTGATGTTGTACGGTCATACTTTAGTTATTTCTATTTTTTATCGACTAGTACATTTTTAAACAATATGCTCAGAAGGAATATTTATACCCTTGATATATCGGATAAATTACGTGATTATTGTATAAGTATATAAATAATAGTTTTGGAACAATTGTCAGTTCTCCCAACGCAGATGAATTTTTTTCTTATAATAGGATCAAGTACTGTATAAGTAGTTTACGTTTTCTATCTTCTGTCTCTTAAGAAAAAATTTCTTAATTTTTTTCTTTTTTCCTGACTTAGTGATTTCGCGGTAATTTAGATAAAATGCCTTTTTACTAAAAATTGAACCTGTGTCCGTGTCTGCAAATGAGGTGAATTCTGAGAGAACACATTTTCTGGGAAAAGGAGCGAAGGAGCAACAAGGAGGATGTGAATGTGGATCCTATGGAAGACATCAATTTCAAGGTTTCTAGGTTTCAAGATTAATTATTTATAATATAATCAACTCTCAACTATTTCTATCTTTCAGAAGCCCGCACGCTACAGCCCAAATCATTAGACTTGCCCCCCTTGAAACACGATTGAATTTTAAAATTTAATTTATAAAAAGGTGTTTAGTTCTTACATAATTATAACTGCCCAAAAAATAATTATGCAAGTTTTTCAGGGAGGGGTGAGGGTGGTAAGGGTGAGGGGGGATATTTATATGATTTTGAGGGGCCCGGAAAATCGGTTGCGGGGGGGCCCAACTGGAAAACGTTACGCCACTGCTCACCAGCTA